>HG992146.1:2745731-4161933 GCA_905220505.1 Laothoe populi | reverse complement strand
ATCGCCCAGGGTGGTGTCCTGCCCAACATTCAAGCGGTGCTGTTGCCCAAGAAGACAGAGAAGAAGGCTTAAATATGCAGCAACCAAGAAGAACAACAACGACTGTACCAGTCAGCCAGCCGGCCACCGAAGGTGTACGTACCTACGCTTTCGTAGCTCTAGTTGCTGCGGAACAGTAGTAAATGTCAAAAGGCCCTTTTCAGGGCCGCAATATAATTCCATAATATACAAAATATATTATTGAAACACGTATAAGAGAGTGTATTTACACTATCGATACGTTTCAATTTATATATAAAGACGAAATGTTTCTTTTCGACAACTACGTTGAAAGTATATAATTATTATTATTTTTTTTTTTTTTGCCACGTAAAACACGTAAAACGCACACAGATACAGATACAATATAATCAGTAGATATCGCAGTTCAAAATCGGCAAAAATCTCTAGGTGATATATAAGGGTTATTATTATTATTATATATATACTAAGTATTTAATATCTAGAGATAATCTCTTCATAATATTATATATTATTTCACATACCGCCGAACGATGATGTAGATGAGCATCAGTAAGCACCAGTAGGCAGGTACGTGACGTAGACATTCGTACGCAGACGGCCAGGTGACCTATAACAGAAAGAAGAAGAAAATAATAATAATAATAATATTATATTAAATCTCTACATACATAAAATTCATGCGTATGCATATACACTACGTAGTTATGAATACGTAGACATATTTTCGAATATCAGATAAGTCGGACATATATATATATATAATATCTTTATTATAGGGTATACTAACTATGTATATAAAAATATATATGAAAATAATGTATATTTGTAGAACTGAAATAGGTACGTACGCGTAACATTTGTAGACTGTGTAGACAGACGATCTACGATAATATCTAATTTATTATACTTGTCGATTACGTAGAACAATAAGAAGAAAGATAATAAATATAAACAAAATCACTCACTAAGTAAGTATTGATGATAACAATCGGACCGAATATGTTTAATGTTACCTCTACCCCTCAACACGAGGTGGAATAAACGACAACCTCCCCCCGCCCCCGCCCCAGCCGCACACAAAAACCCGCGCGCGACCGACGTACGTACGTTCTGTTCTCTGATTGGTTGTCGCGTGGTGTCACGAGTGGCGCACCCGATGGTAGTAGAGACCGTGAAACGGAATCCTTTAAGGTGTTAATATATTGCGGAAAACGCTATCAGTACCAAACCATCGTACCGTTCGGTTGGTTTTAAGCTTTGATATCTCAGAATTTAATATCTATATAATACAATAATGCCGCCCAAGACAAGTGGCAAGGCCGCCAAGAAATCCGGCAAGGCGCAAAAGAACATCTCCAAGACCGACAAGAAAAAGAAGAAGCACAAGAGGAAGGAGAGCTACGCCATCTACATTTACAAAGTGCTCAAGCAGGTCCATCCTGATACTGGAATCTCCAGCAAGGCCATGTCTATCATGAATTCGTTCGTGAACGACATTTTCGAACGCATCGCCGCCGAAGCTTCCCGTCTGGCGCACTACAACAAGCGTTCGACGATCACGTCGAGGGAGGTGCAAAACGTCCGTTCGTCTATTGCTGCCCGGTGAGCTCGCCAAGCACGCAGTCAGCGAGGGTACCAAGGCGGTCACCAAATATACCAGCTCCAAGTGAGCAATTGTACATTTGTATGTACTGTAGAGTACAACAAATTTGTTTGTTTGTTTCGTCTTTGCGTGCCACCGACCGTCACCGTAACGGTGTAACGCGCGGTGCACTCGGACGAACAAATATATATACTAAAAGGCCCTTTTCAGGGCCACAATATATTTCATTATTTTTCATGAATCACGCACAACCTGTGTGTAAACATGATATACAGTTTCGAAGACATGCATATACGTCGTCTCTAGTATATATTAAAATTAACAGTAGACGGTTATCACCGAGTATTAATTACATTATATATATATAAATTACAAACTCTAAACTATTATATATATAATATTTGTATATTTAAATGTCTATATATCAGAGTTTATATACATACGACAGTCAGTTTAGACTCTAGTCTAGGCTAGGTGAGCTGTAGGAGATAGATGTACAAACGAATAATAATAATACAAGTAAATATCAAACATTAACATCAACCAACCAAAATTAGTTGAATATAATAATGTATCACATTCGATCATTAAATATGACAAAATATATTATAAATATATCGACGTCGACGTCGATAATACATAGGTATTATTTTTATTTCGTTTATTCGTACGTAGTACCTATTAGAGTAATGTACTTAACATTATATTATTTATATTAAATTGACAAATAAAACTATATACATTTTACACGTACACGCACTTAATTAATTAACTATTAAATTAAATTAAATAATATTCAATTGCCTATAATAATACCACACGAAAACATAAATACTACCTATGTATGTATACAAAGAGAGAAAGAGACAGAGAGAAGTATATTTAGAAAAGGATGGAAGATGACCGTCATAGCGGCCCTCGTGTATAAATACAGCCGCGTTCGCCGAGTGTCGTTTCATTCTTAAGCAAAGTTCGGCGCGTTTAGTTCAAACTACAAATTATTCGTTCGTTGCAATTTGTGCTCGTGTAGAGGAATAGTAGTATACAATGGCGCGTACAAAGCAGACTGCTCGCAAATCGACCGGCGGTAAAGCTCCTCGTAAACAGCTGGCGACTAAGGCCGCCAGAAAGAGCGCTCCCGCAACCGGAGGAGTGAAGAAACCTCACCGTTACAGGCCAGGCACTGTGGCTCTCCGTGAGATCCGTCGTTATCAGAAGAGTACAGAGTTGCTGATCCGCAAGTTGCCATTCCAACGTTTGGTACGCGAGATTGCGCAAGATTTCAAAACCGATCTGCGTTTCCAGAGCTCCGCCGTAATGGCGCTGCAGGAGGCCAGCGAGGCTTATTTGGTCGGTCTATTTGAAGACACGAACCTTTGCGCCATCCACGCCAAACGTGTCACCATAATGCCAAAAGACATACAACTGGCACGCAGGATCAGGGGAGAGAGAGCTTAATTAAAAGCTCTCGTGTGACACGTCACGTCGTGCTTTGTTCTCTCTCACTCAAGTTCAAAACGCGAAGCGAACGTGAGACGGCCGGCAAATCGTCCATTACCTACCTATATGTATTAAAAGGCCCTTTTCAGGGCCGCATATTATTCCTACAAATGTGTACGTTTTGTTTCTCACGCTGACACTGCACGTCAAAATAAATAATTACATACAATATCACAACAGGTTAAAAATACTGATTTTGTATTTTATATTGAAATTGACTTAACTTAAATATATATATATATACTTATGTTCACAAAAAGGTGTAGGTAGAGGTGCGCTAATTATATACATATAGATACGATTTATTATTTACAGTTAGTTTTGATCAGTTAGTAAGTATGCATGTAATATATTGATAGATATGGTATATATTTAAAAATATAGTATTGGACGCAAAACTACATCTAAACGAAAGGTTTTATATATATATTTTATTTAAACTCTAACCCAAATATATAATGTTATAATGATATATCACAATATAATATTATCATTAATTGTGTGTGTTTTTTAATTATTTATTTGTCGATATCGTGCCAGTGCAGCGCGTCGTGAAAGCCGGGACGGGTGAGGGGGTGAGGGGGGGGGGGGGGGGGTCTCTTCCTCCCGCCCGCACGTTCCGCTCCGCCTGTGTGGTCCACCGCTACTATAAATACGAGCGGTGAATCCACCGAGTGGAGCATATTTCGCGCGGGTTCGTCAGCGTACGGTGGTGTCTATATAAGTTAACGTTGTTATTATTACATTACAACAATGACCGGTCGCGGCAAGGGAGGCAAAGGTCTCGGAAAAGGTGGAGCTAAGCGTCACAGGAAAGTGCTTCGTGATAACATCCAGGGTATCACCAAGCCTGCCATCCGCCGTTTGGCGCGTAGAGGCGGAGTCAAGCGTATCTCCGGTTTGATATACGAAGAAACTCGCGGTGTGCTGAAAGTGTTCCTCGAGAATGTGATTCGCGACGCCGTCACATACACCGAGCACGCCAAGAGGAAAACTGTCACGGCCATGGACGTCGTGTATGCTCTGAAACGCCAGGGACGCACGCTCTACGGTTTCGGCGGTTAAATCGATCGTGTGCTATACACATACATACATGCACGTGTATTACGTCTAGCACAAGCTACGCGCTTTCTTAATTTAATATCATCTCTTCCGAGGTGGTGCGATTAAGTTGCGCGTTGTTTTGTGTGGTTACGTGATACCGATGTATGTATACACCATCGATATCGAACAACTAAACAAAAGGCCCTTTTCAGGGCCGCATATAAATCATTAATTCGTCATGCATTGTCCGTTAGTTATATCAATTATTATGTACTCCGATGACGTGACAATGTAATGATATTTATTAAGTTTCTTGACAACTCGACTGAACAAAGGCAAAAGAAAAAAAATATATACTTCACCATATAATAATTCATACCACCACCATATTAATAATTCAGAGATATATGGGTGTAATATTTTACTACTAGAGGTACGTGTACCTACATAACCTACATATAGCCAACATGAGATATAATATATACAACCGACTGAGAATGACTCGCAGACAGACAGACAGAGCTTGTCTTATTCAATACATTATTTTAAGTTTTAAGTTTCTTATATAGTTTATGTGTGTATTATGTATACATAAATCGGCGACCAGTCACGACATCGTAAATACCGTGCGCATAGGTAATTTTATAACTAAATATTACTGATTTATCTATCTGTTAGCTAGTTAGTTAGCTAGCCGGCTAACAGTGGGGCGAACTCCCATAAGACATTTCATGTGTCTCAAAGTTACTTTTAAAATAATATAATATTGTGCACTCACATAGAGCAATTTAGTTAGACACAGCTTCATATAGTTAGTTGTTCGTTGTATGTTAGCGTTCATAGGCTACGACGTTTTGTAAGAGTCACTCACTACCAACATTCGTCAACTAGACTGAATAAAAATGACACTGTTAACTGTTTGGTAGGTACAATTATATATATGCTTAAATATATATTATTTGTATTTGTGAAACGCTAAAATAATTCACGAAATAAACATTAATTCTATTCATAAGTTTCATTCTTGTAGAAATCCGGGTGTCGCGCGGCGTGTTTTACCATCGTTTCATTTGCGTGTCGTTATAACTGAAGAAAATGTTGATGTTCTATTATTTTTGTTTGAATAATATAAGCTTATACATGTCGCCGTTTAATTGATTCGCGATCAGCGTTGAATTGTTTGATTTATTAGAGAAAAATAACTTTTAAACATGACTCGACGTGTACACGTTACCGAGTGGCGAAAATAAACAACTTTCCGACGACAACGGACTGTTCAGTTTGTTGTTTAATATTCAATTTAGACAAATCGGTTCATGTGAAACGAACGTAGGTAAGTGGTTGTGTGAAATATTCACGAAAACAAAGTCAAAATTCAATTTAATCAGATTGATGTTAGTGAAAAGTTCGAAGTGTTCGTACGTGAAAATGTCTCGCGCCGCAAAGGCTCTCCTTACGGTATAGCCGCGTGTCACTTAATGAAATTTTCTACCAACCTAGTGGCGACATCTGACGTCGTGTAAGTTTGTGCACATTTCGTTCATTGTGTTACTTGCCTGCCTAGTGTTTACTTGAATACCTATCATCCGTACTTATTATATTAATATAATAAAATGGCCGATACAGCTGTCGCTACCGAAACCCCAGCACCGGCGACTCCCGCCAAGAAACCGACGACAAAAGCGTCCGCAGCCGGCGCGGCTGCTAAGAAACCTAAGGCGAAGCCAACTCATCCGAAGACATCGGAAATGGTCAATAACGCAATTAAAGAGCTGAAGGAACGCAGCGGATCTTCTTTGCAAGCGATAAAGAAATACATCGCCGCGCAATACAACGTGGACGCCGAGAAATTGGCACCATTCATAAGACGGTACCTCAAGAGCGCCGTAGAGTCTGGCACTTTGATACAAACCAAAGGTAAGGGCGCTTCTGGTTCATTCAAACTGGAGTCTAAATCGGCAGCATCGAAAAAACCCGCCGGTACCGTCGGCGCCGGCCGGAAGGCGAGCGCTAAAAGCACCGTTTCGAGCGGCGCGTCCGCGCCGGCCGGCGGTAAGTCTAAAAAAGTTTCGGCCTCAGCCGCCGGTGGCAGGTCGAAGAAAGCTGCAGGTTCGGCGTCCGGCGGCGGTGGTGGTGCCGGCGCATCGGCGTCGTCGTCTGCCACCTCGCCGGCGAAATCGAAGCCGTCCGCCGCGACTAGAGACAAGAAAGCTGCAGCGGCGAAAAAGAAGCCAGCCAACGCGAAAAAAGCCGCAGCGCAGACAAAGGGCAAAAACGCCGCCGCACCGAAGGCCAAGAAGACTGCCAAGCCGCCAACCAAGAAACCTAAAGCTCCCAAGCCGAAAAAAGCCGCCGCCACATCAACCAAATCGTCCAAGCCGGCCGCCAAGAAGGCGTCCGCAGCCAAGAAGTGAACGCAACACGCGCACAATGCACCTGCGTAAATTGCCGTTGTCTTCGTCTTTGTCGTTCGCGAACACACCCACCTACAGTGAAGCGACGATTATGATGATGATAATGTCAAATTTATTAAAAACCATTATGTTATTTGCTCTACGCGCGTCGCCGCACCTCCGGCACGTTTGTGTTGTCAGAGAACGCGAGCCCGCACGTGTGCAATCATATAACACACAACAGCCCTTTTCAGGGCTAACAAAGCTTTCATAATATTATTATGTGCAGTTAAGTTAAAATACTGGCCTGCACGACAATTTTGTTTCTGATGCTGACGAGACTCTTGAAAGTCATATTAAATTTATACTGGTCCAATCAAATTATATATTTTTATGGTATTTTATTACAAATACACAGGAATATGCATGGTAATATTTAAATTTAAGATACATCATTCATATTTTAGTATTTAGAAATTTCGGTACATTGTGTACGTACGTACATTATAAAACGTGGGAGAATTTAATAATAACTAGAATAATACAAAATATTACCTATCTACGTGTATGACAATAACACGAATTAGTAGGTATGAAAAAAAAAAAAAAAAAACATACATACATACATACATACATACATACATACACACGGATAAATGAGAGAGAGCAAAAAAAAAAAAAAAAAAACCTGCAGTAAAGCGTGTGCGACCGACGGAAGAACGTGATTGGCCGGTTCCGACGCGTTCACTCTGTCTCCCTCGACTATGTCCCATACAAAGTTATGATATAAATAAATGGACGACGACGGAATCACATCATTACATTTGACGAATACACTGTATTATTATATTGTATTTAATCATTGTATCATTCACGAGTCTATTTACACGCTCTTAGTGCGCGTCTTGCGAACATACATATACATATATTTGTGTGTGGCAGTTTAATTCGTCAACAACTCTCAACATGTCTGGTCGCGGCAAAGGTGGCAAAGTTAAGGGTAAGGTCAAGTCTCGTTCCAACCGTGCCGGTCTACAGTTCCCCGTTGGACGTATACATAGATTATTGCGTAATGGAAATTACGCCGAACGCGTTGGTGCCGGTGCCCCCGTGTACTTGGCTGCCGTGATGGAGTATCTGGCCGCTGAAGTACTCGAGTTGGCCGGGAACGCCGCAAGGGACAACAAAAAGACCAGAATTATTCCCAGACATCTTCAATTGGCGATCAGAAACGACGAAGAGTTGAACAAACTGCTCTCCGGCGTGACCATCGCCCAGGGTGGTGTCCTGCCCAACATTCAAGCGGTGCTGTTGCCCAAGAAGACAGAGAAGAAGGCTTAAATATGCAGCAACCAAGAAGAACAACAACGACTGTACCAGTCAGCCAGCCGGCCACCGAAGGTGTACGTACCTACGCTTTCGTAGCTCTAGTTGCTGCGGAACAGTAGTAAATGTCAAAAGGCCCTTTTCAGGGCCGCAATATAATTCCATAATATACAAAATATATTATTGAAACACGTATAAGAGAGTGTATTTACACTATCGATACGTTTCAATTTATATATAAAGACGAAATGTTTCTTTTCGACAACTACGTTGAAAGTATATAATTATTATTATTTTTTTTTTTTTTGCCACGTAAAACACGTAAAACGCACACAGATACAGATACAATATAATCAGTAGATATCGCAGTTCAAAATCGGCAAAAATCTCTAGGTGATATATAAGGGTTATTATTATTATTATATATATTACTAAGTATTTAATATCTAGAGATAATCTCTTCATAATATTATATATTATTTCACATACCGCCGAACGATGATGTAGATGAGCATCAGTAAGCACCAGTAGGCAGGTACGTGACGTAGACATTCGTACGCAGACGGCCAGGTGACCTATAACAGAAAGAAGAAGAAAATAATAATAATAATAATATTATATTAAATCTCTACATACATAAAATTCATGCGTATGCATATACACTACGTAGTTATGAATACGTAGACATATTTTCGAATATCAGATAAGTCGGACATATATATATATATAATATCTTTATTATAGGGTATACTAACTATGTATATAAAAATATATATGAAAATAATGTATATTTGTAGAACTGAAATAGGTACGTACGCGTAACATTTGTAGACTGTGTAGACAGACGATCTACGATAATATCTAATTTATTATACTTGTCGATTACGTAGAACAATAAGAAGAAAGATAATAAATATAAACAAAATCACTCACTAAGTAAGTATTGATGATAACAATCGGACCGAATATGTTTAATGTTACCCTCTACCCCTCAACACGAGGTGGAATAAACGACAACCTCCCCCCGCCCCCGCCCCAGCCGCACACAAAAACCCGCGCGCGACCGACGTACGTACGTTCTGTTCTCTGATTGGTTGTCGCGTGGTGTCACGAGTGGCGCACCCGATGGTAGTAGAGACCGTGAAACGGAATCCTTTAAGGTGTTAATATATTGCGGAAAACGCTATCAGTACCAAACCATCGTACCGTTCGGTTGGTTTTAAGCTTTGATATCTCAGAATTTAATATCTATATAATACAATAATGCCGCCCAAGACAAGTGGCAAGGCCGCCAAGAAATCCGGCAAGGCGCAAAAGAACATCTCCAAGACCGACAAGAAAAAGAAGAAGCACAAGAGGAAGGAGAGCTACGCCATCTACATTTACAAAGTGCTCAAGCAGGTCCATCCTGATACTGGAATCTCCAGCAAGGCCATGTCTATCATGAATTCGTTCGTGAACGACATTTTCGAACGCATCGCCGCCGAAGCTTCCCGTCTGGCGCACTACAACAAGCGTTCGACGATCACGTCGAGGGAGGTGCAAACGTCCGTTCGTCTATTGCTGCCCGGTGAGCTCGCCAAGCACGCAGTCAGCGAGGGTACCAAGGCGGTCACCAAATATACCAGCTCCAAGTGAGCAATTGTACATTTGTATGTACTGTAGAGTACAACAAATTTGTTTGTTTGTTTCGTCTTTGCGTGCCACCGACCGTCACCGTAACGGTGTAACGCGCGGTGCACTCGGACGAACAAATATATATACTAAAAGGCCCTTTTCAGGGCCACAATATATTTCATTATTTTTCATGAATCACGCACAACCTGTGTGTAAACATGATATACAGTTTCGAAGACATGCATATACGTCGTCTCTAGTATATATTAAAATTAACAGTAGACGGTTATCACCGAGTATTAATTACATTATATATATATAAATTACAAACTCTAAACTATTATATATATAATATTTGTATATTTAAATGTCTATATATCAGAGTTTATATACATACGACAGTCAGTTTAGACTCTAGTCTAGGCTAGGTGAGCTGTAGGAGATAGATGTACAAACGAATAATAATAATACAAGTAAATATCAAACATTAACATCAACCAACCAAAATTAGTTGAATATAATAATGTATCACATTCGATCATTAAATATGACAAAATATATTATAAATATATCGACGTCGACGTCGATAATACATAGGTATTATTTTTATTTCGTTTATTCGTACGTAGTACCTATTAGAGTAATGTACTTAACATTATATTATTTATATTAAATTGACAAATAAAACTATATACATTTTACACGTACACGCACTTAATTAATTAACTATTAAATTAAATTAAATAATATTCAATTGCCTATAATAATACCACACGACAACATAGGTACTGGGGACTGCCGACTGCCCGACTCCCGACTCCGACTCCGAGATTTAGAATAATAAAGGTACCGATAGGGGCCTTAGATTTATAGGTAGTCGAGTGCGCGCAACTAACATATTGTATCATAAACAACCCACGCGACGCGCCCAATCACAGAACTAGATTCGTCGACGACCTTGGCTTTACGTACCTATAAATAATTGATACACATAATTACAAACTGTTGGATCTATTGGTTTTAATTTATATAAGTCTTATTAATAGTTATATTTATATTGACTTTTTGTGTTATTTTCTATATTTTCTTGTACCTTTGAAATGTTCGAGTTAATTGCCCATTCAGTATCCGGAATTTTATTACGCGTTTCCTGTTTATACTGGCTAATAAGGGTGATATTACACCCATCATCATCAGCCCGTGTCAGTCCACTGCTAGACGTAGGCCTCTCCCAAGATCGTCGAGCATCTTGAAGGGGTCGGGCCGGACCTGGCACAGTGCCAGTACGGGTTCCGGCAAGGCCGATCGACAGTACACGCGATTTTGCGGGTCAAGGCACAAGCGGAGGATGCAGTGGCTCGGGGTGAAGTGGTGGTGGCGGTGTCTCTAGACATCACCAACGCGTTTAAGTTTAAGTAAGTTTTACTGAAAGCACTGCGGTGGTGCCACCGTATCTCCGGCGTCTGGTGCGCTCGTATCTCTCAGACAGGTACATAGTGTATCCAGGCGCCGACAGGTGGCACCGAAGAGCGATGGCCTGCGGTGTTCCACAGGGCTCAGTCCTGGGCCCTCTCCTGTGGAACATCGGCTACGATTGGGTACTCCGTGGTACCAATCCCCGAGGCGTCGCTGTCGTCTGTTATGCAGACGACACGCTAGTAACAGCGACAGCCAGGTCTTTCCAGGAGGCCACCCTGCTCGCCTCGTTCGCAACCGAACAGGTGGTGGGCAGGATTCGGCGACTGGGCCTTAAGGTGGCCCTGAACAAAACCGAGGCCATTTACTTTCACGGTCCTCGGATTCGGCCACCTTTAATGCCCCACATCAATGTGGAGGGGATGCGGATTCCCATCGGCTGTACAATGAAGTACTTGGGATTGATTCAGGACAGCCGATGGGATTTCCGTGCGTGCTCATTTCAAGGAGTTGTCGCCGAAATTGGTGCGGGCGGCGGGCGCGCTCGGACGCCTGCTGCCGAACCTGGAGGGACCTAATAGCTCTTGCCGAAGTTTATACGCTGGAGTCGTGCGGTCAATGGCCCTGTACGGATGTCCCGTATGGGCCCAGTCCCTGAAAGCCCGCTGCGTCGCCTTGCTGCGCAAACCGCAGCGTTTGTTGGCGCAGCGAATAGTAAGGGGCTACCGCACGGTCTCCCACGAGGCGGCCTGCGTATTGGCCGGCACCCTCCCTTGGGAGTTGGACGCAAAACTCCTCTCTTTTCTCGCGTTCTTCTGGCGGAAGGAGGCGTCCAGTCGCCGTCAGGTGAGACTGGCCCCGAGGGATATTGCGGCCCGATTTCGCAGAACCAGTGTGGAGGAGTGGCATACCAGGCTGGAAAGCCCAAGTGCGGGCTTGAGGACCGTCGCGGCAGTGCGTCCTGTCCTTAAGAGATGGCTAGACAGGCGCCACGGTGCGCCAACTTTCCGGCTGACGCAGGTACTGACGGACCACGGGCGTTTCGGTTCGTTCCTGTGTCGGATCGGAAAGGAGGTGTCTGCCGTGTGCCACCATTGTGGCAACTGCCGCGAGGACACGGCCCAACACACGTTGGAGGATTGCCCAGCCTGGGACGAAGAGCGCAGCGCTCTCAGAGCAGTCGTCGGAGGAGACCTCTCGCTGCCGTCCGTGGTGTCCATGGTCGCCAGCCGGAGGTCCTGGCGTGCGGTGGCCCACTTCTGCGAGAGCGTCATCTCGCAGAAGGAGAGTGCCGAGAGGGATCGGGAACGAAATGATCCCTCCCGCCGCCAGAGAAGACGTAGGTGGCGCCGGGTGGACGACTGACCGGCGTCTCTCGCCCTGTGGAACGGGGGCGTTTGAATTCCACCACGGCCACGGTAACCCCTGCCTGTCGTGCGAGGCGACTAATTGGGGCCATCGGGGGTCGCGGGCTCGCAGCGGGGGGCTGTCAGCCCGAATCGATGCACTCCCAGTTTCGGAGCATCCTGCGACCCCGAGCAGCGCGGGTGGTAAGGCCTCGTTCGCTGTCTTTGTTCGGTGCGCGGGGGCTCCTAAGCCCTCCCATGGAGATTGGCTGCTACGCAGCACCGCGCAGGGGCGATTCCGGCAGCAATTCTAGCACTCCTTAGAATACCCCGGGATCGCTCCGTAAGTGCCGAAGAAGGCCACCGCGGGGTTTTAGCTGGTAGTGTCGGGTGGGGTGTACATAGGGGGTAGGGACTCGGCCCAGCGGCTGCCCGATTAGCCATCATCCGGGCGAGGGGGATGCTGTGTCGTAAGACCGGCTAGTCCAGCATAACAGTTTTATTCTTATTCCGCTTCCCCCCGGAGCGGGCGGTAGTAATAAAACGCTTTCCCGCGACAACCAAAAAAAAAAGGCCTCTCCCAAGATGCGCCACTGAGCCCGATCTTCAGCTCTTCTTTTCCAGTCACTGCCCACCGCTTTGCGTATGTCGTCGCTCCACCTGGTCACAGAACGTCCTACGCTACGTTTGCCGATTCGTGGTCTCCACTCTAGGACAAGTCTACCCCAACGGTTATCAGTCCTGCGGCAGATATGACCGGCCCGATATTACACTCGTTATATAGCATATCTGTTTACATACATGAAAACATTTTCTCTGTATAATTTAAAATAAAAAAAATCTCCTTCTGTACAACCTTATTTAGCTAATTTGTCGCCTACATGATCGTTTGTGTGTATACAAGATTCGACATGTCCATATTTTTGATAATTATCATAGACTTATTATATATGGACCGGGTCATTTAATACACAAAATGGCACCAACTCATTGGTGCTCGTTTCGTAAAAGAGCACCAACGTGTACTCAGTCTTATGCCAACTTCCTTCGCGCGTTGTTGTTGTCACGCAAAGCAAAAGTGCCCATTTATATGATTAAGAACTGCACCAATTCGGTTAAAAAAGTAACCAAAAAAAGCATCTTTCTTTCTATCTATCTATAGAAATAGTGGCAGAGGGGTGTAGTAGGGCGTCTGTCGTTGACGCTATATGCAAGGCTCCACTGGCCAGCCCTTATTGGGAAGTGGGGCGTTACTGACGAGAGGCGGCCTATAAACTCTCACCAGTGGCTCCAAGTAGCTGTAGTGCATGCAGCGGCCACATCCCGGTAAACCGCGTCGTCTAGCGGGCTAAACCTGGTTGAGGGGGACCTGCTACTTGTAGGTCTAAAGCAGAACCTTCCTGCATAATGCTCAAAGTGTATCCCGGTAGGAAAGGCAACTCACAGCAGATATGCGTCGAGATTGGCGGACCTGGCGGGGTAGCACGGCAATGTTGATGGCTTAGGGCGACGGTAGAGGGCATCTAGTTACCGCCGGCCAGATACACCATCTGAACTCTCCTCTGGTCGTATCGGTTTTCCGTTCCACTGGGTTCAGGAGGGGGAAGACGAGTAGTGTGCACCTGTGTTTGCGCGTCCACTTGTGCACCGGAATATCTCCTGCGCATTTGACTGCTTCCAAAATATGGACTCCGATTAATGTTAAGTCCCGTGGCGATGGGCTGAGGTAGAGAGGTTCGGTCGGATGCAGACTGAGCTTTGTCTGAAGCCTGCACATGGGCGGCTCCAGGGGTGTTCTGAGAACATCGTGGTCGCTTCCGTTCTGCATCGGGAAGACAGAGGGGATTCGGCAGCACCCGGAGTGACAAAGCAGCCCTATTTAGGGTGGCACTGCTTTCCCCGCTCAGCCGGTGAGGGGGCTAGAAAAGGTGCCCTAAAAAATGCTCAACCCATACTCCAGCGAAAGTAGCAACCGCGGCTGCTTCCGCATCTCTCAATTCGCGGTCGAAACAAAGAAAATAAAATTGTTAAAACAGCTAATATGGCTTTTGGAGCATGGAACGTAAGAACATTACTTGAACGTGATTACAACATCTGTCCTGAACGGAAATCTGCCATTGTAGCTCGGGAGCTTCTTCGCTATAATGTGGATGTGGCTGCTCTCAGTGAAACACATCTGTCCGATGAAGGTGAGCTAGTGGAGCAAGGGGGCGGGTATACTTTCTTCTGGAAAGGACTTCATTCTTCTTTTCCGCGTAGGTCAGGTGTTGGATTTGCGGTCAGGAACCATATTGCAAAACGGCTACAGGAATGTCCAATTCACATCTCAGATCGCATTACCACATTGCGCCTCTGGACAACAACAACTATCTGAACATCATTAGCGTTTACGCGCCAACCCTGGACAAATCTGACGATATCAAGGATCAATTTTACGAGGAATTGACACGTTGCATAGAGAGCATAAACTCTAGAGAGCAGATTCTTTTGCTTGGAGATTTCAATGCCAGAGTGGGACGGGATTATGACGCGTGGCCTAAAGTCTTGGGCAGACACGGCGTCGGCAGCATGAACAGCAATGGGCAGTTGCTGTTAAGTTTTTGTGCTCAATTTCACCTAGCAATTACAAACACCATGTTCAGACTTCCTGCTAAGCACAAAAACACATGGATGCACCCAAGGTCTAAGCACTGGCATCTAATAGATTACGTTATCGTACGGCAAAGAGATTTTGCTCAGGTTCAAATCACACGTGTTATGCGTGGTGCACATTGCTGGACTGACCATAGGCTTGTCATTACTAAACTGCGTCTCCGCCTGCGACACCCGCGTAGATCACGCAGATCAAAGCCTGTGTGTTTGTGCTTGGATGGTTTGAATAATCTGGAGACGAAAGAGAAGTACGTTGAAGCTTTGGCTGCTCCACTACTGCCCAGAAACAGTGACACGGCTGATGTTGATACTGCTTGGGGTCATCTATCTTCTCATGTCCGCTACAGTTACTTTAGGTCTAAAGTCTACTAAAGAACAAGACTGGTTTGATGAGAATGATGGAGTTCTAAAGCAGGCAATTGACAAGCATCGACACCTCCTCCGAGAACACAACAGAGCACATCAACGTGTAAGCGTAGCGGAGATCAGGCAAAGCGACCAAGACTTGCGTAGACTATGCCGGGAAATAAAGAACAAATGGTGGCAAGAGAAAGCCCATTACGTTCAGTGGCTCGCTGACTCAAAACAACTCGGACAGTTTTATAGTGAGGTTCGAAAGCTGATTGGTACAACCTCTATTACAAAAGTGCCTCTTAAGGTTGCCAATGGTGAAGGTCTTCTAAAAAGCAAGGAGGAAGTGCTCAAACGATGGGTAGAACACTTCAGCACTTTGTTAAATGTGGATCGTTCTGCAGACCTAGATCATATTTGTTCTATTCCCCAGCTACCTACATTTAATAAACTGGACGAGCCACTTGGGCGTGGTGAGGTAGTTTCAGCTATGAACCAACAGCGGAATAAACGTGCGGTGGGCATTGATTCAGTACCGATTGAATTGCTTAAGTGCGGCGGTGAGGAATTGCATTCGGCCATATGGGAACTTTTTGATCGTATGTTTAAAGAAGAACAGCTGCCATCTGCTTTTAAAGTATCACGCATTAAGGCACTATATAAGAACAAGGGTGACCGTTCCGATTGCGGTTCCTATCGCGGTATTTCGCTTTTATCTGTGCCTGGTAAAGTATTTGCTAGAATCCTCCTAAATCGCCTCTTGGAGTTGTCTGAGGAGATTTTACCGGAAACTCAATTTGGCTTCCGTCCAAATCGGGGCACTTGTGAAGCCATTTTTTCACTGCGACAATTGCAAGAAAAGAGTAGGGAACAGGGGCGTCATATGTACCTCTGCTTTGTCGACCTTGAGAAGGCTTTTGATAGTGTGCCCCGAGAAGCCCTTTGGATTGTGCTTGGAAGGCTAGGGTGCACGTAGAAGTTCGTGAAACTTTTGAGACTCCTGCATGATGATATGGAGTGCTGTGTCGCTGTTGACAATGAACAGTCAGATTTCTTTCCCGTTACCTGTGGGGTGAAACAAGGGTGTGTTCTAGCGCCCACACTGTTCGCAATGTACTTTGCAGTTGTAGTCCGAGAAGTTTTGCAGACAACACCTGAAGGAATACGTATCCGCTTTCGCACTGACGGTAATCTTTTCAACTTAGCCAGACTCAAGGCTCGCACTAAGGTCTCCCATGCATTGGTCTCTGAGATTATGTATGCGGATGATTTGTGCTTTGTGACAGAAACCCCAGAACACCTGCAAAAGCTAACTTCAAATTTCAACGAGTCTTGCCACAAATTTGGCCTGAAGATCAGCGTCAAGAAGACTGAAGTGATGTCCTTGGACATTCAGGGTCACGAGTCGCTGACCATTAAACTCGGGGAAGACGAGCTGAAGCAGGTTGATAAGTTCCGCTACTTGGGGAGCTGCTTAACATCAAAGTGTGACCTTGATGCCGAAATTAATAGTAGGATTGCAGCTGCAGCTGCCGCATTTGGTAAACTACATTCCAAGGTCTTCTGTTCACATGACTTGAAGCTGGCTACTAAGATCTCAGTATACATGGCGATCGTACTGCCTAACATTTTGTACTCTGCAGAAACATGGACCGTCTATCGCCGCCACATACGCATGCTGGACCGATTCCACCTCAGATGCCTACGCAAGATTCTTAACATCAAATGTCCCGATTGCGTGCGGAATACAGAGGTATTACATAAAGCCAACGTAGGTGGCATTGAGTCTTACCTTATCCGACGACAACTTCAGTGGTGCGGCCATGTATTACGGATGCCAGACCAGCGGGTGGCAAAGCGCATCTTCTACTCGGAACTTGAGGAGGGTAAGCGTAAGCATGGCGGACAACTCCTTAGGTACAAAGATGTCCTTAAGCGGCACATGAAAAGCTGCTCAATAGAGCCTTTACCATGGGAGCAGCAAGCCGCCAAGCGACAGGAATGGAGATCTCTGGTTAAAACCAGAGTCTTCGATTTTGAAGCTAAACGGCGCACAGAATTGGACAGAAAGCGTGACAATCTCAAAGCCCGACCACCTGCGGCGATCACGTATAACCTTGAGAGTGGTGTGCTCACATGCCCGCAATGTGCGAGGATCTTCTCTAAGAAGATTGGCTACATAAGCCACATGCGAGCACACGAACGACGAAAAAATCTGGAGTAGAATGCAGTCGCCATGGCCGAAAACGGCCGGGATTATCATCATCAGAAATAGTTTTTGAGTTAAGAGGGGGTCAAAAGTGGCTCCAAATGGTTCGTGTAATATTACACACGATACCACTCGCCATTCTGTTAGCTTGAACTTGGCTTGACACGCTACCGCGTGTCTAGATACAATACAAAATACCAATTTTCATGCGCTTTACCTACTTCAAACATAACGGATTTTCCTTAGGGGTGGAATTTCCAAAAATCCTGTAACATATATTTTTTTTAAAGGCGAAATACTAACTTGACGTCGACTTTTGGGACACCTGTATAATTTATTTTTTCACATACTTCAATTATTGTTTTTTATTTAATATAACACGTTTTCACTGTATGTATAGTGTAAAGTGTACCTATGAAATAAGCCAAATTTCATTAAAGAAAAAGTTTCGGTTTCCGATTCGGTTTCGACCGAAACTGAAACAGATACCGAAGATGCGTTTTCGGTTTCGGTAGAAATTCCTGTTTCAGTCGGACACTAATAGTATAATATATGTATAATATAATAAATACTATATTGTGCAAACTATCACGTTACAGCTGGCCGTGGCGGAGATACAAAAAGCTTGTATTACACCTTCTGGCAAGAAGTAAACCTTATTTACTAGTCGGATCCGCTCGGCATTATGAAATTATTTGTTTTTATTTACATATAAATACGACAAATACTCACCAAGCACGTTGCAGCGTCAGCACGAAGACGAGATAACCAATTTCCAATCGAGACTAGATTGAAGTGTGCGGGGTATTGGGGTGTGTCTTCGCAACTTCAGGGGCTGAAATAATCAGCAAGTGGGATCAGATTTATGAAATGAAATTAAATCGATAATTATTGGTCATGTACGAAATTACATAGCTCCTATGACAAGTCAGTACATTAAAAAAAGAAATAAATTTATTTTATTTTTATCAGCTTATGTATACATAACATACACAGGCTCATCAGTACACTAAAGCATTTTTTTTTATTCATTAATAATTATTATTTTTAATATTATTCAAAGAAATACCAGTTGAATATATGTATATATCTTTTAAATGGGTTTGATATGGAACATGGGCATTTCCAAGATATCGCATGTTTTAAAATCTACCACCGGATCGATCCCAGCGCGACCGTGCCTGAGAAGATTACCACCATTACCATCGGTTACTTACTACACGGCGCGACCCAGTTCTGAGATAGCGAATCACACTCAGCGGGCTTGTTTTTGGTACGGTTCATTATTTCTAGTAGATGACCTGTCGCATTTAAATTGCCAATTTACTATTTTATACGCGATCGGTCGTCAGAGTTTATTATTTGTTATTCTTTAAGTGTATTTAATATTAAGAAATGTCATTTATTAATAAATAAATACACCCAACAGTCATATACATAGTTCTGACCCCACACTAGGTCAAACCTATGTATTATGGTATTATGTATTGCTGGTGGTAGGATATCATATCCGCCCGGATAGCGAGAACCGTACATAGGGTGTAAAACCCGCCATAGTGGCACACCGCACACGCAAGTGTGTCGCTTTCCGGGATCAGCCAGTGTACATCCGGTTTTTGTCGGGGATCTAGAGTTGGGGTAAGATGATTGGCCGCTTAATGGCCTGTGTACCCTGACACTAGACCCTTGACCGAAGAAGTAGGCCGGCATGATTGTGTTGAGTAGCGG
The DNA here is from genome assembly GCA_905220505.1 of Laothoe populi. Lineage (NCBI taxonomy): Eukaryota > Metazoa > Arthropoda > Insecta > Lepidoptera > Sphingidae > Laothoe > Laothoe populi. The sequence goes on along the minus strand of HG992146.1, from coordinate 4,142,724 downwards.
GGAAAAGATTGTTTCTCGCTACTGGATACTCTAATTGGACGGCACTACACACGACACGGAGTAAAATAGACGGTAAAGTCGGAGCGGCATTATCCATTTGGGATAATACTGCCGAGACCAGAGCCATAATGCTCAAGCACCGTTTTCCTGGCGGAACTACTAGCCCTTAAAAGAGCGACGGACGAAGTCCTCAAGGGGAAGGCTGCATCCTATTGTATCTTCAGCGACGCCTGGTCAGCCCTCGATCTCATCGCCAGTGGCGAGTCTCTCCATCCACTAGCGTTTCAGGTAACTAAGAATCTTAAGATTATAAGTAAAGGCGGCGGGAAAATTGAACTTTGGATAAAGGCCTACAATGGATTGGAGGGAAATGAGAGGGCAGACGAACTCGTGAATGAGGCAGCAGAATCCTTGAAGACGAAGCATGCTTATGACAGATGCTCAGTGTCGTAAGGAACTAGAGTTAGAATGTGATGGTAAGTTAGTTGTAGATAACCTACACGAATGGCTAGTAAATAAGAAGACAAGGTACAAATTTTAAGACTACTGCATAAAACTAGCTAGCGTAGTCACAAGTTATATTGCAATATTAGTATTAGTTCAAATGTATATTTTTATCTTTAATTAACCGACTTCAAAAAAAGGAGGAGGTTCTCAATTCGACTGTATGTTGCTTTTTTTTTTTTTATGTTTGTTACCTCGTTTCTCTGTACTGTGTGAACCGATTTCGACCATTCTTTCTTTGATTGAAAGCTGGTGCTTGTCATTTGGTCCCATAAAAATATGGTGAAGATCTGATGAATATCTTCGGAGCTGGAGAGGGTAACTCCTTAAAATTAAGTAGTATTCCAGTGGTTCTTTTTGCATTACGTTCATTATAAAAGTTAAGTTTCAGTGAGAGAGGGTAAAAGGGGTGGGGGTGAGGGAGGGGGGTGATAAAATTAAAATACACGTAAATTCTAATATCTTCAGCAGCTTTTAACCAATTTTATATAATTTACCACTAAAAAGCAAAAAATAAATTATTACTTTTTAAATAAAAATTAAACCGCCTTCAAAAAAACCCAGACACAACTAAAAAGCAAAAAATAATTGGTTACATTTAAATCAATTAGTTATATGCAATTTAAATCAATTATTTGGAGTCGGTGCCAGCCAAAACATGGAAAAAACAGAATAATCAGGCATACAAAAAAATATAAAATAGATCCAGACTTGGTTTTTATAAATCTAAAAGTAAAGAAAACAACACCGGCACCGACTCCAAAAATAATTGATTTAAATTGCATATAACTAATTGATTTAAATGTAACCAATTATTTTTTGCTTTTTAGTTGTGTCTGGGTTTTTTTGAAGGCGGTTTAATTTTTATTTAAAAAGTAATTTGACAATAATGACTGCATTTTATGTTTTACACAACAAACCGTCCATACATCGGCATTCGTTTAAAGTAGGATTTTATACTACTATTTTTAGTCTGTATATATTAAATAAACCAAGATTTTTATTTATTTTAACGATATTCACGTCCCTAACCGGTATGTTCGGGGGAAAACAGAACGGGCCTACTCCACTCAAAAAAAACAATAGGAAAATGGACTGAACTGCGCTTACCGTCACGTGCAGTGTGGTCACATTGCAGTGTCAGGATAAAAAAACCTGTATCAAGGATATCAAGAACTACGAGGGACTACGGTCCCACAACACCAAGACCCGAGACATATATTCGTCTGCCACACAAACATATTTTGTCTCGGTGTGGGAACCGAACCCACGGCCTCTCGTTTCACAACCGGCTACTCGCCTGCTGCGCCACGGAGGCTGTCAATATTTTATAAATATAGTTTATATTTTATTATATTATTTTTACACACTAACATTGTGTAAGCTACGGAGCCCCTGGTCGCAGTGTGCAGGGCGGAACCGAATGCCATCCCTGTCCTCTAGATATTGTTGCACATTATAATAGCCCCTGTCCATAAGAACACGTTTAGTGTGAGCCTTAAACATTTTATAGTCCATATCAATCACGTTATGGAGGATTTTGTTATGGAATTTAATACAGTTACCCATAAAAGAGTTTTTAGATCTTACTCTAAAGGAGGGAACTGTAAGTTTGTTTTTATTTCTAGTGTTAATGCTGTGAATTTCACTATTTTTTTTTAATTAACTTATGTTTTTACGAACGTTCATGATGTTTTGATTAGTCAGACGGAACAGTTAATAAATCACTATCCTTGAATACAGATTGTAAAGGAAGTAGATCGTATAATCCCGACCAGATAAATAGGACTTTAAAATTTCGTTATTCAAATAAAAAAAATTATAACGTGTAGTCTACAAGTATACTTACTGACGAGGGCACAGCGCAGTGTCAGAACAGAGAGGAGACTAAGACGGCATGCTCGAATAATGTATGTCTTCTCTACCCCACTCAGGAGCACTGAACAGGAGCACTGAAATAATCAGCAGGTGGAATTAGGTTTCAAAAAGGAACATTAGCAGTAACTACGCTAGCCTTGATTAATTGTTTATTTATTACATACTAACTGTTGCCTACCGTCGTCAACCGGTTACTTTACCTAGAACCGGTTGACGGGCGAATCCAATGATAATACGCGAGGATCTTGTAATAAAGCTCAACCGGACCCTAGACCTCATGTTTTCACGGGATATCAAGAAAATGGTATAGGAACAGTGGGCACTTGGGTGATCGCATCAAGCGAGTCCTGACATCGGTGTGAGAAACCCGCTTGAATTTATTTTCGCACGTGTAAATTTTTTGCGATAACTCTTAAGAATTAATATATTCATTTAAATTATATGGTGTAAAAGTTTATAATAATGTGCTTGAAATGCTTAATACTAATTGCAAAATACTGTATCCGTCTAAATAGCTTTCGAATCGAATTTGAATCTCAGTCTAAATGACTTTTTTCAACAAAAGGGTAGTTGACAGTAAGTAAAAACCTGATATAATTTTGTTTTTTATAATAGATTTTAGTCTAAGAATATCGAAAATTAATCCAATTTGTTAATTTATATGTGATTATTTAATATTTTCAAAAAATAAATATGTAGAAAACAAAGCATTTTGTTACATGACATGAAACAGCCCAGACTGCGTGACGTCACAGTATTATCAAATGTCAAATTGTTTTGTTGATAGTTCGAGAATCCATACATTGAGTTACCAAATCTTTTGTAATTTTTAGTGATCAGTTGCAATCAGTCAGGTGCAGTTTGTGCAAAAAACCAAAATCTAAATACATTAGTTATAGACGAAGGGTTTTCTAAGGCAAATATCTGTAATTTGCCTCGAATAGACGTGATGATGTTGGGAGAATTTTTGGCGGCAAACAAAGATTTTTGTTCAGCAGAATATAAATTGTCAAAACTTCTATGTAAGTAATAATCCATAAAAATATAATAATTCATAAGTCAAGACCTTATAAAATTGCTTTTTATATACTCTTCTTGGTAGAGTTATTATCTTTAGAAAATTTTAAATTATTAGAGGTTAAATTGAAATGTTTTATCTTTAATTATGGTCTGCAAGTACTTACACAATTATTTCTTCATTATAGGTCTTCCAGGCCATGCCAGGGAAATTAATATGACTTTTAAAAAAATCAAATTAATACATGCATGTGGTTTTGGCATATAAAATTCACGTAAACGTCTTATAACTCTTTCTATGTGTATCCTTAAGCTTGCTATTTGTTTGGTTTGTTTCGCATGTTTTTACATTCTTAATGGTGGTATTTTGACATTGACGTACTACACAATTATTGTAAAACTCCGAATTAATTATAAATAAAAAAAATCGATACATTGAAATCACATATCCAACCAAACGACTATTAGTTTAACATACTGTGACGTCACACGACAGGCCATGACAGTTGGTAGCGTTTGAGTGGGAAAAATAAAGTTGATTTATAAAAATGCAAATTAAATCTTAAAAACGTATGTTTTATGTTTATTACCTACTGATAATTTTAATAATATAGAACATGAAGAATAATATAAAACGGTTTCCCAAAAATAGTCAACTAGCCTATTATTGTTATATTTTGACCACTTTACAACAAAACCACATGAAATTACGTTCCGTATTTTTTGAGTTTATCGCGAACAGACAGACAGACGCGGCGGGAGCCTTTGTTTTATAATATGTATGTCTCTGATTTCGGCGACAGATGGCTTTATAGTCATACACAATTCATATATGTACATAACCAGCCATACTTTTTAATAAGGGCCACAAAGTCACTTTAGTTGCGGACCGTATACAAATTTATTGAGTTATAATATTTTTTTAAATTGCGTGATATCTGAAAAGCACTATTGAAAGAAGTTTGATTTAGAAATTCAAGATTGTCCTTTTATATAAATAAACAGTTAACTATTTTAATTATTTTAGAGTTCAAAGTGTGCTGTGAATGGTATATTTTACTAAAATGTTGCCCGTTCTCCAAACGAAGCAACAGCTCCTTTATTCTACGCAAAGGTCCACGATAAATATCTGTGATTTTGTTAAAAGTCAATTTGTAAATTGCGTTAATTGTAATGTTAGGTACCGTCCTTCTATATAGTGCGAGGATGCTATCGTGCTATAGCTGAACGGCGCTCACACCATGGGCTTTCGAAAGGAGTCCGCCAGCGCATTGCCGCCGGCCGCGCTCCATCCCGCATGATAATGCTCCTCGTGCTGCCGGTGATACGTCCCAAAACCTCCGTGAATACCTCGCAGTATTTGGAACTGAAACCAGTCATGCCGAATACATTGTTTCTGTACATAATTACATTATTAAAGTCATTGCTAATAATAGGCTAATGTATTTGGAATTAATTATAGACCAATGACTGCCTCAAATAATATTTTTTCAATTTTAAAGTATAAATAATAAAAAAAAATGTGAGTAAATTTGTATTTTTTCGTGAGCTTATTCCAAAACTTCAAAATAGTAGTACTCCAAATGATTTTACTGATTCGCCCGTATAATATCTTTAACATCTTTGAATCGTTTAAATATAGCAATCCCAAATACAGCGCTCACTGTGTTGCATTCCATTGAATATTAGTACTAATAACATTAAATTCTATATACCTATCGAGCACCAACAGAGATTTACATTGAATAGAAGATAATTTGCTTAATGTTAACAAAGAAGATTACCGCTGCCTATACCACACCACTATCGGCATCGTCACTTATTTATTCATTCTCTTAGGTGCTTCCACCACTTCGACGTTATGATGTTCTTTTAAATTTTTATGTTCCAAATATAGTATAATTTCTATACAGGGTGAATTTTTCAAGTGTGCCTCTATGGCCAAATCCGAAACTATGAGAGATAGCGAAAAGCACTTAAAGGAGTCTCCTCGGGCCCGATTTTGATGAAAACTAAAACTGCATGATAGGATTTTTGAAAAATCATGTTTCTAACCAGGCATCGAACTCGTTGATTTTTGAGTTGAAAAAACACACACACTGTAGTATTACACCATTCGATGGTGTCGCTAATAAGGAAAGAATTCTGGGAAGTAATGACATACGGCAAACTTTAGGAAAGAGCCCATTTTTAACTAAATACTTTTTTTATAATAGTTTCTTGTGTTTACGCGAATATTACAATATTGAAATAAAACTAATTGTACAGATTATATCGCGGTTTATGTTACTTCTTTAACTCGACGTTTCGAAGGCTTTACAGTCTTCATGGCCACGGGGTGGACTGAGTTGTATGTGGTCACTAAAATACTTTTTTATTTTTCTTACGTTACCTATCTATTAAACCTTAACTGATTAATTGATAACACCCAACAGTCACACACAATTGATCAAAATGATGGCCATTGTTTTCAATACATAGCTGGATTCGACGTCTCCATAATTGATCTACTTCACCTGTTAGATTTGATGGTAATACACGTTTCTTGCTAAAAACTAATTCAAAAGGTGTAAATGTAGTTTCAGTATGTACATATGTATTATATGAAAAACACCAGAAAGGAAACCAAGTGTTCCACGACTCTGGGTGCTTTTCAGTGCGTATTAATAAATAATAAATAACACCCAACAGTCACACACATAGCCCCGACTAGGAGTGGGCGTTGAATCAACGAACCGATTTTTAAACTGTTTTTCTACTAGTAACGAGTCAACCGTTTTCTCTTTACCGCATAACTAGTTAAATTTAGCAACCTGTTTCATTCAACGTCGCTGAATCAACGACAGACGCGAACAAAACAGGCGCACAGATAAACAAGTTAAATTTATCAGACAGGTTGATAAAAACCTGTTTCATTCAACGTCATTGAATCAACGACAGACGCTAACGAAACAGGATATTAACGTATAGATCACGTGCACGTTTCTGCAAACCAGTTAAAAACGTTAACTGGTTTTTAAACCAGTTGACCGTTTATAGGAAACGGTTACATTTCGTTAACGCAAAAACCGTTAACGACCCATCTCTAGCCCCGACCACGAGTCTTGTGTTGTGGGTATCAGGGACAACGAGAGACTTTCGGTCTCACAACACCCAGACCCCCGACAGAAATATCTATCTGTCACACAAACATTTGTCCCGGTGTGGGAATCGAACCTACGGCCTCTCATTTCACAGCCGGCTACTCGCCAACAGCGCCACAGAGGCTGAGTAACTACCCAAATGTTTGTGAGAATTTTCCAAGGCGCCGATGCGCTGATGGAGATATGCTGTAGATTGTAACTGGTTAATATTTAAAAGTTTACAAACCTCTTCCATTGCAGATGATAGAAACTCAGTTCCTCGATCTGTAGCAATTTCTCTCGGAATACAATATCTGAAATTTGAGAATAAAATTATTAGACGCGTTTTACATGAAATAAAAACGCATATTAAACTACTTACCTTATTAGAAGCTTAATATAATGAGATAGGCACTTCCGGCTTCCGTTGTATTTTACCTGTCTTTCTTCCTTGTATTGATGTCGCTTTCGCACATTTCGTACCACCAGGTGTGGTGGGGGTGTTGAGAATCTGATGGTTCCAACCGCCCTGTTCATCATTGCGTCGAATTATACCAGGCAGCGATAAAAAATAAGCTTCTAATAAAGTAAATAGTTTAATATGCGTTTTATTTTCAGGTAAAATGCGTGTATTAAACCACTTGACCGTTATTAGAAGCTTAATTTAAGAAGATTTGTTTGTTATCGCCTGGTGGAAAATGGAAATGCTAAAATAAATATATCTAATAGCTTTTTCCCGCGGCTACGCCCGCGTGGTGGTTATTTTTGGAAGAAAAGGTATAAAATCCATGGAGTCCTCTTAAGCTATTACAACTTCCTGTATTATGATATCCCGTAGAAACCGTGCATTTTCTGGTAGAAAAAGTAGCCCTTTAACAAACACTATGCAAAAAAACATGTGGATCCCTTGCTCTGTCTAAAACAAAAACAAAACTATCCCAAGGGAACCGTACATTTTTCCGGGATTAACGTAGCCTATGTGCTATTCCAGACTATAATTTATCCCTGTGCCAAATTTCGACCAGATCCGTCGAGCCGTTATAGCCTAATTAACAACGTCCATCCATCCAAACATTCGCATTTATAATATTAGTATCTAGGATTATTGATAAACCCCCGATAAAAGAGTTCATATAAACTTTCATCCCCTATGGACAGGGGGCAGAGGTGTAATTTCGAAATATCCTGTAATATATATTTTTTATTTTTAACTGAGAAGCACCATTCCAATATTCATGCGTTTAACTTCAAAAATGATAGATTTTTCATACAAACTTTCTTCCCCTATTTTACCCCGTTAGGGATGGAATTTCCAAAAATCCTGAAATATATATTTTTTATTTTTCACTTAAAGGCCCCACACCAATTTTTATGCGTTTAACTTAAAAAAGACGGATTTTCATACAAACTTTCTTCCCCTATTTCACCGCCTTAGGGGTGGAATTTCCAAAAATCCTGAAACATGTATTCTTTATTTTTAACTAAAATGCCATATACCAATTTTTATGCGTTTAACTTCAAGAATGACGGATATTCATACAAACTATCATCCCCTATTTTACCCCGTTAGGCGTGGAATTTCCAAAAATCCTGAAATATATATTTTTTATGTTTAACTTATATGTCAAATACCAATTTTCATGCATTTAACCTCAGAAATGACGGATTTTCATACAAACTTTCATCCCCTATTTCACCCCCTTAGGGATGGAATTTCCAAAAATGCTGAAACTTATATTCTTTATTTTTAACTTAAATGCCAAATACTTATTTTCATACGTTTAACTTCATGAATGACGGAGTTTCATACAATCTTTCTTCCCCTGTTTTACCCTCTTAGGGGTGGAATTTCCAAAAATCCTTCCTTAGTGGATGCCTACGTGATAAAAGGTACCTACTGTCAAAATTTCAAGTCCCTTACCCCAGCCGTTTAGGCTGTGCGTTGATCGATCAGTCAGTCAGTCAGTCAGTTTCTTCTTTTATACAAGGTGTCCCAAAAGTAAGTTTATATTTGTTTATCTTCTTGCGTAAACGCAACGCATCCGAGAGGCGCGGGGGTATGTCAATGGGTAGCCCGGCTCTTGGGAATTTAGTCGCTATGGAGCGTTTCTCGGGAGCGGACCGCGCGTTGTGCGTGCGAGAGTTTTACAAAAGCGGCAATTCGGCGACTGCAGCGCGTAGAACATTTTGCAGTATTCGAGGTTTTCGTCACGTAAATGACACACCAAGCATACCTCTCATTCGTAAATGGGTTAAGAAGTTTGAAGAGACCGGTTCAACATTAGAAAAACCCATAACGGGGCGACCAAGATCATCAATTTACGGTAGGCAGCGGCTTTGCTGTGCCCTGGTATTGCAGAAGTCTATGGGCGGCGGTGACTACTTACCATCAGGTGGCCCGTCTGCTCGTCTGCCTATTGAGGCACTAAAAAAAAATCAAGAACAGCAGAAAACGTGGAGAGTGTTAACCAGTCTGTTTGTGACGATCCGAGTCTTTCAATTCGGAAGCGCGCAAGTTGTTTAAGCGTGTCTAGATCGCCATTACATCGTATTTTGCACAAGGATCTGAAGCTACACGCCTATAAAATTCAATTGGTTCAAGAGATAAAGCCGCAGGATGCCATTCAGAGGCTTAACTTTGTAAATCAGGCAATTGAGCGCTTTTCGACGTTTACTAACGTCTTGTTTTCGGATGAAGCTCATTTTCATCTTAACGGGCACGTGAATAAGCAGAACTCTCGCTACTGGAGTGCAAAGAATCCAAAACACAAGCATCAGAGACCCCTACATTTGCCTAAAGTGACCGTATGGGCTGCGATGTCGGCGCGAGGAATTATCGGGCCTTACTTTTTTGAAGATAAAGTACGCGCCGTTACAATTAATTCTGAGCGTTATGTGGAGATGTTAGATAATTTTTTGGTTAAATTGCTAGAATTTGCTGGCTATAACTGAAGAACATGGTTCCAGCAGGATGGAGCAACATCACACACATCTAACACGTCTCTGTCACGAGTTCGTCAAATTTTCCCGGGCAAATTAATCTCCAGGAGAGGTGACATAAATTGGCCTCCACGCAGTCCTGATTTAACCCCTATGGACTTTTTCCTGTGGGGTTATCTCAAATCTAAAGTTTACATCAATAAGCCGAGTTCTCTGGCGCATTTAAAAGTAAATATCCGTCGCGAAATGGCAGCCATCACGGAATCTACTTGCCGAGCCGTCATAAGGAATTTCAGCGTTCGAATAAATGAGTGTCGTGTCCGCGAGGGTTTACATTTGGACGATGTTATTTTTAAGGCATAAATTCCCAAATTGTATATTTGAATAAATAAAAAACATATTTTCTATAGATGGAATATTTTTTTTTATTGCTCCACAATATGTAAACTTTCTTTTGGGACACCTTGTATATACAGATTAGATTTTAAGTACCTAATACTTTCTATGACAAATAATAAACATAGGTTCAAATTATATATTAAACAATTACCACAAAATCACGTATTAAGAGCGACAAATACATATCTAGACACGCGGTAGCGTGTCAAGCCAAGTTTAAGCTTTTTTTTTTGCCGCGGGGAAAATCCATCTTACGGATACCTTCTCAACCTCGGGGGAGGGGAGATGGTTATGCCGGACTCACCGACCTTCCGACCCAGTTTACCCGAGGGACGACTAGATCGGGGCCCTAGCCAATTTTCCTAGGCCGGTGTACAGACTAAAAACCCCGCGGTGGCCTTCTGCAGCGCATGCGGGATGGTTCCGGGGGATCCTGAGAATCTCTGGATTGCTGCCGGAACCATCCCTGCGCGGTACCTCTACGGCCCGTCTCTTTTAGGGCTGGATGCCCTCCACGTCCTACGGCAGCACGACACTTCGCGCCGCCACCTGTCTCGGGGTCGCACCATGAAAATATATATAGAAACATTTATGAAGGCCGCACATCCCCCGCTGCGCAGCCACGACCCCCGTGAACCACTTTTAGTCGCCTCTTACGACAGGCAGGGTATACCGTGGTAGAATTCTTCAAAGCCTCCAATCCACAGGGCGGGAGGCGCCAGTCTGTCGTCATACTTGGCGCCTCCTTCTCGTTTGGCGGCGAGCGGGATCGGTTTGTTCCCGATCCCGTTCGGCGCTCTCCTTCTGCGACATGACACGTTCGCAGAAGGAGGCCATCGCACGCCACGAGCTTCGTCTGCCAACCATGGCAGCCACCACGGCCGGCAGAGAAAGGTCTCCATTGATATATATTCTGAGAGCGCTGCGCTCTTCTTCCCAGGCTGGACACTCCTAAAGGGTGTGTTGAGCCGTGTCATTTCGGCAGTTACCACAATGGTGGCACACGGCAGACTCCTCCCTTCCGATCCGACACAGAAACGAAGCGAAACATCCGTGACCCGACAGCACCTGTGTCAGACGGAACGTCGGTGCACCGTGGCGCCTATCAAGCCATTGGCTAAAAACAGGACGCACTGCCTCGACAGTCCTCAAGCCCGCCCTGGGACTCTCCAGCCTGGCTAACCACTCGTCCAAGACGGCTCTGCGGTGGGAGGCCAGTCGGGCCTTGACCTCCCTGGGGGCCAGCCTTACCCCGCGACGGGACGCTTCCTCCCGCCAGAAGAAAACTGACGAGAGCAAGTTGGCGTCTAAATCCCAGGGTAGAGTGCCGGCCAATACGCAGGCCGCCTCATGAGAGATCGTGCGGTAGCCCCTAACGATACGCTGCGCCACCCAACGCTGAGGCTTATGCAATAATGCGACACAGCGACCGTTTAGGGACCTGGCCCAAACGGGACAACCGTATAGGGCCATGGACCGCACGACTCCAGCGTACAAACTTCGGCAAGGATTTCCAGGACCTTCAAGGTTTGGCAGCAGGCTTCCAAGCGCGCCTGCCGTCCGCATCAATTTCGGCGACAAAGTCTGGAAATGTGCGTGGAAGTCCCACCGGCTGTCGAGAGTTAGACCAAGGTACTTCATCTTGGAGCCGATGGGAATTCGCACGCCCTCCACCATTATGTGGGCCTCCCTAGGTGGCCCCATCCGCGGCCCATGGAAGCAGAGGGCCTCGGTTTTATTTAGGGCTACAGAAAGGCCCAGTCGCCGAATCCTACCCGATGTCGAGAGACACCGCCACCACCACCTTACCCCGAGCTACAGCGTCCTCCGCCTGCGCCTTAATCCGCAGAATCGCGTGTACAAGCCAAGTTTAAGCTAACAGAATGGCCAACGGTACCGTGTGTAATATTACACGAACCATTTGGAGACACTTTTGACCCCCTCATAACTCAAAAACTATTTCACATAAACATGTCAAATTTGGCTCATATATTGAGACTTCCGAGATACACATGTGCTTCAAATTTCATAAACACACCTCAAACCAGCGATCTATATGTACTACGTACTAGATGCGAATTCGTATATTCGAACTAGCTAAGTCAGATTTTAGACTTCAATATATTATCCTAAGTTATAAAAAGAAGTGATAATTTAAGTTGTTATAAAATATTTGTTGTTATTAATAAATTTCAGGACTGAACATTGAACTTCGCACCCATTTAGATCTCACTTCTTTTGTCGTTGAAATCAACAACTAAGGCATATATCATAATATTGAACTTGGCTCTCATTTTACATTTATGTTTTGATGGGATTCATTACCTACATGTGTAATGCTTTGTAATTAACATCATTCTACTGGATTAAACAAGGAAGTACCGGATGAATTATTAGTGTACCCAATAATTTCACGGCCATAGAAAATTTGAAAAGTTTTAACTGATTTCCAATTCCTCCTGGCTAGCATATCATCAAGGTATAAATTGTCAAATTTCTACGACTTGAACATAATATTAACCATGTTGCTGTATGCCGAAATGTTGCTGTATGTCTGGAAAAGATTGTTACTATTTACTGAATAATTACAATCAGCGAGTACATTAATGTCCCAGATAGGAGACTTCGACGTCTTGGGATTATTTAAAGATATAGATTTTAAAATATTTTTGACTAGAACATCTTGACTTAATTTACTAGATAATTGGGTAATAGATAATACATCATGTGGATATTACTGATTTATGAAGAAGAAAATTAAAATCGAGGTACAAATCTGCTAGGAATGGAGCTAATTGGGCTCCATCGGGCCGTACCGGATTTATCTTGTGTTGGCTAATCCATAACAGCCATCGGTTCCAAGCAACCTTATACGTTTTCCAAGTGGAAGGTCGCCAAGAAGATTTAAGTAACGATATTTCATTAGAGTTCCATGCATTTATATTGTCTGACCATCCCCACACTTCCAAACCTCCAGAACCATGTCCTGTACTTTCGGAGATGGCAGTCCGATCCTCGTGTCGACTAGGAACCGTTTCAGGTTCCTTAGTGTGACGGGGCTGCGATAGCCCGAGATTTGAGATCTGCTCTCCAGAACACCTTTACCCATCGTGGAACTACAATCAGATAAATTCCCGTGGCCTGATTTAGGTGCATTAGGACTCAAGAAATTAGGAAAGGAGGTGAAACACCCACGCTAGAGGAAAATTCCAGGGAACGCTGAACGCATCGTGAATCAGCGCTTCGGGATCGCAGAGGTCTAGAGATGCATAGTTGGCTACTACTCGTGCCGTTTTGGATGCTAACAGGTCGATCACGGGAATTCCCATTTTCATGAAAATCATTTCTGTGCATTTTGGAGTAAGTGCCATTCCGGAGGTTGCCGAAGTCTGGATAGGCAATCCGCATGATTGTTGTACTTCCCAGGAATGTGATATATTCGGTACTGAAACTGATATTCGTCCAGGACATACAGAATTCGATGGGCTAGATTTGTAAGCGATTGAGATTTGGTCCCCCCTTCGTTGCGAAGATAAGAAATCGCCGAATGATTGTCTGATTGAATGAAAACCGATCCGTGAGTCATACTTCGAGCATGTATTTCTAGAGCTTTCAAAATGGTTAGCAACTCCTTGTTGCAGTGTAAGAATTGTTCCAAGTTCCCGACATTAAATAGTTGTCGAGTTGTGCACCCCATGCCACATCCGTGGCATCGGTGGTCAGGAAATGTGTAGGTGGTGGTACAAGCACTAATGTTGATAGATGGCAATTTTGTAGCCACCATCGCATTTCCTTTATGACCCTTGAGGGTAGATTGTATCTGGTTGAGGTTGCGGACTCTGGTAGAGTGTTTAGATAATACAGGGTCGCTCGGTGGTTTAATCTGCCCCGAGGTACAGCAAAGCTGGCATCATTTAATAGACCCACTAGACTTTGAAGTTCCTTGCGTGTGGAATTGCCGATTTTTATGTACCGAGAGACTTTGTTTACAATAGCAGAAGACTTTTCTTCTGGTAAGCACTTTTGATTTGTCCAAGGATCCCACATAATAAGAACGGACTTCTCGCAATTTACTTGAAAGCCCAGATACTGTAAAATGTCCATTGGCATGCCCACATGTTCCCTTAAAACTTTCCGGTGTTGATGTGCAACAAGAAAATCATCGAAATATACAATGATCATAACACCTTTTTCTCAAAAAATTTGTGCTATCCAGTTTGTGAGACACGCAAAGACTTTCGGTGTTGTGCTTAGACCGAAGGGAAGGCATGTCATTTCTAACAATTCTTCCTTGCAAATTAGACGTAAGAACCGTCTGTGTGATCGAGCTATCAGAAAATTGTTGTTGCTGCCTGCGACAGGTCGACCTTGCTCATCCAGTCTCGGGGTTGGACGAAATCCGGAACCCGGTACATATTTATCAACCGAAACCTGTCCGTTTGTACAAACTGATTCTCATTAGTCTCTTTTTGTTTAAGAATACAAAAGGTTAATAGCTGCATAGGATTTATAAGAATAAATTAAGTGTATTGTCATATGCCATCACTTCGTCGTTTGTCACTAATCCCGGCGAATCCATACTAATACTATAAATGCGAAAGTAACTCCGTTTGATTGTTACCTTTTCGCGACTAAACGGCTGATCGGATTGTGATGAATTTTGGCAAGGAGATAGATTATATCCCGGTGAAGGACATAGGCTATCTTTTTCTCAAAAAACAATCTTGAAAGGGGTCAAATAGGAGTCCAAAATTTGTATGGGAAATGCATCATTCCTCAGGTTAGGGATCTGAAAATTCATATTTAGGCTTTTGGTAAAAAAATAACGAAATAAGTGTTTCACATTTTTTGCAAAATCATCCCTAAAGTTATAGCCACCCTAATCCATACTAATACTATAAATGCGAAAGTAACTCTGTTTATTTGTTTGTTACCTTTTCACGACTAAACGGCTGATCAGATTGTGATGAAATTAGCAAGGAGGTAGATTATATCCTGGAGAAGGACATAGGCTATCTTTTTTTCTCAAAAAACAACCTTTAAACGGGTCAAATAGGATTTCAAAGTTTGTATGGGAAATCCATAAGTCCTTGACATAGGGCTCTGGAAATTCATATTTAGACTTTTAGAAATAAAGAAATACGTGTTTCACATTTTTTTCAAAATTATCCCTAAGGGGGTAAAATAGGGGATAAAAGTTTGTATGAAAATCCTTCATTTTTTAAGTTAAACGCATGAAAATTCGTATTTTGTATTATATATTTTTTCTCCCATACATGACCTCCACCTGGGCGGAGCCGCGAGCAACAGCTAGTGATTATATAACTTTTAGGTTTTGGCATATCGTATATCCGACCACGTGCTATTGTCAAATCGATGAACGTCATTTAACATTTTTTTAAATTCTTGTGGAGTTCGCGGCACCGCAGGATCTTTAAGTTTAGTTTCAATGTGAAAGTTTAGATTAGGTATCCCTACAGTATCAGAGTTACAGGAACACCGTAAAGCCTGCGAGGCATCGGCACAACATTCATCATAAAGATCTCGACTAACGTCTGAGATACACGATACATTGTCGTTGTTATTTAAGTAGTACCTATAATATTGGCTAACTAAATTTTTCTTAGTTTGCCTACTTCTTTGAATAATTTTTATAAAAGGCGACGACCGCTTTTGTCGTTTGGGACGAAGTCTATTCGATGTTTTCTTCTTTTTCTTTGAATCTCGCGGAGATTGAGAAGAATAAGACGAACTAGAACTACTACTGCTACTTGATCGCCGATTAACGTCTTGATATTTAACGTCAGAGGTACTAGCCATTAGCGCCTCGTTAAGGTGAATAATATCGTTATTGACATCCATAGTTATTATCTTAAACGAAAGGAAAATAATTGAATTACGAAGAAAAATTCTTATGATTTTTTGCATTTGAAGGTAGAAAACTACACATCATTACTAAAGAAAAATAGTTATGGTTTTACATTTGAAGGTAGCAAATTACACATATCGAACGTTTAAACCACAAAATAACTAAACATTTTGGATGTAACAAATATAAATTATACAGTGTCGAACGGTAATACCGTTAAACAAAACACAACATTATATAATATCTGTGCAACTTACGTGCAGCTAACTGTATGTCACTTCACTTTATACCAAACTATTATTTAATGTATTGAAGGAAATAACTATAATAGCACTTAGAAGCACAAGTTAACCCAACGGAAATTTTCAAGCCAAATGATGAACAGAGCGGTTGGAACCATCACATTCTCAACACCCCCACCACGCCTGATAGTATGGGATGTGCTAAAGAGACATCAATATAAGGAAGAAAGAGAGGTAAAATAAAACGGAAACCGGAAGTGCCTATCTCATTATAAGCTTCTAATAACGGTCAAGTGGTTTAATAACAAAACTTCTAGCAGCTAACTTCACTTGCAGTTTCTTCGATATATTTACTTAATTCACATTTTATAGTTAAAATGTACATATAATTATTGTAAGCTTTTTCCAGCGAACCTACAATATCTAAGTATTTTTTTCAAATCCCGTACAATTCGCTATTGTCGTATTCGTCATAGGCTGAAGGCTGTTTTAATATAATATGATGTGACGAATGTTTCTCTTTTTTGACATTTATCGTTTACAACGTTTTACAAAATCTGTAACATCAACTTCAAGTCCTGACCAGAAATAATATTATTCAACATCCATCCTATGCCCTCGTGGCCATTAGTAGACAAAAGATGGAAATCATTTAGGATAACACGTTGGTCTTCTTTGGTTGGTTTTTCTCTTATCATCTCTTAAAATACCATGTCGTGGCCCGAACCATTTATCTAAACTCCTTATCTCCTTTATCACTTTCTTTATAAAAATATTGTTGTTCTATATTTATTCCTGCACAAAATTCAATTCTCTCACAAATTCGCCTGGCGATAATTGTGACCGAGAAGCTAAATTCATAAAACTAGTATTCTTCGAGGGCACATACCATAAACATTTCGTGCTTGATCTCCTTTAATGTGAGATATCGTGTCAATCGTTTGACAGCCTCCGTGGCCGGGTAGCCGGCTGTGAAACGAAAGGCCGTAGGTTCGATTCCCACACCGGGATAAATGTTTGTGTGACAGAAAAATATTTGTGACCGGGGTCTGGATGTTGTGAGACCGAAAGTCTCTCGTAGTCCCTGATACCCACAACATAAGATTTGTATCTTAGTGTGGGGTCGGGGCTATGTGTGTGACTGTTGGGTGTTATTTATTTAATTCATTATCGCTAGTAAAACTTAATTCAGTAAGCTGATCAGGTTATACATATATATTTCCACGACTTTTGGGTGATCAAGCCTGGTGTTCTGGGAAACAATAGCATCCCGTGCTTGCCTTTTGACCTCGCGTCATTACATTTACTAACCCTTGGTTCATTTCTTTTAACATTTCTGACTTTATCTGAGAAAGAGCTTCAGCTACGACATTGTGTTTACCTTTAAGATATTTAAATGTAAAGAAGTATTCTCCTAAAATAATCTTTCGAGTATTTAACCCAGAATAATTCAATATTATGATCGCTCATCTCTCAAACAAGGATATACCTATTTGTATGTGTTGAACGCCAAAAAATTAACGATGACCTAGTCATAACCTCCCAACATTGTTTAAAAGAAGAAATTTTGAAAAATTAATATAATTAAAAAAATGCGACAAATAACAAAATTAGTCAGTCCTACATTAAATATCAATTTTAATATAAGACTCATTTGGTTTCTATTTTGTAGATTAGTATATAAAGAAAATATAATAAATATTTACCTGCATTTACTGATTTCTACCTTATTATCTTATGTACCTATTATTTAACTGAACACTATCGGTGCGAAGTATTCGTACGGGTATGTATGTATTCATCTAGTCATTTAATATTTCAAGAAAAACATAGATTAAACCAAAAACTGCAATGAATTTACAAAAACTATTCATAAATATTGGATTGAACATACTGTGCGAGATGGTAAACACGGTCGTAAAATTATAAAATTACAGATAGAGCCGACATTTGGCAAAACAAAGTTATAAAATATAATTTCCGCCAGGCGCGGCGGTATAAAAAATAACAATGCATCTAACGTATTTTTGCAAACGAAACAATTGGATGCTTTTGTATTATCCAAGGCAATCCGCTTGTTTGTCGGTTCATCGCGTCCCGTCGCGGGCGTTCATAACAAAATCACATTCTAATTACTATTGTTATAGAGACATTTGGCGTTGCGTACCTATTCGCTTTTCACTTCATTCATCGAAATATTTGTCATAAAATAAATGGAATAAGAAAGTATCATGATTTTGAAAGGTGTTAGAACATTATTTTAGCTACGTAGGTAGTAGGTACCTACTCGTGATACGCTATTTGAAGGTAGTCGCTGTTGGCAAGTTCGTAACGTATAATTTGGGTAATTAAATGAGACTGTGACTTATTTATTCGAGAGCCTATGTATATATACCTATTATGTATAACTGTTAAAATAATAACATATATAATATTATGATATATAACGGACCAAATGTATAAAATAGTTAATATCAATAATTAGAACGTAAAATGTTCAGCGCATGATCCCCTTTATTTAAAAGACTAACTACCACTTAATATAATTTCTAGTGTAATAAAGTAATGTAATAATTACATGAACTATTAGTGCATCAAATATCTGTTGCCTGTTCCCCAAATATTTGTTAAACCACATTGTATACTTGATAGTTATAAGTAGGTATACTTTTAATATGTTAAGAAAATAACAAGTACGTACTACAAATATTTTCGTTTTTATATGTGACTATACACTGTACTGTACTGTACACTTCTGTGCCTTTGGGATATTGGCGTAATGCATGTTAAACTTAGTTAATACAAAATGTTTATACTCATAAGTGCTTAATATTAATATATTTTGGTCCAACCGACACCCGCGCCAACTATGCTACTGATGTTGATGATCATGGTATTTCTGCTCTTATATAGTTTCTATAATACGCGAATAGTTTTATAAATGAAAATAAAATAGTCTGATGTTGCTGATAAAATAATTATTAATGTAGGTACTCACATACTATTTCCTGATGCCGCGTCTGCGCAGATTCAAATGGGTCAAGCTAGGCGTTAGAGCACACATGGTTCTTTTCTACATAAAAAATCTCATTTTTGACGGTATATGAATTAATGTATTAACATATTATTATTGTTATAGACTATTAGAACTCAAGATGAAATTCCGCACGTGTGCAGCCAGTATAAAAGATAAAGGAACGACGCAATTACCACGCGTATCAATATGAATAAAGAACACAAATTGATTTGCACAAACGGAAGGAATGGACGTTATAATTACACTTAAAACGTCAACCAACTGTAAAGATTATTCGACTGGTTAGCGTCTTACTAGTTAAACAAAGGGGGCGGGGTCGGGGTCGGGGTTCTAACTTAACCCTTATTGGCCGATAGTTGCAACGGAGATATGCTGCAAGCCAATGCGTCACCACTGAGCACTCGGTAGGCTCGCGACCGCGACGCGATGGGTCATCTCATCACTGATGTGCGGCCCATTTGACTTTTATAGTTTTTTCTCTTTTTATCGTTGATGCCGTTATCACATGCAATGTTCAAGGTTTGTCACAAAAAAAGTTTTTGTTTATGCAAATAACAAACAATAACAATTATAATTATTATTACACTATCTGCAAAATTAAAACTCGACAAAATGTTCCTAGTTACCTCATAGTTTTTAACAGACAAATTAATAGACGACAACTGCCAAGCAAGTTCCTAGAATTGTTTAAAGCGTCCAAAAATTGGAAATGTTTAAAGAGATCCAAAACAAAAAATAAACACCGAATACAATAATGATACTTAAGATTGTGTACCTAACTGCCGTCTGCCACTACAAAAGTTATACATAGAACTTATCTACCGTTTCTACAGTCCGAGTCCTACACTCCTACCACAAGGGCACACTGGGCCGTGCCCAGACCCCCATCCTCACGGGAGCCACGAAAGGCCGATATATTCGCTAATATTACACATTTACTTCTATTTTAGATAGATATAGCACGACAAAAGTATTTTCAAAGGTAAATAAATCATTAACTTTCCAAAAGGGCACCAAATTATTGTGTGTTTCAGTAGGTACTAATTTCAAAATTGATTTTAGTTGTAGGTACTTATTTCAAAAGCTGCCATCGCGTTTTATTAAGTTATTTTATACCTCTCGATTAATGTACTTACTATGAAGTCTACCTGGACATCTATGCACTGAGGTACATATTCACATTACTTATCAATTCGGGCACATTATATCTTTGTATTATATGTTTGTCAAAAAGCTACTGCAAATTGTTCGATTCTCAGGCAAGTTTTGTTTTTCAGTCTCCCTCTGGAATTTACTCTTTCACTATCCAATCTAAATTTCTTTGGAAATCTCGAAATGAGTGCTTTGAACAGCTCATTCATATTTAAGTTGAAAGTTCATTCCTCACTATCCCGCATATAAAACAATATATAAATTACTAGCTTTTGCCCGCGGCTACGCCCGCGTGGTGGTTATTTTTGAAAGAAAAGGTATAAAATCCATGGAGACCTCCTAAGCTATAACATCTTCCTCTATTATACTATCCCGTAGGAACAGTGAAATTTCTGGTAGAAAAAGTAGCCCTCTAACAAACACTATGCAAAAAAACATGTGGATCCCTTGCTCTGTCTAAAACAAAACCAAAACTATCCCACGGGAACTGTACATTTTTCCGGGATTAACGTAGCCTATGTGCTATTCCACTGTGACTATAATCTATCTCTGTGCCAAATTTCAACCAGATCCGTCGAGTCGTTGTAGCCTGATAGAGTAACAAACATCCATCCACCCAAACATTCACATCACAATATTAGTAGGATTATTGATAAACCCCCGATAAAAGAGTTCATACAAACTTTCATCCCCTGTTTTAACCCCTTAGGGGTGGAATTTTCAAAGATCCTGAAATATATTTTTTTTATTTTTAACTGAGAAGGAAAACACCAATATTCACGCGTTTAACTTCAAAGATGACGGATTTAAATACAAACTTTCTTCCCCTATTTTACCCCTTTAGGGGTGGAATTTCCAAAAACCCTAAAATATATATTTTTTGTTTTTAACTAAAAGGCCAAATACTAATTTTCATGCGATTGACTTCAAAAATGACGGATTTTCATACAAACTTCCTTCCCCTATTTTACCCCCTTAGGGGTGCAATTTCCAAAAACCCTGAAATACATATTTTTAAACACACACATACATACACTCACGCCTGTAATCCCCGAAGGGGTAGACAGAGGTGTAACGAGTACACCCACTCGCACTCGCCGAATTTCGGTCCCATAATGTGATAGGGGGCGAGCCTATCGCCATACCGGGCACAAATTCCAGACTCCGGGCTAATACTGAGGAATTTCTAGATAGAAAAACCTAATATCACTTTACCCGACCCGGGGATCGAACCCGAGACCTCAGCACAGCAGTCGTAACGCATGCGCAATTACAACTGCGCCACCGAGGCAGTCACATATTTTTTATTTTGAACTAAAACGCCAAATACCAATTTTCATGCGTTTAACTTCAGAAATGACGGATTTTTATACAAACTATCATCCCCTATTTTACCCCCTTAGGGGTGGTATATCCAAAAACCCTTCCTTAGTGGATGCCTACGTGATAAAAGGTACCTACTGTCAAAATTTCAAGTCTCTAACCCCAGCCGTTTAGGCTGTGCGTTGATCGATTAGTCAGTCAGTCAGTCAGTTTCTTTTATATATACAGACTAGCTTTTGCCCGCGGCTACGCCCGCGTGGTGATTATTTTTGGAAGAGAAGGTATAGAATCCATGGAGCCCTCTTAAGCTATTACACCTTCCGGTATTATGCTATCCCATAGGATCCGTGCATTTTCTACTAAAAAAATCATGTGGATCCCTAAAACAAAAACAAAACTATCCTAACAATTTTACATCCCCTATTTTACCCGCTTAGGGGTGGTATTTCCAAAAACCCTTCCTTAGTGGATGCCTACGTCATAAAAGGTACCTACTGTTAAAATTTCAAGTCTCTAACCCCAGCCGTTTAGGCTGTGCGTTGATCGATCAGTCAGTCAGATTCTTCTTTTATATATTAGCTGCTTTATCTGTGTCCGCTGTCCAAATATGGCATATAATGGCAATACGTGAAAATATTGTAGAAAAATATTGGTCAACAATCTCTCCTGGTCAGTAGTAGAACAATCGGCGCACATTCCGCGTATTCCTACGAGTCCAACAGACTTATCAATGTCTTTTAAACGCTCGAGTTCTCCGTAAAAGTACTATCACATGCACAATAATAATAATCGCTGATGGATATAGACTTCAGGAAGGAGTGCTTTTACAGACAACAATAAAACTTTAAACATTGTATACATAGAAGCACTTAAGACATTGCCTAATATAGAATACAATTAAGCGTATATATACATACATACATACATTAACAATCACGCCTGTAATCCCCGTAGGCGTAGGCAGAGGTGCAAATCAGTACACCCACTTTTCGCTGAATTTATTATGGTCCCATAATGTGATAGGGGGCGAGCCTATCGCCATACCGGGCTCAATTCGCGACTCCGGGCTGAAACCGAGTATTTATAAATAGAAAATCTTAATATCACTTTACCCGAACCAGGTATCGAACCCGAGACCTCAGTACAGCAGGCGTAACGCATGTGCAATTATAACTGCGCCGCCGAGGCAGTCAATTAAGCGTAGTCATTAACATTTAAGTTTAAATCCTATTCCTTCTCTAAGTCAAGTATTTAAATGCGTTCATTACTACACTACATAGCGTTCAACTCATTAACCACGAACGGACGAAGTCTACGGAAAAAGCTATTTAAGGGAACACCCAAAAACTCCGAAATAATTTATTCCGAATTTTGATATTCCGATTTTCAAAAGTCCGAATTCCATAATTCCTAAGAATTATAATGTATATTATATTATTCAAAACCACAAAAGTTTTCCGATTTTCATAAGTCGGAAGAATCAAATGCCCGATGGGTTCTTGGTCCGAAAAATAACATCGACTGTTATATTCCTTGGGTTAGGTTATGTTAGAACCGCCGAGCGCCATAGCCACTCTATTGTTGGATAATCAATCAAAATAATTATTCGATGTATTGAAACTTGGTATTTTGAGAAAAGAAATTATAAACGTCAGTGATAAATCTGAGTTGTAATATTAGGAATTTTGAACCACCCAGAATTATGAAAATCGGTACCTATTTTGAAATTCGTATTTGTGACTTTCGGCATAAAGTTTTTCGTATTTATGTAGTGTACCCGCTATTTATATATAACGCCATTGTGATTGTAACAATAAATGTAAATAAGAAGCACCTCGCACTTTTTATTTGTAAGTTGTAATCAGCGATCTATATGTACTACGTACTAGATGCGGCGACTAGAACAAACATTACATTCCACCGAGTTGCGGCTCCGACACCGCAGTGACATTAGTTTGCTTCATGCTACCGAAGTAATAACACCACAATGCATCTTTCAGTGTCGAATGAATTTGAATTATTTGTAGCGACATTCCCGAACAAATTTCCCTTAAATAGATTTACAATGAAACTATTACTAGTATATATTATAAAATTATGTTATTTAACTTATATAGTATATAATTATTATATAGTATAATTATCAATAAATATTAATTATTTTCAATTCTGAATATGGGATAGTCTAACAAAATTGGGCATTAGTTTGTCCCATTTTGGCGCGCAGAAAGTCCCGTTCGAGAAAAAGGGAGGAAGTTATTACGCTTCTAACAGTCAAAGATAAAACGATCAGAGGGTACAAAGAGGCACTTGATGGATGAATTGTATTATTTCACATTCTTTGTATTGTCTTTTTTAAAGAAGTATGTGCCCGCTTGTAGAAATGTCAGGACGTATAAAGCGTTATTGTAAAAACACTTCCAAAAATGACAATAAATCTACTGTAAATTGCGATAAGATCTACTACCTACTAAACTCAGAAATTTATTTCATAAGTGATTATGTAAATAAACGCATTTATACAATATTTAATGCGATTTACATTGACTTCTATTCTGTAGACACGAACTGTCGAACAAAAAAGATGTTCCGAAAACCTTGTCCGCCCACTAATGCCATCTATCATTTTACTAAGAACTATTTGGAAGTTATAACTCCCGTCACTGTCTCTCGAACGGGACTTTCCGCGCGCTAAAACGGGACAAACTATATAATGAATACATATACACTCACGCCTGTAATCCCCGAAGGGGTAGGCAGAGGTGTAACCAGTACACCCACTTTTCGCCGAATTTCGGTCCCATAATGTGATAGGAGGCGAGCCTATCGCCATACCGGGCACAGGTTCCAGACTCCGGGCTAATACTGAGAATTTCTAGATAGAAAAACCCAATATCACTTTACCCGACTCGGGGATCGAACCCGAGACCTCAGCACAGCAGTCGTAACGCATGCGCAATTACAACTGCGCCACCGAGGCAGTCTACTACACACAAACTATATAATGAATTTGTTCTGAAATATAGACTTCCCGTATTCAGAATTGAAAATAATTAATATTTATTGATATTACGTTCTAAACGTTATGAAATTATGTTATTTACCTTATATACTATTAATAGTTTCACTGTAAATCCATTTAAGGCAGATTTGTTCGGGAATGTCGCTACAAATAACTCAAATTAACTGATGTGCATTCGTAGGTGGCACGAAGCATACTAACGTCGGTGTGGAGTATACACCTCAACTCGGTGGAACATAAAGTTTGTTCTGGTCGCCGCACTTAGTACGTAGTACATATAGATCGCTGGCGATTAATTTATTTTTCACCAAAATTTAAACTTTCCATAATTTTATTTATTTATGTGGCTCCAATTTTACCTTCGAGTCACCTAAATAATGGTAAATAAAAAAAGTTTAAAATTAATTTTTTTCAACAAAATACATGATGACGAATACATTATTTTGGGATCTGCCATTGTTGGGTAATAAAATTAAATGTTAAACAACTACACAATCTCCAGGATAGTTCCTCAAATAACTTATAGATATGAACTGTCGCATCTGCTCATTGTGATGCTCTTTGGTGGTTGGCTTAGAAAAGGGATAGATGGCATTAGTGTGCGGAAAAGGTATTTGGAACATATTGTTTCTACGACAGTTCGTGTCTATCGGTAGAATATATGTCAATGGTTGTAATAAATATTATAACTTTAGTCTGTATAATTCATGTTACTTTAACTATAAATATTTTTTTCAATCAATACAATATTAATAGAATGTTGACACAATTATTTTCACTTTACATAAAAAAACAATTATTGAAAAAAAAAACATAAATTGCTAAAATTATGGCAGTGTCAGTATTGTAAAAACTATGATTAGCAGAGTGGTGACATTTGTATGCCAAGTGCCTTCTTCTTCTTCTTCTTGCTTTAATGGCCTCTGCGGAGGAACAACTCCACAATTTTGCCAATGTCACGTAATAAAAATATTAACTAAGTAAATAAAATTTATGTGATGATGATGATTGATGACAGATGAAAAAACAATGCCAAAACAGTCTAGCTTTGAGATCATATTTGAAATAACACTTCTGGAACGAATATGATAAACTAGCTTTTGCCCGCGGCTACGCCCGCGTGGTGGTTATTTTTGGAAGAAAAGGTATAAAATCCATGGAGACCTCTTAAGCTATTACATCTTCCTGTATTATGCTATCCCATAAGAACCGTGCATTTTCTGGTATAAAAAGTAGTCCCTCAACTAACACTATGCAAAAAATCATGTGGATCCCTTGATCTGTCTAAAACAAAAACAAAACTATCCCATGGGAACCGTACATTTTTCCGCGATTAACGTAGCCTATGTGCTATTCCAGACTATAATCTATCTCTGTGCCAAATATCAACCAGATCCGTCGAATTGTTGTAGCGTGATTGAGTAACAAACATCCATTAGTCCAAACATTCGCATTTATAATATTAGTAGGATTGTTAATAAACCCCCGATAAAAGAGTTCATAAAAAAATTATTCCCCTGTTTTATCCCCTTAGGGGTAGAATTTTCAAAGATCCTGAAATATATATTTTTTATTTTTAACTAAAATGCCAAATACCAAATTTCATGCATTTAACTTCAAAAATGATGGATGTTCATACAAACTTTCTTCCCCTACTTTACCCCCCTTACGGGTGGAATTTCCAAAAATCCTGAAATATGTATTTTTTATTTTTAACTAAAAGGCAAAACACCAATATTCATGCGTTTAACTGCATAAATGACGGATTTTCATACAAACTTTCTTCCCCTATTTTACCCCCTTAGGGGTGGAATCTCCAAAAATCCTGAAATATGTTTTTTTTTATTTTTAACTAAAAGGCAAAACACCAATATTCATGCGTTTAACTTCAAAAATGATGGATGTTCATACAAACTTTCTTCCCCTATTTTACCTCCTTAGGGGTGGCATTGCCAAAAATCCTGAAATAATATATTATTAATTTTTATATAAAAGGCCAAATACCAATTTATATGTGTTTAAGTTCAAAAATGACGGATTTTCATACAAACTTTTTTGCCATATTCTATTTACAAAAATCCTGAGATTTATATATTTTTAACTAAAATGCCAAATACCAAATTTCATGCGTTTAACTGCAAAAATGACGGATTTTCATACAAACTTTCATCCCCTATTTTACAACATTAGGGGTGGTATTTCCAAAAACCCTTCCTTAGTGGATGCCTACGTCATAAAAGGTACCTACCTACTGTCAAAATTTCAAGTCTCTAACCCCAGCCGTTTTGGCTGTGCGTTGATCGTCAGTCAGTCAGCTTTTTCTTTTATATATA
This sequence comes from Laothoe populi, assembly GCA_905220505.1. Taxonomy (NCBI): domain Eukaryota; kingdom Metazoa; phylum Arthropoda; class Insecta; order Lepidoptera; family Sphingidae; genus Laothoe; species Laothoe populi. The sequence goes on along the minus strand of HG992146.1, from coordinate 4,115,886 downwards.
CAGATTTACAATATATATATTATATGTATATAATGTATAATATGTTTCAAGTGTAAATTACAATATTATATTTTGATATGATTGATCCCTCTCCTTATCAATTGTTCTTTTCACCTGTGGTACACCGTACAGTAAATGGTTCCTAAAAACTTTCATCTTGTAGTGTGATAAGTAGGTAGGATACTACATCAAAGAAACAAATTGTTTATCGTCTAAATTAGTCCCATGTTCTTTTTGAAAACACTTAGAAATAAATAAATATTTAAAGGTAATATTGATAAATATCAATTAAATATAGTATTTTGAGATAGTCCAAGCTGTCTAATCTCTCATTAAAACAAAATGTGGAACTAGCAACTTTATTCTGGTAATTGTTCATAAATACAGATTATACATACAGGTCTATATACATTATACATAGACAGTTAAACAAAAAAATACATAAAAATAAACATTTATTCTTAAAATAAATTAACATGATCATATTTTAGCTTACATAACGTACTGATGTAGGTAATGTGGTAATCACGAAGTTCTATGCGATGTTTGCAGGACAGTAGTTTGATTAGGTTTTGTATGGAATTTATTAAAGCCGTATCTATAAGTGCCGCAAGCCGTAGGTAGGGACTGAGCACCCTTAACTTCTCGTTCCCAAAATAATAAATAAGTTGTTTTGAATCAATTGATCTAATATCACACGACACAGGACACAAGGACGAACCGTTAAATATATTTAATATCAATTTATGTCAATATCATTCCAATATCGGATATATATAGAAATAAAATCGTCCTCGCATAATGTGACAGGTAAAGTTATCAGTGCGCGCCGACGAGTCTGCACTATACAGTATACACATACACTACACGGTCTACTTGTTGCATGGTGCTTGTTGCATGTTGCACGGTTTATTTAGCCTTGGCGGCTTCTTCGGCTTCGAGCCGCTTGCGCATGGACTCGGGCATCTCGGCCGGCGGCGGCCGCGGCATGCGGAGCCATACCTGCAGAACAAACAAACACCATTAATACAACATGCTCATACAGATACGTCTGACACATATATACACTATATAAAACTCATATTATGAGGTGTCCACATCAACTTTTCAGTAGGAACAATTGGTTTATTATAATAATCATCGTTATTTTGTGGTATATATTTATAGGCGGTTTAGGCTCCGTGTTGATAAATCAGTCAGTCAGGACAAATGATGATGTATAAATAGGAGGACAAGAAAACGTTTCAGCCCACATAATGCTATTCTTGCTGATAGTGTATGTATAAGGACCGTGACTGGCACATGTTTTCGATTTATCTCTTATTTTCCTTTTTGTTATAATAAAACTTTAAAATGTTTGCAATAGATTCTTAGAACTTCTTTACATTTACCAATTACTAGAACAGAAAAGCAATATAAATATAACCTCTCGTCCGAAAAAAACATTTTTTTATCCTCTATTTTAATCATCCAGATATAAATAGTATAACCAAGGAGATTGGATATATATATATATATATATATATATATATATATATATATATATATATATATATATCCTTGAACTCATTGTGCGTCCTATATGGCTAATATCGCATATAATGTGGCGTCCACCTGCTTTCGACGTCCGATATACGGACGTCAGATCGGAGGATGTTTTCAATGATCGCGGCTTGTCTTGGCGATACCAGAAAAGTAAAAAACAAAAAAATAAATTGGACGTCAGTTCACTGGCAATCTTGCGTTTCTGAATATTCCTTTAGTTCTGCTAGATTTCGTCACAAAAATTAGTGGCGCAGTCGTCATTATTCTATACTTTCATTGCTAGCCGTATGTGACGCCCAACGAAAGATCGAAATGCGACGTTGCGAGCTCGTGCACACATCACTTCTGAACTTGTAGGATCCTGTTAATTGTTTAATATATTCGCGATTCCTGAGTATTCACACTATTCAATATTCACTCGCCTTCAGTTTATACGTGATGTTGCGTCTGCCTTTTTAAGCGAAAATCGAAATGAAAAGCAATCGAAGTGAAAAGTTGCTCAAATTAATTCCCGGACTTGAAGGTAAGATTGCTGAATTATTTTTTTATTGTTTTAATCATGATATGAATTCAAGTATAGGCAGATCGCCAACCTCAATGGTGCAGCGGGGAGTTGCCAGCTTTGAAACGAGAGGCCGTGGGTTCGATTCCCGCACCGAGACAAATGATTGTGTGACAGACAGATATTTATTTCGGGTCTGGGTGTTGTAGGACAGGAGGACCTTGTAGTTCTTGATACCCACGGTACAGGTTTTACCTAGTGAAGAACAGAACTATGAGTGTGACTGTTGGGTGTATTTATTTATTTACTATAAGCAGGTACTTAACCGACTGCAAAAATTGAGGAGGCTCTAAATCTTCTGTCGTTTTATATTTAAACCTGACTGTTTCGTTTCTACTCTTTAACATACCAAATTATTTTATTAACTATACAGAAATACTGATTTCAGTGTCAAATACGACATCCTTATGCCTCGATCTAGAAGAAAACACAAAAATGTTTGTTATGACAAGGAACGTACATTGGTAAGTATTTTTCAATTTTATTTATGATTAGGTAGTTATAATTCGCAAAACGAAATAGGTGCCATTCATTTACTACGTAAGAATCCGGGAGGCGCAGTACGGGTGGCGCGGGTCCGTTGCCATGGAAATCGTTTCATCATCATCATCATGTCAGCCGAAGGACGTCCACTGCTGGACATAGGCCTCCCCCAAAGAGTGACACAATGACCGGTCCTGCGCCACCCGCATCCAGCGGATTCGAAATCGTTTACCTATAGGTAAACATCGGAACACACCTCGGCAGACGCGCGGTTGTGCGCGATAAAGTATAAACTTCACTTTGCTAATTTTTGAGACCTTTTGTGTTCTTCATAGATCATCCCCTTGGAAGAAAAATAATACATGGTCGACCCCTCTGCCCCCTAAATCGTAATCGTAAAAAATGTATTTATACCAGGAAGTATACGGACGTTACAATATGGTAAAAGTTTCAAACTATTATTCATTTGAAATCCTGGACGTCAAATGACAAATATTGTGAAACTTTTACAACATTGTATCGTCCGTATATCTGTGTCTAACTAAATATGTGTAACATATGTTAGACGTTCTTGTACCTACTAGTTTTTATTTTGCTTTCTAATTGTTATTATGATTAAATTAAACATAAAACGTAAAATTGCAGCTAGAAATTGGCAAAAATATGGCTTGCAAACATATAAATATAGGGCAAGTTTTATAAAAAACAATATTTAAAGTATTTAGGTATATTAACCATAACTGGGCATTAACTCGGTAATCATTTCCGATATTTCGACTTATGGTTTAACTTTAAAAAATGTAAGTAATCGGACTCGTTCATTACCTTTAAATTTAACCAAAGCAAAAAATATCTTCAAGAAGAACTTTAGGCGTAAAATAGGTACGCGTGCATATTTACTTGGAAGATTTGTAAATTTAGATCAGATAACGTTAGTAGATCACAACGAAACGAGTACCGTTTTTATCACTTGTTTACGTTTAACGAGGTTAACTTTTTCCTACAGTTTTCCTATTGTTTACAGTTATTTAGACATACATATATGTACATATACGGACGTCACAATGTCGTAAATTTTCAAACTATTTGTCATTTGACATCCTGGACGTCAAATGACAAACAGTTTGAAAATTTACGACACTGTAACATCCGTATACTCGTATATAGTCGTATCGTCTAAATACGTATTAAATATATCGTACGTTAATAGTGCAAAGTGCTTAATTAGGGTACTGTTAACTATATTTACTAATTTTGACAGCCTGCGTAGCGCAGCGGGCGAGTAACCGGCTCGGAAACAAGAGGCGGTGGGTGCGATTCCCGCACCAAGACAAATGTTTGTGTGACAGCATATCTGTTTCGGGTCTGGGTGTTGGGACTGTAGTCCCTCGTAGTTTTTAGTATCTCAGACCTGGCAATACGCAATAAAGCACGTATGGTATTGTGCCTCTGCTTTGTCAAACTCTCCTAGCTTAGTGTTTTTATTAAATCCTGTTGTAGTGTAGTGTGTTCCTAATTTTATATCAAAACTAATAGGTCATATTACCAAAAAAAGAAACGTTCTCCTTCCATCCACGATTTTATTAATGTTAGATTTTATTTTCGGTTTATTGTTTACAGTTATTTAGACATACATATATCTACGTATACGGACGTCACAATGTCGTAAATTTTCAAACTATTTGTCATTTGACATCCTGGACGTCAAATGACAAACAGTTTGAAAATTTACGACATTGTAACATCCGTATACTCGTATATAGTAGTATCGTCTAAATACGTATTAAATATATCGTACGTTAATAGTGCAAAGTGCTTAATTAGGGTACTGTTAACTTTATTTACTAATTTTGACAGCCTGCGTAGCGCAGCGGGCGAGTAACCGGCTCTGAAACAAGAGGCGGTGGGTGCAATTCCCGCACCAAGACAAATGTTTGTGTGACAACATATCTGTTTCGGGTCTGGGTGTTGGGACCGTAGTCCCTCGTAGTTTTTAGTATCTCAGACCTGGCAATACGCAATAAAGCACGTATGGTATTGTGCCTCTGCCTTGGCAAACTCTCCTAGCTTAGTGTTTTTATTAAATCCTGTTGTAGTGTAGTGTGTTCCTAATTTTATATCAAAACTAACAGGTCATATTATCAAAAAAAGAAATGTTATTCTTCCATCCACGGTTTTTAGTTAGATTTTATTTTCGGTTTATTTTATACAGTTATTTAGACATACCTATATTTACATATACGGACGTCACAATGTCGTAAATTTTCAAACTATTTGTCATTTGACATCCTGGACGTCAAATGACAAACAGTTTGAAAATTTACGATATTGTAACGTCCGTATACTCGTATATGTCTAAATACGTATTAAATATATCGGTAAGTTAATAGTGTAAGGTGGTTAATTAGGGTACTGCTAACCTAATGGGAGCCACCATTTCTAAGCTCACCACTAAGCACTAAGCGCGTAAAGTCTTGTCTCGATATATTTCATTGTATTAGTTATGATTGTGTATTATTAATATTATACGGATGTCAGATAATTGCAATATATTTAAATCGTGGGATATTCGACGTCCGTTTATAATTTTCCAAAGCCAGATGTGATATCTGACGTCCGTATAAACGTAGGTTGTTACAGCCCACTGTGTTCGCTTTGAGTTAATTTGCTATTGCCTTAAGTAACCTGGTTATTACTCATCAGTACCTAACTGTAATATCTACTCATTTAATGTGTTCCTATCCAATAATATTTGTAAATTAGATGTAAGTTAATAGGTACCTACTTTTAATTTAAGTAGCAATTTTTTATGATATGGTAATAAATAACATTTGATCTCTATATGTTTTCATAATTTTAAACTTCACACTTACGACAGCATACCTTTACTGTACCAACATATATCATAATTACCAACCTATTTATTATATCTTAATACAGAAATAAGAGCGGCAACGTCGCACTGGTCATAGGAGTTAGGTTAGATAGGAAAACGTAAACTAAATTATGTATATCATGGGAAGCCAGATAACTGATAGTGTTGGCTGGAGTCCTAATTGATTTCACTATGCTTGTTAATATACGAATATTTGTATATCAATATATGTCACAATTTCAGAAAAATAATATGTAGACTATTTTTAACACTCCCTTAGCGACTAATATTCGCTGTAATAGTTAATATATTTGAAGTGGAACTGGTGGACGTCACAATAATGCAAAATAAAAGGGCGGCCAATAAGTAGCGTGATGTAAATATATATATATATATATATATATATATATATACCCCTATACATGTCATATAAAATATGAAAAGGGTTCCTCCCTGACCTATGTGTATGTGTAATTTTCCATTTCAAAATATATATAGTCATGTAAAAAGGGGCAAGTTGCAACAAATAAGGAGTTTGTTTACCTTGACGGCGTCGTAGATGAACCACTGCAGTGCGGTGAGAGTACCAATCATCACGATCCTGGGCCCGAGCCCCTTCCACACGCCGGCCCATCCGAGCTTGCCTACGATCGAACCTACTGTCGCTGTCTTGTCCTGAAAATTAACTAGCTTATGTACTATACATTTAACAATCTATACTTAGAAACCTTTTGACGATTGTCGTAGTTGCGTTGAACTTACGATTAGTTCTATTGACTATAACTCCACTACCCAATTTAGACGACGTAATGTAAAGCTGAGCATTTAATTCATTGGATTGCTTGTGTCTAAGGTTGTGCTAATCGATATTTTTGCAATACGAACAAATTCTGAGATTAGCGCGTTTAAACAAACAAACAAAGAATCTCTTCAGCTTTATAATATAAAAACACCTCTCAAAGATCTATTCATTAATTTGTATTCACTCGATTTGAACAAAATTCAATGTGCATTACATTTAGCAATGTTCCTCCGCAGACGGAGTGAAGAGGTTTACGTGCACATACGTGCTCATGTGCACAAGTACACAAGTACACAATTCAGATATCAACATAGAGAACATCATCATTTGTTAGTATGTATCGGCGCCACTTACGACGTTTAATATTTATGTATTATTCTTTAAAATTAGGAATGTGAATATTTTGTTAAAATCATATATCTTTATGGATTTATAGTTCTTATTTTAAATAGTCATTGTAGTTACTCTGAAAACCTTCTTATATATATAAATATACTTATTCTTATATACCTATATATAATTCGTAAAATATAAATTCCATATTTAAGTTCCGTGGAAAACATTGTAGCCTACCTAATAACGGCACTTTTCACTCGATGCAAAAAATAACCATACAAATAAGGCAATACAGCTACCTATATAGATAACTTAACATTATTACTTAGTACAAAGACAAAAGGAGATACTACTAAACTACGTAGACTACTTTTAATTCGAAAATAAAAAGCTTATTATAAAAAAATGTTAAAGTTATTAATTTTACTGTGGTTTATTTATCCTCTTATGATGATACTGTGTTGTGCGTGTGTGCCGTGCGTGTGTGTCGTGCATGTGTGTCGGGCGTGTGTGTCGGGCGTGTGTGGCGTGCGTGTGTGTCGTGCGTGTGGTACCTGGTTGAGCTTGGAGACGACGGTGTCGGCGGGATGTGAGACGATGGCACAGAACACGCCGGCGATGTAGCCCGCCGCGAACGTCACCACCAGCTGCTCGCCTTTCGTGCACTGGTCGCGGGGCTTCGGCACCACGTACTGGTACAAACAAACTCATACAATATCAATCAACTAACATACTTTATTAATACTTTACTCATATAATATTGTCCCAGCAAAATAATTAGATTGTCATTGATGCATTACCTTATAGAGCAATTCAAGAGTCTTCTCGAAGCAGGCGAACTTCATCATCGTGTAGGGGATCTGTCGGCCCCACAGAGGCACGAGCCCCTTGTAGAATGTGCCATAACCCTCATTCTGAACCATTTTGGGCCATGCTTCACGTAGTGTCGTCGCGAAACCAGGCATCGTTTGGATTCGCACCTAAAAAATAAGGGGAAATTGTTTATATTCGCATATTTTTTTTGTTGGGTATGATTTTAGCGTGCTCCATCACTTTTATAACAGACGTCAGCAAACGAGCAAGTGGATTACCTAATGGTAAGAAATGTCCACCGCCCATAAACAACCACGATACCAGAATAGTCATTCTCCAGTCTGAAGGGGAGAGGGTTTGTATCCCGGCCTATCTCACTCACTGTACCTAACACAACACCAAGCTGTTACTTCACGTACGTGTTCGTCGGTGCAACCGTACTGAGCCTTTTGATCAAACACATCCATACTGTAGACATATATGTCTACATTGTGTCTCTATCACTTTTGTGCAAGAACTGCTTTAGTGGGCCTACAAAACCGCTCGTTATTCATGGCTCAGATAATATTCCCTATTATATCCTTTAAGGGTGACTCAAATCTCCTGTCACCTACCAAGGGGATTGCCTAATTAGTATCCTTTAAGGTCGGCACACAGCACCCATAATTTTTCTGGTAATGTGTGTATTAATGGACGGTGGATATTACTTAGCAAAGGTTCCCCACTTGTTCATTAGCCAGGCTATATTATAAAAAAGTGTATGTATGTGTTTATATATATATGCCTTCAGATCTCATAATCTTACAATCATAGAGAAGCCCCGCTGCAGAAAGCAAGTCGGCCACGCTGCGAGATGCAGTGTAACGGTTCGTGTTACAGGACGACTACACGCTCGGCGACGGTCTCTCTCGAGCGCTAGTTTTTCGTCATAAGGCTTTTACATAAAAATAATAACTGCACTGCCTGTCTCTACTAATGAAAGGGGATAAGACTTAGTCCACCACACTGATCTACTGCAGGTAGGTAGGCTTCACCTTGGAAATTCTCATAGTGAATTCTTAGGTATGCAGGCTTGCTCACGATGTTTTATTCACAGTAAAACAAGCGATAATTAACCATAAAAACACACGTAAATGCGACTTTCGTCTCGCCAGTAGGTATATACCATTCCCTAGTAAGCTGTCGCTGCTTTTTTTAATCATATAAAATATTTTCAAATTACAATTTACGCAATATAGTAATATAATAAAATAGTTGCAATATATAATAATAATCGTAGCCTCCTCTACTAATGAGAGGTATTATTATATAATTGTTGAATTCTTCGTTATTCACACTACAGTGCTTGAAGTGCATATCAAGTGAATATCAAAGATCAAGGTCATCTTGATCACCTTGATCGTGATGATGCGTTTGCCAGCATCAAACGCGAGTAGTAAAGTAGGTTCATATTTTACACAAACTACTTAGGCGCTTATTAGGAATTGGTACCCAATGAACTGAGCGTCGCGGTCGATTTATTTACATGACTTGATCTTTACGTGTTTGAAGTAAGTTAACTAAGCCTTAGTTTGTACATGTGTACATTTAGACCTTGGCAGCTTCCAGAGGTGAGAGTGCGATGTCGGCGAAGAACTCAGCAGACGCGGAGGCGGCGAGATAAACGAACGTGCGGTAATTGTACGCAGTCTCCTCGTCCAGCATGCCAGAGTAGCCCACCTTGAATACCTCGTACAGACCGAACTTGCACAGCCCCTGCAACCGACAATAAGAGTATATTTCATACATACATAATCATTATTATGAGTATTACGATACTATATATATGTATTTAAGTATTATATACCAGTAGACTACATAATACTCCACTAAAAATAATCTACTACCTTAAAAAACCATTAATTCGTTGACTCATACGAGAGTGTGACTAACACAAGTCCTATTCTAAAAGCCTATGAAAATTATACAATAGTTTTGGAGATAACATATAGACACAGTTTTTAAAAATACTCTTGTAGTCTGTTACACTCCCTACATAGTCGAGTTCAGTTTGTGGATAAATATTTTTAAAATACACACAAGACGGACCCATTGTTTTTATTAAATATATACGCCCAACAGCCACACACATGGTCCTGACCCCACACTGGATTAAACCTGTATCGTGGGTATAAAGATCTACGAGAGACTACGGTCACACAACACTCAAACCTGAAACAAATATCTGACATGACAAAGTGAATTACAAGTATGTTTGTTATAGCATAACGATTCTAAGCAGGCATATAAGAATTCCATTTATCTAATTTACTAAAACAACTTAATTACATTTGTTGTTTTGTAATAATCGTTTAAGTTCCAGCCAGGAATTTTATGTTATTACTTGCCACTATGTCCCTAGTTGATTAATACAAAAGCATGTACTGTTTTGAAATTACTTATAACTAATATATATATATAATTATATTTTGTACCATAAAGTTAGTAATATATCACCTACATTAATTATTATAAAGTACATATTATATACTTTTAACGACTGTTACGTTTTGCTTCCTTTCATATATAAACACACCTCTTCAATGTATATAAATATAGACTAGACAAGCGGTAGCGTGTCAAGCCAAGTTCAAGAAACAGAATGGCGAGCGGTACCGTGTGTAATATTACACGAACCATTTGGAGCCACTTTAGACCTCCTCATAACTCAAAAACTATTTCACATAAACATGTCAAATTTGGCTCATATATTGAGACTTGCGATACACATGTGCTCTAATATTTCATAAACATACCTCAAACAGTTCTTTAGATATTAACGTCAAATCACTGACTGACCTATAGATCAAAACTCTAACCCAGTTCCAGATGACCTAGGAAGTTCAAATTTGGCATCCAGATAGATAGTTGGCTGAATATAAAGAAATAAATCAGAAACTAGTAAATTTTTATCATTTTATTATAATTTTTCAATTAATTGATTCTTTTAGGTACAATAAGAGAATAGGTAGTAGTAGGTACGAGGTAAGAATCAGCAATCAAAATTGATGACAGCTGGTCTTTTTTTAAGGTCTTCACGTGAATATATATGTACAAAAAGTAATGATATCCCATCAAAACATAAATGTGAAATGAGAGCCAAGTCCAATATTATAATATATGCCTGAGTTGTTGACTTCAACAACAAAAGAAGTGAGATCTAAATGGGTGCCAAGTTCAATGGTCAGTTCTGAAATTTATTTATAACAACATAAGATATTTTATAACAACTTTAAATATTATTTCTTCTTACAACTTAGGATCATATGTTGAAGCCTAAGGTCTGACTTGGCTAGTTCGAATATACGAATTATTATTATGTACTTACCAAACAGTCATAGAATAGCCCTATGTTCGATGGCTAGGTTAGGTTTCTACCAGCATGCCCAATTTTCGGAAGAATAAAATAAGAACTTACAGCTTTAGAACTTGCGAAGGCTATAATATAATTCGTATATGAAAACTAGCTAAGACACACTTTAGGCTTCAATATATTATCGTAAGTTGTAAGAAGAAGTGATATTTTAAGTTGTTATAAAATATTTTATGTTATTAATACATTTCAGGACTGACCATTGAACTTGGCACCCACTTAGATCTCACTTCTTTTGTCGTTGAAGTCAACAACTGAGGCATATAACATAATATTGAACTTGGCTCTCATTTCACATTTATATTTTGATGGGATCAATAATTGTTCATCTGAAAATCAGATGTTAAATGACTAAATAAATGCTTTTAAAATATATGGTTTTAAATAGATTTAATATTTTTGATGAATCCACACAGTATATACCTATTTGTTGTGGAAGGTTTGTTTTATGGTAAGCGTTGTGTGTTATACCTGCATTGAGTAGCCAATGAAAGTGGGCGCCCATCCTTTGGCCAGACCCCGCATGCCCTCCTCGCGAACAGATACTTTGAAACCGGTTACAACATTCTTGTACTTGTCAGGGTCCACTTGCAGACGACACTTGACCAGGTCGAGGGGTACTACTGCCGTGTGTGTGATACCTAAAAACGAGAAAATCATCTGATAGCGTTTTACAGCACCAGATATATTCAAAAAATACTTCTTTCATGGTCTCATGGCTCGGGTAGATGGCACGTTTTGCTTTCAAAAACACCTTAAATTTTGTCAAATTGCTCAATTTTTTGAGTACCTACTAACTATGCTGAACTTATCGAAAATATCTTATCATTATACCAAAAACTGCATTGCAAGATGTCCTTAAAATCCACTTTTTACATTCTCATTTGAACTTCTTTCCGGATAGTTGTGGGACTTTTAGCGATTAACACGGAGAGTGCTTCCATCAAGATATCGCAAACATGGAAAAACGGTATCAAGGCCATTGAAACCTTTCAATGTTGGTGTATTATTGCAGGATTGTTTGTCGAGATGTTGCAGAAGCAGAATACAAGAAGGCAGCGAAAAACCACGTCGCAATTGTACTAATGATTCAAAAAACTTAATTTTTGCAAATATCTTTAACATTTTTTTTTTCTAAGACAGGAAAACTAATTTTAATATATATATTAATAAATTTTGTATTCAGTACGTGACAATAAATAAAAAAGCTACTTTACATGAAGAATACTTTTTAAAGTCAACATTTGTAGACCAGTGTTATTTGCGGCTGGCTAAACTAATAGCCATATTGTGATAATACAGTATATCTGTTTTCTGTAAGGCTGGAAGAATATTTTATTTTAGCTTTCGCCCGCAACTTCGCCCGCGTGGTAGTTATTTTTGGAAGAAGAGGTATAAAATCCATGGAGACATCTTAATTTATTACACCTTTCTATATGTTGCTATCCAATAGGAAACGTGCATTTTCCGCGACATGAAGAAGCCTTTGTTATTCTCAAACCCCTGAACTAAAACTAACTTACAGAGTTACGTTTTATAGTATTAGTTTGGATTAGTATGGCAATAATTTTAGGTATGATTTTGCAAAAAAAAAAACATGTATTTCTTTATTTCCTACCAAAAGCCAAAATGAAGGATTTCCCGTACAAATTTTGAACTCTTATTTGACCCTTCTCAAGATTGTTTTTTTGAGAAAAAAGATTCTCCAGGGTATAAATATATCTCCTTGCCTTTCTTCACAATCCGGTCAGCCGTTTAGTCGTGAAAAGGTAACAAACATACAAACAAACAAAATACATACAAAGATAGTTACTTTCGCATTTATAGTATTAGTATGGCTAGGGCATACATAATGCCATGGACATTCTTTACCAGTCAACCTTAGGGTGACGCAGAGATGAATAAAACAAACACGCTTAAGCAGATACAATTATATGTATAAGCTTAATTAGACAATAAATGTAATTATATGTTACAATATAAATACATACAGAATACACAAATTATTACTGAAATGTAAGAAAATACAACCCTTCTTTAACTAAGTAGATACATTTCTTTTGAGTTGTATTCTATTGAATATACTAGTTGAGCGTCCCGTCGTCACTTCCATAAGTGCTCATTTATTGAAAAAGACTGCCGTCCTGTTGTGGTTTACAGCATAACCCACTAGTATGCGTTCCCTACGGCTGAGTTTCTTGGTGTTTCTTCTCAGACCAGTGGGCATTTCCGAAGCACCAGTAGACTTTTACGTTATAATTACATGTAAAAAGTGCCCCTAGTGGCTTATTTACGAAATAAATGATTTGATTTGAGTATGCTGAGCTAAGCAACTATTCATCTCCGTTCGTCTTGTTTTCAAGATTGAATTTTTATAAAACAACTTTATTTTCCCCACCAAAACGCTACCAACTGTCATGCACTCTCCTGTGACTTGACCATCCGCAAAACTAATAGATGTATGGCTCAGCGTTTTCTTAGATGTTTCGAACGGTGACGTCAAACATGACAGATGGGTGTTTCATGTCACGTGACAAAATGCTTTATTTATTTATAATTATTTCTTGTAAAATATTAAATAATCACATATAAATTAACAAACTGGTTTAATTTTTGATATTTTTAGACTAAAATCTATTATAAAAATACAAAATTCTATCAGGTTTTCACTTACTATCAACCTGTGTACCCTATTGTGTCACCATAAGTTGGTATAAAATTCATAATAAAGCATCTATTATTAGTTTTCCAAGACATAGCCACAATTCACAATCATATGTCACGTGTGTCACGAAGGCATACAAGGCTAAAAAAGTATAATCTGACATTGTCCGTGATTGAAGACGTAAAGCGTCGGATTTTACGTTGATAAGACAATATAATGAATTGAAAAATATTATTACTATCGGTGATAAGTTAACATCATGCGTTAGGTATGTATTTTAAAATTTATCTGAGACGAACGTATGGGTTTGAAAGTTTGATGTGTATACGAAATCCAATGTAGGGGTTCAAACTCAGGTACTGACGGACCACGGGTGTTTCGGTTCGTTCCTGTGTCGGAACGGGATTCTCTCAGAGCAGTCGTCCGAGGGGACCTCTCGCTACCGGCCATGGTGTCGACCATGGTCGCTAGCCAGAGGTCCTGGCATACGGTGGTCCACTTCAGCGAGAGCGTCCTGTTGTAGAAGGTGAATGCCGAGAGGGATTGGGAACGATTTGATCCAGCCTGTGTCGATGCACTACAATTTCGGTGCCTAGTGGTAAGGCCTCGTACGCTGTCGTTGACGCTGAGAGCGTCTTTCGTTGCGCCGGCGCTCATAAGCTATGGAGATGAGCACGGCAGTTCCGGCAGCAATTCTACTCTACCTTAGGATACCTTGCGATCGCTGCGTAAGCGCCTAAGAAGGCCACTGCGGGGTTTCAGCTGGTAGTGTCGGGTGGGGTGTACATAGGGGGTAGGGACGGCTGCCTGGATAGCCATCATCCGGGCGAGGGGATGCTGGGTTGTAAAACTGGCTAGTCCAGCATAACCGTTTTATTCTGTATCGCTTCCATCCGGAGCGGGCGGCAGTAATAAAATGTTTTCCACCGAGACAAAAAAAAAGAAGTCCGTTGAAACTGATTTACAAAAAGTAGCTTTAAGTATAGTTAGTGTATAACTCATTTGATGTTAATTTTCTATTACATTTTCACCAAGGTGACACACGGTACCGACATTGACGTTTTCGCATTGAAAGGTTTAATTTATTCTGTAAGTATGTTATTGTCACCTTTGCCTGTAACATGTTTGAAATGGATGATCCACGTCGCAGAGATTTTTGTCTACAGCATGATTGCGCGGTCTTGACTGAGTTACACTACTATTGTCTCGAAAAAAAGTGACTTGAAGTAACAGCTTCCAAAGTTTGGTATGTGAGTGAGACATCTGGAGGCCCAAATCCCGACAGCTCATCCATGATTATTTTGGTTTCACGTTACACTCGTTATACTAAACTCTTCACATATTCAATAAATCATTGTTTACTTTAAAAAAACCATGTACCTACTGGTCAACAAAGTAGGTATGTATGAACTTTGAAATTATTCTTAGTTTCTAAGTTTTACGTGTTGTACACTTTTTGTACAACACGAAAGACTACTAACACAGACGAAAACACACTTATAGAAGGTGATTTTTAATCACTGCGGAAATTTGGCAATCAACAACAAAAAATATACAATGTGGAGATATTTTTGTCACTTCACCCTATCAACGTAATTTGCAGTTACCTACTGGGGCGCTGTTAGTACTTCAACTGCTTTAAGTATCAACTTATTAATCTAAGCATTAAATATATTTAAACAATAAAAAATCGTTAGTATATATTTTTGGATTCAGGGATCATAAAATTTCCAATTTTAATGTGTCTTGGATAAAGAGAGTTTTACAGGATTTTTACTATGAACTCACAGGATGGATATGACAATCGTATTTTTTAATCAACCTCCTAGAGGGTATAAAATAAGCTATATTGTTTTAGGGCCGTTTGACTTCAAAATTGATGTTTGAAAAAGTGGCCGCAATTTGTTTTTTTTTTGCCAATTTACAACCATAAAAATACCTCACGGATACGGATCAACAAAAATATATTACTTTCGGTCTAAAAGTAGGTATACGCGGGTGGAGTAACGAGTAAAAGCTAGTAATAAATAAAGCTATTGCTTCGTTCTTCAAGAGTTATAATTTAATTTTTCTACTAATGTTAGGAAACTGTGTAGTAAGTTATAATTAAATCATATTTCGGCAGCTACGTAAACTTGTCTCTGACGTGTTAATACTAACTTACCGCAGGACAGGATGCCACCGACTCCGCACAGCGCGAAGTACTTTGGCGAAGCGAACTCGCACGAATCCCCTTCAGGCGTTGAGGCCGCCATCCCGCTCTGTATATAAAAAATATAATATATAGGTTATAAATATTCATTTATTATATTATGTTATTTAAAAAAAACTGTACATATTCCCTATTATTCTGCATTGAGTAAAGGCGCAAGTATCGGCATTGCCATCGTAGTCAAGCACGGCTTATTAATAATGCCTCAAAGACAGACTTCCAAGGATCGCATTGAACTTTGACGAGTCAGCGACCGTGATAAAGTCATCTGTCAACTCCACAACGAAGACGCCACTGACGCTACCGTAAAATGGGTGTCGGATTTTTTAAATAGTTTGAAATGGCGGAACGGCGTCACCGAAGCTTGATGCTTCCATCCAAAGTCTACTTTAAAACTGAGAACTGATTAACCCAATTTCTTCTGAAAATAATTGATACAACAAATGGTTCTTTTCCATAAGTGTACGATATCAGTTTGAAATATATGTATGAATATGGTGAGCATGACATACTATATGTATACTGACGGTATATTTGTCCTTTTTTATCCTGTCACGGCAAATTGACCACACGGCACCTGATGGTAAGCGCAGTGCCGTCCAATTAGATTATCGAGTAGCGAGAGACAATCTATCCCCCGCTACTCAACACAATTATGCCGGCTTGCTTCTTCACACTACGCCATGGGCAAGTAGGTAAAGAAGCGGTCGAGGGTCTAGTGTCAGAGTACTCAGAAGGCCGCAAAACGGCCTAACATCGTACTCAAACTCTAGACCCTCGACAGAAACCGGATGTACACTGGCTGATCCCGGATAGCGATACACTTGCGTGTGCCACTGTGGCGGGTGGTCGCTATCCGGGCGGATATGAATATTCTATCACCAGTAAAATTATTGTAAAAAGCCCTCAGCTCTCATAATCGTTTGGTCACAGGGCAACATGTGGAGTGAGTCGCCGACTGGACGTTGCACAGGTAGCAATGCGACGCGGCGACATCGCTGCGCGGCCGGCGACTTACTTCACAACCCCCTCCGGCATGAGTTCTCATCATTGGGCATTTTTAAGATACACCATGAATCTTTGCAAATCAATTATGTAATCACTATATTATGTATTATAATATTAAGTAATGTCAAATAAAAAATCCAAAATGGCAACTGGATACAGCGACAACACTGTATCAGCTGTACTGAGAGTAATTGTAATAGGGTATTTGACAATTTTTGAAAATTGATGGACATCGATAGAGGACTCTTCACTTATAGCCCCCGTAATATTTTTATTATTGAAATATACTCAATTTATATAAAATCCGTGATTAAATTTTTTCATATATAATTTCGCGCTAAAACGCGTTGTCACGTGACATTATCTCTATGTGACGTCATCGCACATATACAAACATTCGTGACACCTAACAACATAACAAATTATTTGCATTTATCTGTTAGTTTTTCCACAAAAATGAATGAGCCAGCATATAAATATTGTTCAATGCTTTGTGTAAAAACTCGACACTAAATCCCGATAAATTGTTCATCCATTTGCCAAAATCCAAAGTTTTAAGAAAGAAGTGGCAGATTCCGACTATCAGCCCTGGTTCCATTCTTATAGAAGACTTGAAGACGAAATTAACACGTTTACACATCGAAAAATATGTTCTTCCTTACAATTTTATTTGTCGTAGGATGCAATGTTTATGTGCGATGTCGTCACGATTAATGGCGGCCGGTATTGCTACGTTTTTGGCACCGAGTGATACAGATTAAAAATTCTAAATTTTAATGACGAAAATAAAATGTTTATAATACATTTAAAATAAAAAAATTGTATTTAATAAATATGTTTGCCCACTATCCTTTCTCCTAGTGCAGTTTTATATTTTTTGGTTACACCAGTCAAACACCCTATTATTACGATAAATAGTAAAGTTAATAATACCTGTATGGTTTGTGTAGGTGCGATTGTGGAAGCCTGGCACTGTGCGGGAGATAGCGGCCCGCGGAACGGCGAGTTCCGCGCCGCGTCCATCAGGGATGAGAACATACTGCTTCACAAAAAAACATTGCTATATTTATTAAACAATAGCAAATATTTTTTTAAAGATTTAAGTTTTTTATACTAACGTTACAGTATAGAATATAGTAGTATTAGTATATGGTATTATTACTTAAATCAAGATTTGTGTCATCGGGATCTACATCTGGTTTAACAGGTCGATCAACCAATTCCAACTTTCTTAAATATATCACCGACACATTTGTAGCTATCATGGCCAAGAGTGAAGGGCATTATACCTCATCTTGTTTACTAATTTCACCCTATTTTGCCAAAATGATGAAGTGTCATCAACTTTTTTTTTAGTGCCTCGATACGCAGTCGAGCAGACGGGCCACCTGATGGTAAGTAGTCACCGCCGCCCATAGACTTCTGCAATGCCAGGGCAAAGTAAAGCCGCTGCTTACCGTTCATAACTTACATTCTTCTTTATGAAATTTGCCACAAAGGAAATAATTTCGTTTATGAAGTATTCTTACTGCCTATGTTATTAATGTCCATTGTTTTTTTTCAAATCTTCTGTCGCGTTGCTTGAGCTAGGATATACAGTTGCTTATTGTAGAGCATTATTATTTGACATTATTAAATGTTAATTGACTTTCGTGTAACAGTTTCTTTTGGATATCATTATCCAAATTACCACACAGTATCCTAGCTCATCATAGTGTAACTCAGACCTTAATAATAAATAAGTCCTGTATTACACATAAACCTATTGTTGGGCACGGCCCTCTTCTATTTAGACTACGATAATTCAAGTCAAGCGACTACCTACTTAAATTTCAAGTTTTAAGCGTACAAATAATTTTAGTCAATTGTATGAAAGATCAGAATTCAAGCTAACCGAAATGCATAAAATCTCCACGTAACATAGATCATGGCCAACTGGATTAGCGGATTTTATTGGCTCGCGGATAATCTTGACATTGCAAATTAGATTACTTTTTAAATAAAAATAAAACCGTCTTCAAAAAACCCAGACACAACTAAAAAGCAAAAAATAATTGGTTACGTTTACATCAATTAATTACATACAATTTAAATCAATTATTTTTGGAGTCTTATTGGATTATTATTGGAAACTTGTTGTTGGCCCTGGTATATACTTACTAATTGAAAATATTTATGTTAGGCTGTAAGTTTTCCGTGCAATAAATAAATAAAGTTTATATTTGTTAAGATTTTTTTTGTACTTGCACTAACTACAAAAGCTGAAAAAAAAACATATATTGAAAGAAAAGAATGAAGACTTAGCTTAGGCCTATAAGTATATAAATAAGGGAAAAAGGTTAAAAAATCATTCTAGAATATCAATTTATTTATTTATTTACTCTTTATTGTACACTTAAAAATTATTAATAAAGAATGATTACACTTATATATTAAAGTACAAATGGCGGTCTTATCGCTCTAGGCAATATCTTACAGACAACCATGGGATGGATATATGAAGAGGAGAAAGAGAGGGCAGTCTAAAGTTTAAAGCTCCAACAAATATAAATAATCAAAAGAATATTTTTAAATATATACATAGTCATATATATATATACTTATATATATATATACACATATATAAATGTATGATAAAAAAAATAATTACACATAATTTATATAGATAATATCATAAATAAATATTTGTAAAAATAAACTATAGATTACCAATAGATTCAATTAAAGGAATTAATACTTAGGGTGTATCTGTTGAGAGAGAAAGGTAGTGTTGTTTGACCATTCTTTTGAATGATGCCAGTGTTTGAGCCTGTCTCATCACAACCGGTAGTGTGTTCCACAATCGAACAGCTTCTACTGAGAACGACTTGTCCATAAATGTTGTGGTGTGCACGGGCATCCTCAACTTCAGATTCTCCGACGACTTCAAGGATCTTGCACGTGACTCATGGATATCAATATTGCAATAATAAAATCGATGAACCATCTGAGTCATTTTACTTAAGTGTATTTTCTTTTGATTAATAATTGTTTGAACATGCCGTTTGTACTTACTTGCAATTTTTATGTTTCTAGAGTTTTTGCCAACAATATCAAATATTGAAAGAATATCGATTACCAATATTAGTTTAGTTTCCAAATCGATATAATATTTACAAAAACTATACATAGTATATATAAACAAGATCATTTACAATAAAAAATGGTAGAAATACTTTGTGTTATGGTTATACTTCAACTAAACTGAATTCATCAGTGTAGGATGAAATAAAAATAAATTCTTAAAAATATGCATGTTTTTGGTTATTATGAATATCTATCTTATCATGCCATTCCAAATCTGCCGATCTCCTTTATTTTGTAATGTATAGGTTTAAATCATATTAATGTAAATTTTCGTTGTAGGATTTTTGAACTAATGTGGATGTGGTTTTATATTTTTGTTGGATTTTCATGCGCAAGGTAAAAGTTGTTATGTAATGTGCAGATAACAATTCCTTAGGGTACCAGTAAACCTTGAAATAAAACGAATTTTACGGATTTATTTTACTTTACTTTTTTACTTTACTTATTTTACTTTTTTAACCCGACGCTTCGAAGAATACAGCCTTCGTGGTCACGGGGCAGATTGAGTTTTTTTATACAAAAAATAACTACTTATTTGTATGTGATAGATAAACATCATTACTTTACCAAGCTAAGTGTGATAAGTATAATAATTATCACTGGATTATCTTTTTGATTATGTAAGTAACATCTTGTTCTTGGAAATATACCATTATTTATTTCATTGTTAGAGTAACTGTCATGACTAATTATTGTACAATATTACAAAACTGATTTATTGGTAGAAGTGGCACAATAGCAAGAGCTACAGAGTATTTTTGATTGTAATTCAAATAAGTTTTCAGTAAGAATTTAATATTTATGCGGGTGGGGCTAAGAGCACAAATTAATGATTTAATATCTAGTGAGCTGAAGCATTTCTTTAATTTGACAGCCTCCATGGCGCAGTTGGCGTGTAACTGGCTGTGAAACGAGAGGCTGTGGGTTCGATTCCCACACCGGGACAAATGTTTGTGTGACAGACAGATATTTGTGTCCGAGGTCTGGGTGTTGTGAGACTGAAAGTCTCTCGTGGTCCCTGATACCCACAACACAAGACTCGTATCTTAGTGTGGGGTCAGGGCTACGTGTCTGACTGTTGGGTGTTATTTAATTATTATGTACACTTTATACAGTATGGTGATAGGCTTGCCCCCTATCACATCATGGGACGGTAATAAGCTCTGCAAAACATGGGTCTAGCTACTAGTTACACCTCTACATATGCCTTCAGGGATTACACGCATGAGTGTATATGTATACTTTATATATAAAAGAAGGACTACTAGCATAAGAATAACCTAAGCAAATACCTAATCATTTCCTTCTTCAGTTAATTTATGATTCATTTTTAAATTGAACTGTAATAAAATATATTTAGACTATATGTTGCTCAGGGCTCCATGTGGTTGTTATTTTTGAAAGAAAAGGTAAAAAATCCATGGAAGCATCTTAAGTTATTACATTTTTCTATTATATTTTGCTATCCCATAGGGATGGTGCACTATTCCGGCATAAAAGTAGCCTATGTCTTTCTCTGATCCTAAACTACCACTATGCAAAAATTATGTTGATCCCATGCTCTGTTTTAAACAAAAAACTATCCATTGGAATCTGTATATTATTCCAGGTAGCTTTTCCAAATGCCAAATTTCAACCAAATTCATTCAGGTGTGATTCAGTAACAAACATCCATCCAAACATTTGCATTTATAATATAAGTAAAATTAGTAGGATAATAAGAAGTAGCTTAGCTTTTAGAATCTGCCTACCTTGGATATTAAGTACTATAGGACTTTTAAGTAAATGCCTGGAACTGATGTAGCCTAAGATACATAATACTATCTACTTATCTCAGAGAAATATAATGGATATTCTGTCAATTTAGAATGTGTTTCGCCTGCTGGGTATGTAGAAAGCTTCCTTATTATGCATAGCTACTACAATGTAACACTTCATCACAGGAGAAGTTAAGGCCAATAGTTATTATACTGGTGACCTTTCAAAAGAAATACCATAAATCAATACCAGTGTATGCCAAATGCGCAACATTAGGTAACTATATCTGCAGAAAAACATAACTTAGTAAACTCATTCTTTTATTTTTTATCTTTAATACGAATATGTGAACAGGTCAAGTATTCGTTTGTAATAATTCGACGGTTGGGACGAACGTCACTAGGCTAAATCAATACTCTACAAGCGCACGTCAGATGAAACCAGCTCGATTTGGTTTACAATAATCTATTTAATGTAGGTATTCGAAGAATTGAAGTGTATATGAAATGAAGTAAATTTAAAGAAAATATTAGAGTATAAATTATATAAAGGGCAAAGTCACGTGCAAACATAATTGTATTAAACGTTACGTAAGGTCATTTTACTGAAAATTATGATATTTGTCAAGGTAATGGATGTTTCTGTACTAAACTAAGTTTAAAAGTTATATAGCCTTTGTAATACAAGTGTAAAAAGCCATATAGTTTGTACTCACATGTCTTAAATCCGATGGAAATTAGTTATCACAACGTGAACACACCACACCGCCCCTGACGCACAGTGCTAGCTAAAGGAAACGGTAAAATGTAAATTCACTGAGAAGTGAGAACCGACAGCCAGTGTTGCCAGATATGTGCTAAGCAAAATATATTATATTTCGTGGTGGGGTTATGTTATTTATTTTTAAAGTCACTAAATGTTAGAATATAAATTAAATATTATTATTATTTTATAACAGCTAAGGATTTTTATCTAAAGTATCAACCACCATTACAAAATAAGTTACAGTTTATTGCTGATTGTTATTGTGATACATTTAATTACTTTTGCGATTTATTTATAAAATTAAATATTATAAATAATAATACTAACCCTGTATTAAACATTGTCCCACTGTTGGGCCCGGGCCTCCTTTACCATGTTTTCCTTCATCGTTAAACAAAGCGATAATTTTATTGACAATTAGACTTAGAGTATTTAACACTGGAGACGCCATTGAGCGCTTACCCCGTATGACAAATGTAAGAGCACGGTGCTCATACACGTTCTATAAAACGAGTTGCGCTTCGTCATCCGCCACTAAAAAAGTGACATCACGTGCGAATGGAGCTCCGTGAAAAAGCCCGCCTGTAGCGGTATTAACATGTAAAAACAGATCTGACACATGAAACTTACAAAAATACAACATTATTTTTCATCTGGACGTATTTTTTTAAAGTAATATTATCCTTAAAAGCAACAAAACATATAATTTCTAAAAATTATCATCGGGTTATAAATGTTGCCAGGTTAATCTTGTAGCCACAGTAGTGTAAAATTTATTTGCATTCAATATCTTAAACGCAAGTTGTTTTTTTAATATTCATTTTTAACTAATGTTGCCCGCGGCTCCGCCCACGTGTAGGTCTTGGAGCATTTTAACCTTCTATATTTTGCTATCCCATAAGAAGAGTGCATTTTTTCGAGTTAAAAGTGGTCTTTGTCATTTTCTGATCCCTAAACTGCCACTATGCAAAAAATCATGCCGATCCTTTGCTCTGTGAAAAGTAAACTATCCCATGGGAACTGTACATTTTTTCGAGATAAAAAGTAGCCTATGTGGTTTTCCAGACTATAATCTATCTCTGTGCCAAATTTTAAGTAGATCCGTCCAGCCGTTGTAGCGTGATTGGATATCAAACAACCATGCATCCATCCAAACATACGCATTTATAATATTAGTAGGATTACTTTATTTATGGTTCTTAATTTATAATTTAAAAATATTAGGAGAGTTGACATATCGACTAAGTTTACAATTTCATAAACTTTATGCCAGTGTAGCATTTTGGGTGGTTTATGTGGTAACACTGTCGTTTATGCAAGACTCAAATAGTGTTGTAGATAAACCTATAAAGTTTATCGATAAAATTACTAATCCATCTGGACTGTCTTCTAAACA
The DNA here is from genome assembly GCA_905220505.1 of Laothoe populi. Lineage (NCBI taxonomy): Eukaryota > Metazoa > Arthropoda > Insecta > Lepidoptera > Sphingidae > Laothoe > Laothoe populi. The sequence goes on along the minus strand of HG992146.1, from coordinate 4,092,128 downwards.
CATACTTTTAATGTAAATAGTTCTAACACACTAGGAATGTCACAAAATATGACAATACCAGAATAAAGTATTTGTCAAAAAAATTTGATCCTAAAAATGTATCCGGTATATTTAAAAAATATTTAGGTATGAATTTTGGCGCCATTCATTTATTACGTAAGATGATGTAGGGGGGGAGTCGATCATGTCTTATTTTTTCTTACAAGGGGTGGGAGGGAGTCTTAATAGTTCTTACGTAAGATCACACAAATGCGAAAAGTTAGGATTAAACTTTGAAAAAGCGCGGGCCATGCCTATAATTTTAAAAACAAGCAACTTAGATTTTTTTGTTAACCGGTATGACTTGCCTTTTCACCCGGTTCCAGCTTGACGTCGACTTTTGGGACACCCTGTATTCATGTCGAGATCTCAAGCCCTTTTTATATGCTCTTCATAATAGATAGCCGTTAGCCGGCTACCACACCAAAACAGGCGATAATCGCTCTCAATGACATACAATAATTTCATTCGCAGCATTTGCTAATCGCATTCGTTACCAGTAACACTGTATTTCTTGGCTCCGCTTATTTAATTTTAAATTTTATGGAATAACAGAACACTCCATTTTCTTACAAACTATATACCATTGGAAAGGTCGTGTTGTGTACTTTCCGGTGGTATATTTGCTGAGGTATAATCGGAATACCTCAAAACGAGTGAGTAATCAACATTATAAAATAATTTGCAACGGCCGTCATTGTTGTGTTGCATGTGCTGACATACCTGAAAAACGCTACTCTACAATTAGTGTTGACCAAAAAAAAATGGAAGTGTCACGGATGATGTGCAAAGCAACCAAAAACTGATAACAGTAATACACCTTTACGTCCCATTGACTCACCCGGGAAGTCAAGGAACAATAATGACATGTACCACACGCATGTCGTGGTATCCTTAAAATGTTGTTCATTAATAGTAAGATTATTGTTACCTCATTATAACTTAGTCCTAAGTAATGTAACAACAGCTATCCATACTAGCTGTTGCTCGCGGCTCCGCCCCCGTGGAGTTTATTTTCGGGAGCAGAAGTATCAATGCAAGGAGTTGTCTTCTGCACTGAGACACCTATAGCGATCGTCCTGAATCTCAGGTGTTGTGACTGTCTAGATGGCTCCTTATAATACCCCGGGATCACTCCGTAAGTGTCGAAGAAGGCCACCGCGGGGTTTAAGCTGGTAGTGTCCGGTTGGGTGTACATAAGTAGTAGGGACTCGGCCCAGCCACAGCCCGGATAGCCATCATCCGGGCGAGGGGGTGCTGGGTCGTAAGACCGGCTAGTCCAGCATAACCGTTTTATTCTCATTCCGCTTCCCTCCGAAGCTGACGGCAGTAATAAAATGCTTTCCCCGCGACAAAAAAAAAGTGTTGTGCCTGAAGCTTGAGATTACATTTAAAGAATACCTCATAAGTTAACTCCCCACTTCGCCCTTTAAGGGGGATGATTTGGTAAAAACGTTGAAACACGTATTTCTTTATTTTTTACCTAAAGCCTAAATATGAATTTTCAGATCCCTAAGTTGAAGTATTACGGATTGCCCATACAAACTTTTAACCTCTATTTCACCCCTTTCAAGATATTTTTTGAGACAAAAGATACCCTATGTCCTTCCCTAGGATATAATCTATCCCTCTACTGAATTTCATTAGGATTCGTTCACTCGTTTAGTCATGAGAAGGTAAGAAACAGACATACAAACAACAATATTATCTTTGTTTCCTCCGTAAACCATGTAGCTAAACACGGACAATGTTCCGCTGATGCCTTCTCTTGCCATGATTTACTATTCCTATCTTATCGTCTGCGCCCTCCTAAAGCCTTGCCCAAAATCCTCCTGCAGCGAAATTTTAGGGGTATGAATCTTGATAATCTTCGCAAGTATGCCGACAACATTGACTGGAGTTCGCTTCTCCTCGCAGACTGTATTGATGCAAAAGTAAACATTTTTACCAGCAAGTTGATTAGCCTTTATGACAAGCATGCACCGGTCCGCCCTATTAAACTTAAATACCTTCCGTCTCCTTGGCTGACCGCTGAAATAAAAGACCTACTCTCTAAAAAAGCGTTGATCAAGTCGAAGTACAATCGTCGTCCTAACGAGTCCAACTGGCAAAAGTTCGTAACCATCAGGAATCAGTGTAGCAAGGTGTGTAGGAATGCTCAACGCCGACATATCCACAACTCTGTCGAAAACGGAGATCCAGCTAAAGTCTGGAAATTTCTTAAGACCCTGGGAGTAGTAAATCTCGACATGAGTCCGTTTCTAAGTCCATAGATTTAAATTCCTTAAACCGTCATTTTTCTTCTTCGTCTTTTTTCGACAAGACGAGCAAAGATAAAACTATTAGCATCTTTCTACCCTCAAGACTCCCAAATGTTCTGCTTTCGTCTTCAAACAATTTGCTACTTGTGATGTTAGGAAGACCATTACACACATTTCATCAAACGCAACGGGTAGCGACTGTGTCAGTCGTAATATGATTCTTCCTATCCTTGACGAAATCCTTCCTATCATTGCTCATATCCTCAACTATTCTATTTCTACTGGGTTATTTCCTGCTGCTTGGAAAAAGGCGCATATTATTCCAATTCCCAAAAAATCCAATGCTTCTGTTTTTTCCGAATTTCGTCCTATCTCCATTCTTCCTTTTCTGTCCAAAGTCCTTGAACGCTTAATCCATACCCAACTGAATGACTTCATTTCGAAACATGATCTCCTCAATCCTCTCCAATCGGGGTTTCGTCCTGGGCACAGTACGACTACCACTCTGACTCATATTACGGATGGCATCAGATCAGGTATGGAGGAAGGAAAGCTGAGTATCCTAGGATTGCTAGACTTCAGTAATGCCTTCAACACCGTCGATTTTGATGTTTTGCTTAGTGTACTGTGTTCACTTAACATATCTCCAGTGGCAGTTGATTGGTTTCGTAGTTACCTGTATGGACGCCAGCAACGCATCTGTATCCAGGAAAGATTTTCTTCCTGGTGCTCTGTATCTGCTGGTGTTCCTCAGGGCGGCGTTTTATCTCCCTTACTCTTCGCTGTCTTTATTAATTCCATTTCTAATAATCTTCGCTCCTCCTACCACCTCTATGCTGATGATCTGCAAATATATACTCAGGCACCCTTGCACAAGATGGGCGATGCTATTGGTGAAATTAACATTGATATCGAACACATATGTGAATGGAGCAAAACCTATGGATTGAAGGTTAATCCTTCCAAAACTCAAGTCATTGTTGTCGGTAGCCCCAGGATGATTTCGAAACTGGATTGGGGTCATCTACCATCAGTTTTCTGTGACGGTATCACTGTCCCTTATAGTGATTCAGTCAAAAACCTTGGCCTATATCTGGACAAGTCCTTCACCTGGGGTCCGCAGCTTCGAGAACTTAGTCGAAAGCTGTTTGCCTCGGCAAGGTCCTTGCGAAGGTTGCACAACTTTCTACCCGTTACCACGAAGATTTCACTTGCCCAAACCCTCATACTCCCTATCCTTGATTATGCCGATGTCAGCTATCTTGATCTCACCGAAGACCAATTAAATAAACTTGAGCGTCTTCAAAATTTCTGTATAAGATTTATATTTGGACTACGCAAATATGATCATGTTTCTGAGTTTCGTGCTAAGCTCAAGTGGTTACCCATACGACTTCGTCGGAATGCTCACATTCTTTCTCTTCTGTATAATACCTTGTTTAATCCTCTCGCCCCTTCTTATCTCAAAGAACGCTTTCTTTTTCTCCATGAGTTACATGCAAGATCCTTGAGGTCGTCGGAGAATCTGAAGTTGAGGATGCCCGTGCACACCACAACATTCATGGACAAGTCGTTCTCAGTAGAAGCTGTTCGATTGTGGAACACACTTCCAGTTGTGGTGAGACAGGCTCAAACACTGGCATCGTTCAAAAGAATGGTCAAACAACACTACCTTTCTCTCTCAACAGATACACCCTAAGTATTAATTCCTTTAATTGAACCTATTGGTTATCTGTAGTTTTTTTTTTCTACATATATTTATTTATCTATGGAATTGTCTATATATATATAATTTGTTTATATATGTGTGTATGTGTATGTAAGTGTGTATATGTATGTATAAATATATATTTATTTAAAAATATTTTTGTTTATTTATATTTATTGGTGCCTTTAATCCTTTATTCTATAGACTGCCCTCTCTTTCTCCTTTTCTTATATCCATCCCATGGTTGTCTGGAAGAAATTGCCTAGAGCGATAAGACCGCCATTTGTACTATAATATAAAAATATAATCTTTCTTTATTTTTAAATCTTAAGTGTACAATAAAGCGTTAATAAATAAATATTAATTTTGCTGCGGAGATATTTTAAAACTGTAATATCTCCTAAGATATTAATTGAAATCAAATGACGTAAAGGGCAACTTTGTTCAAAATTAAATACTTGTGATGAATAAAGTATTTATTTGGATTAGGATTAATACCATGTTTATAAAAACCCCTTTCCAAATAATACATTGTTTCAGAACAAATTCGATAACCATTAAAAAGGTTATAGTGAGCCAACCAAAATAGATAGACATATGCTATCGCGGACTTTTTTTAGAACTTTTTAAGAGGAACAATTTCGTCGTACATGATTGTTATGTAACTTTAACCGTTTACGCAGCGTACGCAACGGAAGCTCTCAAAAGGAATCAATTTTCCCCGTTTTTGCAACATTTTTCATTGCTGCTCCGCTCCTATTGGTGATAGCGTGATGTTATATAGCCTATAGCACTCCTCGATAAATGGGCTATCCAACACTAAAGATTTTTTCAATTCGAACCAGTAGTTCCTGAGATTAGCCCGTTCAAATAAACAAACAAACTCTTCAGCTTTATATAAAAGTATAGATTAAATAAATTAAAGACGTATTATTTAAAAAAATTAGTTTTTATTTTTGCTTATTTGGCTTGTATTTTTCTTAGTACTCATTACCTTTATTATCTTTACAGTATTTCGATTAAATTAGAAATATTAATTTACACTATTTTTAACTATACCTCTCTACTTCCGTCCCTTTTCACGAAATCACACCCAGAGATTGCAAGAAAGCGATAGAAAAGATGATACACATAAAAAATTATCTTAAAACATTTAATAAATTATAATTGTTTTATTTTATCTATCGATAGATAAGGATAACGCTATCTATACATCGTGTCGACATTGCTACGCTCTACTGTTTTTACACAGTTGTCAATATATGACACTGTAAATATATTTCACAACAAGATAAATTTGTAACTGTGTGCATAAATTTGCCAGTGTTGTATGAAATGGTGTAGTGTGCGTGCGTAGCGACGTGATTACATTTTGCATTTGTGTGCACATTTTTATTTGTAGTTGTACGAAGCCCCCCACCGACATTGCTGAATTTTTTGTTCAAGATTCGAGCGTAATGCCGTCTCCTTTTGGTTGCCTACTCTAAGCAATTAGATGATGCGTGCGGCTCTTCTCGCGTGGAGGTTATTTTTGGAAGAAAAGGTATACAATCCATGGAGGCATCAACAAACAAACTATATCAAGTCTATAACACCTTTCTTTAATTTGCTATCCCATAGGAAGCGAGCATTTTTCCGGGATATAAAGTATCCTGTGTAATTTTCTGATCCCTAAACTACCACTATGCAAAAAATACATGTATATTCCTTGCTCTGTGAAAAACTAAACTATCCCACGGGAACTGTAAATTTTTCGAGATAAAAAGTAATTTGAGGACGCCGAGGAGACTGTCACAAAGGCTAGCAGCCGTTGGGAGTTTCGAGTCTAGGGTGGTGTGCGAGCGACACGGAAGATCACATCTCGCACTGCCGGACCGCCATAGGATTGGTTAACGCGTCGGGCAGTGTGCGAACGAGATAGAAGATGCCCAGTCGGCCTGTGATTGGACAACGGCCTATTGAACGTTATCGCACCATGTGCCAGTTGCGAGACTATAACATTGTATATATTGGATGTAATTAGTTAAATAAATTGGAGGATTGGCTTGTGAGTCGTAGAGTATACACGTGTACTCTGCCGTTCGGACTTATCTACATATAGCGCGCTAGTTTTTCGGTGGACAGGTCTCCGGGCCTGTTCGCCTGTTTATTTCTGTGTTTTACAGACGCAACAGAGGAGAAGCCGGCGCGCTGCCCGGCACACCCGTGCCGAGAGGTTAGCGGTGCACCCGCACAGCTCGGACGACAGCACCGGCCGGCCCATCACAGGGTCGAGTCGGCGGCCCTTCTCAGGGTCACCCGGCCGGACCCTCACAAGTTCACGTCGACGGCTCTCTCGAGAGCCGTGAAGCTGCTCTCTTGCAGAGCCGCCCCGGTGTCTCCGTATGGGGTGGTATGAAGCCGTTGACCGGCCCGGTGAAAACTTTTTACCGGGAACTGGCCCAATCGTATTTGGAAGACATCCAAACCCACCCGTACTACATCGCTGGCGTAGGCGCGTTGGTGCAGGACACCCTCCAAATGGTGCTTGCCGCCAAATCTCTCCCGACCCCCCCCCCCCTGCTGAATCGAGCACCGTCTCGGTGCTCCTCGCAAGGTCCTCTACACACGATCCCATTGTTCCCGCAGGTCCCTGTTCAGAGGAGTCGGAGCCTATGGGCGGGATCACGTCGGCTAGCAGCCGACGTCCCAGGAGCCCCTCTGCCAGCGAAAAGGACGCAGACGATGCAACAAGCACCTGCTTCTCCTCGTACGTGGAGGTAACGAAGATGAAGAAGGCGCGGATCGCGAGCAGCGACAACATGCCGTCTTCATCGAGGCCACCATCTCCTGTGGCCACTCCGGCTGTCAAGGCGTCCACTCCAACGCCGACGACGACGACCAGCACCAACGGCAAAGCCAAGATGGCAAATGCCAAGAAGGGCAACCCCCGCTATCCGCCTCTGATAGTGGAGACGCTGCCCAAATGGGTGCATCACATGCGCGTGATAAAGTCCAGACTCGGATGCCCCGTACAGTCCTCCCCACAGGGGAAAGGTTGTCGTTTCACCCCAAGAGACAAAACGAGGACCGCACCATACAGCGGTACCTGACCGAGATTGAGACAACAGAGAAAATCTCTTGGTTTTTTACTCGCCGCCAGCGGAACGCCGCCTGAGGGTAGCCATCCGAGGGCTACATCCAGACACAGACCCGAAGGACATCATGGAGGAGCTGCGATTCATAGGCTTCGAGCCCGAATACGTGCGCCCCATCAAGGCCTGCCAAGGAAGGTCCAGATGCGTCTTCTTCGCCATCATCAAGAAGACGACAAACTTCAAGGAGATCTGGAACATCGCAGAGTTCCTATCTGTCACCCCGATCAAGGTGGAGCTGTGGCGAGGGAAGAAAGGCCCCGTCCAATGCCACCGATGCCAGCACTTTAGGCACTCAAGCCACAACTGTCACCGCATCCAGGCCTGCGTCCGCTGTGGTGACCCACATGTCGCCAAGGACTGTCCCCGACCGCTCGAGGAACCGGCCACCTGCGCAAACTGCAAAGGTGCCCACGCCGCAAGCAACATGGCATGTCCAGTGTTCCAGTCAGAGGCCCGGAATGAGAAAGCCGGCGCCATCGCCATCACAACCAACACGAAGCAGAAGCCAGCAGCTCCAGCTCCAGTGAAGGTGGGAACCGCCGCCGCCGCTGATCCACGTCACTCATGCCCCCCGCCAACAACCCTACTCTTTCCTCACCGAAAGAGAAGAAGCGGAGGAAGAGGGGCAAGAGGAAGCCCAAATCGAAGAGGTCGCCCCCCGCGACAACGTCGACTAAAACTTCAACGACGACATCGAGTGGACGCGTCTCCGACTCATCTTCGACCTCCGCAGCGCCAGCTGCCGAAGTGCCTAAGAAAAAGAAGACGACGCCGAAGACCCGAGAAGAGGACGCCAGCAGCAGCAGCAGCAGCAAGCAGAATGCCTCGCGGGAGAAGGCACGCCACAACGACCTCCAATGACGGCGGAGACTTTCTCCGCTATCATGCTGGAGATTTTGCAGCGTGTGCAACGTGGCGAGGACATAGGCCAATATGTCTTCCCGTATCTAGCCACTCACTGGAACTGCACTGGAACGCCAACGGCTTAAGCCGAAACAATATTCTGCTCTGGCCGCTTCTACGCGAGCAGAACATCGACGTGGTTTTGATAAACGAGACGCACCTGAGGCCTGCAGACAAGTGCAGGCTTCCCGGGTACATCGTTTATCAGAAAGACGATATCTCACCTGCGACCAACACAGCCTACCGTGGACTGGTAGTGGCTGTCAAACGAAGAATCCTTCACCAGCAACTGCCACCGCAACAACTCGGTTCCATGTACGGACTTGGAGTAGAAGTCTGCATCGTCGGCAATCCGCTGCGTCTGTTCGCGGCCTGCCGGCCGCCGACGACGCCGTTCGACGTGGCTGACGTCCACACCCTGCTGGACTCGCCGCTCCCGACGCTCATTGCCGGCGATATGAACGCGAAACATCCATCCTGGCTCGCCGTGCGTCCTCGACATCACTATTCATCGCGGACTCCCATGCCAGCCCACACAGGAGGTTCTCCACGACGAACTACTGTCTGATCACCAGCCGGTACTAGTCGTGCTGCCAGAACCCGTGTCAACAGTGAATCCTCCGAAGCCACGCTACACGATAGATTGGACCATCTTCGCAAAAGCACTAGAAGCCAACACGCCGACTCGGGCGATCATCGACGCCTCAGACGTCGATCGACTCGCCGAAGACCTCACGACCCGTATACAGGAAGCATTCGACGCTGCGAAGAACCCTGTGACGTTAGTGAGTAGGATTCCGGTTCTACCCCGCCGCATACGAGATACGGAACGGATACGATGGCAACAAACCCTCAGTTGAAGACGAGACTCAACAGTCTCGCCGAGAAGGTGAAAGCCGAATTGGAGGCTTTTAACGAAAAGACCTGGGAAGATCACGTAGACACGACAGTGGGCGACTGGCCCGCTCTTCACCGTCTGTGTCGCCTCGTGACGAACACCCCAGAACCAGTGCGACCGCTTCTGCACAACGACGGGACACCAAGGTATCGCGCTGAAGATCGCGCCGAGATCTTCGCCGAACACCTCGAACGCCAGTTCCAGCCGAACCCCACGACGGACATCGAGCACGAGAGCGTCATCAAACGACGCTTGAAGGAGTACTTCGCGGAGCCCATAGCTCCTGATGAGGACCCGATCTTCTTCTCGCCAGGCCAAGTCAGGATGGCGATTCGTCGGACCAAACCAAGGAAGGCACCCGGCGATGATGGCATCACGAACGGCGCGCTCCGTCAGCTGCCCCACAAGACTGTGGCGGCGTTGACGCGCCTGTTCAACGGCATCATGCGCACGGGACACTTTCCACAACGGTCGAAATCCGGCAGAGTCATCATGCTGCCGAAACCTCGCAAGAACGTCCTGAAGCCTGAGAGCTATTGGCCTATCACACTGCTGCCTACGACCTCCAAGGTGTTTGAGTATCTCTTGCTCCGACACTTAGTGCCGTCGCTGACTCCAAGAGAGGAGCAGTTCGGATTCCGTGCTGATCACAGCACCACACACCAGCTCACCAGGGTACTGCATCACTTCACGACGGCCAGAAACAACCGTGAGTGCACCGCATCAGTATTCCTGGACATGGAAAAAGCGTTCGACCGCGTCTGGCATCGCGGCCTTGTCTACAAGGTCGCCACTTCGGACGCGCCCCGTCGAGTCACAAGAGTGATCCAATCGTTCCTGGAAGACCGAAGATTCCACGTCATGGTAGAGGGTGCTCTGTCCCAAGAGCGCCCTATCGCCGCAGGCGTCCCCCGAGGAAGCTGCCTATCACTAGTCCTGTATTCCCGCTACACCGACGACATCCCCGTGGTGGACGACGTCCAGCTAGCGCTCTACGCAAACGACACCGCGTTCTACGTGTCGTCGCCATCTGCAAGATTCGCCGCGCTGAAGATCCAGCGCACCCTGGACCGTCTACCGGACTGGCTCTCCAAGTGGAGACTGTCCGTGAACGTCGGGAAGACACAGGCTATGGTGCTTCGGAGAATAAACCAAGGGAAGACGCTCAAGCCTGCGAAGCCGTTACGCATGTTCGATCAGGAGATACCTTGGACCCGCAAGGTCAAGTATCTCGGCGTCACGATCGACAAGAATCTCCGCATGTCTCCTCATGTGCAAGAGATCTCCAGCCGCGCAGCACACGCGGCATTCAGACTGAAGACAGTGTTTTCGTCGAAGCTGCCTCTTCGTGTGAAGGTGGGGGTGTACAAGCTGTACATCCGTTCCCGCCTCACGTACGCGGCGCCAGCATGGTACGCGCTCACTGGACGCACGTCCAGGAACCGTCTGCGGGTCGTCCAATCCAGGACGCTCCGCACCATCGCTAGCGCACCACGCTACGTCAGGAATTCCACGATCCAGAGGGATCTACCCATCGAGAGCCTGGACGACTTCGTCAAGGGGCTCGCGACGACGATGTATGAGCGCGCGGAAGCCTCGATCTGGCCTCATCTCCAGAACATGGCGCCGCTGCACGCTCGACCTCCGGACGCGAAGCCTCTACCCCGAGATCTCCTCGCGTGACCCATGTCACGCGATCACTACATCACACACCAGACCTCGGCGTGTTACCTACTTCGAGGGTCTCGTGACACTTTTCGCCGCGCCGTCTGCTGCTGATCGCCTAAGCTGGGCTTCCCCAACGGGTTCCACCTGGCTGGGTTTGATATCGCGTGGACGGTAAGAAGAGGAGAGGGGTCGTTTTCAAATTGAGGGCCAAAAACATATAATCTGATTTTATTCTCATGTTGTAATTGCTATCAAAATTAACATTACTATTAATAAACAAGTTATCTGAGGCGCTAATGTGCCCAGTATAACAAATCCCATACCTCTATTAATTACGAAGATATACCCATAAAACTAACTCAAATCTCAGAAGTGTGACGTAAGCCAAAGTTTATTTTTTGTTAATTGCTTCATAAATTAACAATGTGTGCTGAAAACGGCACATTTTATTTTTCCATTGTCTAATATAGTTTTCTATGAAGAATATTTACCGTTAAAACAATATTAAGTATTAAAAAAAATAAGATTTTACAGCTAAATAAAACTGTGTCTTTTAAAAATATCAGTTGTGTATCCGTCTTCAAACTAAAAAAAAACCCAATTGGAACTTCTCTACAACCCCACTTCCCACTTCACGCGGTCCCCTGTGATCAGTTGTCGACGAACGCGTGTGCTGGTTTGCTGTGTACGACGCTTTTTGGGCAAAAATTTGAATATCAGGTAAAATTTTAAACTTGTTGCCAAAATCTTGTCATTAGTGTTTTCATTGCTAATTGTACTTACCTATGTCATATTTCGTATATGATTTATTTCGTTAATTAGGCATTATAGGAGTATGTTTTTTCTGATTCAAGGTTATGTTCTTGAACGTTACATTTTGGTGATAAATTCAAAATAGTGTCAAAATTCTAAGTCGTGTTACTCTCATTCGTGTCGATTCACGAGTGACACGAATGGTGTTGATTGTCTCACGAATGATATATTTTATACGTAAATGTCATACGTAAGTAAAAATGGCTAAACCGAAGAAGAATTAGAAAGACGAAGAATAGCTAGAAGAGAAAAATACAAAATAATTAGTGACATTGTCAACCAGTATGCCACTATAAAACAATTGAAGGAATTACTGCGAACTAACGAATCGTTGATTCATATGGATTTTACTGAAAATTACACATACAAATATGCAGAGGAAGTTCAGAGCATGCATTTTGGTGGCAGTCGTCAAGTATGCCTCCATGCAGCTGTGATTTACTTAAAAAATGAGCTGGGTGCAACTGAACCCTACTCCATTTGTACAGCTAGTGAATTCACCCGGCATGATGTAGCGGCGCTATGGGCTCATCTAATTTACTTGATAAAATTTGTTTACAATAAGTCACCACAAATTGATCGCATCCACATTTTGCCAGATGGTCCCTCTAGCCAATACAGAAATACATAAATATATTTTCTATATATTAACGCAATTTAAGAATGATTTTCCACAATTGAATCTTGTTACTTGGAATTACCAAGAAGCTGGGCACGGCAAAGGTGCCCCTGATGGCATTGGTGCCGTAATTAAAAGAACTGCTGAGGTGTCAACAGGATGAAAACTTGATGGAACTTTGGCTGCATTTGTAGACGTTATTCAAAAGAACGTTATAAACATAGAAATTGGAATTATTCAGGAGCACGAAGTCAAGATGAAGGAGTTAATGCTGCCGAAAGATATAGCTACTTTTAAGGGGACTGTGACAGTCCATCGGGTAAAATCAATAACCCTAACAATATAATATCACTAATTGACTAGGTATACTGAAATCTTGATTCTACATAATAATATAATATTTTTTCAAGTCGTATGGGATATCTCTGCCTATTTGGAATTTAGGAAGAAAAGTTGTTTTGAATGCTTAAACACCGCTTGCATAGATGAGAAACACATAAGGTATTTTAAAATATATAATGCGCCTGTTGAATCAGAAGCAATTATTGCTAATATAAACGTAATACCGGAATTAAAAAGGTCAAAGTTCTAAGCGACATCACAATTAGCTATGGCAACATAGCTTCAACATCAGATGGCGAGATATCACAGACTACGATTCTTCGCAGCGTTAGACGCTCTTGGACAAACAAAACTTTTATAAAAGGTCACACCAAGGCATATCAGTGCATGAAAAAGAGTTCCTTAAATTTATCGGAAAATCTAAAGATGGTGATGATTCTTTGTCTGATTTAATGACTTTATTAAATCCTTACAAGTTAAGTATTGATGATGACTGATTATGAATCGTGAAGACTGAAATGAAAATATGTAAAAGAAGAAAGAAAGAAGAAAAAAAGGAATAAAAGAAGTTATATTAAAAAAAGAAATTAAATACTAGAGGAAGTTTTAATATTATTTATGTTGACGATGATTAGGTTAAAAGAAAACTATGTTGTGTTAATTATTTTATATAGAAATTATAATAATTATCATTAGTGTAACTTTGATCTCATGAGTAAATTTAGAATTATTATTAGAAGAATTTTATTTCTCATTTGTGTCACTCAAAATGTTGATTTATGCATAAATATTCAAATAAATAAGTGGTGCGTTTGATTAAAATGTGTTTTATTTACAAGCAAACGCACCCGTGTAATAAAAAACACCAATATCAAAAAAATTTTTTTTTCATGAAATGTATGCTTTTTTGGCACGAGAGCCCCTCGGTACTCTACACGCCGACCGACACATCTGGACTCCAGCCTTCGTGCCATCATCGACATCAATGCTCAGGTTACGCTAGCTTGATTGATGATGGCACGACATCCCAGTGGCCGGTCCGTATTCGCGGACCGCGAAGATACCCACAATCAGAGGGCTACGCCCTGAAATTGTAACCACATGCACCTTCTGTGCATGTGATGACGACCAATGACGATGATGACGAAATTCAGTTCGCTCCGAGATCACTCCAGCAACAAAGCTGTGTGAAGATGTGTTCGCTTTTCTTGTCGACCTGCTCGAGATATGATTTATAGCCGACCATAACTGTTTTGTGTTTTGCCAGCTTTTCTGATCTCATTTTGTTCAAATTCTAATTTTACTTTCCTTAAAAATTTATTACAAAAATTTCTGTATCTAGTAAAAGTCATTTTTAAAATATCGTTACTAGGCACCTGTTTGAATTTTCTATGCAATATGTCTCGATGCCGCATACAGCGAAGTAAACCAGGAGTAATCCATGGCTTTAATATTTGTTTACGGTTCGGAGTCTTACCAGATTTTTGCGAAAAAAGATTCTGTTTCTCCAGGATATAATCTATTCCCTTACCAAATTTCATTACAATCCGTTCAGCCGTTTAGTCGTGAAGAGGTAACAAACAAACAAACAGAGTTACTTTCGCATTTATAGTATTAGTATGGATAATAAAATCACCGGGAAAAGTCCTATATTGATTATAATCTAGGTCCAGCTATTGTACTTATATATGAGGAAGAAAGGCCAAAGTTGGCTTTCGAGTATTCTCCTGATATATAAGACGCACATTCATAATAATGTTAGAGTGTTTTTATTCAAATAACATAGCTGACCGGTTGGCTCAAAAGAGAAGCATTTTGTTAATAACTAATACTTTGTCCTTTACTTGGTTATTCATATTTCCATGACTAGCTGTGTTCACAATTAGTGGTCCAACTTTGGATTATTACTGTCCATTGATGGCTGTTCATAATATGATAATGTCCATAATTGGGGGTCCAACACTGGATTATAACAGTCCATTGATGGTGCCTAAGTAGGGGTGTTGTTTATTTATAATATTTTATTGTACTGAGTACTAAACTGAAATTAAATATTGAATACTGATTGACAAAAGTGCTTTTGATTTACTTGCAAATCCCAAAGAATATATATTGAAAAATGAAGAAATTACAAAGCAAATCCAAAAAAAATCGCTTATACTGTCCATGACTGGTGACTTTACCTTAATATGAACTTAGTCGCCAAGGAGTGTGTTTTACTGTGTTTTTAAGTGGGAATGACGTGCTACATTAGGATTTAATTTTGAAATGTATTATATTTAACGAACTTATGTCTACATATGTAAAGAGTCGTAGGATTGTCAGACTGCTTAATACGCATAAGGGATTTTTACAGTATCGTAGTTTTCGGATAAAAATATTGTAACATTAATAGAGATTTTTAGATTTGTAAATTTTGTTTTTAAATTTTTTGATGTACACCTTCTAGTCGTTTTATTTTTATAGCATTTTCTTTTAATAAAAGTATGCAATTCCATAAGGTGTAAAAAATCTCTGAATAAATATCAGAGGGAGCAGAGGGGGGAGTTCCCTCGCATTTAAAAAAAAAACGATCGATCAGTCAGTCAGTTTCTTCTTTTATATATACAGATTAACACAATTATTTATTAATAAAGCATGCTCAATTAGAACTGCGCCACCGATGCAGTCACTTATAAAAGTTGTAAAGTAGGAAACACAAAAACGCAATGTAAAATTAGAAAAAAGTAATTAGCAAATAAGGCATTTTTAGGCAAACACTCGTAAATCGTAATGCAGGTAGCATGGCCAGTTCCGAGCGCTAATAGACCAATAGCTAGAGCGTGACTAATAAAACGAGTGAGTGAATAATACATACCAGTGTTTCTCAAAGAGACGACTCACTTACGAGACGACTTATAATGTAATCCGTAGTGGTATCTGACTTCGATAACAAAAATATAATTTTAGGAAATTACATAAATTAAATAACACTATAACGCCTAAAGGACCCAGAATCATAGGAAGGAAGGAACACGGTAGCTGGCAAACTGTTCCATAGCTTGATGTTGCGGCAAAAATACGAATTTGCAAACCTCTTGGTTCGAGCCGGGGCAGTAGACACCATGAAGCTATGGCTCCGCAAGCTAGTACGCGTGGTTCTGGTGTGAAGAGAGAGGATGGGATAAGTTCATACAATTCTTCAGAGCATTCGCTATGATACAGACGGTAGAACACGCTAAGCGAGGAAATATACGCAGCTGTAGAGGCTCCAGGCTGTTACTCACGTCTGCATTATTCACAATGCGGATGGCCCGCCGCTGCAACTCATCCAAGGCATCGAGAAGCTATTTTGCGGAACCGTCCCAGAGGTGCGAGCAGTATTCCATTCCCGGCCGCTCCTACGTTTTATATCAGTCACTCCATGATCTTACACATCACTGAGGTGATGGCGATTGGGCGATAATTGTTAGGGTCTAACCGATCACCCTTTTTGGGGATCGCGTGATACGAATCCCAGTGAACACGTTTATGTAAATATGACATCAGTATGATGTCGTTCAATATCATGCTTTACATAACATACTAGTTGTTGCTCGCGGCTCCGCCCGCGTGGAGGACATGTTTGGGAGAAAAAGTATACAATACAAAATACCAATATTCATGCGTTTAACTTAAAAATGACGGATTTTCATACAAACTTTCATTCCCTATTTTACCCCCTTAGGGGCGGAATTTCCAAAAATCCTGAAACATATATTTTTTATTTTTAACTAAAATGCCAAATACTAATTTTCATGAATTTAACTTCAAAAATGACGGATTTTCATACAAACTTTCATCCCCTATTTTACCCCCTTAGGGGTGGTATTTCCAAAAACCCTTCCTTAGTGGATGCCTACGTGATAAAAGGTACCTACTGTCAAAATTTCAAGTCTCTAACCCCAGCCGTTTTGGCTGTGCGTTGATCGATCAGTCAGTCAGTCAGTCAGTCAGTCAGTCAGTCAGTTTCTTCTTTTATATATACAGAAGACTAAGGACTGACTCATAAATGACTCATTATTTCGCACTTAGTGACGTCAGATGGTGACGTAAGTCACGTGATATAATGATGATGACAACCTCATATACTCAGTTTTACCTACTAGTGACGGAATAATGACGCTTCATTTATTTAGAAATTACATTGATGTCGCTTTTTATTTTTATTAAATTATTGATTTTTAACTAATTAAAACAACAAATTATTTCTTATTTTTTATTTCACAAGTATTTATACATTACATAAGAAATCTGTTACAATTTCTGGATAATAACCAACCAAATAATATATTAGAATAAAATTATTGACTCTTCACTTTGGCTGTTGTTTGCTACAGTTTAGCTTATTTTTGTTGACCAAGTTGTTCCACTGCGCGTCGGTTACCAAGTCGTAAGTTGAAAGCCAAGTTGGTTACCAGCGATTTTTTCCAAATTCGGCAGAACCCCAAAAAGGAAATTTCGTCAATATAGTTTCTGGAATGGACAAATTGTTAGCTTCATTTTAATTTTAATAATAAAAACAGGATGTTTTGAGATTCTCCCACCCCGTTCTCCCATTTGGCAAACGGTGAAAATATTTTCTTAAATATTCTGTCCATATACTCTTTTCCGTTAGACTCACCGATTTGCAGTATACTTAAGTTTGATCTGAAAATGATTATACTATAAATTTCTCAATAACTAAAACAGACACGTCTAAATATATTATTATTAACAGTCACAATTAAAAATTAAAAATAATAAGGATATACTTATTCCCAGGTGATATTACAAATAGCCAATAATAAAATAAAATTTGTCGTTATGTTAAAAACTTATTAAGCGATGTAAAAAAATCATTTGTAATTATTAACCAAGACACTCGCTCGTCTATGTTCAGTGAAAATGGCGCCATCATTGAGCGACGTGCGCGCCAAATTTGAAGGCAAAGGGTTCAATTCATACGGCCTCATCAATCGGAGTATACTTAACATGGAATTATTTACATTAAAGCCTAAGCCCAGTCTTCGTTTTAAAATTTTCTTTAATGCTATAAATTCATTTATAACGTCTTATGTCAATCTTTTCCCGTGCATATTATTACTTTTATTAACCGACTTCAAAAAAAGGAGGAGGTTCTCAATTCGACTGTATGTTGCTTTTTTTTTTTTTTTATGTTTGTTACCTCGTTTCTCTGTACTGTGTGAACCGATTTCGACCATTCTTTCTTTGATTGAAAGCTGGTGCTTGTCATTTGGTCCCATAAAAATATGGTGAAGATCTGATGAATATCTTCGGAGCTGGAGAGGGTAACTCCTTAAAATTAAGTAGTATTCCAGTGGTTCTTTTTGCATTACGTTCATTATAAAAGTTAAGTTTCAGTGAGAGAGGGTAAAAGGGGTGGGGGTGAGGGAGGGGGGTGATAAAATTAAAATACACGTAAATTCTAATATCTTCAGCAGCTTTTAACCGATTTTATATAATTTACCACTAAAAAGCAAAAAATAAATTATTACTTTTTAAATAAAAATTAAACCGCCTTCAAAAAAACCCAGACACAACTAAAAAGCAAAAAATATTAAATTTAAATCAATTATTTGGAGTCGGTGCCAGCCAAAACATGGAAAAAACAGAATAATCAGGCATACAAAAAAATATAAAATAGATCCAGACTTGGTTTTTATAAATCTAAAAGTAAAGAAAACAACACCGGCACCGACTCCAAAAATAATTGATTTAAATTGCATATAACTAATTGATTTAAATGTAACCAATTATGAATAAATCCAAGTCATTACATCATAATATTTTCATTATTACTGAAAATATGACTTCACTTTAAGATTTAATTCTTGTAATTTTAATAAGTTATTTTTGAGCCGACAATTTATTAGTTATATTTATAAATAAAGATCATGTTTTTCGAACGGCTTAGTAGCTTCTTTTACAAAAGTTCTGCAACAAACAAACTGTTAAAACAATATATATTTTTTAAATTAAGTTTTAATTATTTTTTTCGGGGTTAATTAAAAATATCAGCATGCCCAACCTTATGCTAAATAATTTGTCTAAGCGGAGGATTCAGCAGATGATCAGAGATAAAGTTTAATAATGCACGAATAAATGTGGAATAATAATTGAAACATTTAGGTATAATTATTATCGGGCAGTTAGTAACTTAGGTCGTAATTCCGAAATAATGTTTGACTGACGTTACCTAAAAACATATTAAGTTTAGAATAATTATGTCTTAAAACATTAGTTTTGCGTGAGAAAATTAACATCATTGCTACGTCAAATGTACGTAGAAAAAGGATATTAATATTATATCATTATGATGTCAGAATTATATCATAAATAATACCAATAAAGGATGTTACTTATACGTGAATTACATAAACGTGACATTATCTAACTGTGACTTATCTGTTATATCATATCAAGGTCATGTGTTCACTGGGATATCAGGCATTGTGTGACCGCAACTGGGCAGCGTAGGTGGTAAATGAGCTTTGCAATCCTCGAGTCTCGAATCAGCCACGAAGAGGTATGCCACTAAATCGACCTTCTCTTGCGAGCTATGGGCTAATATTCCATTTCGATATCTCATCGGTGGCAGCGAAGGGCGATAGAAATTAGATTGGACGGCCTTAGCCAAGCTCCAATAAGCACGACTACTTATCAGGTGATTGGCCAAACCACATCCAATCTTGGAGACACGCTGGGCATCCGCTCTAACGTACTCCCTCTTGCAAGCCTTGGGAGCACACTTGTAGGCTGCTTTGAGAGACTTAAGATTTTTTTTGGGATCCATCGTAGCGCGACCCCCGGTCCAAGCGCGATATGCCGTCTGTTTCTTCCCAACAGCATCGGCGCATGCACGATTGAACCAGAGGCGTCCTCGGCCGTTGCCTGCGATCTCAGTGGAAGAAATGTAATATTTCATTCCTAATTAATCTCACAAGCAACGGCGTCGGAACTCGCAGAAGGATCCTTTCCCTCAAAGCAGCGCTGCCGCCAAGGGATGGATGCGAAATAATCCCGCATACCCTGTGCTTGACCTTCATGGTACGTGGACTCAAAGCGCGAGGTACTGACGTCCCAATCAGGTAGTGATTTGAGATCCCCAGAGGAGCACCAACCGACACTTTATACCTGGTTGGGTGACTCGTCAACAGAAAGTCCAGCAGAGAGGGCGCATGACTCGCCACATCTGAGATCCTGGTAGGCTGGTTCACCAGTTGTGTCAAGCCATGAGCTAGGCGAATGCATGAGCAGTTATGCCAGCATGGTCAGTTCTGGAGGAGCCCAACCACAACTCATGGTGTGCGTTGAAGTCCCCCAGAACAACACATTCCGCTGTTGGGAACTTCTGCGCTTCGTCTGTCGCCTGGCTAATGTAATCAAATGGCCGAGTTCTCTTCACGTCCCCGTCTTGTGACCTGTAAAGGGCACACGTAAACCCGACTCTGAGAGCCAAGGTCGACGTGTACACAGGGTGGAGAAGGAGGGGTCCTCCATGGAGCGCAGATGGCGACAGCAGACGTCCGACCGAACATAGACATACCTCGGCCTGAAGCTTTCTTCAAGCGAGTAGCCGGGGTAAAGCAAGTATGAAGTATCGGTCGGACTACAAATCTGCGTCTACGTCAGGAAGAGAAGAGCAGGCTGGGCCGTCTCAAGTTGGTGGTGGACGGCATTAAGGTTAGAATGGAGTCCGCGGATGTTAGTGAACTCCATTGTGAAAGCGGTAGTGGGGTTACGCACCGCTGTAAGTCCTGTAGTTACGCACCGCTGTAAGTCCTGATATATAGGATAATACTGTTTGTATACACGTCTTGTTCTCAAGACAGGTCCTTTAATATGGTCATTGGTCGTCATTGGGTGCACGTCTATCCCCCATCTATGTTATCCTAGATCAATGTGCTAGTACCATATAATAGATAACAGAAAACATAGGTAGAAGTAGAAAGAGAAGTATTAAGAAAGAAAGAGTTTATTTGGCCTTTCTTTTTTGGGTAAATGAATAGTGTCAAAAGCACGGGTGAACGGTAGGCAGCGGCTCTGCTGTGCTCTGGCATTGCAGAAGTCTATGGGCGGCGGTGACTACTTACAATCAGGTGGCCCGTCTGCTCGTCTGCCTATCAAGGCACTAAAAAACAAAAAAGACGTCTAACAAAACAAGTAGGTATAGTACGCAAGCCAGCGTCATGAGCCTTTAAAATGTTACTCATGACATCTAGTAAGGCAGTGGCTGTACTACGATGTTTACGGAAGCCTGATTGGACTTGAGGTAGAATATTATTGCTCTCAAGATAAAAAAAGCTGAGAGTTAACTACGTTTTCCAAAACTTTGGATAGACATGGAATATAATATTTATCGGGCGAAGGTCTTTAGCGGACGTCGGATTTGCAATCTTAGGTTATAGCAATTTCATCAACATAGGTACATGTTATAATAGATCTATTAATGATGTTATTGCATCCAAAGTGTAGGGCAGAGTTAGAAGAAGCATGCCTTATCTACGATATCATGTCATTACCTTGTGCATTAAAGGACAATGGGTCAAGTGTCCCCACCCCTCAACAGGTTTGAAATTGGTCTCAATCGATGAATCTTAGCAAGGTGATGATTTTTTGGTATGACGACAACAACGAAAAGTATTGAGTTTTTTTTAATTCACATTTTTGTTTTATATAGAAAATTAATTTTTTGCTGATTTTACTATATTACGCCGTGCTATAGTATATAGGTGGTAGAGCTACATTATAAACATTTTTTTTCTACAGCTTGAATGGCCTACCTCAACTGGTATGTTACCGCTGTCTTACATAAAACTGACAAGGTTGCAGTTTTGCGGTAGCGACTCGCGTTCTCAACGAGACTACGGGGGACCTATCGAATGCTTCGTCAACTATTTTTTTATGCTGGCGCGGCAAAGTGAGCACACTTCACCTCCAGATAGAGTAGCAAGAGGCAGTCTATCCATCGCTACTCAACATAATCATGCCAGCCTGCTGTTTAGCTTCTTCACACTACGCCTAAAGGACCCAATATCATAGGAAGGAGGGAACACGGTAGCAAAAATACGAGTTTGCGAACCTCTTGGTTCGGGCCGGGGTAGTAGATACCACGCCCTTGCTCGAACGTTCGACCCGCGCGGACGTGCGACAAAGCCGCTCTCGTGTTTTCTCAATGCGATACAAGTGTATACCGATATCTGTGGAACAAAGCCACGGTTCTTTCGTGCCACGACTCCTCGCGTTCGGTAACATCTGTGCGCCTTGACAAGTACGTGCCTCCAGTACCTGCTAGCCGGACGGCCATTGTTCGGAGGGTTGCAGTTTCGTTGGCGAGCCGACACGTGCACGCTACACTACCTGCCTCTGGGACTCTGGCCTTTGTCTACACACTAACTGGACGGTGAAAAACAACATCTGGTGTAATAACGCCGGAGTTGTTTCTTTTAATTATTTATTTAATTCTTTCTATTTTGATTACTTGTACTGTTCGTTTTCAGTAAACTTACATCTAATCTACAACAATCTTTCACCCAACAACCATCGTTTTTTGACATAACCTGATCTCGTTATCGAGCATATACAAAATATCCAGACAAACATTTACCACGACCTAGCAGAATAGGTTAAATGGAAGCAATTACCGGGGCACTTCTCGCCTTCGTAGGCGAGAAGTACCCCGATATCCTAAAAGCTTTCCAAGCTACTCTTCCTGCTCCAAGTATTGCTACTACTACCGAGAGGCATTCCTCGCCTATTCGAGACCGTTCTCCAATACTAAAACCATGTTCCCTGGCCTACGCCACAGTACTCGCGACCTCTCAGGCTACTGAGACCAACACCCCATCCTCGACCTCCAACGTCAATGCTACCATCGACTCGGTCACAATTCTTCCGATCAAGGGAAAGAAACTAGCGCCTCGTCCTACAAAGATGGCGCCGGTTACCCACCCAGATCAATGTCTATTGACACCCAACTCACCGGCGGAAATGGAAATAGATCAAAAATTATTATCATCCCAGGAGTCCTCGTCATCCACTTCGGAAGATGAGGAGTTTACGTTAGTACAGGGGAAACGTAAAAAACGCTCTTCAAAATCCGCATCACAACCAGCCAAGAATATCTGCCCTGGAATCGATGCTATCCCAAAGAGGCGCACACCACCGCCCAACCCACAGCCACAAGCCCCCGCTTCCAGTTCGACCGCACCCAAACCTCATACTCCTCCGCCTGTAATATTGCAGGAAAAATCTGCGTGGCAAAACTTATCGATGCGTTTGAACGAAAAACGTATTAAGTACACACGTGCTTCTAATACAGCAATAGGTATCAGAATCACGGTTCCCACGCCTGCAGACCATAGGGCCCTAACTACTCTTCTCCGAAGTGAAGGCATAGGCTACCACACCTACGCCCTCGAAGAAGAACGTGCTCTTAGAGTTGTTATCAGAGGAGTTCCCAAAGAACTCTCAGCCGATGCTGTCCGCGAGGACCTTGCCATCCAAAATCTCCCTGTCCGTGAAGTACACAGGATGTACAATGGACGTACAAAAACCCCCTACGATATGGTTCTTGTCATTTTAGACCGAACCCCTGATGGAAAGAAAATATTTAATATTAGAACCATCGCCAACTTGTCCGGTATCATAGTAGAGACGCCATATAAAAATAAAAAGCCCTCCCAGTGCCATCGGTGCCAGCTCTATGGCCACTCGGCTAGAAACTGTTTTGCCCGACCCCGTTGTGTTAAGTGTCGAGAGGATCATCACACAACAGCCTGCTCACGCAATCCAGAATCTCCTGATCCACCTGGATGTGTTCTCTGTGGTTTGGATGGTCATACCGCGAATTATGGAGGATGCCCAAAAGCCCCACACCAGACCAAGAAACGGGCAACAAGCCGTCAAGTCTTTCCAACTCATGTAATTAACCCTACCGGACGTGAAACAACCGCGATTACATCGGTGGTCGCGCCCACCGGAAAACACCACAACAATAATACGCCTAAACCCAAAGACCAAACTGCTGCTATGCCTAATCAAAAAACTGCATCCGTTCCGGCATGTCTACCCCAAGAGGCGCCTATACCCATCCCAGTATCCAAGCGAATCGTAGAAAATGACATCGTGGCTGATTTTGCGTTGGTAAGCGACTTCATCAACATAATAAATGTTGAAGAATTGCGCATACTAGCAGCTAAGTTACGCCGGACGGAAAAAACACCCAGCGACCGCCTGAAAGTGGCGATGGAACATGCGGGTCTTATTACCGCCATCCAAGCCTTTAAGGCCTCTAATTAAAATTCCCAATGGCTGCTGCAACCAAAAGAACTAAGCCTCGCGCACTCACTCTGTCATTCTTCAATGCCAACGGCATCAGATCCCAACGCGAAGGGATCTCCGAGTTTCTTAAAGATCACCAACTAGATATATTTCTTGTTCAGGAAACATTTCTTAAACCCGGCATGCGCGATCCTAAAATTGCAAATTTTAATGTCATAAGAAACGATAGATTGACTTCTAGAGGTGGTGGTACATTAGTATATTATAAAAGATCCCTTCACTGTATTCCCATAGACACACCACCCTTGATCAATATAGAGGCCACCGTGTGCCGTTTGGCCATGACAGGCCATCAAGCTATCACCGTGGCTTCTGTTTACCTTCCCCCAGACAAAAGTCTACTTAGAACAGACATCGAAATGCTTCTTAATCTTAGTAATTCCGTCATACTGGCTGGTGATTTTAATTGCAAACACCAACGCTGGAACTCCCATACCACCACAACAAACGGTAAGGCACTAGAGCAGTTAACTGACGTGTTAAATTTTGAGGTTATCGCTCCAATGCACCCAACGCGTTACCCTTCAAATCCGAACTACAGACCAGACGTGCTTGACATAGCTCTTCTAAAGAACGTGACACTCAGGTTACGCTCAATAGAAACGTTACACGAACTAGATTCAGACCATCGTCCAGTACTTTTGCGATTGGGCGATCCAACAAACGACTCCCCAGTAATTAAAAGGGTTGTAAACTGGAAAAAACTCAAGACAATTCTTGATTTGAGAAGTCCACCTGAACTTGATATGATATATAATTCTATCTCTAGCTTAGAAGACGCCAATAAGACAGCACAGGCCTTCACTAATTATCTTCAGGCTGTAGTAGAGAAAGCTTCCATAGAGACCCCAGTTGCAAACGACCGCCGCTGGGAACTTACTAGAGACATGAAGATGTTAGTTAGGGCCAAAAATGCTGCAACTAGGGCATACGACTCGGCCCCTACGAATGCAAACAAACATAGGCTACAAACCTTGCGACGAGAATTTAGAACACAAATTAAAGAAATCCGCGACGACAAATGGCAAACCCGGCTTGCTGATATAGCTCCATCACATCAGGCCTATTGGAAGCTGGCCCGATCTCTCAAGCTAGATTCCACTTCTGGAATGCCACCCCTTGAAAGACCCGGTATGCCTTCTGCATTCGACGACGATGACAAAGCCGAATACTTGGCTACCACTCTAGAGTCCCAATGCTCGCCAAGCCAAGAGTCTTCAGATCCAACCCACTTTGACACCGTAATCGAGGAAACAGAGCGTAGGTCGTCTATGACACCATCCGATACCCTTACTCAAACATCTCCCGAAGAAATTGACGCCATTATAAGAGGTCTTAAAGATAAAAAAGCTCTTGGATACGATGGCATTAGCAATAAAGTCATCAAATATCTCCCGGCCCATTTCATTCTTTTACTAGCGAGTATATTCAATGTATTTATGCTACATCACTCCTTCCCCGATATATGGAAGAAAGCCATAGTGATAGGTATTCTAAAACCAGGAAAATCTGCCTCAAATCCTACCAGCTACAGACCTATAAGTCTTCTTAGTAGTCTTGGCAAAATCTACGAACGGGTCCTCTTAAACCGTCTTAGCAGCCATGCTGAAGCCCACAAACTTCTCCCCGATGAACAATTTGGCTTTCGAGCCGGTCATTCATGCGTTCATCAGGTTCACCGCATAACGGAGCACGTCTTATCAAACCTAAATAAACCAAAACCTATTCGTACCGGGGCTTTATTCTTTGACGTGGCAAAAGCATTTGACAAAGTCTGGCACGACGGCTTGATCTACAAGCTCTTCCAACTAGGAGTGCCAGACAGGCTCGTACTCATAATACGGGACTTTCTTACAAATCGAAGCTTCCAGTACCGCGTAGAAGGATCGCTTTCCACTTACCATTTCCTGAAAGCAGGTGTACCTCAAGGTTCCGCTCTATCGCCTCTTCTGTTTTCACTCTATACTAGTGACATCCCCAAACACCCCAAAGTTAATCTTGCTCTTTTTGCTGACGATACAGCACTATACGTATCAGATGTAAACAGAAGACTTATTAGGATTTACCTCCAACAGGCCACAGATTCTCTAGGAAAATGGTTTCGCAAATGGCGAATTGACGTTAATCCTGAGAAAAGTGCCGCCATTTTCTTTTCTCGGGGCAGCCCCCGAGTTCCAAACGAAATCCGACTATTCAACCGCCCAATTCCTTGGGAAAAAACTGTTAGGTATCTAGGCGTTGTTCTCGATAGTCGTATGACATTCAAAGATCACATTACCCGCGTCCGAAACAAAGCGGCTTTTATTCTTGGCCGCCTTTATCCAATGATTAGAAGCAAAATGTCACTGCGTAACAAAGTGACTCTATATAAAACCTGTATTCTTCCAATTCTGACCTATGCCTGTGTTGTATTCGCGCACTCGTCTCCTTCAAACATACATAAAATGCAAACAATTCAGAACAGATTTATGCGTAAAGCCACCGGCGCTCCGTGGTATTTGCGGAACTTAGATCTCCACCAAGATCTCCGGTTACTCACCATAGCTAGATATATGGAAAATTGTGTCGAACAGTACTTTCATAAAGCAACCCGTCACAGAAATCCTCTTATTGTGGCAGCTGCCAACTATACCAGAACTGGTGAAGAAATCTCCCTCCGTCGTCGCCCTAAACATGTTTTGGGAGATACAAATGATCTCATCACGGTCGCTGTCGAGACAGCACTGTCCCTGCCCAATGGCAATCACAATTCTATTCTAAACGCACGTCGACGTGGGACTCGCCGACGAGTCCAAGGATCCCGGCCCGGGCTCAGATACTCGATACACTAATGTATCGAGAGGACCTGTAACTATTCCAAGCGACGCGACGGCTTAATCAAAGGTCTTATAGAAGGCGTCTTTGAGCTAGCCGTTGACAAAAGTTGCTTCTTCGGGCTGGAGCGCCATAAGCGCCGGCCACAATGTTCGGTGAAGCTGTAAAAGCAAGTGTAAGCTAACAGCACAAATCCAAACGAAAAAAAAAAAAAAGTAGATACCACGAAGCTGTGGCTCCGCAATATTACGCTTAATTCAGGTTTATTTTTGTTACTAGGTTATATTTAATACTGGCTAGTTTTCAAGAGTTTTTATTTTGTACAACATGTGTACGTCACTGGTTGGGTTCTATCGAAAACCAGCGCCGCAGTGTGGGTTAGCCTGTACTGCAGCGCTACTGTATATATATATATAACGTTCCGACAATAAAAAATCTTTTCTTTCTTTCAATCCAGTACACGTGGTTCTGGTATGGAAGGGAGAGGATGGGATAAGATCAAACAATTCTTCAGAGCATTCGCCATGATACAGACGGTAGAACACTCTAAGCGAGGAAATATCCCTACGCAGCTGTAACGGCTCCAGACTGTTACTCACGTCTGCATCATTCACAATGCGGATGGTACGCCGCTGCAACCCACCAAGGCATCAAGAAGGTATTTTGCGGAACCGTCCCAGAGGTGCGAGCAGTATTCCATTCCCGGCCGCACCTGCGCTTTATATAAGCGGTAGAGCTGACCGGGCGTGAAAAACCGCCGCACCCTGTTCAGGATTCCGACCCTGCGGGAGGTGGCGGATATTACGCCCTCGATGTGACTCCTTGGATTAAGATCGCAGCGGATATCCATACCTAGGACACTAAGGTCATTCCGCATTGCGAGTGGAACACCCTGAAGAACGGGGATGGGAGAAAACGGGGATTTCTTGCACGAAAACGCGACCATGGAGTTTCTGGCCAGTTCTTCTCCATAGGATAACTGCATTCGGAACTGGCAGTAGTTTAATAAACTCTGAAGTTATTACAAGTTATTTAACTCTGTTAACTCTGTTAAATAACTTGTGTTATTTCTACTGAACTATCACACGATTGCATTGTGATACTATATCTGAAGATCGGAGAGGGATGTATAAGCCCTCTCGACAGCCTTGACATGATAATTATCATTTGTATATTTTTCCCGAAGGTTTAAATGTATACCTAATACTTACATATTATATTTGTAGAATGTACAGTAAAGTCAACATTTGATAATCGTATTGTCTAATTATATTTTCGGGTGATTACATTACTGTCTCTCGCTACTTGATACTCTATCTGGACGGCACTGCGCTTACCATCAGGTGCAGGGTGGTCACATTGCCGCGCCAAAAAAAACTTACTCCGGCTAAACCATAAGGGCTAAATCAAAATAATGAATGCAAGAAAAAACTAAATGTCAGAAACACTTCCAAGTTCAATGAATGGGCTACTCCAGGAATTTATAAAAGTCGAGCTACTCTGTATGAGTTATATGGTATGAAAAAATATAAATTTGATAATGACTTCCTAAAATATGTTAGAGACTACTCAAAGACATTTAAAAGAGCTTGTAACCAAGCTAAATCTAATTTCATAAGTGAGAAAATTAAAAACTCGACTAACAAAATAAAGTCAACATGGGATGTCATCAATAAAGAAACTGGGAAGTTCCGATCACGGGATAACCAGTTTGAATTAAATATAAATAATATAATTGTTTGTGATGAAGTCGAAGTTGCTCAGGCTTTTAATAATTTTTTTGCGAATATACCTATAACGACTACTTGCTCTTTAAATTCCTCACCTAGTCGTGCTGTATCTTTGCTTTGTGAGAGCGTGTCAGAGTGTAAATTATTATTTAAATTTGAGCGTATAACAGCAACTGAGGTAATAAGTATAGTAAAAACTCTCAATCCAAAAAACACGGGTGATTTGTGGGACATTTCTGTCAATTTCTTAAAAAAAATTATTGATATAGTAGCTCCCTACTTTACTGTAATTTTTAATAAGTGTATAGATACGGGCATTTTTCCAGATTTAATGAAATATAGCAAAATTATACCCTTATATAAATCTGGCTCTAAAGAAGACCCAGGTAACTTCCGACCAATCTCAATATTACCAGCCTTCAGCAAGATTTTTGAGAAACTTATACTGAAGCAGCTGATTAACCATTTTAAGGTTAACGGCCTCTTGCATGATAATCAGTATGGTTTCACAAAGGGTCGCTCGACAACTGACGCGGGAGTTGCTCTTATTAAACACATATTTGATGCGTGGGAGCGATCGCAGAACGCCTTAGGGGTCTTTTGTGATCTCTCGAAGGCATTTGATTGTGTGCATCATGACACGCTCTTACGGAAACTTCGTCATTACGGTATACACAACACTGCTCTTGACGTTGTTTCTTCTTACCTGCTACAAAGAGTTCAGTGCTTAGATGTGAATGGAGTGAAGTCCAGGGATCTTCCTGTACTACTGGGAGTACCACAAGGTTCTATTCTGGGCCCGTTCTTGTTTCTAGTGTACATTAATGATTTACCTTTTTATTTAAAAAACATGTGCAATACAGTGCTATTCGCTGATGACACTTCACTCGTTTTTAGAGTGGATAGGAATAGAGATAATTTTGACGAAATTAATAGTACACTTTCACAAGTAACTCAGTGGTTTACGGCAAATAATCTTGTACTTAATGCCAAAAAAACAAAATGCGTTAAATTTATAATGCCAAATGTAACAAATCTAGGACCTAATCTGGTAATGAACAATGAGGTTCTAGAAACTGTTGATTCTACCGTGTTCTTAGGAATTACATTAGATAAAAAACTCCAATGGGGCAAGCATATATCATGCCTAGCTGGGAAACTCAGCAGCGCAGTGTATGCCATTAGAAAGGTTAGACAGTTGACTGATGTAGAGACTGCTCGCCTTGTTTACTTTAGTTACTTTCACAGTCTTATGTCTTATAGTATTTTGTTGTGGGGCAAGGCTGCTGATATTGAGAGCATATTTATTCTACAAAAACGTGCAGTTCGTTCGATTTATCAGTTAGGAACGACCGAATCCTTAAGAGAGCTCTTTAAAGAGATAGGTATTTTAACAGTTGCATCCCAATATATCTATGCAAATGTAACACACATTAAGAGGAATATATGTATGTTTAAAAAGAAAAGTGATGTACATACTTTAAATACTAGATATAAGCATAAACTGTGTACCCCGTATTTTAGTATTCGTTTTTATAATAAAATTCCTAAGCCAGTGCAAATATTGCCCTTCGACCAATTCAAAGTCGAAGTTAAAAACTTTCTATCAAAAAGGGCTTATTACAATATATTGGAATATTTAAATGATAAAAAACAGTGGTCGCTTAGCTAAATACACAACTCAATAATTGACATTGATTTATTGTATTATATTTTATATTGCTTATTTTATTGATGTTTTGTTTTTGACGGATTGATGATGGGGTGGCGTGTAAATAGCCTAAGCCCCAGGCGGGAACACAACCGTAAACTAAAATAAAATAGCGGGTGAAATTATGCGACGAGTATTTAACAAAATTGAATACTTTTCCACGTACGAAACTGATCGATTATTACGATAATACGTCGACGGAACACCCTCAGTAATCTAAGGAACCACTAACCTGGAAACCAGCTTCAGCAGCTTTGATACGCCAGCAGTCCAAGGCAGTCTTCCAACCCCGGGGTGGTTCTGATCTTCACGTGTGGTGGTAATACAAATTAATTCTACACCACAATGAATATTCCGTCACGTGAAACAAGATAATATCTTCTTTATATAGTATGTTTTTTACTCGTCACAAAAATGTTATATTTAATTAACGTCGCACAAATTAACGACCATTCTGCAGAGAGACAATATCCGAACAGGAACTAGGAAGTATAATGTTTCTCTTTTTTTCTTTTTAAATTGATTATTTGACTAAGGTACGTCTTCCAAAACGGCTAACAGCGCCATCTTTTGCCATTGTTAGCGGCAACCGCTGCGCCTCGGCAAGGTCGTTCAGCCAGCGGCCCAAATAGAGAACAGAGGGCGCCGTCGATCAATCGATCATTTTAATTTATTTTTGATGCCTTAAGGGCTTAACCATGCTCCCGGCGTTGAAGGTTCCAGGAACTTTCAAAAAACAAGAAATAATAATAATAAGGAGTACGTTAAATATATTTATACGTAAATTGGTAAAGTTTTACGAAAATAAAGTACAATTAAATATTCTAAATTATCTGCAATTTCGAAATATTAATTAAATTAAAATAATACGCAGTCTGAAACCTATTGAGTAGGTATAGGGTATAGTTTAACTACCGGCCGTTTAAACTTTCCAAATCTTGTCTTCACCATAGCGACCCTGATCACATTGTCACTACCCGGGTACACGTCAGTTACTATTCCTAAGGGCCAGCTCAAAGGCGGTGAGTCATCCTGTCCAACAAGTACGACAGTTCCTACTAGAACTGGTTTATCGGAAGTAGCCCATTTTTGTCTGACTTGCAGCGTATGCAAATACTCAAGTCTCCATTTCTTCCAGAACGATTGTACCATGCTATCTAACAGTTGCTTGCGTTGTAATAAATTAATACGCTGATTAGACAAATCAGGAGCAGGTAAATACTTCAGTGGGGTCGACATTAAAAAATGTGCAGGAGTGATAACTTCTGGATATGGATCTGATGATACCACATTCAAAGGCCGAGAGTTCATTATGCACTCTATTTGTACTAACACCGTTTGCAACTCTTCATATGAAAGAAGTTGGCTACCTATAACTCTATACAAATGAGTTTTGAGACATTTTATATTAGATTCCCATATACCACCAAAATGTGGCGATTTGGGGGTATCATTTTCCAATCTATGCGATGTATTTTCAGCTCAGTTAAAATAGCTGACTCTAATTTAGACTTCAAAAGGAAGCTATAGAGTTCATCAAGCTGTGCCTTTGCCCCAACGAAATTAGTGCCGTTATCGGAGTAAAGGCAGGTTACCGGACCGCGACGGGATATAAAACGTTTAAACGCGGCTAAGAAGGCGTCAGAAGTCAACTCGGAGACCAGCTCAACATGTATGGCCTTTGTAACGAGACATACGAATAGACAAATATAGGCCTTTTGAGCATGCTGACCTCTACGTCGCGTCAGTGTTATACGTATGGGACCCGCGTAATCGACGCCGGTGTGTACAAAGGCTTTAGCTTCAGCCACGCGGTAAGCAGGTAAGTCTGCCATCTGCGGCGTTGGGTGTGACGGATTTACTCTAAAACACGCATTACATTTTCGCACGATGGATCTGACAACAGTTCTGGCATCTAATATCCAAAATCGTTGTCTTAAAATGGACATGAGGAGTCCAGGGCCAGTGTGGCAATTTATCACATGATAATGATGTATAATTAAGTCTACAATGCGATCATGTTTTGGAAGCAGGGCTGGATGTTTGGCATCAAATGGAAGATTTGACTTAGAAAGTCTTCCGCCAATTCTCAATATGCCCTCGTCATCTAAGAAAACTGCTAGCCTTTGAAGTTTCTTTGAAGGTAATTTACTGGCTTTAATTAAATTTATATCCTGAACGAAATGCACAGACTGAACAGCATGGATCATAGCGCGCTCCGCAACTATCAAACCCATTACCGATTTCAGACTATCATCCTTTGGTCGTATGAAACGAAGGATATATACAATCGTACCTAAGAGTTTGTCCCATGTAGCAACGCGCTGAGACAACTCGCAGAGCAAAGGGAGCTTAAACTCTATTTTCGCGGTCAAGACTTTACTGTTATGTTCAGGGAGCTCTCTACAATTTGTGGCAGCGAATTGCTTAATAGGCCAGAACTCCGGTGCGCAACACATCCATGCTGGACCATTCCACCATAAGTCATGGGAAACTAGTTGAGATGGTAGCATGCCACGAGAAAGGCAGTCACTGGGATTCTCAATCCCAGCGACGTGATAAAAATGCTCAGGAGATAAATTCTCTTGGCACTGTGCAACGCGGTTGCTTACAAAGGTCGACCAACGATGCGGTGATGAATGTATCCATGATAACGCAATCGTAGAGTCTGAAAACGCATAAATATCTGTAATCGGGATACGTACAGCGTATGTGTCTCGAACAGTTTTAATTAATTTAGACATAAGCACGGCGGCGCATAACTCGAGCCGAGCGAGCGTTGTTACTTTGGTCGGAGATACCTTTGATTTTGCGCACAATAATCTGATCTTAACTTCCGAAGAGTAAGTACAGTGTGCATAAATTACACATCCGTATCCGTTTATACTAGCATCACAAAACGCAACAAGTCGCACAACGCAATCAAGACGGACACCTATGTGGCGTGGGATACGCAAAGTGGCAAGCAAGGGGAGTTCTTGCACGAGCGACGAGTAACATTTTTTCACATGGTCCGGCGCTGAATCATCCCAACCTATCTTACTCAGCCACAATTCCTTAATGAGTAATTTTGCATACAGAATTACGGGAGCGACTAAACCGAGCACATCGAACAAACGAGCCACTACAGACAGTATGTTACGCTTGGTACATTTTTCGGTTATTTGAGCTGACGTGAAAAAGAATACATCATTACAAGGTTCCCAAGATAAACCAAGGACCTTCGATAAAGCACTACCTATATCAAATTCACGTGATTTGCGGTGCGAATCTGGTAAACTATTTAGTAAGTCGAGTGAATTACTGGACCATTTTATTAAGTCAAAGGTACCCGCTCGCAATAATTCGATGAGCTCCTGTGACAGCTGTTTCGCAGTTGCTTCATCAGGAACAGAGTGTACTAAGTCATCCATGTATAAATGAGCACTGACTATTTTTGCAGCATTAGGATAATGTGGACTCATATCTATAGCCAGCTGTCGCACTGTGCGCATAGCTATGTATGGGCTTGACTTAAGGCCAAATGGAACGCGATTAAACTGAAATGTGTCAATGGATTCATTTCTTTTGAACCGAAATAATATACGCAAATATTTACGCTGGTCATGAGGAACACCTATGCGTAAGTACATTTGCTTTATATCAGCGTTCATAGCGATTGGAAATAAACGGAAATCTAACAAAAGCAAAAATAAGTCTGCTTGTAAATTTGGACCGGTATGCAGGACATCATTCAGGGATAGTCCAGTGTGTGTTTTCGCACTTGCATCAAGCACGATGCGCGGCATTGGTTTGTCCGACCGTATGACAGCATGATGCGGTATGTAATAACCGTTATCAGTAATATTAGATTCCTCAACTTCACTCAAATAACCGTTATCTATATAATCTTGTATAACTTCATTATACGAATTTTCCAATGAGGGTACTTTAAGAAACTGTTTTTCTAACGCCATAAATCGACGATAAGCAACAGCACGTGAGTTACCAAGTTCATCGGGATTTCTACTAAAAGGCAACGACACCGAGTAACGTCCTTGTTCGTCTCGAGTTACCGATGACGTAAAAATATTTTCACATTCAGTCTCTTCCGGCGATAACCAGTGCATAGCGGGTAATTCCTCTATTTCCCAAAATTTTTGAACTAAGTCATTTAGTGCTAACGCGGTAAAAGAAGTGTTGTTAAGTAGGACGTCATCACGAGGATAGTTTCCCATTAAAATATAACCAAAGGTGGTAGAGATTGCGAGTGGAGCGCGTGACCCTAACTCGATCTTATTTCCCAAATATATATACGGAAATAACTGCGCACCCAACACTACGTCAATATTTCCCGGTATATTCCAACCTAAGTCCGCGAGCGGTAATTCGTGAAGACGATCCAAGTCACTATTACATTCTATTAGATGCGACGGTAGCTGATCAGTTATACATCCTACTACTAAGGCATGTATATTGAATTTATATTCAGCATAAACGCGAGATTCAATCTCTAAATAAACATAACCATAAATTGGCCGTGAAGTCGTGCCAATACCATTAACAAAAGAATTACTTAACGGTATTATCGGTAAATTAAGCTTCTGACAGCAATCGGTTGTTATTAAATTGTTTTGCGAACCATTGTCAATTAAACATCGCACCACCTGCTTATGACCTGCGCTGCACTTGGGTCGAGCATATACTTGCGCAGTTGCTAATAAAATTGTACTATTTGACATTACCGGCAGTGACACTGAAGTATTATTCTGTGGCGATGTAATATTCACATCGTTGTTATGTGTTGCATGTACTATATTATAACTCACGGCTTCATCGCCGGGAGTATTATTGGAAGGCGGCAGTTGTGAAGAATTGTCTACAAGCGGAAGCGGCGCGAAATCAACTAATGGCGCGGGCGCAACGGATAGCGGCAGCGAGACATCGCGGGATGACGAGTCGGCTGTCGTCATATACGAGTTTGTTATATTCTTTTTAGGAAAATGTAAGCAACTATGGTGTCGTCTTTTGCATATCTCACAAACGGACGACGAGTTACAGCTCGATAAAGTATGTGATACACTCAAACAATTAACACAACCTTTTTTAGATTTTATAAATTCAAATCGCGTTTTCGGTGAGGGTGAATTTTTAAATTTCGCACAACTATAAAGTTGAACGTGATCAACACTATTACAATAGGCACAACGTGACGTCAGCGCACGCGCGAGTTCAGGCGCAGGCGCATCGGATGGCCCTTGAGTCAACGTACTATCACTCGCAACGAAAGACTTATATGTATGCTGCGCGCCTTTGCTTTTATCGCGTGGCATTTGAGCGGGCGGTTTATTAAAACGACTATTGACATCCCTCGTATTCGAGTACGAGTTCCCAGGGGTGAATCGTTCTAGGATCTTAGCTTGATCTTGAATGAAACTTATTAATACGGTAGTAGATGGAAATTCAACTTCCCGGACCGACATCTCGAATGCTTGTATAGTTTGAAAATCTATTTTTCTTAATGCACAGTGCAGTAAGATAAAATCAGTTAAATCAGAAATATCCAACTGTTTCAGAGCTGCGATCGAGGAAGAGTACAGTTCCATAAAAGAGCATAAGCTATTAGCATTATGCGAGCAACTCTTTACATCTAAAATGTTATCTAGGTAATGTGCAGCTAACGCACGCTTATCCTGATATTTTTTCACTAAACTATTCCAAATAAAGTTATAAGAATCACCAGTAGGTACGATTCCGGCAATAATCTTCAATGCATTGTGCGTCAGTTTACCTATTAAATATTGCACCCGCTGCGAGTCAGAGAGCTGTTTATTATTATGAACATTTGCCTTGAATGACTCGTAAAAGACAGGCCAATTCTCCAACCTACCATCAAAGCTAGCCAATTCAATAGGTGGCAATTTTGCACCTTTCGCGGTAACATTTTTTGAATCTTTGTTGTCGAGTTGTGAAGACGTATGAGTACTCATTTTATTTCGAACGCGTTTTATACTAATAAATAAATCTTCAAACGATTCTAAACAGGCGTAATCGGGAGTCGCTTCTGGTTTTAAATTTATTTTAATTTGATTTATCTGATCTACAATAGACTCAAACTTGTCCCGAATTTCGTCGATAGTCTCTGAAGCGGTCAAAAATTTTTCATTCGACCTCGACTCGAACGATACAATGTTTTTTGATATGTTATATATACTATTAATGCGTTTAAACCACATTTCTTTTTTATGTTCAAGCATAACTAGCAAGTTTTCCTGATTTGTTTGAGCCATTTCTATTATAAAGGCGCTTATGAAACGTGTATAAACTCAAAATTACAATTTATGCACAAATAAAATTAATTACGTGAAATATTGCGAAATTTGCAATATGGCGGAAATGGACGCCGGTCACCGGCTAACAATAAAACTTTACCAATTTTAATTACGTAAAAATATATTGCTGGTGGGCATCCGGGCTCGTAAGGACCAAAATATGATGGGGTGGCGTGTAAATAGCCTAAGCCCCAGGCGGGAACACAACCGTAAACTAAAATAAAATAGCGGGTGAAATTATGCGACGAGTATTTAACAAAATTGAATACTTTTCCACGTACGAAACTGATCGATTATTACGATAATACGTCGACGGAACACCCTCAGTAATCTAAGGAACCACTAACCTGGAAACCAGCTTCAGCAGCTTTGATACGCCAGCAGTCCAAGGCAGTCTTCCAACCCCGGGGTGGTTCTGATCTTCACGTGTGGTGGTAATACAAATTAATTCTACACCACAATGAATATTCCGTCACGTGAAACAAGATAATATCTTCTTTATATAGTATGTTTTTTACTCGTCACAAAAATGTTATATTTAATTAACGTCGCACAAATTAACGACCATTCTGCAGAGAGACAATATCCGAACAGGAACTAGGAAGTATAATGTTTCTCTTTTTTTCTTTTTAAATTGATTATTTGACTAAGGTACGTCTTCCAAAACGGCTAACAGCGCCATCTTTTGCCATTGTTAGCGGCAACCGCTGCGCCTCGGCAAGGTCGTTCAGCCAGCGGCCCAAATAGAGAACAGAGGGCGCCGTCGATCAATCGATCATTTTAATTTATTTTTGATGCCTTAAGGGCTTAACCAATTGATGTACATGGCTTTTACAGGATGGCTGAGTTTAATAGTCTTGGCTTTTTATAAAGCTTTTGTGTCGCATATTTATTTATTTTCTCTCATTCTTTGATGCGATTAGGGTATGTCATGCTCGCTTAAATGTCTATGCTTGCGGCGGCGTTATGTGCCGGGTCGGTCACTTCCCTGTATCATGGTTGAGGAGGCCGATGGCTGGCACATGCGTCATACTCGTGAACGGGTGCTGCTCGCGTGGACTGGTCTGCCCGGATTGCTCATTGATTGTTAGTTTAAGCTGATTAATTAACTTGTATAGCGTTACTTACTTAGTCTATGCCTTGTATTTACACGTATATCAATCTTAAACAGTTTTTTTGTTCTATAATTATGTATGGAACTTAAGTGTAATACTTCTAGAATATATTGAATATTATATGTTATGATGAAAATACAAAAGACCTACGGCTGAGTTTCTTGGTGCTTCTTCTCAGACCAGTGGGCATTTCCGAAGCACCGGTAGATAAACTTAAACCTGACATGTAAAAAGTGCCTCTAGTGGCCTAATTTACAAAATAAATGATTTGATTTGATAATGCACTATGATTTTAAAACGATCTAGAAAGAGTTCAAATTGACATGTACCTGCCTCCAAAGGTTGACAACAATCGTGCATTCCCGGGGGGTCGTTAGTAAATATTATAATAAAATAGTATTATGTTTTTAATTCGTCTGATATCATTATTTTAAAAATATAAAAAAAATAAGAACAACCATAAATGAATAGTTTTTCATAAGACAATCTTTATTTTAAATCTCTTTTGATATTTGTAAAAACAAAGTACTAAAAAGTATTCATGCCATTAATGCTATGAATGGCGGTCGTGTTGCACCACGTATGTAGGGTGTTTTTAACCAAACGGGACGTTTTTAACTAATGTAGTTCACGAGCTCCGATAATATTTTTGCTATTGCTATCATCTGTTGTGGAAAGATTTTAAGTTCTGCAATTACACAGAGTACTAAACAAATACGAGCAAACAAGACGTCTCCAACTATTACATTTTCCAAGATCCAGTTTATCTTTCCTTTCCCTACCATCATCAGATCAGCATCAGATTTTGTACTATAAATGTGCCAAAGGTTCTAAGCTCAAATATCCAAACAGGCTGTTTTAGCTATTGGTAGTTCCTAAGGTTTAGTTACTTGGCGAACAGTTCCTGGTGAAATTGCCTACCAAATGTAACAAAATGTTACGCGACCATATTTCTTTATATATTTATTAAAAGTATGTCAAAATAGTAAAAAAATGCAATAAATAGCAGTGTTTACTAAGAACATTTTTAATTTATGTTTTTTTATTTCTAAGGAATCTCCATTGATTTATTAAATTTAAATGATGTGGTAAGAGTTTTTATAGTACACTTAATAATAATGTATATGTATGGTGTCTGTTGGTGGGTGGGGACAGGGCTCATACAAATTCGCCCATTGTCCTTTACAAAGAAACATTACAAAGAGTATGTAATCACTACGTTTTACAATTATTACCTACTAGCTGTTGCTCGCGGCTCCGCCCGCGTGGAGGTCATGTTTGAGACAAAAAGTATACACTACAAAATACCAATTTTCATGCATTTAACTTCAAAAATGAAGGATTTTCATACAAACTTTCTTACCCTATTTAACCCCCTTATGGGTGGAATTTCCAAAAACCCTGAAATATGTGTTTTTAATTTTTAACTGTAAGGCCAAATACCAAATTTCATGCGTTTAACTGCAAAAATGACAGATTTTCATACAAACTTTCTTCCCCTATTTTACCCCCTTCGGGGTGGAATTTCCAAAAATCCTGAAATATATATTTTTTATTTTTGTCTAAAAGGCCAAATACTAATTTTCATAAACTTAACTTCAAAAATGACGAATTTTCATACAAACTATCATCCCCTATTTTACCCCCTTAGGGGTGGTATTTCCAAAAACCCTTCTTTAGTGGATGCCTACGTCATAAAAGGTACCTACTGTCAAAATTTCAAGTCTCTAACCCCAGCCGTTTTGGCTGTGCGTTGATCGATCAGTCAGTCAGTCAGTCAGTTTCTTCTTTTATATATACAGATTATATCTTTGATTATAGTAGTACTTAGATTTGGTTACCTACTCTAAGTAGTAGTATTATAATGCTCTTTGATTACTATATTCCTTAAAGTACGTCAAAATATGTGACAATTTCTGTATCCATAGTTTTTATAACAAAATATGATTTGTATTCCAAGACAAAATATTTAAAATGATAGAACCATTGCCGATGAAGAATAAAATAACTTTTTGTTAAATTCTTAATTTATTACAGTAAGTGGCCTAGCAAAAAAAGTTCCTAGTAAAGTTTAAAAGTTAATCATACACATAGCTTCATGGCATATCGTCGCACACCTTGTCCACCAAACCCACAGTGCTCTCACAGCCACGGCTTGCGACATTCTGTTGCTATACAAGTGTCTAGTGTGCCTTCCGTGTCGACACAATGTTGCCCATGTACACCTTCTTCTATGAGGTCACAAGCTACTTCTTGCAAAGACTCTTGTAATAATTGTAGAGATTCTGAAATATGTCTGGAGAAATTATTGCAATATTGTCCATATGATGTAAGAAATAAACAAGATGTAGGTATACAATTTAACGAAGAAAAAAGTTCTGAAAGATCGAAAGAATTACATGAGAAACTATTTCAAGAACACACGAATGGTGACCCAAAATTAGTTGTATTTAAAGACGCTGCGACTTCACCTCGTAGTTCATTAGAAGCAGATCCAATTTCACAGCATAAAACAGATATCGCCATGACAACAGAATCTCAACTGGAAATACGAAGAAATGAAAAGATAATAAAACAGAATACAGCACAGGCGAGTACTTCAGAAGCAATTTATCCTTTAATTGAAACAAGTAAACAGTGCAATAACTCAGGATGTGATTATAAAGCAGATGGCATCCAAGAAAATGTTGAGGAGAGCTTAAGTAAAGTGTCTTTTGACCATAAATCACTTTGTCATACTGTTAAAAACCCAGATAGTGAACCTTTGCTTCCAACGACTAAATCTAACACATTGCAAGAAAAACGTTCTTATCTGCAAGATAATAAATTAAAGCAAAATACTGGAATGCCGTGTTCCATGTGTACTTCTAAGACTTGTACGAAGAAAGAGTCTACAAAATGCCACTGTCGATACCCACCAGCGTTTAGTCGATTTGGATGTACTGGCAAGATTGCGGGCACTTGTGAATGTGACAAGCAATAAAATATTTTATATAGGTACTTAATAATATTTTAATTAAATTGTTGTAATATAGTATCATCGGCACATAGTATCGAGAAAAAAATTGTGATATATTTCGTCTTAGACTATTTGGTTACCTACTCTAAGAATTTAGTAAATATATAATCAATAATAATAATATATAATCAGTAAATTAATAGCTTTATCTATGCATAAAAATATAATAATTAGTCCCGATCAGTTACTGATATTTAACGACATTTTATTATTACTACACCAGTTGGTCATTCTATTCAGGTCTTCTTGTAAATGAATAACATTTAGGTTTGATTCAATTTGTTTCATTATTTTAATATCATCGGCATATAAGTAGTACCTACTTGGAATATTTAAAACAGGAGGTGATATCATTAATAAACGCATTAAAAACAATAGGCCCCAAATGACATCCCTGAGGAACGCCAGAAATAGCCTGGATAGGTTCAGAGCTATAGCCGTTAACGACAACTTTGGAGTGTCTGTTATTGAGGTATGAGGTAAACCATTCTATTAATTTGCCACCGATACCT
The DNA here is from genome assembly GCA_905220505.1 of Laothoe populi. NCBI lineage: Eukaryota > Metazoa > Arthropoda > Insecta > Lepidoptera > Sphingidae > Laothoe > Laothoe populi. Next base: position 4,051,164 of record HG992146.1, on the reverse strand, counting down.
AGGCGAGAAAATTTATATATTAGTATAGAATGGTTTACTTTATCAAATACTTTACTGAAGTTTTTTTTTTTTTTTTTTTTATTTTTTTATTCTGGCGCGGCAAAGTGACCACACTGCACCTGATGGTAAGTGCAGTGCCGTCCAGATAGAGTATCAAGTAGCAAGAGACAGTCTATCCCTCGCTACTCAACACAATCATGCCGGCCTGCTGTTTAGCTTCTTCACACTACGCCTAAAGGACCCAGGATCATAAGAAGGAGGGAACACGGTAGCTGGCAAACTGTTCCACAGCTTGATGGTGCGGCAAAAATACGAGTTTGCGAACCTCTTGGTTCGGGCCGGGGTAGTAGACACCACGAAGCTGTGGCTCCGCAATCCAGTACGCGTGGTTCTGGTATGGAAGGGAGAGGATGGGATAAGATCAAACAATTCTTCAGAGCATTCGCCATGATACAGACGGTAGAACACGCTAAGCGAGGAAATATCCCTACGCAGCTGTAGCGGCTCCAGGCTGTTACTCACGTCTGCATCATTCACAATGCGGATGGCCCGCCGCTGCAACCCATCCAAGGCATCGAGAAGGTATTTTGCGGAACCGTCCCAGAGGTGCGAGCAGTATTCCATTCCCGGCCGCACTTGCGCTTTATATAAGCGGTAGAGCTGACCGGGCGTGAAAAACCGCCGCACCCTGTTCAGGATTCCTACCCTGCGGGAAGTGGCGGATATTACGCCCTCGATGTGACTCCTTGGATTAAGATCGCAGCGGATATCCATACCTAGGACACTAAGGTCATTCCGCATTGCGAGTGGAACACCCTGAAGAACGGGGATGGGAGAAAACGGGGATTTCTTGCACGAAAACGCGCACACCTGGGTTTTCTTGGCATTAAACTCAACCCGATTCCTGGTACCCCATGATGATATGAGATCCAAGGCCTGGTTGAGCTCAATGACAAGATCCTCGCGTCTCCTTTCAGTATCCGCCCGGCAACCAGGAGGCTTGCTGCAATAACGCCCATGAACCGTGCTGTCATCTGCATAGCAATGAATGTTGCCAAGCGACAACATATCATTAATATGCAGAATAAACAAGGTGGGCGAAAGTACAGAACCTTGTGGTACTCCGGCATTTACTGACATGAGCTGCGAAGCGTGTCCATCAACGAGGACACGTATTCTACGCTCATGCAGAAAGCCGGAGATCCACTTGCACAGGTTGTCGGGCAGACCGTATGCCGGGAGCTTGGAGAGAAGGCCGCGATGCCAGACCCTATCAAACGCCTTGGCTATGTCGAGACTCACAGCCAGAGCCTCGCCATGCCTGTCAATCGCCTCGCCCCAGTGATGTAATACAAACGCTAGAAGAGCTAGTCTTGTGGAGACAACCAAGTTTTTAGGCATAACATTAGATCCCAAACTTCAATGGGGATCTCACATATCTGTATTATCCAAAAAATTAAGTGCCGCAGCTTATGCTGTGAGTAAAATACGTCAATTGACCGACGCTGATACGGCTAGGTTGGTCTATTTTGCGTATTTCCATAGTTTGATGTCATACGGGATTCTACTATGGGGTGGTGCTGCTGACATCAATATCATATTTACTCTCCAAAAGCGAGCTATAAGATCTATCTACTCGCTAAATTCTAGGAGTTCTTTGAGAGAAAAATTCAAGGAAATTAATATAATGACAGTAGCATCACAATTTATATTCGCTAATTTAATGTATATTCATAAGAATATACAACAATTTCCAAAAATTTGTGATGTCCATAGTGTAAATACTAGAAATAAAAATAATCTTGTTAGTTATAAAACAAGGCTCCACAAAATCGGCAACTCTTTCAAGGGGCTTTGTATACGCTTCTACAATAAGGTTCCCAATCATATTAAAGAACTTAATGAAAAATGCTTTAAAGCTACTATTAAGCGAAAACTAAGTAATAAAGCCTATTACAAAATTTCTGAATATTTAGATGACCGAAAGGCTTGGGAATAAGTTATCATATTACTTAGAAGTTAGTCATTAACTTATTATTGGGAACTTTATATGTTTGTATAAGAGTTATATATATTAAGTTATGCCAATATTTTATTTGCTTAACATTGCGAACTTATATGCCTTACATGACTTTACTTGATATTATTGTCTTAGTATTTAATTGTTGTATTTAGTCTGGGTATGTCATGCTCGCTAAAGTGTCTGTGCTTGCTGCGGCGCCATGTGCCAGGTCGGTCTCTTCCCTGTAACATGGTTGAGGAGGCCGATGGCTGACACATGCGTCACTACTCGTGATCGGGTGCGGCTCGTGTGGACTGGTCTGCTCAGACTGTTTCAGTAAGGACCAACTGCTTTAAGAAATCGAGATTTCACTCTCACGATGGTCATGTGCGGCACTAGGTGCTGTAATGAGTTTTATTTCACAATCTTGCAATAAGGCAGCTTAACACACATTGAGCTGCTCTAATCTAATGTAATTAAATTAAAATTGTATTACCAAATATTGTTAACCAATGTTGAAAAAGAGCAACGCTAAAGTTTCTTGCCCGTTCTTCTCTAGCGAAACTGCATTCCGAACTGGCGGTAGAGTAAAAAATTGACTGAATCTAAATAATGTATAACATTTCATGGATTCAATAAATATTTGATTTTGATTTTGATTTTAGAAGATCACCCGTTGATCGGTTATGACGAAACCCGTATTGTCTGTCACTGATCAACGAGTGATCCTCCAGGTAGCGAACTAATTGGCTGTTAATTAGTCGCTCCATGACTTTACACATCACTGAGGTGATGGCGATTGGGCGATAATTGTTAGGGTCTGACCGATCACCCTTTTTGGGGATCGGCTGCACATTGGCCTCCCTCCAAGATTCAGGCACAACACCTGAGAGGTAGGACGATCGGTATAGGCGCGTCAGTGCAGGAGACAACTCCGCTGCACACTTTTTGAGAACAAGCGCTGGGATACCATCAGGACCACTAGCCTTCCGGACGTCGAGAGACTGCAGCTCACGCCGCACATCACAATGCCTGATACGGATATCAGGCATTGTGTGACCGCAACCGGGCAGCGTAGGTGGTAAATGAGCATTGCAGTCCTCGAGTCTCGAATTAGCCGCGAAGAGGTTTGCCAGTAAATCGGCCTTCTCTTGCGAGCTATGGGCTAGTGTTCCATTTCGATATCTCAGCGGTGGCAGCGAGGGGCGACAGAAATTAGATTGGACGGCCTTAGCCAAGCTCCAATAAGCACGACTGCTTGTTGGGTTATCGGCCAAAGCACATCCAATCCTGGAGACGCGCTGGGCATCCGCTTTAACATACGCCCTCTTGCAGACCTTGGCAGCACGGTTATAGGCTGCTTTGAGTGACTTGAGGTTGGGATCCTTCGTAGCGCGACCCCCGATCCAAGCGCGATACGCCGTCTGTTTTTTACCAACAGCATCGGCGCATGCACGATTGAACCAGGAGCGTCCTCGACCGTGGCCCGCGATCTCAGAGGAAGGAATGTAATATTCCATTCCTAGTCTGATCTCGCAGGCAACGGCGTCGGCACTCGCAGAAGGATCCTTTCCCTCAAAGCAGCGCTGCCACCAAGGGATGGATGCGAAATAATCCCGCATACCATCCCAATCTGCCGACGAGTAGTGCCAGACCCTGCGCTTGACCTTCACGGGACGTGGAGGCAAAGCGCGAGGTACTGATGTACCAACCAGGCAGTGATCGGAGGTCCCCAGAGGAGCACTGACCGACACCGTATACCCAGTCGGGTGACTCGTCAACAGAAGGTCCAGCAGAGAGGGCGCATGACTCGCCACATCTGGGATCCTGGTAGGCTGGTTCACCAATTGTGTCAAGCCATGAGTCAAGGCGAATGCATGAGCAGTTCTGCCAGCATGGTCAGTTTTGGAGGATCCCAACCACAACTCATGGTGTGCGTTGAAGTCCCCCAGAACAACCAATTCCGCTGTTGGGAACTGCTCCTGCGCGTCGTCTGTCGCCTGGCTAATGTAATCAAATAGCCGAGTTGTCTCCACGTCCCCGTCGTGTGACCTGTAAAGGCACACGTAAACCCGACTCTGGGAGCCGAGGTCGACGTGCACCCACAGGGTGGAGAAGGAGGGGTCCTCCATGCAGCGCAGACGGCGACAGCAGACGTCCGACCGAACATACAGACATACCCCGGCCCTCGGCCTGAAGCTTTCTTCAAGTGAGTAGCCGGGGTAAATCAAGTATGTGGTATCGGTCGGACTACAAATCTGCGTCTCCGTCAGGAAGAGAAGAGCAGGCCGGGCCGTCTCAAGATGGTGGTGGACGGCACTAAGGTTCGAATGGAGTCCGCGGATGTTAGCGAACTCCATTGTGAAAGCGGTGGTGGGGTTACGCACCGCTGTAGGTCCTTTTCTCTTTTTAGGCACTGTCATGGAGTTGATGGGGGGAGGAGGTGAAGAAGCGGTCGAGGCTCTAGTGTCAGAGTAATCAGAAGGCCGCAACAAGCGCCGGTCCACTACAAGAGCCGAGAGGAGGTAAGCTGATCCGCCGGACGGAAGGGGATCCCCGTACCCTCCCGGGATAGGCCGCCGGGACCCCACATCCGGTCACCAACCGGCACGACGGACCCACCCAAGATTATGCGCGGCATGGTGGGGCAGCCTCTCGTGGTGGTTAGTCACGATTGGGCCCCTGTACTGTACCGCGGGCGGCCAGCGGTACAACCGTTTCTACAGGTCTCCCTGGCCGACGGATCAATACACCTCCAACCGACTGTGAACCGGCTAATACCTGCACGGCCAAACATCGTACCCCGACTCTAGCCCCCCGACGATAACCGGACATACACTGGCTGATCCCGGAACGCGACACACTTGCGTGTGCCACTATGGCGGGTTTTTCGCCCTGTGTACGGTGGTCGCTATCCGGGCGGATATAAATATCCTACCACCAGCAAGAAGTCCGTATATAAAGCATCTACAGGGATCCGCTTATCTACGGACTCTGACAAAGCTGAAGCGTAGCACATAAGATTGGTTGAGGTTGATCTCGACTTAAATAATCCATGCTGGAAATCAGATATGTGTTGTTTAAGGTGCCAGGTGTTTTGTGACTAGTTTTTCAAAGATTTTACCAAATATCACTAGAATCGAGATAGGTCGATAGTTGGAAACCATTTGCCTACTACCAGACTTGAAAATTGGTACTACGAGAGCTACCTTCCAGGCATTTGGGAAGATTCCTTCTGCGAGAGATTTATTAAAGATTAATCTTAACGGGAGCGTTAATGATTTCGCACAACTCTTAACAAAGATTGGGGGCATGTTATCGCTACCTGCGCCTTTCTTTACATCCAGAGACCTCAAAGCTATATATATATATATACATCGTTGTCACTAAAAGACATCGTGCAAAGGGAAGTTGAAACTGAGTTACAACTTAAATTAACTAATTTATTGTTATCAGTAGTTGATGTATCATATACTTCGGAGAAGTTTTCAGCGAGTAGATTACAGATATCATATCCAGTGGATGCAGTTTTTACTTTGTGAGCCATAACAGCTGAATAGGCATTGGATTTTTTCCGCTTATTTTTAATAAAAGACCAAAATACCTTAGAGTTTTTGGATACAGCATATTCAATATTAGAGATGTAATCATTATAACATGTCATTTGAAGCTTATTGCATCGCTCACGCAATATGTCGAATGACAATCGGTCTAAAGGGTTATTATATTTTTTAATTTTAACATGATATTTATATTTCTCTTTGTATAAACGTATGAGATCACGTGTGCACCAGGGTGGGTATTTTTTGCTGGAAACGCGTTTTAGAGGAATAGTATTTTTAATGATTTTTTGCAGGACATCGTAAAATTTACACACCATAGTGTTAATAGAAGCACATTCAGTAAATTCTGTTTCCCAATTTACCGCGTCAAGTAGTTTTTGAATTTTTTCGTAATTGGCATTGAAATAATTTGGTCTACTTGTATGTATTGGAGGTAATAATTTATTATATTTGCCTATCTCTAGGTTGAATTCCAGTGAAGGATGTAAGAGATCCTCTTTAATTAAACTGTTAGTGGGATGAATAATATTTGTAATTGTTTGTGCGCTGAGTATCAGATCTAGAATTTTATGTTTACTATTAGGTATATTGTTATATTGATGGATACTATTAAATGTAATAAAGTCAATTAAAGTTTTAGCGACCTCATTGTTTATTACTTGATGGTGAGATTGAGGAATGCCATCTGTAAGGGTCCAATTTATGTTACTTAGATTAAAATCTCCTACGATAACGCCAACTCCGTCCTTATCTATAACTTTCTGCGCAGAGTCTAGGAACGCTTGGAGACTGTCCAAGGCTATTGGTGTTGGCAAGTATACTGCACATAAGTGAATTTTATTTTTACTATGACCTTTAGATATTTCTATGCAAACCCATAGGTCCTCGCAGTTGGTTTCAAAATGGGTCAGCCTGTAGGAGGTTAAATGTTTTAACACGTTAGCTGCGGCACCAATTTTTGCATACTTTCCGTTCCTGCGGCACGAGGTATAATTGGCCCGTACCGTGACCAGACTTTAGGGCGACACGCGGTCTATTAGACCCCACCTCCTTTTACAGACTAAAATCCATTTTCTGGCGCGAAATCAAAGATAAATGAGAATTTTGGTCCTTATTGATATAGACAGTGAATTGATGAACCCTAATCCACCGTCGCCCCGGGATCTGATGGCTAGTTTAGGAATTATTAGCAAAACAAAATATGGGATCTTATACACCTCGTAACGCACTGAAATAGGGCAAATTTTCGCTGCGATTAGTGATGGGAAAAATAATATCGACGTTTTTAAACTGTCTTAACTACGCAACGACTTGACCGATTTTGATCAATTATATCTCATTAGATCGTTTTAAGGGCAAAACCTGGCAAAACAACACAAAGCTATCAAAGGATAAATTTTTTTTTAAATAATCTAAATTGTGCTTGAAGGCGCCATAAAGAAAAAAAAACCGGCCAAGTGCGAGTCGGACTCGCGCACGAAGCGTTCCATTCTATCCCATTAAGAGGCACCTATTACAGACTTATTATTGGAAAATAATGGATTACGGTTTATGCATAAGGTTTATCTTTCTATTTTTATATGAAAATCTTAATGCGGTTCACAGAATATAAAAAAAAGGCAACCAGAAGTAGAAAAGAAACTGTCCTATTTATTCTGCCTCGGGCTTTAAAAATACAATTATTAGAACTTGAATTAACATTAAAAAATCAGTATCAATATACTTTTTTTATAAAAATCTCAATATATATGTTGTACTTATTTATGAGTGTTTTTCATTGAAACAGGGTAGACAATAAGATTTTTTGCACTGAGTGCACTGAGTCAAAATCTTTTTGGATTTTTTATCAGCTTCACGAGATGGTATAAATGTGCGTAGTTTTTGGTAACAACCAACACATCTTCTCCTTTTTTCACCCTTTTCGAGGCAATGGCGTGCGCTTTCAGGTGCTGAAAAATAACAAAAATGTAAAGATAACGTAATAAAACTGACATTGTTACTTAGGTTAGATCGTAGATGAGAATAACAATGATAATGTAGGTATAACTGCATCAAATGAATGTGTTTGTTTTATACTTAAAATGTTGAAAGAGTAGGTAGGTAAGGTAGCTTAAATTCAGAATAATTAAAAGGAAACAATAATAAATAACTTAATAATGACCAAATGTCAAGCTTAGTTTATGAAAGCTTCAACACGTTGACTGTCAAGAAATATATCTAAGCATTACATTACCTGGGGTCTCATCGATTTCCTTTTTTATTAAAGATTCTATAAGTTTCTCCACAAAGAGTCTTTTTGGTAACTTTTTTCCATCAGTTTGGATTGAATTAAACACAATCCAGGCATTCATTAGCGCCGTACCAAATATTAGCTCCATTACAACTTTTCTCCACCATTTGATTCCTCTCTTCAAAGTTGTATAATAAGAAGACATCTGGTCAGAAAAGTCAATGCCTTTTTTTGTTTTATTGTACAGCAAAACACATCCCGGTTTTTTTATGCATTCGTCGGTTCCTCTCTTCTTTTTTCCAGTATCTACCAGGTTATCATCGTGATCTTTGCACATAGTCAACATCAAAACATTCCGTTTATCCATCCATTTCATTACCTTTACGCCCTTTTTGTTCATTTTTCCAATAATTTCGCCTTTCTGCAATTTGTAACTAGTAACTTGCTTTGGCAGATATTTCCGTATTTTATTAAGTGTTCCACATAAAAATGTTTTTTGTGATAGAAGATCTTCTGCCAGGCCCAACGAAGTGTAGTAATTGTCTACTATTACGATTCTACCCATTTCTGTCAGATTTGTCATCAATCTTAACACAACTTTTTTACTGTGTTCTAATTCTTTTTTCTGATTTTTTTTCCCTGTATAAACCTTGTTACGGACAGCTGAAGCCACCTATTCGAAATTAATATTGCTATGTATAGATTTAGTTTCATTGTATTGTAATGTCGTGTGCGGGCATAACTCGCTGACTGAGCGCGGCGAAAATATGCAGCGCGCTTTTATTTATAGTGTGCGAGCAGGACCGAGCATGCAGCCATCTCACTCCCACACTATAAATATTAGGAATACGGTGTGTTTAAAAGGAGCGCACCTGGCGACGACGAGGCACTCGCTTCCCGCTCGTCTCCAAGTACACTTCGCGATAAGAATATTGTTATATTGTAAATACTTTGGGAAAATAAATACAGTCCACATTTTATTGAAGAAATCATCTTTTATTGAATTTAACCCGTAGGGCCTTATCAAGTTGGTCCTTCGGTCGCCGGATAACGAAACAGCGACGCGACGTGTGAAGATCTTCATCAACAGAACATTAGTCGTCGGGCACCGAGTCATCGTTGTGGCGATAGCCGAAGATCACCCAACGGTGCGACCACGACGTGTTTCGGCGCGGGAAAAAAGAAGATCACCCAACGGTGCGACCACGACGTGTTTCAGCGCGGGAAAAAAGAAGATCACCCAACGGTGCGACCACGACGTGCAAGACCGCCGTGGAGGACCATCGTGGGAAGACGAGATCTTCGCGCAGTACACGCTCGGGTCACCTAACGGTGTCAACGACAGAGCATTGTTGGTTAGGATAGTAAATCCGATAGGGAATTAGGGGCGTCAAATGCCGAAGATGCCGGTCGAGAGAAGTCCAGTCCGAACAAGATCACAAGCTGAACACATAAGAATGATGGAGGACACACCCGCATCTCCCACGGATCCGCTAGCGTCCGCACCCGCGGATTCGCTACCCACTACGCACAACCCACCTACGGCGCAGGAAACGGTAGTACGCGCCGCATCGATACGTTCTTCAAGAAGCATAGAAGCGCGCATAAGGCAACGTCAACTCGAAGCTGAAGAGAGCCTTGCGAGCATCCGACGAGAGCAGCTTGAGCTACAAGCATTAATGATAAAGAAGAGATTGGCCGCCGATGTAGCTACACTTCAAGAAGAAACTGACAGAGAGAGTGTCATAGCAGCCGAGGGTCTGGAGACGAGTCAACGAGTCAACGAGTGGCTTCAGCAGAACGCGCCACGGGGGGAGATTCTGGAAGAACCAAGGGGAGAACCTCGGGTTCAAGAATACGAGAAAGAGAGTCATCGCTCCCCGGCACGAAGAAGGGAACCAGCTGAACGTGAAAAATGCCAAGCGCAAGTAACGTTTGAAGAAACAAGAAGACAAAGGTCGCCGACGCCGATACGATCAAGGGATAAGGGTATCGACCGATTAGCGGAAGTGCTAGAACGAATGGTACGACACAGGGCACCGCCGAGACAGACACAGGATTTACCCGTCTTTACCGGCGCCGTCAACGAATGGCTACCATTCAAGGCCGCGATGAGGGAGTCGACAAAACTCCACGGGTTCTCACCGGTCGAGAATTTAGCACGAATGCGGACGTGCCTAAAGGGCGAAGCGCGACAAACGGTCTCAGCTCTATTATACACTGCCACGGATCCGGCACAGATCATGAACACGTTGGAGCAGTGTTACGGGAGACCGGAAATGATCATCGATCAAGCATTGGAGGACATTAAGAAGTTGCAGAGATTAAGTGCCAACACAACTGCCAGTGAACTGAATTCGTTCGCGATCAGGCTGCAGAACATCGTCATCACAATCGATAGCATCGACGAACGGGGATACCTACAGAACCCGATGCTAACGCGAAACATCATAGAGAAGCTCGCACCACACATCAGATCAAGGTGGTGTGACTACGTGGAAGAAAGAGGCAGTCGCGCGGAAGCGGAAATTCTGACATTATCAAAGTTCCTGATGCGTGAAGCCGAACGGCTAATGAGACACACGTATACAACTACCACCGCGACCACTGCCACCACTCAAGCCACCAGAGGCGGCGTGACGAATACAAGGAACACGAATTCAAACCAACGCAAAGGAGCAAATGTGTACGCAACATCCGAGTCCCAACCTACGAAAAAGGAGTGTTTGGCATGCGGAAACGAACACGACACACCGAAGTGCAGCAAGTTAGCCGCTATGACTGTACAGCAGCGCTGGGAATGGGCAAAAGAGTCACGTGTTTGTTTCCAGTGTTTAAACAGTAAACACAGGCGCTTCAAGTGCAGAGGCAAGAAGTGCGGAGTCGAGGAATGCAGACAGCCTCACCACGCCCTCCTGCATGCGTCTAAAGAACACTCAGAAACCCGAACCGCAAGAAGAAACGGTGATTACGGCATCGGCACACCTCAGCGGGAATCGAACTCAGGTGCTGCTCAAGGTATGCCCGATCACTATCAAGGGAGCCAACGGAAAGGAGGTCGATACCTACGCGCTGCTCGACGAAGGATCGACGATAACGCTGATCGACGACGAGATCACCAGATCGATCGATGCTAAGGGTCCCGTGCGGCCGCTATGCATCCATGGGGTCAACTCCAGTCAGCAGGAACCTGAAAGCCGAGTTGTGGAACTAAAAATACGAGGCCGAACTCAGGACAGTTATCATCAGATCAAGGCGCGAACAGTGAATAAGCTCGTACTGGGAAGCCAGACAGTCGACGAGGACCTCTTACAGCACGCTCACCTACAGGAATTGAAGCCAGGACATGTCTGCTACGCACATGGAAGACCACGCGTGCTGATAGGCGCCGACAACTGGCATCTCATAGTGACAAGAAGATTGCTGACGGGGAAAAGGAACCAACCTGCAGCGTCACTCACACATTTAGGGTGGATAATACACGGATCTACACCCAGAAACGTTGTGACACAGGAAGAAAGCGTGTTACACATCCGAGCAGCACAGGACCTGACGCGAGGCTACACGGCGAAGGACAACAAAGAGGACGATCTGAAAGAACTGGTGAAATTACACTTCGACCTCGACGCACTGGGGATAGCACCAAAGCGAAAACCGATACCACACGAAGAGCGCGCCACCGACATCTTCAACCAGACCGTGCGAAGAGTAGGCGGCCGCTTCGAGGTAGGACTGCCGTGGAAAACCGACGACGCCACGCTACCACCTAGCTACGACATGGCCGTGAGTCGCCTACGCGGAATTGAGAAGAAACTAGAAAAAGACCCGCAGCTCAGAGAGGCATACGACAAGCAAATAAGCCAGTTGCTAGAAAAAGGGTACGCGATTCATTGCGAATCACCGACGACGAATAACCCGCGTACGTGGTTCCTGCCGCATTTCGCCGTCACAAATCCAAACAAGCCCGGAAAAGTCAGAATAGTATTCGACGCGGCCGCCCGAGTCAACGGCACAAGCCTAAATGACGTGCTGCTTGACGGACCGGATCTGTTAAAAGCTTTGCACGGAATTCTACTTAGATTCCGAATGCGACCTATGGCCGTGGTCGCGGACATAAGGGAGATGTTCCTACGCATCAGAATACGGGATGAAGATTGCGTGGCGCAGCATTTCCTATGGCGCGGAGGCGATCGAACCAGGCCCCCGCAAAAATACAAAATGACATCAATGATATTCGGAGCCAGAAGCTCTCCGTTTATGGCGCACAGTGTGAGGAACAGGAACGCGGCAGACTACAAGGACTCACACCCACTAGCGTACCGCGCCATCACCGAAAACCACTATATGGACGACTGGGTGGACAGCTTCAACACAAAAGAAGAAGCTACTCGCGCGATAAAGGAAGTCCGGGAGGTACACGACAAGGCCGGCTTCCAGATGGCAGGGTGGATGGCAAACGTCCCCGAGACACTGAGGTCAATACCAACCGAAGACAAAGCGATCACCCCTCGAGAATTGGGACGCAACGCGCAAGGAAAAACGCTGGGACTGGTATGGCTATCAGAAAAGGACGAACTGGCTTTCAACACCAACATGCACCGGGTACCCAAGGAAGTCAAAGACGGGAAACGAACCCCTACGAAGAGGGAAGTCCTGGGAGCGGTAATGTCACTGTATGACCCTCTCGGACTTCTCAGCCCGTACACCGTGTCAGCTAAAATCCTCCTGCAAGGATTGTGGAAACAACAGCTGGGATGGGACGACGAGTTGCCCATCGAAGAAGCTATGGAGTTCGCACACTGGATGAAAGACCTGGAATACATCGAGAGATTACGACTACCAAGATGTTATGAAAAAGAGGACCTCAAAGAAAAGGAACTACACGTCTTCTGCGACGCAAGCGATCAGGCGTACGCATGTGCCGTGTACTGGCGAACGGTAACAGAAGAGGCATCGGTGAAGGTCACTCTGGTCGCTGGAAAGGCGAAGGTGGCACCGCTCAGACCACAGAGCATACCTAGGATGGAGCTACAGGCCGCTCTAGTGGGAGCTAGACTCGCGACGGAGGTAATAAAGGAACTCGAGATCACCGACAGTACCCGGGTGACGTTCTGGAGCGACTCGAAGACGGTTATTCAGTGGATACGGAACGACTCTGTGAGATATACGCCGTTCGTGGCCCACCGACTAAGCGAGATCGCCGAGCTGACAGCCGCCGAACAGTGGCGATGGATACCCACAGCGCAGAATGTCGCCGACGACGCCACCAGACCAGGAAAGACACAACTAAAGGCAGGGGACAGATGGTTCGTTGGGCCTAAATTCCTCTACAAACCAAGAGAAACTTGGCCTGAAGAAGTCACGACATGCCCAGATTACGAAGAAGTTGCGATAAACCATGTCAACAGCGAACCGCCGTGGATTGCGATAACGCGATTCTCGAGATATGAAAGACTCGCGCGAACGATAGTGTAGTGGACTGTATATAAATATAAATATGTACTGTGGGTGTTTACTACCGATGACTCGCAGTACTTCTTCAACTTCGATATATTTTGTTAACGTAATGAAACACAGGAGAACTCCGAACAACTACAATTTATTCCATCAATGTATCTACATATGTACAATAATTTAGTCTCGCAACTGGCACATGGTGCGAGAACGTTCATTAGGCCGTTGGCCAATCACAGGCCGACTGTGCGTCTTCTGTCTCCCTCGCACACTGCCCGATGCGTTGACCAATCCCGTGGCGGTCCGTCGGTGCGAGGAACGATCCTCCGTCTCGCTCGCACACCGCCCGAGGCTCGCAACTTCACACGGGTGCCAGCCTACGCGACAGTCTCTTCGGCGTCCTCAACATCCTCCCCCCGGCGTAGCTTGCGCAGCCTTCTCTACTCGGAGGAGGACGATCTTGGTTGTAGGCCGCTTGAAGACTCCATTTTTTGTTCTGACGTCCACTACTCGTATGCCGCCGTCAGGACCTTTGTAGATGCGCTCGACGACTCCCCTGGGCCAAACGTTGCGGGGAAGGGTGCCATCCACGATGATCACCAGGTCGCCGACTTGCAGCGGTCGATCTTCGCGATGAGACTTGCCTCGAGGTACCAGGCTCGGAAGGTACTCACGAAGCCACCGCCGCCAGAAGTGATCTGCCAATGCCTGGCTCACTCGCCATGTCTTCTTGTCGGCTTCAGTGCATGGTCCCGTTGATGGCAAGCCGGTCGATGAACCTAACAGGAAGTGGTTAGGTGTTAGCGCCTCGGGGTCCTCGGGGCTCACGCTAACATGGGTTAGCGGGCGGGCGTTAATTGCGAATTCCGCCTCCGCCAACAGCGTGAGCAACACTTCTTCTGCCGGAACTCTTTCCCGCAGCGTCGCTTCGAGGGCAGCCTTCACCGATCGCACCAGCCTTTCCCAGGCACCCCCTTGGTTGGGTGCACCGGGTGGTATGTAGCGCCACTCCATCCGATGAAGGTGTCCTTCTTCCTTGAGGATTGGTGCCCACTCGACGTACGCCGCTCGTAGCTCCTGATCGGCGCCTCGGAAATTGGTCGCGTTGTCAGAGTACATGAGACGCGGCCATCCTCTTCTTGCTGCCATCCTACGTAGTGCCATTATCGCCGAATCGCTGGTTAGCGACGTGACGAGCTCTAGGTGCACTGCGCGCGTAGTGAGGCACGTAAAGAGTGCGCCCCATCGCTTCTCTCGACGACGTCCCACCTTGACGAGCATGGGGCCAAAGTAATCTACTCCACAGTTGGTAAACGGACGGTGGAACGGGTCCAGACGAGCTCTTGGTAGGTCGCCTGGGACGGGTACTCGTGGCCTTGCCCTTCTTAATTGGCAGAGAGTGCAGTTTCTTTCTACCGTCCTCACTGTAGGTCTGAGGTGTATGATCCAATATCTTTGACGTAGGTCATTCGTCACGCGTTCTCTGCTTGCATGACCTGCCGCGCAGTGCTCTCGTAAGACCAAGAGTCGAGTCAGGCGATGTCGTCCATCCAAAATGATTGGCCTCTTCGTGTCTTCGTGTGCTGCGGCTACATTGATCCGACCGCGCACGCGCAAAATTCCGTCTTCCATTACTGGATCCAACCTAAAGAGCTTGCTTCCTTTTGACACTGGACGGGAGCCCTTGACCTGTTCTGTCTCTTTGGCGAAGCTTTCCTTTTGTGCTCGCTTGATGAGCTCCTTCTCTGCTCGTTCTATGTGCCGATATTCCATTCGTTCGGCTTTGTGTCGACACATGTCTATGAAGGCCAAGACTCTCGCTGCCGCTCGTACCAATGTCTCGTACTTCGAGAACCTTTCTGGATCCGGCAGCCATGTGTGCGAGTCGTTCGCCTCTTCGTTGGCTAGATGTAAGACCTCGACTTCATCTTGGTCCAGCTCTTCTTCGTCCTTTTGGCTGGGCCAATTGTCTTCTGGTTCGTACAAGAACCGTGGTCCCTGGAACCAGCGGTCGCTGTCGCTGATTGCGCAGGTACTTAGCCGGGTGGCGTCGTCCGCCACGTTTTCAGCTGTGGGTAACCATCGCCACTCTTCGCGATGTGTGAGCTCAGCCAATTCGCCAAGCCGATGTGCCACGAATGGTGTGTATCGGCGGGCGTCGTGTCGAATCCAGTGGATCACTGTGGATGAATCCGACCAATACACAGTCCTCTTGACTTCGATCGAGTGTTCCCTTTTTACCTGCTCGGCGAGTCTTGCCCCGATGATCGCCGCCTGTAGTTCCAACCGTGGGATTGTTTGAGTGCGCCGTGGCGCCACCTTAGCTTTGGCTGCCACCAATGCCACTTTTATTCTACCGTCGGAGTTCACGGCTCGCCAGTACGCCACAGTCGCGTATGCCTGTTCACTGGCGTCACACAGCACGTGAAGCTCCGTGTGTTCGTATCCCACTAAGGCGTAACACCGTGGTATCTGCAATTTTTCTATTTCATCCAATTGAGAAATCCATGTAGAGAAGAGCGCCTGTTCTTCTGCTGGTATTGGCTCATCCCACGTCATCTTCAATCGCCATAAGCTCTGCAGGATGATTTTAGCCCTTATCGTGTATAGGCTGAGCACTCCCAGCGGGTCGTATATGGACGTGACCGCACTGAGTGCTTCCCTCTTTGTGGGTGCACGTTGTTGAGCACGCACCGCTGCTGGGACACGATTCATACATGTATTGAATCTGAGTTCATCGTTTTCAGGGTGCCACATGAGACCGAGGATCTTGCTCTCTATTTGGTCTCCCCCCAGTCGCATGGACGAGACGGCGTGCAGCTCCATGGGCACGTCGCGCAATACGTCCGTGTGACTGGCGCTCCATTGACGCAGGGTCAACCCTGCCCGTGCGTGTACCTCCCTGGTCTCCCTGATGACCTGCCGCGCTTCTTCGATGCTGCTGTAGCTCGCCACAAAGTCATCCATGTAGTGGCTTCCCGTAATTGCTTCCAGGGCTTTCGGGTATTCCTGGGCGTGTTCTTCAGCGTTGAAGTTCCGCACGTAGTGTGCCATGAATGGGGAACTTGCGGCCCCGAAGATCATGCTCTTCATTTTATAATGCCTAGGCGGACTCGTTCTGTCCGCCCCACGCCACAAAAATTGTTGCGCTGGCTGATCTTCCCGACGTATCCCTATTCGCAAAAACATCTCCTGGATGTCAGCTGTCACGACGATCGCTTTCTCCCGGAATCGGAATAATATCCCGGGTAGCGACAACAACAGATCCGGGCCTTCCAGCAGCTGACTGTTGAGGCTCACTCCGCCACTTACTGCCGCGGCGTCGAACACCAATCGCTGTTTGCCGGGCTTGTTTATATTCTGTACAGCGAAGTGAGGCAGGAACCAACAAACTGCGCTGCTCATTTCAGAGCCGTCGCATAATTCGGCGTAGCCTTTCTGGAGCAGATTTTCTATCTGAGAGGTATACTCTTCGGCGAACTTCGGATCAGCGTCCATCTTCCGCTCCATGCTCTTCAAACGCCTGAACGCCATGTCATAGCTTGACGGCATCTTAATATTATCTTGCCGCCAAGGTAAACCGACTTCGTAACCATTTTCGGTTTTCCTTATAGTGTTCTTCACTATATCCATTGCTCTGCGATCAGCATCGCTAACGCGGGGCTCTCGTGCCACGCCTAAAGCTTCTATCTTGAAGTGGAACTTTACGGTGTGGTGAAGCTCCTCATCCTGCGAGACGTGTTGTTCGTTGCTGTAAACGTGCAGCACACTTTCTCGGGTCTTCAGCAACATCTTTCGGGGTAACGTCCCATGTATTACCCACCCGAGATGAGTTCTTGAGGCCGCAGGCTGGTTTGGCTTGCCGACGCGTAACTCTCGGGACACTATGATTTCCCAATGATCGGCGCCCAAAAGGATCCCTGGTTGCGCGCTCTCGTAGCATATATCTCCATGTTTGAGATCTCTGAGATGCTGGAATCTTGTTAGCTCCATCGGGACCATCTGCCGATGTAGCTTTAAGTCCTTCATCGTTCTTGCCCTTATTTTGTGCGATGTTCCTTCGCTTTTGCCGCGGACTTGCACCGTGACCACCTTGCTGTCCCCTTCGGTCTGGGACATGTTCACCCCATTAATTTTCAGCGGTCGTGTTGGACCTTCTGCGCCAATCTTCTCCGCTATTTCTTCGTCAATCAGGGTGACGGTTGCTCCTTCGTCCAGGAGCGCGTAGGTGTTAACCTCCCCCCGTGGTCCAGCGATTACCACGGGGCACATCTTCAACAATACTGCGCTTGGGCCCGCAGCTCTTCTGGTGCCTACTGATAGCACAGCTTCAGCGTTCTCTGAAGCTTCCGACGCTGCCGCAGACTTCTCTTCGAAGTGCAGCGTCGCATGATGTGGCCGTTTGCACTGACCACATGGTTTGGCGTGACAATTTCCTCGCCAATGTTTTTGGTATGCGCACTTAAAGCATACCTTCTTCTCCTTTAGCAGGTCCCAGCGTTGCTTCACCGTCAGCGCTTTGTATCTTGGGCACTGGTATAACCGGTGGGCCTGCTCACATTCCAAACACTTTTCCTGTTCGTCGGTGGTGTTGTAAACTGTGTTTAACTTTCTTTTAGGCTTCGCTGCTGGTACTTGCACTTCTCGCCTTGTCGTTGTGCTTGTGCTTGTAGATGGAGCATACGTGTAGCGCAATGCTCGGTCCGCTTCCCGCATCAAGAAGCGTGATAACACGACGACCTCTGGATCTGCAGCATCTTCATTCTCACTGGCGTAGTCGCACCATCTTGACCTTATGTGAGGGCTTAACTTTTCCAATATCTCCCGAGTCAACAAAGGGTTGTAGAGATATCCCCGTCGATCAATGGTTCTCAGAACACAAACTACGTTTTGCAGACGAACAGCGAACTGGTTTAATTCCGTAGCCGACGAACCGAGCTTCGGTAGCCTTTTCAAGTCTTCAATGGCCTTGTCAATAATTATTTCCGGCCTCCCGAAGCATTGTTCCAATGTTTTCATTATGTCATCCGGATTCGTTGCAGTATGTAGTAGCGCAGCCACCGCGTCTCTAGCTTCCCCTTTCAAACAGCTTCTCAGTCGCTGTATGTTTTCCGCTGCGGACACGTTGTACAGGCTTGTACTGTCTCTCATGGCTGCTTTGAAAGGCAGCCATTCATTTATGGCTCCGGAGAATGTTGGTAGGTCGGTGTGACGTAACCTTGGTCGAGCCATCTTCTCCAAGGCTTCTGTGAGCTGCTCGACGCCTCCCTTTATAGGTGTTGGCGATCTTCCTCTCGCCACCTCGAACCGTATTTGCCTAGGTTCCTCCCTGGGATCGGTCTGCAGCCACTCCTTAACGCGCTGATGTCCCTCCTGCGGACCCAGCGGTTCTTCATGGACGCTATCATTATCGTCCTGGATAATAGATACTTCGGCCGCTAGCCTTTTCTTAACTAGCTCGGCTTCAAGCTCTAACTGCTTCCTTTGCAATACTGCCAATTTCTCGGCCGCTTCCAATTCTGCCATGCGCAGCCTAGTATTGACGCTCGCCGTCGATCTATGCGAGCGTACGGAATGCGTAGGCGATCTCGGCCGATCTTCATGTCGCGTCGTACCCGACGTACCTGCCATCATTGTAGATACTCCGGTAGCGGCGCGATGTTCCATCGTTGTGGAAGTGAGCTTCGAAGTGGGTGACGCCGGCGGATTTACCGACAAGCGCCTAATTCGCTCGATTTCAATCCGACGTCTCTCTTCTTGGCTCGTGGTAAGTTGTTCTCGTCCCGGTTCTTCCAACTCTGCCTTATCACCTTGGCTCCTTGTGACAACCATTGTGGACGATGATATTCACGAAAAACGACGATCGTTACGGCTTCCTTACTCCGAGCAGCCTCTTGATCCGAATCCCTACTTGATTCGGTACGGCCTCCTCACTCGGTGAAGCTTCCCGACTCACGTACTGAACGTGTCTTACGTTTTTCGCGATCCGTCTTCAGCAATCCGGTTCACACACACTATCCTAGCCGCGGTTCACACACTATATCGATTCGGTGCACGCACTATCGATCCGCTACGCACACTAACTTCGATCCGGTTCCAAGGTCCAGAAACACTGTATCCTCTATCCGGCTCGAAGGACCATAAACACTGTAGTGGACTGTATATAAATATAAATATGTACTGTGGGTGTTTACTACCGATGACTCGCAGTACTTCTTCAACTTCGATATATTTTGTTAACGTAATGAAACACAGGAGAACTCCGAACAACTACAATTTATTCCATCAATGTATCTACATATGTACAATAATTTAGTCTCGCAACTGGCACATGGTGCGAGAACGTTCATTAGGCCGTTGGCCAATCACAGGCCGACTGTGCGTCTTCTGTCTCCCTCGCACACTGCCCGATGCGTTGACCAATCCCGTGGCGGTCCGTCGGTGCGAGGAACGATCCTCCGTCTCGCTCGCACACCGCCCGAGGCTCGCAACTTCACACGGGTGCCAGCCTACGCGACAGTCTCTTCGGCGTCCTCAACAGACAGGCTACGTCTTACTGTTCGTAGACAAGTGCCGGCGTCGTGAAAAGGAACTAACGACCCGACACCTTAAGGAAGCTGAGCGACTGATTATGAAGCAAGCGCAGCAAGAAAGCTTCAGCAACGAGATAGAACGCATCATGACGGGCAAGCCACCAGAAAAGGGAAATCGGCTACGGCAGCTGGATCCTTTATTAGGCTCGGACGGAATTTTACGCCTAAACAGCAGGATAAGCGCAGCCGCCATACCCGAGGAAAGAAAGTACCCACCTATTTTGGACGGGACACATCATTTAGCGAAGCTACTTATCCGTCAGGAACACGAACAAAATAGTCATATGGGAAGAGAGACTATTGTCAATAACATAAGGCAAAAGTACTGGGTACTACGGCTCAGACCCGCGGTTAGAAACGTGATATACAACTGTACAGAATGCCGAATAAGAAAAGCAAAACCTTCAGTACCGGCCAAGGGAAATTTACCGGAAGCTCGTCTCAGCGCGTATACCCGACCATTTTCGCGCTGTGGGATCGACTGCTTCGGGCCAATGAACGTGGCCATCGGAAGACGGAGGGAGAAACGATGGGGCATGATATTTACCTGCCTAGTGACCCGAGGAATTCATATAGAAACTCTGGCAAGTCTGAGCACAGACAGCGCAATCATGGCGATGCGAAGGATGGCCGCAAGGCGAGGTTGGCCTCAGCTATATCTGTCCGACAACGGCACCAATTTCCATGGAGCAGACGTCGAACTGAACAAGGCATATAACGAATGGTCACCGGCGCTAAAGGATTACGCTCTACTGAAACGCGCAGAGTGGCGTTATATAGACCCAGGGGCACCGAACCAAGGCGGGGCGTGGGAACGCATGATACGAACAGTAAAGACTGCGTTGACCACCGTGCTGAGGGAGCGAACGCCTAAGGAGGAGGTGTTCAATACGCTGATGAACGAGGTGGAATACACGGTAAATTCACGACCTCTGCTGCATGTGCCTGTGGAACCCGAGGACGCTGAAGCACTGACACCTAACCATTTTCTGCTCGGGACGGCAGACGGGGTACCATACGTCGGGGAGTGTGATTTGGCAGACAAACGAACATGGAGGAAGGCACAAGCGCTCGCGAACATGTTCTGGTCAAGATGGGTGCGAGAATACCTACCAACGTTGGCACCGCGAGGAGAAACTGGAGGAACATCAACCACTACAAACATCAAGGTCGGAGATTTAGTCATCATCGCGGACGGCTTATTACCCAGAAACCTATGGCCGCGCGGACAGGTGGAGATAGTACACCCCGGCAAGGATGGAGTTGTGCGTAGTGCGGAGATAAGGACACGAGGAGGGATCTTCAGGAGACCCGTCAGAAGGCTCATCGTCCTGCCCAAGTAAATAGGCTTCGTGAGTTCTGCGCCGGGGGGAGAATGTTACGGACAGCTGAAGCCACCTATTCGAAATTAATATTGCTATGTATAGATTTAGTTTCATTGTATTGTAATGTCGTGTGCGGGCATAACTCGCTGACTGAGCGCGGCGAAAATATGCAGCGCGCTTTTATTTATAGTGTGCGAGCAGGACCGAGCATGCAGCCATCTCACTCCCACACTATAAATATTAGGAATACGGTGTGTTTAAAAGGAGCGCACCTGGCGACGACGAGGCACTCGCTTCCCGCTCGTCTCCAAGTACACTTCGCGATAAGAATATTGTTATATTGTAAATACTTTGGGAAAATAAATACAGTCCACATTTTATTGAAGAAATCATCTTTTATTGAATTTAACCCGTAGGGCCTTATCAAACCTCTAACTCAGAAGTATAACCTTCGGGAGTGCAAAGCTTATAAAGCTTTACGCCGTACCGGTGTGATTTGTTTTTTATGTATTGGCGAAAACCTAGTCTTCCTCTCCATGGTATCATGGTTTCATCGATTACCACATACTTTCCAGGATTTGCAATACGTCGAAAGTTTTCTGTAATCTTTGTGAACATATTTCTAATTTTATATAGTTTGTCAGTTTGGTCTTCATTACTTACATAACTGACATGCCAGCATTTAAGTAGCAATAAAAATCTGTCTCTTGTCATTACTGAAGAAATAAATTCGTTTCGATACAATTTGTTTCTGCTCCAGTATAAATTTAAATTAGGAACTCTACACAAACCCATTGCCATTAAAACAGCCAAAAATGTTCTCATTTCCTGAAAACTGGTGTCACTCCATTTTGTCATGCGTGAATTACGTTTCATATTTTGTTGATTTATTTGTATATACTTTTGTGCGTAAGCATTTGTTTCAGATACCATTATATCAATCATCTCATCTGTAACAAACATCTTGTATATATCTTCAGGTGTAACTCCCACAAACGGGGGTAAATTAAACGTACATTCTCCAGCGAATTCATTAAAAGTTATGGGACTTTCCGATATATTTTCCCACTCATCGTGATCTTTAGCTTGCGTGCCGGGTAATGTTTCGTCCGTGACTAAAATGTCATCTTCTGTAGCTTCTTCATATTCACTATCTGGAGATAAATCCTGATCTGAATGAACGCATATTCCATTGAAGCATACTCTTCCGAATCACTACACTCTTCCTCCGAAGGACTATAATCATTGTCAGTACCGCTAAAATTATCATCTTCCATATTATTACTCTCATCCAACTCAGGTGATTTTCGAATATTCTGCACACTGGGACATATTTTGTTTGTTTGTATTATATTATTGTTTTCGCAGTCTATATGTTCAATAATATCATATTCGACAATATCAGGTGATTTTAGAACAGTTGGCAATTTGTTATTCATGTCTCGTTTTCCGACTTCATCCGACATCGTTTAGACATGTTCGGCGCTGTAAAAGGACGTGCTCTCCAATCGACGTGATGCACAACACTGGTCGCGGGAAGCTCGCGTTGAGTGCGGTACGAGGTCAGGGGGGATATGGGACGTTTTAGCCTCGTTCCGCACTGCATTAAAATTATATTAATTCAGTGCGGCACGAGGCCTAAGACATCCGGTACCAAGGTAGGTACACCACCGAGTCCGGAACCATTAGTGATCTCAAATATATATTTATCTCTTTCCTACACTGGACCAAACCAAAGCTATGCCATTCGCACGACAGAGAAATTCACTTTTTTGCTTGCCGCACCACAGGGAAGTTGCATCAGGGGTGATTTAGGCCTCGCTTCGCACTTAACGTGTTAATACAGCGATAAGGACTCCACCTCCATCTTTTCGGTTACAATAAGAGCTAGATTCGCGATCGCGTCTGTAGATGTTATAATTATCGCTAAACAACTCTGAATCAAATTCACCACTATTTAACCAAGTCTCTGTAAGTACTATAATATCATAGCTGTGCAAACAAACGTTGTGATAAAAGAGCTTAGTTTTCGTTTTTAAACCACGGACATTCTGGTAGTACATATTAAGTGATTGATTGAATGTAATTGAAGTAGGTTTATAAGAGCCTGCGTGTTAACAATAAAATACAATACTTAAATAAGTGACTTTAACATTTGATGACTATTAATATTAAAGCGTTCAGACTTGTCATCTCTTCTTATGTATATACGCCCGTTGCGTACCCAAACAAATTTTTATCTAAGTTCTTTGGCGCGTATGCGTGTTGCTGCGTGGAGCGATTTGTTCTCGCTAGATAGGTGTTCTACTACGTAAATCGGTTGTGGATTCTCAACTGCTACACCAAGATGACTGGTGTTTAGTTTATCGGAGGTCTTGTTCTTGTTAAATTTTATTGTTGCAGCAAGAAAATCATCACGTTGTCACGTTGGGTTGCTAAACTGAATGAGAACAGATCGCAGTCTCTTTCCGTGGGGATCTTTTTTAGCTAGTCGCATACACTGAAGTATATCTGAGTCTTTTACTGGATAATTAATTACTTTTGCAAGTTGAGAAACAGTGTTAATTAGATTTTCTGATTTATTTTCTGGCAGGCTTTGTATTTCTAAGTTGTTAGCTCTATTGTATTGCTCCATTTAGCTTATCCTTTTATTTAGATCAGTGAAAGAAGTCTGCAACGCAATGTTATCTTTCTCTAATTTTTTTATCCTTTCTGATTTTTCCTCAATGGTGACTTTCATATTGTTCGTTGAAAAAGTTTAGCGATGTTTGAAATCCAGATACTAAGTAAGTCATTTATTTTAGTTAATTGTTTGCTCACTACTTCTTTTATTAATATTTCCATTTCCTGTCAGATAACTGCACGCAAAGTGCCTGCCGTTATGACGCAGTCATCATTGATTATGTCCTCTTGTTCTTTATTTGGACGCTTGTTGCGGGTGGTAATATAGTTATCAAATAGTGGACTTGGGGGCTTTTCAGTTTCGTTACTCGAAACACTCTCACAATAATGCGACGTGTGACGTATAGGCGTATTTGTGTTGTCGCCTTTTGGTTGTTTACAGTAACAGCCCGGACATTTCCACATCTCTTTTTGATTACTCTTCATTAATTTAAAGCGTTTTTCCGTGACATTAGCGCAGAGTAAATCGAACCATAGTTGGCATGTGACACATTGTAAGCAATCCTTAGATTTTATAAAATTCATGCAACCCGCACACTTTTGAGGCATTGTGATCAAGTGTGTTAATTATGTCCGATGCAGCTGTGGCAAAACCCCTTAAAGCGCTCAAAGGGAAGCAAGCGAAATGCGTTTAGTAGTGCAAAACAATCAAGCAGCTTTATGTACCGGTGAGTAATATCGACGCGGCCGTTAGACCGTCACGGACGAATGATCGTAAGCGCCGTGGAATCGGTGTCACTTACGCGTTTTTGTCATTCACTAATTTTCAAACATAGAATAAGTTGGTATTTCAATTGTAAAATGTTAATTGCTTTATTGCACATGAAATAAAATCACAAACTTGTTATAACTTCGAACACTGGTAGTCAAATTCAAGTGACAAGTATAATAGCAATATTAAAGAGAGCGTACATTGACACGCGTGTCACCAACTTTATAATCTACAATAATCTAATCTAATCGACAACTTTATAATCTTTAGAAAACTATATAAACATAGTTTCTTCGAGTGATTTTAGTTCGCGTTTTATGGGTGATAAATTCTATTGTTGATCTATTTTTGAAGCAGTTTTATGATAATTGTTGATAAAACAATTATCTTAGCTTTGCTTATCATTATTAGCTTGTTTACTTGCATGTGACGTCACACGTGTCATATGATCAGCGCCATTACAGTAATAGCGTTTTTGCCGCGGTTTTGGAGATTTAAACCTTAACATTGATTTTTATTAAAAATACAATAGATTTCCCGGAAATATCAATATAGTGTGCTTATCATGTAATAAATAATAGTTTTAAATCATTTTCGAAAATTAGTCAAATAGCCTATTTATGAAATATTTTAACCCCTCCAGTCAGGAAGGATATTAAAAAAAAAGTCGGGAGTAAAGCAACAAGCTTTTATTTCCATAGCATTAAAGTTAAAAATTGCATGCAAGAACGGCGAGTGTTGCCAGTGTACGCGCCGCCGGCGTGTCTATCCGTCATGACAGTTTAAGATAATTTTTATGTGTATCATCTTTTCTATCGCTTTCTTGCAATCTCTGGGTGTGATTTCGTGAAAAGGGACGGAAGTTGGGAGGTATAATTAAAAATAGTGTAAATTAATATTTCTAATTTAATCGAAATACTGTAAAGATAATAGAGGTAATAAGTAGTGAGAAAAATACAAGCCAAATAAGCAAAAATAAAAACTTTATTTTTTAGAAAATGATTTTTAAATAATACGCCTTTAATTTATTTAAAATAGATATCCAGCTGTTATTTACATTACCTAGGACTAAGTTATAATGAGGTAACAATAATCTTACTAGTAATGAACAACATTTTAAGAATACCACGACAAGCGTTGAGAAAAAAAGTAACACCAGTATTCAATAAAAGTAGAAAGGTTAATTAAATTTACAAAAATATCGCAAATATCTTCGCAAAGACTTTCTCCCTCTTTATACCGATTAGAACAGAATTTGTCAGAAACTGCTATTAACACGCCCATCTTTATTTGTGTGAAAACCTATACTTTCGCGATCTCCTCTGTAGACAGTGTAATGATTGTCAAATAGCATCATAGATTTCATTGTTCAGCCACGTTTCCGTCAGGATAATGATATCGTAGTTTGCACATAAGACACTACATAGTAATTCGTGAGCAAGAACTAACTGGCCGATCTCATTATTTGAAATCTGCCGCTGGAAAAAGTGGTGACTGCTTCTATGACGGAGTTGTAATAGGCTATTTGACAATATTGAAAATACACTGCAAATTGTGGTCATCCTGTTAGCTATTGTGCTTAAAAAACCATATTTCACTTAATTTTAAACAAAATATAAAAATTTTACCTTCCCATAAAATTTGTATTATGTTTCCTCAGACGTCTAAAGTCCTATTATGAGAGAGTACATCGTTTTCTTTCCTCACACATCCGCTAGATTTGACTAATTTCCGCCCGGTATACGCCTTGATCGCCCTCTAGGTACCTTAACTCTATATTATATATTTTGCTCATTGTTTGGTTCATAATGATATTAATTAAGCCCAGGAAGAGCTTACCTGGACTTTGGACGTCTGAGGAAACATAATACAAATTTTATTGGAAGGTAAAATTTTTATATTATGTTGTCCGTTTGACGTCCAAAGTCCTATTATGAGAGACGTGTTTGTTATCTCCTGGCGGCTTATGACATATAAATGCAACAATGTGAGAATAGAAAGCGTAATAATATATGTGCCACAATTGAATTCACATAATTATATTCATAAGTAATTACATATTACAACGATAAATATTTGGTCAGATAGATAAAACTTATTGAGAAAGACTTTTCTGAAATGCTATTAGTTTCAGATAGAATTTCCTAAAGATACATGCCAGCTTCCAATATACCCAGTTAAAGGTTGAAACTGCTGCTCTATTGTTACCAGGTAATGCATATATTCCAGCCACAACTAATAGTCCTAATAAGTACGTAATCGCCATTAATAGTTGTCATGGCTGTCCGAACTGGAACTTTAGACAAACTTTGATAGAACCTCATATATCTTTAGTTGTATTTACTATCGTCCTAAGCCAAAGTAGCTACTTCGGCCTAGTGTTCTCATCTGGATATCTATAAACCTACATCCTTAACTCATAATCCATCCATAAATTTCAACCCAGAATGTTGGTATTCAAATGATTGCCTTTGATGCAAAAACAGGATTAATAAAATGTAATGATAGTGATAAAATTATTTATGAAAAATATTTGTTAGCGACGCAACAGTCCAATAATGACTCACGGAACACGTATACATCGCGATCTAATGTGTACACGCTCGTTACGCACTATAATATGGTATGATAATGACATCTTAAGAATTTTTCTATGGTTTTTTGTAAATAGCTTTGTACAGTATTAATCCTTATTGTTAAATTTAATGTTTCGATAGTGCGTAACGAGACGATTATTTTGATATATAACACTTGTGTATTCTTATGATACTTTTAATAATAAACGCCGAAAACACCGATCACCATAGTAAAAAGGGACTTCGAAATGGGGCAATTTGCATAGGCTCTCTCTATGGTATAGCCACGAAGTACTTTAGCGAACCGGTTTTCCAGAAACGACATGGGCTCTACGAGAACAAAGAAGAAACTACAAGAAGCAAACTGGAAAACAAGAAGACTTGGAAGACTTGGAAGAAACTGAAGACCTGAAGACCTGGAAGACTCCAAGTATAGGACGGGGTGTATAGGACACATTTGGCTAGGAGTGATCGGCATACGGCTTAACGTCAAAAGTTGTTTCTTTGCCTTCAACCCTTTCCGTACACATATAAATAACCACACACACACACATACATATATACACACTCTCACACACACACACACACACCCGTACAATCCCGCTCTCAGTGGTGTTGCTTTGTACGGTTGACACACTCGGTGCACAACCCCGCACTGCGAAGGTGCATGAGCTGGGTGACCGGCGCCCGAGGTAACTCGGTCAACCACCCAGCCTCGCTTACGGGAGGTCGATCGCAAGCCCTAGCGCTTCGATCGTCTAGGCTCCCACAACAATATTTTTTATGTAATTTTTAACCAACTTTACCTTCATATTGGTTATGACTTAGCCAACGTTAATTAGCTAATTGTAAGTAATACTTTTTATAATAAAATTACTTGAAACTTTTACACCTGTAATAGTTTTACACCCAGACGATATTGTTGAAAAATACATAAGAATTTTACAGCAAATTATTCAATGAAAACGAATTTGCTAAGCACTTATCTCACTGTCCGAGTTCTGGTAATAAGAAGTTAGATTATTTTGACAGTCCTAATGTGACTGTTTAATCACAATTGAGACATAAGATCAGAAGAAGGGAGGAATCTGCTGCCAAATAGTGGCTAACCAGTCTCAACCGAAATGTACTTTATTGATGGGAATCAGGGAGCTGACCCGTGATAATAGGCGTTCGATAAGTGTTATGCGATATTGGTACGAAGAACAGGTCGCTACTTGGTGTTCCCATCGTTTCAAAAACTTTGACGTAGCCTTGTTTATAAGGTGCCACTCGGAGCCCGTGCGATTGCGTGAGAGTTTGCCGGCTTCCATATTGTACAATCCCGGAAAGTAGTGAGAGATGACTACAATACTGAGCTTGTCCATCAGAGCCGGTTGGTCCTTCAACAGCTACTTCAGTAGGAGATGGTTATGATCTGATCTACTGTTCTGTTTTCGCTCATTAAGAATCACTGGTATGTGTGCGAGAGCTGCTGCTTCTTGATGTTGCAGCAATCACCGTGCTAAATCTGATGTTGCTCTTTTTGTACACTTCTTTAAGTAAATAAATCTGACTGGTTTTGTAATTTACTAAATGGCCCCATTGTCTATGCGAAGCATCTGTCATGACAGATGTCATAGGAAGCATCTATGTATGTATCGGACTCTAGAGCTATGTTTTCTAGCCACCATTTGAGATCTATCAAGGACTATTTCGAAATATACAGAAGGCTCACGTGGTATTTTTCAAATTGCTGACGCTGCAGAGAATGGCAAAGCAACTTTCCTCGGAGGGTGATGAAGGTCGCATAATTTAGGTACCCTTAGAGGCGTTGAGCCTGCTAGAGGGCCTAATTGCCGGCAGCGGGGCGTGTAGGCAGGCTCTGGTGTTTCTTGTGTTTTGTGGTAGAGGTCCTGACGCTACCGAGAATGGAAAAACAACCTTCCCCGGATGGTGATGAAGATTGCATAATTTAGGTACCCTAAGAGGCGTTGAACCTGCTTAATTGCAGCAGCGGGATGTGTCAACAGGCTCTGGTGTATCTTGTGTCTTGCGGCAAGGATTCTGTTGTTTCCTGTGGCCCAATTGATACTCAGATATTCTATCGATCTCGTCGGGGCAGTGATCGATTTACTCAATGAAGTGAACCACTTCGGTGCCGCTGCCTGGCCAAACGGCAGGTCGTAGTAGGTAACATATCTGGCTCTGATATGACTCAGAATTTTGTTACGTGATTTTGATGGAAAAGACGCAATTCGGCGGTGCCATAAATAGATATAAGGCCTTTAAGCTGGACATTACGCGATCATTTCAGTTATACGAGAGGTGCAAATAGCACACCCACACTTCACCGCACCTACAACCGTCGTACGTTGTGTCAGGGGTGAGCCTCTTGCCATACTAAACTGATACTGATATTTCGTAATAAAAAAACCCAATATTCAACAGCCTCCGTGGCACAGTTGGCCGTGGGTTCGATCCCCACACCGGGACAAATGTTTGTGTGACAGACATCTGTGTCCGGGGTCTGGATGGTGTGAGATCGAAAGTCTCTCGCAGTCCCCGACACCCACAACACAAGACTCGCATCTTAGTGTGACGGGGTCGGGGCCGTGTGTGTGTGTGTGTGTGACTACTGGGTGTTACTTATTATTATTAATATCACTCTACCCGACCCGGGGAACGAATCCAAAACCCCAGCACAGCAGTAGCAACGCGCACGTTTACATTACAACTGCGTCACCGAGTGCCACCAATTGTGTGTGCGCCTTGTGTAACATCACGCGATGTTCTCAGGCGGTCACCCATCCAAGTACTGACCGCGCCTAACGTTGCTTGACTTTGGTGATCGGACGAGAACCGGTGTATTCAAAGTGGTATGGACGTTGGCTGTGGTCGATGCGAAAACAAATCGCCCCCACAGTATCAATGTATGTATGAATAGTATCAATATTATTTGAGCATAATCCCGGAAGGTTTTGCTTCCAGATGTCTTTGGTTATTAAAACAGCTCGCATATAAAAAGAAGGAGTCAGACAATCGGGCTATAAAATTATTAGATTATTATTTACCCCCGTTTCATTTCTGATGAATTAATTTTAAAAGAAAATCATGATATCTAATGTTGGTAAAATTAAAAGAAGTGTACGGTTGAATGCAATTCGAGACCCAGATATAATTTTCAAAACAGCTTTGTTTGGATTGAAACGTAACTAAGGGTCTGTTTCGCATTTTGCCTGTTTACGGGCGCCTTTCTTATCGCCCCCTCCTCCTTTTTGTCCTCAAAACTGTTGTTGCAAATATTTTTGCAACTTTTGTGGATGAAATTATTTCAAAGATGGTGGTATGTCTACATGTATTTACTCTACCCACTTTAAAAAATAATTAAAATAATAACTAAATAGTTAAAAGCAGCCATAGCCCAGCTAAAAACGGTACCGATCGTCCAGACGAAAGTCACGGGCTCGATTCAGCCCAAATGTAGTATACACCTCTGACTCCTCCAAATTACACGTGTATTCACCATATATTCACTTGTTTCAACGATGCAGGTAAACATCGCGAGGAGAGCCACACGCTCGAAATTTCCACACTAAATTTATTGTTTAATATTTTAATATTGCGTCACAGGGGCATTAGACAGCGCCGCAAAAATGCGTCTTCTCCATCGTATATCTACATAAAGAGCATCTTCTCCAACCAGAAGAATTGAATCTTTGCATACTGTGACATGTCAAGAACAGCTAAAGTGACTTTCTTTAAACACTCATGTTGGCAATAGGCTATTTGACAACATTGAAAATATACTGCAAATTGTGGTCATCCTGTTAGATAATAGCTTAAAAAAACATATTTCACTTAATATTAAACAAAATAATGTATATTTTTTGCAAATGAAACGAAATAAAATACTTTTTTTTTTAATTTTATATGAGATGTGAACACTCAGTTTGCATGATTGATTGCAACTCTGGTGACGTCACGTCCCTAATCCCTATGTATACCCCACCCAACACTAGCAGCTAAAACCCTGCGTTGCCCTTCTTCGGAGCTTACGGAGCGATCCAAAGGTCTAAGGAGTGCTACAATTACTGCCGGAACCGCCCCTACGTGGCGCCGCGTAGCAGCCCATCTACATAGGGGGCTTAGGAGCCCCCGCGCACCGAACAACGACAGCGAACGACGTCTTAGCACACGTGCTGCCGTCCATCTCGGGGTCGCACGATGCCCCGAATTTGGGAGTGCATCGATACGGGCTGACAGCCCTCCGCTGCGCGCCCGCGACCCCAGATGGCCCCAATTAGTCGCCTCGTACGACAGGCAGGGGTTACCGTGGTGAAATTGTCAAAACGCCCCCATTCCACAGGGCGGGAGACGCCGGTCAGTCGTCCATCCGGCGTCTCCTACGTCTTCTCTGGCGGCGTGAGGGATCATATGTGGTTACTTTGCCGTGCCAGTAAAAAAAAAAGAGCCAACTGCCGGTGTCTTCTGTCGAAGACACACGCACCGAAAATCATAACGAAAGTAATGATGAGTTTGATTTATAAATTACTCCAATGTAGTGTTTAAGTTCGTTAATTGTGCCAGCTATTAAACTTCTCAACATTACTTGTTACGATTTTATGTAAAACCTATTTCAATTCCTAGAAATATTTTGACGGATTATATTGACGGGAACTGAAAAATTTTGACGGGTTTTTGACGGAATTTCTTACTTAAGTTGACGGGATTGAAAAATTATTTTTGGCAACACTGTCAGTGACAACCACTGAAGAGACTTTTTGGCGGGAAGTCAAATAAGGCGGCAATATAAAATTTTCCAAGAGTTTTATTTTAATAATTATTAGTTAACAACGTGTAAATACTTTGTTTCATAGTATTATTAAATAAATCCTTTCAACATGGGTCCTCCCAGTAATGGTGAGGACCCGGGAGACTTCAAGAGGAGGAAATATTCTCGTCTTACCACTGAGGAGGCTAAGGGCGGTAATCTTGATAAGTATAGTATTTTCATGAAACCAAACTATAAAAGACTTTTCCTGGAAAATAATAACACAGTTTATATAGTATATGTAGAGTCTACTGAGAATGACAAAACAGGAAATAAAAACCCTATAACTTTAACAAATATGTTAAGTTAACTATGTTAAGGATATTACTGGAGTACACAGAATCAATGCTCTTAAAATTGGTATATCTTTCAAGTCTGCAGCATCTGCAAATAATTTCTTAAAAATGGAAGATTTTTTGGAAAAATATAAATTAAAAGCATTTATTCCATCATATTTGACAGAAAAAATAGGCGTTTTAAGATTTGTTCCCAAGGAGTTGTCGAATGAGGAAATTTACAAAAATATTAGCAGCGATGCTGAAGTTATTTCTATCAAGAGGATGATGAGGAAGCTAGACGGAATATTAACACCTTTAGAAACAGTAATAGTTACATTCGCTTCAACATCTTTACCTGAGTATGCATATATTAAATTATTTAGATATCCGGTCAGCAAATACATCCCACCACTACTTCAATGCTATAAATGTTTAAAGTTTAACCATTCAGCAAAAGTATGTAGAGGAGTGCAGAACTGCTCCTCATGTTCAGGTCAACATTCCTATAAGGAATGTCAGGTAGAAGAGGTAGTCTGCATTAATTGCAGCGGAAATCACTTGGCAATATCGAGAGACTGTCCAGTTAAAAAGCAGAATATAATAACATTAGAGGTAAATGTCTGTTTAATATTATTGATGATTATGATTTGTGCATGTTAAATAATGGTACCCCAACAACTGTTCCTTATCCAGGTAGACATGCTGCTGCTTTAGACTTGGCTCTTGTCAGCTCCTCTATTGCTCATCTTTGTAATTGGTCTGTTCATGACGATCCAATGGGTAGTTATCACCTTCCAACTCTCTTAGAGATCACTGTGACACCATCATTATACTGTGCCCCTTCTGTAAATGAAGAAAAATATATTTACTCTAGAGCAAATTGGCCTGAATACTTCTCTTTCAGTGAAAATGGCTTTTCACATTTGGATTTTGTTAATGACAGTTCACTATCATTATATAATCATTTTGTTTTAATATTAAAAACCTTAAGAGATAGAACTATTCCTAAAGTTAAAATAAAATCAATAAACTCAATTTCAAGAAAACCAGTCCCTTGGTGGAATCAGAAATGTGCTGATGCTGTAAATAACTCTAAAAATGCTTTAAAATATTATTTTTCTCAGTCTACAATAGAAAATTGGATAAAATATAAAAAGATGGATGCTATCAAGAAAAGGATATTAAAGGAGGAAAGCATTGATTCTTGGCGCCATTTATGTGGTAGTTTCTTGTATATGGGGTTATGTTAGAAATTTAAGAGGATAGGAAGTACTAATAGAAACCGAAATTTTATTGATGACTGGGTTCCCGAATTTTTAAATAACTTAGCGGACACAACTAAACACAATCAAGATAGGCTTACTTATTTATTTGATAATGCAACAGAAAATGATATTAATGCATTTCTCAATAATCCCTTTAATTTAGACGAATTACATATTTCTTAGGCCTAGATGACATTCCATATATTTTAGTTAAAAAATTACATTTAAATGCACAAATCATTCTACTTAGTATTTATAATAAAATGTGGAAAGAACTGGTAATACCAGATTCCTGGAAAACACAATGTGTCATTCCTATACTAAAACCTGATAAGCCAATAAATTGTCCATCTTCATATAGACCAATATCTTTGTCTTCATGTTTGGGAAAACTTTTTGAGAATATGTTAAAATTAAGATTGGATTATTTTATAGAGTCAAATAATGTAATTCCTCCTATACAGTTTGGTTTCAGAAAAGGTAAAAGTTGCTCTGAAAGCTTTGTATCATTAATATCAGATATAAAACTAGCTCGATTAAGTCACTCCAATATGATATGTGTTTTTCTAGATGTAAAAGGAGCGTTTGATAATGTTAACATAGAAGAACTCATTCAAGTTTTAAATGACACAGGTGTACCTGCCCATGTATTAAAGTGGCTATATCACTTCATGAGTGACAGAATTGTTTTTGTTAGATATAATAACAAACTACATGCAGTGGCGGCGTAGCATGGGTTGGCACCCGGGGCGGTTTTCTATTGAGCACCCTCAAAATAAAACAATAAATACTAAACATAGTCCAGTCAGTAGCGATAAAGACCTTTTTACACCACCTACAAAAGTTGGTGATTGGTGGTACTCTGATCACGGGCGTGTAGCCGTGGGGGGGGGGGGTGTTGTCGGAGGTCTAAATCTAAATTAAATTAGATGGAACAGTCAAACTATTTCCCACGGAAGCAAATACCCGGGATAAAAGTAGCCTATACCTAGTCAGACATAGATTCTAGTAAAACATAGATTCTTATGACACTAAAGTTTATTCAAAATGACCTCCGTGATTTTGAATACAGGCCTTCAATCTGCGCGGCCAGTTGTCTATCGCAGCACGAACGAGGTCCATGTCAATATCGGCGGTTGCCTTAATCAAGAATGTCTTGAGTGACTCCAAATTGGGATGAGGCTTTGAGCACTCCTTTTCCTCCAAGTGTTGCCATATCTTGTTGTGCAGCATACGAACATTCTATATGTAAATAGTTTATAGTTATTTGTGCGACATACGAACGTTTCATATGTAAATAGTTCATAGTAATTTGTATATAGTTTTGGTAAATAAATAAATAGTATGAGGTCTTGTCCCTACGGTATAGCCACGAACCACCTAAGCGCAGTGATTTATGCGCTGTCTCTTTCACTCACGTAGCTCCATCTCGCTCGCGCGCCTACAGAGACAGCTGTACGCTTTAGAGTGAGATGGAGCTCAAAACAGTATAAAAGGAGTGCCGAAATCGGGTTCGGCACGGCAGTTTCCCGATAGCAAGTACAGCAAGAACAATAGTGGCTAAAGAAGAAGTAATAGTGACAAGTCCTCAGTGTGTTAAAAGTATATCAGTGTTTGGTTTTCTCCTACTTTGTTACCCATTTTACTGTTTCTTGGCTTAATCTGTTTTTGTCAAAACAGTCCACTTGACAAGGCTTTTTTAAAGGCCCAGAACCAGCGGAAAAACAACGAGGGACTGAATAACAGTCCGTCCCTCACATTTTGGTCCATTCGAGCGCCGGATTGAAGATGCCGATTACAAGATCCCGTCACGGAAATGAACAGCGTCAACGTTCGGTAGCCGCTTCTGCAACCGCCTCAGTCGCCGAAACCACAGAACAGTCGACGACTACGGGCACCACAGCTACAGAAACCACAGGCACAAGCGCCACCGCAACGACGACGTCAGAATCTCAGCAAACGACGGTCACTGAAACCGCTATGCAGGAAATTGCCGTGCAAACAGAAGAGGCTATGCCAAACCCCGTGGAGCACAAGCGAGCCCTTACAACACAGACTAAATCGCGCCGCAGCAAGAAGACTGAGCGCACATCAAGGCTGGCGCAAGCAAAAGAAGAACTCCTTCGCTTACAGGTCAAGCTTGCAGCCGCCCGAATAGCAGCAATAGAAGCAGAAACGGACTCCGACTCGGACAGTCAAGACTCTATTGCTACCGGCCAACAGACTACGCACCGAGTCACGGAATGGCTAAACCATAGCCAACAGCCGACACTCGCCATCGAGCTCGCGCCGCAACCAATACAGCAAGAAGAGGCCACGCCAGCTCACCCCACAGACCAGCAACGAGAGGCCACAGCCCCTCATCCCACAGTTTCACAGCAACAGGCGGAAGTAGAAATTCCTCGCAAAATAGAACACAACATCATCGTGCCGCGTCTTGAAGCAGCGCCTACAGTCAACCTCAGCGAACTAGCGGCCGCCATCGCACTCGCCGCAAAGACACCGCACCCATTGAACCGACACTTCCACGAGCTTCCACAGTTTACAGGAGCGCATCAAGAGTGGTTGCTATTCAAAGCAGCATTCAGAGACTCTAAAGGCACTTACACAGAAACAGAAAACATCGCACGCCTGCGTCGTAGCCTCAGGGGACTCGCCAAGGAAGCAGTCGAAAGTTTGCTGATTTACGGCGCACACACTGACGAAATAATGAAGACTTTAGAAACCCGCTTCGGACGTCCGGACGCAATCGCAGTGGCAGAACTCGAAAGACTACGAACACTGCCACGGCTCACAGACGCACCCCGGGACATCTGCACGTTCGCCACACGCATCTCAAACATCGTTGCGACACTGCGGATGCTGAAGAAAAACTACTATTTGTACAACCCGGAGGTAACTAAAGCAGTAATTGAAAAATTAACACCCGCTTTACGATACAGGTGGTACGACTTCGCAGCGGCCACGACCGAAGACGAAGCCGACCTGATAAAACTGTCACGTTTCGTCAACAACGAAGCACAGAAATGCGGTCCATATGCGCAACCGGAACAGAACACGGGCACCACGGACAGTGAGGCGAAGAAGCTCAAGATTCCTCCCCGAAGACAGAAAACTTATACCACGTCAAATCACAGCGACGAATCTGCGTGCCCCGTCTGCAGCGAAACAGGACACGTAATAAAACAGTGTACCAAGTTCACCGATTTAGACAGCGACGGAAGATGGGAAATAGCAAAATCGAAGATTCTCTGTTTCGCGTGCCTCAAATACAGACCACAGGGACATCGATGCCGAACGAAGAAATGCGGTATCGACGGTTGTCAGCGGACACATCATGAGCTGCTACACTTTCGCAGGAAAACCAAAGAAGAACCGAAGAACGAGGTAGTGACGAGCACGTGGTCCAACAACGACTCACAGTCGTTGAAGATTGTCAGTTGAAGATTTTGCCGGTACAAGTCTCCGGACCCAGGGGCAAAGTAGACACGTACGCACTACTTGACGACGGTTCCACAGTGACACTGATCGACGCTAACATCGTGAAGCAGACCGGAAACAAGGGACGAAGTGAACCGTTGCACATCGAAGCTATCGGGAACACTGCCGTCCAAGCCGCAGACTCAAAGTGCATCTCGCTGACCCTACAAGGCACCAAGGAGGAACATCGTATACATGCTCACACGATATCACAGTTGCGTGTGACACCACAACAAATCTCAAGTTCCGACCTGGCGGACTGCGCACACTTAGCGGACATCGCATCACAGCTCAAATACAGAAAAGGCACACCCGGCATCCTCATCGGGCAAGACAATTGGCATCTGCTGCTCGCTTCCGAAACGCGAAAGGGAAAGAAGAATCAACCTGTCGCTTCATTGACTCCACTCGGATGGGTACTACATGGCTCAAGAACACGCACTCTCGGACAACAGCTACATCGTGTCAATCATTTAAGACACATCGAAGAAGACATGAACGAACAGCTCCGACGTTACCTCGCCATAGAATCTCTCACCATCGAGCCAAAGAAACCTAGGACAGACCCGGAAGAGCGCGCACTCAACATGCTACGGGAGCACACGCACCGCCGAGAAGATGGCCACTTTGAAACAGCTTTATTATGGGAAGATCCGCACCTCCCCATGCCACAGAACAGAGAGAATGCTTTCAAGAGGCTTCTCAGTACAGAACAAAGAATAGACAGAGATCCGAAACTGCGGGACAAATACAACCAACAGATGACAGCCCTTGTCACAAAGGGATACGCCGAAGTGGCACCGACATCAACAGAAGACAGAACCTGGTACCTACCTCACTTCCCTGTCATCAACCCTATGAAGCCAGACAAGGTAAGGGTAGTGCATGATGCCGCAGCCAAGACACGAGGTATTTCCCTCAACGATCGCCTTCTCACTGGACCGGATCTGATACAGTCGTTACCCGGAGTCATCATGCGCTTCAGACAGCATCGCATAGCAGTCACCGCAGACATCGCCGAGATGTTTATGCAAGTGAAAATTCGCGAAACAGACAGAGTAGCACTTAGATACTTATGGAGAGGAGAAGCAAGAGGCAACACAGAACCGACAGAATACAGAATGACCTCTCTCATATTCGGAGCGAAATCCTCCCCCGCGACAGCCATATACGTGAAGAATTTAAACGCTGAAGACTACAGAGCAACCAACCCAGTGGCTTATAACGCAATCGTGAAGAATCACTACGTCGATGATTACTTGCAGAGTTTCGAGACGCCAGAAGACGCCATCCGCACAGCAACCGACGTACGCGACATACACAGCCGCGCTCATTACGAACTACGACAGTGGGCCTCGAATTCGCCTGAAGTACGTCAAGCACTCAAGACGGCCACGGACAAACCGATCACGTGCATCCACGACGGTACCACAACTGAAAGAGTACTCGGCCTCGTCTGGAGCTGCGCGGACGACAAACTCGCCTTCAACCTCGACCTGAAAAGGTTGCCCCACGGCACGATCGACAGTGATGCGCCCACGAAAAGAGAAGTACTGAAGATCCTGATGTCTCTTTTCGACCCGCTCGGACTCGCCGCACCTATCATGTCACGAGCGAAACAGCTGTTACAGGAAATCTGGAGAAGAGGAACTGACTGGGATCAACCGATCGACACAGACCTTCGTCCACAATGGAAGGAATGGATGGACCACCTTCGAAGACTGGCGGAGATTCGAGTTCCCAGATGCTACCATTTTTACAGTCAAGCCGTTCGGTTGGAACTACACACCTTTGTCGACGCCAGTGAGGTCGCGTACGCAGCGGCACTATACTGGCGCACCACGCATACAGACGGAAGAACCGAGACATCGCTCGTGACTGCTAAGTCCCGAGTAGCGCCGCTTAAATTAATGTCCATTCCGCGTTTAGAATTGCAAGCCGCGGTGATGGGAAGTCGCATGGCAGCCGCCGTGATTCAGGAACACGATCGCAAACCAGACGCGAAGATCTATTGGACAGATAGTAAGACAGTTCTGGCATGGCTTAGAAACGGAGCGCGCTCTTATCGCCCTTACGTCGCACACAGATTGGGAGCAATAGAAGAAAACACCACAGTGTCGGAATGGCGGTGGGTTCCCACGAAGCTAAACGTCGCAGACGACGCCACGAGGGATGTACCTCACAACATAGACAGCACACACAGATGGTTCCGCGGTCCAGAGTTTTTACGAAGCGATCCATCCACGTGGCCCGTCGAAACTACAACGCCTCCACACAATACGGGCGAAGAAAGAACTTTCGCGACAAGAGCAAGATACACAGTATGCCTCGCCGAAGCCCTCCCACGCGCCGAGCGTTTCTCCAAATGGGAGAAACTACTGCGAAGCACTGCACGCGTACTACAGTACATAGACTTGTGCCGACCAAAAATTGCGTCGGTGCATTACAAAAGAAACAAACGCAACAAAGAAAAGGACGCAACATGGACTAGAACCCCTCAGAAGCAGTCTCCGTGTCCAAAACACACGAAGCCGCGCAATGACAGTCACAGCCGCAAGTTCCACGCCATGGATGGGACACTCCTTCGAAGAGCAGAAGAACTCTTAATCAGACATTGTCAACAGGAAAGCTTCAGCGAAGAAATAGCTGCCATCAACGGCGGCAACATCCCGTCCCAACAGAGCCGCCTACACAACCTGGCCGCAGAAATCATGAACGGAGTGCTGGTAATCAAGTCAAGAATACTAGCGGCAGAAGAGGTTCCGGAACACACCAAGAGGCCAGCGATCCTCGACGGAAAACATACAGTTACGCGCCTCTACGTGAACTACGTGCACCGACTCCTACACCATGCGGGCGTCGAGACAACCCTGAACGAGTGCAAACAGCGATACTGGATAGTGCGACCTCGACCGACAGTTAAGGCGGTAATACACAACTGCCTGATCTGTCGAATCCGTAAAGCATCTCCTCCTAACCCATCCACAGGTAACCATCCGTTCTGCCGCCTAGCACATCATCAACGTCCGTTCACACACACGGGCGTCGACTACTTCGGGCCGCTCACCGTGACCGTGGGACGGTCAACACAGAAGAGATACGTGGCTCTATTCACGTGCCTGACGACTCGCGCCGTCCATTTGGAAATAGCAGCGTCCCTCACTACAGACTCGGCTATCATGGCGTTGCGTCGATTTATAGCAAGGCGCGGCCTACCGGCTGAAATTTGGTCTGACAATGGCACCAACCTACAGGGTGCTGACAGAGAACTACGACGCTCCATCAACGACGCTACGTGCGAAGACGCCAACCGCCGAGCCATCAACTGGCGGTACATCCCTCCCAGTGCACCATTCATGGGCGGTGCCTGGGAACGACTCGTACGAAGCGTGAAGAACTCCCTGACTGCTGTACTCCACGAGCGTCACCCCAGCGAGGAAACTCTAGCTACGCTCATAACAGAGGTCGAAAACGTAATTAACAGTCGACCGCTCACACACGTCTCTGTCGATCCAGATGATCCGGAGGCATTGACCCCTAACCACTTCTTGCTTGGAGGTTCCGCCAATCTAGCAGCGCCAGGCGAATTCCGGGACGACGACGCAGCCTGCCGAAGTCACTGGCGCGCCTCTCAGCGCCTAGCGGACATGTTTTGGTCCCGCTGGGTGCGAGAATATCTACCGGAGCTTCAACACCGGCGGGAGCCCTACAGTCGAGGTGAACAACTGCGTGTCGGAAGCCTCGTCCTGATCGCCGACGGAACGCTGCCTCGAAACATATGGCCGCGTGGCATCATCACCAAGACCTTCCCGGGACCAGACGGCGTGGTGCGAACAGCCGACGTGCGAACTCGGAGTGGGACCCTGCGACGGCCTACCAAGAAGCTCGTGATCCTGCCAGTGGACCCCGAAGCTGCACAGGAGCTTGATCTGCGCCGCACCGAGAACAACGGGACGACGCACGGCGGGAGAAATGTGCAGCATACAAACATTCTATATGTAAATAGTTTATAGTTATTTGTGCGACATACGAACGTTTCATATGTAAATAGTTCATAGTAATTTGTATATAGTTTTGGTAAATAAATAAATAGTATGAGGTCTTGTCCCTACGGTATAGCCACGAACCACCTAAGCGCAGTGATTTATGCGCTGTCTCTTTCACTCACGTAGCTCCATCTCGCTCGCGCGCCTACAGAGACAGCTGTACGCGTTAGAGTGAGATGGAGCTCAAAACAGTATAAAAGGAGTGCCGAAATCGGGTTCGGCACGGCAGTTTCCCGATAGCAAGTACAGTAAGAACAATAGTGGCTAAAGAAGAAGTAATAGTGACAAGTCCTCAGTGTGTTAAAAGTATATCAGTGTTTGGTTTTCTCCTACTTTGTTACCCATTTTACTGTTTCTTGGCTTAATCTGTTTTTGTCAAAACAGTCCACTTGACAAAGCTTTTTTAAAGGCCCAGAACCAGCGGAAAAACAACGAGGGACTGAATAACAGTCCGTCCCTCACACTTGTAATCTAACGGATTCAAATCTGGACTGGAGGAGGGCCAGTCTTCGTGCCGGATGAAGTCGATTTCACGCACCGCCAGCATACGGCATACGGGGAAATGTAATAGCGGATAGGTCCACCCATGCGGACCCTGACGACGATCACAATGAATTAATGAAAGTTCCTTTTACCGACTATTACAGTTCATTTAAAACTAACAATAAACTTTTTTGGAAACAGTACTGGGACTTTACACTGCAGACCAAAGGAAAATGGTACCGGCAAATAAAAAAAGAAATACCAACGAGACCTTGGTACGACAAAGAACAATGGCAGGTTCCCATACATGAAATTAGTTGACATAAATATGTAGCGTTTAGAAGTGAAAAAAATATCAAAAAATTCAGCAGCAATTCCTAAACAATAATGTATTAGGGATTTCCGATGAAAAGTCTAATACTAAAGATATTTCAATTCAAAGATTTTGAGGTTATGATCTATTTGACATTCCTGAATAAAATATTTTTATCTATGAAGCTGATAAAAATGTTATTTGCCTATTTTCCAAATAGCATTATAATACAGCTGAGGCAGGGTCGTGAATTAAACATGTACCTACTGAACTTGACTTAAGTATAATTATTGTGGGGAAAGATGATCCGCCACACCGTAGGTACTTACACACAAGAGTTTACATTCGTGTTTACGTTTACATGTTCAGATATGAACACATTATACTTAATTATAGGAATAATTTGTTTATTTTTTGGAAATCGATAAATCCTTTAAACTTATAAACTGCTGAACCGTTTTTAATAATTCACCATTAGATTTGTACCAAAAGTAACAAGCCACATATAATTTATTTCAATACAAGCTAAGTTGTGTTTGTCAATAGTTGTGCAGAAAATATCTTCAGACCCTAAATCTGGACTTAGAAATTAAATTAGAAAATAAAAACGGGTTCTAAATAAAACACTGGTTTTTTTAATGTTTATTCATCTTTATAATTATCCTATCTTATATATCTAAAAATTCTGCAGGGGCAGATATGTCTTGATGTCTGGCCCGTCCCAAATACCAGATTACTATCATGGTATGAGCGCAGCAGCCCACTGTACGACGCACAACCAAGCAACTACAATAGTATTCTATAATGCCTGCTCGACCAGCCTGGTCGGACCAGGTACATTATTTTCAATTAGTAATTAAACATAATACTGTTTATTTGAAACATGGTGTGATTTTATTTTACCCCTTATCAATAAGGTATCTGAACTGCCTCTTAAATTAAATTAAGATGAACTAATTGTTTCTTTGCACACTTTAATTATAGAACTACCGTGGAAACGTACATGTTCACCATAATAGGAACGTGTTTGTCGAATTTGTTATGTTCTCACGGCAAATATAGCATATTATATCGGTCTGCTATGCTTTGGAAATTAGCCGATCTCCAGATCATATTTGTGGCCACAGTCATGTTTGCTAGATTATTTTCTAAGTGAAATCTTTCAAGTATTCGTGTATTTAAATTATGTCACAATATGTCAGTATGAAATGACGGAAGTAGTGATTTTTTTTCCTAAATAAGATAAGCTATGGTAGTAACTATACAGCCAAATAACAGACGATCCAGTCATTCATTAAGTTCTTAGAGTAGGCAACCAAAAGGAGACGGCATTACGCTCGAATCTTGAACAAAAGATTCAGCAATGTCGGTGGGGGGCTTCGTACAACTACAAATAAACATGTGCACACAAATGCAAAATGTAATCACGTCGCTACGCACGCACACTACACCATTTCATACAACACTGGCAAATTTATGCACACAGTTACAAATTTATCTTGATGTGTAATGTATTTACAGTGTCATATATTGACAACTGTGTAAAAACAGTAGAGCGTAGCAATGTCGACACGAGGTATAGATAGCGTTGTCCTTATCTATCGATAGATAAAATAACACAATTATAATTTATGAAATGTTTTAAAATTATTTTTTATGTGTATCATCTTTTCTATCGCTTTCTTGCAATCTCTGGGTGTGATTTCGTGAAAAGGGACGGAAGTAGAGAGGTATAGTTAAAAATAGTGTAAATTAATATTCCTAATTTAATCTAAATACTGTAAAGATAATAAAGGTAATGAGTTACCTTGACCTTGTTGACCTGTTGTTACATTACTTAGGACTAAGTTATAATGAGGTAACAATAATC
The DNA here is from genome assembly GCA_905220505.1 of Laothoe populi. Classification (NCBI taxonomy): domain Eukaryota; kingdom Metazoa; phylum Arthropoda; class Insecta; order Lepidoptera; family Sphingidae; genus Laothoe; species Laothoe populi. The sequence goes on along the minus strand of HG992146.1, from coordinate 4,007,479 downwards.
TTACTATTAATGAACAACATTTTAATAAAAGTAAAAGGTTAATTAAATTTCAAAAATAACAATGAGCATGACCAAATAAGAATTTAATTAATAATAAAATATATATATTATATCTAAGTATAACAATATTATAGAATTGTAGCTATAAGAAAAAATGGTTAGCTATATGTACATCTACCCATTTTGCCACAACAGATTTTTTGAATTTTGGCAATTTATCAACAAAGACATCATACATACATCGTTTCACAAATAGAGTTATATGATTTGGACAAACGGGATATGGCAGAGAATTGTTTTAGGTTGGTTCTGGTCTCTTGGTTTCTTATATAAGTAAACTCGTCTTCTTCTGTTTTCCTAATGAAAACACGACCTTGCTTAATCTACACGAATTTGTACTCTTTATCTTTGGCGATCTCGCTAAAAATGTATCCCGAAGCCTAGGGGTAGCCAATTTAACAATGATTGAGCGAGGTCTCTTGTCGTCTCTGTTACTTTTTACCACACGAGTGCAATGATGAATGTCGGATTCTTTCAAGTCGCAGGATACCTTAAACAGCTGAGTAATCATAGATAGCAAGTTTTACTGTTTGTGCTCGGGGACACACTCTATCTCAAGATTGTTAGAACGGTTATGCTGCTCAGCAACCTGAAGCCTGATTTGCAGATCCTGTAACGTATTTGTTAACTGAACGTTCTCTTTCTTTAGCTCTCCCAGTGTGTCTTGGTATTTGGCGATGGTGGATTTGGTGGTTTTATAATTTTCATTCAGAAACAAAAATTATTCTCCAAAGCAGTTATTTCCTGTTTTATAGATTGAAATTCGGTTCTCACCATCTGCCTAAGGGTTTGGTTAAGCTCCTGTGCTAAAGCCAATTTCATGACATTGAATTCTTCTCTTATTATTTCCCTAACGTCTTTCTTTGTAATAACTGAAGCGGACGAGTTTAAGCCGGAACTTCCACTAATTGCGCTAGTATCAACAGTGGCTTTGTTTTGATACGTAATATTGTCATTAATAAAAGGTAGCGAGTCATTATTGTACCTTGACTTGCCGGATGAGTCAATGGGACGTAAAGGTGTATTACCAGTGACGTAGCTATAGCTTTTACATGGTGGGGGTCCGCGGGTAAAAACTAAAAATCTAACCGCTCAAATCATAGTTATTTAGAAATTACTTAAACATAGAATGGGAAAACGCTAGTTAATAAAAAATTGCTACTTGCTATTTGAATTTGGACTTTGGATGGATGAAAATCTGCCGCAGATTTTCATTCATTTTTGTTTTATTGTTTACATAACAACTGTCAAAATATCAAATATCAAGTGAAGTCAATTTATTTTTGGTAAATAACTATTTTAATGTTGCTTATTACCAAGATGAGATGTTAGAACTCAGGGAGAAAATTCTCACGCACTCGAATCAACTTCGTACACGAAAAATAATTCAAATTCGAACTTTTTTCGAGTGAATGTAAAGTTAAGCTATTATGGAAATGTCGAGTCCGGTGTTTCTCGAAGGTCTTGATGGTACGAATATAGCGGGCAATTCTCACGCACTCGAATCAACTTCGTATACGAAAAATAATTCAAATTCGAACTTTTTTCGAGTGAATGTAAAGTTAAGCTATTCTGGAAATGTCGAGTCCGTGTTTCTCGAAGGTTTTGATTGTCAGTGTACAATGTCAAATGTTCATAAATAAATTATTTTAAAAATAGAATTCGAAATCAAAATATTTGAGCTATTCTGAAAATTACCATTCGAACATTTCTCGAAGGTTATCGCTCGAACTGCTTCGACTGGTACAGACCGTCCGAGACGTACATCTCGAATTCGAACCATTCAATATTGTGTCCTAACTTGATGATGATGATGATGTCCTCCAAGAAGTATCCTTCGACGGCGAACCTTGCACTTTTGGAATAAGTTTTTTTCGCCAATGTGAGCATATGTGACTAGCTAGCCCTAATTTTGTTTTAAATCCCTGTCACAGGACGTACAGAACAGTTGTCTAGAAGAGTAGCTGTAAGAGTCAACTCAAACTGGCGCAGAGTCGAAACGTCGCGTCACGACCTATTTTTCAACTACAGTACATGGCGACGCGCGTCGTGTAAACTTAGGGCCAACCCTAAGTGTACACAGTTTTAGGTCTTATTTATTGCAGCTCACGCTGGGCGTCAAGGCATTGGATTCATACATGTTTCCTCAAAATGTGCACATGATTTTCGTACTGAGCCACGCCATTCGTTCTAGTGACACGAAAGTTCTTCCCAGCAGTCGCAGGGTACGCCGCAAGATGCTAAGTAACGCTTGATGATATTGTAGTAGGTAGAAAATGACATCCAGGCTTACGCCATTCTTGACCGAGTTTGCCTCAAACCACTGAAACCTAATGGCGTCTAAACCATATGGCGTCTTGACAAATTTCATATTTAATGTATCAGGTGAATTCTCCAGATAAAGTGGCAAGATTGTTTCCTTAACATTAATATTTTACGACGTTTATAGCTAAGCGGCATAGAGTTTATGCTCTTGGAGGTGGTGCGGTAATGTTGGACGTATAAAGGCCTCTAGACACCCAAAGATATTGTTTTATTTTGGTCCTAACTTACTGCGTATATGATGCCCTATGCTAATGTGTTTACCCATAAAAATACTCAATCTCGTGTTTTTATTATGATTTCACTAAAAGTCTTAGAAATATAAAATACTTGGAAGAGTCCAAAACCATGTCCAAGAACTGGATAGTGGATGCACATTTGATGAGGCCCGAGACACTATGGATATAAAAATTCTTATAGATTTTTAGTTCGAAATTCAAATTTTTTAGTAGAATCTCATAGTAAAGACTCGAATTCAAATGGATATGGATGCAACTTTCGAAAAAATAACTTTGTAGTTCGAAATTATGTAATAGAGAAATGATTCGAACTATAGATTCGAGTACGAAATTATTTTGAATGAAAGGAGAATTGCCCTCCAAGTACTTATGGTACATCATATACTATCACACTCATCACTACTAAGTAGTCACTACTTAAGACTCGGTCGTATTTTTTTAAATAGATGTGCCCTGAAAAAAAAGCGGTCTTGTTTTACCAGTTGATTTAAGCGCTAAAAGTACACGAAAAAAATTAAACTAGGCTCAAAAGTCGTAGAAAAATCTGTTAATTCCAAATATGCATATAGCTGAATGCTGCAAAAATGGACACTTAAATCAAATAGCCTGCTAACCGTCTATATTATCCGCTATCAGTAGTCCGCGATTTTTTATTATGTCGTATGCTAAGGGGAGTGTCCGGACCCCCTGAACCCCCACTTATATACGCCCTTGTGTATTACTGTTATCAGTTTTTGGTTGCTTTGCACATCATCCGTGACACTTCCATTTTTTGGTCAACACTAATTGTAGAGAAGCGTTTTTCAGGTATGCACATGGAACACAACAATGACGGCCGTTGCAAATTATTTTAAAATGTATTTGATGATTACTCACCTTTTTTGAGGTATTCCGATTCATCAAATATAGCACCGGAAAGTACACAAAACGACCTTTCCAATGGTATATAGTATGTGAGAAAATGTTCTGTTATTCCATAAAATTGCTAATTAAATAAGCGGAGCCAAGAAATACAGTGTTACTGGTAACGAATGCGATTAGCGAATGAAATTATTGTATGTCATTGAGAGCGATTATCACCTGTTTTGTTTGGTGTGGTAGCCGGCTAACGGCTATCTATTATGAAGAGCATATAAAAAGGGCTTGACATCTCGACATGAATACAGGATGTCCCAAAAGTCGAAGTCAAGCCGGAACCGGGTGAAAAGGCAAGTCATACCGGTAATCAAAAAAATATAAAAAAATCTAAGTTGCAATTTTAAAATTATAGGCATGGCCCGCGCTTTTTCAAAGTATAATCCTAAATTGCGCATTTGTGTGATCTTACGTAAGAACTATTAAGACTCCCTCCCACCCTTTGTATGAAAAAATAAGACATGATCGACTCCCCCCTACATCATCTAACGTAATAAATGAATGGCGCCAAAATTCATACCTAAATATTTTTTAAATATACCGGATACATTTTTAGGATCACATTTTTTTGACAAATACTTTATTCTGGTTTTGGTATATTTTGTGACATTCCTAGTGTGTTAGAACTATTTACATTAAAAGTATGTGTTTAGAAGACAGTCCAGATGGATTAGTAATTTTATTGATAACCTTTATAAGTTTATCTACAACACTATTTGAGTCTTGCATAAACGACAGTGTTACCACATAAACCACCCAAAATGCCAGTGTAATAAAGTTTATGAAATTGTAAACTTAGTCGTAATATTTTTAAATTATAAATTAAGTTAAGGAAGCATAAATAAAGTAATCCTACTTATATTATAAATGCGTATGTTTGGATGGATGCATGGTTGTTTGATATCCAATCACGCTACAACAGCTGGACGGATCTACTTAAAATTTGGCACAGAGATAGATTGTAGTCTGGAAAAGCACATAGGCTACTTTTTATCCCGGAGAAATGTACAGTTCCCATGGGATAGTTTAGTTTTTCACAGAGCAAGGGATCGACATGATTTTTTGCATAGTGGCAGTTTAGGGATCAGAAAATGACAAAGACCACTTTTAACTCGAAAAAATGCACGCTTCCTATGGGATAACAAAATATAGAAGAACAAAATATTAAAATGCTCCAAGACTTAAACACGGGCGGAGCCGCGGGCAACATTAGTTAAAAATGAATATTAAAAAAACAACTTGCGTTTAAGATATTGAATGCAAATAAATTTTGCACTACTGTGGCTAAAAGTTTAACCTGGCAACATTTATTACCCGATGATAATTTTTAGAAATTATATGTTTTGTTGCTTTTAAGGTCTTTTAGGCCAAAGAAAAATCTTTTTCATAAGAATTCTATAAGCCGTTAAAAAAACTATAAAATCAATGCATATATGTGTGTCCCTACAATTACAAATAACAAAAATAAATCAGCTTTACTTTTTACCAACTTAATCTTAGAGTATTTAACACTGGAGACGCCATTGAGCGCTTACCCCGTTTGACAAATGTAAGAAAGAGCACGGTGCTCATACACGTTCTATAAAACTAGTTGCGCTTCGTGATCCGCCACTAAAAAAGTGACATCACGTGCGAATGGAGCTCCGTGAAAAAGCCCGCCTGTAGCGGTATTATCATGTAAAAATAGATCTGACACATAAAACTTACAAAAATACAACATTATTTTTCACCTGAACGTATTTTTTTAAAGTAATATTATCCTTAAATCTTAGAGTAGGCAACCAAAAGGAGACGGCATTACGCTCGAATCTTGAACAAAAAATTCAGCAATGTCGGTGGGGGGCTTCGTACAACTACAAATAAACATGTGCACACAAATGCAAAATGTAATCACGTCGCTACGCACGCACACTACACCATTTCATACAACACTGGCAAATTTATGCACACAGTTACAAATTTATCTTGTTGTGAAATATATTTACAGTGTCATATATTGACAACTGTGTAAAAACAGTAGAGCGTAGCAATGTCGACACGAGGTATAGATAGCGTTGTCCTTATCTATCGATAGATAAAATAAAACAATTATAATTTATTAAATGTTTTAAGATAATTTTTTATGTGTATCATCTTTTCTATCGCTTTCTTGCAATCTCTGGGTGTGATTTCGTGAAAAGGGACGGAAGTAGAGAGGTATAGTTAAAAATAGTGTAAATTAATATTTCTAATTTAATCGAAATACTGTAAAGATAATAAAGGTAATGAGTACTGAGAAAAATACAAGCCAAATAAGCAAAAATAAAAACTTTATTTTTTAGATTTTTTTTTAAATAATACTCCTTTAATTTATTTAATCTATACTATTATATAAAGCTGAAGAGTTTGTTTGTTTATTTGAACGGGCTAATCTCAGGAACTACTGGTTCGAATTGAAAAAATCTTTTAGTGTTGGATAGCCCATTTATCGAGGAGCGCTATAGGCTATATAACATCACGCTATCACCAATAGGAGCGGAGCAGCAATGAAAAATGCTGCAAAAACGGGGAAAATTGATTCCTTTTGAGAGCTTCCGTTGCGTACGCTGCGTTAACGGTTCAAGTTACATAACAATCAATTCTGAGGACCAATTAAATAAACTTGAGCGTCTTCAAAATTTCTGTATAAGATTTATATTTGGACTACGCAAATATGATCATGTTTCTGAGTTTCGTGCTAAGCTCAAGTGGTTACCCATACGACTTCGTCGGAATGCTCACATTCTTTCTCTTCTGTACAATATCTTGTTTAATCCTCTAGCCCCTTCTTATCTCAAACAACGCTTTCTTTTTCTCCATGAGTCACATGCAAGATCCTTGAGGTCGTCGGAGAATCTGAAGTTGAGGATGCCCGTGCACACCACAACATTCATGGATAAGTCCTTTTCAGTAGAAGCTGTTCGACTGTGGAACACACTTCCAGTTGTGGTGAGACAGGCTCAAACACTGACATCGTTCAAAAGAATGGTCAAACTACACTACCTTTCTCTCTCCACAGATACACCCTTAAGTATTAATTGAATCTATTGGTAATCTATAGTTTTTTTTTTCTACATAATATATTTATTTATCTATGAAATTGTCTATATATATATTATGTGTAATTATTTATTTATCATACATTTGTATATGTGTATGTGTATGTATGTGTGTATATATTTGTATAAATATACATTTATTTAAAGTATTTTTGTTTATTTATATTTATTGGTGTTTTTAATCCTTTATTCTTTAGACTGCCCTCTCTTTCTCCTTTTCTTATATCCATCCCATGGTTGTCTGTAAGAAATTGCCTAGAGCGATAAGACCGCCATTTGTACTTTTAATATATAAATGTAATCTTTCTTTATTTTTTCATCTTAAGTGTACAATAAAGAATAAATAAATAAATAACAATCATGTATGACGAAATTGTTCCTCTTAAAAAGTTCTAAAAAAAGTCCGCGATAGCATATGTCTATCTATTTCGGTTGGCTCACTATAACCTTTTTAATGGTTATCGAATTTGTTCTGAAACAATGTATTATTTGGAAAGGGGTTTTTATAAACATGGTATTAATCCTTATCCAAATAAATACTTTATTCATCACATTTAATTTTGAACAAAGTTGCCCTTTACGTTATTTGATTTCAATGAATATCTTAGGAGATATTACAGTTTTAAAATATCTCCGCAGCAAAATTAATATTGTTGTTTGTATGTCTGTTTCTTACCTTTTCATGACTAAACGGGTGAACGAATCCTAATGAAATTCAGTAGAGGTATAGATTATATCCTAGGGAAGGACATAGGGTATCTTTTGTCTCAAAAAAATATCTTGAAAGGGGTGAAATAGAGGTTAAAAGTTTGTATGGGCAATCCGTAATACTTCAACTTAGGGATCAGAAAATTCATATTTAGGCTTTAGGTAAAAAATAAAGAAATACGTGTTTCAACGTTTTTACCAAATCATCCCTTAAGGGCGAAGTGAGGAGTTAACTTATGAGGTACTAGCTGTTGCTCGCAGCTCCGCCCGCGTGGAGGTCATGTTTGGGAGAAAAAGTATACAATACAAAATACCAATTTTCATGCGTTTAACTTAAAAAATTATGGATTTTCATACAAAATTTCATCCCCTATTTTACCCCCTTAGAGGCGGAATTTCCAAAAATCCTGAAACATATATTTTTTATTTTTAACTAAAATGCCGAATACTAATTTTCATGAATTTAATTTAAAAAATGACGGATTTTCATATAAACTTTCATCCCCTATTTTACCCCTTTAGGGGTGGTATTTCCAAAAACCCTTCCTTAATGGATGTCTACGTCATAATAGGTACTTACTGTCAAAATTTCAAGTCTCTAACCCCAGCCGTTTAGGCTGTGCGTTGATCGATCAGTCAGTCAGTCAGTCAGTCAGTCAGTCAGTCAGTCAGCTTCTTCTTTTATATATACAGATTCTTTAAATGTAATCTCAAGCTTCAGGCACAACACTTTTTTTTGTCGCGGGGAAAGCATTTTATTACTGCCGTCCGCTTCGGGGGGAAGCGGAATGAGAATAACACGGTTATGCTGGACTAGCCGGTCTTACGACCCAGCACCCCCTCGCCCGGATGATGGTTATCCGGGCTGCGGCTGGGCCGAGTCCCTACTACTTATGTACACCCAACCGGACACTACCAGCGAAAACCCCGCGGTGGCCTTCTTCGACACTTACGGAGTGATCCCGGGGTATTATAAGGAGTGCTAGAAGTTTAAGTTAGGAGTTGTGCCTGTCTAGCCATCTAGACAGTCACATCACCTGAGATTCAGGACGATCGCTATAGGTGTCTCAGTGCAGAAGACAACTCCTTGCATTGATACTTCTGCTGCCGAAAATAAACTCCACGGGGGCGGAGCCGCGAGCAACAGCTAGTATGGATATGGATATTGTTACATTACTTAGGACTAAGTTATAATGAGGTAACAATAATCTTACTATTAATGAATAACATTTTAAGGATACCACGACATGAGTTAAGAAAAAAAAGTAACACCAGTATTCAATAAAAGTAAAAGGTTAATTAAATTTTCAAAAATAACAATGAGCATGACCAAATGAGAATTTAATTAATAAATTAATAATAAAATATATATTTTTTATATCTAAGTATAACAATATTATAAAATTGTAGCTATAAGAAAAAATGGTTAGCTGTATGTACAGCTAACATACAGCAAACCATTTTGCCTCAACGGCTTTTTTGAATTTTGGCAATTTATCAACAAATACATCATACATACATCGTTTCACAAATAGAGTTATATGATTTGGACAAACGGGATATGGCAGAGAATTGTTTTAGGTCGGTTCTGGTCTCTTGGTTTCTTATATAAGTAAACTCGTCTTCTTCTGTTTTCCTAATGAAAACTCGACCTTGCTTAATCTACACGAATTTGTACTCTTTTTCTTTGACGATCTGGCGAGCCGCTGCGTGTAATTTGTTTTTAGGTGAAAGGTGCTCAACAATGTAAAGCGGCAATTTAATACCTCCAATGCCTATGTGAGCAGTACTGAGCTTGTCGTTTGGATTTGCCTTATTAAAATTTATTGTTTTCGCTAAAATGTATCCCGAAGCCTAGAGGTAGCCAATTTAACAATGATTGAGCGAGGTCTCTTGTCGTCTCTGTTACTTTTTACCACACGAGTGCAATGATGAATGTCGGATTCTTTCAAGTTGCAGGATACCTTAGACAGATGAGTAATTATAGATAGCAAGTTTTACTGTTTGTGCTCGGGGACACACTCTATCTCAAGATTGTTAGAAGGGTTATGCTGCTCAGCAACCTGAAGCCTGATTTGCAGATCCTGTAACGTATATGTTAACTGAACGTTCTCTTTCTTTAGCTCTCCCAGTGTGTCTTGGTATTTGGCGATGGCGGATTTGGTGGTTTCATAATTTTCATTCAGAAAAAAACATTATTATCCAAAGCAGTTATTTCCTGTTTTATGAATTGATTTTCGAGATTGAAATTCGGTTCTCACCATCTGCTTAAGGGTTTGGTTAAGCTCCTGTGCTAAAGCCAATTTCATGACATTGAATTCTTCTCTTATTATTTCCCTAGCGTCTTTCTTTGTAATAACTGACGCGGAAGAGTTTAAGCCGAAACTTCCACTAATTGCGCTAGTATCAACAAAGGCTTTTTTCTATGCGTAATATTGTCATTAAAAGGTAGCGAGTCATTATTAGCGTGGGGGGTGACGTCACGGACGTTGAGCTAGTGGTATCTGAGTCAGTACTTCTTACGTTAAAAAAATAAAACAAGATTTACTTTGGTGATTATTTATTTATTAAAGTATTACATTGAGTGGAATAATCAAGACGTATCGTTATACAGTGTTTTACAAGTGTAAATAGACAATAAATAGTAATTAACTAAATCTAAACATAAAATCTGTACAAACTACCTTAAACTATATAGAATAAAAAAAGTGATCAGTTCATAATATATATACAGAAGAAAGAATATTTCGCAGTGCATACCAGTGTATATGTGCTTAGCCTTAACACAGTGCAGCACTCTATGGTGTATCGAGTCCCCTTAAATCTCCCATTCTTATATTTTTAATTTAAGCGCCATCTGCCGTTCCTCCGGCACATCACTTAGCAAGATCAATTATAACAACACGCAACAACATGCCGGCAGTGAAGTGTGGTGGATGTGCAAAATATCTGACGCCGCTAGGTGCCGCTAGGTGTAGTGTTTGTAAGGCACTCTTTCACCGGGCTTGCGGTTCCTTACCATCATCTGGTATTGTGGCGCCATCATGGAGCTGTCCCGACTGTGTAAACAGAGATATGGAGGCCAACACTTTAGACACACCAGCGGCAGCATGTACATCCGAAGAGTCTGCGGATTTTCTGGGATATAGTGACAATTATACCTCAGATATATCCAGTATGCTATCCAGTTTCAAGGAGGAACTACGGGGAGAGCTGCAAAAGATGTTCAAGGAGGAATTTATATCGCTCAGAAAGGATTTTTTAAGTGAATTCCAAAGGCTGCGCACAGACCTGACCCAACTTCAGGCAGACAGGGACCAGCTAAGGGGGTCTATGGTCACCATAAACGAGCGTCTGCATACAATGGACAACAGAATGGCTGCGGTTGAGCAGAAATTGATGGGACCATCGGAGGCGACCGAGGAAATTGCTCAATTAAGGCGGGAACTTAATGATCGCCAACCAACAATTGTTACTGAACGATTTGGAGATCGCTAATCTACCTGAGTGCAGCAATGAAAACCTTACTCACACAGTTCAGCTTATAGGCACTAAGTTAGGCGTCAGCGTTGAAGCGCGTGATATAGTGTGTGCGGAGCGCGTCGGTGGCAGGCGAGTGAATGCTACGAGCGCTGCAGGCCCGGCCGCGGGGACAGCGGAGACCCGCCCGCGCCCCGTAGTCGTGCGTCTCGCGCGCCGTCTCCTGCGCGACGAGTTGATGCGCGCCGCGCGAGTACGCCGGGGAGCTAACACCACAGATCTCGATATGTCCGGCCCACCACGACGGTTTTATTTAAATGAGCGTCTAACTAAGGCAAACCGTATGTTATTTCGGAGAGCTCGTGAGGTTGGTCAGCGTCTGGGATGGAAATTCGTATGGACGAATCATGGTCGCATCCTTGCCCGCTACAAGGCTGATGATAAACCGAGCATTATACAAACTGAGACTGATCTGCAGCGTGTTTTTGGCCCCGACGCAGAAAACCCCCTTCAAAAGTAGAATCTTCCTTGGAATTTTAATTTTATTTTTAATCCTAATTGAGTTATTATTTTCATTTAACTGTCATGTATTATTTAGCACTGCATGTCGTGGCTTTGAGAGTAATATGTGCACTGTCGGTACCGGGAGAACAAAACTTCTAGTTTATATTATTTCATCGATCTCGAGCACACTTAAAAACTATATTATTTTATTGCCTTATGTAGGGACAATTGTATACTTCTCTTTCATAATTATTTGTATTTATAAGTATTTATTTATTTCTCAGCTTCTACATCTATCATATTATTTTTGTCTCGTTAGGGCCAACCTCCAATCTATATTTCTTCATAATAGATAACGAAAATGCCGCGTAATCATATAATTAAATTTGGACTTTTTAATGCCGGCTCATTATCTTCAAATCATGATGAATTTATTATTGCGATGCAACACCATTCAGTGGACATCATGGCTATCAATGAGACATGGTTGCGTAGGGGGGAGGAGGGTAGAGCACCAGCGGTCCCTGGATATCTATTACGGCATATACCTCGTCCGGAGACAGTCTGTGGAGGTCGCGGGGGAGGTGTCGCTTTTTACGTTAAACTAGGTACTAGTATTCGAGTTAGATCCCACCCTCACAATCCTCAGGTGGAACAAATGTGGATGAGTCTCACGGCTAACTCTAAAAAAATACTAATAGGTACTGCATACCGGCCTCCCAGGCTGGATTTAGATATTTTTATAGACGCTATCACAGAAAGCGCCTGTGCATTAGCTCCGTATGACAAAGTAATCATATTAGGGGATTTTAATTGTAATATGCTTGATTTAAATAATATAAAAGTTAAAAAGGTAATAGATTTCTTACAATACTTTAATTTGAATCAACTTGTAAATACCCCTACACACTTTGTAGGAGACAGTGCCACCCTGATTGATGTGATTTGTACAGACGCGGACTACCGGGGGGTTGAGGTAGACCATATTACGGAACTCGGTCACCACTCGTTTGTTACGTGCGAGATCGTTTTCAAAAAAGAAAAACCGACACATAATGTTATCACATATCGCCCGCTTAAAAACATACTGCTCGACGATTTTAGTCGGGACCTGGAGACCATTCCGTGGAACTCAATATGCGAATTAGAGGACGTAAATAATATGGTGCACTCGTTTAATATGCACGTTACGCGGCTTTTCGATCTGCATGCACCTATAACAACCAGACATTTCAAAACTCAACCAACGCCTTGGATAACAGACAATATAAAATTAATGTTTAAATTAAGAAGCGACGCCGGTAATAGATACCGTCGTACTAAAGTCGATTCACACAAACGTTATTATCTAGATTTAAAACATTTAGCTACATTTAGTTTATTGAATGAAAAAAAGGCCTTTTTCAACAAGTACATTAATGAAAACATACACGATTCGAAATCACTATGGTCTAATCTAAAAAAACATGTGCTATCAGAAAACAGAAGCGATAACCAACTTTTAGAGTCGTTTAAGGATCCGGATGGTATAAACTCAGCGTTTCTGGATGTTCCGGGCGACCCTAACGTTACGATTTCCCAGTTAACCTTCTTTGAATCGAACCGGTACGGCACTGGAAAATTTTCACTTAAACAAACAGATCCCTCAACGATCAGTAAAATTCTACAGAGCATATCGACCAACGCACAAGGCGTTGACGGCATCTCCAGAGATATGCTGAATCTTACCTTACCGTGGTCATTAACCACTATAACGGAAATCGTAAATAGATCCATCGCATCTCACAAATTTCCGAATCTGTGGCGGGAGGCTATTGTAAAACCACTGCCTAAAAATAAAAATCCGCAATGTTATAAGGACCTTCGCCCTATTAGCATATTGGCCTGTTTGTCCAAGGTGTTGGAAAGAGTGGTGTATTTGCAGATTACCGACTTCCTCGAAACCAACGGAACACTACCGGACCTTCAATCAGGTTTTAGAAGGTGACGCGGTACCACAACTGCCTTGGCCGATGTCGTGGGTAACATCCTCGAAGCTCGGGACCGGGGGGAGGGGTCGATACTGACACTACTGGATTACTCAAGGGCCTTTGATTCAATCAATATCTCACTACTTTTAGCGAAACTCACATATTACGGGTTCGAATACCAAACTGTAAGATGGTTTGAGAGCTATTTGACCGGTAGGTCTCAACGCGTTGAGATTCGAATGAACGACGGTACAGTTTTGTCATCCTCCCCGCGATCTATATCCAGAGGAGTACCGCAGGGGTCACTTCTGGGACCTATTCTTTTTATATTATATAGTGCTGACATGATCAATAGCATTAGATATTGTAAATATCATGTATACGCGGATGATACTCAGCTGTACGTCTCATTTGACGCCAGAAGAACTTCATCCGCCGTTGCGATTTTGAATGAAGAACTTGACAAAATTGCCGCCTGGTCGTCAATTAACTCACTGGTGCTCAACCCTCAAAAATCAAAATATATGGTTTTGGGGAGTAAAAATCAAATCAATGCTATTATATCTGCGAATCCCGACGTTAAAATCATGGCAGGGCATTCTAAGGGTAGAAAATGCACGTAATTTGGGTCTGGTGATCGATCCGGAGTTGCGGTTTGAGGACCACATTAACGATATTGTTAAAAATTGTTTCTATAGATTGAAGGTTCTGTATAGGATAAGAGAATTTTTAAGTATAGCTATGAGAAAGAGACTGACAGACTGCCTAGTGCTATCAAAATTAAACTATTGTGACGCTGTATACGGACCGTGCCTTCTATCCCGTACAGAACGACTGATACAACGCGTGCAGAATGCGTGTGTACGATATTGTTTCAGTATACCCCATAGGAGCCATGTCACACCATACTTAAACAAAAACGATATACTGAAAATGGCTGCACGGCGTAAGCTACATTTGGCTACCTTGTTATTTGGGATATTCAATACACACAAACCAGGATACCTGTATAACAAGCTGAACTGGAGACACGATCACTACGGATACTCCACACGTACGACATCCAACCCGCTCTCGATGCCACTTTATAAAACAACCGCCTTCAGGGGTTGTTTCAAATATGCCGCCACTCGCTGTTGGAATGATTTACCACCCCCCATTAGGTCCCTGAAATCAAAAAATACGTTTAAGTCACAACTGAAAAAATATTTATTAGACACACAAAAAAACTATAGTTAATATTTATTTACTCACATCTTGTTAATGACCTCAAAGCAAAATAAATCTACTTTCCGACAGCTTATGGCGGCGCACGGAATAACAGCCACCATTTACCATGATAGTTGTATATCTCCCTGACCGCACGTTTCATTTCGTTTTATTTCATCTCGTTCTTGCCTTCTATAATGTATGTTCTATCACCTGAAGCAATAATTTTCTTTATATTGTTTACGTAAGTATAATATGTATATTGATCCACATTTTATAACTAAGTTATCATAAGCCAGTTGTTGAGGACGCCGAAGAGACTGTCGCGTAGGCTGGCACCCGTGTGAAGTTGCGAGCCTCGGGCGGTGTGCGAGCGAGACGGAGGATCGTTCCTCGCACCGACGGACCGCCACGGGATTGGTCAACGCATCGGGCAGTGTGCGAGGGAGACAGAAGACGCACAGTCGGCCTGTGATTGGCCAACGGCCTAATGAACGTTCTCGCACCATGTGCCAGTTGCGAGACTAAATTATTGTACATATGTAGATACATTGATGGAATAAATTGTAGTTGTTCGGAGTTCTCCTGTGTTTCATTACGTTAACAAAATATATCGAAGTTGAAGAAGTACTGCGAGTCATCGGTAGTAAACACCCACAGTACATATTTATATTCATATACAGTCCACTACAGTGTTTATGGTCCTTCGAGCCGGATAGAGGATACAGTGTTTCTGGACCTTGGAACCGGATCGAAGATAGTGTGTGCACCGGATCAAGTATAGTGTGTGCGAACCGGATCGATAGTGCGTGCACCGAATCGATATAGTGTGTGAACCGCGGCTAGGATAGTGTGTGAACCGGATTGCTGAAGACGGATCGCGAAAAACGTAAGACACGTTCAGGACGTGAGTCGGGAAGCTTCACCGAGTGAGGAGGCCGTACCGAATCAAGTAGGGATTCGGATCAAGAGGCTGCTCGGAGTAAGGAAGCCGTAACGATCGTCGTTTTTCGTGAATATCATCGTTCACAATGGTTGTCACAAGGAGCCAAGGTGATAAGGCAGAGTTGGAAGAACCGGGACGAGAACAACTTACCACGAGCCAAGAAGAGAGACGTCGGATTGAAATCGAGCGAATTAGGCGCTTGTCGGTAAATCCGCCGGCGTCACCCACTTCGAAGCTCACTTCCACAACGGTGGAACATCGCGCCGCTACCAGAGTATCTACAATGATGGCAGGTACGTCGGGTACGACGCGACATGAAGATCGGCCGAGATCGCCTACGCATTCCGTACGCTCGCATAGATCGACGGCGAGCGTCAATACTAGGCTGCGCATGGCAGAATTGGAGGCGGCCGAGAAATTGGCAGTATTGCAAAGGAAGCAGTTAGAGCTTGAAGCCGAGCTAGTTAAGAAAAGGCTAGCGGCAGAAGTATCTATTATCCAGGACGATAATGATAGCGTCCATGAAGAACCGCTGGGTCCGCAGGAGGGACATCAGCGCGTTAAGGAGTGGCTGCAGACTGATCCCAGGGAGGAACCTAGACAAATACGGTTCGAGGCGGCGAGAGGAAGATCGCCAACACCTATAAAGGGAGGCGTCGAGCAGCTCACAGAAGCCTTGGAGAAGATGGCTCGACCAAGGTTACGTCACACCGACCTACCAACATTCTCCGGAGCCATAAATGAATGGCTGCCTTTCAAAGCAGCCATGAGAGACAGTACAAGCCTGTACAACGTGTCCGCAGCGGAAAACATACAGCGACTGAGAAGCTGTTTGAAAGGGGAAGCTAGAGACGCGGTGGCTGCGCTACTACATACTGCAACGAGTCCGGATGACATAATGAAAACGTTGGAACAATGCTTCGGGAGGCCGGAAATAATCATCGACAAGGCCATTGAAGACTTGAAAAGGCTACCGAAGCTCGGTTCGTCGGCTACGGAATTAAACCAGTTTGCTGTTCGTCTGCAAAACGTAGTTTGTGTTCTGAGAACCATTGATCGACGGGGATATCTCTACAACCCTTTGTTGACTCGGGAGATATTGGAAAAGTTAAGCCCTCACATAAGGTCAAGATGGTGCGACTACGCCAGTGAGAATGAAGATGCTGCAGACCCAGAGGTCGTCGTGTTATCACGCTTCTTGATGCGGGAAGCGGACCGAGCATTACGCTATACGTATGCTCCATCTACAAGCACAAGCACAACGACAAGGCGAGAAGTGCAAGTACCAGCAGCGAAGCCTAAAAGAAGGTTAACCACCGTTTACAACACCACCGACGAACAGGAAAAGTGTTTGGAATGTGAGCAGGCCCACCGGTTATACCAGTGTCCAAGATACAAAGCGCTGACGGTGAAGCAACGCTGGGACCTGCTAAAGGAGAAGAAGGTATGCTTTAAGTGCGCATACCAAAAACATTGGCGAGGAAATTGTCACGCCAAACCATGTGGTCAGTGCAAACGGCCACATCATGCGACGCTGCACTTCGAAGAGAAGTCGGTGGCAGCATCGGAAGCTTCAGGGAACGCTGAAGCTGTGCTGTCAATAGGCACCAGAAGAGCTGCGGGCCCAAGCGCAGTATTGTTGAAGATGTGCCCCGTGGTAATCGCTGGACCACGGGGGGAGGTTAATACCTACGCGCTCCTGGACGAAGGAGCTACCGTCACCCTGATTGACGAAGAAATAGCGGAGAAGATTGGCGCAGAAGGTCCAACACGACCGCTGAAAATTAATGGGGTGAACATGTCCCAGACCGAAGGGGACAGCAAGGTGGTCACGGTGCAAGTCCGCGGCAAAAGCGAAGGAACATCGCACAAAATAAGGGCAAGAACGATGAAGGACTTAAAGCTACATCGGCAGATGGTCCCGATGGAGCTAACAAGATTCCAGCATCTCAGAGATCTCAAACATGGAGATATATGCTACGAGAGCGCGCAACCAGGAATCCTTTTGGGCGCCGATCATTGGGAAATTATAGTGTCCCGAGAGTTACGCGTCGGCAAGCCAAACCAGCCTGCGGCCTCAAGAACTCATCTCGGGTGGGTAATACATGGGACGTTACCCCGAAAGATGTTGCTGAAGACCCGAGAGAGTGTGCTGCACGTTTACAGCAACGAGCAACACGTCTCGCAGGATGAGGAGCTTCACAACATCGTAAAGTTCCACTTCAAGATAGAAGCTTTAGGCGTGGCACGAGAGCCCCGCGTTAGTGATGCTGATCGCAGAGCAATGGATATAGTGAAGAACACTATAAGGAAAACCGAAAATGGTTACGAAGTCGGTTTACCTTGGCGGCAAGATAATATTAAGATGCCGTCAAGCTATGACATGGCGTTCAGGCGTTTGAAGAGCATGGAGCGGAAGATGGACGCTGATCCGAAGTTCGCCGAAGAGTATACCTCTCAGATAGAGAATCTGCTCCAGAAAGGCTACGCTGAATTATGCGACGGCTCTGAAATGAGCAGCGCAGTTTATTGGTTCCTGCCTCACTTCGCTGTACAGAATGTAAACAAGCACGGCAAACAGCGATTGGTGTTCGACGCCGCGGCAGTAAGTGGCGGAGTGAGCCTCAACAGTCAGCTGCTGGAAGGCCGGATCTGTTGTTGTCGCTACCCGGGATATTATTCCGATTCCGGGAGAAAGCGATCGCCGTGACAGCTGACATCCAGGAGATGTTTTTGCGAATAGGGATACGTCGGGAAGATCAGCCAGCGCAACAATTTTTGTGGCGTGGGGCGGACAGAACGAGTCCGCCTAGGCATTACAAAATGAAGAGCATGATCTTCGGGGCCGCAAGTTCCCCATTCATGGCACACTACGTGCGGAACTTCAACGCTGAAGAACACGCCCAGGAATACCCGAAAGCCCTGGAAGCGATTACGGGAAGCCACTACATGGATGACTTTGTGGCGAGCTACAGCAGCATCGAAGAAGCGCGGCAGGTCATCAGGGAGACCAGGGAGGTACACGCACGGGCAGGGTTGACCCTGCGTCAATGGAGCGCCAGTCACACGGACGTATTGCGCGACGTGCCCATGGAGCTGCACGCCGTCTCGTCCATGCGACTGGGGGGAGACCAAATAGAGAGCAAGATCCTCGGTCTCATGTGGCACCCTGAAAACGATGAACTCAGATTCAATACATGTATGAATCGTGTCCCAGCAGCGGTGCGTGCTCAACAACGTGCACCCACAAAGAGGGAAGCACTCAGTGCGGTCATGTCCATATACGACCCGCTGGGAGTGCTCAGCCTATACACGATAAGGGCTAAAATCATCCTGCAGAGCTTATGGCGATTGAAGATGACGTGGGATGAACCAATACCGGCAGAAGAACAGGCGCTCTTCTCCACATGGATTTCTCAATTGGAGGAAATAGAAAGATTGAAGATACCACGGTGTTACGCCTTAGTGGGATACGAACACACGGAGCTTCACGTGCTCTGTGACGCCAGTGAACAGGCATACGCGACTGTGGCGTACTGGCGAGCCGTGAACTCCGACGGTAGAATAAAAGTGGCATTGGTGGCAGCCAAAGCTAAGGTGGCGCCACGGCGCGCTCAAACAATCCCACGGTTGAAACTACAGGCGGCGATCATCGGGGCAAGACTCGCCGAGCAGGTAAAAAGGGAACACTCGATCGAAGTCAAGAGGACTGTGTATTGGTCGGATTCATCCACAGTGATCCACTGGATACGACACGACGCCCGCCGATATACACCATTCGTGGCACATCGGCTTGGCGAATTGGCTGAGCTCACACATCGCGAAGAGTGGCGATGGTTACCCACAGCTGAAAACGTGGCGGACGACGCCACCCGACTAAGTACCTGCGCAATCAGCGACAGCGGCCGCTGGTTCCAGGGACCACGGTTCTTGTACGAACCAGAAGACAATTGGCCCAGCCAAAAGGACGAAGAAGAGCTGGGCCAAGATGAAGTCGAGGTCTTACATCTCGCCAACGAAGAGGCGAACGACTCGCACACATGGCTGCCGGATCCAGAAAGGTTCTCCAAGTACGAGACATTGGTACGAGCGGCAGCGAGAGTCTTGGCCTTCACAGACATGTGTCGACACAAAGCCGAACGAATGGAATATCGGCACATAGAACGAGCAGAGAAGGAGCTCATCAAGCGAGCACAAAAGGAAAGCTTCGCCAAGGAGACAGAACAGGTCAAGGGCGCCCGTCCAGTGTCAAAAGGAAGCAAGCTCTTTAGGTTGGATCCAGTAATGGAAGACGGAGTATTGCGCGTGCGCGGTCGGATCAATGTAGCCGCAGCACACGAAGACACGAAGAGGCCAATCATTTTGGATGGACGACATCGCCTGACTCGACTCTTGGTCTTACGAGAGCACTGCGCGGCAGGTCATGCAAGCAGAGAACGCGTGACGAATGACCTGCGTCAAAGATACTGGATCATACACCTCAGACCTACAGTGAGGACGGTAGAAAGAAACTGCACTCTCTGCCAATTAAGAAGGGCAAGGCCACGAGTACCCGTCCCAGGCGACCTACCAAGAGCTCGTCTGGACCCGTTCCACCGTCCGTTTACCAACTGTGGAGTAGATTACTTTGGCCCCATGCTCGTCAAGGTGGGACGTCGTCGAGAGAAGCGATGGGGCGCACTCTTTACGTGCCTCACTACGCGCGCAGTGCACCTAGAGCTCGTCACGACGCTAACCGGCGATTCGGCGATAATGGCACTACGTAGGATGGCAGCAAGAAGAGGATGGCCGCGTCTCATGTACTCTGACAACGCGACCAATTTCCGAGGCGCCGATCAGGAGCTGCGAGCGGCGTACGTCGAGTGTGCACCAATCCTCAAGGAAGAAGGACACCTTCATCGGATGGAGTGGCGCTACATACCACCCGGTGCACCCAACCAAGGGGGTGCCTGGGAAAGGCTGGTGCGATCGGTAAAGGCTGCCCTCGAAGCGACGCTGCGGGAAAGAGTTCCGGCAGAAGAAGTGTTGCTCACGCTGTTGGCGGAGGCGGAATTCACAATTAACACCCGCCCGCTAACCCATGTTAGCGTGAGCCCCGAGGACCCCGAGGCGCTAACACCTAACCACTTCCTGTTAGGTTCATCGACCGGCTTGCCATCAACGGGACCATGCACTGAAGCCGACAAGAAGACATGGCGAGTGAGCCAGGCATTGGCAGATCACTTCTGGCGGCGGTGGTGGGTGTTTACTACCGATGACTCGCAGTACTTCTTCAACTTCGATATATTTTGTTAACGTAATGAAACACAGGAGAACTCCGAACAACTACAATTTATTCCATCAATGTATCTACATATGTACAATAATTTAGTCTCGCAACTGGCACATGGTGCGAGTACGTATACTAGGCCGTTGGCCAATCACAGGCCGTCTGTGCGTCTTCTCTCTCCCTCGCACACGGCCCGACGCGTTGACCAATCCCGTGGCGGTCCGTCGGTGCGAGGAACGATCCTCCGTCTCGCTCGCACACCGCCCGAGGCTCGCAACTTCACACGGGTGCCAGCCTACGCGACAGTCTCTTCGGCGTCCTCAACATCCTCCCCCCGGCGTAGCTTGCGCAGCCTTCTCTACTCGGAGGAGGACGATCTTGGTTGTAGGCCGCTTGAAGACTCCATTTTTTGTTCTGACGTCCACTACTCGTATGCCGCCGTCAGGACCTTTGTAGATGCGCTCGACGACTCCCCTGGGCCAAACGTTGCGGGGAAGGGTGCCATCCACGATGAGCACTAGGTCGCCGACTTGCAGCGGTCGATCTTCGCGATGAGACTTGCCTCGAGGTACCAGGCTCGGAAGGTACTCGCGAAGCCACCGCCGCCAGAAGTGATCTGCCAATGCCTGGCTCACTCGCCATGTCTTCTTGTCGGCTTCAGTGCACGGTCCCGTTGATGGCAAGCCGGTCGATGAACCTAACAGGAAGTGGTTAGGTGTTAGCGCCTCGGGGTCCTCGGGGCTCACGCTAACATGGGTTAGCGGGCGGGCGTTAATTGCGAATTCCGCCTCCGCCAACAGCGTGAGCAACACTTCTTCTGCCGGAACTCTTTCCCGCAGCGTCGCTTCGAGGGCAGCCTTCACCGATCGCACCAGCCTTTCCCAGGCACCCCCTTGGTTGGGTGCACCGGGTGGTATGTAGCGCCACTCCATCCGATGAAGGTGTCCTTCTTCCTTGAGGATTGGTGCCCACTCGACGTACGCCGCTCGCAGCTCCTGATCGGCGCCTCGGAAATTGGTCGCGTTGTCCGAGTACATGAGACGCGGCCATCCTCTTCTTGCTGCCATCCTACGCAGTGCCATTATCGCCGAATCACTGGTTAGTGACGTGACGAGCTCTATGTGCACTGCGCGCGTAGTGAGGCACGTAAAAAGTGCGCCCCATCGCTTCTCTCGACGACGTCCCACCTTGACGAGCATGGGGCCAAAGTAATCTACTCCACAGTTGGTAAACGGACGGTGGAACGGGTCCAGACGAGCTCTTGGTAGGTCGCCTGGGACGGGTACTCGTGGCCTTGCCCTTCTTAATTGGCAGAGAGTGCAGTTTCTTTCTACCGTCCTCACTGTAGGTCTGAGGTGTATGATCCAGTATCTTTGACGCAGGTCATTCGTCACGCGTTCTCTGCTTGCATGACCTGCCGCGCAGTGCTCTCGTAAGACCAAGAGTCGAGTCAGGCGATGTCGTCCATCCAAAATGATTGGCCTCTTCGTGTCTTCGTGTGCTGCGGCTACATTGATCCGACCGCGCACGCGCAATACTCCGTCTTCCATTACTGGATCCAACCTAAAGAGCTTGCTTCCTTTTGACACTGGACGGGAGCCCTTGACCTGTTCTGTCTCCTTGGCGAAGCTTTCCTTTTGTGCTCGCTTGATGAGCTCCTTCTCTGCTCGTTCTATGTGCCGATATTCCATTCGTTCGGCTTTGTGTCGACACATGTCTGTGAAGGCCAAGACTCTCGCTGCCGCTCGTACCAATGTCTCGTACTTGGAGAACCTTTCTGGATCCGGCAGCCATGTGTGCGAGTCGTTCGCCTCTTCGTTGGCGAGATGTAAGACCTCGACTTCATCTTGGCCCAGCTCTTCTTCGTCCTTTTGGCTGGGCCAATTGTCTTCTGGTTCGTACAAGAACCGTGGTCCCTGGAACCAGCGGCCGCTGTCGCTGATTGCGCAGGTACTTAGTCGGGTGGCGTCGTCCGCCACGTTTTCAGCTGTGGGTAACCATCGCCACTCTTCGCGATGTGTGAGCTCAGCCAATTCGCCAAGCCGATGTGCCACGAATGGTGTATATCGGCGGGCGTCGTGTCGTATCCAGTGGATCACTGTGGATGAATCCGACCAATACACAGTCCTCTTGACTTCGATCGAGTGTTCCCTTTTTACCTGCTCGGCGAGTCTTGCCCCGATGATCGCCGCCTGTAGTTCCAACCGTGGGATTGTTTGAGCGCGCCGTGGCGCCACCTTAGCTTTGGCTGCCACCAATGCCACTTTTATTCTACCGTCGGAGTTCACGGCTCGCCAGTACGCCACAGTCGCGTATGCCTGTTCACTGGCGTCACACAGCACGTGAAGCTCCGTGTGTTGGTATCCCACTAAGGCGTAACACCGTGGTATCTTCAATCTTTCTATTTCCTCTAATTGAGAAATCCATGTGGAGAAGAGCGCCTGTTCTTCTGCCGGTATTGGTTCATCCCACGTCATCTTCAATCGCCATAAGCTCTGCAGGATGATTTTAGCCCTTATCGTGTATAGGCTGAGCACTCCCAGCGGGTCGTATATGGACATGACCGCACTGAGTGCTTCCCTCTTTGTGGGTGCACGTTGTTGAGCACGCACCGCTGCTGGGACACGATTCATACATGTATTGAATCTGAGTTCATCGTTTTCAGGGTTCCACATGAGACCGAGGATCTTGCTCTCTATTTGGTCTCCCCCCAGTCGCATGGACGAGACGGCGTGCAGCTCCATGGGCACGTCGCGCAATACGTCCGTGTGACTGGCGCTCCATTGACGCAGGGTCAACCCTGCCCGTGCGTGTACCTCCCTGGTCTCCCTGATGACCTGCCGCGCTTCTTCGATGCTGCTGTAGCTCACCACAAAGTCATCCATGTAGTGGCTTCCCGTAATTGCTTCCAGGGCTTTCGGGTATTCCTGGGCGTGTTCTTCAGCGTTGAAGTTCCGCACGTAGTGTGCCATGAATGGGGAACTTGCGGCCCCGAAGATCATGCTCTTCATTTTGTAATGCCTAGGCGGACTCGTTCTGTCCGCCCCACGCCACAAAAATTGTTGCGCTGGCTGATCTTCCCGACGTATCCCTATTCGCAAAAACATCTCCTGGATGTCAGCTGTCACGGCGATCGCTTTCTCCCGGAATCGGAATAATATCCCGGGTAGCGACAACAACAGATCCGGGCCTTCCAGCAGCTGACTGTTGAGGCTCACCCCGCCACTTACTGCCGCGGCGTCGAACACCAATCGCTGTGTGCCGGGCTTGTTTATATTCTGTACAGCGAAGTGAGGCAGGGACCAACAAACTGCGCTGCTCATTTCAGAGCCGTCGCATAATTCGGCGTAGCCTTTCTGGAGCAGATTTTCTATCTGAGAGGTATACTCTTCGGCGAACTTCGGATCAGCGTCCATCTTCCGCTCCATGCTCTTCAAACGCCTGAACGCCATGTCATAGCTTGACGGCATCTTAATATTATCTTGCCGCCAAGGTAAACCAACTTCGTAACCATTTTCGGTTTTCCTTATAGTGTTCTTCACTATATCCATTGCTCTGCGATCAGCATCGCTAACGCGGGGCTCTCGTGCCACGCCTAAAGCTTCTATCTTGAAGTGGAACTTTACGGTGTTGTGAAGCTCCTCATCCTGCGAGACGTGTTGTTCGTTGCTGTAAACGTGCAGCACACTTTCTCGGGTCTTCAGCAACATCTTTCGGGGTAACGTCCCATGTATTACCCACCCGAGATGAGTTCTTGAGGCCGCAGGCTGGTTTGGCTTGCCGACGCGTAACTCTCGGGACACTATGATTTCCCAATGATCGGCGCCCAAAAGGATTCCTGGTTGCGCGCTCTCGTAGCATATATCTCCATGTTTGAGATCTCTGAAATGCTGGAATCTTGTTAGCTCCATCGGGACCATCTGCCGATGTAGCTTTAAGTCCTTCATCGTTCTTGCCCTTATTTTGTGCGATGTTCCTTCGCTTTTGCCGCGGACTTGCACCGTGACCACCTTGCTGTCCCCTTCGGTCTGGGACATGTTCACCCCATTAATTTTCAGCGGTCGTGTTGGACCTTCTGCGCCAATCTTCTCCGCTATTTCTTCGTCAATCAGGGTGACGGTAGCTCCTTCGTCCAGGAGCGCGTAGGTGTTAACCTCCCCCCGTGGTCCAGCGATTACCACGGGGCACATCTTCAACAATACTGCGCTTGGGCCCGCAGCTCTTCTGGTGCCTACTGATAGCACAGCTTCAGCGTTCTCTGAAGCTTCCGACGCTGCCGCAGACTTCTCTTCGAAGTGCAGCGTCGCATGATGTGGCCGTTTGCACTGACCACATGGTTTGGCGTGACAATTTCCTCGCCAATGTTTTTGGTATGCGCACTTAAAGCATACCTTCTTCTCCTTTAGCAGGTCCCAGCGTTGCTTCACCGTCAGCGCTTTGTATCTTGGGCACTGGTATAACCGGTGGGCCTGCTCACATTCCAAACACTTTTCCTGTTCGTCGGTGGTGTTGTAAACTGTGGTTAACTTTCTTTTAGGCTTCGCTGCTGGTACTTGCACTTCTCGCCTTGTCGTTGTGCTTGTGCTTGTAGATGGAGCATACGTGTAGCGTAATGCTCGGTCCGCTTCCCGCATCAAGAAGCGTGATAACACGACGACCTCTGGATCTGCAGCATCTTCATTCTCACTGGCGTAGTCGCACCATCTTGACCTTATGTGAGGGCTTAACTTTTCCAATATCTCCCGAGTCAACAAAGGGTTGTAGAGATATCCCCGTCGATCAATGGTTCTTAGAACACAAACCACGTTTTGCAGACGAACAGCGAACTGGTTTAATTCCGTAGCCGACGAACCGAGCTTCGGTAGCCTTTTCAGGTCTTCAATGGCCTTGTCAATAATTATTTCCGGCCTCCCGAAGCATTGTTCCAACGTTTTCATTATGTCATCCGGATTCGTTGCAGTATGTAGTAGCGCAGCCACCGCGTCTCTAGCTTCCCCTTTCAAACAGCTTCTCAGTCGCTGTATGTTTTCCGCTGCGGACACGTTGTACAGGCTTGTACTGTCTCTCATGGCTGCTTTGAAAGGCAGCCATTCATTTATGGCTCCGGAGAATGTTGGTAGGTCGGTGTGACGTAACCTTGGTCGAGCCATCTTCTCCAAGGCTTCTGTGAGCTGCTCGACGCCTCCCTTTATAGGTGTTGGCGATCTTCCTCTCGCCGCCTCGAACCGTATTTGTCTAGGTTCCTCCCTGGGATCGGTCTGCAGCCACTCTTTAACGCGCTGATGTCCCTCCTGCGGACCCAGCGGTTCTTCATGGACGCTATCATTATCGTCCTGGATAATAGAAACTTCTGCCGCTAGCCTTTTCTTAACTAGCTCGGCTTCAAGCTCTAACTGCTTCCTTTGCAGTACTGCCAATTTCTCGGCCGCCTCCAATTCTGCCATGCGCAGCCTAGTATTGACGCTCGCCGTCGATCTATGCGAGCGTACGGAATGCGTAGGCGATCTCGGCCGATCTTCATGTCGCGTCGTACCCGACGTACCTGCCATCATTGTAGATACTCCAGTAGCGGCGCGATGTTCCACCGTTGTGGAAGTGAGCTTCGAAGTGGGTGACGCCGGCGGATTTACCGACAAGCGCCTAATTCGCTCGATTTGAATCCGACGTCTCTCTTCTTGGCTCGTGGTAAGTTGTTCTCGTCCTGGTTCTTCCAACTCTGCCTTATCACCTTGGCTCCTTGTGACAACCATTGTGAACGATGATATTCACGAAAAACGACGATCGTTACGGCTTCCTTACTCCGAGCAGCCTCTTGATCCGAATCCCTACTTGATTCGGTACGGCCTCCTCACTCGGTGAAGCTTCCCGACTCACGTCCTGAACGTGTCTTACGTTTTTCGCGATCCGTCTTCAGCAATCCGGTTCACACACTATCCTAGCCGCGGTTCACACACTATATCGATTCGGTGCACGCACTATCGATCCGGTTCGCACACACTATACTTGATCCGGTGCACACACTATCTTCGATCCGGTTCCAAGGTCCAGAAACACTGTATCCTCTATCCGGCTCGAAGGACCATAAACACTGTAGTGGACTGTATATAAATATAAATATGTACTGTGGGTGTTTACTACCGATGACTCGCAGTACTTCTTCAACTTCGATATATTTTGTTAACGTAATGAAACACAGGAGAACTCCGAACAACTACAATTTATTCCATCAATGTATCTACATATGTACAATAATTTAGTCTCGCAACTGGCACATGGTGCGAGTACGTATACTAGGCCGTTGGCCAATCACAGGCCGTCTGTGCGTCTTCTCTCTCCCTCGCACACGGCCCGACGCGTTGACCAATCCCGTGGCGGTCCGTCGGTGCGAGGAACGATCCTCCGTCTCGCTCGCACACCGCCCGAGGCTCGCAACTTCACACGGGTGCCAGCCTACGCGACAGTCTCTTCGGCGTCCTCAACACCTATGTAGATAAAATATAATATACTATATATTGTGTATGTGTATACTTTAGTAATTTGTATTTCTTATTTTGTATTTTTGTTTACAATATAAGAATAGAAGTATAGTTTAAATATTAAGTATTGTTTAAGTTCATTATTTCAACTGGCTGACGTCCGTACGTCACTTAAGGTGACCACTGAAAACCAGCGCTGTGTTGTGGTATGTACTATGTACGTGCCGCAGCACAGCAGTATGCTGAGTGGTCACCTACCTGTCACAGCTGCGACGCGCAGGTGCCAAGTCTAGTTTTTTATAAAAATATATGTATAATATGTGTGTGTTTGTTAATTGTGGTATGTGCGCGTTGCGAACTGTAACAAATAAATCGTTTTTCTTTCTTTCTTTCTTTCTATTGTTCCTTGACTTCCCGGGTGAGTCAATGGTACGTAAAGGTGTATTACTGTTATTAGTTTTTGGTTGCTTTGCACATCATCCGTGACACTTCCATTTTTTTTTTGGTCAACACTAATTGTAGAGTAGCGTTTTTCAGGTATGTCAGCACACGCAACACAACAATGACGGCTATTGCAAATTATTTTAAAATGTTGATTACTCACTCGTTTTGAGGTATTTCGATTATACCTCAGCAAATATACCACCGGAAAGTACACAACACGACCTTTCCAATGGTATATAGTTTGTAAGAAAATGGAGTGTTCTGTTATTCCATAAAATTTCAAATTAAATAAGCGGAGCCAAGAAATACAGTGTTACTGGTAACGAATGCGATTAGCAAATGCTGTGAATGAAATTATTGTATGTCATTGAGAGCGATTATCGCCTGTTTTGGTGTGATAGCCGGCTAACGGCTATCTATTATGAAGAGCATATAAAAAGGGCTTGAGATCTCGACATGAATACAGGGTGTCCCAAAAGTCGACGTCAAGCCGGAACCGGGTGAAAAGGCAAGTCATACCGGTTAACAAAAACAATTTAAAAAAATCTAAGTTGCTTGTTTTTAAAATTATAGGCATGGCCCGCGTTTTTTCAAAGTATAATCCTAACTTTGCGCATTTGTGTGATCTTACGTAAGAACTATTAAGACTCCCTCCCACCCCTTGTAAGAAAAAATAAGACATGATCGACTCCCCCCCTACATCATCTTACGTAATAAATGAATGGCGCCAAAATTCATACCTAAATATTTTTTAAATATACCGGATACATTTTTAGGATCACATTTTTTTGACAAATACTTTATTCTGGTTTTGTCATATTTTGTGACATTCCTAGTGTGTTAGAACTATTTACATTAAAAGTATGTGTTTAGAAGACAGTCCAGATGGATTAGTAATTTTATCGATAACCTTTATAAGTTTATCTACAACACTATTTGAGTCTTGCATAAACGACAGTGTTACTACATAAACCACCCAAAATGCTACACTGGCATAAAGTTTATGAAATTGTAAACTTAGTTGATATGTCAACTCTCCTAATATTTTTAAATTATAAATTAAGAAGCATAAATAAAGTAATCCTACTAATATTATAAATGCGTATGTTTGGATGGATGCATGGTTGTTTGATATCCAATCACGCTACAACGGCTGGACGGATCTACTTAAAATTTGGCACAGAGATAGATTATAGTCTGGAAAAGCACATAGGCTACTTTTTATCCCGGAGAAATGTACAGTTCCCATGGGATAGTTTAGTTTTTCACAGAGCAAAGGATCGACATGATTTTTTGCATAGTGGCAGTTTAGGGATCAGAAAATGACAAAGACCACTTTTAACTCGAAAAAATGCACGCTTCTTATGGGATAGCAAAATATAGAAGGTTAAAATGCTCCAAGACCTACACGCGGGCGGAGCCGCGGGCAACATTAGCTAAAAATGAATATTAAAAAAACAACTTGCGTTTAAGATATTGAATGCAAATAAATTTTACACTACTGTGGCTAAAAGTTTAACCTGGCAACATTTATTACCCGATGATAATTTTTAGAAATTATATGTTTTGTTGCTTTTAAGGATAATATTACTTTAAAAAAATACGTCCAGGTGAAAAATAATGTTGTATTTTTGTAAGTTTGATTTGTCAGATCTATTTTTACATGTTAATACCGCTACAGGCTTGCATTTTGACGGAGCTCAATTCGCACGTGATGTCACTTTTTTAGTGGCGGATCACGAAGCGCAACTCATTTTATAGAACGTGTATGAGCACCGTGCTCTTACATTTGCACTGACGTATATTATATGGACAGGCTATCTAATACAAAATGACAGCTATTTTCTTGACCTATTTGAAGCGCCCCTCTCGAGTGTATTTGAAACTAAATTTGACATATAATAGGGATGTTGATATTTTTAAAAATATCGGATTTCCGATATATCGATATTTTTAAATATATCAATATCGGAGTTTGATATATCGATATTTTTAAATATATCAATATCGGAGTTTGATATATCCGAAAAAAATATCGATATTTTTATTAAAAATTTTGACTCGTCTAAGGGTCTGGTCCTGACGCCATACATCCTTTCTTCGTGAATCGGGGCGCCAATGAATTTATTAGATTCAAAGATCTTGGAATCATATTTGACGACACCTTAAAACGTGATATTTTTTAGTTTTTTTTAATTATAATTTTTTGCCATGAACTTAATATTATTTTCTACTTTTTAGTTCGGCTAGCTATTAAAGCGTGCTATTTTTTAAATATAATTTATAGTCCCAAAACAGCATCAAACCTAGTTATAATAATATATTCGATTGTAAATTAAGACCCCATTAAAAAATATGATCTAAAATGAAAATATGTTTTGCTAAGGCGATGTTTTTATTATTTTTAAGATTTGTAAACCATCGACTGTTGTGTATCATTGTCGATATATCATCCTCCGTGTCTCAACTCTATCGTTAGTTCCGCGGACGCTCACTGCTCGACTGCACTGCTATCAGCGCCAATATGGCGAAAATCAAATAGGCACACTTTCGCGGATCAAATATCCTGTCCATATAATATACGTCAATGTACATTTGTCATACGGGGTAAGCGCTCAATGGCGTCTCCAGTGTTAAATACTCTAAGCCTTAAATATATTGACAAGAAGTTTATTACCTGCATCTCACGAATGAGGTTGGGCTATTGTTTGACTCCAGCACATCTTCACAGACTGCGCATAGTAAATAATAATAAGTGTAAATATTGTAATCAAATTAACGCCGATTTGGACCATATTGTGCTTCGATGCCCAGCATTTGGAATTGACCGTTTAGTATTAGCTAACGACATTAGTGACAGTATATCAAATGAGAACAAAAATGAAAATGATGTTGAATATGAAGCTGTTGAAAGTATACCCCGCCGATTAGAAGATTTATTGTCCGATACCAGAATGTATATAGCTTTATATAACTTTATAATCCATACTGTTGAGAAAATTTAGTTTCAGTTCTAAAATGTATATAGCCTTATAATTAATACTGTTGAGAACATTTAATTTAATTTTTAGTCTTTATAGTTTTAGTTTTGTATTTATTTATGTATACGTCTGAAGGACTAGTATCCATGGACATGAATAAATAAAAAAAAA
Source organism: Laothoe populi (assembly GCA_905220505.1). Taxonomy (NCBI): domain Eukaryota; kingdom Metazoa; phylum Arthropoda; class Insecta; order Lepidoptera; family Sphingidae; genus Laothoe; species Laothoe populi. Next base: position 3,976,708 of record HG992146.1, on the reverse strand, counting down.
ACAACCACTGAAGAGATGCTGAAGACTGATCATGTAATTTTATTTTATTGACAACATGACAAGCATATAAACAATATTTACTTTTGAATAGGTACCTACTTCGCTAAACTATTAAAGGTATTGAATACAATATTCACTAATTACAGCACACACACGGTACTCAAGGTACTTTGGACTGTGATACTCGTAGAGGAATTAGCGCGGCTGAATACGTTCAGCCTAGAGAATAATAAAGTTATACTACAGTCGTCATACTTAAGGCGCTTTCAATTTAGATTTAAAAGGCTGTGATAATCTGTTAATAGACTATTCACCAGTATTGTATTTCTTACTACTCCCATTCAGAGTCAATATCATGTGGTATATTAGGTAGGCTTTGCTTATAAAACTTAAATAAGATTACTGTTAATTATATTTTATCATTTGAATATTGAGAATAAAAATGGAAGGAATTCACAAAGCTTTAAACCCTATATCATGGCTCGCCGGTCGCTGGCATACCAAAGAAGGCAAAGGACACTACCCAAATATTCAGGATTTCGAATTTCACGATGAGATGGAGTTTGTCTGCATTGGTACGTAAATTATTTCATTATGTATATTTCCTTTAGTTTTTTTGGCACTCAAATATTGTAAGCAAACAGATCTAGAAATTGCATAAATTTATGAGAGATGAATAGGTAAATAGGCAGTTCAAGAAAAATCTGCATATTTTTATATGAAATCGGTTAAAGTCCTCTTTAATTGAACAGACTATCCCGCCGCACACACCCGCCATTGTAACTCCTGTTTAGCCAGGATCAACAATGGCACGCATTTTTGTCGACACCGAGTAATGAAACTCGGCGAGTCTCTGGGAATACTTAATAACTGTCTTTTATCCCGCAACGAAATTAATCAAATAGAAATATAGGGAGGAGTTGGAAATATAAATTGTCCACTTCCCTCCATAGCAAAGCGGGAAACAAATACTGAAATAAAAAGGTATTAACCTCCAATAAAAGACATTTACGTCTGGAGAAGCCAGACGTAAAGCACCACGGAAGTTACTTAACAGGTCCTATCATGCGAGCTGTTACGCTTGATTCCAATAATAGGTATGGCAAAAACGCCAGAAAGCACGTAAATTCCTCGCAGTCTCCACAAGGTCCATATAGTATACAACTCCAGATGTTATCTGCATACTGTCAAGCATAATGTTGCGCTCATTTTGCCAGAGACTACACTCCCAAAGAACATGATGCGCAGACTGTTCGTACTCACAGTTTGGTGTAGTAAATTTTTAATTTTACAGTAAAATTGAACAGTAAAAATATTGAATAAATTAATACCATTACTAATTAATATTATTACCCCTGGGTAGTAGTTAAGTGACAATTGTGTAATCAAAATCAAGATAAATTTAAAACAATATTATAATTTCAACAGGTCAACCAATGTTCAAGGTGTTTATGATGTGGAAACGAAACAAATTGTTTTAGAAACATTAAATATATCCAGAACCTCATTTGCAAAATCTCCATATGTAAAAAAAATTAAAAGGATATTTAAGTTTATAACTATGGATACATTGGAAGTTACCTTATTTATGGAAACCGATAATACACCATTAAGAGAGCATTTAAAAGCTGTCTACAAAAGAAAAGATATGAGTGGATAGTAATATGCATAGCAATGAAAATTATATTGATGGTTCTTTAGATAAAAGGTGTATTGGAATTTTAAAATAATTAGGTAATAATGGATCTATGTAATAATAATATGGGAGAAATATTTTTATATCATTGTAATATCACATAGTTAGTACTTGATACATGAAAGTCTAGTTGGGTGTGGTATGAACTGTCGAGACAAAATTCGGAGGTTTCAAACCAGCCCAAATGGCATATAGCTCTGAATTTTCTAAAGTTATGTATATATTCATTGTTAATTATCGCTTGATTTAAGGGTGATGGCAAACATTGTGACGAAAACTGCATACCTAAGAATTTCAAAGGTTTTTTTTTTATTCAAAGGTATGTGAAGTCTACCAACATTCAATAGGCCAATGTGGAGGACTAAGGCCTAATCCCTCATTAGTAGATGAGGCCTGTGCCCAGCAGTGGGACAATGTTAAATTTAAAAAACACTTTAGCAATAAATATTTCCTTCCTACATTCTGCATTTCACTACAAATCATTATCAGCATTAAATTATCTTATATAGATGTAGATAAGTAATATAATATTCTACAACTAGGATTATGATTTTGGGCAATTGTGATGAATACACTTTGTGGATATTAATATGAGTATATTATGCTTCAAAAATTGATGAAGCACTGAAAATGGCCATGCAGAAAGTATTAAAAACTTTCCAATTTGTAAGTCTTCAACAACCAGTAGGCTTCCTAACAGTGGCGTAGCTTGCTTGAGACAGGCCCTGTATCAAAATAATAATAAATTGTAGATAATATTTTACGAATTTTTGCTTACACACATGTCAATGATACGGGACCCCTGTAGCACGGGGGGCCCGTATAATTGATACGACGGTAGCTACGCCCCTGCTTCCTATGTATCATCCTATCCTAATGTGCCTTATAGTTGGTGTTACTGCTATCACACATTTAAGAACAGTGATAACTGCAAAAGAAGCTTAGGACTGTTGGTAAAGAGTATTCCAAGGTCAAGACTTGGTTCAAAAATTTGCCTTGAAATGTAGGTTTTATATGTATATTTTATTGCATTTTACAGATTTCAAATCATACATGACTGTAATCACACTACATACAATAATGCTGCACAGAATTAGCCCAATATTGGTTAAAATTTAAGATAACCATTATCAAAAACCAAGCCACGAGACACCTAGTTTTTTTTTTAGCCCTGCACGGCAAAGTGACCACACTGCACCTGATGGTAAGCGCAGTGCCGTCCAGATAGAGTATCAAGTAGCGAGAGACAGTCTATCCCCCGCTACTCAACACAATCATGCCGGTCTGCTGTTTAGCTTCTTCACATTACGCCTAAAGGACCCAGGATCATAGGAAGGAGGGAACACGTTAGCTGGCAAACTGTTCCACAGCTTGATGGTGCGGCAAAAATACGAATTTGCGAACCTCTTGGTTCGGGACGGGGTAGTAGACACCACGAAGCTGTGGCTCCGCAAGCCAGTACGCATGGTTCTGGTATGGAAGGGAGAGGATGGGATAAGATCAAGCAATTCTTCAGAGCATTCGCCATGATACAGGTAGAACACGCTAAGCGCTAACAGCTGTAGCGGCTCCAGGCTGTTACTCACGTCTGCATCATTCACAATGCGGATGGCCAGCCGCTGCAACCCATCCATGTCATGAGAAGGTATTTTGCGGAACCGTCCCAGATGTGCGAGCAGTATTCCATTCCCGGCCGCATCTGTGCTTTATATAAGCGGTAGTGCATAATCTTGGGTGGGTCCGTCGTGCCCGTTGGTGACCGGATGTGGGGTCCCGGCGGCCTATCCCGGGAAGGTACAGGGCCCTTCCGTCCGGTGGATCAGCTCACCTCCTCTCGGCTCTTTTAATGGACCGGCGCTTGTTGCGGCCTTCTGACTACTCTGACACTAGACCCTAGACCGCTTCTTCACCTCTCCCTCCCATAACTCCATGACAGTGCAAACTAAGAGAGCAGGTTCTACAGCGGTGCGTAACCCCACCACCGCATTCACAATGGAGTTCGCTAACATCCGCGGACTCCATTCTAATCTTAATGCCGTCCACCACCATCTTGAGACGGCCCGGCCTGCTCTGCTCTTCTTGACGGAGACGCAGATTTGTAGTCCGACCGATACTTCATATTTGCTTTGCCCCGGCTACTCGCTTGAAGAAAGCTTCAGGCCGAGGGCCGGGGTACGCCTGTATGTTCGGTCGGACGTCTGCTGTCGCCGTCTGCGCTGCATGGAGGACCCCTCTTTCTCCACCCTGTGGGTGCACGTCGACCTCGGCTCCCAGAGACGGGTTTACGTGTGCCTTTACAGGTCACACCACGGGGACGTAGAGACAACTCGGCTATTTAATTATATTAGCCAGGCGACAGATGACGCGCAGGAGCAGTTTCCAACAGCTGAATTGGTAGTTCTGGGGGACTTTAACGCACACCACTAGTTGTGGTTGGGCTCCTCCAGAACTGACCATGCCGGCAGGACTGCTCATGCATTCGCTTTGACCAATGGCTTGACACAGCTGGTGGATCAGCCTACCAGGATCCCAGATGTGGCAAGTCATGCGCCCTCTCTGCTGGATCTACTGCTGACGATTCATCCGACCGGGTATAAAGTGAAGGTTGGTGCTCCCCTGGGTACCTCCGATCACTGCCTGGTCGGCAGATTGGGATGGTATGCGGGATTACTTCGCATCCATCCCTTGGCGGCAGCGCTGCTTTGATGGAAAGGATCCTTCAGCGAGTGTCGACGCCATTGCTTGCGAGATCAGAATAGGAATGGAATATTACATTCCTTCCTCTGAGATCCCAGGCAAGGGCCGAAGACGCTCCTGGTTCAATCGTGCATGCGCCGATGCTGTTGGCAAGAAACAGGCGGCGTATCGTGCTTGGATCGGGGGTCGCGCTACGAAGGATCCCAACCTCAAGTCACTCAAAGCAGTCTACAACTGTGCTGCCAAGGTCTGCAAGAGGGCGTATGTTAAAGCGGATGCCCAGCGCGTCTCCAAGATTGGATGTGCTTTGGCCGATAACCCAACAAGCAGTCGTGCTTATTGGAGCTTGGCTAAGGCCGTCCAATCTAATTTCTGTCGCCCTTCGCTGCTACCGCTGAGATATCGAAATGGAACACTAGCCCATAGCTCGCAGGAGAAGGCCGATTTATTGGCAGACGTCTTCGCGGCTAATTCGAGACTCGAGGACTGCAATGCTCATTTACCAACTACGCTGCCCGGTTGCGGTTACACAATGCCTGATATCCGTATCAGGCAAAGTTTTCTCCTGTACTGACGCGCCTATACCGATCGTCCTACCTCTTAGGTATTGTGCATGAATCACGGAAGGAGGCTTTTTTTTTTTATCGTGGCTCGGCAAAGTGACCACACTGCACCTGATGGTAAGTGCAGTGCCGTCCAGTTATAGTATCCAGTAGCGAGTGATAATCCATCCCTCGCTACTCAATACAATCATGCCGGCCTGCTGTGTAGCTTCTTCACACTACGCCTTAAGGACCCAGGATCATAGGAAGGAGGGAACACGGTAGCTGGCAAACTGTTCCACAGCTTGATGGTGCGGCAAAAGTACGAGTTTGCGAACCTCTTAGTTCGGGCCGGGGTAGTAGACACCACAAATCTGTGGTAGTGGCCGTCAAACGAAGAGTTCTCCATCAACCGCTGCCGCCGCAACTACTCAACTCCATGTACGGACTCGGAGTAGAAGTCTGCATCGCCGACGAACCGCTACGCCTGTTCGCGGCCTACCGGCCGCCGCTAGCGACCTTCGACGTGGCCGACGTCCACACCCTGTTGGACTCGCCACTCCCGACGCTGATCGCCGGCGACATGAATTCGAAACACCCATCGTGGAACATGAGCACCGCGGCCAACGCATCTGGCCGAAAACTCTTCAACGACGCGCAGTCTCATGGATACATCGTCGAGGGACCCGACGTGCCGACGCGTTACCCCCACCAGGGGACGAGAAGCACACCGAGCATCATCGACATCATTATCCATCGAGGACTCAGATGCCGACCAACGCAAGAGGTTCTCTACGATGAGCTACAGTCTGATCACCAGTCGTGCTACCAGAACCCGCGTCCAGAGTGAATCCTCCGAAGCCACGCTACTCGATTGATTGGAACACCTTCGCAGAAGCACTTGAAGCCGACACACCGACTCGGGCGATCATCGACGCCTCGGACGTCGATGGACTCGCAGAAGACCTCACGAACAGCATCCAGGGAGCATTCAACGCCGCGAAGAGCCCCCTGACGATCGTGAGCAGGTACCCGGTTCTACCCCGCCGCATTCGAGATCTCATCGATAAAAAGAGGAGAGATCGGACGGTGTGGCAACAAACCAGATGCCCACAGTTGAAGACGAGACTGAACAGTCTCGCCGAGAAGGTGAAAGCCGAATTGAAGGCCTTCAACGCCGACTCCTGGGAAAATCGTTTCGACACTACGATGGACGACTGGCCCGCTCTACATCGTATATGTCGCCTCATATCGAAGACACCAGAACCAGTGCGACCGCTTCTGCACAGCGACGGGACACCAAGGTATCGCGCCGAAGATCGCGCCGAGATCTTCGCCGAACACCTCGAACGCCAGTTCCAGCCGAACCCCACGACGGACACCGAGCACGAGAGCGTCATCAAACGACGTTTGGAGGAGTACTTCGCAGAGCCGATAGCTCCTGACGAGGATCCGATATTCTTCTCGCCGAGCCAAGTACGCATGGCGATCAACCGGACGAAACCAAGAAAGCTGCCTCACAGGACCGTGGCGGCGTTGACGCGCCTCTTCAACGGTATCATGCGCACGGGTCACTTTCCACAACGGTGGAAGTCCGGCAGAGTTATCATGCTGCCGAAGCCCCGGAAGAACGTCCTCAAGCCTGAGAACTATCGGCCAATCACGCTGCTGTCTACGACCTCCAAAGTGTTCGAAGCTCTACTGCTTCGACATCTAGTGCCGCCGCTGACTCCAAGAGAGGAGCAGTTTGGCTTCCGAGCTGAACACAGCACTACGCAACAGCTCACCAGAGTACTGCACCACTTCATGACGGCCAGGAACAACCGTGAGTGCACCGCATCAGTATTTCTGGACATGGAAAAAGCGTTCGACCGCGTCTAGCACCGCGGCCTCGTCTACAAGGTCGCAACATCAGACGCGCCCCGTCGGGTCACAAGAGTGATCCAGTCATTCCTGGAAGACAGAAGATTCCACGTCACTTTGATAACGCCGCATTGGGAGACTAGTCGTGGAGGGTAGCGGGATCCGAGGCACGGTGCACCGCTGGCCGACCGCAGGTAGTTGGGGGCCCAAGTAGTGTGCTAGCCACACACGAAAGGCTGCCCCGCCAACTGACGAAAATGCGCCCGGGATGCGCCATCGTGCCGGTCGGCGACCGGATGAGAGGGCCCGATGGACATCCCGGGGGGGCTCGGGCGTCCCCGCAGTCTCCAGACTAGTCCCCCTTCTGTGTGGTATTTCATCTTGTGTCTGAAGGTTAACAGCATTAAGTCTCATTCCACTACCGTCTTCCTACCTTCATTCGCTCTTCCAAAAAACATGAAAACTACTAAGAATAAGCGAATGTTTCCACAGCGGCAGCACTCCCTCTCACTAAAAGTGCACCTTACCAACATCCGAGGATTGCACTCAAATCTCGTCGCGGTCCATCACCACCTGGAGACTGAAAGACCCGCTCTCTTATACCTCTCAGAGACGCAGATAAGATGTCCGTCTGACGTGGCGTACCTTTCTTACCCAGGGTTTACTCTGGAGCACAATTTTAAGCCACATGCGGGTGTGTGCTTGTACGCCCGTGATGACATCTGTTGTCGGCGTCTCTGTAATCTTGAAGATCCCAGATTCTCTGTTATTTGGGTACTGGTGGATACAGGAATTGAGAAAATTCTTTATTCCTGTGTATACCGGTCGCACAGCGGAGATCAGGAGACGACTAGGCTCACAGAATACTTTAGTGAGGCGGCGGATGCGGCACAAAGGCGGTACCCTTGTGCACAACTAGTGCTACTGGGGGATTTTAATGCCCACCACCAAGAGTGGCTTTTCCCATACCAGTGCACCGACCATGCTGGGAGAGAAACGCGGAAGCTAGCGCTGACGCTAAATCTCACTCAGTTGGTCCAGGTGGCAACAAGGGTCCCGGATGTTGACACGCACACAGCCAATTGCTTGGACCTTCTGTTGACAACTGATCCAGACCACTGCTCAGTGTCGGTTTCATCACCCTTGGGTAGCTCCGACCATTGTCTGGTGAAGTCTGTATCTGTCTACTCACCGCCCGATTCCAGCCCTAGAGGCACCCGGCGGGTGTGGCGATACAAGTCAGCAGATTGGGATGAGATGCGAGCTTTCTTTGCATCTTATCCTTGGCGCCCCACTTGCTTCTCTTCTGAAGACCCTTCAGCTTGCGCGGATGACGGATGTGCTGCGTCAGGGTATGGAGTACTACATTCCATTCTCTGACGTAGCAACGTCAGGCGGGACTCGCCCATGGTTCGGGGCTGAGTGCGGACGCGCTGAAGCGCGGAAGCATGCGGCATACCTGGCATGGGTTGATGCTCGAAACCGCAAAGCAAAGGACTTGCGCTTAAAGAAGAGAGCATTTAACAAGGCTGCCAAATCCTGCAAGAAGACTCTACGGCAAGCTCGATTTGACCACATAAGCCAAATTGGGAAGAAACTAGCTTCATACCCAGCGGGCAGTAAAGCGTTTTGGTCCCTGGCAAAATCAGTTGAATCGAACTTCCATCGCCCCTCACTTCCTCCACTGCTGAGACCCGACGGGTCTTTGGCTCACTCTGCTGAAGAGAAAGCAAACTTGTTTGCTTCTCTTTTTGCTGAATCTTCGCGTTTAGACACTGCTGGCGAAGTCCCTCCTAGTCTACCAGTTTGCGAGACACATATGTCGGAATTTCGCATTCCTCAGACTGAGGTAAGAAGAACGCTGCGTAATCTGGACGTGAATAAAGCCAATGGCCCAGATGGGATTCCAGCAATTGTACTGAAAACTTGTGCGCCTGAGCTCTCTCCTATTCTGACTCGCCTGTTTCGTCTCTCTCTGGTCACTGGGCAAGTGCCTAAAGCCTGGAAGCAAGCTAACGTGCAACCCGTGCCCAAAAAAGGTAGTCGTGCTGAGCCTGCCAACTATAGGCCCATCTCGGTTACGTCCATACTTTGCAAAAGTATGGAACGTGTACTGAATGGCAGACTCATGGCATACCTAGAAGCGAATGACCTCCTAAGTGACCGACAATACGGATTTCGCCGAAACCGGTCAACTGGAGACCTTCTAGCGTATGCCACTCACATCTGGAGCGAGGCTGTCGAGAGGCATGGGGAAGCGCTTGCCGTTTCACTCGACATCTCGAAGGCCTTCGACAGAGTGTGGCACGATAGCCTCTTAAGCAAGCTTCCTTCATATGGCTTGCCCACTGGATTGTGTGCATGGATATCGGACTTCTTGAGGGAACGATTGATTCGAGTAGTCATTGATGGCTGCTCCTCCGATCTATTGGCTATCAATGCCGGGGTACCTCAGGGGTCGGTACTTTCTGCGACTCTATTCCTGCTGAATATCAATGATCTGCTTAAGCCCGTAACTTTTGGGTACGCAGACGACAGCACAGTGGTAGAAAGTTACATATCTAATGCACGAACCAGTGGAGTCCAAGTCCAGTCCCTCAGGGAGGCCTTGGTAGAACGCAAAGCCTTGAACACAGACGAAAAGTTGCTAGTTTATCGGTTTTCTACCAGATACATTTCGGTGAGTGTGCCTTGGAATTACACAATTTAATTCCCCCAACCCCTTTCTATCATCGGAAGACAAGAGACTCGGCGGAGCGTCATCGATACATGGTTGATATTCCACCAGCGCGCACGAAGCGTTTTGCTAGTACATTTATCATGCGCACCGCTAGAGAGTGGAACTCTTTGCCGGAGTCCATATTTCCCGAAAATTATAATCTGGGTATCTTTAAGTCAAGAGTGAATAGGTATCTTCTAGGCAAGCGTGCTCCACCGTAGACCACATCATCACTTACCATCAGGCGAGATAGTGGTCAAACGCAAGCCTATTTAGGTAAAAAAAAAAAGCCTAAATATGAATTTTCAGATCCCTAACTCAAGGAATTATGAATTTCCCATACAAGATTGTTTATGAGAAAAAAGATAGTCTATGTCCTTCTCCGGAATATAATCTATCTCCTTGCCAAATTTCATCACAATCCAGTCAGCCGTTTAGTCGTGAAAAGGTAACAAACAAACAAAGTTACATTCGTATTTATAGTATTAGTATGGATTTCTAAATCTAGACAATTCTTTAAAAATTAAAGTTCTTTAAAAGTTAAAAATATTTTAGGGGGAGTTTTGGCGGCAAAGCACAAAACAATTTTTGTAATCCTACATTCGTTAAGTTTGTGGCAGCATACAGCGCGCGTTCCGCACGAATAATAAACGCTTTTTTAAATCGCGGTAGCTAAATTTGCGCGACGTGTACAATATACACATAGAAGCTCCGAATAACGAACACTCGGAGGAGCACAATACCCGCCTGACTAGAGATCTGCACCGCCTTCGCCAGAGGAACACTATCATCTTTCCCCTACAATTTAAAAAGAAATTGTTAACTATATTATTTTTAGTCTTTTAACGTTTACTCTGCTATATTCTATTATATAAAACTAAGCATAAATATATAATGTAATTAAGTTAATTTATTTAAAATACTAAGTAACAATTTATTACGTGTTTATTTGTCCCAAAGTGCTGTATTTTACGTACTCAATGGACAAATTCTTTAACAATAAAATTTCCTTTTTTAAATCTTAGGGATGGTCTCACCTTTCTACTAATCGTTGACAGCCTCCGTGGCGCAGTTGGCGAGTAGCCGGCTGTGAAATGAAAGGCCGTGGGTTCGACTCGCACACAGGGACAAATGTTTGTGTGACAGACAGATATTTGTGTCCGGGGTCTGGGTGTGGTGAGACCGAAAGTCTCTCGTAGTCCCTGATACCCACGACACAACATTCGTATCTTAGTGTGGGGTCGGAGCTATGTGTGTGACTGTTGGGTGTTATTTATTTATTTGTTAATAAATAAATAATATCTTAATAACGTTTCTTAGAGGGTGGACTGAGCCACATGCACACCACATATTTGATTGTTGAAATTAAAAGCTGACAACTATATGAATAGGTGTTTGGGTAAACATTCTAATAATAATAATAACATTTTTGGGAAATGTTCTATTAAACAAATAATGTCTTCATAAATATTTAATCTTTGTCATAATCACTAATTCGTGATTTTTCGACTACCTTAGATATTTATCCAAATGAACCAATATGATAAACACAGATAGACTTTGGTAATACTTGGTTAAAGTGACAGGCAATATATTAAATTTGAGCATACAATGTAAAACAAAAACATCTTATAACATAGGACATTACTTGAGGTTGGTTAGTTTGCCTTAAAACTTATACATGTGCACACTTTTGTAACACAACTGTATTTATCAATCATTTAGAAATTGTCATAATCAGAATAATTTACATTTACAGCTCTACCAATTTTCTTACAGTTCAATTTATTCAATTTATAATCACTTGTGTTGTATATGTTCATTGTAATTATCCACTAGGAGTTTAATTTTGAATTAAGTATGTTTTTGTCTTTAGAAAATATTTTACATGCCAGCAAATTAATTTTTCAATATTATTGGTTGATCAACCTTGGAATATGGTCAATAAAGGAACAAATTATTATGATTTGTAAAATTTGATGGTTTTTTAATATGCTCTCCACATAATAGAAACTTGGAACAATTGAGTTGTATAAAACCATAATACATTGAGTTGTATAAGTCCATAGTTGGGTAAAAATTAAACAAATATATGGCAATATAGGAAATTCAAATCTGAATCGACTATTCCAGCGTTGTATAGTTAAAGACAGCCATAAACCCTTCTAAAACCAATAACAAAAACTGCTTTAGAACCAAAGATGGCTATCTTCCAAACCTCAAAATCATAAATGGCAATATTTTGCTACCAACCAATCAGAAGTGCCTGTGAAGTCAATAATCCTATTCGTCATGAAGTCAGTGACAATCAAAAATGTGAAACTATGCAGGGGTACAGTAGCAAAGGTGGTCATGTTACCCTTAGTTAGGTTAAAAAACGGCAATTTGTAAACTCAAAACTAGTGTCAGCAGACTCGTAAATTAAATATTAGATTTTGCAACGTTAAGGTGACTTTTTATTCAATTTTGTTGTCATTGCTTAATTTAAATACCTACCTTGACAGATTAAACTAAAATATTCCGCATAATTGTCTATTGACATAACCAAAAGATATGGTTTTTTTAAATTGCCTAAATATAAGTTTGCCCTACTTTGCTAGTTTTGTTTCTATACAACTCAATTGATGATAATTACATTTTGATGGTTTACTCTGCAGGTTCTATTTGGCAACAACTGAAACTGTGGGCTGAAGAAGCAGTAAGATAAATAGAGACACCTAGAAAAATGAGCCAGTTGACTGTATTTAATTTCTGAACTTTTAACTGTTGGTGTAATATGATTAATATTATATAATTTTAGAAATAATGTTTAACCTCTGTAGTCTCAGTACCCAAAAAGCAAATGTTAGACAAAGTAGTGTGGCTTCTTTGCAGTAATGCCATACTCTTGCAGAGCTGGTGCAAGGTCGTCCATGGTCATCACATATTTTTTCTCTTTAGGTCCTTTCTGATTCTTGGAGCTCTGTGTTATTTGACTGGAAGTTCTCATTTTGCAATGTTGCAAAGCGTCATTCACAATGTCTGAAAGAAATTTTTGAGAAGCCAGTGCTATTAGCCGGATTAACCTGAAAAGTTATGATAATATTATTTTATCTATTAATACTTGAAACCTATTATGAAATATCTATTACATAGGTAATAGTAGTATTACCTTCTATAGGTAATAGTACTATGAATAGTCATAGTCTAGCAAGATCATTCAGTAAGGATATATCAATAACAACATCAATAGTTTACTAGCCCCCATGGATAAGTACCAGCACTGTCAATTTCTGTCACCAAGCAAATTTGTGTAATAACATTGTATTTCAGTTTAAGAACTTTATAAAAGGAAATTTTAAGAAAATGACGGGTGGTGCAGTTATAATTTCACATGTGTTATGACTGCTGTGCTTGCTGAGGTCTTGGGTTCGATCCCTGGGACAGGTAAAGTGATATTGGGTTTATCTATTTAGAAATAATCAGTATCAGCTAGGAGTATGGAATTGTGCCCAGTATGGCGATAAGCTCATATAGATATTATGAGAGCGTAAGTAATAAAGTCTGCGAAAAGTGGGTGCTCTGGTTACACCTCTGCTTACCCCTTCAAGGATTACAGGTGTAAGTGTATATGTATGTACAAAAAAAAACAAAACCCACACCTAAAAAAGCCATTACTAAAACATTTTTCTTTTTAAAATAACAGATAAGATCTATCGCCTCTCATGAGTAGCAAAGAGAGACAGTATTTAATACAGGGCTGGTAAAAACATGTACAACCTAATTTACCCAACCTGAAGTTACCACTACAAGGGAAGAGATGTCAGTTATTGTTGTAGAGACTAGTGTAGTATTGGCGGTTTAGTGGTTAACTAGAAATAGCTAAGTTAAATTCTCCATATTTTATTACAAACACTACATGGTTTTGTAATATTGCTACATAATATTTTTAATAAAAGAATATTCATGCTTCCTATTTTTTTTTCCATTGATGTTGGGTCTAACCCAATCCTTCTAGTATTATAAGTTGTTCATGGGTTGTGGAAATCACTTATTTTAAGGTGACGACCCCACTTACAAGTATGCCAGCATACGCGTGCAAACATGCTCAAGTATTGCAGGCCATTGTATTGGAGATCACAAAAACGCTCTGACTAGTAGATATAACACAACATTACTTTAAAAACATAAGCACGGACAAAAAAGCTTTTTTGTCATAGCTATTATATTTAGCGAATTTAAATATTATATTTACCTAGGATCCTGTGATTCGAACCCAGACATGTTTAAATAATAAGCGACAACAGAGTCTGGTATTGAAGGGTTATAATTTTCGAGTTGCAGTAGAAAGTCACTGAGTGCGTGTCCAGCGCTACTGTCCTCATCCATGCCTACTGACGGCGATCCCATGCGATTCATTTGCATATCGTATTATTTACATGGATAAAAGTTTCAGCAAATAGGTTCTCCACTATATAAATTGTTTGTATGTAATCTTTCATCTAATTCTTGTTTTTTTTTTCATTCTCTCGATAAAAGAGAAGGCAAAGGTTTTCCACCATGCAGCCTTGTCTGTCGTTATTTTTCCGAATCTAGGTTAAAATTGAAAATCTTCTTCTTCTCTGGTTTTTATAATGCCAAAGCCATGTCTGTTGTTTTTATCCATTTAAAAGCCAAAGCCATGTCTGAAATAATCACAATTCAAAAGGCCAAAGCCATGTGTGAAATAATCACAATAATTAAAAAGGCCCAAGCCATGTCTAAAATAGTCAGAATTCAAAAATCCAAAGCATGTCTGAAATAGTCACAATTTAAAAGGCCAAAGCCATGTCGGAAATAATTAATTCACTTATTGAAATCACAAATCAAATATCACATTCCCGCCATTTTTTTCTCTTAAATCTTGTTTTCTTCTTCTTTTGTATGGCTCCATCGTATAAATTCAGTGATTTTGCCAACGTCAAATATGACAAGTAAGATGAATGACCGCTCGGTACCAATGACAAAAGAGTAAACAAGGACATGAAGTGTTCAGCTTCAGCTATAGAATCCCTAGGTTAAACAAATATAAACTCATTTGCAAAAAAAAACGGCCACCTAAGCAATGAACCATTTCAAATGTTACTATTGGTTTGTTTGATAATTATAAGTAGTTTTACTTTCACAATTTTGTAAATTAATAAGCAAATAATCGTTTTCGTCAGTATTATCATAAAATTTTGATAAAATTTATGGGTTTTAATGCTAAAGTTCACTAGTAGTGTATGCTCGCTAGTAGTACATATGCTCGTGAAGTAAAAGTTAACAAAGATTTTTATTTGTTTTTTCTTTAATAAAGTAAAAGCAGATAAATGTTTAGTATCGAGTGTGACCCCCTCTAGCTGAAATCACAGCTTGAATTCGTCTGGGTATGCTAGCGAGGATATCCCGGATACTTGCTTGCGGAATACGTTCCCACTCCGCGGTAATCACATTCTTCAGCTCTCTGATGGTCTGCGGAGCCGGTTGTACTGATCTCACGAATCGTTTCAGAACGTCCCAGACATGCTCTATAGGATTGAGGTCGGGACTTCGAGCTGGCCAATCCAAACGACGAATGCCGACCTCTTGCACATACGCTTCCACATCATAAACATAGTGCCATCTCTATCAAGCCAATATAAATTTATGTGCGTAAAAAACATGTAAAAAAGGATAGCTGTATTTTACTTTATAAAGTTTTGTCAACATTTACTTTATCCTTCTTTAAAAATACTTAGTTGCGGCAGGTTATCATTTAAAAACCAGGTTATCATCCATTGTTTGTGCACAGTTGTTTACATAGCAACCGTCAACACATTTTATTGTAATAATATTTTTGTAATACTATTAATTTATAACAGTAACACAGTTATATTACTTTAAAAATATGTGAATTGTGTTTGTGAAAACATGCCTAATTGTATCAATAATGGTTCCGGCGTCAAAAGAAGTAGGAATCGTCCAAACTTAGCATTGCACCGATTCGTACTATATTTCTTATAAACTAGCACAAATGTTATGCTCATTTGAATTAAATTAGTCATTTATTGTGAAATTTATCATTAATTTACTTTGTGTAACAAGTATTTTAATATATTTCCTGAAAAATGTTATATCTTTGATTTATGCATATGAAAAAGTGATGTCCTGTTATTAATTGCTTATATCGAAAGATATAAGTGACTTAGACTGAATAAATGAATATTTTTTAAGGTTAGCTAAGAATGCATTGACTAGGAAAAAATGGTTGGATACAATTGGAATTGAAAACATTTCTGTTACCACAAATATATTTATGTCTGTTCTTTTCATTTTGAAGAATCATGTTTTAAATAATTCGGCAAAAATATTAGTGAAAAAATATCTTAGGTAAATTATTTATATAAGATTATTTTATTTCGGAGTGGAATATTTTTGTTATTTACAGATAATAAAATAATATTTTTTATACGTTTGTTTCTTATACCTTCTTATTAGTCAAATAATAAGATGATTGTAAATTCTTAATAGTACTTAGACCGAGTCAGTATCGACTTTTAATAACCAAATATCCATAAATAAATCGACACACAGACAGCACTAAGACGCCATTTAACTGTCTCGGTTGTCATTAGGTATACACGTTTTTTCCTTAGTTTTGCCTGGTCTTTTATTAGGTTTTTTCGTCTAAGCTCGGTACAGATAGAAAAGGTTTTTTTTTATGGCTACAAGCCTTAGAGTATTTAACACGGGAGACGCCATTGAGCGCTTACCCCGTTTGATAAATGTTCCCAGGTTAGGTATTAGCCACAGCAGTGCAAAATTTATTTGCATTCAATATTTAAAAACGCAAGTTGTTTTTTTAAATTCATTTTTAACTAGATGTTGCCCGCGGCTCCGCCCGCGTGTAGGTCTTAGAGCATTTTAACCTTCTATATTTTGCTATCCCATAGGAAGCGTGCATTTTTTCGAGATAAAAGTGGTCTTTGTCATTTTCTGATCCCTAAACTGCCACTATGCAAAAAATCATGTCGATCCTTTGCTCTGTGAAAAACTAAACTATCCCATGGGAAATGTACATTTCTCCGGGATAAAAAGTAGCCTATGTGCTTTTCCAGACTATAATCTATCTCTGTGCCAAATTTTAAGTAGATCCGTCCAGCCGTTGTAGCGTGATTGGATATCAAACAACCATGCATCCATCCAAACATACGCATTTATAATATTAGTAGGATTACTTTATTTATGCTTTCTTAACTTAATTTATAATTTAATATAGGAGAGTTGACATTTCGACTAAGTTTACAACTTTATTACACTGGCATTTTGGGTGGTTTATGTGGTAACACTGTCGTTTATGCAAGACTCAAAGTGTTGTAGATAAACTTATAAAGGTTATCGATAAAATTACTAATCCATCTGGACTGTCTTCTAAACACATACTTTTAATGTAAATAGTTCTAACACACTAGGAATGTCACAAAATATACCAAAACCAGAATAAAGTATTTGTCAAGAAAATGTGATCCTAAAAATGTATCCGGTATATTTCAAAAATATTTAGGTATGAATTTTGGCGCCATTAATTTCTTACGTAAGATGATGTAGGGGGGGGAGTTTATCATGTCTTATTTTTTCTTACAAGGGGTGGGAGGGAGTCTTAATAGTTCTTACGTAATTTATTTATTTATTTACGGAAAACTAACAGCTAACATAGATATAGTTTTTACAAATATTAAATAACATAAGGCCAATTAAATCACATTATACTTTGAAAAATAGCGGGCCATGCCTATAATTTTAAAAACATGCAACTTATATTTTTTTATATTTTTTTGATAACCGGTATGACTTGCCTTTTCACCCGGTTCCGGCTTGGCGTCGATTTTTGGGACACCCTGTATTCAATTCAAGATCTCAAGACCTTTTTATATGCTCTTCATAATAGATAGCGTTAGCCGGCTACCACATCAAAACAGGCGATAATCGCTCTCAATGACATGCAATAATTTCATTCGCAGCATTCGCTATTCGCATTCGCTACCAGTAACACTGTGTTTCTTGGCTCCACTTATTTAATTTGAAATAACAGAACATTTTCTCACAAACTATATATCATTGAAAAGGTCGTGTTGTGTACTTTCCGGTAGTATATTTGCTGAATCGGAATACCTCAAAACGAGTGAGTAATCATCAAATACATTTTAAAATAATTTGCAACGGCCGTCATTGTTGTGTTCCGTGTGCTCTGACATACCTGCACAATGCTTCTCTACAATAAGTGTTGACAAAAAATAAGCATAACCGTTGAACGATTACTCAGCTGTCTAAGCGACTTGAAAGAATCCGACATTCATCATTGCACTCGTGTGGTAAAAAGTAAAAGAGACGAGAAGAGACCTCGCTCAATCATTGTTAAATTGGCTACCTCTAGGCTTCGGGATACATTTTTAGTGAAAACAATAAATTCACCCATAAACACATTTGAATATGATAAATTGCTCAGTTCTTTCGAGCTCATTGTAGACACATTTTTCGTCTTTTGCGATTTGTCGGAACAGAAACAAACAGTTTGTGTGGTTTATTTATAGACGTGTTTCTACATTGTTGCACTGCACACCATTTATCACCATTTTATGTAAATAATTTAAAAGAAAATTGATGAAATTCACTTCAATTGTACTATTTTCTTAGAGTTATTAGCTTGTTTACTTGCATGTGACGTCACACGTGTCATATGATCAGCGCCATTACAGAAATAGCGTTTTTGCCGCGGTTTTGGAGATTTAAACTTTAACATTGATTTTTATTAAAAATACAGTATGGTTTCGTATATTTACGCGAATATTATACATTGAAATAAAACGAATTTTACGGACATTTGACGACGTACAACTTAGTCTGCCCCGTGACCACGAAGGCTGTAAAGCCTTCGAAACGTCGGGTTAAAAAAGTAAAATAAACCGCGATATAATCCGTAAAATTCGTTTTATTTCAATGTATAATATTCGCGTAAATATAAGAAACCATTACGTAAACCAGTACGGACTGGAAATTGCAAATAGACGACATACAACTTACTCTGCCCCGTAACCACGAAGGCTGTAAAGCCTTCGAAACGTCGGGTTAAAAAAGTAAAATAAACCGCGATATAATCCGTAAAATTCGTTTTATTTAAAAAAATACAGTAGATTTCCCAGAAATATCTATATAGTGTGCTTATTATGTAATAAAGAATAGTTTTAATTCATTTTCGAAAATTAGTCAAATAGCCTATTGTGACTTACAGACATGGCTTCGGCCCTTAGAATGGAAGAATATCGGACATGGCTTTCCCCTTTAAATGGATAACAACAACAGACATGGCTTTGGCTTTTTGAATTATATAAACCAGAGAAGAAGAAGACTTTCAATTTTCAGATTTGGAAAAATAACGACAGACAAGGCTGCATGGTGTAGAACCTCTGCCTTCTCTTTTATAGAGAGAATGAAATAATAAAAAATATCTATGACTATGATAGACAGTGCAGAACCTTTGCCTTCTCTTTTTTATAAAAAATAGAATGGGCCAAAAAATATCTATGATATGAGAGAGCGCGGGAACGTCTAAGTGAGAAAAGACGTTCCCGCGCTTTCCGTCGTTTATAAATGTAAACCGAGTTTAAAATCAGTGAAATGTGACGACAATGAATAAGTAAATGGCTTAATTAAAGCCTAGTTATTGAAGAGTGAAGATTTTATACTGAAGACATTATTTGAACAACATAAGAAACCTATGGGAAAGGAATGGATAATGGCGGGAATAAGAGACGTGGCTTCGGCCGGAGAATTCATGAGTGATTTGATTCTGAAATGTGACGACAATGAATAAGTAAATGGCTTAATTAAAGCCAAGTTATTGAAGAGTGAAGATTTTATACTGAAGACATTATTAGAACAACATAAGAAACCTATGGGAAAGGAATGGAGAATGGCGGGAATAAGAGACGTGGCTTCGGCCGGAGAATTCATGATAAATTATTTTGATAAAGGAATAAATAAATGGCTTGATTGAAGATTGACTCATAACGAAGACTTGGCTTAGGCCTTAGGAAAAATAAAAACATATATTGTAAAAATAAATAAGACTTGGCTTAGGCCTTATTTAAAAAAAAAAACCTATATTGAAAGATAAAATTGAAGACTTGGCTTAGGCCTCACTGGGAAAAAGACAACATATCTTTATACACGTTTGACGAGGCTGTATGGGCTGGAACCCTTTGCCTTCCCATTACAAGGGAAAAAAGAAAAAAAAAAAAAAAAAATATCTATGATATTCAAAAAAGAAAATGGCGGGAATATGATGTGATGTTTTATTGTGATTAATAAGTGAAAAAAATATTTCAGTCATGGCTTAGGCCTTTAAATTGTGACTATTACAGACATGGCTTTGGCCTTTTAAATTGTGTTTATTTCATACATGGCTTCGGCCTTTAGAATGGGAAAAATATCGGACATGGCTTCCCCCTTTTGAATGGGTGAAGACTACAGACATGGCTTCGGCCTTTTGTATAAGTTAAAACCAGAGAAGAAGAAGACTTTAACTCTAGCCCAGATTTGGAAAAAATAACGACAGACATGGCTGCATGGCGGAGAACCTTTGCCTTCTCTTTTATAGAGTGAATAAAATAAATATATATATCTATGATATTTTTCTGAGTTTGGTACTACGATCATATCGTTTAGTTATTTTATGTGATATTATTTTTTAACGCCGGATAATTATAGCATTGATACCTAAATGTCTATTTCGGGAAAGTAGTATTTAGAACAATTTCCTATAAACAATATAACAACAAAAAACGTAAAATATTGTCGGGTAATTGGAATACAATATAATTTTTAGCTATTTAAATTATATGACAGGCGGAGTTATGTGAAGTTATTGTCATTGGTGGAGTTTTATATGTTTGCTACAACCAGCCGAGCCATTTTATATGACTTTGATATCTTAAAAACAGCTTGCTGGATTAAAATTAATAATTAAATAAATGTTTACAACCAAAAGCCGAAAGATCTTTTCATTTTACAATTTGATAACGGCATTATTTTCTGATCACTGAATACAAAAATGCATTTAGATTGTATACGTACAAAATTGTAGACTTTATGGAGCAATAGTAAAACGCAAATTATGCACGTCATGGAGGTGTTGCCAAAAGTGAAGAATTTACCTATGAACAAGTAGAATTTCCAATATTTAAATTGAAAATAAAGTATTATTAGAGGCATGTTATGTTCATAAAATATACATTTTACTGTGAGTGATATTTTCTTGTCTGCGAAGCCAGATTGACAAAAGTTTTTTTTGTATCTATTTTTGCAAAATTGTATAAGGTTGGAAGTTTGTATGTTAAATAAAATAAAATATCAAATGTTATAGGTTACTTATTAATATTGCTTTTATTTTTTTTTATTTAAAGATGTATTTTAATCCACAGGGTCAGTCCAATTTTATGTATTTAAAAGGTAATTGTAATTATTATACTTGCCTCCCTGACCTCGTGGTACTTTGCTGTGAGGTTGGCAACACCTGCCCCTTCCTGCCTTCTTTTGCGCCGCTCCTCCAGGCAGAACTGCAAAGAGAACGTGATCGATCGAATTTCAAAAAAGGCACACGCACGGCTACTGTTGTGCTCCTGTGATCACGAAATTACTCAAAAACTCCTGACTATAAATCGGGAGTTCGTGTTTCGTGATTATATCATTCCGCGTGTGCCGCAAGTCCCACCCCACTGTCCGTAAGTTCATCGAGTGAGCTCTACACAGCCGAACAAAATGTCCAACCTCACCGATCCGGTCGCGTTCGCCAAGGACTTCCTGGCGGGCGGCATCTCCGCTGCTGTCTCCAAGACGGCTGTCGCGCCCATTGAGCGCGTCAAATTGCTGCTTCAAGTGCAGCACGTCAGCAAACAGATCGCCGAAGACCAGCGTTACAAGGGTATCGTCGATGCTTTCGTCCGCATTCCCAAAGAGCAGGGCTTCCTCTCCTTCTGGCGCGGTAATCTTGCCAACGTCATCAGGTACTTCCCGACTCAGGCGCTGAACTTCGCCTTCAAGGACAAGTACAAGCAGGTGTTCCTCGGCGGTGTTGATAAGAAGACACAGTTCTGGCGGTGGTTCGCTGGTAATTTGGCATCCGGTGGTGCCGCTGGCGCTACCTCGCTGTGCTTCGTGTACCCGCTCGACTTCGCGCGTACCCGTCTCGCCGCCGATGTAGGCAAGGGCGATGGCCAGCGTGAGTTTACTGGCCTCGGAAACTGCATCAGCAAAATCTTCAAGTCCGACGGCCTCACCGGTTTGTACCGAGGCTTCGGTGTGTCCGTGCAGGGTATCATCATTTACCGTGCTTCTTACTTCGGATTCTACGACACTGCCCGCGGCATGTTGCCTGACCCCAAGAACACACCGATCGTCATCAGTTGGGCCATCGCGCAGACCGTCACCACTGTGGCAGGTATCATGTCGTATCCATTTGACACAGTCCGTAGGCGTATGATGATGCAGTCTGGCCGCGCTAAGAGCGACATTCTCTACAAGAACACGCTGCACTGCTGGGCGACTATCGCGAAGACCGAAGGTTCCTCGGCTTTCTTCAAGGGCGCCTTCTCCAACGTTCTCAGAGGCACCGGAGGTGCCTTCGTGCTCGTCCTCTACGACGAGATCAAGAAGGTCCTCTAAATGTAATGTAAGAATTGTTACCAGTTACATCAATGTGATGCCGTATCACCGCAGCCACTCCCCTCAAATCATGTATTATTAGACGCGAAAATGATCCTAGTAACTTATTATTAGTTAAATAAAGCGTTATATGTTGATTCCATATTTTATTGTTTTATTAAATATTAAAATTTGTTACATAATTGCGTGTCATGATAGCCAAATGTCAAAGTTTTTTAGTTGATAGCTAGTGTCATGTAAACCTAGTGTGTCATGTATTTCTGTTCTTAGATTCTCTTTAAATTGATCTTTTTGTACTGTATCTTCAATAGGTAATCACTTGCCCGGCTACAGCCAGTGATATGTAACCAAACTTCGTTTTCACTAGGCTATACTGCCATAGCCCGAGATTGAACACACACTTAAACATATTACTAGACTATTGATTAAAATATTTTGAGATCTTTGCTATATTTATCGTGATTCTGTTTTTGATGGTTATTAAAAGGCTTCCAATGAATTGTCAACAACATTGATAACATGAGGGAGTGGATAAAACCTTTGTAGGTTTGTTACCATACATATTCTCAGCCCGTATAACGCTTATAATTATAATTCTAACGCTGTGAATTGAAAATTAAAGAATTGTTCGTAATCATGTGATTATGACGTTATGTAACAATGCAGATGTATGTATGTATATCGTGCTATGTGGTGCGTTTGTAGTTTATTTTAGTTCACCTAAAAAGAGTGGATTCGCTGCGTAGTAGTTCCACACATCTGTATATCTAGTAGACAACGTTTCGTAGGAGGAGGACTAAGTATGTGAACATACTCGTGACTACGCTCGGGCGTGTATTTTTTTTGTAAAAATCGCGCAATACGAGCTGTATTGATTATAGGAAATAAACATTAAAAATATACTAAAGCGCTTTAATTTATTATTCATCTATCACTTATCGTATTATATATTTTTTTATATTGGTGAAATTATAATTTCCAGTCAATAAACAATGAAATTGAATAAATATATAATGAACGAGCATGTAGAACCCGAAAGTTTGGCCACGCTCAAAGAGGTTTTAACTGTAATAAAAAATATATAAAATAAACATATTGTGTCTCCTATCGGCACGGAATAGGCACATAATAGATAGAGTAGAATAATGTTCTGTGGCCTGGAAGCTCGATTCTCATATCCGAGTTCAGCCTAATAGAAGGATTGATATTATCAAAGACAAACAATTTAATGGGTATTGTTTATCCTTCGGCAAGAATTTCCTGGCTGCAGAGATTGATGTGTATCCGACTGGGCTTGGTACAAATAATACTAGACTTGTATTAAACATTTTCCCACTGCTGGGCACGGGCCTCTACTAATAAGAGGGGTTAGGCCTTTTATGCCCTCAGCGGTCCACGCGGGCCTAATGCGGGTTGGTAGATGGTTAGATCCTTCGAAATTCTTATGAGAATTCTCAGGTATGCAGGTTTCCTCATGATATTTCCCCTCACCGTTAAAGCAAGCGATAATTAACAATGTAAACACACGTAACTTAAGAAAACTCGGAGGTGTATGCCTTTTGGGCTGTGGCTGCAGTCTCGACATACATAACGCTCGCTTATTAACCGATATCGGTCGGTATGACTTAATGAACTCATCATAACACAATATCTTTGGTATTCTCGACATTTTAAAATATGAAATCGTTTATTGATCAAGTAGGCAATTACATAGCTCTTATGACATGTCAGAACACTAAAAAAAAGTAAAGAAATTTTAAGAAAAGCATATCAGCTCAAGTATACATAACATACATCATCAATACACATATATAGATTATTAACGGTATTATAACGCATTGACAATCAATAAATTATATTATGAATTACTGTCGATGTCTTTTCTGTCTATCATGAGTTTGCTTAGAGTGTGTTAAATACTCTAAGTGAGTTTGTTATGTCATTCCGACCTCGAACATACGACTTTTGTCTTGACATTCCGTCGTCTTGAAAGTATGGGAGAAAACGATTTCTTGCACGAGAACGCACACATCTGGTTTTTTTGGCATTAAATTCAACCCGATTACTGGTAGGCCCCATGATGAAATGAGATCCAAGGCCCGGATGAGCTGGATGACAAGATCCTCGCGTCTCCTCCCGGCAACCAGGAGGCTTGCTGCAATAACGTCCATGAACGGTGCTGTCATTTCCATAACAGTGAATGTTGCCCAGCGACAACATATCATTAATATGCAGAAGAAACAAGTAGGGCGGAAGCACAGTGGCACTCAAAGCGTGTCCATCTACGAGGACACGCATTCTACTCTGATGCAGAAAGCCGTAAATCCACTTACACTGGTTGTAGGGCAGACCGTATGCCCGGAGCTTGAAGATAGGGCCACGATGCCAGACCCTATCAAACGCCTTGGCTATGTCGAGACGCACAGCATTTCCATATTTTGGTTATATTTTGATGACAATAAAAGACTAAGTAAAATATGAAAATCTTCAAATTCAACGATTAACAACACACACGTAGCAATGGGGTTATTATATTCGAATTGCATTCACTTGCGGTACCGATGACCATAATTAACATTTTATAAAATTAAATACCAACTTGTAAAAGGCTATGTCACAAATAAATTTTATAGTAAAGGTGTTTATCATAGTGGATATCCTTTAGTGTGGTCAGATATAAATTTATAAACATACGACAAGAGACGAGAGAGGAATAAAAATTAGGTAAATAACAGCAAATAGCTTCGGGTTTTTAGTAATGCGAATTGCGCTTTCATAATAAATACTGTACCTACTCATTAACCTACTTATACATTTTCCCCACAAAAGATGATAAAAGAACTGTTATTTAACAAATGAATCTAGTGAGATTATTACTATCACAGCTAGGTCACGACCCTGTAGCGCATCGATCGCGCACGTGCTGCCGTCTATGGTGGCGCACGGCAAATAGCCAAACTCAATACAGGCCTTGGACGACCGGAGCTACATACATAATTGTATACCTAATTGGATACAAAAATCATCATCAGACAATGGTATCCTCTTTGGATCCTAGACATGGCATATCACCACAGGAAATAATAAAACTATTTTTATTAGCTACCAACTCGACTCTAAACGCGAATCCATTAGTAGGTAATGCTAACTGAAGATCCTGCCACCCACCGCTACTATAACAAGATATACCATCAAGATTTCCTTCGCACACTCACTCCTTTCCGTCCTTAATTGTTTGTGCAAATGTCAGCTATCAAAATCTTACTAAGGCAACTTCATAAATTTGAACACCATTTTTTTATAACATTTGTTTATAGCAAATAGGTAACTTGTTGAGCTCAACAAGTCACCTAGGTATACGACTTCGCCGGAATGATAGAAAGAAAAAGACTTTTGTTACCTACAAGAACAAATACAAGAGAAAAAGAGATACAAAATAAAACTTTAAACTGAAAAATTTAACTATTTGCTCCGACAACAGGTCGCCTCATTTAGCGATATGCTGCAGTACCTATTGCAGCCATGAGCGCCGCTAGGATTACTTTCAGGGCGGTGCATCTGCATCTATTTATTAAAAACTTACTAAACTACTTAATAGACCAACAGAAGTGGAGATGGACCGGTCACTTGATGAGAGACAAACAAGGCAAATGGAGCACAACCGTCTCTGACTGGTACCCCAGAGACGGCAAACGCAACAGCGGACGCCAACAGGCGAGATGGGTGGAAGACTTGAGGCTCACGGCTGGACACCACTGGAGAAGGGTAGCGCGAGAACGAAGCCAATGGAAAACGCTGGAGGAGGCCTATGCCAAGAGGCACTCTGAACTACGTGATCTTCTTTAGTAAAATCTCAACACAGTGAACCACAAACTAAATAGTTCAGAATATAAAGGGCTTATTATTACATAAACTACTTAATAAACAAAAATATATGTACCTATTTCCATTTTTTTTAATCCTGACACGACAAAGTGACCACACTGCACCTGATGGTAAGTGCTGTGCCGTCTAGTTAAAGTATCAAGTAGCGAGAGACAATCTATCCCTCGCTATACTCAACACAATCATGCCAGCCTGCTGTGTAGCTTCTTCACACTACGCCTAAAGGACCCAGGATCATAGGAAGGAGGGAACACGGTAGCTGGCAAACTGTTCTTTAACTTGATGGTGCGGCAAAAATACGAATTTGCGAACCTCTTGGTTCAGGCCGGGGTAGAAGACACCGTAAAGCTGTGGCTCCGCAAGCCAGTACGCGTGGTTCTTGTATGGAAGGGAGAGGATGGGATAAGATCAAACAATTCTTTAGAGCATTCGCCATGATACAGACGGTAGAACATGCTAAGCGAGGAAATATCCCTACGCAGCTGTAACGGCTCCAGGCTGTTACTCACGTCTGCGGTTTTCAATATACGTCG
This sequence comes from Laothoe populi, assembly GCA_905220505.1. Lineage (NCBI taxonomy): Eukaryota > Metazoa > Arthropoda > Insecta > Lepidoptera > Sphingidae > Laothoe > Laothoe populi. The sequence continues at coordinate 3,950,074 of HG992146.1, read as the reverse complement.
AAGATCCCTGATATTACCTGACTCGAAATTTAAAATGTCGACATGCTTCGGCATTTATTAATAAATCTTTAAGTGTTCAGGGTACTAAGTTGTGGAATGCATTGCTGATTACAATACGCTAGGGTTACCCACACCGAATTTCAAAAACCAGGGTTTGAAGTTGGATAAACCAGGACAATTCAAAATCAGGAAGCGTTGTTGTTTTAAAACAGCGCGGGCACCTCGGACACGGAGCTGCGAGACCGCCCGTAACGTAAGGATTGCAAAAGTAGCGCCCGAATTTTAAAATACATGACCTTATTAGGCGGCTTTAACACCCAGGACGCTGCTTAAAACTATCCTGGACACTCTAAAAACCATTACATGTCCTGGGAAAACAGGACGGTTGGCAACTCTACAATATGAAATTCCAGACTGTTTTCAAAAATTAATAAAAGCACTTTCCCGATCATAATAATAATCCTTTATTGAAGTAACATAGTTTTGTTTACAATTAGTTTTGACACTGGTTAAGAACAAAAAAGAAAATTACTTAAACAAACATACAAAAAAATATTATATTAACATTTATATTTTAACAATTATTTTAATAACATTACATTTGTGTGACATTGATGATTGACCATACTAATAATAACAGTAGGTAAGCTAAGATAGCTTACCTATATCGGTTTTCTGTGAGACAGTTGTAGATAATACCTACACCAACTCATTTAGGTAGGTACCTAACTACTGTAGACAAAACGGTCTAGTGTGGCTTTACCTCATTGATGATTGAACATTTATCTTGTGTATAAGAAGAACGTTATAGGCCATATGTAGGTATAATCCGTTTTCAAGCCGACTTCGAAGTCGATTTCATTATTTCCATGTGGGCAACGCGAGATTTCATCGTCTTATCGTAGGTTTTTTCGTCGTATCGTAGGTCGTTAAAAATACGTAAGAAATGAGAATCCAGCCACATTCGAGCAAACAGCTTTTTTATGTTACTTTTCGAGACCTATGAATATGTTATAGTTCCTAGGGCGGGTTTTGGGTGGATCCAACAGTAACAATTATTCTGTTGTATAACTCCGCCATACTGCTTGCCGGGATGCTCCCTGTAGGCGTTAAAGTGAGTGAGGCGAGTGATTGGCGATAGGGAAGTGGAGAGTCCTGTGTCCTTCGTCAGCTCGGAACATCCAGCCCGTAGGGAGGGTCAGGAATTCCAATGCCTGGTGGACGGTGCGGAATTGGCTCGGCACGTCGGCAAGGATCTCTGTATCTTTACCGACGGCAGCAAGATTGGTGGAAATTTCGGAGCGGCATTATACATCTGGGATAATGCCGCGGAGACAAAAACCAAGAAGCTGAAGCTGGATCGATGCTGCACCGTCTATCAGGCGGAATTACTGGCCCTCAAAACAGCTACAGAGGAGCTCTTAAAAGAGGTGCCCCGGGACTGCAGCGTCTTTAGCGAAGCCATGTCCGCCCTTGAAGTTGTCGCCAGAGGCGATTCCCTCCATCTCCTGGCGTTCCAAATAAATAGAAATTTAAAAACAGCCAGAGAACGCCCCCCAAAAAATAATCTTTTTTGGGTTACAGCGCACGTAGGACTGGAGGGCAACGAGAGGGCGGTTGTGCTTGCGAAGGACGCTGCAATGAAACTGAAAGGAAGGCCGCACTACGCCCGGTGTCCGGTTTGGTTCGTAAAGAGACAGATCCGAAAGGAGTCTATAGACGAGTGGAACCGCAGATACCGGGATGGTGATACGGCCTCTATTAGTAAAATCTTTTTCCCAGATGCCGGGGATGCGTAATACGCATTGACCCGATTCTAACCCAGGTGTTCACTGGGCATGGCGGGTTCTCACAATACTTGCACCGTTTCAAGTGCAAGGAGAGCCCGGCGTGTCCCTGTGATCCTGGGAAGGAAGAAGGTATAATGCGCGTACTACTCGAGTGTCCCATATTCGAAAAAGACAGATACGAAATGGAACAACTTATGAGCACAAAAATAAACACAGACAACATACACGAAATTGTTAGAAATAAGGAAACACGCGAAACGTTTTTGAAATATTGTAAAAATGTAGTAAATAAAGTAATTATAAGAAATAGAAAAAAGTAAGATAATACTAAGATATGTATCGTTAGTTATATATACATACACAGTCAGGTCATAAGTATTGTCACACAGTAAAAACTTTTATTTTAGAATGCTGGCCACAAAAAAGTTTATTGAATTCGAATTTCAAATTGTTCATGAAAATAAAAATGTATACTTTTTAGAATTTTACTCATTTTTAAATATGGAGTGGACGCTTAAAGAAGACCGTGTTGCAGTAATTGCGTTGCATCGTTGCGGTTACGCGCCAATTCAAATTTTTGACATACTGAAAAATTTGAATATAACCACAAGATTCGTTAATCGTACCATCAAACGATACAATGAAGACTCTAGTGTAGATGACAGGTCAAGAAGTGGTCGCCCTCGGTCTGTTAGGACTCCAGCAGTGATAAAAGCTGTGAAGGCGCGAATTCAAAGAAATCCCAAACGTAAGCAGAAACTGTTGGCACTTCAGATGGGGTTAAGCAGAACCACGGTGAAAAGGGTGTTAAATGAAGACTTAGGGCTTCGGGCATATCGAAGAAAAACAGGACATCGTTTGAATGCTCGTCTAATGGACCTGAGACTGAAGAGATGCCGCGCTTTGTTGAAGCGGTACGCGGGAAAAAAATATCGGGCAATTCTTTTTTCAGATGAAAAAAATTTTACCGTAGAAGGGAGCTACAACAAACAAAATGATATGGTGTACGCACACAGTAGTGAAGAAGCGAGCAACCGTATTCCGCGTGTCCAACGAGGTCATTTTCCATCCTCGCTCATGGTATGGTTGGGAGTTTCTTATTGGGGCTTAACAGAGGTACATTTTTGTGAGAAAGGTGTAAAATCGAATGCAGTTGTGTATCAAAATACAGTCCTGACGAACCTTGTGGAACCTGTTTCTCATACCATGTTCAATAACAGGCACTGGGTATTCCAACAAGATTCGGCGCCAGCTCATAGAGCGAAGAGCACACAAGACTGGCTGGCGGCGCGTGAAATCGACTTCATCCGGCACGAAGACTGGCCCTCCTCCAGTCCAGATTTGAATCCGTTAGATTACAAGATATGGCAACACTTGGAGGAAAAGGCGTGCTCAAAGCCTCATCCCAATTTGGAGTCACTCAAGACATCCTTGATTAAGGCAGCCGCCGATATTGACATGGACCTCGTTCGTGCTGCGATAGACAACTGGCCGCGCAGATTGAAGGCCTGTATTCAAAATCACGGAGGTCATTTTGAATAAACTTTAGTGTCATAAGAATCTATGTTTTGTTAAGTTCATTTTGGTATATAAATGGTTACATAATGAATAAACTTGTTTCAATTATTTTATATTAAACATGTGACAGAATTTATGACCTGACTAGGTAGTTAGTATTAAAATAAAATAGAGCCAAAATGTTAGTAATAAAATAATGAGTTAAATAGATGTGTAAAATAGGTTAAATGATTAAAATTAGTAGTAATAAATAGAGTAAGGAAAAAATGAATGAAGTCAAAATCCTGTGAGTGAATGGTACTAACTAACCCATAAACCCATAAACCAGAGATCAGAGGTGCCCAAACTTTTGTCTCATAAATAACTTGTAATGTTTATCGGTTTTGGGTAGACATTCTTTTTACCTTATATTCAATTTCTGCATCTTTATCAACATCATTTTAAACTCTACCTGTACGTACCTACGTAGTGCGTACCTACTGTGTAACTCATTTTATTTTTGACTAGCTGCACCCGGCATGCGTTAAAATGCCACGTAAAGTAAATGTTGTAGGTTGGAGGTAGTAGGTCGAAGTTGATGTTCGGCCACGCCCTCTAGCGAGATTTTTTTTTTGTGCCAGGAACCATCGCGGGTGTAAGGAGTACAACTCACTAAAGTTCCATCATAATCGGATAAATAGTTTAGGAGTCGATAGAGGACAAACATACTTACTTTGATTTTTATTTATGTAGATATACATTTTTTTTTAATTATAAATAAAAATCTATAGGTACTAATATATAAATAGGTAATGTCCAGTATTACTGATCCGTTTTATAAATATAGTCAAAATTTTGGTCCCATTTAAGCAGGAGCTTAAATAGATGACAGATGCTTAAATATAAGCACCAATTCTAGCATTAGATACATTACATTTAATATTTCAGAATTTCCATGAACCCATACTCTTTTATTAGCTGACATTGGCCTCTTGTGTGGATTTACCATTTAGCTTATCATCGTACGTATAAGGAATTAGGCAGTAGGCACGAAACTACCAACATCATGGCTTCATCGATCAGTCAACGATCTCCAGCTCACATCCCGCTCCGCTTGCGTCGAAATAAGAAACGTCCCCACCAGGGACACTGAATCTACAGAAGAGCTGACAACGATTGTACTGAATACCTGCAATGTTATCCAAGCAGGTATAAACAGAAATGATTTGCGAGATGTTTACCGTCTGCCTGGCAAGAAAGAAGACAACAGACCGATCGTCGCTGAGTTCTTAAATGTTTACTGTAAAGACAATGTGATTAAAACATCCCGCGAATTTAACATGAAATTACCGGTTACTGATAAATTAAATACTACACATATTAAGATTGGTAGTCAAAAAATACCTATATATATAGCTGAACATCTTCCAGCCAGCTTAAGGCAGTTATTTTATGAGACCCGCAAATTTGCAAAAAATAGAAAATATAAATTTTGCTGGGTACGGAATGGTAAAATTTTTCTTCGTGAAAATGAAAATACAAAATCATTCTGTATTGCTTCGGCTTCTATTCTTGAACAATTACAACGAACTGAAAACTAAATTGCATTACCTGTACTATTATAGAATTGAGCAAATGCAATGCAAAATCAATACCATTTTCAATCACATTGTGTTTAGCAGTCAAGTAGACATTAATTTAAAATCTGCTTATTTATTTTTATCAATAAGTTTCTTTCTTAATTATAGTTTTAATTTTTTTGAAATATATATTCTTCATTTATTACACATATTCACCTATACACAATATGTACACGATCACTCTTACTATTATAAATTATTTTGTTCTCATCACATTTTTCACCAGGGAAACGATTTCATAAATACTACCTATTTTCGGATGTTCTCTGTATTGGAACCATGTTTTTATGTTACTTCAACAACGCTCAACGGCATATTATATATATATTTCTTTCATTCATCACTGTTTGCGGCTATATTTAGTAATGGTATTTTAAATCAAAATGTTTGATCTAAATTTCGTATCCGATGAAATTGATTCCATTGGGCAAAGTCAATCTTTTATCTGTAGGCCGGAAGATTGTATAACACTTATTAAGTCTAGTAGCAAATCTCTTACGTTGTTACACCTGAATATTCGAAGTCTGAAACGGAACTTCGACGAATTTAAAGTCTTTCTAGCACGTATTTGTTTGACACCGGATGTTCTAATACTGTCAGAATGTTGGATAAGTCGTGTTCCAAATATACCAGCTCTTGCAGGATACACCTCTTACTTCACTAATAACAACAATAATCAAAATGATGGTGTCACATTGTACATAAAGTCAACTTTTGCGCACCAGGTAATCGAACCTAAGTTCTCCGACGGTAATTGCCTTATCTGCACACTTAAAGATCACAATCTTGTTGTTATAGGTCTGTATCGCTCGCCCTCATTCTATTGTCTGGAAAATTTTATTAACAGTCTCGATAATATACTTAAAATGAATTCTGACCAAAAGCACATTGTGGTTATGGGAGACATGAATATCAATATAAATCCCACAAAACAGACCCAAAAAGCAAGTGACTACCTCAACTTAATTGCTTCTCATGGGCTGTTACCTACACACACCCTTTCTACTCGCGAAGACAATTGCTTAGATCATGTGCTTTTAAGGTCTAATTTCATCTCTACTACCGCAGTTATTGATACCAAAATTACTGATCATAATCCGGTTCTGCTTAAGATTGACTATAATCATCCATTACCAAAAATGTCATTCACCTGCACTAAAACTGATTACATAGCCGTGCATGATGAAATTAAAAAAACTGACTTCAATCAGGTTACTCAAATTATGAATGCCAATTTGTCCACCCAATTGCTAATCCAAATTCTTGTCTGCATAATAAAAAAACATTCCCAAATAGTTAAAACACCATCGAAGCGTAAAATTATTAAGCCATGGATAACATTAGGCCTTCTTCGTTGTATACGAAACAGAGACAACATGTACCGTAAAAGTAAAGTAGAGCCCAACAATTATCTTCTTAAGGTTACCTATATTAGATACCGGAACTTCTGTAATAAACTTCTCAAGAAACTAAAACATGCTTATGAAAAACGTGAATTTGATAAAGCTAGAAGTAACCCTAAAGCCACTTGGAAAGTGATTAAAAACATAACTGACTCGCATCGCACAGTGACCCCACCTACAGAACTTTTAAAACTAACCCCTGATGCTAATTCGTCTGTGAACAAAGTAAATAATTTCTTCTCAAATATTGGCAAAGATCTAGCTGAAAAACTTCTAGGCACCTCACATGTACTCCCAAAAACATTTCAAGAATACTCTCCAAGAGAATCTTTAGTACTACTTCCCACTGACGAAACAGAAATATCTAGACTTATCCTTGGTATACGAGAAAATTCAGCTATTGGTTGGGATGGCATTTCTCAAAGAGTATTGAAAATGTCTTGTGAAACATTAGCCCCTGTGATAGCACACATTTGTAATACTGCAATTACCACAGGCACTTTTCCCTCCGCCTTTAAAAAAGCGATTGTCCACCCGATTTATAAAAGTGGTGATAAAGATAGTGTAAATAACTATAGGCCTATCTCAGTTCTTCCCGCTATGTCTAAAATTCTTGAAAAAGCATTGAATATACGTTTAGTCAAATATCTAGAAAAACATGATATCTTAGCCCCTAACCAATTTGGTTTTAGAAGCGGGAAATCCACAGAAGATGCTGTAAGCTCTTTAGTCGATCACATTACGGAAAGTTTAGACTCAAATGAGAAATGCCTGGGGATATTTTTGGACTTGTCCAAGGCGTTTGACACTGTTTCCGTCCCGCTTCTTCTGACAAAAATGGAAAAATTGGGTGTGCGAGGACTAGCTCATGACATTTTTGAGGATTAATTGACCGACCGCTCTCAATGTGTAAAAATTGGCTCTTTATTAAGTAATACTTCAAATCTTACGTATGGTGTTCCGCAAGGATCTATACTGGGTCCTACACTTTTCCTGATATACATCAACTCTTTGTGTACTCTTCCGATTCCAAACTCTATTTTTACCTATGCAGACGACACTGCTTTGGTAATTCATGGAAAAGACTGGGCTGAGACGTTCTCTCGCTCTGAATTTGCCTTGAGACAAATCATGAATTGGCTCTCTCATAATCTCCTGACCCTTAATTTAAATAAAACTACCTATTTAATGTTCTCACTTAAATCGATTGACAAAATAACCCTAGAAACTTTTATGCTTAAGGCACACTCATGCCAGCCTTCAATTTCTAATTATCTTTGTGATTGCCATATTCTAACAAGGTCAAATAATACTAGGTATCTTGGAACACTAATAGACAGTCTCCTAAACTGGAGAGATAACGTGGTATCTCTTACATCACGCATGAGAAAGCTAATTTACATTTTTAAAAAGCTACGACACGCTGCTAATATTGATACCCTCATCACTGTTTATTACGCACTGGGCCAGTCTATACTGTCATACTGTATTTCTGTATGGGGTGGTGCTCACAAAACTATACTTCTGCCTCTGGAACGTGCACAAAGGGCTGTGTTAAAGGTAATGACTTGTAGGCCTTATAGATATCCTACAAAACTCTTATACAGTAATTGCCAGGTCCTGACAGTGAGACAGCTGTTTATTCTCAATACCGTTTTACGCAAACATTCTAGTCTAACCTATGATCCTAATATTTTAAAAAAGAGACGCGCCTACGCAGTGTGTCCCACTAAATCTTTTAAAAGTTCTTTGGCTAAGCGTGGTTTTAATATAATCGGTAACCATATATACAACAAAATAAATAAAGCATGTAATATATATTCCCTAAATAGTTTTGATTGTAAAGGAACTACTTTTATCAAAAGATTATACTGAGACGGAGAACATCTTAATTTAATATAATAAAATTACAACTTTTAAATAAAATTACAACTTTTAAATAAATTTTAAAATTCTTCTTACATATACACACAAAGACACCCATAAACTAACACTCACACCCACGCACATACACAACCACACACACACACACACACTCATCCACACACACACAAATGTTAAACAAAATATATGCATGTGCACTTAATTTAAAACTTTCTTAGACGACCATTTATACTCCTAACGATTACATTGTCATGTTTTATCTTGTTTCGAACTATGGAATACTGTTAATGAAAAGGCAATGTTAATAAATGCTCCCTGGTGCTCATTACACAAGTTAACTCTTTATTTGGGCACCAGAGTTCAAAGAGTTCAATGAAACACTTTGTTAGTCTGTATTCTTAATACTCAATGTCTTCTAGTTTTAAGTGTTTTTGTATGGATCCAATAAATATTATTATTATTATTATTATTTTAAAGTTTTTATACTTCTCCCATTTCTGGGGTATTACACCAAAGTTGCGGGCTTTTGGCCAAACAACTTTGGTGGTTGATGACTTTTCTATTCTATTGATAGAAACTTTCTGACGATTCTGCATGTGTTTAATATGACTGCTTTCTGTAATAGTGTAAATGTAAGCGGATGAATGTTTAAAGTTTTAAGGCTTGTGTGAAGTGTTTTAGGGATTACGCCGGTGCTCGATATGATAATGGGAATTGTCTTGATAGTTTGAACTCGCCACTGAGTTTTGAGCTCAATGGTCAAGTCTGCATATTTTGAGAGCTTGTTTGTGTGTGTGGTTGTCAGGTTGTGTGTATTCGGTATTGCAATGTCTATGAGATAAACCGTCTTATTATGTTTATCGTATAGTGTGATATCAGGTCGATTGTGATGGACTGTCTTGTCTGTCAGTAAAGTCCTGTCCCAGTACAATTTGTAGTCAGACGATTCAAGAATAATTTTAGGTGTGTATTTATAATATGCCGTTTTTTCTGTAATAAGTTGGTGTTTAAATGCTAGAGTCTGGTGAATTATGGCCGCTACCTGGTCGTGTCTGTGTTTGTAATCTGTCTGTGTGATGGATGAACAAGCGCCTGTGATATGTTGGATGGTTTCTGGATGTTTGTGACAATGACGGCAGTGGTCGCTACTCAAACTGCTGTCACGGATTATGTACTTTCTGTAGTTTTTAATGTCTATTACCTGATCTTGAATCGCCTGCATAAATCCTTCTGTTTCAGGAAACAGTTCGCCACGTTTTAACCATGCGTTTGACGCTATTTTGTCAACATTGGAACTGGTTAAATCGTGACGATGGCGACCATGAAGTGTTTTTTGGGTCCAGATGTCAATTTTTTGCTGGTTGGTAGTGATTTTACTTTGTTTCGTGTTGTCAGAAAGGAATAGTGGTGTATATTTGTCTGCCTGGCATACGGCTTTGTGTAATGTAGAGTTAAGTGAGCAGTTCTGAAAAAAAGTTCTTAGTGCTGTCAGTTGTTTATTATGCAAGTTTGTTATGTCGATTAGCCCCCTGCCACCTTCATCTTTAGGCAAGGTTAATCTTTGAATGCAGGATCGTGGGTGGTGTTTTCTGTGTTTAGTCATCGTGGTGTTGATCATTCTTTGTAAATTATTAAGATCTGTTTGTGTCCAGCGTATAATCCCAAATGAATAGGTAAGTATGGGAACAGCAAAGGTGTTGATGGCTTTGATGGTGTTGCGTGCGTTCAGGTGAGTGTGTAGTATTCTATGTAATCTAGTTTTAAAATTTTGTTGAAGTAAAAGTTTGGTATCTTTATGGTGTATCTGTTGCGATTGGTAATATCCTAGGTATTTATATCCTTCTACAGGATCTACGGTATCTATTACATCATGGTTTGTCAACTCATATGTGGCGGGTACTACTATTCCATTGTGAGTAGACTGAATTTTACATTTATCGACTCCAAATTCCATGTGAATATCGTTTGAAAATGTTTGAACTGTGTTGGCCAGTGTGTGTAATTCGCTAATTGTGCTTCCAAACAGTTTGATATCATCCATATACATGAGATGAGATAGTGATATTTGATGTATGTCGTATTTGATTTTGTATCCTGGATTATTTTTATTTAGCATGTTTGAAAGTGGGTTGAGTGCAAGACAGAACCATAAGGGACTTAAAGCGTCGCCCTGGAATATGCCCCGTTTTATAGGAATTAATTCGGTTTCGGTGGTACTGTCGGATTTGCATATTCTTAGTTTAGTACTCCAATTTAACATGGTTTTTTCTAGGAAAGAAGTAATTGCCGGATGGATCTTATAATGTTTCAATATGTAAATTAACCAGGAGTGCGGTACGGAATCAAACGCCTTTTTGTAATCAATATACATAGTGTGTATACTGCGTTTTTGTCTAACTGCTTGTTCTGACGATACAGCGTCAATGGTAAGTTGTTCTTTGCAACCCTGGCTATTTTTCCGACAGCCTTTCTGCTCTTCTGCTAAAATGTTATGTTCATCAGTGTGTTTATATATTATTTTACTTAAACACGATGTTATAATTTTATAGATGTTCTGAAGACAAGTAATTGGTCTGTATTTAGCGGGGTTTGCAGAATCGGTTAAATCTTTTGGTAGCATATATGTTATACCCTGTGTGATATAGTGTGGCATTAGGTTAGGTGAATGAATGAACGTGTTTATGTGTTTAAGTAGTAATGAATGAGTGCAGGTAAGCTTTTTATACCAAAAGTTATGGATATTGTCGGAACCTGCAGCTTTCCAGTTGTGTGTTTTCGATATTACAGCTTTAAGAAGATCTATGTGTATTTGTTGGAACTCCATTTCTGGTAGTTCCTTGAATTTCTGTTTATCTTCCTCAATCCATTGATTTTCCTTATGCTTGACCGGATTAGACCAAATATTAGACCAGAATGTTTGTAGAGATTCACTCGTAGGCAAAGGTGCATTATGTTCTGAAGAGTATTTTTCGTTTTGTGTAAGTTTTCTGTAAAATAGCTTTTCGTTGTTGCAAAATTCATTATTTTGTCTTTTCCTGTTTGTAGTCTCTTTATATCTTCGCAACCGGCTTGCAAGTGTGTTCAGTTTTTGTTTTAGCGTATCTAAGTAGTGCGTAACATCCGTGTTTCCAGCCTCGTGTTGAGCATGAATTTTGTATTGCTCTTTAATTTTATTTATGTGTTTTTGTAACGCTTTCGATCGATTTCCCCTTGTGTATTCAGTTAATCTTCCTATATTTACTCTGAGAGAATCTATCTTCTCTTCTAAACGACTTTGCCATCTGGGTTTCCCCCGTGGCTTACTAATGAACCTACTTTGCTCCACAATTTGGGTACCATTAAACTTTATTGCTGCATAAGCCGCACAATAGATAACCGTTTGCGTCATGCTGAATTCGGAATCGGGTGTTAACATATTTGGCACTATATCGGAGTTAAGGTAAGCTATAATTGATGCTAGTTTCTTTGACGGTTTTAATTTAGGTAGATAGGGTCGCGCTGTAGGATACGTGTCATTGAATTTGTTAAAGGTTTCTATAAACATTTGTTTTAATCGGTTTTGTAATTCTGTAGACAGATTAGGAGTGCTATTAGTATGTGTCGCTTGTCGCAGTGTAAAATTTTCATGATTAGTTGTTGTTTGTATTTGTTTTGTAGTTAATGGTAATGGATTAACAAGTGCAGGCTGGTTTACGTCCTCAGGTAGTTCTATGCGAACAGATTCTAGTTCTTTTTGAACTTCTTCTCGGATTCTATTTAGCCGTTCGCTGGATAGTAATCTGTTATTTACAATAGATCTACGCTGGTCGGATATTCGTTGTGCAGAAAGATGAGCAATTGATGGGCATTTGGAAATAATGTCTTGGTGTAAAATTGGTCTGTATGTGGTGAGGTCAGTTTCTAGTTTTGTTAATTTGTAGTAACTTCTCATTATTGTTTCGTTTAGACTATCTGTCCATCTCATTCTTCTACATTGTGTCTGCTCTATTATTGTATTTGTGTCTGATGGTGATGGATTTTGTAACAGTAGGGCTCTTACTTCCTCTTTAATGTTCCTGATTTCCTGCTTACTTAAAAAATTTCGTTGCACTATAGCCCGTCGTTGATCGCCTACACGTTGTTTTCCTGCTTGCATATTAGGGAACTGTGCAGTAAATCGTGAGTGTAATGGTGTGAGATACACTTTGGTATTCGACTCTAAATTAGTGAGAATGAAGTAGTGGCGCATGATGAAAATATTCATTTCTTTCGTCCACGTCATACGTGTGCGCCGTCCGACTTTGGTGGGTGCAGTACCGTAAGCTGAAATAGCCTCCTGCACAACATCCAAAGAGGATTGTACTGATGATGTGGGTGATGAACAAGATGAATGAGACTCAAAGACTGTTTCAAGATAAGATGGCGGTGATGATGGGATAGATGAAAATAATGAAGTTGGTGAAGTACATGACGATGAGGGTGGGTCATGTTGATCTGCAACAGTGTGTAACTGGGCAGGTTGTTGCGATACGGCGCCCTCCCCAGAATACGCAGGGCAGCCCGGGCTGGGTGGCCCGGGGCGGGATTCTCCATCGCCGTTAGCTCTGGTACCCGCCTGGGGTATTGTCCTATTTCTTAGACGCATCGCATGTGTGTTACTTCTACTAGCGCTTCGTTGGTCATTGGTGAGTAAATAGCTAAAAGCTGCCAATGTCCGCCCCTCACGTGGCAATAGATGGTCGTGCCGGACGTGAAGTTAGATTTATAAGGGGCTTATTATTATTATTATTATTTATTACTTTACTTGATTAGGGTTATGCGAGATTTTTTTTATCACGGATCTTTACAAAACTAAACAATAACAAAATGGTAAGTATTTTTTCTTTTCTTCCTTGACAAATATTGCAACACCTGCCTAAATAATATACTGGTGTGGCCATAAACGCTATGACATAATGTTTTAGACCTAATAGGTAAAGGTACTTTTAGGCAGGCGAGGGACCGATCTAGCGTGGCTCCTGGAACTGGTCTGGAGTGGGTTTTTGGAGGGCTCAATGTTATTGCACCACCATATAACCGAGAATTGGTTCGGATTATGTTATTATTTTCGATGTATTACACTTACAGCCCATTCATAAGCCAGCCGAGGGAAAATGCTAGTTACATATAAGCACATTTTTAATATATGTACCTATATTTAATAATAATCGAGCTCGTGACTTTGGGGCACGGAGCCCATGCACTCAGGAGCGCAAACATGATCGCTCTGGCAATGTGTATGTTCATAATAAAAATCAATCAAATCGAAGTAAAATATTTAAATAACAAAATTGATCGCCGTAAGTAGTAGGTTCTAACGGTTGTTATCTCGGCACGGCGCTGATAAATCCGAATATCTGAGACGTCAAGGATGGGCTTAACTGATAACGTATTTACGTAAGTAATTAGGTACCAGTTACACTAAACAACTGACAGGCGCATTTCAGTAACCTAGACCAAATTAATCACCAACAAGTTCCGCATTGCGGCATTGCGTAATCGGCTATGGGATTTTTTGGCAACTTGTCCATTTTGCGAACTTCCCTGAAGAACCAGGTTTTTAAATGGGATATTGAACAGTTTTATTAATGTACCGTATACTCGAGAAAAGTTTTAGAAGATATTAATTGTTAGTAGTCATTGGGTACTCACGTCATCAAACCATATCATCGGCAGTCGTATTACTGCCGTTCATTGGTGTATTACGAAGCTTGATGCTATATTTTCAAAGTACCTACCTAGTGTACTACCTAATAATTATTTATGAGTAGACAATAGTACCTAATCAGTATGCACCTGTCCCGAAACATGGAATATAGGTTAAATGTATAACAATTTTTAATGCGTGTTAAGATCTCTCAAAGAGAGGTACACTGACCTCGGCACTGTATTGATTCATCCAGTGGCTGCCAGTATTTTGTAGTTACTCCATTCATACGTGGGCGACAAACTACATTTGTATTGTACAGTTTCTAGTTTAGTTAGTGTACTATTCATCAATTCATCATATATCTATAGTTATATAATATTTGGCACGATTTTTTCACGACATGTCTATCTATAATGATAAATGAGATATTTCACATTCGCAATGCGTAAATTGCGTAATCATTTGGCAACTTCGTAAACAGCGTCGACTTCTACTGCTATGGATCGGGATTCGGGAAGTTCTGCTGGTTAGTTGCCAATTCTCTTAAAAAACCTAGCAATCGTATGATAATATTGGGAGATATAATATACCTACACACATCAAAACGGGCTAACTATCAAAGTAGCTCTTACTAATATGCTTAGTTACATCAAAATAACATAAAATGCCGAAGAATAAAGTTAAAATAACATGATTAATGTCTAAATGCTTGACATTAAGAAGTATAAATGTGTTTATGCGATGAACTCTGCTTACACAAACAAGTTCTTAGGTACATTCAAATCAGACTACAATATAGTGACCCTTGGTCGTTATTCCTTGAAATCAAATTATGTTAAGTGTATGACTTTTTATTAACTTTGATATCCTATAATTTTAAAGTAAAACAATTGTCACATCGAACATTGACCGATAAAAATAGGTTAATAGGTATCGTAAATACATAATGTTATATCTTATGTCCGTGAATGAGTAAATGATAGCTTGACATAAAAAACATATCATAATATATGGAGAATCTGTAAAGGTTCCTTTTGATATATTTTTTTATATTAAGTACATAATTAATTTTGCTATATAATACAAGTTTCACAGGCATCGGCTGTATTTGAACATGTAAATACCCTACCTTTGTACAATAAGTATATTAAACCTTTAAGTAAATTTGTGCCTTAGACTTATTTTGATGCATGTCTCTGCTTATATGATGTATTATTTAGCCTTTACATAATCAGCAAGCCAACATACTATCACGGAGACCTTGACGACCGCGACGCGTCTATTTCGTCGGCCGCGGCACTAGTGCACTCGTGCTCTATACTAATTTATGTTTACTAGACCATAGTAACATAAATTAGTATAGCTTATTCAAATATTATATAATTTTTTAGATCTTGTTATAGATTTAATTAACAAATAAGTATAGTACATTTATATTTTAGTGGAGGCTGTGCGTTTCTTAAGTACATCGGATCGGATCGGGCGGCGGCCGCGGCATGGAGACTGTCTCTCTCGAGACTTTAGTGTTGTGGACTTGTGGCCTTAACATAATCCAATAACCCCAAAAACCTCCCAACACTGTATACCGTGTCGATCAAAATTTATTGTATATTATGATGATTACATAAATATAAGTAGGTACATATTTGGAAAGGCTCATAGTGTTCCTCTTTGTCGCGTGGTATTATTATTCAAGATTAGATATCAATGATTTATAAATTGAATAGTGTTTTCAAATTATAAGATTACATGGTACTGTGCTATAGCTGCAATCTACTATTTGGTTACGAGAATATTAAGTTTGAAAATCGATACGCGCTGCGCTGTGTAACGCTATTATGTAACGCGCGACTTGTTATTGACTAGCCGCGTCAGCTCGAGCTGTTTAATTTTTATTGTAAAGTAATTTTACGTAAGAATTTTAACACTTAGCTGATATGTATGATTGGTCGTATCTCCCTAAATCGATTACACAGAATCGGGTGCGACTTATTACCTCCTACTATCTAGGAGGTTATAGTGTGGGTTCGGTAATAGGCATGACGTCAGTCATGACTACTTAATCAAGTTATACCATATTCTTCAATATGGGTTCAAGTGAAGAGGATACCCTAAACAGATATATTTAGGAACTTCAATGATAATGAACTTGACTATTGAAAAATTCTTATGAAAATTATAACCTGGGTATCTTTAAGTCAAGAGTGAATAGGTATCTTCTAGGCAAGCGTGCTCCACCATCGACCTCGTCATCACTTATAATCAGGCGAGATAGTGGTAAAAAGCAAACCTATACTTATAAGGTTAAATAAACCGGATAACTCTGAAGGATTCGAAACTAAAGTAATTTCAATTTCTTACGTAAAAAGGACAATGGGCGAATTTGTATGAGCTCCGTCCCCACCCACCAACAGACACCATACATATACATAACTGTTAAGTGATATATAAAAACTCTTACGCCGTCGTTAAAATTGTATACCTAGTCAGGTCATAAATTCTGTCACATGTTTAATATAAAATAATTGAAACAAGTTTATTCAATAAGTAACCATTTATATACCAAAATGAACTTAACAAAACATAGATCCTTATGACACTAAAGTTTATTCAAAATGACTTCCGTGATTTTGAATACAGGCCTTCAATCTGCGCGGCCAGTTGTCTATCGCAGCACGAACGAGGTCCATGTCAATATCGACGGCTGCCTTAATCAAGGATGTCTTGAGTGACTCCAAATTGGGGTGAGGCTTTGAGCACGCCTTTTCCTCCAAGTGTTGCCATATCTTGTAATCTAACGGATTCAAATCTGGACTGGAGGAGGGCCAGTCTTCGTGCCGGATGAAGTCGATTTCACGCGCCGCCAGCCAGTCTTGTGTGCTCTTCGCTCTATGAGCTGGCGCCGAATCTTGTTGGAATACCCAGTGCCTGTTATTGAACATGGTATGAGAAACAGGTTCCACAAGGTTCGTCAGGACTGTATTTTGATACACAACTGCATTCGTTTTTACACCTTTCTCATAAAAATGTACCTCTGTTAAGCCCCAATAAGAAACTCCCAACCATACCATGAGCGAGGATGGAAAATGACCTCGTTGGACACGCGGAATACGGTTGCTCGCTTCTTCACTACTGTGTGCGTACACCTTATCATTTTGTTTGTTGTAGCTCTCTTCTACGGTAAAATTTTTTTCATCTGAAAAAAGAATTTCCCGATATCTTTTTCCCGCGTACCGCTTCAACAAAGCGCGGCATCTCTTCAGTCTCAGGTCCATTAGACGAGCATTCAAATGATGTCCTGTTTTTCTTCGATATGCCCGAAGCCCTAAGTCTTCATTTAACACCCTTTTCACCGTGGTTCTGCTTAACCCCATCTGAAGGGCCAACAGTTTCTGCTTACGTTTGGGATTTCTTTGAATTCGCGCCTTCACAGCTTTTATCACTGCTGGAGTCCTAACAGACCGAGGGCGACCACTTCTTGACCTGTCATCTACACTAGAGTCTTCATTGTATCGTTTGATGGTACGATAAACGAATCTTTTGGTTATATTCAAATTTTTCAGTATGTAAAAAATTTTAATTGGCGCGTAACCGCAACGCAATTACTGCAACACGGTCTTCTTTAAGCGTCCACTCCATATTTAAAAATGAGTAAAATTCTAAAAAGTATACATTTTTACTTTCATGAACAATTTGAAATTCGAATTCAATAAACTTTTTTGTGGCCAGCATTCTAAAATAAAAGTTTTTACTGTGTGACAATACTTATGACCTGACTGTGTATATCCATGAAGAATCCATAGAAAAACAATTAAAAATATTCCTACGAAATACTGTTACGTTTCCGTGTTTTTCACTTTCTTTTATTAGTTTTCGCGCGCTATTACAAATTATAATCGAGTAACGTTTTGGTTACATTTTATACGTAATTCTTCCAGGATCTGATTACTAAGTAACTAGATCTTGGAACCTACAACAGTTAAGAACGTCCTGTTTGGATATTTGAGCATAAAACCTTCGGCATTTTTATTGTATGAAATATGATGCAGACTTAATGAGGAATTAGCAGGATCTCGGAAAATATAATAGCTGGAGACGTCCTTGTATATATCGTATATATTGAGTACTATGTACAACTGCAAAAGTTAAAATCTGTCACCGACGCGATGATAGTAATAGGAAAGAATAACTGGACCTCGTGAACTATATTAGTTAGAAACGTCCCGTTTGAACACAGAGGCTTAGAAACCTAGGCAATTACCATAAAATAAATCTACATACATGGGGTAACATGGCCGTCAGACTAACGTCAACATTGCGATAGTAGACCACGATGTTTATTTATTTTTTTATCCTGGCACGGCAAAGTGCCGACACTGCACCTGGTAAGCGCAGCGCCGTCCAATTAGAATATCGAGTAGCAAGAGATAATCTATCCCTGACTACTCAACAGAATCATGCTGGCCTGCTTCTTCATACTACGCCATGGGCAAGAAGGTGAAGAAGCGGTCGAAGTGTCAGAGTACTCAGTAGCTTGCAAAACGGCCAAACATCGTATCTCAACTCTAGACCCCTGACAAAACCCGGATGTACACTGGTTGATCCCGGAACGCGAAACACTTGCGTGTTGTCACACTATGGCGGGTTTTACACCCTGTGTACGGTGGTCGCTATCCGGGCGGATATGAATATCCTACCCTCAGCAAATACAGTTATTATCTTTGGTATATTATACGAAATTGCATGGTTTATTTTGTGTAAATGTGTATCCATTATTGTAGTGTAAAATAGGTTGTGTTCGCATATCCTTGACTTTGAAGAAAAACATCAGCCCGCTGCCATCATTTATGTAGCGCAGCTGTAACATTAATCTATAGAAATATTTATGACACCTCCTACTTATATTATGCAAAGTTAATGTTTTCTTCCTTGTTCTTTATTAATAATCTTTATTGTCGTGGGAGCACTAGGTTTTCAATCGACCTCCCAAAAGCGAGGCTGAGTTGTTAACCGAGTTACCGCGTTAGCCCGAGTTATGTAGTTAGGTGAGTATGTGTAATGTGAGTAACTTTTGGCGTTAAGTCGAGCCGCTGCGCTCAGCAGCCAGTTCTGGAGGCGATTTGAATTTGAAAGGCGGTGAATGTGCCTATGCGCCAGGCACTACAGAATCTGTGTCTCCTTCCTGTGTCGTCCTTGAAGATACTTAAAATATAGTCGGGTATTTCTTCGCGGAGTCCCATTGTTCCTCGGTCGAAGTCTGAAGAAACCTCTTGTAGCTCAGCGTCTGATGATCTGACCTGATCTGATGATGATGACAGTGCGAATAGGACGTCCTAGGTTGTTCTCTAGGGAATCGGTTTTCATACAACGACATTGGCTCTACGGTAACAAAGAAGAAATCAACAAAAAGTGAACTGATGTCTTGGAAGACTTCTTGAGAACGGGTGTTTAAGAAACACATGTGTTAGGGGTGATCGGCATACGGCTTGACGCCAAAAGTTATACACCAGCACATACATACTTACACAACCGTCCTCACTTGTTTTGCGACGCCATACGGTCGATACACTTGGTGCACAACCCTGCACTGCAAAGGTGTATGTGCTGAGTGACCGGCGCCCGAGATAACTCGGTCTAACACTCAGCCTCACTTTTAGGAGCTTGATTGAAAGCCTAGCGCTTAGATCGTCTAGGCTGGCACAACAACAATATTTAATTATTTCTTTGTTTAATGTTTTAAACGTTGGTCCAAACTATAAATAACAAACTTGATAAAATAGTCATTGGTCAGCCTACCGCATGACTACCGCGTCGGCAAAATTGGGTAGGTACTTGTAGTGAACTTGTTACTAGCAGGTCTATAAATGACTTGCCTTGTCATACAGTCTGGAATATACATACTATGAACTAGAACAAATATATCTATGCTAATTTTGACCTTTGATTTTTTAATCAGCTCGTGTTAATTAATATTGTGAATCATTCAACTAATTAACGCTCATCTTAATGATCAAGGGGTAGTTATAATTATGCTGGTAGCGATAACGCAGTAGTTTCTCGATGTAAACTAATCAATAAAGCATCAGATATAGTGGCTTCATCCTATCATGTACATTTATTGCAACTCTGCCTACTTTACAATATAATTTTCGCCATTACTGTCTACAAGAAGGCGTAGAATAGGTACGTTTCTGCCTTTTGTACGTCAACGTTTTGAAAAACAAGTAGTATTTTATAGGAAATATAGGGTACCTGAAGACGTTTCAAACTTTTTTCCATTATATAAGAGCCTTATATTTGAAATGTTTGACCTGGTGTGACCTTGTGCCACTTACGATCAGTGCGTAGAATGCTGGCGGTCTTCCAAGCCGGTGACTGCTACTGTACGAAGCATTTGCCCTTACTTACGTAACTCCCTCGTGATAGTACTTGACATCGTCCAAGTGCATCGAAAGATCCTTGGCTATCATTTGAGGACGTTATGTCTACAAACATTTGTATAATAAGCTCACGCCTGTATTCTCGAAGGGATAGGTAGAAACGAATGTAGCCACATTACGCTGAGCTCATTAAATGGTCATTATTAATTATTACAGGTGGTGGTTTTCACACATAAGTATTTGCCAATCTCGAGCAATTTGTATGATTTTTCTAATCTAAAACCTAAGTGCAAATTTGCCCGGCCTGAGATTTTAATCCAAGATCTGACCGGTTTCTTGAGCTAAGTAAGTACGCTGCCGGTGACCAATGAGGTAATAAAACATTTATAAATTACTATCGGGCCCGGCAGACGTCGTCCTGT
Organism: Laothoe populi; assembly: GCA_905220505.1. Classification (NCBI taxonomy): domain Eukaryota; kingdom Metazoa; phylum Arthropoda; class Insecta; order Lepidoptera; family Sphingidae; genus Laothoe; species Laothoe populi. The sequence continues at coordinate 3,929,390 of HG992146.1, read as the reverse complement.
CCGGAAAAGCACCGCCACATTAAAAATGATATTTTAAAGATCACAATCTTTGGCATTTTTCCCACAAATCCCAGAAAATCAAATTTGGAGAGATACCGACAGCAGCGCCATCTACAGGGTCCAATTGTATTTTCAAACCATCCAGGAACCCATAGAAATATACACACAAAATTTCATCCAAATCGGTCCAGCCGTTTAGGAAGAGTTCGGTGACAAACAAACGATTTTTTTTCCTGGCACAGCAAAGTGACCACACTGCACCTGATGGTAAGCGCAGTGCCGTCCAAATAGAGTATAGAGTAGCGAGAGAAAATCTATCCCCCGCTACTCAACACACTTATGCCTGCTTCTTCACACTACGCCATGGGCAAGAAGGTGAAGAAGCGGTCGAGGGACTAGTGGCAGAGTACTCAGAAGGCCGCCGAAGAATTATACCTACGTATGTACCTACATACTTACGAGAAAATAAAATTCGATTTTCCATGTACAATACGCAGTGACGTATACCTATACGTCAATAGCCGCATAATTTTTATGTATGGAATTTTATGATTTACAACTATTTACTTATAACTCTTTCTTTCGTTTGTACCAAAGATTATGCAAACGATAAATGCTCAGAAAACAAATTGTCTTACGAAACTAATTTACATAAAACTTTTTCTGCTTTTTCCGAACCGTTTCAATATTAGGTACCTGCCTACAAACTCGTGGTGCCACTATATTGAAATGTATTAATAATAACATAACAATGGCTTAATTATTATCAAACTTCATAACTCATTTTCGGAAAAAGAGTAGAAAGTTTTTGTTTATTTTTAGATATTATTTACTAGAAAACAGATTCACGTATTTTTATTGTATAGAAATAGACTATTTCTGTGTATAAACATACTTGAATCCATAATTATTGATAATATCTAAAAATAAACAAACTATTTATTATCTTTTTCCGAAAAAGCGTTACGAAGTCTGATAATTAAGCCATCGATAAGTGCAACTCCTCCAAACAATATCAAGAAATGTTTAGTTACGGGAGCTGTTAATGTCTGTTTTCCATTTATAGCACCAGCAGACCTGTTCAATAACTGCAACGGTTAACAACTCCAACTCTCTTAACAACTCTATTCGATTCATTTTTAATCTTCGCAAAATTCATAACCATGCCTCATTGTATGCACCTGGAATAGTATGCACTTACTGCACCTACTTCTCCACTGTCTCCTACTCCACTTTCCAACTTATCTTCACATTTTCTATACCTAGGTAGCAGCCACGATAGTAACACGCTTTTCTATCTATTTCCGGTCAAGTGTCCCTCTCATATTTTGGACTTTGAGCTACTCCAGCGTAGGAATAATAAAAAAATTGGCCAAGTACGTAGTTCCTGATTTATATTGATTAGGGGTACATAAATAATTCTGAATAAGACGAAACAGCCCACACCACACTCCAGCTCGTCTTTCACTCATCGCCATCGGCCCACATCACTCGAGAAAGTCGCGAACCAGCCTACATCATAGACTGAATTAAACTAGGCAGTTGATAGGGTTCTGACACTCAAAAAATAAAATACAACCGTGTAACTGGAATAATTTATTGAAATAAAATTATGTAAATCTATAATTTAACACATGCTGTAAGTTAACTTTACAATAATACTATTTAATATTTTACAGCGCCGTACACAGTAGTAGTGGAATGATATTAAAATGTATTTTATTTTATATATTTCAAAATTATATATTCGCTTTATGACATCATATTACAATTAATTAGGTCGTATTTGATCAGAAGGGTTTCGTGCATTTAAAAGTATCTGGCATCACCATGAGCATACAAGTTCCTTGGACGTCACTTATTAATTGGGTCTAAGTCAAATAGGAATACGCCTTTAGTTATAATAACACATTTTATAATATCTAAAGAAATAAGTGTTTACATGTTTAAAGTAATAACAAAATGTGTTGTTATGGCGGTAGCACAGTGGTTATATTAATTCGAAATATATTGAAACTCTCCGCATTACGCACCAGTTTTGTTCACGATTGGGTTTCCCTGAAAGGAAAAAAAAATTTAGTAGTTACACAAAACGTAATATTAAAAAGCAATATTTGCTTTTGGAGACAGAACGCATTCTTTAAAAAACCTCATATATCTATTGCGAAAAATAAGACGACAAGATTATAATTTGTAAATTGTATCATATATTTATGTGAGAAGCAGATTGACCACCAAGCTTCTTCAGGCACTTCTAGTGGGCATGAAAGTAAATTATATTCCATAAGCTATGCCCTAATTTTATTAATCATGTATAATTTATATTAAAACTAAAAATATTCAACAATCAAAATATCGGACACTTGCCAATATGCACCGCAATTCAGTGACCACTGACCTCTGTATTCTGCTAGACTAAAATAAATTTACTATATTCAGAGAGCAAGACAACGACTTGTGTGCCAATATTGTTCCTAACGGGACAAATGATATGATTGTTATACACGTAAGCCATGACCATGACGCGGTGCATCGGTGCCCGCCCGACACCGTTTTAACTTTATCCTATCGCAATGAAAAATAACAAGGTGTTGTATTTAGTTTCTTTTTAAATAGCTCTGGTTGCTTTGGATATGTACATATTTTTAATGCGTCTCGGGTCATTTTTGACGCACACGTGATGTCTGCTTGCTGGGCGCTGGCGCGGGCGTGTTTATGTACTTACACGCGTGTGTCAAGGATGTTTGCAGCGTGATTATAGCTAGTTTTATCCGGCTCCAAAAAGAACGGGAAAAACAGGTTCCGTATACTTGAAACCGGTTTGTTACCAGCTCAAACTAATAAATGTTTAAATAAATCTGAATAATATTCGTCTAACAAGTACTGTGCAGGATCAAGCCATGTATCTATGTATATAATGTAAATAGTTATAATTAGTTATTAATATTATCGTGTTTTGTGTAAATTATTAGCGAACATCAAGGTGCGACATTTTGCGGCTAAGCGCGGATTGGCCGAATCATCGTGGCCGTCACCTCGCCGCCCGCACACCTCTGCATCAAGGCTCCCCGGCGACATCCGCGGCGTCCGGCGCGCGCTCTGATTGGCCGAGCGCGCACTCGTCCCATGGCTGACCCCGAGCTGCGCGAGCGCGCCCGAGACGCCCGGAAACGAAATAAAAGAAACGCCCCGGGCCACCGAAAGGCAGTTCGCTCCGAGATCGCTCCAGCAACAAGAAGAAAAGTCAAGCAAGAAAAACGGGAATATTGGAAGAACGGGAAGCCTCAAGAACGGGAAGACTGAAGAACGGGAACCCTGGACTCCTGAAGAAAGAACAACGGGACTGCAAGGCGTCATATAGTATATTTTTGACGTCAAAAGTATTGTAACCTGGTCCGATCAATATACTGCTACTTTATCGATCTGGTCATTGAGTTTCTTCTCCACGCAATCCCAGCATCCCCCACATCGTCTTGGTCCTTCGAGCCGGATCTACGTGGAGAAAGATGCCAGTGACTAGATCGGTAGGGCGCAGAACTGCTTCGGCGACGGTGACGACGGACACCACGACTGAGGTCACGGGTACTTCCGGTACCACGACCGAGGTTACTGGTACGTCCGGCACTACGACTGAGGCCACCGGTACCACGGACACCTCCGGTACCGCTACCGCCACCGCGACCGCCACGGAACGCTTAACGGCGGTACTGAGAACACCGCCCGCCTCAAGACCTGCGCCGGAAGATCAAAAAAGCATCATCGCAGAACACCGCAAATCACCAAGCCGAAGTCAAGCCCGTTCAACAAGGAGCAAGAATCCCTCAAGAACACGCCGCTTGGCACAAGCTAAGGCCGAACTCGTCCAGTTGAAGATCGAGCTAGCCGCCGCCCGCATTGCCGAAATAGAAGCGGAATCGGATGAAGACGACATGAGCTCTGTTGTCACCGAGGCTGAACAGGAACAGCGAGTACACAGCTGGCTAGAGAACAGCCGGTTACTCGCCATAGACAGCCAGCCTCACCAAGCAACAGAGGCGCATATAGTTACACAGGCGCCGGCCGAACCTGCTGCCCCAGCGATCACTGCCGCATCCAGGGACACACCGGCGTCTGCACCGGCGGGAGTCACTGCCGCACCCCCGCCATTATTGCGTCTCTCTGCAATCGAACCGTCAACGTCTCATTCTCATCCTCATCCACAGCCAGCAACGTCAACAGAGGGACCGCCCACCGCACTTCCAGTACACACTACGGGAGCTGAACCACCAGGAAACATTGCAGCCTGGGAATCGAACCTCGGACCTGCGCAGCCGCCTACGCCAGTGATCACAGCCGCATCCTGGCGACCGAACTTTGGGACTGCGCAGCCGCCTCCACCAGTGACCACCGCCGTGTCCTGGCAATCGAACATCGGGTTTGCACCGCCACCTCCGCCAGTGATCACCGCCGCATCCTGGCAACCGAACTTTGGGGCAGCGCAACCACAACAGGTAAACCATCCGACTGAAGACGGAGCCGTCACCGTCCGGCAATCGCGGACGGATCTGCAAGAACTCGCGTCAGCCATCACCAGTGCAGTCCAAGCTGCGCACCATCGTCAACCGTTGAAGTATACAGAACTTCCCAGCTTCAACGGGGCTCATCAAGACTGGCTGACATATCGCGCCGCCTACCTCGAGACAGCGCACCACTTCACTAGCATAGAAAACATGTCCCGCTTACGCAGAAGCCTTCGAGGGACAGCGAAGGAAGCAGTGCAAGGATTGCTGATCACGAACGCGGACCCGAACAATGTCATGAAGACATTAGAGATGCGGTTTGGACGTCCCGACTCCATAGCCATGGCAGAGATTGACCGCCTCAGAACCTTACCGCGTCTCACCGAATCGCCGCGGGAACTCTGCACCTTCGCCACAAAGGTAGAAAACACAATAGGCACTTTACAGGCACTCAACTGCATCTTCTACCTATACAACCCAGAAGTAACTAAGAACATGACAGAGAAGCTGACGCCCACCCTCAAGAGGCAGTGGTACGAATTCGCCGCCACACAGCCAAAGGAAGAACCAGATCTGCTGAAATTCGGTCGGTTCATACAGCGGGAAGCGGAAATGTGTAGTCCGTTCGCCCAACCCGAACCTATTACCGAACGAAGTCTCAGCAAAACGAACACGGAGGGCCAACGCCGACAACGAGTACACACCGTCAGCGAAAATTACAAGTCAAACTGTGGCCTCTGTAGTCAACAGGGTCACGGCATCGTAGAATGTACGCGTTTCAAGGATGCGAGTACGGACGCGAGATAGGATATCGCAAAGAAACACCGCTTATGTTTCAGATGCCTGCGTTTCAGATCGAAACAACATAGCTGCAAGCCTAAGAAGTGCGAAACCGACGGATGCATTCATCTTCACCACAAACTCCTTCACTCGATCAAGAAGGAAGAGAACCCCGAACCAAAGGAAGATGAACATGTCAACTCAGCGTGGACGCCCAAGGTCTCATTCCTCAAGATCGTACCGGTACACATTTCTGGACCGGCGGGAGCTGCGGATACCTTAGCTCTTCTGGACGACGGATCGACCGTCACTCTCATCGACGAAGAGTTGGCGAAGAAAATAGGAGCCGACGGTCCAGACGAACCTCTCCACATCATCACGTACAACGGGGAATCCGGAAGCGACCTACAGTCACGCCGAGTTAACTTCCAGATTAGAGGGGCTAATCAACATCAAGATCGGATCCAGGCACGCACCGTCAACGACCTCAAGCTAGCAGCCCAACGCGTCCCGAAAGAAGCCATTGAAGAGTGTGAACACCTGAAGAGTATCCTGGCAGAAATACAACCGAGCGAGGCGGCACCGAAGATATTAATAGGCCAAGACAATTGGCACCTCCTCCTCGCTACGGACGTACGTACGGGCAGGAGAAACCAACCTGTTGCGTCATTGACGCCGCTAGGTTGGGTAGTTCACGGGGGTCACACTCGTACGCTGGGTCACAGGGTCAATTTCGTGAAGCATATCACGACAGATGACCATCTGGAGGAGATGATAAGAGAGTTCATCACGATGGACAACCTCTACATCGACCCCAGACGACCCGCCAGCGACCCGGGTGAAAAGGCTTTAAGGATCCTTGAGAAGCACACAAGAAAGACCCCAGAGGGCAGATATCAAACAGCCCTGCTTTGGAAGTCGGAAGATGTTGTCATGCCGAACAATTACGACAACACTTTAAGAAGACTTCACACAATAGAACGGAAGTTGGACCAGAATCCTCAGTTGAAGCAGAAATATAACGAACAAATGGAAGCCTTGGTGACGAAGGGTTACGCCGAACCCGCACCTCCGACTTCAAACAAAAGGACCTGGTACCTACCACACTTCGCGGTTTTCAATCCAATGAAGCCGGACAAACTCAGAGTTGTCCACGACGCCGCCGCGAAGACAAGGGGAACGTCACTGAATGACCAGCTACTGACTGGACCGGACCTTCTTCAACCCCTTCCGGGGGTCATCATGAAGTTCCGACAACACCCGATCGCCGTGACAGCTGACATCACAGAAATGTTCATGCAAGTAGAACTTCAAGAACAAGACAGGGACGCACTAAGGTACCTATGGCGAGGGGACAGGAGAGACGATCACCCACCTCAGCAGTACCGCATGAAGTCGCTGATCTTCGGGGCATCAAGCTCGCCAGCCACGGCAATCTTCGTGATGAACCTCAACGCGGAGAAGCACCGACACGAACACCCGGAGGCAGTCGAAGCCATAAGGAACAAGCACTACATGGATGACTACTTAGACAGCTTCGAATCCCTCGAACAGGCGGCAAAAGTCACGCGGCAAGTGCGCGACATTCATCGAGAGGCTAAGTTCGAATTGAAAAAATGGACCTCGAACTCGGCGGAGTTGCTACAGACTCTCGACGAGGTCACTGAACTCGAACCTACTGTCGACTTAAAAGGAGCCGAGAAAACCGAGAGGGTACTCGGGCTCATATGGCAACCGAAGAACGACAGACTCGCCTTCAATTTGGACCTAGCTCGCATTCCATCGGCAATCCTGAACAACGCGACACCCACCAAGCGGCAAGCATTGAAGATAGTTATGTCGCTCTTCGACCCACTTGGCCTCGTATCACCGATCACGATCAGGGCCAAACAGATTTTACAGGAAGTCTGGCGAAGGGGAACTACGTGGGACGAGAACATTGACGACGACTTGGCAGCCGACTGGACTAAATGGTTAGTGGAATTACGAAGCCTAAGCGCCGTATCTATACCAAGAAGCTACCCAAGTTACAGCGCAGCAGTGTCTCTCCAACTACACGTCTTCACGGATGCCAGTGAATCCGCATACGCGACGGCGCTGTACTGGCGCGCCGTGGATGATCAAGGACGGGTCAGCGTAACTCTCGTCACCGCCAAGGCCAAGGTCGCACCACTGAAGGTAACATCAATACCGCGAATGGAACTACAAGCTGCGGTACTCGGATCTCGCATGGCAACAGCTGTGAAGGACGCCCACGAGAGGAAGCCCGACGCAACCGTTTACTGGACGGACAGCCGTACGACCCTGACATGGATCAGGACAGGGTCTAGATCTTATAAAGCGTACGTCGCTCACCGTGTGGCCGCCATCGAGGAACATAGCAAGAGCAGCGAATGGCGATGGGTACCGACCAAAGCGAACGTGGCTGACGACGCCACCCGAGACGTACCGGACGACTTCCACCAAGGACATCGTTGGTTCAACGGTCCCGACTTTTTACAGAAAGGTCCGGAGTCGTGGCCGGCAGATAACAGGAGCACAGCGACACCGACCGGAGAAGAGCGGACATACGCGAACATCGGGGGTCAACGACCGCGAAGCCTCAACGCGGCATTACCGGACGTCAACCGATTCTCAAAATGGACAAGATATCTGCGTGCAACAGCGAGGATACTACACGCCATTGAGGTATTCAAACAGGCTATTAAACAGCGAGTCAACCACAAGAGGACCGCGCGGAATCGAACCCGCGACCCGAACTGGCAACACGCCAAGAACACGACACGACCGATGAAAACTGTCAAAGTTTTTACTAACGACGACCGCTACCTTTATCTTCCCGCAGAGCTACAACGACGTGCTGAAGCCCTGATCTGGCAGGCCTCACAGGAACACTCCTTCCAAAAGGAGGTTGAAGAACTTAAAAAAGGAAATCAGGTCCCCCACGATAGTCGTCTCTACAAGTTGAGCGTGGAACTATCCGACCAACAGCTGAGATTAAAAAGCAGAATAGGAGCAGCGTTGGAGGTCTCTGATGAGCTGAAGAACCCCCTGGTGATAGATGGCGACCACCGAGCGACTAGGCTGTGGATTGAACATGAACACCGTCGACTACATCACGCAGGAGCCGAAGCAACAACCAACGAATGTCGACAACGACATTGGATACTTCGTCTACGACCTACAGTCAAGAACATCATACGACAATGCGTACGGTGCCGCATGAGGACAGCATCTCCACCGCAACCCATGACTGGAGACCTACCGCATGGCCGCCTAGCACATCACCAGAGGCCATTCACGTACACAGGTCTAGATTACTTCGGCCCTCTCAGCATCACAGTAGGTCGAACGCATCAAAAGAGGTACGTGGCGTTGTTTACCTGTCTCACCACACGCGCTATACATTTAGAGCTAGTGCAGTCACTTAGCGCCGACTCAGCGGTTATGGCGCTCCGACGGATGATCGCACGCAGAGGGGTACCGAAGCAGATTTGGTCCGACAACGGAACTAACTTTCACGGAGCTGAAAAGGAACTCAAACATGCCCTCTTTGCAGCCACAGAAAAGGAAGCATCCAGGAAAATCATAGATTGGCGGTTCATCCCACCGGGTGCGCCGTTCATGGGAGGCGCATGGGAGCGGATGGTACGCTCCGTCAAGACTGCTCTCGCGACGGTACTACACGAGAGGCATCCCGCGGAAGAGGTTCTACATACACTCCTCGCCGAAGCAGAACATACGGTGAATAGCAGACCACTGACTCACGTGTCAGTGGACCCCGAGGATCCGGAGGCGCTCACCCCGAACCATTTCCTCCTGGGCGGACCAGGCGGAAACACAGCCCCAGGAACGTTCAACGACCGGGACTTGAACCTGCGGAGCAGCTGGCGCGCTTCACAACGTCTCGCCGACATGTTCTGGTCGCGATGGCTGAAGGAGTTCCTACCGGAACTCAGGAATAGAAGAGACCCACACGGAAAAGGCCCCGAGATACAAGTCGGAGATTTGGTGCAGATCATAGACGGGAATCTGCCACGCAACATGTGGTTACGAGGACGCATCCACGCAACTCATCCCGGACCCGACGGCATCGTACGAGCGGTCGACGTCGCCACCAGAGGAGGTATCTTGCGGCGCCCAACGAAGAAACTTATACTTCTCCCAATGGAAAAGGCTGATCCTGCACCCAATTAAAATGCATCGTCAACATCCGAAGAGTGACGATGCACGGCGGGAGAATGTGCAGGATCAAGCCATGTATCTATGTATATAATGTAAATAGTTATAATTAGTTATTATTATTATCGTGTTTTGTGTAAATTATTAGCGAACATCAAGGTGCGACATTTTGCGGCTAAGCGCGGATTGGCCGAATCATCGTGGCCGTCACCTCGCCGCCCGCACACCTCTGCATCAAGGCTCCCCGGCGACATCCGCGGCGTCCGGCGCGCGCTCTGATTGGCCGAGCGCGCACTCGTCCCATGGCTGACCCCGAGCTGCGCGAGCGCGCCCGAGACGCCCGGAAACGAAATAAAAGAAACGCCCCGGGCCACCGAAAGGCAGTTCGCTCCGAGATCGCTCCAGCAACAAGAAGAAAAGTCAAGCAAGAAAAACGGGAATATTGGAAGAACGGGAAGCCTCAAGAACGGGAAGACTGAAGAACGGGAACCCTGGACTCCTGAAGAAAGAACAACGGGACTGCAAGGCGTCATATAGTATATTTTTGACGTCAAAAGTATTGTAACCTGGTCCGATCAATATACTGCTACTTTATCGATCTGGTCATTGAGTTTCTTCTCCACGCAATCCCAGCATCCCCCACAAGTACATTGTATTTTTTTGCAGACAAAGCTATGACAAAACAGGACTACTACTGAAAAAAAAACAATCTGTTTATAAAAAGAGGTTTAAATAATCAGGAGAGTTTGTGATTCTAATGAGAAGAAATTATTTCATTTTGCGTTCATATTGTCATATTTAAATGTTATCGGTTTTTTTTCAGTGTATAGTTAAGATGATAAGACACACGACGAACTGTGTTAGACATAATATTTTGTTAGTTCTGTACTAATGACTTCGAAAATTGACCGATTCCGAATTTTATTGTTTAATGATAATTTGAATACATTTATAATTCATAAAAAGTACACAGACTTCAATAAAAAACAAACTATGCGTCTCTATAAAATTTGAGGGTTGCCCTCGATTTTTCTGAGATCCCATCATCAGATCCTGACTTGGTGCCAATGGGACCAACTGGGAAGTATACCCTTTAAAAAAAAAGAATTTCTCGAATCGGTCCAGGCGTCTTCGAGTAATCGGAGAACATACATAAAAAAAAGATTCCGACGAATTGAGAACCTCCTCCTTTTTTGAAGTCGGTTTAAAATGTATTAATATTGAATGCCATCGTTTCATGCCATTGAGTGCCAGACTCGTAGCCGCGTGTTAAATTAGATTTGGCATTGTCATTGTTTGCGAATACCTAACCTATTTATTGTTGTAAACATTGTATTAAAAATATATTTATAATATATAATGAAACGCTAAATTAGAAATTGGTGTGATATATGTGCACTATTGGTTACATAACCAAAATAAAACCAAATATCGTTATTTTAATACAAATTCAGCCTAATTCCACGACGAACTTAAGTGCTGTCACTATTAAACGGCATTTATATTAACTCCTCGATTATTAATAAAGAACGAATGGAACACACGGTGAACTAATATACAAATCACCCCAATAGCGTCATTTATCATATAATGTACACACTACACAGTAACAGTAGTATTATGTAGGTGTATTATGTCTCAACTTTAATACTTTGTGTTGACTAACATGTTTCGTGACGCATCAATTTACTGAAACCATACACTACACTACTTGCCTTGGTTCAATTACTAGCCAGTTTAATAGAAGTACATACTTAAAATACGTACCTAAGTTAATAAGCTTAGAAAATATTGTGTAACATTAAAAATCTAATCAAATTCAGTCCTAATAAATTAAACTCCCGAATTAAGTAGGTAACACAATATACATTCATACAACACAACTAATAATAGATCTGCACTAAACTTTATACTAACTTATCTCACTTAGCCATAAAAATAAATTGTTAACACAAATCATTAGTCGCTGCCTAAATACTTAAGATATAGATAATATTTTGAATAGATTGGTAGGTTCTGACTTAGTTAAACTAGACTTTAGTGGAATTAGTAGGGAGACAATGCAGACAGTTTATTATGTCTAAAATACATTCACTTTCTGGAGTAAACGTAGTTGGTGATGAAAGAATAGACACAATTAAGTATCGTGCATGCACGGCGCTCTCAGGTAAAGATATCGCATCTGTCCGTCCTTTTTTTGCAACAGCTGTCATGTTTCTATGGATAGTATGTACCTTATAAACGTAGGGTAAACGCTCGGGGACTTCGAATGGAAATATAAAGAAAAGAATTTTAAACTTGAGACGGGGCTAAAAATATTTAAACATATTATGTAACTACTCATTGAATTTAGTAAAGTTATGGTTTCTTATATTTACACGAATATTATACATTGAAATAAAACAAATTTTACGGATTATATCGCGGTTTATTTTAATTTTTAACCCGACGTTTTGAAGACTTTACAGCGTTCATGGTCACGGGGCAGACTGAGTTGTATGTCGTCACGAAAATATAGTGAAAACTAAAAAGTAAAATAAACCGCGATCTAATCCGTAAGATTCGTTTTAGTAAAATTACATTTAATAAATGAAAAATAATACTATGTTTAAAGTTTCAAAAGAGCATAAGAAAGGGCATACAAAAATGTGATAAAGAATTAATATACTCAGCAAACACACTCAATGGATATGGTTTGAGGGTATTGGCGTTGATGTTATATGATCGGTTCGTCAGGAAGCGCGTGATGAAGTCGAATGTTGCACACCCGGATTCCAGATTTCAGGTACTAAACTACTCAGAATTGTGTAATGATATATACGTACAGATATTCACTAATATCTCACATCAAGTTTATTAAAGTGATATAAACAATAAAAGCAAGGCTAAAGGTCCTCAATGCGGATAGCAATAATAAATAACATAAGTTAAGCTCTACTACATTTATAAATGGTTGTTTACTTGGTCGAGCGTATCTGAACATCTACTGGGCAGATTTTCATGTAATTGCATTTTTGTTACATAACTATAATCTATTAAATTTGAATAAAAATAATTGCAGTTATATTTTGCAACTCTTATGCAACCCGATAGATTCGTATATATTTATCAAAAAAAATTTTTTTTTATTAAAAATTCAATGGGCGGTGTAATGTGGGATTTCGTGCTATAAGGGTCAGCGTAGACATGCATAAAAAACAATAATATGCTTGTCTAAAATACATAAGGTGCATGTATATATTGAATAAAATAGTTCCTTACCTACTGTAGTCCCGCCAGTATGTGGATCCATGGTAAGCGTTAACAGATTAATGCATATTGTATAATTTGGGTAGTAAATTGACTATGTTATAATGACATATATACAAATATATGTCATTATTTATATATAGCTTCTAGTAAATATAATATATATTTTTTTATACTTTTCTTTTCTTTTATACATTTTACCAACTTTTTTTAATAACAATAATAATAACATCCAAGAGTCACGCACATAGCCCCGACCCCAAACTAAGATAAGAGTCTTGTTTTGTGGGTATCAGGGACTACAAGAGACTTTCGGTCTCACAACACCCAGACCCTGGACACAAATAAGAGAGTCTGTGAGAATCGAACCCACGGTCTTTCGTTTCACAGCCGGCTACTCGCCAACTGCGCCACGGAGGTTGTCAATTCAAATGATGATTTATGTATATGCTTTTAGATCCAGCTCAATATGCTATAGAACTTTTTAAATACCATAAAATTAAGGAATGGGTCTTAATCGCGCAATATTTAATGATATTTTTAAATACCAACTACTAACGTAGATATCAAAGAGTATTGTTCGTGTCGTCGGCGGAAAGGACATTAATCTATGACAAAATTGTTGATAGAACACTACCGCTCAACACACATACAATTTAAACAATAAATTAAAGTAATCATTAACATGAGCATTACTATTTTATTATACTTATGTTAAATTTACTAGTGATCATAGCTATAAAATCTTAAAAATATAACCATAATAATTTTGTATGTGTTATTGTGGAAACATTATATAGGTGCATATTTGAATTGTTCGTGGACACAATATTATGGAACCTTAGTCTATACATATTTATGACAGTTTGTCAACGTAAACATCTTATTGAGGCTCACCCTACATTATACATTTGCTCGTGACTTCGCCCGCGTAAAATTATAGACTGGAGAGGGAAGAGGATTTAAAATAAGAAAAAGTACCGTGTTCGTCGTCTGGGTTATATGTATCCCATCCGCATTATCAAAATCTGTTTATTGGTTTATCCGTGGAAGTTTAACAGACGGAAACTTTCGACCCCTAATTCACTCAATTACATTATACAATAGGGGTTTTATTTATTACATTTATTTCTTATCAGAATTATGTATACGGAATTTCGTGTTTCTTACTTTGAAAGTACATACAACCGTTTTTCCCTTATTTTACCCCTTTAGGGGTGAAATTTCTAAAATCCTGTCTTAGTGGATGTTTATGACACAAAAGGAATAAACTGCCAAAATTTCAAGTTAGTAGCCCCAGTGGCTTAGGCTCTGTGTTGATTAATCAGTTAGGACAACTAATTATGTATAGATATAGCTATAAACGTTATGACATTACTATTTTGTTTCTTTCATCCCAGTGTAGTGAATTCTTAGCCAATTAATTTTGGAATAATACTGACAAAACACCAATTACTTTAATCATCGACTTAAAATGTTTATAATACTATTAATAGTCCCATAGTCTATAGCAAGAATGTCTTATTGAAGTTCCAATTGCCTACTTCCTACTACGGACATCACGGCAAATTATAGATCAATGCGTGTATGCACGCAGTACTATATGTGCGTCACATACCAGTAAGTACATGTATCATGTGACATCGCAACTATTAATACATCGCTAAATATGCAATTAAAATCTGGCTCGCCAGTGACGAAAAAACCTTTAAGGCCTTTTATGTATGTTAAAAAATCATTAAAAATAAGTAGAGATCCAAGTAATTCTAGAGCGATCTGTAGACCCAATCGCTATATAAAAAAAATATGTTAGAAATGGCCTTCATTGTAAAAAAAACTCACTGTCTCATTAGAATTTTCAAATAATTTCCGTGTCATTTAAAATCTTAAATGACACGGATTGTGAACGCAAATTGTTTTTAAGCTACTCATTTTACTCACGTGTGTCCTCTACTAATTTAACATGTGTGAGTTGACATGACATCCTCAAAAACGAGTGTAACTACGTTGAAAACGTACGTACGTAAACAATTCAAATAACAAAAATACCATCGATACCCATTGCATTCGTTCCGCTTTAACCCTTTTTTAACCGACTGCCGTAGAAAAGTGTATTATTTTTTTATAATGCCAATTTACGCTAAATAACATTACGCTGTCACAAGGTTTCGGGGTGACATTCGCTGGATACCTATCACATCACGAGACGTTAACAATCATGAACTGTGTGTTTACCAGTTGCACCTCTGCCTACCCCTTCGGTATATACCCGGATATAGGAGGGTATGGAGAATAAGCGGGAACTTATATTTGTCCCTGCTGGTACTAACTAAATGGCACCCACTCCTTCATCCACATAATTTTTTACATATATTAATTTGAAGAAATTATGGGTAGGTAACCACTTAATAAAATATATTAGTAGTATATATTAGTGCATTACAATTTATGGATGTAATTGACATTTTTTTATCATTTTCATGCCGTAATATTCATTCTAACTTATGTGAAGCAGTGTGTGTGTTATTACATTACTACTTACTAAAGAGAAATAACTATGTATTGAATGCAAACCAAATGAACGTATAAAATCTTGGCATATATATTATTGTATATATAGGTACATGTATATGTTATACAATAAAATTGTCCTTATTAACCGCACGTAACTTTTATGAATGCATTTTACCTACGTATAGATCATGAATAATATAAAATCTATAAGAATATGGATCAGAACGCCGGCTGAGGTTACGCAACTCTGGCGCTCCCATGACAAAAAATACTATGTAGGCCTAGTACTGTTATAATTTCACTCTATACTAGATTTCAAACCTTCAAAATGCCATAGAATTGCAAAACAAACATTCATCCATGATCGACAAAATAATAAATAAAATAATGTGTATATAAAAGAAGAAGCTGACTGACTGACGATCAACGCACAGCCAAAACGGCTGGGGTTAGAGACTTGACACTTTGACAGTAGGTACCTTTTATGACGTAGGCATCCACTAAGGAAGGGTTTTTGGAAATTCCACCCCTAAGGGGGTAAAATAGGGGATGAAAGTTTGTATGAAAATCCGTCATTTTTGAAGTTAAAATCATGAAAATTAGTATTTGGCATTTTAGTTAAAAATAAAAAATATATGTTTCAGTATTTTTGGAAATTCCGCCCCTAAGGGGGTAAAATAGGGAATGAAAGTTTGTATGAAAATCCGTCATTTTTAAGTTAAACGCATGAATATTGGTATTTTGTATTGTATACTTTTTCTCCCAAACATGACCTCCACGCGGGCGGAGCCGCGAGCAACAGCTAGTTTTTAATATAACGTGCATTGTTTAAAAATATCGCAGATACAAATGCGAATATTATAATCGAGTATGTGCGTACGCGCGCGTCGCCGTCGCAACGTTCACGTGAGTGGCGATCGCGAGCGGGGCTGCGGACGCTTGCCGCCTGGCTCGGCGAGCCAGCAACACGGCCACTGGCTATTTTTACGCCGCCTCGCCGCGCTAACGTCACTAAAGTAGGAGCTGTACACAATGTGTGTAAATATATTTAAATATGCTTATGTAAATGTACATCTTTAATATATTTTAATATTACTAACGCTTCAGGTAATATGTTCATATTACAGCCACGCTGTTGACATATTTATCTACAGCGTGGCTGTTGATGAATGGGCCGTCTCGACCGGGGTAGTACCACTGTCTCACAGAAAACCAACGTAAAGTGACAGTTTACTGTCGCGTTTCGTATGGTAAGTGAGATATCCGGAGGCCCAGATACCCCCTTCCCTTCCCTAATCCGTATTCCTGTCAAAATTTACATGCAAGCGTGATATGTGAGGATGAGACAGTTAGTTCTTCTATAGTATAAATAAATAAAATAAAAAAGCCTTTTATTTCCTGCGAATTACAAAGTACATACATTTTTTTTTACAAAACTTGTTTAATTACAAGTAGATATTAAGTGTTTGTCAAATTTTTGATTTATTTTATATTAATTTTACAAATTTTTCTATAGTACATCATGTTTAATATGGTCAAATTAATGCTGTCCAGTTGATTCTATCAACATACAGCGTAAACATGTTGAATGATGAGACGTAACGTGTCTACTTCTTTTCGGTCCTATTTAGATGAAATCATTTAACAAACATATTAACACACAAAGCGACTCCTTTTGTCTCTAATGTATATAATATACTGCTCCTAACGTGGGAAGGAACTGCAAGCAAAATAATATCTACAAGTGATATAAGAAGTAAACACACTTGCAATATCGAGCATAATATCTACATTTGGGAAAATATAGCCTCTGAATAGTTATCACCTGCATAGAACATATAGGTAACTCTGATTTAGTCAATTCATATCTATAGTCGAAATAATTTCAATCAATCACTCACAATGAATGGTATGTGTTCTCCTAATAAGTCTAAATGCGTCGATTTTTAAGGACCTTTATTATTATTTAAGATCCATTGTATTAAACTAATAGTGTTGCACTGTTAGTCAGTCTGTAACGATTATTATTTAATTTAAAAGTACCCATGTGTACTTTTCCTAAGCTTTCGTTGATCACTTGATCAAGGTTAGCCACGACGAGTATGTGGCGCTAGTGTGTTTTGCAGGGTTGCCCAATGCTGAAGAAACAATTAACTGAACAGTGCATACCTAGTATATTTTTTTTACTTCATGTAAAGTCGTCGTCATGTAATTTACTATTCATTATCTCTTCTTTCGACACAACAAGTAGGGAATAATTAACCGGGATGTTAACGTCAGTAGACATAAAGATATAAATGATTGAAACGAGAAAACGAGTCGTCAATTTTTTCTCGAGGCACGCATGTTAGCCTGGCCGTAGGTCACAAGTTTGGATATGATCGCACATGTGGTATAACTTGTGCGATAATAGCCAACATTATTTTATACATATTTACACTCACGCCTGTAATCCCTGAAGGGGTAGGCAGAGGTGTAACCAGAACACCCACTTTTCGCCGACTTTGTTATGGTCCCATAATGTGATAGGGGGCGAGCCTATCGCCATTACATTATTTTATGTACTTTATAAATTGGTAAAAATAGGTGTAAATGTTTTATAGTATGTTAATATTTCACTGATTCAACACTAACCCCCTCTAAAGTGGACTAGAGTGTTTTCTTTACATTTTTTTTGTACAGTTAATTGAAAATTAATTCGTTTCACATGTTTCTTTTAGAGTACCTATCTAACTGATAGTGGCAGCCCTAAAAGCGTGCAATATGAAATGATGCCAAGTTCAGTTGGCAATGACGATTGACGAGGAGCGCGTGGCGTCTTCGTCGGTTCGTACGCGTGTGACATAACAAGTCACGAGTTCAATGGGTACTTTGTGCGCCACAGACATAAATCTAGGTAGATGACGTAAACGATGAAAACAAAGCGTCACATTTTATGTGACATCACTAGAGCTAATCAGTGAGGAAGAAATCTTTAAATATTTTTCAATAGTTTTTTCTATAGTTTTTATGAAACTTCACGGTGCGAGATATTTATGGGGTTTCGATTGACGTATTACTGTGGTACTAACTTCTAGAAAAGAAGTAAACCAGTAACCTGCTCATAACATTACTCAACATTTGGGTACTCCAAGCAGGTACACTTATATCATCTATTTAGACCTAAGTCTGCTGTGTGCACTCTGCACTCAATAAAAACTCCAGACGGTCTATGAATAATTTCAGACTTGCTACTGCAAGTTGACTCCATCTACTGATGACTAATATTTTATTTGCATTTCATTAAGAGACTATTGACTGCACAACACAAAATTGAAATCAAGTGAATTATCAAATGAAATGTCTAGGAAAGATAGAGTCTTATTCACACAGCTAGTTTTGTCATGCGTTTGAAGCACTCCCGCATGAATTCAGCACAAGCTTATAATACACACTTTTTACATAAGGTTTAAAGGAATTAATTTGAGTTTTATTGTTTTTAAGACATGCAGTCTTAAGTAAGAATACATATATAATAACATTACATACAACCCATTAATAAGCATGTATAGAACACCATAGGTAATTCATGCAGTAAAATGACCGAGCTCTTGTATTTCCTTTTGTTTTCCACATGAATTTTGTATTGCTGACATGCTCATGATCAGTAATTGGCATGTATGCACATGTATAATTTATTTCAGTGTTGTGTTTTTTGTGGTGAATAATCAAAGTTTTAATTTATATGGCAGTGCATGTAGTATGAAAATAATTAGGGCGATTTTTCAAGTGTCATTACTGATTGATTAGTCACATTATTGCAGGCGGGGATCGCGATAGTAAATTACAGCGTAAAGTTTTATGGCCCATGTGCAGTTGGTTAATAAAAGCGCGACACTTTATTAGCGTCCTACCACTGTACTATTATAGTGTGTGCTAGCTTTTATGAATAACGTTTATTATTAAAATGTAAACAAACTCTTGACTTCTATTTTTCATAACAATTTAGATGTAGAAAATTATTTTGTTTTATTAAAACAAGTACAAACTTAGGTACCTATATATAACTTTCTATGTATTTTATTAAACTTTTTATAACATACACAAATACAAACGCCTGTAACCCCCGAAGGGTAGGCAGAGGTGTGACTTTTTATACCATTTTCATTTATTAATATTCAATACAGTCCGCCCGCAGTAAGCCAGCGTGGTGGCCTACGGCTTAACCCTTTTAATTAGTACAGGAGACATGTGCCCAGCAATGGGACAAGGGATAATACAGGGCTAGAATTAATAATATTCAATATAATAATAATAAATAATACTAGCCCTGTATTAAACATTGTCCCACTGCTGGGCACGGGCCTCCTCTACTAATGAGAGTGGTTAGGTTTAGTCCACCACGCTGGCCCAATGCGGGTTGGTAGACTTCACATACCTTCGAAAACTTATGAGAATTCTCAGGTATGCTGGTTTTCTCAAGATGTTTACCTTCACCGTTAAAGCAAGTTATAATTCACATTAAATACACACGTAACTTTAAATAAGTCAGAGGTGTATGCCATTTGGGTTTCGAACATACGACTTTAGTCTTGACAGTCAGTACCGCAACCAACTAGGCTATCGCTGCTATTAATATTTTGTATAGCATGTTTGGATTTAATTGTGACATTTCAATGCCTCACAATTCAATATATAAGTTTTAAATCTTCCATTGTTAGTGTAGTAAACCAAATTTGCAATGTTATGGCTCAACATCTTTGGGTGTTTAAAGTCTTATTGCTAGCAATAGATTGCATGTTAGGAAACAATTCTGAATGTGTTTAGTATGACTGGCTTCTTACTGATTAAAGTTTTGGGATTGAGTGTAGGGTTTTATGGATGGTGTTGGAAAGAATTATGGAAACAGTTTTGACAGTGAACTCTCCACGGGTTAAGAGTATAATGGCCAAGTCTGCAAGTGTTACAGTTTGTTAGTATTTGGTTGTAAGATTATATGTATTTCGATAATATTATGAAGATTTGATGGATAACATCAAATAATGGATTACATCATATTAGACGATTTATAAATGGTCAGTGAATTGTGATTAGACTGGTTACAAACAACAGCTGGGTATAGAATGTAGTAAGCTTTTCACTTAGCAGTTTACTACCTTCACACTTGTTACTATGGAAAGAAGTCCTCAAGTTCTAGTAGGAAAGTTACATAAAGATGTAAAATCAAGTATTATATGACTATATAAAATAATACGTATTATAAGTGAATAGTGGTTACCCAAGTGCGTGAGATCCAGATGAGCGTCTCATTGGTAAGTCTGGGTCCGATGAGCGGGTTCATCTGCGCCATGTACGCGCACAGCCAGCTGGAACACCACCAAACAACTGTTAGAACTACTGATACAAATAATAAAAAAAGATTGAATAAAAACAAATACTTTTTCAGCTCTCCTAACCAAGAAGAAGAAACAAAAAAATACAGTATACATTTTCTATAGCATGTTTGGATTCACTGTAACATTTCAATTTACCTCATAATTCACAAGCAATGAATTGTGAACTCAATATTAAATAAAAGCAAATAATAAACAATATTATATTAGATAAAAATAAAAGTTCTTCTTAAAATTTACCATCTGATCTCGCCTTGAAGTATATATGAAAATAATTGGTTAAAAATTTTTTATTCAATATTAAACAACACAAGAATAGGGTAGTTGTCACGATTTTTTTATTAATTTAATCAACAAGTTACAATACTTAAAACCTATTATCGAAAGAATTTTATAAATCCAAACAAAACTAAGTAAATTAGACGCCATTTAAATGTCCTGGAAGGAGTAATTGTCAAATGACAGTAAACGGATGCATGATATATCCCATGATGTCACGGTTCTCAGAATGGCCATTCCTGTCCTGTTGTGCGAAGGAGAAAGTGATATGTTCCCACTACGCAACCATTTTTGCTCATACCAATATTTAAAATAAGTATTGTGACCTCAATTTTCAAGCAATTTTGATTCTGTTTTCAGAAAAGGTTATTCTGTTGCATATTGAGTAATGTACAAAATTAAACACAGGAAACTACCCTATTGTAATAATATGACGCTTCACAAGTATTGAGTTGTCAGTTGTCCCTTCTCTATTACCCCAATGTCAATTTTTATCTTTCTATCTATTTTCCACTATCCCCCTTTCCTATCTTCATTCAGAGTAGTAGCTATAGGGTTCTCACTGGCCAGTCCATAGTGTCAGTTCCATAAGTTTTTCTATCTCTATCTTTTAGAAATACCAGTAGGTAATAGAAATCATATATAAGTATAGAAAGTACACATCTGTGTGTTTCTCTCTATAGGGTGTTTATATTTCTCTCACTCAAACCACTATCATCTATGTATATGTTCAACTGAAGGCAGATCAGACAGTTTACAGTATTATTATTTATATTTAAAATTATGGCTTGTTTTTAGATATTTAGAGATATTTGTTAGTAGTTATACAATAAGTTTGTATTAACTACATACATATAGAATTAGGCAAAATCTAATATATTAGAAGTTAAACATTGTTCTTTCTTGTAAAAAAATAAAATATTAAGAGATATTGCTGAAACAGTTATGTTTCTTTAATTGTTTGAACTTTGTGGTAATAGTCATGTGACTATGGTTGAATCAACATTGTTTTTGTCAATGATACTATTATAGATTAGATTAACTGTTAACTTAATTTTTAGATTTCCATTTGTTAGTTGTATTAGAAAATTTTTATCTATTTACTCAGTATTGCAAAAAATACTACAAAAATAACTGTGAACCCAGTTTTAATAGGTAATTAGAACTGAAATATTGGTTCTTGAAAACAGGTCTGGTTTTGCACAAACCAATTAAGGGTGCTATTTTCAAATCTTGTTCAAAACTATAACTAAACTCTGGCGATTACTATACATACAATAGTTTATATCACCTGCAATAGATACACTTAAAGATTAACTTAATGGTTGTGATATTTTAGAAAAGTACCTTGTTTCCAGTTATGAGTTTCTTCGAAAAAATATAATTTCCGTATACTTGTCATATTAAGGTGAAAAAGTACTTGTTGTAAAATGATATACAAGTGCGCCCCTTATAATAATATTAAAAATGTATAGTTGATAAAGCTAACATGATTAACTGAGACATGATTAAGTGCTCCTAAAACTCCGGAAGAATTGTGAAATACTTACAACAACCAACATGTAGCAGCAGTTAACATCAACACTACTTGGATGATCCTGGAATATAATGAAATAACACTTAAATAACTCTTTCAACGTAAAATATCTAAGATCCGAAAAAAATTATAACTTACCCTCTGTTTGGCCCTTTAGGGGCGAAGATAGGACAAACAATGCCAACCACGCCCCATAGTACTGTAAAAACTGTGATAGGAACGAAGGAAGCGCCCATTTTGGGGGTCTTAAAAAGAGATTTTTCTAAATTTTCACAAACTCAAACAAACATCAGCTGCCCCAAAATGGTGGTCAATTTCTGATATTGGCAGCACTGTCGTCGATAGTCATATGACATTACTGCGTTTAGTTTATGCATAGATAGTTTATGCATATGATTAATTGTTTTTTTTTGGGACGAAATAAAGTAAGTTTATTGATAAATATAAACACTGTTTGCGACATTCATTTCTCTGTTAGAAAAAAAATATTTTAACTCATTTTAGGAACTTGAGCACAATTTATGATATTTTCGAAAAATTATATATTTACCATCTTTGGTGCAATCATTTTATGATAATAAGTGTCGGTGCGTGCTTACAATCTATACTAATATATAAATCTGTAGCTGTCTGTCTGTACATTTGAGTAATTTACCAGATTTTGCGTGAAATATTCTTTTTATGACTCACTGAACCTACCTACAATCAATCAAAAAATCTGTCTTTATGTCCGGTTTTAACTCAAAAACGGCTTGACCAATCATACCGAAATACAGTTAGATCATTCGATCGCGCTAAATGATAGGCTACTTCTGATTCCGGAAAAATGTACGGTTCCCGCGGGATAGGCTTTTGTTTTTTTTATTACGACATGATTTTTTGCATAATGGTATTTTAGGGATCAGAGTATGACATACGCTATACAGCTTTCTTTCATAACTAACTGCCTGGGCGTATCCGCGGGTAACAGCTAGTACTATAATATATGTATAGACAAAAATTGCATAGGTAAAAAGTTTTTATCTTAGATAGCTACAAAAACTTCTGTCATGATTCTTTTAAAACCATAAATAGCAAACAATTTGACATTAAATGAAGCATTCTATATAATAAATTTATAATGTATATAAAAATGAAATAGAACAAACGTTAGAAATGTAGATAAATTCGCAGTGTCTAATGTCTGAGAGCGTGGGTGTAGAAAACTATGCCGTTGTGCTCATCTGGCTGCTCGTGTGCTGGTTGTACACGATGCTGCTCGCTGTCACGGCGTTTGCAGTCGTCTATGTGTTGTAAGTATTAATCACAGATGTAGGTCTAAATATTTATAGCGACTAGATTTTTTGCAAGCCCAGAGGAAGTATGAGATCTTGCCTAAGATTTTGCACAGTTACCTGCAAGTGATGCATTTTTTTGTCGCCTAGACACACGTGATACTTCTAAATTACATATATTGTATATTACTAGCTGTTGCCAGCGGCTCCGTCCGCGCCCTACCTCTCAGATGTTCTGCTCGCCTTATATAGAAACAGTGAGACAGCGCTTGAATTTATTTTCGCGCGCATTAATTTTTGCGATAACTCCTAGGATATTCATTTAAATTACATGGTGTAAAAGATGATAATAATTAATATAATATATTATTACTATATCCGTTTATATAATTTTTAATTTTACGTGACCATTTTTTTGGAAGATAGAATGAATAATGAATGATAAAAAGACAGAATGTAAAAAAAAAAAACTGTCAAGTTGAAGTTTAAAATGTCAGAAAGCGTCAAAAAGTTGAAACCGAAACCGTTACTGAAACGTTGTTTTGAATATTGAATTAAACTTTGATAAATAATGTTGTTGTTCGTCTGTGACTGTGCTTAATACAATATGGATGATACCCAAAAAAGCAGGACTTCAGATGCAAATTCGACGTAAGAATAACAATAACACATTATAATAAAAACGCAGATAGGATTTTGATAAAACTTGGCCATTTTAGCAAGATCATATATATTTTGAATATTCAATGTGATGGCATTGCCTTAAAACCATGCATTTTATTGTAATGTAGACCACTACCAACCCTCGCCAGACCAGCACACCCAAAATAAAAAGGGCTTCTGTCGTCTCTATTTAATTTTATAGTGTATGGAAAACAAAGTGACAATAGTTGTCTTATTACCCTTTTACAAGTTTTCGCATATTACACACTGTAATATCTCTCGAAAGTCCAATTTTATCCATCTTATTAATATTAAGAAGACTAGTAGCCATAATATTTTCAATAATAAAGCAACTTGATCACCTGATAGTATGTGATATCTACTGCCCATGATCACCCACAATGCTGAAATAATCATGGGTATGTGAGCATTTGTATTCTCTGCTTAACAGTTTATGTACAAACATAGGTCAAAAATTGTTTGTGGGCTCCATAGGGCCATCATTTGAAAAAAAAAACTATCTTTGGTCATAAGAACGCTTGTATAACATTCCGCAAGACGTGTAGGCCAGATATTTCATGTACATGTCCTCATTCACGCAATCCCTCCATCTCTTTTTATGTCTCCCATTACTCTTTCATCCATCCACATTCATATTGCAACCAGTCTTGTCACATGCCGTTCATCCCTCCACTTGTTACTTGTGTTATTTATAATTATTTCTAAATTTCCTTAATACTTTAAGTTTACATTTTGTCAGATACCTAGGTTTAATTTCTTTTTTTTTTAATGTTTTGCCTCATTGCTGTATAGCACTCATGTGTCCATCTATTATAGGAGACACTATGACAATGTTAAGTATTAAATGTAATATTGTACCAGCTAATATTAAATGTCTCCATTAGATAATAAGATAATTGTTTCAATTCACTTAGGAGGAAGCGCAGGTCGTCTATCCTTAAAAGCCAGCGACCACCTCGGACACCATTTTCGGAGTTGGAGTTCAATGTGGCCACTCCTACCGACACTGTCAAGAGCCGTCGCGTCAGTTTTTCACGACGCACAGGTGTTGCGTATGTATTACATTATTTTTTAACAAATATGCTTATTATGCTTCCTTTTTTCTTATGGAAATTCTATTAAACCATAATCCAAACTAATATTGTAAATGTCAAAGTAACTCTCTGTCTGTTACTTTTTCACAGCTAAACCACTGAATTGATTATGTTAAATTTGGTATGAGGAAACATATAATCCGAAGATGGCCATAAAGATGGACTGTATTTTTTAGTATTCAACCGTAAAAGGGATGAAATTTAGATAAAAAATTAGTTAGATGTGTGGGAACTTAGAAACAACCAGCATTGGCTGGCATGGAAAGACACAGTTACAAAGACAAGCTTGGGAAAGGGGGTACTGGACAACCAGAAAAGAAAAAACTGTCTCTTATAACGCACTGAGTTGTTATCATATCATAAGTTAATACCCTTGTAAAGGTAGGCAGTTGTGCAGATACTAACTGCTCAGTGTTCGGAGAGGGTATTTTTAATCATTCTGTCTCATAACATGAAAGGTGGTGGCCTAAAAGGCCTTCAGGCATAATAATTTCCAATTATAGTTAATTAATTGTATAAATAATTAATTGAATGTAACATGAGACTATGATTGCCCAATCTCGAATTTTAATTAATTGTCTCACTGCTTTTTGTACATTACTGGTAGACCAAATGAACAATTATACTATGTTAATATTTGCCTCGGTGGCGCAGGTGTAATTGCGCATGCGTTACGACTGCTGTATTGAAGTCTCGGGTTCGATCCCTGGGTCGGGTAAAGTGATATTGGGTTTTTCTATTTACAAATATTCAGTATTACCCCGGAGTCTGGAATTATGCACGGTATGGCGATAGGCTCGCACCCTATCACATCGTGGGACCGTAATAAATTCGTCGAAAAGTGGGTGTACTGGTTATATCTATGCCTACCCCTTCGGGAAATACAGGCGTGAGTGTATATGTATGTATAACCTTTATCATATAAGGAGGCAAAGTTACGAAACCATGGACAGTTTCTTTGCATGTATGTTTATAATATTTATTATATATTTGTATGTAATACTAGCTGTTGCTCGCGGGTCCGCCTGTGTGGAGGTTATATTCGGGAGCAGAAGTATACAATCCAAGGATTTGTCTTCTACACTGAGGCGACACCTGTAGCGATTGTCCAGTCTCTCAGGTGTTGTGCCTGAATCTTGAGATTGCATCTAAAGAATACCCCATAAGTTTAATCTCACTTTGCCCCTCTTAGGGATGATTTTTCAAAAACATTGAAACACGTATTTCTTTATTTCCTACCAAAAGCCTAAATATGAATTTACAGATACCTAAGTCGAGGAATTATGGATTTCCCATACAAAATTTGAACTCCTATTTGACCCCTTTCAAAGTTGTTTTTTGAGAAAAAGATAGCCTATGTCCTTCTTCAAGATATAATCTATTCCCTTACCAAATTTCATTACAATCCGTTCCGCCGTTTAGTCGTGAAGAGGTAACAAACAAACAAACAAACAGAGTTACTTTCGCATTTATATTATTAGTATGGTTTTTTTTCAATTGTTCCTTCTTTTTACAGAGAGTTTGTCACAAACGAAGCAACCACAACGTGGAAAAACTTCTATGAGGAGCACAACAAGTCCTTGGAGTCGTCCGGCAATGACTCTGAGGTAAAACCGCCGCGGCAGCCGATCGGCCACATCGGTAAACACATATTCGATCAGCAATTCGAAGAAGTAGAGGCTGTCGATTTCCTCCACCAGTTGAACAAGCCTAGCTTAAACATCAACACATCTATCAATAATATAAATCTAACGGAACAGCTGGCTTCATTAGAAAATACTGATAATATAAAGCTTACCGCGCCTCATGCAAATTTTGAACTAAGCATGTTCACTGAAAACAATAGTAAGCTCTTTGGTGATGAAATTACCGCAACGACGATGGGAGAGAAGTCTGAACGAATTAATATAAACTTCTCAGACATACAAAATATTGATCAAGGAAAGGATGATTTGGATGAGATACAGAAAGATTTAGCAAGGGCTCAGAATAATGGATACACTGGGCCTTTTGCAGAGAGGCAAAACA
Organism: Laothoe populi; assembly: GCA_905220505.1. NCBI lineage: Eukaryota > Metazoa > Arthropoda > Insecta > Lepidoptera > Sphingidae > Laothoe > Laothoe populi. The sequence goes on along the minus strand of HG992146.1, from coordinate 3,901,898 downwards.
TGTCTGAGTATATTGAAATTGATTTGAATACAACACATATTACCATGGGGAATGAACAGTCAGATATGTCTATCACAGATACAATACACAGCCATGTGCAAGATGTGTCAAAAAATTGTTCAATTGATAAAAAAATTAATCAGATGAAGGATTGGGTTACTGATAAAGAGAATATTGCAATAAACCCTTATGTGATGCCGGTTGAATCTGTAAATTTTACTATAAATAATGAAGTGGACAAAGTCCTAGTTTTTGATGGCAAGAGACTGACTCTGCAAGAAGAGCAAGATGATTCAAACTTTCGAAAAACTCTCTTACCAAATAGAACCGTGATGGAAACACCACAAAGGAAAACTATAGTTCTTAATGTAAATGATGACTTACCAAACTTTGTAGAAAACATGCATATTTCAAAAACCGAATCATTTAAAGAAACCATATCTAATTATGTTGATGAGGAATTATCATGTATTCCTAGACATCAAAATATAACATTTACTGATCAAGAACATAAAACTGGTAGAGAAGAAATCCCTTTACAGAATATACTAGAAACAAACTCTGATCGAAGCAGAACAGTGCTATATGAACATGACACTTGTAATATATCTGTTACTCAAGCTTTGTCAGCTAATATAATACAACACAAGTCGGATAAAACACAAACAATTTTATATGGAGATGATGGCAATATATCTGTTACACAGGCTGCGCCTTTAAATGTTGAACTCAAGAGTTCAATCACAGAAAAAAGAAGAACTATACTTTTTGAGAAAGAGATGGCTAATATTTCCTTAACTCAGGCTTTGCCTGTAAATATTATTGATAAAGCAATACAACAAAATGAAGGAACAGTTCATGATAGGATATCAGTGAAAAATGCTAATGCCAATGTGCCTGTTACACAGGGCATTCCTAGCAATATTTTTAATAATGCTCTACAATGTGGTGAAGACAGAACTATTATGTTTGGTACAGATACTTTAAATATATCAGTAACTCAAACTGTACCTAATAATATCATTGTCTGTGATAAAGCTTCATCATCAGAAATAACAATGACTAAACTCTATGAAAATTATACAGAAAAGATTTCAATGACACAAGCTATTCCAAACACAATTGTTTTACTAGAAAATGAATCACAGTCGGATAGAAGAAGGACAATACTGTATGAAAATGATACAGGTAATGTATCGGTCACTCAAGCTGTTCCAAGCAATATTATTCTACCAGAAAATGAAACACAGGCACAAAGAAGAAGGACAATAGTTTATGAAAATGACACAGGCAATGTATCGGTCACTCAAGCTGTTCCAAGCAATATTATTCTACCAGAAAATGAAACACACTCACAAAGAAGAAGGACAATAGTTTATGAAAATGACACAGGCAATGTATCAGTCACTCAAGCTGTACCAAGTAATATTATTGTGCCAGAAAATAAAACACAGGCACAAAGAAGAAGGACAATACTTTATGAAAATGATACAGGTGATATATCAGTCACTCAAGCTGTTCCAAGCAATATTATTGTACGAGAAAATGAAACGCAGCCACAAAGAAGAAGGACAATACTTTATGAAAATGATACAGGTGATATATCAGTCACTCAAGCTGTTCCAAGCAATATTATTGTACGAGAAAATGAAACGCAGCCACAAAGAAGAAGGACAATACTTTATGAAAATGATACAGGTGATATATCAGTCACTCAAGCTGTTCCAAGCAACATTATTGTACGAGAGAATGAAGCGCAGCCACAAAGAAGAAGGACAATACTTTATGAAAATGATACAGGTGATATATCAGTCACTCAAGCTGTTCCAAGCAATATTATTGTACGAGAAAATGAAACGAAGCCACAAAGAAGAAGGACAATACTTTATGAAAATGATACAGGTGATATATCAGTCACTCAAGCTGTTCCAAGCAACATTATTGTACGAGAGAATGAAGCGCAGGCACAAAGAAGAAAGACAATACTTTATGAAAATGATACAGGTGATATATCAGTCACTCAAGCTGTTCCAAGTAACATTATTGTACGAGAAAATGAAGCGCAGGCACAAAGAAGAAAGACAATACTTTATGAAAATGATACAGGTGATATATCAGTCACTCAAGCTGTTCCAAGCAATATTATTGTACGAGAAAATGAAGCGCAGGCACAAAGAAGAAAGACAATACTTAATGAAAATGATACAGGTGATATATCAGTCACTCAAGCTGTTCCAAGCAATATTATTGTACGAGAAAATGAAGTGCAGTCACAAAGAAGAAGGACAATACTTTATGAAAATGATACAGGTGATATATCAGTCACTCAAGCTGTTCCAAGCAATATTATTGTACGAGGAAATGAAACGCAGGCACAAAGAAGAAGGACAATACTATATGAAAATGATACAGGTGATATATCAGTCACTCAAGCTATTCCAAGCAATATTATTGTGCCAGAACTTGAAACACAGGCACAAGAAAAGATAATAGTTTATGAAAATGTCACAGGCCATGTATCAGTAACTCATGCTGTTCCAAGCAATATTATTGTACCAGAAAATGAAACACAGGCACAAAGAAGAACGACAATAATTTATGAAAATGACACAGGCAATGTATCAGTTACTCAAGCTGTTCCTAGCAATATTATTTTGCCAGAAATTGCAACAAATGCCCAGAAAAGAGATGCAATACTCTATAAAGATGCCGAGTACATATCAGTCAATGAAGTCATTTCGAATACTATTTTATCACAGAAAAGTAATTTTGAAACTTACGAAGTTAATACTTCCAACATGTCCATTACGCAATCTGTACCACTTAATATTAGTTCGCGAGATAAAGATGTTCCAATAGAAAATAATAATAATCTAGAGAATGATGTAAACAACATACCAGTCACGAAAACAATATCAGATAATGTGATTTTACATAAAGGCCAAAATCTAGCTGAGAAAATGAATAATATTTCATTTAAAAATGCCACAGGACATAATTCGATGACTCAATTGGTTCTACCAAACGAACCAATTAATGGAATGTCAAAAAATGACCATAATTTAAGTAACAGTGCACCAAATGTGTTTAGTGCCAACTCCAATATATCATCTATTATGAACAAAGATAAAAGTAGGCCAATTACATGTCAAGAAGAAGCAGATGTTTTGATAGTACGTCCTGTAGAAAATAATATTTTGAGTTACTGTGAGAAAAAGGAAAATATTAAGGACATTACAGACTCCGACGATAATTGTGAATTAATGACGGATGTTGTAACATCTGAATTATTAATAAATAAAAGTGAACTAGAAATAGAGATTGAAGAAAATAAACATAATATGAATGCTCAAGTTGGCAATACATTACCAACTGTTGACAAAAAAAAACACATTATAATTTTAGAATATGAAAATTGTGAACCACAGGAATTGGAAAAAGGGAAAACAAGGTCCACCGTTGTTGAAAATTGCATCCGAAGTGAAACTATAACCAAGCCAATACCAACAACACTATCATTCATACAAAACGAATTAATGGAAAAGTCTATAAAAGAATATAATACTAACCGTGAAGCAAATCATTCTGATGGAGAAGTACTACTGTACCAAGCCCATATAAGACACAGCGGCGTATTAGAATCCAAAACAACCGAGCAGAACTATTCTAAAGATGAAAAAATAATTGTCGAAGAAAGAATAATACCTTTTAACGAATACATAGCAGCAGATGATGTTGAACAAATAACGTTTGTTACGGGAAAAATAAACACTGAGCTGTTAACTGATGAAGAAATTATAAACAACAGTGAAAGTATGTTAAAAGAGCGTAAAGTTGACATGATCAATAACATGGATGATCGAAAAGTTTCTGAAAACCCAAAAAGGGTAATCTTAGATAACATTCTCGACATGTCAAATGCTTTAATAGAAGATGGGATTGACGATCAAAATGTAATGACACAAATACTATCTGAACAGCAATTGCTTGAAGACACAAAGATGGAAAATAATGATAACATATCAGCCGAAAGCATGTTTTATATCACAAAAGACGGTGACAGTGAAAATCAACCCGATAAAGAGATTGATCGGAATGTTCCACCATCGTCAAAATTAAAAAAAATTGAAGAAATTTCTCCAAATGCTGATAACTTACATAAGAAAACAATTGAGCTTAGGAATATCATAGATGATGGTACCAATAGTGCACCCCATAATCGTCATTTCGAAAAGATTGTATGTTTAGGTATAGAAAATAACATTGAAAAGCAAATTGAATCTCAAAGTCGGATATCAATATCTATGAGAGATAGAAAAAGTTACAAAACTGCTGATGATACCGACTATTTACTCCAAATATTATCAGATCTTACTGAGAATAAAGCTTCCGATATTATAGTAGATGACGAAAACCCTGAAATTATCGTAGACCAAGAGCTTATGCTTAAAAAAAATAATAGCAAGGTCATTGAAAACGGACGAATAAGTAACGATAAAAAAAAAGAGCTAGTTTTATGCAGAGATCAGCCGAAAAACACATCTTTGCCTGAAGAAACTTTGCACATATCAAGATTCCAACTAGATAAAAGTAAAAATAATGAAGACCCAGTAAAAGATTGCTCCATTAACCTGGAGTCACCTTGTAAGATGACTTTAAGGATGAGCAATGAAGTGGTCAAAACGCTGCATTTTGAAGAAGAGGACACAGTGAGCGAAACCAGTATTCAATCGGACAAAATATCGCCGCTTAAAAAGACAGCTTTTGGTGAAACTTCATATATGAAGGAATGTAAAGCTAAAGTGATTCCCAGTTATTTAAAAGACGTATCTGAAGGCATTAAAGCATTGATGCATGATTTGGTTAAACCTACCGCCGATACGATGCCGTTTGAAGCAATCGGTCTAGACAAAAGCTTAAAAAAAAACCCTTCGACTTGTAATACTGAGATACAAGCTAACTTGATAACCTCTAGCCAAGTTGATTTGGATACTGGACTATATTCAAATCCTACATCTACGTATAGTTTAAAGACCCAAGCTGCCTTTACAAATGAAATAGCAACTACAGATGAAAGAGCGAATTCAAACGCCATACAAAATTCCATCCTTTCGCCCCCGAAAACAGAAATTGATAAATCCTGGGAATACAACTTAACCAGTAAAACAGATTTAAGTCAATGTCAAAGACATAAACGACTCTCAAAAAAACAAACAGTGCCTACAGAAGTTCTTGTATTTGATCATGAAAATCCACTGAATAACGTGTTTTTTGCGCCCAATGATTGCGCAGACGTCCACAGGTATAATCCAATTACATCTGATGCGACGTTATGTAGTGCTGAGCAGAACAGTCCTGTCTCAATATCAGCAAAGGAGAAGGACATTGAAATTGGAAGAATTTCTATGCAGTACAATATAGACGGTCGGGGCGTTTTACCTCACGTGACAATGCAATCGGGTGACGCTTGCACCGAGAATATCACAGGCGTTCATAGCAGAACGTCCACTACAAGTAAACCATCGTCGATAAATCAGTCTACGGACGTTAGAATGTTCGAAGTAAAAGACATGGAAATCAATACATCCATTACTATGAAAGGAAACAAAGAGTTGCTTGAAGCTAGTTCATCTCTCACACTAGTTGACGACGCGCTCACACAAAACGTTTTTGATGTCGATTCCGAAACAAATACTACCCCTTCACGAAATTCAATTAAAACAGAGAAAGCAAATTCGCCAGTAAAAATAATATACGAAATTGATGAATATGGAATAAAATCTGAAAAAAGTAATTCTGATTTAACATTGAACGATGAAGAAACATATAAACATAAAGAACAAAAACGAAAGAAACGAAATTATAGCCCAACGAAACACAAGAATTCCAATATTTCGGATATAGATGTTACGCCCAAACCCACCACCAAAGTGCAAAAAATGTCAACTAGTCCAAGAAATATTAATAAAACAATATTAGATTTGCACGACGCATTGTCGGACAAAAATAAAGTAGCCACAAAAATTGAATCTATGAGGGACGAAGAAATGCCTAGTCCAGATAAAGCCCATAACAGATCACCACAAAGATCAAAAGTCGAGACGGTAAATACATTTACTGTACAAACATTGATAACAGAATACCACATGGAGACTAGCATGGACCAAAAATCCCGAAACAAACAGATTGCCGAGACTCTGACTGACCAATCTGGCGAAGCAAAGATTGTAAATTTAAATCAGGGCCATAGGCTCGATGCAGTGTGCTCTTTTACAAGTAGCAAAAATGGTGAACAACAAGATGATCACAGCCCATTTACAAGTTCGGTACCTGTGTCGGATTTCAGTGAGAAGAGTGTTAGCTGCGTTAAGTGGCAATCAGACCTCGTAAAAGAGCTCGATTCTGGTAATTTGGTGAGCGAGTGCGAGTCGAGCGCCAATGTTGTCCCAAGGATTGATATGCTTCCGTTCATGGGGTGAGTTTATTAACATATTACCACACAGCTGCACTTTGTTGAAAACATATATGATGTATACGTAAATTGATCTTTGACTAAATGATATGTTATTTTGCCATAATGTTCTTATAATAAAACAGAATAAACATCTATCCTAAAAACCGCATTGTATCTCCTCAAATTTATACTAATTGAATGTACAGCAGTAACGAATGTGAGTGGGAGTGGTCGTGTGGAGACACGTGGTCGTTCCGTCTGCTGCACGGACGGCTCCGGCTGACGGTCCGGTTCGCACCTCAACTCGACAGCGGGACGAATACGTGCGTGCGTGCCGACACGCCTGTTATTGCGCTTAACGTCGAAATCGCCCAACAAGGTAAAATATATCTTCTAAATAATACACATAATACAACTTGGCCAGCCTTTGCTTAATCCAAATAACGCAGTTTCCATCTTTGTCTATAATTTTTCAACCTTCGTAAAACAACTGTTTGTTATTGACTTTAGGTCGGCGAAATTAGATTTGTAGTATTTTTTTTTAATTTTTTGACAGTTCTCCAGCGAGGTCATAAATGTATGATAATTAAATTACAGATAAAAAGAACCCGGTGGCTACGTGGTGCGTGGGTTTAGCGTTGGAGACGATGCGGTACCTGTGTTCGCGGCGGTGTGGGTGCGCGCGCTCGGTGCCGGCGCTGGTGCGACGCTGTGCGGGCGCGGCGCGGCTGGCGGCGCGCTGGGCCCGCCACATGCACCACGCGCAGGCGCATCTCGCATACACACTCACCGACGACGGACGCCTCCATCTCAAGGTCACTGACACACACCTCACGCACAACTAACACACACCTCACACACACCTCACGCACAACTCACGCACAACTCACACACACCTCACGCACAACTCACGCACAACTCACACACACCTCACGCACACCTACTAGAATTGCAGCATGTGAAATTTGTAAATTGTGTCCCAGGTGGCGAACATTCCTCTGCGGTCGGTGTGGGAGGTGAGCATGCAGCTGGAGCTGGTGGTGGGGGAGGCGGAGGGCGTGCCGTGGCCACGCGCGTGCCACGTGCGTGTGTCGCGCGTGGTGTCGGAGTGCGACGTGTCGGAGGGTCGGGTGCGCGCGACGCTAGCAGCCGTGCCTCACGACTGGGGTCACGTGCCGCGCACCGTCTGGTCAGTTCCGTTACAATATACTTAATGCTCAATACAATCTTATTTTCACCAGTGTCCCACTATACAGTGGCATTATTTTCTTTATGTCCATACAAATGTGTAACGAGGCTCGTTAGGTTAACTGCATGTAATAAGTATTTTGTAATGCCGTTACGTTGTTAAGGTCGACCTTAACAATCCACACAACCCCCTTTCTGCAATATTATAACTAACTGACTACAGATTATTTCTCCCGCAGGCGAATATTCAAATATTTGAAGAACAAGACGCGCGACGACGCCCTGCTGGCCGCGTGAACTCACCAAAATGTGCTCCTAGTTTATTGCATTATATTGATTTACAATTTTTGTGTAAGGAAATTAAAACGAAAACTAATAAGTGTGAACTTGATCAGAATAAATTAAACTGGCAGACTGTGTACGTACAAACCAATTAAAACCAATGAGGGCCAATTCTCGTATTTAATTGACATCGCGACTGAATATTGACTGAACTAAGATTAATATTATAAGTGTATTAACTATTATTAGTGTCTCATTTTAAAAGTTTTATCTTATATTATTTTCAATAATGACACATTTGACTTTATAGGACAATTTTGACATTTTTGACACCGAGACCTAAGTCTGAATTATGGTCTGAATGGTATTTTGACAAGTTAAAACTTGTTAAAATTACGAGAATTGACCTTATGATATTTTTATGAATTGCAGTTTGTGTAAAATTTAAGATACGCAATTATCAATAAGGGAACAAAAAACCTGCGTGGTTATAAACACCGTTGTTAATGTACTAAGATATCGGCTTAAATGCTTACAGTATTTTAAGGTCTATTTAAAAATAGTTCTAGTGCCACTGAGTATGGGTTATTAACATCCTTACCAATGGTGTTATTAAGGCCAATTAATAATGATTTATGCTGATATGTACATTCTAGCCACTATATGAAACCATTAACGAAAGGTACTTTTTAAAGTGCTGTCAATATTTTACCTAGCAGGAAAGCTACGTAAATAATTTATACAAATTACCTCAGGTGTAATAACAAGCTGATGTCACAAAATATTATCATCCAAGAATAATAATCGTATTGAACAGGCGATTATGGCTTTAACACATTAAGGGGCGAAGTAGTTCTAAGAATTAATTAAAGGCGCCGTAGAGCATACTTTATTACATTACAATTAAATTGATTCCTAAAATTAATTAATTCTTAAACCCATCTTAAAATAAATTCCTTCAACTGAACTGAACAAATGGTAGTGAATCTATCTTTATTAAAATGTATGTAAATATAGTCTTCAAAGAACTTAAAGCAAAAGTTGTTGCGTGCGGTAGAGAGATCGCTGCGAGCCTTAAAAATAACGAATCGCTATACTTTTCTTACAAGATCCACATTGAGAAAATCTCTAAAACGCACCCACAATGCCTCTGACAATGTGATTTTTTATGTACTTTGATGATGATATTATGCGTACTTATTCGAAATAATCTATGTGATATTCGCATAAAAGACTTAAAATTGTAAACTCGTAAGAATGGACAATGTTTTGTACTGAATTCTTCTTCTTCTTTGTTTGATGGCGACGAGCTTAACTAAGAAGCTATTCCGCCAATGTCAAGTTAGTCAGTTTTTTAGTTGTCAGTAGGAATTTCAACTTTCATGTATTTACCTGATTCTGCTCGTCAACGCGCCGGGACACGCACGTGCCCGGCCAGAGGCTCACATATTAGAGGTTATCCTCCAATATGTGAGCCTCCGACCGAACACGCGCGCACCCCAACACATTGACGAGCAGAATATTTGTACTGAATAGTAAGATTACAAGCATATTGTGACACAAACTACCCCTCTTTCGATCACTGACCTGCTTAATACCTGATATTATGTCTAATTCATTTGATGTACAAATAGCACACAAATAAGACTGATTTTTTGCTTTTAAGTTTGCGTTAATATAACTCGGTTCCATAACAAGTCACCAAACAAGGAAGATAAATCATTTAATTGTTGCATTTTTTGGATATATACCTACTCTTGTTTTGTCAATCATCTGCAACCGCCATTAGACCAATTTTTAGATGTTTATTTTTTCATTTTTGTTTAAGTGTTATGATAAATGAAAATATAAAGTTAACTGTGAACCAATATGACAGTTTTATTAAATTTTTTTAGCGCCGAATTGGGCTAACGAGCAAGTTTGTCACGCAATGGTCGATGGTCCACCATCCGTGAACATTCACAGTAAAACAATTATTCATGGATATGTTGCCAGCCTTAAAAGATATACCTTACCGGTTTGGGGATTAGGGTTCCCGGATATCACACTGACAGTACATAATGCAATGCAATTAAACAAATGTAGCAATAGTACGAACCCCATTCATCATGTAGATAGATGCATTTACTACTAAGCGGCTCTACCACTTCAAAATGAGAACTTAGACTGGGAACCTATGAAATGTGACATGACTAAAGCCATGGTAATATTTAATGTTAATAATATTTGCTGAAAGGAAACACTCCATAGCAAAATCGTCATTAAGATCGTTGCGTTGTTTGTGCAACGGTCAAACTCGATTGTTCTCTATTTTTATAATAAACTAGTGGGCCGGGCAGACGTCGTCCTGCCAGTACAGCGCCACACCGATTGCAGCGCCATCTACCGGGTTGATTTGTGAATCTAAACCATCCAGGGCGCCACCCAAACGCATACAAAAAAAAACATTCAAATCGGTCCAGCCGTTTAGGAGGAGTTCTGTGACATACACACGTACAGTAGAATGATATATATGTTGGAGCAACATGAAAACGGATACTCAATTGAACTTTTAAATAACTCGCTTTTTTGTAAAATATCTGTACCGCGACTTGTTTTGCTATTTTGCGGGAGGGTTCGAGTAGTTTATTGCGTGATCTCGCGCACAGAGTGGGGCACAATAGAAAATATCATAATAAAAGCGTGCACCTTGGCATTTGTAGAGGAATTCCATATTCAATCTTGAATAGCTAGTAACTTAGAGGTCGCAATGCCGAAATACTGTGTAAAGTAATAAGTTAACATGTTGTGAAACTGTAATTAGAATCAGTTATAGTAACTTAGATTATGGTGTGTTTAAAAGAGCAACCACGAGAGTTTCTTGCCAGCTTCTTCTCCATGGATAACTGCATTCCGAACTGGCAGTAGTTTAATAAACTCTAAAGTCTGAAGTGTTAATCTCGTGTTTTACTACCGAACTATTACACGCTCTACATCCTGACTATATCTGAAGATCGGAGAGGGATGTGTAGGCCCTCTTACAGCCTCGCCCTGTGGACATGCCTACGACATATATAAAGACTAGCGGGCTCGGCTAAACAGCGCCACCTACCGGATACAATTTGGTTTCAAACCATTCGGGAACCCATTGAAATATACATTCATACAAATTGGTCCAGCAGTTTAGGAGGAATTAGGTGACAAACACGCGTACAGAAGAATTATATATATGATAGTCACAATACTTATATAGTAACTGTAGCTAGGACAATGCGATGACGTGATATCTAACTATAAAAAATATCATTACACACATCACACAACAATAGTCATATATGACTAAGGGTAAACACACACGTCCTTAGTAAATATAATTATGAAATAATATTTATATTTTAAATAGTACTTTATAGCATTGTGTTTATTATAATACACACATAGTGATGCTTTAATTAAATATCACTGTATTAAGTTTTATATTTTAAACAGACTCTCTTAAACTATAAAATTATCTCAACATGAACTACAATTTCCCAAATGACGATCGGTGATTTTCTATATAGCGCCTCCTCGCATGGTGAAGTGAAGTCAGGTTAGTGTTGGGTTGTCCGTAGAGCCAGCGCCGTCCCACGCGGCGCCTGGTGGCGACCACTTCCACAACCGGCTGCGAGCTGAACGCCGAGCCTATCTCGCGGATGCTGTTGTATGTACTACAGGGTCGTATCACCTGCACCCGGATACATAACATAAGTTCGAACCCATAAGCTGACTGACAAAATCATTCATCGGTCGAGATCAGGCAATTTCGCATATGAATAGTAAATCCGAATTTAGATGAAAAATAAAACTGCATCATTGGATTTTGAAAAATGAATATGGAAGCCAAGAATCGAACTAGATGATTTTGAAAAAAACACTGTATTATTACACCATTCGATGTGTGGCTAATAAGGAACGAATTCTGTGAAATAATGACATACGGCAAACTTAAGGAAAATGATGGATTTTAATAAACTGCTTCAGATTTTATTTGTTGTATATGAAGATTTGAAAATATTATGCTTAGTTGACATAAGTATTGTGTAGTTACTGACCCTGGCAAAGACGATGTTTTGCAAATCGAACTGCGTGAGCGGTTTAAATGTGATGTTAAACATCGCGCATACCTCATTGTCGCACGTCACACGCATCGAGAGTAGCCCTGTACAAAGAAGTTCATAAATGGTGGTAAATGTAAAATAAAAATTGAAGTGTCTAATGAGAAAACTAAGGTATTACATATACACTCACGCCTGTAATCCCCGAAGGGGTAGGCAGAGGTGTAACCAGTACACCCACTTTTCGCCGAGTTTCGGTCCCATAATGTGATAGGGGGTGAGCCTATCGCCATACCGGGCACAGATTCCAGACTCCGGGCTAATACTGAGAATTTCTAGAGAAAAACCCAATATCACTACCCGGGGATCGAACCCGAGACCTCAGCACAGTAGTATTAACGCACGCGCATTTACAACTACGCCACCGAGGCAATCACGACACTAAGGTATTAATTAAATCAAATTTAATCTCGCAGGAACCAAATTGGCTACGTGTCATTATAGAAAAATATATAACTGTATGGAATATAGGTAAATAAATATAATAATAATAATCACACACAAGTACCAAAACCCACAATGATTATAAGATAGTTTATATAGTTCGTTCTATCAAGGCGTGCGTGTCGTGTCGTGCTATAGCCTCCTAAAATAGAAAAAAATAGTGTAATGTAATCGGATATATCGGCCTCTCGAGGCCCCCGTGAGCATTGGAACCCTAGGCATTGCCCCGAGCTATGGCAAAGACGGTGTTGACTGTAAGTAGTGCTGCTTGTAGTATCCTCCATTGAAAATACTATATGTGTTATGCATTGGAAAATATTGCCTTTAATAATTAAGACTTTAATTGGTGGCATCACGGCCACACACATACAGGACGTATGCCGGGAGTACCTATAAAATAAACGACGCAATACTATTCTTAGAACATTTAGTTATTAGATTCAATGTAAACTTTTAGCTACGGAGAAATAGCTGTAAGAACCATTGTATTTTATATTTATATTAATAAACACCTCGACTGCTGACAGTAGATATTCATATGGCCAGAACGGGGGTGCCGCGCAGAGAGTATGACTATACAAAAGTCACGGCCGCGCTACGCTCCATACGAGTCTATCAAATAGAGCGACGCAGCAAACACCTACAACTGTCGGCATTCGAGTCAGATACAACGTTATTGTTTTATTCGCAACCCTAAATTATATACTTCATTAAGTAGGGCAGAAGCAACCCCTACAAATTCATTCAAATATTCTTAAGCATCTGCATTCTGCTCATTAACATACTGGGAGCCGATTCTCAGAGGACAGAGACTACGCCTTGTAGCGGCAGCATACTTAGCGTGGGTCGTTGCCCATGTCGGGCAACTTTAATTGATTAGGAAATTTAAAATTGACGTTTGAAATTGGAATTTATGTCGGGTATGGAGATGGCACACCGAGGTACAAAAATGGGCTTGTATATTGGGATTTGTTGTTATACTACTTATTATTTCATAGCTCGTAAATTGTACCTTGCATAGAGTGAGAGAAGTGATAGTTCTCAGCGCCGATGGGTCGTCTGAGACCTTTTTGTGCATAGCAGCCAAACCCATTATTATGGACCACGTCGCCGCCGCACCAGTACAAATTAGATACTTTTCTGTAAATAAGAATATCTTACAGTCAAAAATCAATAAAAAATTGGTCTGTCGCTGGATGTCTGGCAGATGTGAAACATCGAAATTACTTTGTAGAAATAATGAGCATAAAAGGATAGCTTATTATTCAAATTTTTTTAAAGAAAAACATGACTTACTATCAGTGACTTCACCACACCGTATTAGATGTTTTACATTATCATATATCAGGTACCCAGTGTTTTTTTAGTGCCTCAATAGGCATGCGAGCAGACGGGCCACCTGATGGTAAGTAATCACCGCCGCCCATAGACTTCTGCAATGCCAAGGCACAGCAAAGCCGCTACCTACCGTTAAAAGCGTGGCGACGCATCGCCACGCCAAAACAGACGGGCTGACTAGCCGCATTAGAATGTGTCACATCAAAAATTCTTTGATAGTTTTATTAGTGCTGTATAATAAGGCGCGACCGATTCTTTTATGCGTTATTTTTGATTGACGATAGTTATTAGGTGGTATTTCTCTCGAGTCCGCCTAGGCAGATTCCACCGCTTCGTCTATTTTAATTCGCCAAGTACTCGTATGTGTGTAGGGACTATTTGGTAGTATCTAGAAAAAAACAGTAACTGAACAGTAATGATCAGAGTCATTGAGAGACTTGTGTTACGAGTGATGAGATCAGTGCAGTATCGTCGGGTGAGAAATAGTTCTATGAAATGAAATGAAATAGTTTATTGATCAAGTAGGCAATTAATTACATAGCTCTTATGACAAGTCAGAACATTAAAAAAAGTAAAGAAATTTTAAGAAAAGCATATCAGCTTATGTATACATAACATACATAGCATCATCAATACACTAGCAATTAATTATTCATATGGTATTTAACATTATTATTATTTATTTATTATTAATTATTTTGTATTTTTATATTATGGATTAATATTATTCCAGGTAATACCAGTCAAATATATATATATATTTAAATGGGTTTGATATGGACCATGGGTATTTCCGAGACGTCGCTAGTTTTAAAAGCTACCACCGGATCCAAACGCGACCCCGCCTGAGAAGACCCGGCGAAACAAACTCAGCTAGATAGTCCTTTCTTTGATTTTCAGCTTAAAGTAAGTTCAGTTCAGTAAAAAATTGCTTTTAGACACCTTTAGTTCATCTATCTTTTGCATTGCGATTTTAAGCCTGAGTAAAACTACATTTTAAAAAGGAAACCCATTTTATATGAACTCAATATCAAATCAAAAAACGTGGATTACATTTTTTCACCAAAACGTCAATAATAATTGTTCTAAAATGTAACTACTAGATTAACATAGAAACGTTGTTTTTTTTTTAAATTAAATAATAATTAATTCCGTTGTCTTGAAGTAGACGGCTTGGAGTTTTGCTCTCGTCTCTCCTCAGAAAACTGATTAACTGCCAGACAATATTTCTCTGAATGATATGTCCTAGATATTTGAGAAAGTAGGGGACTTCCGTGCGGCGAATTCAACCATAGAGACGCGCTGCCGGTTTGCCCCACCATTGCTATGAAAGCGATCAGCATCCTTGTGTTCAAAAGACCACGTTGTATCTGCGGCTGTTTTAATAATGTCTCCAAAATTAGGCCGTCGGGTAATCCGTTAATCAGCTCGAAAATGCTGGAACCTCTCTCCCCGATAAGCCAAGACGCAGCAGCTGGTACATTACAGCCAGTATGCCTGAGAGCCTTGTCAGCATTTTCATGAGAAAAGCCCAAGTCTTTTAAAGTAGTGATGGCTTCTGGGCTCGGCGCTTCAGCGATCTTCGTTCTCCATTCGCGGAATTTCTCCAAAAATCTTTGCAAATGTTCCGCACGTCGGTATAATTCTTCTCTATCAGATTTTTTTGCCAGTAAAGCATCTTCTGATGCTAAATTAATATCGGTATTTAATCTTGCTGCAATTTCTTCAGGAGTTATCACTTGATTAACTGTTTGTTGAGTCCTTCTAGGTTCGTCTAACGCATCCGAAAGTTGTGCTAATGACATTTCGTAATTCCGTCCGGAGGCGGCTAGACGTGCCCCGGCTTCAACGAGAGATATTAATATTTTTCTAAGTTCGAAAGACAATTCATTGGTAGAAAGTAAAGATTGTAGATTCGGTTGTCTAACTGTGTTCTGCGGGGACGGCAGAGAGGCCGTGGCGGCTGCTATTGTTCCAGGTTGAGGAGCACGCACTGCCCCAAGGTCCCACAGAGTCCCTGCCTCAGGTATTCTCCTTTCAACTAACAAGAGTTCTTCTTGACTGACAACTTGTTCTTGAGATAAAGATAAAAACTCATGTAAAGTAGCTGTATCAAAGACTCGAACGACTTTAAAACGGCTTGATCCAGTTTCTCCATTCGGATAGAAGTAATCGATTGCCCGGTTTTTCACTTCTTCTATAAGTGTATCTTCAGAGAAGAACGCAGTGAACGTTTGGCCTTCTGGACTGACTACTTTTATGAGAAGTTCATTTATCCCGGTAATGCCCGTGTCAGAGACTAACATCTTTACACCGCTGATATGGAAAGATCGTAACCGTTCACATTCAAAGCCACTATGTACCAATATTAAAAGGAGAATAAATAATAGGTTAGTGAATAATTATGTAAACCATCAATTAAATTTATTTTGTGTCATTTTTATTGTTATGTATAGTCATACCTATACGTCATTGTCATAAATTAATAAATTAATCTAGTGTCAAAGAGAACAAATATATTGCCAGTGTAATATCATTAACTAAATAGTTTTAATATCAACTAATAAAACATTTTATTAAGTACCTATTAGATTTTTATCCCAAGTGCAGGTTGGATTCTCGTGTCAGAGAGAATGTTTTTATAGTGGAAAATCTTAGTTGAACTTATATATCATTATGTAGGGCACACAGTCCTCTATAATAATACTAGCTCTGTATTAAACATTGTCCCACTGCTGGGCACGGGCCTCCTCTATTAACGAGAGAGGTTAGGCCTTAGTCCACCAAGCTGGCCTAATGTGGGTTGGTTTCACATGGTACCTTTGAAATTCGTATAATAAATCTCAGGTATGCAGGTCCTCTCACTGTGTTTTCACCGTTAAAGCAAGCAATAATTAACAATGAATATACACGTTATTCTTTTTAGAAAAGTCGTATGATCGAAATCAGCAAAAATGGCATACACCCATTTTGGCTGATTTCGAATATACGACTTTCGTCTCGACAGTCCGTACCACTACTCACTACGCTAGCGCTGCTGTCACACACACAGCACAGCACAGTCCTCTATGGAACCGATAAATATAGTTGTGTAAACGAAGCTGCGTGGAATAGCTAGTTATTTATACGAGTAAGGTTTATATTTATATTCCGTGGTCCAGCTAAATATAGGCATAAGATCTGTTTTTTCAACCGATTACAAAAGTCGTGAAGGTACTATAGTTTTTGGTTATTATGATTCCCTCAATTATACATCGTATGGCATTATGCTTTTGGTATTAATTATTATAACAAATATTAGTGTCACCTAAAGAAGCATGTTCCCACGTAGCTATAGCCGACGCCGTCTCCCTCAAGCAGTTCGGCGAACAACTGGCAAGTGATAGGACACACGTCAGTGAATAACTCCACACCCAGCTCCCCTATCGTCGCGCCTCCTCGTATGCCCAGTGTTAAGTAAACCCTGAAAATAATATTGTTTTAGTAGAGACATTTTCGTGGATAGGAATTTCCCGTGTTTTCTCAAACAACCATACCTATACTAAAAATATATAGAGTATTATTCAATAGAACTGGCAAACAGCTCAAACATAATTTCATGGACTTTCATGATACATTAGCACCTAGCGCCGATATTTTAACCCATGTGGATTTTATTGCCTTTATCATAAACTGTACGTTTAGGATATCTTAACTATTAGAATAAATCTGAATGGATAAACCCATCAGACCTCATTGTCTGGACTGCCAGAAAGGGTTATTACACAAACTACTTTTTAGTTCAACCTTTTTAGCTATTAAAGAGAGTTTTTTTAAACTATAATGTATGTGTGTGTACAACTTTTTTAAACCTGGGCCGTGTCACTCCTCGTGGTGATATGAAAGCCAAATCCTCCATATCTTCTTGCGGTATAGCAGGAAATAAGATAAACTTGCACTGTGCTTTGAGCACCATCTCATGACGATTCCGCGCCCAGTCTTGGCGATGTGCCTCTGTAGTGACAACTCTCGCGTTCTGCAAAATTATCGTAAACTGATTTAAAATTATTATTTTATGGTCGTATTATATGAGGCTGTCAGTGCAAAAGTGGCCTAACCCTAAATTTTTCATAATCTGACCTATGTACTACAAATGATTTAAAATGTTAGAAAATTTAATGCAAAACTGGCCTATCTCTAGTTTCACCAATTATATGATGACAGCAAGATGGCATTGCAAAAATTGGATTTATGTACATTGATTTAAAATTCATGAATATACAAACCCCATTATTTTCATACTCATTGTCTCAAGCTTAGGCCACTTTTGCGCTGACGGCCTTATATATTGCTTGCACTTGCAGCGCCGCGCCGCCCGCCCTAACAAGATTGTCTTTTGGCGTCATTTGGTCGACGCTTTCACACCATAAACTGAATACATCAGTAATTGTTAATGTTTTCAATAGGAACAAACGCATAAAATAAAATTGTTCAATGCTCATTTGTTCCTCACTAACAGCTATGCTTAATTTTATTTTCTTGAATTAAATTTTCGTTTTCATTCGGGGCTGCTCCACACGCCCCATATCTTTATATAGTATATAATTCTACTGTACGTCTGTATGTCACTGAACTCCTCCAAAACGGCTGGACCGATTTGAATGATTTTTTGTATGCGTTTGGGTGGCGCCCTGCAGTGCGGCGCTGCTTTTCCGGGCAGGACGGCGTCTGCCGGGCCCGCTAGTAATATTATATATATCGCTCGAAATTATTTTTCGCTGTTGATACTCCACCATAAATAGTCCCTTCTAAGTACCTAGTACACACACACTAACAGTGTTCATTAAACGTTTGTACAAATAAGAGTTCTCCTTTTGAACTCGCTCCAAGAAGTTCACACGGCTTTCGTAATATTGTGTTGATACAGGTGGGCGATGCTGCCAGTGGCTGTCGACTCGGCCCTGTAATAATGAAATGGTTTTAATAAAAATTATCACACAGCGTCACGACGCGTGAAATAAAATATAGGATAGGAAGGAGGCAGACCTAAAGTAATGACGCCAGGCATTGTATCACTAGGTACTGTGGTGGTTTTCTTATAATAAATTAAGGAGGTATTCTACAACAGAAATTTGAAAAAAAAAACTTTTTTCTCTCTATATTTTGAAAGCTTAAACCCTTAAGAATATATCATAGAGGTTTTTTCAAAATTTTAATTATTTTCGGAAATTGCTATTTTAGTGTCGTAACATCTAAACGGGCACGGCCGGAAATAAGCGAAATATATATATATATATATACAGACATTGAAATAAAATGAATGTTACGGATTTTATCGCAGTGCAAACAAAAGGAATACCTACTACTTGATCCAAGTTATGGGGAGACTGTGGTTACATGCAATTGCGTACCTACCCCATAGCTGTCGTCATAAGTGAGAGATTGGAACAACGCGAGGTTTACTCGGTAGGACGGTCTAGGCTGGTGATTCCGACATACTTCCTACCTTGGAAGATCTATAAATGGACTCCCCATGGTATCATTGTATGACTTAGACTGCGTGTAACTTTACCTGAAACCTTAAACGCGTTTTTCTCGAAACTACTTTATTCAAGACTATTGTCATGATAATATTTAAAGTTCTACTTAACCAATTTACTTGAAAATTGGTGTGAGTCTTCTCTATAGATTATACCTCTATAGCACTAACTACAAAACTAAATTTTTTACTACATACATACATATACACTCACGCCTGTAATACCCGAAGAGGAGACAGAGTTGTAGCCAGTACACCCACTTTTTGCGGGATGTATACGGGTCCCACAAAGTCATAGGAGGCGAGCCTATCGCCATACCGGGCACAATTCCAGACTCCGGGCTGATACTGAGTATTTCTAAATAGGAAAACCCAATATCAATTTACCCGACCCGGGGATCGAACCCGAGACCTCAGCACAGCAGTCGTAACGCATGCGCAATTACAACTGCGCCACTGAGCCAAAAATTGTTAAAGATATTTATAAACGTCATAGGGCTAGATATGGTATGGCTTTAGTTTATAGTCGTAAAGAGCCTTACTCCGATTAGAAACTGTCGCCGTATTTTCATGACGAGCTCAATATTTTCACGTTGTAGCTGAGTTTCCCGGCGCGCCCATTGTGTTAGTTTACGGCGCATGTACATAGGATCCAGGCGTGGAGACGATGCATCTACACAACCACTCACTGAATACTAAAACAATATTTTACGTCACACATTCACCCATTTTAACACAAAATAAAAATGTATCGACTACACTTACACTAGGATTTTATAATTAAGGAACATGAAGAATCAAAAAGCTGGTGGTAGGATATTCATATAGGTACGCCCGGATAGCGACCACCGTACACAGGGTGCAAAACCCGCCATAGAGGCACATGCGAGTGTTCGCGTTCCGGGGTCAGCCAGTATACATCCGGTTTTTGTCGGGCGACTAGAGTTAGGGTATGATGCAGCCTTCTAAGTTACTATGACACCAGAAACTCGACCGTTTCTTCACCTTCTTGCCCATGGCGTAGTGTGAAGAAGCTTCACAGCAGGCCGGCATGATTTTATTCAGTAGCGAGGGATAGATTGTTTCTCGCTACTTGATACTCTAACAGGACGACACTGCGCTTACCATCAGGTGCAGTGTGTTCACATTCTCGTGCCAGGATAAAAAAGCACCATGAAACCCTTGTTATAACTATTCTCACTAAAAGTTCATATATGATTTATATCTACGTACTACATTATATACTTGATTGTTTTCAAGGATAAACTATGTGTCAATATGAGTATCCGCCGCGATCACCTCTAAATTTTAAGCAGGGGTGGTGAGATGGAAAAAAAATCGTATGATCATTGATTGGAGTTCCTACCAAATACTTGCATCGGACAAAACCGAAATTCCGTGGTAGTCCTTTTAGCGCATTAGGTTTTCAGAGACGAAAAGAGCCGTGACTGCAGGCAAGAATCGCCCCTCTATACACCTGGCACTTTCTACTGGCCGGGTGAAGTAGGTATATTTAAGCAACTTTAAAAATTTAAAGATTCCTCTAGCTGGTCTAATGAATACAATTAGTATATTATTATAGTTGATCACAAAGGGTGTGACGAAATATTATTGATACGAAATATTTACATATTTTTCCCATACACGAAAGGGGCGTTTCTTTTTTTTAGGTTTTATTAAGTCTTCATTAATTTCAGGCGGTGGCGAAGAGTATTTTCTCGTCACTGACTCCTGTGAGGTTACTTTTTTCAATATAGTGTGTAATAAAGTCATTTCGATGTACTTATAATCTCACTAAAAATTTATGCGACACAGAATGTTAAATTGTGTAATGTCGAAAAATCTATGTGGTTTGTATTCCGTATGGAATCGTTGTATAAATACTTTTTCGTCTATTGGCTAATAGAACTACTATTCATTTTTTAAGGCCTTCATTATTGAGTGGAAATATCTCACAAGACTGAAAATCTAATGAGAACCATGTATTTCGTAAGTCGATATAAAACCAATCTAAATAAACACACGGCAGAAGTGAAACTTACATTACGTCGATTTATGTCGCCCGCCTGCAATCTATCGAAACTCGATCCCACTCGAACCCCCTCGAATATATATTCTGTCTCATTCTCTCGTAGGCTTAGTCCTATAGATTTATGTGTTTGTCTCAGCAATCTATATGTACTACGTACTAGATGCGGCGACCAGAACAAACATTATGTTCCCCCGAGTTGAGGTGTATACTCCACACCGTCACCGACGTTAGTATGCTTCATGCCACCTACGAATGCACACCAGTTAATTTGAGTTTGTAGCGACATTCCCGAACAAATCTGCCTTAAATTGATTTACAGTGAAACTGTTAATAGTATATAAGGTAAATAACATAATTTCATAACGTTTAGAACGTAATATCAATAAATATTAATTAATTTCAATTCTGAATACGGGAACTCTATATTTCTCAACAAATGCATTATATAGTTTGTCCCGTTTTAGCGCGCGGAAAGTCCCGTTCGAGAGACAGTGACGGGAGTTATAACTTCCAAATAGTTCTTAGTAAAATGATAGATGGCATTAGTGGGCGGACAAGGTTTTCGGAACATCTTTTTTGTTCGACAGTTCGTGTCTATAGAATATAAGTCAATGGTTTGTCTCTTTTTACTGACGCTTTTTGTTTCATCGAGTTTCAAATCACAACGATGCTAAAGAAGTTTCACTTCAATAAAACACTTCAGGTACGTACAAAATATGTAATAAAACACACATTACATAAACTTGGATATCACAATAAATAGGTACTTTGTGCACAGCATTTGGTTACAACATAATACTGAGGCAATAACGCGAAACACAATGGAATGCGACTAGCAAAGTTTTTACACAACTATATAAATGTTATGCATACTACGCAAGTGAATAAATCGTTTATAAATATTTTTCCAATAAATTACCAGGTATCCAATTAAATTCCTGGACTACATTACACAAATTCAACTAAAAAATATATAAAATAGGTTTTTTGCAATAGGGGTTACAACCTGTAAAAAATATATTAATCACAAATAGGTTATACACTCATGATAAATAGTTGCAATTACTAAAAATATTTATTTATTTTCTATTTATTATATAATAATGTCATTAAGCTTATTTTTTTTATGTTTCTTTAGCTTCGAAGAAATAAAATCCAAACTAATCTATTTTTTCGGAGCTAATATGTTTTTAAGTTATTTTGACCTGCGAGAAATTAAAATATTGATAATAAAGTATGTAATATAATATGCGCATTAATTAAAATTTTAAATACTTCAATTAATTTTGAAAAAGTAACATATACGAAGACAATAACTTATTTGCTACAAGGATATAATGTACAAAATAATAGATGCCATTTTATCTAACTAGGAAAGTATACAAATGATAAAGATATATGTGTTTTTCTAGCATGGTCCTACACTACTGCGAGATACATCCAGTCGTTGTGCATATATACTCCACACATACATGACACCGCTCGCACAAATGAGTTACTATATTTCGGCACCTACTATTGTAAGCACAAAGAAGGGCAGGCAGTGTAGTCACCAATATTATAATTGGCAGAATAAATACACTTACACACCCTGCTTGGCAACGCTCTCCCTAATTCAGTGCCTCTCAAACCCTTTGCAGCACATTGCCCAAAGTATAGGTCGCGACCCATTGGTGGGACAAAAAATAAAAAACAAATGCATATATCAATGAAAAATATCACTCTTTTAAAAATTAAAATTTTCGACTTGAACTAAATTTATTTTACATATTTGAACAGTCTTTCAACCATATAGTTATGCCTTTTTAATCATTACAACCAAGAAGTGTGTCCCGAATTTTAATTATTTGATAGTTGCGTCGCGGTTCAGTCAACTTTGGCAACCACTGCTTTGCAGTTCTCACCCGTAGGAGTTGCCAAGCAGTCCTAGGGGCCGATCAAGTATTACGCAAGGACCAAAACACGGACGGCGGTCTTTGCTTTGCTTATTTTTGATGACATCGGTACATACAAACGGTAGGCAGCGGCTCTGCTGTGCTCTGGCATTGCAGAAGTCTATGGGCGGCGGTGACTACTTACCATCAGGTGGCCCGTCTGCTCGTCTGCCTATCGAGGCACTAAAAAAAAAAAAAAAACATCAGGGACGAGAGAGGGTCTGAATGACGCTAACGTCATTAATATTTATTAAATTTGTAAATTCTGATTTGAATATAAATGGCAACCCTACTTTTCCATGCTTGAAAGTGGAGACTAAATTAACTATAATATTTATGCTTGCTTATGGATAACAATAAACTAACATTAAATATGACAAAAATTTTGTAATACTTGGACGGCCCCTGTACCTATTAATATAGCCACAAAAGAAGATTAGGATAAATAAAATGCAATCAGAAATGTGTTTCAAAAACATGTTACCACTATGCATGAAATACAGACCATATTATAGAGTTTTAATATAAGTTATTATATTAAAACAAATATAATATAACAAATTATTGTAACATTTAGTTGTGAGTCGACTTTATTTGAACATCGTGAAAGAAAATATAAGTTGCATATTAATTATAAAATACTTATTTCTAAAGTTACTACGCAAATATTAATCACGTTTTAAAACTATTGATGAGATCGAAAATACAGTATTGAAAGTAAATACAAATGTCTTAAGCTTAGAGAAAATTGTTGTATTGAAGTAGGTATATGAGGAACTTCAAAAATCCTATGAATTTAGGGTACTTTGTTCTAGCAAAGTTATACATACATATACACACAATGTATAACTTTTCGCCGAATGTATTACGGTCCCATAATGTGATAGGGGGCGAGCCTATCGCCATACCAGGCACAATTCCAGACTCCAGGCTGATGCTGAGTATTTCTAAATAGAAAAACCAAACATCACTTTACCCGACCCGGGGATCGAACCCATTGGCCATAGATACCACCATTTACCAGTTTAGAAGATGTAAAATATTTATTACTTTTGTTATGTCATAATAATACACAATTTTCTTACTCTAGAAATGGATTAAATACAATTTAACGGAATAAACACAGTTATATAAATGAGTGTAGACATAGTTATCGCTAATTCTTTATACCTGCAATACACGTGCTGCATACTACAAAACCATGCTATTTATGACCTATACTTTAGCTTTACTAAACATATTGATGGGTATTTGGGTGGTTCTTGACATGGCTGTGGCTAAGCAAGACACCAACGACATAGTATTATCCTAAAGCAAAATTTATTCCCAACCGAGCACACTTAAAGATGTGTCATTTGTCGCGTTTCTACATCAGAGAGTTGGTAAAGGGCATGCTTGAATCCACCGCTAGTGTAATCCAAAATAAGAAATGGTGAAATGCAGGCGTGATTAAGAAGCCGCGCGTGCTAATTTGGTCTGCAGCATGTATCGGCTAAAAAGAAATGGTCCTGGTGTTTCACATTAAACCGACATAGAGGTATCGGTCATCTTTCTCCTGTCAACCCCTGTGTTTTCTTAAAACGCCCGTAACGTACACACGATTGTTCCATGTGACATTAATCATTTAGAAATGCACATTACTGGGAGAACTGACACTCTGTAGTCAAACGAAACAATACAAGACCACATCGCAGAAGACATACAAAATACATTATACGTATTACTGTTTAGACATTAAGAATCTGAAGACTTATTCTGGTAACTAAAAATCTTCAAATAACATTCCAATGAGATCGAAAGTTAATAGAAGATAAAACGCATTTTCTCAAACACACAATACCAATTTCAGTATTAACTATGGACAACTGTTCATGATTCATTTAAACTACTTGTATTGTTTAACCTCAAATTATGTAGTTATGTCTTATGTATGTTATGTCTTAGGCAGAAAGTTTGACAGGCGCCGTAGCTTTGTAGGCGAGTCCCTGATTGTCAAATTATACGTTGCAGAATCAATTGCCGAGAAAAATATTTATGTGATAAAAAAATATTTTATACGGGTCTGGGCGTCGCATAAGACGGTGCGTCTCCTATAGTTCTTGATGCCGACGACAAAGATGTATCTTATTGTGAGATAAGGACTGTGTGCGAGTGTGGGGTTCGGCGTTGTATGTGTCAGGGTGAGTGTGGATGCGTGGTGAGTGTGTGTGAGTGTCTGTCGCGGTGAGTTACTGTCGCTGTCGCGTGGCAGTGTGCGGTCGCGGCACGGCGGAGGAGAGAGCGCGCGCCGCACGCGTCGCTCGCGACACCGCGCGTGTCTCGCGACACTCACGACCCTCGCGACCAGACACCGTCGCGTACGACATGTACCGGTCCGATAGATCTGGCGGATCAGCCTGCGGACAACATGCTTTATTTACTTTCATTGAAGCTAGTTACTATCGTCCAAATCAGTGACAAATATAATTATAAATATATATAATAATATAATACTAACTATAATATAATACTAGCCCTGTATTAAACATTGTCCCACTGCTGGGCACGGGCCTCCTCTACTAATGAGAGGGGTTAGGCCTTAGTCCACCACGCTGGCCTAATGCGGGTTGGCAGACTTCTCATGCCTTCGAAAAAATCTCAGATATGCAGGTTTCCTCACGATGTTTTCCTTCACCGTTAAAGCAAGCGATAATTAACATTTTAATACACACATAACTTTAGAAAAGTCAGAGGTGTATGCCACTTGGGTTTCGAACATACGACTTTCGTCTTGACAGTCCGTACCGCAACCAACTAGGCTATCGCTGCTATAATAATATAATACATGGGTGATATTGCAACTTGTACATTTTACGATCAGTTACAAATGTGTATAATCTATATCAGTACATATACATTATATTGAACCGTTTTTTGCACCAACCTGTATATAAACAAGGTATAAGTAGACGTACGTATTTGTGTTGTTGTTGGTGAGGTTGGTGAGGTTGGTGCGCGGTGCCGTGACGGGACTGGTGCACCTGATGCGGCGCGCTCATGTTGTTGCCGGTGTAGGCCACGCACCTCACCTGCCACTCGCCCAGCTGCTCGTTCCAGTGCACGTACTTGTCTATCAGCACCTGCACAGTACACACTACACAGTACCCATACATTTTCAATAAAATATAAATTTGAAGCATGTCGTGGTCGTCAGTAATAGGGTTTCCTGTGTTTAATTTTACAGATAATTCGATATGCAACCGTAATAGTACGCAATAGAAACCTTTTTGCGTAAACAGAATCAAAATTGCATGAAAAATTAGATCATAATATTGGCTTAAAGAAGGTCATCTTTCAAGTATTAAGTTTAAAGCGTATGATCACTCATATTACTAGAAGAATAGATCAATAGGGGCTAAGAAGGAAGGCAAGATTTAATTTGGGCCATTCTTGAAACCCATGACGTGTGGACACCGTGTCCAAAGCAGCAGTAACAAGAAACATACCTGATACTCCTTGGGTATGTACGAGTCGAGCACGAGATCGGCGAGCTGTATCTCTCGTTTGAGCGCGCGGATGGAGTCGAGGATGCCCTCCATCTCCCGCTGCTGCTCACGTTGCTGGTCGGCGAGCTCGGCCTTGGCTGAGTTCAGCAGCTGGACTGCGCGCTTCAATTTGCGCGTCTTGGCCGCGTTCTCTTCTTGTAGGCTTGAATATCTCTCTTCCAGGTCTAGACGCTCTGCCTGTACAATTACACCACTTTATTATACTCTCTGTAAATCCAGTCACAGTGATCGAGCTCGCGCGCGGCGTGTTCGAGCAGGCGTCGCTGCGTGTCCGCCTCGTGTTCAGACACTCGTACAGTGAGAGTACCGTACCTCCTTCTTCTGCAGGTCCTCCTGCAGACGCAGCTCGTTGAGGCGGCGCAGCTCGAGCTCGCGCGCGGCGTGTTCGAGCAGGCGACGCTGCGTGTCCGCCTCGTGTTCGAGCAGGCGACGCTGTGTGTCCGCCTCGTGTTCACACACTCGTACAGTAAGAGTACCGTACCTCCTTCTTCTGCAGGTCCTCCTGCAGACGCAGCTCGTTGAGGCGGCGCAGCTCGAGCTCGCGCGCGGCGTGTTCGAGCAGGCGACGCTGCGTGTCCGCCTCGTGTTCACACACTCGTACAGTGAGAGTACCGTACTTCCTTCTTCTGCAGGTCCTCCTGCAGACGTAGCTCGTTGAGGCGGCGCAGCTCGAGCTCGCGCGCGGCGTGTTCAAGCAGGCGACGCTGCGTGTCCGCCTCGTGTTCACACACTCGTACAGTGAGAGTACCGTACCTCCTTCTTCTGCAGGTCCTCCTGCAGACGCAGCTCGTTGAGGCGGCGCAGCTCGAGCTCGCGCGCGGCGTGTTCGAGCAGGCGACGCTGCGTGTCCGCCTCGTGTTCGAGCAGGCGACGCTGTGTGTCCGCCTCGTGTTCACACACTCGTACAGTAAGAGTACCGTACCTCCTTCTTCTGCAGGTCCTCCTGCAGACGCAGCTCGTTGAGGCGGCGCAGCTCGAGCTCGCGCGCGGCGTGTTCGAGCAGGCGACGCTGCGTGTCCGCCTCGTGTTCACACACTCGTACAGTGAGAGTACCGTACTTCCTTCTTCTGCAGGTCCTCCTGCAGACGCAGCTCGTTGAGGCGGCGCAGCTCGAGCTCGCGCGCGGCGTGTTCGAGCAGGCGACGCTGCGTGTCCGCCTCGTGTTCACACACTCGTACAGTGAGAGTACCGTACCTCCTTCTTCTGCAGGTCCTCCTGCAGACGCAGCTTGTTGAGGCGGCGCAGCTCGAGCTCGCGCGCGGCGTGTTCAAGCAGGCGACGCTGCGTGTCCGCCTCGTGTTCACACACTCGTACAGTGAGAGTACCGTACCTCCTTCTTCTGCAGGTCCTCCTGCAGACGCAGCTGGTTGAGGCGGCGCAGCTCGAGCTCGCGCGCGGCGTGTTCGAGCAGGCGACACTGCGTGTCCGCCTCGTGTTCACACACTCGTACAGTGAGAGTACCGTACCTCCTTCTTCTGCAGGTCCTCCTGCAGACGCAGCTCGTTGAGGCGGCGCAGCTCGAGCTCGCGCGCGGTGTGTTCGAGCAGGCGACGCTGCGTGTCCGGCTCGTGTTCACACACTCGTACAGTGAGAGTACCGTACCTCCTTCTTCTGCAGGTCCTCCTGCAGACGCAGCTCGTTGAGGCGGCGCAGCTCGAGCTCGCGCGCGGCGTGTTCGAGCAGGCGACGCTGCGTGTCCGCCTCGTGTTCACACACTCGTACAGTGAGAGTACCGTACCTCCTTCTTCTGCAGGTCCTCCTGCAGACGCAGCTTGTTGAGGCGGCGCAGCTCGAGCTCGCGCGCGGCGTGTTCAAGCAGGCGACGCTGCGTGTCCGCCTCGTGTTCACACACTCGTACAGTGAGAGTACCGTACCTCCTTCTTCTGCAGGTCCTCCTGCAGACGCAGCTGGTTGAGGCGGCGCAGCTCGAGCTCGCGCGCGGCGTGTTCGAGCAGGCGACACTGCGTGTCCGCCTCGTGTTCACACACTCGTACAGTGAGAGTACCGTACCTCCTTCTTCTGCAGGTCCTCCTGCAGACGCAGCTCGTTGAGGCGGCGCAGCTCGAGCTCGCGCGCGGTGTGTTCGAGCAGGCGACGCTGCGTGTCCGGCTCGTGTTCACACACTCGTACAGTGAGAGTACCGTACCTCCTTCTTCTGCAGGTCCTCCTGCAGACGCAGCTCGTTGAGGCGGCGCAGCTCGAGCTCGCGCGCGGCGTGTTCGAGCAGGCGACGCTGCGTGTCCGCCTCGTGTTCACACACTCGTACAGTGAGAGTACCGTACCTCCTTCTTCTGCAGGTCCTCCTGCAGACGCAGCTCGTTGAGGCGGCGCAGCTCGAGCTCGCGCGCGGCGTGTTCGAGCAGGCGACGCTGCGTGTCCGCCTTGTCCAGGAGGTTCTCGCCCCCCACCAGTACCTTCGACTCCAACCGCTGCAACTTATCTTTTAACTCCTCATGCTGCTTCCTGTAAATATAAGAACTTTCATAGCTCAACTCTTACAAACGTACCCTCAACCAGTATCAAATGGCGGTAACAAGCTTTACTCATTACCCGCCATATGAAAATTATTAACTGCAGAATACACTTTTGCTATATTGCCATCACGAGCACGTTCTACGAGCGTATGTCACGAACCCATATGACTAATTTTTTAAATTAACTTCCAGATGTCATCCGGAATAAGAATGATTATAAGCGGATGAGACTTGCATTAGCATAACTGCATTTGCTCATTTCTAATGGAGTAAATATGTCATAAAGGCATTTTTGGAAAAGCAAATATCTATTAAACATAAAAATTAAATATTGCTTATTAGTAAGTGCATCACTTAAGAACAGCTGGACAGAATTGTTTTTTTATAAATGTTTATATTATATCTAATCTATACTTATATACAAAGCTGAAGAGTTTGTTTGTTTATTTGAACGCGCTAATCTCAGGAACTACTGGTTCGAATTGAAAAATTCTTTTAGTGTTGGATAGCCCATTTATCGAGGAGCGCTATAGGCTATATAACATCACGCTATGACCAATAGGAGCGGAGCAGACATGAAAAATGTTGCAAAAACGGGGAAAAATTATACCTTTTGAGAGCTTCCGTTACGTGCGCTGCGTAAACGGTTAAAGTTACGTAACAATCATGTATGACGGAATTGTTCCTCTTAAAAAGTTCTAAAAAAAGTCTGTGATAGCATATGTCTATCAGTTTCGGTTGGCTCACTATAACCTTTTTAATGGTTATCGAATTTGTTCTGAAACAATGCATTATTTGGGGAGGGGTTTTTATAAACATGGTATTAATCCTTATCCAAATAAATACTTTATTCATCACGAGTATTTAATTTTGATCAAAGTTGCCCTTTACGTCATTTGATTTCAATGAATATCTTAGGAGATATAACAGTTTTAAAATATATCGACAGCAAAATTAATATTGTTGTTTGTATGTTGGTTTGTTACCTATACCATGACTAAACGGGTGAACGAATCCTAATGAAATTTAGCAGAGGGATAGATTATATCCTGGGGAAGGACATAGGTTATCTTTGTCTCAAAAAATTATCTTGAAGGGGGTGAAATAGGGGTTGAAAGTTTGTATGGGCAATCCTTAATACCTCAACTTAGGGATCTGAAAATTCATATTCAGGCTTTTGTTAAGAAATAAAGAAATACGAGTTTCAACGTTTTTAACAAATCATTCCTAAAACGGAAGTGAGGGGTTAACTTATGAGGTATTCTTTAAATGCAATCTTAAGCTTCAAGCACGACACCTGAGAGTCAGGACGATCGCTATAGGTGCCTCAGTGCAGAAGATAATTCCTTGGATTGTATATTTCTGCTCCTGAAAACAACCTCCATGCGGGCGGAGCCGCGAGCAAAAGCTAGTTTAAACATAAAAGAATGGAAATTACGGAATAACTGATAGGGCAATGTCTATGTAATTTCCGTCTTATACAATACTCATGACCGTAATTAAGCATGCAAAAATGTGAACAAAAGCGATTAAGAAATAAATTAACGTACTTAGTCCTCTGTAGTTCTGCTTTTTTCTCCTCGAGAACCTTACGCGCATGGTGAGCCTTCTCTCTGTTCAGTTTCTCCTGAAATAAACATTTTTAGTCACATAGTCGTAAGTACGCACCTAGTCTTAAAGCGTAGTCAGACGGTTCATTCTAGAGAACATCCGTCTGATAGCATTTTTATATATTTCGATGACCCAGGAATACGAAACTTTCGGAAAAATAAAAAGTAAAAACCTTAGTCTGGTCACCTATAGTAACGTCAAAAAGCTGTCAATCGAGAGAATTATTTCACTTGAACTTAAAGTTGATAGTATAGATAAAAAAATGGTGAGAGGAACAAAGGGAATGCAGCGCAGGCTCTGTAATAGCTATTATAATCTACCAGCACTATCTACATAAACAAAGAATGAAAGTCATTTGTTTGTATTGTTATGGTAGGCAGCGGCTTTGCTGTGCCCTGGTATTGCAGAAGTCTATGGGCGGCGGTGACTACTTACCATCAGGTGGCCCGTCTGCCTATCCAGGCACTAAAAAAAAAAAAAAGTCACCCAGAGTAGATGTTTTTGTTGGTATAGTTGTATAGTTTTTTTCAACATCTCTAAAAATAAGAACAAATATAATATGTGGTAAGCGCATTTGAAAAGATGTAATTTTGTTTAATATTTCTGGTAAAGTTTTCAGGGAAACTAAAATTAAAACAGTTACCAGAAAAATCTAAAATACGGTAAAATATCAAACAGCCTCGGTGGCGCAGTTGTTATTGTGCATGCGTTACGACTGCTGTACTGAGGTCTCGGGTTCGATCCCCGGGTCGGGTAAAATGATATTGAGTTTTTCTATCTAGAAATTCTCAGTATTAGCCCGGAGTCTGGAATCTGTGCCTGATATGGCGATAGACTCGCCCCCTATCACATCATGGGACCGAAATTCGACGAAACGTGGGTGTACACCTGTGTGTGTGGTTACACCTCTGCCTACCCCTGCGGGGATTACAGGCGAGAGTGTATGTGTGTGTATTAAATTGTAACTATTCTGTTGGTATTTGTTGATAGCTACCTTCTCCTCGCGCCGCAGTCTCTTGCGCATCTTCTTCTCGTCAGGGTCCAGCGCGTCGAGTGCGTCGAGCTCGGGGTCGGTGAGCGTGTCGTCAGACAGCTCCTCCTCAGATATTTCCTCCTCTTCTTCTTCTTCCACATCTGATGATGATTCATACGTAAGCTCATGTAATGTATACATATAACATAAGCAGTGGCGTAGCTTGACTTATACGCGCCCTGTATCAAAATTTGTTAGGGCCCCAATGAAGGGTAAGGAATTTAAGTAAGATTGTGCATAATTTTTAGTTACACAAGTTCGGAGCCTCTAGCCCGGGGGCCATGTGTCATTGATATGGCGGTAGCTACGGCCCTGAACATAAGGTTCTCGACCGGAACTACGACAGAAACTGAAACTACCATCAAAATCGAAACAATGCAACTTGTTACGCTTGCGTGCGGTCTTCGAGAGCTGACAAGAAACGTCGGGTCTAAAAAAGTAATAATAAACAGTAATAAAATCCGTAAACTTAATTTTAAATCAATGTGTTATATTCGCGTAAACATAAGAAACCAAGAGAAGACTAATTTCTGCAAGATTTATTTTCCTGAGTGAAAAACCGACGTCTGATGAGGCGGTCAGTTCTCACACATACTTGCACATCAAAATTTCCACGCGAACGAAGTCGCGGTCAATAGCTAGTTATTATATAAACATGGAAGAGTACACACCATTACACTCCTCCAGCTGCTTCTTGAGCTGGTCAATTTCTTGTTGAAATCTGGAAAAATAGTACTTCATAAATATTTTGTGAAGAATTTAATTTCTAGTGACTACTCAATTATGCCAAGTACTGTGCAATTATATTTACAATTATTCTAGGGTTAAAGTTTTCCACATTTTACTTTCTCAATTCTTCCATAGACACATAGCATATCACAGTGATATAAGATTGTCTCAGGTCGTGGGTATCATCAACTATAAAAGACTCGGTCTCATTGCAAATGTTTATGGTCTTGCTGCGAGAATCGAGCCCACAGCCTCTAGTTTCACAGTACCACCACCACCTGTCACCACAGAGACTGTGGAACTATGCAGGAATTCTTGTATCTGACAGCACGTCCGGGCAGATACCACCATGTCACTTCTCAAGTAACAGAGCGGTACATTGCGAGATAGAGTGAGACATTGTGAGACACTATATGTCTGGTTATAGCGAGTCGAATGCATTGCCATGGAGTACTTTGCAATTCAAATAAGTAAATACACCAAACAGTCACACACATAGTCCTGACCCAACACTCGGTAAAACCTGTATCGTAGGTATCAACAACTAGGAGCGACTACGGTCTCACAACAGTCAGACCCGAAACAAATATCTGTCACACAAACATTTGTCTCGGTGGGGGAATCGAACCCACGGCCTATCGTTTCACAGCCGGCTACTCGCCCGCTGCAACACGGAGGCTGTCAATTCAAAGTTGTGAGTAATGCTACTGCTTACGGTTAGGCGTTGCGCTTAACTGATACCCTCGTCAGGTGGTTCATCCGTTCATATACAGGATGTTGCAAAATAGGGGTACTAATGAAAGCACCATGTATATAATTGGTGATCAGTAACATATCGATAAAGTTGAAAATCCCGTAAACCTCATCTTATCTAAGTAATGGTAATTTGATTTGTTTATGAAATCATTCGTTTTAAGATCTATGATCCCTGAAGCCAATGATAAATGCTAACGAACTATTTTTGCAGTGCTGTATATTTAATTCTTAGATAATCGGTTGACACTTTATCAAGAGTTTTTAAAGTCACAATTAAATGTTAGGATCGTGTTACAAAAATACACATACATTCATATACACTCACTCCTGTAATCCCCGAAGGGATAGGCAGAGGTGTAACCAGTACACCCACTTTTCGCCGAATTTCGGTCCCATAATGTGATAGGGGGCGAGCCTATCTCCATACCGGGCACAGGTTCCAGACTCCGGGCTAATACTGAGAATTTCTAGATAGAAAAACCCAATATCACTTTACCCGACCCGGGGATCGAACCTGAGACCTCGTTACAAAAATGCCAAGAAAAAAAATCAAATATTCGTTTTTTAACCTTACTAATAAGTTTCTAATCACCGACTCATTACATGCTTTCATTAGTACCCTTTTGCAACATCCTGTATGATGGTGGTGGTGTGTTACCTGGTGAGGAGCGCGTCTCCGGGCTCGCTGTTGACGTGCGTCTTGTTCTCGATGTTCTTGGCGCGGTTGGCGTATCGCAGCGTACTGATCGTCTCCACGTAGTTGGTGTCCGCTGGACCGATCGTCGCTATCTACACACAGGACGCAAACCATCGGCTTATGGTTCCGTTTTTGTCGGGGGTCTACAGTTGGGGTACAATGTTTGGCCGTTTTGCGGCCTTCTGAATACTCTGACACTAGACCCTCGACCGCTTCTTCATCTTCTTGCTCATGGCGTAGTGAGAAGAAGCAGGCCAGCATGTTTGTGTTGAGTAGCGGGGGATATATTGTCTCTCGCTACTCGCTACTCCAATTGGACGGCACTGCGCTTACCATCAGGGGCAGCGTGGTCACTTTGCCGTGCCAGGATTAAAAAAATCACCCATACCACACATCGGGCGTCACGTGCTGATAGTTAGACAATCTCATATGCCTAGTTCATTTTTTTTTTATTATTATAATCAAAAAGTTACATTACCTAAAACCTATTATCGAAAGAATTTTATAAATCCGAAGAAATTTGTACAATAAAAGTGAATTGTCAGTAAAAGAATGCATGATATGAGCCATGACGTCACCTCTCAGAGTTGCTATTACTGTGCCGATATGTGAGGGAGTTAGTGAGATGTTTTCACTAAGCACCCATTTTTGCTGATACCGATATTTAAAGTTAATTTTGTGAACTCATTTTTCAAGCTATTTTGATTCTATTTCACAAAATTTTTTTTGCGTATTATATTCGGTTGTATATAGAATAATGTACAAAACTAAACACAGGAAACTACCCTATTGAAGGTACTTTATAGGCAGGCGCGTACAGCCGCAGCAAGTTAAGGTTGGCGATCCCAATTAGCAACCGACCCATTTTTTTTTTATTTAGTAGCTCAAATTGATTACTACCTTGTTTAAATAGACATATTCCATTATTGTTTCAATGAATTATTACAACATGACACCATAAAATGGACTGGATATTTGATTTGTAGGATTATGTATCTAAAAATTAATATCGAAATTAAATCGGCAATCTAGTAAAATCTCTAAGTGTAATCAAATTTTGCTATCGTTTGGCAATAGGCTAGTTGACTGTTTTTGGGAAACCGTTTATTATATTCTTCATGGTCTATATTATTAAAATATTATTATTAATAAACATAAAACATACGTTTTTAACCGACTTCAAAAAAAGGAGGAGGTTCTCAATTCGACTGTATGTTGTTTTTTTTTTTAAGATTTAATATTAATTTTTATTAACCAACTTTATTTTTCCCACTCAAACGCTACCAACTGTCATAGCCTTTCGTGTGACGTCACAGTATGTTAAACTAATAGTCGTTTGGTTGGATATGTGATTTCAGTGTATCGAATTTTTTGATTTATAATTAATTCGAAGTTTTACAAGAATTGTGTAGTACGTCAATGTCAAAATACCATTATTCAATTAAGAATGTGAAAACATGCGAAACAAATAGCAACCTTAAGGATACACATAGAAAGAGTTATAAGACGTTTACGTGAATTTTATATGCTAAAACCACATGCATGTATTAATTTGATTTTAAAAGTCATATTTCTTTCCCTGGCATAGCCTGGAAGACCTATAATGAAGAAATAATTGTGTAAGTACTCGCAGACCGTAATTAAAAATAAAGCATTTCAATTTAACCTGTAATAATTTAAAATTTTCTAAAGATAATAAATCTACCAAGAAGAGTATATAAAAAGCAATTTTATAAGGATTATATTTTTTATGGATTATTACTTACATAGAAGTTTTGACATTTTTATATTCTGCTGAACAAAAATCTTTGTTTGCCGCCAAAAATTCTCCCAACGTCATCACGTCTATTCGAGGCAAATTACAGCTAATTGCCTTAGAAAACCCTTCGCCTATAAGTAATGTATTTAGATTTTGGTTTTTGAACAAACTGCACCTGACTGATTGCAACTGATCGCAAAAAATTACAAAAGATTTGGTAACTCAATGTATGGATTCTCGAACTATCAACAAAACAATTTGACATTTGATAACACTGTGACGTCACGCAGTCCGGGCTGTTTCATGTCATCTAACAAAATGCTTTATTTTCTACATATTTATTTTTTGAAAATATTAAATAATCACATATAAATTAACAAATTGGATTAATTTTCCATATTTTTAGACTAAAATCTATTATAAAAAACAAAATTATATCAGGTTTTTACTTACTGTCAACTACCCTATTGCGACATATGTAACAAGCCTAGGGGATTGTACATTAAAATAATATCATACCATAACAGTCTTGGAATTCCCTCCAAGCGAGTCCTGCAGCAGCCTGGTGAGCTTCGAGTTCCTGTATGGGATGTGGGTACTCTTGCCGTCCACCAGCGCAGATATCACATTACCGAGCACCGACAGCGACTGGTTGATCTTGGTCGCCTCCTTCAAACGGGTCCCTGTGGCTTGGGTCTTGCTTTGTCGTTCTGAGCCCTGATAAATAAATAACATTCAAAACTCACATACATGCTCCCGACCACACAGTAATATACTAACTTGTATGTAATATTGAAATGAAGCTAATTTTACGGATTTTATCGCGGTTTCCCGACGTTTCGAAAGCTTTACAGCCTTCATGGTCACGCGATAGAATCCGGTATATTAGTGTTTATTTCAATGTATAATATTCGAGTAAACATAAGAAACCATTTGTATGTAATAGTTTTATATGTTTTATATAATTACTTTGTTTTATGTTAAGCTTTAAAAACTAGTTGTAAAACTATATTACTTCAATAAAGGATTATTATTATTATCGTAGGTATCGAAAATTACAAGGGACTTTCGGTCTCAACACCCAGACTCGAAATAAATATTTAGATACCTATATCCCAAAACTGACTTTAAAACTGCTAATTCTATTCACGTGTGTCTTATAACAAGAGAAGAGTGGTTTAAAAAATAACAGCAAATAAAACCACCAAACACCACAACCACCAAGCTTAGCTTTAGCTACTTGTTGTATGCGGGGTCAGCCGTCAAATCGAGCCGCGATTTATCCTCTTAATAACAGTATTGTGCAAATGGCTGGTAGGATAGAGAGAGACTATCCCGCCCACACACCCGCCATTGTAACTCCTGTTTAGCCAGGATCGACAATGGCATGCATTTTTATCGACACCGAGTAATGAAACTCGGCGAGTCTCTGGGAATGCTCAACTGTATTTTATCCCACAACGAAATTAACCAAATTGAAATTAGGGGGGTGTTGGAAATATAAATTGTCCACTTCCCTCCATAGCAAAGCGGGAGACAAATAATGAACTAAATAGGTATTAACCTCCAATAAATTACATTTACGTCTGGAGAAGCCAGACGTAATAATAACACCCAACAGTCACATACATATCCCCGACCCCACACTAAGATACGAGTCTTGTATCGGTATCATCAACTACGAGAGACTTTCGGTCCCACAACACCCAGACCCCGGATACAAATATCTGGCTGTCACACAAACATTTGTACAGGTGTGGGAATCGAACCCACGGCCTCTCGTTTCACACGCCACGGAGGCTGTCACCACGGAAGTTATTTAATGGGTCCTATCATGCGTATGACTGGTAGAATAGTAAAGAACACTGACAGCCAAGTCAACGAGGTGAAGTTTGCCCATCTTGACGTGCGTCTTGCCGTCAGCGGCGCGCTTGCTGCTCTCCACCGTGATGGAGAAGATGGCGTGCGAGCGCGAGCTCTCCGTGTTCATGGCGGTGGCGCCGATGTGCCGGTTCTTGTTGCCAACCGCCATTATCTTCTCTAGTTCGTCAGCGTTGTGCACCACGTAACCTGAAGCGACAACTCTGGTACAGAAGTGGGCAGAGGTTGTATGCACTGTGACACAGTGTTATCTTACGTAGTGATAGATAAACAAACTATATGCAAACTTAAAATAGTAGAAGAATGCATAGTAAACGGAATGCATAAGTGCCTACTGCAAACTGTTGAATAAAAAAATTGATCCGTCGCCGTCGGACGTCTGGGGGATGTGTATCATCGAAATTATTTTGTACAAATAATAAGCATAAAAGGATAGCTCATAAAAGGCAATAAATATAGCACAATCTAAAATATAATATTCAAATTTTTTTAAAGAAAAAGATGACCCATTCCTCCACTCAATTCTTTTAATCAGTTCACTTCTGTCGTCGTCACACCGTATTACATGTTTCATATTGTTATATAGCGTGGTGACGCATGGCGTGGCGACGCGTCGCCACGACAACAATCGGCCTGTCCCACCCCATTAGAGAGAGTCATCAAAGAGATGGGTGAAGTCTACGGCTGGTGGTAGGATATTCATATCCGCCCGGATAGCGACCACCGTACACAGGGTGTAAAACCCGCCATAGTGGCACACGCAAGTGTGTCGCGTTCCGGGATCAGCCAGTGTACATCCGGTTTTTCTCGGGGATCTAGAGTTGGAGTACAATGTTTGGCCATTTTGCGGCCTTCTGAGTACTCTGACAATAGACCCTCGACCGCTTTTTCACCTTCTTGCCCATGACGTAGTGTGAAGAAGCAGGCCGGCATGATTGTGTTGAGTAGCAGGGGATAGACCGTCTCGCACTACTCGATACTCTAATTGGACCGCACTGCGCTTACCATCAGGTGCAGTGCGGTCGCTTTGCCGTGCCAGGATAAAAAAAAGTCTATTAATAATGAATAACATTTTATGATTCAATAAATATTATGTTATGATGGATTAGCAACTACACCTTGCAGATGCAAATGTAAACTCGATAGCTTTTCAAGTAGGTAAACTTGATTACTTTATTGAAACCTTGGTACCAAGACCAAGAACTACCAGAACCATGGATTATTTTGGCTACTTATAAATATACATTTCTTTAGTGGCTGTCAAATCATTCATCGAAAAGCCGGTTCTAGTTCAAATAAAAAGTGCTTTACCGGTAAGGTCCTTAACAAAGACACCGATGTCGGGTCGCTCCTTGACTTCCAGACTCTGATGCGGGTTGTTGCCGAGAAGGTCGCGTACTTCCTCGTTGTAAATCTCCAGGTATGTCACGCATACCAGGAACCTGAAGTGTCATTCTCTATTGATACATAAATAAATATATCACTACTGTACATACCTATATATTCTTTAAAATATCACATTCGTATCTTTATATATATAATTCTACTGTACGTGTGTATGTCACTGAACTCCTCCTAAACGGCTGGACCGATTTTTTTTTGTAAGCCTTTGGGTGGCGCCCTGATTCACAAATCAGCCCGGCAGATGGCGCTGCAGTCGGTGTGGCGCTGCTTTTACGGGCAGGAAGACGTCTGCCGGGCCCACTAGTTTAATATATAATACTTTATTTAGAAGACCTCTTTGCTGTCCGTTGTGTTTTCTTATACGTGATTGATCAGTTTTTGCTTGGCGCCAAAAATAACCAATGTCGTACACAAATCTCAACGCAAAGTAAAGAGCTTGCTGGTGTGTTGTTCTTTCACAAGCGCGTTAGTCAATATTACATTACATTTTTCCACAACTGAATGAGGAGCTGATCATATCACTCAACGGATAATAACAAAAAAGGTACTAAAAATTACATGTAAATGTGTCCTCATTGACCCATTTACTATATAAGTGTCTTGAATTTCATTACTCACTTCTCATCGTCTTTCGCCTTGGCAATGTGGCTGAAGATATGAGCAAAGGAGTTGGGGATGATGCCGCGCAGCTCTGGCGCTGAGTTGCTGCCGGCCATCGTGTATGTCTTGCCGGTGCCTGTCTGCCCATAAGCGAATATCGTGCCATTATAGCCTTTCAGCACTTGTTCCACGATCGGACTGGCCGTCTGCACGTAGATGTCCATCTAGAAACAAAAAAACAGACGCGTCATTGTACATAATGTCATTGTAAGTGTCTTATTTAGAGTAAGAATCTATAATTGTCCTCGATATTGTCTTCAGGTAGAGCCTGGCTATTTTATCTATAACTTTCATCACAGAAAACCAAACAGAACGCGATTTAAAGTCGCGATGTGTAAAGTTTTGCTGTTGTCGTTCGTGGGACCAGTGAGATTGCTAGATAACACCCAATCTATATGACATTTCCCATGATGGGTAACGTCTGATATTTCAGGTGTTGATGGTGATTATTTGTCTTCGAGTCAGTCACATGCTCGGTGGATTTATGCTAACATAAATACTAATAAAAAGACACGTCAATAATTTGTATACGCATGTATAATAAACCATCATAAAGTCAGGATTTGACTATTACTCT
This sequence comes from Laothoe populi, assembly GCA_905220505.1. NCBI lineage: Eukaryota > Metazoa > Arthropoda > Insecta > Lepidoptera > Sphingidae > Laothoe > Laothoe populi. The sequence continues at coordinate 3,861,446 of HG992146.1, read as the reverse complement.
AGGCATGAAAGTCAATTTGCGAGATCCGCCGAAGCTTACCGTAAAATAGTTTCATAGAGACGTAAAAAGTGAACTTTTTCAACTTTTGGATGTGTACATTAAATTTCATTGTTAATGTTTACATTTAGAGTTTTTCTTTGGGTTCTAGGTTACTTTCTGTTAGTGATTGTTATTGGTTCCCTCAAGTAGAAAATGTTTGTTAGGGCGATGCAGTAAGTTTAGTCAATAGTAAAGTATATAAATCATTTGTTGTATTAACAAGTAGTACCGATAGTATAGGCACACCTTGGGAGATTAAGTTTGTATCTAATCGTATTTATCATATTTTATTATCAATTTTATTTAGTTGCAGCAAGCAGATGTCGACGTGACTAGATTTCGCCGAAACAGCTGAACTCTGCATGCGACACAAAGGACGCTCTGTATACCAGTTTTTAAAAGCACAAGGTTGCTCACAACTCTATCTATTAAAAGTCGTCGTTATCATCGAACAATAATTATACCTACAAGCATAAGTACGAGTACTAAGCAGGTACTTATGCTTGTAGGTAACTACGCTGTGAAACTAAAGGTAGCGGGTTCGATCCCTGCACCAAGGCATACAAATAATAAACATTATACAATGTTTATTATTAAGACCCATCTATCGATCATAATGATGGTGTTTTATCCTAATTCATCTGACGTTAAAGACTCTCGTAGTTCCTTCCTGATACCTACAATACAGGTTATTTATTAGGAATATGGGTGTAACTGTATAGTGTAATTATTTATTGATTGCACATTATAAGTAAGGTTGTCTTGTGTCAACCGCAGTCTAGTTCAACTATTGTAAACATCTTGTTGTCAAAGGCAAATATAAGACGATCACGTTATTTTAGCAATAATCAGACTCGATTTTCTCTATATTTATAACTAGATGTTGCTCGCGGCTCCGCCCGCGTGGAGGTTATTTTTGTAAAAAAAGGTGTAAATTCATCAGTGTGTCTCTACAATATTATGCATGTATCATACATATAAACCTTTCTCTTGAATCACTCTATCTATTAAAAGAAAGCGCTTCAAAATCCGTTGCGTAGTTTTGAAGATTTAAGCATACTGATACATAGGGACAGACAGCGACAGCGACTTTGTTTTATACTATGTAGTGATAAAATCTCACAATAGTTGAGTGTTACTATAGCTGGAATTATACGATGACGTTATATTTAACTATAAAAAGTATTTAACAATAGTCGTAACTTGACTTCGGTTGAAACAATATGACCTTAACAACTGATTTTCCGTCATCGCGGTACCTGTTCATAACAACACCTCAGTTAAATTTTTATTTAATTAAAACACACGTATCATTATAAATGTATGACAAAAAGTATTTAAATGTGATTCAAATAGCATATCAAGTTCGTTTTTAGGTACTAAGGTAGTAGGTTATTAGTTTATATATCATGATATGGTAATATCATACTCGGTTTTGTCCGCAGCTATGTATGCTTCTTACACATTACGATTACGTTTATCAGTACCGTCGGCGACTGAAACCGCATGGAACTTTTAATTTCCTGATTTTTTCGGGCCAACTTTTCCCATATTTCTTTCCTTAAACACCCCATTCGGATTTATATAAAAAGTACACCGACTTCGATAAAAAACAAATCATGCGTCCCTTTAAAATTTGAGGGTTGCCCTCGATTTTTATGAGATCCCATCATCAGATCCTGACTTGGTGCCAATGGGACCACATGGGAAGTATACCCTTTGAAACAAAAGAAGAATTTCTCGAATCGGTCCAGGCGTCTTAATCGGCGAGTAATCGTGTAACATACATAAAAAAAAAAAGATTCCGACGAATTGTTAACCTCCTCCTTTTTTGAAGTCGGTTAATTAAAAATGGCGCGCTTGCCAATAAATTAATTAAATTTTTATTCATAAATATCCTATAGTAAGTATATAAGATGTGCTATAGCAAGTGCTGTCTGTTTAAACGAACGCGCGTATTGCATTTGACAATGATATGTTACGTATGTTTTTACCTTGGCCTTAATTTGTATACCATTGTGTTCACAACTCACAAGCGCCGAACTGAGAATGTGTTTATCGTTAGCTGGAATAAAATATTTTAGTTACGTCAATGTTTAACATAATGCGGTGCTTAAGCCCCGTCTCCTAATTTTGATTATTAGGAAAAATACTATACCTGTTATATGCCTCAATGTACCTTAGATTATGTTTAGCGTAGCTTGTCCTTAAGAAATAATAATACTAGCCCTGTATTAAACATTGTCCCACTGCTGGACACGGGCCTCTACTAATGAGAGGGGTTAAGCCTTAGTTCACCACGCTGGCCTAATGCGTGTTGGTAGACTTCACATACCCTCGAAATTCTTATGAGAATTCTCAGGTATGCAGGTTTCCTCACGATGTTTTCCTTCACCGTTAGAGCAAGCGATAATTAACAATGAATACACACGTAACTTTTTAGAAAAGTCAGAGGACGTCTTTCGTCTTGATAGTCCGTAACGCAACCAACTAGGCTATTGCTATTGATGCATTTAAGAAAAAAAGTCCTTAAGAAAGCCTTGAATAAATTCAATTAGTTAAGTACATACACCGCATCTATGTGTGACTTTCTACGGAACTTTATAAAACTAACACGTTTCTTTTTTGTTGCGTGATTCTGGAGTTACCTACGTTAAAAGTAAGTGCAGGATGTTGGGGAATCATTTATTGTATTCTTTTATGGTTTAATGATACACAGTTTACACGCTATCATTGCGCCAAGGTAACAAACAAGGTTTATATTATAGGTACATATTTCCATGAAAGTAACTTTGAGGTATGTAATAGAAATATTTATTCTGAAAAAAATCTATTCGAAATGGTCGCAGTCCTAACCTTTTCTATTTTCCAAGACTGACTCATTTATAAGTTACTAGCTGTTGCTCGCGGCTCCGCCCGCGTGGATGTCATGTTTGGGAGAAAAAGTATAAAATACAAAATACTCATACCTTTAACTTAAAAAAATGACGGATTTTCATACAATCTTTCAACCCCTATTTTACCCCCTTAGGGGTGGTATATCCAAAAACCCTTCCTTAGTAGCGGATGCCTACGTCATAAAAGGTACCTACTGTCAACATTTCAAGTCTCTAACCCCAGCCGTTTAGGCTGTGCGTTGATCGATCAGTCAGTCAGTCACTCAGTTTCTTCTTTTATATATACAGATTATATATTCAGTGATGGGTTAACATTAATGAAAATCGGTATTAATGGACTTGCTGGTGGTAAGTCCATTAAGATATTCATTTCCGTCCGGATAGCGACCACCGTACACAGGGTGCAAAACCCGCCATAGTGCTACACGCAAGTGTGTCGCGTTCCGTGATCAGCCAGTGTACATCCGGTTTTTGTCGGGGGTTTACGATTTTTGGCCGTTTTGCGGCCCTCTGAGTATTCTGATACTAGACCCTCAACCATTTCTTCACCTTCTTTCCCATGGCGTAGTGTGAAGAAGTAGGCCGGCATGACTGTTGAGTAGCGGAGGATAGATTGTCTCTCGCTACTATAATTAGGCTGCACTGCGCTTACCATCAGGTGCAGTGGTCACATTGTCGTGCCAGGATAATAAAAAAAAATTGAGTGTGTCGCATTCAACACAAACTTATACCGAATATCAATCATTAAATCATCTGCACCAACAAATACTTCCTGCGATACGGCATTCGGCTTATCCGCTGAGATAAGGCGTGGCTGGCACCCGGGCGCGGCGGGTCGGCGGTCGGGTGCGGGGGGTATGGGGGGTGCTAACCAGGTCAGTGGAACAACGCGGCGCGACCCGCGCGACCTCGATGCGCGCTGCACGCCGCCGATATTGATTCGGACCGAGATGCATATCGTTACAGGTGCCGCCCCGCCGACGACCCGACCACCCGATTATATCTGGCGTACTTCAATAACAAAGGCTTGCCTCGATTATACGCTGCGTACTGCACATTACGAGCCAATCGCGACTCTTGAGAGTAATGGCGTGTCGACTCTGATGCTCGTTATTACGATTACTATTCATAAACGAAGGTACAAATGGAAATTAAACTTGTTAAATCAGACTTGAAGATTTTGTGCCAAGGTGACTAAGTTTAGCTAATTACTGAATGGCAGCTAGACTGTATAGTATATAGACTACTCTTGTATTCTTTTATATTTACACATAGTTTTCATATTATGTTATATTCGTTTTTCTACATAGTATATCTGTACCATATTATTTTCAATCACTTATAGCGCCACTTGAATTTCCTTAAAGCAGAACTGACGTTAATTTCTGCTAAGAACTTACATCCTTTCCAGATTTAATGGCCATCATAAGAAAGTTTCAATATAAACAAAGCCTAATTACTCCAAATCTGCTCGCACGGTCGTGAAATTTTCATCAGTTAAAATTTTTATCACCCCTAGTACATTATTTTAAATATTTGACTACCGTTCAGCAACATCCACACACATTTCATGATGTTTGTATTTATTTAAGTATATTTTTTATATAACTATCTGAAGACATGAGATGCTTCTATTGCTTTCTAATTGAGATACTCTTTTGACTGAATTAAGATTTAGAGAATGGATTTCGGGATAGGGTAGTTGACACGATTTCACCTAAAACCTGTTATCGAAAGAATTTTATAAATCCGACCAAAATTAAATAAATTAAATGCCATTCAAATCTGCTGGAAGGGGTAATTGTCAAGTGACAGAAAAAGGATGCATGATATGACCCGTGATGTCACGGTTCTGAGACTGGCTAATAGTGTGCTATTGTGCGAGGGAGATAATGATATGTTCCCACTGCGCAACCGTTTTTGCATATTTAAAATAAATATTGTGACCTCAATTTTCAAGCAATTTTGATTCTCTTTTCCCAAAAGGGTTTCTTTTGCGTTTTCTATTAGGTCGCGTATCGAATAATGTACAAAATTAAACACAGGAACACCCTATTGCCTGCTCTGTGAAATGGATTGGTGCATTCATTTGAACTCGCCAACTCAATAATCAAATAAAAATGTAGTGGCAAATACATAATATTATTGCGTAACTATATGAACGCTAAATATATATTTTAAAAATGTTAATTATCGCTTGCTTTAACGGTGAAGGAAAACATCGTGAGGAAACCTGCATATCTGAGAGTTTTTCGAAGGTATGAGAAGTCTGCCAACCCGCATTAGGCCAGCGTGGTGGACTAAGGCCTAACCCCTCTCATTAGTAGAGGAGGCCCGTGCCCAGCAGTGGGACAATGTTTAATACAGGGCTAGTATTATTATTTATATATTATTATTATATGAACGCGGCTCCGTAACACGTTACACGCCATGTCAGATAAAATTACGAGCTCCGTCCTGCACAAAACAAGATTACGTATTATTCGATTATACGCGGCGTAGTTGCAGAATTTGATTATATTTAACAGGGACGGAGTAGACATGGCGAAAAATGTATGTTATTGTTCTTATATACCTTTATGGACAATGAAGTGTCACAAAAAATGCTGGCATACCTACGACATGCTATTTGCAGAAAGACAAATATATAAGCGTAAGCCGTATTGTAACTAAAAAAACAATATATCAAATTGTTATTACAATTCTGTATTTTCTTCGATTAATTTAGTAATATTTGGTAGAGCTTCAGTACTATGTGACGCAAGTAGTCGTGGACGAGCGACGCTTAAAACACTTCAATCAGAACAAGGTTGTGTGCAACTGGCACGAGGGCACATCTAACAAACAGACCTTTGCATTAACCAGTGCTTAAAAGACAGACTGGGCCGGGAAAAAAGCAAGATTTGGGAAAATGACGCGCCTTCTGACATTTCTATGTAATAAGATTCAAATTTTAATACAATAAAATAAATCAATATCTTTATTAATCATGTAGGCAAATAAAAGGCACTTATGGTTAACGGCGCAGGAACTTAGAAACCACCATCAATGACTTGTATGCAAGGATACAACGACGATGATCATCGTGAAGTCAATTTATATGAGATCTCTTCGCATTACCGAATATGTACTTATGTTATAGTTGTTTTTACGGATAGAAGAAACTACTATAAACATAGTAGATAGTGAATTTCTCTCTCAGAATAGTCGTTAAAAACGGTATGTTCTTTTTCTATGTGATTTCAGCCTCTTATGGTACCGATAAACGTAATTACGCGTTGCAAATCTGCGGGCATTAGCTAGTTGTTAATAATTCGATAAGTAATTGGGCTATCTACAAAGCCCGGTATTCTCATTGCTAAATATAAATAATAATTATGTAAGTACATGAAGAACAAAGAAGCGTTAGTGTACCCTAGACAATGCCCTATGCAATATCGAGATGTCCATATGAACTGAGGAGCCATTTCTGATTTTTAAAGGAGGCTCATACCATTATTTAGAAGCAAATCAGCTGATTTGCTGAAGGTGTAGCAGACAGTAGATACACACTTGGTGAATATTCCGAATGTCATAATTTAAATAAAATAAAATTACAGAAAATAACAAAGTTAAAATCATCTGCGAGAATTCAATTATGGCTAAGCAACGTTCTTTTCTTGCACCTATCGCTTCAATTTACAGAAATGAAAATAATAAAAGGTCTGGCAAAACATTTATCATTAAGCGATTAGTTTTGCTGATGGTAGGATTCATGTAAAACCCGCCATAGTGGCCCAGACAAGGGTTTTTTCTGGGTCTAGAGTTGGGGTACGATGTTTGGCCGTTTTGCGACCTTCTAAGTGATCTGCCACTAGCCCCTCGACCGCTTCTTCACCTTCTTGCCCATGGCGTAGTATGGAGAAGCAGGCCGGCATGATTGTCTTAAGTAGCGACGGATAGATTGTCTCTCGCTACTCGATACTCTAATTGGACGGCACTGCGCTTACCATCAGGTGCAGTGTGGTCACTTTGCCGTGTGAGGATTAAAAAAATCACCCATACCACACATCGGGCGTCACGTGCTGATAGTTAGAGAATCTCATATGCCTAGTTCATTTTTTTTATTATTTTAATCAAAAAGTTACATTACCTAAAACCTATTATCGAAAGAATTTTATAAATCCGAAGGAATATGTACAATAAAAGTGAATTGTCAGTAAAAGAATGCACGATATGAGCCATGACGTCAATAAAAAAAAGACTAATTTATAAATACACAAACAAGTTTTTTTAGTTTCAAATTAAATGAGAACGCAAATATATCTCTTATTGCAAATCTACTTTTATATTAGACATACTGTTAAATAGCAACTACCAGAAAACATTGTCATAATACTCTGACATTATTTTCCTTTGGTGATCACCCAATGAAGCGACATAAGTTTGTGACGTAGGCATTTTCCAATAGCCTGTGGCCGAGAGTCACGTTCGTATCGTCATCAAACGCCGACCACAACCGATATTGCCTCGCCGCACAACGCACATTTACAATTCTGCCACGAGAGCAGGGTCGGACCATGTACTAAATTGGACCAATTACCTAAAGCCGCAGCAGTAAATTTGCAGGTAACTGCATTATAGATGTGACTAATTGGGATAATTAACAAGAGCTTGTTTACTCTTTCTAAAAATATTAATGTATTTAATTAAACACACAATCCTAAAATGTTCCATAATACGCATATAATCGTATATCACATTGGAAGTCTTAGTCTTAATGCTGCAAACAGAATAGTAGTTCGATTGATGTTAAGTGAGCTATACTGAGTAAACAACTAACAAAATCCGATAAATAATAAATGCATGGCCGGCCTTTTTAAGCAAAGAATTTGGGAGAGGCAAAATTGTGCCGTAATTTATAAGGTAGATTGTTTCTACAAGCCTAAGACAGCGAGCAGGTTTTATTGACAAATCTGAAGCAATCATTTTCAGAACACACGGGCATTAGTGGTGATGCTAGAGTGATATCTTCGAAAAAATATAAGTATAAAATACCAATTCTCTTATCGTGCTTCATATTCCAAGTTCTAGCAAATATCAACCGTAGCCGTACCTGGTGGTACTTCTCGCTAGATAGTTGCCAATGTTCACAATATCATTCTATTTACTAGTACTACTAAAAAATCGATGTTATGTGTACAGAATGTGTGTAACGTTCTGTCTAGAAGTAGATACGGTATTAGGATGGAAGGGAACGCCAAAATTGTATTACGTTGGCGTCATTTCGGCATATAATATGAGTGGACGATAGCAGCATAGCAGATGCGCTTGGCGGCGTAGCTAGTTGGTCTGAAAACTGGGCGACGACCATGGCTGTTTAGAATAGTTTAGATACTCTGGTCCCCAATAAACAAGATCTGCCTCTAGTTGTGTAGATCGTAAGATATAGCTTGAAAACTAAACTACAGTTATCCATAATGGTATGCAAAAACCTGGCGACGCATCGCAATCGTGGGCTTCGTCAGCATTGTTAGTGACGACTTACGACACAGCACTTGTGTCGCATCGTTTTTCGCAACGATATCTATTGCGATAACAGTTGAAGCCGCGATCATGACTATTTCTTACGATTTATCGTTGATTCGTTCTAGAGGCTCGAACATGAATATATTTCAATCAATAACTCAATGCATGTAATGTAAAACTTGTGTTCTCACAATGGAAAGTATTATTACCAAATATAGAATTTTCTTTTGAACCGTGTTTAGGTATTAGTTACTGTTACTACGATGTCTACTGTAGCCAATATACATATATATTTTATGTCAATTAACGTAGCAGGGCAAACTGGTCTCCACTTTTAATATTCGCAAGATACATTCATAATCATACGCCACTATATAATAAACCTAATCGAAGTTAGTTTTGGCTACAGAGTTGTGGATTTACGGACGTTGTCGACTATTATACCAATATGTAAGTTACTGGCATAGACGTATCTTCTAGGCTGACCTTAATCTTATTCACCCACCACCAAAACCCCGTAAAACCGAAAAAAAATATCAGTTATTGTAGTTCAAAATATGGATACAGGATAACCGTAGAAAAAAATTATACCACGCCCTAGACAGAAAGTAGGAGAACCTACACATTATTGTACCAATTTTATACCGCCCACCGTATATATGGTGCAAAACACGCCAGCGACCCATCCGTAATGTATTGACATGGTTTTTAAAATGCACTGTATAAAGTACAACTGCAAGATTTAGCGTGATTTCAATCTATCCAAATACTTGTAGTAATAGTATGTGTCTGTAGAAAATAATAGAGCTAATACCAAAATCAAAGCAAGCTCTTATAAAGAAAGCTCGCCGAGAACTTTATGAGTAATATCAAACGCTAAAATATTAATAACACAGTTACAACTACAGTTGGCAGAAGTTGCGTATATTCCGTTCAAACATTTGGTCCGGAAAATTAGATGTGTAATGTGTTGCACAAATATAACTCGTGGCACATTTGTTTACAGTTTCTGGCACTGAGCTAATTCGGGCGAAAGAATTAGGTTGAAATGATTAAACCGATGAGGTAGACACGTGGCGGACAATTTATTTCTTGAAATAATGTCTGGACTCTGCACACTGGTTATAATATAGGGACACCAGCTTTTACCCGCACATCACATCTTTTTTCAGAGTCTGCAATTTGCTTAATTGACATAAAATCAGGTTAAACAAGTTTTATAACTGTGTCAAGCATGGGGAACCAGGATGCCTAGAACGAGTAGGGACGATAGGAGTGGGGTGGTAAGCTCTGCTTAGCAAGTAACAGTCTGGATAAGCCTTGGCATAGGAATATAGGTCAACGTAGAGTTATTAATTTGATATTCCACTCAACATAGTTACCGTTCAAGTTAAAATTCTCTTTAATTAATAGAAGCTCTTGGTAACGAAATGGCACAGAGGATTATTTAGATACAATTAAAAAAAAGTAAGTAAGTAGGTACTGGCTCGGTGGCGCAGTGGTAATTGCGCATGCGTTACGACTGCTGTGCTGAGGTCTCGGGTTCGATTCCCGGGTCGGGTAAAGTGATATTGGGTTTTTCTATCTAGAAATTCCTCAGTATTAGCCCGGAGTCTGGAATTTGTGCCCGGTATGGCGATAGGCTCGCACCCTATCACATTATGGGACCGAAATTCGGCGAAAAGTGGGTGTACTCGTTACACCTCTGCCTACCCCTTCGGGGATTACAGGCGTGTATGTAAAAAAAGTAAATTACCCATGTAAAGTATGACAAAATGATGTACAACAACATTATTTAATTTATTTATAGAAAAGTTAAATACGAATTAAAGTCTGTTTTAGATAAGCCGATAATAATTACCTTTAATCGCTTTTGAAATGAAAAACCACGTTTATTCATTGTAATAAAACGAAATTTACGGATTCTATCGCGGTTTATTTTACTTTTTTAACCCGACGTTTCGAAGGCTTTACATCCTTCATGGTCACGGGGGAGACTGAGTTGTATGTCGTCACGAAAGTATAGTGCAATGTTTCTACCCTCCATATAGTTGATATTTAATTTTTATTTTGTTGTAGTCCGATCTACGCAGAAAGAGCTCACAATGTCTTGAGGTCTGGCGGTTGGTCTTTTGGGTTCCGATTTAATTAAATGTATAATTGGATCCCAGGCTGGTGCTAGCTTCCAACCATCTTCTCTATTGAAATTTGGATGTTTTTTAATTTCAATAGCCTCGTGAATCATCCTAGGCAGGAATCGGTGTTCTTTGGCAAGGATTTGTGGTTTGTCAAATCGAAGATAATGCTTGGAGCCTTCCTCTGAATGTTCAGCAACTGCAGACTTCGTAGAGCGTCGGTGTTTTACGTCAGCTTTATGTTCTTTTACGCGGGCCCTATATTTCTTTTTGTTTGACCAATATAAGAGAGTCCACAGTCACAATCTATTTTATAGATGCCTGGTTCTTGTAGAGGTATATGACACTTAACAGGTGGTAGGAATTGACTTATCTTCTTGGGCGGCTTATAATAGGTTTTAATAGAAGCACGCAAATTCCGTAAATTTCGTTTTATTACAATGTATAATATTCGCGTAAACATAAGAAACCATTAACCACGTTTATTCTTCACTACCTTTGCCCGCAGCTCCGCTTGCATAATTTGTTTTATCGGTACAATGAATAAGTACTTAGACCTGTTTAGAGCCCTCATCAAGCGCGCTTCCAAAAACACAAGTCTCGTCATAATTCAATGAACGGCATCGGAAAGACGAACGAAATAACATTCATATTTGTATTAAATATTTATTGTCTCGAGTCGACCGAATCGCCCATCGTCGCGTTGGTATAAATATCTAAAACTGGGTCACGTCGTTACTACAAACTTGGCTATGACGTCAATCCTACGTCAGAACAGTTACTGGGTCACTATTCTAGATATCATAATCGTTACAACAGTGTATTCGTGTACACGGCACTCTCAACTCGGCTATGCGCAAAGTTTGCGAGCATGACGCTGCAGAAAGAAGAGTTTGTAACCTACATATCCCGGGAGTCAAGTGGGAAGTATTCTGTTCAAACTAGAGATGTTATGGATTTGAAATTTCGGATCTGGATATGGATACGGATATGTGAATAATATTATATCGGTTTCGGATACGGTTACGGATATGAAATTATTTCGGATTATCCGTCAGTTTCGGATAGTTTAGGTTATGGATATTAGGTTTTGAAGAAATTGTAAAAGTAAAAAACAAATAGCTTTATTTTTAGTAATTCATTTGGTAATATTTTATGTAAGTAAATGTAATCCCACAAGAGTAAATGACTGACAGGCTATGTCTAAGCAATAGAATTAAATATAATAAATGCATTGAGATACGCGCGCGGTTCGTGTGTCGGTTCGGCCAGGCAAAAACAAAAACCAGTCCTAACGTGTCTCCGACAATCCGAAAATATTTGAAACTTTTATATCAGATTCGGTTATGGTTACGGATAGAATTTTATTTCGGATATCCGATAGTTTCGGTTACGGTTACGAAGCTCCATAACATCCCTGGTTCAAACATCCCTCAGGCTCTTAATGGGTACACAAATAGGATGGATGTTATATTATGGCGGTAGAGTTCGTCGAGATTGATGCAATTTTCGCTCTGTGTCTTGAAATGTATTCTTTTTTTAATTCTGGCACCGCAAAGGCAAACTGCACCTGATGATTAGCGCAGTGCCGTCCAGGTAGAGTATCAAGTTGTTTATTTTTTTTATACATTAATATATTTGTATCTTTTTTTTATTATATATTCGGCAAAAAGAATGTAGTCTTTAATGGGCATTTTAAATTATAATACACTTTTAAGAATAAAATTGGAAAGGGTATGTGTACTACTAAGAGCATGGGACGAGAATAGCATTTTATTGGTTAAATTACAAGACGAGCAGATTTCTCGCCGCAGAATCGCCATACCTACCTGTTGATTAACAGAATTATAAAATACTACATATCATTACGTAACATTGTTAAGTTAATGTCCAGTAACTTCACTTGGTTTAATGTCCTTCAAATCGGAACACAGAGTGCTTACACACACTTTGCGGCAGCAATATAATTACAAAAGTAAATTAAGATGTTTTTGAAACTGAATGATGATGAAAACATAATGAATTAATGGAACTAAATAGGATTAAGATTACTATTTTTCAGTATTTAAATTGTGTTTACTACGCGTTCGTTTTTATGCGGAATAGATGTTAATTAGCCAACAAGGTCACGAAGCCGCTCAAGTGTCATAACCACCGCAATGCATAGTAGAGCCAGAGCTCTACTGTGCAATGTGTGCACATTACTGTGCTTAGCTCAGAAGCTAAGCTGTGTACAAGCCAATAGTGCTAAATTGTACTTGTTCAAATATAGGCTAGAGTTTGAAATAAGTTATTAGCCATAGCCTTATATTCAGTATATAATACGAGCCCTGTATTAAACATTGTCCCACTGCTTGGCACGCGCCTCCGCTACTAATGATAATGTGGGGGTTAGGCCTAAGTCCACCACGCTGGCCTAATGCGGGTCGGTAGACTTTACAAACCCCCGAAATTCTTATCAGAATTCTCAGGTATGCCGGTTTAAGCAAGCGATAATTAACAATGAATACACACGTAACTTTAGAAAAGTCAGAGGTATATGCCATTTGGGCTGGTCTCGAATATACGACTTTCGTCTTGACAGTCCGTATTACAACCAACTATGCTATCGCTGTTATAATCAGTGGTTGGGTGAAAAAGATTAGAACTCACACTAGAATATAAGTGGACCACAGACACCTACTAAGTATTAAATTTTCAATGAAGTAGTCTATGGACTAAAAGCTATACATACCACCAATAAGCAAAGTAGTTGAAAAGCAGCAAACTCATTTATTCAGGTTTATGAAGTATTATTTGGCTCTACACTAATCATTTCGGTTTTCATTTACATTGAATAGTTATTGTAATGCGTACCAAATTAAATGATTTTGCATAAAATATAAATAAGTAAATAGTTATTAGAATCATGTGTAATTAAAGAAAAAAAATTGTTGCTTTGTTATGTTTGTTTAATTTTAATTCTATGTAAAAATTCTTAGCATTTAATCACCAATACTTTTATTACAATTTTCATTGCTTATTTTAGACAGACATTACTTCAGTTCTATTAAAATAAAGGTGTAGATAATGCAAAACAAATTATATAAAATTTTTAATGTTTAATTAATAACATATTCATTTGAAGTATAGTTTCTTTTGTTCATCTCATTATTGCAAAAAAATCATAATCATGTTATCACATATATTACAACAAATTTAGTACTATAAAATATCAAACACTCAGATGAAAGTTAAAATTTCCTGTATACACATCGTTTAGTTATGTCTTTATTTTGTAGAACTTATAAAATATACATGTTATAAATTATATAATATTAAACAATGTCCATTCTTAAAATCGTAATTATGAATCGTTGTTGAATTCAGTAGAGTGTAGACGCAACATTCCCTATGCACTAAGCAATAATTTCTTAATGTCTTGCAATACTCAGATTTCGACAACAATAGTCAAAGTCCAAACGTAGCAAGATGCACTAAGAATGTTACGTCATCAGATCTTCCACTTCCTCTTCGTATCCATGTCAGGGCTGTGGAAAACTGGCTGAATATAACCTTGCCGAATGAGAACGAGGTCAATTGGCTAATAGTAGGGCGCGGGTGATATACTTTCAAATTCGTCGAGTTTCTAGCTGTACATATTTTTGTTAACATTTGTGCTACGTTTCTCAATAAATAACTAATTGGCTTCTTATACGACTTTTAGTCCGGAGATGTGCTCGAAGGGCATGAAAAGAATTCATAAAAATAGGATGAAATTTTTAATTAAATTAAAATTAATTTAAATTTTAGAATATAATTTAAGCAATAAAATATTAATTGGAAACTGTAATCATAGAAATTTATATTTAGTTTGAAGTTTTGGTAAAGCGTATGGCCTAGGGAATCAAAGGCTTTAACCTTGAATTAGTATTCATAGACATCTATGTATCAAAAATATGAATGAAATTTTAAAACTGATGATGATGTTTCTCCTTCATGTTGTAGTACGCAGCACTCACCCACCATTCGACAAGACTGATGCGTGGGACGGCGCCAGTCGAGACGAACGATGGAAGAGTAGTGCGTCGGTATTTATTCTTTCTGCCTCTTTCTTGACACTTCTGCTTCAGTCTTCAATGTTACATTATAGATACATATTTAACTCAATCTACCATAACATATTTTCCAATGTGTGTAAACTAATTTGATTTCTTCTAGTATATATTTTCATATAAATGGTTAGCAACGGAACGGGCGAAGGAAGGTAATTAAAATCCATATGTTTAAAGTTATTGTTGATGTAAATAAATAAGTAATATAAAATATAAGATTAACATACATTGGCTGCAAGTTCTATAAGTTTCATGATATATTATTGTACTCTTAAAACAATGCATTTAAAAAAATACAAAGACTTATATATAATGATATTTTAATTAGACCAAAACTTCTTACTTGTGTGTCATAGTAGTGTGATATATGTATGATCAAGTAAAAAAAGTAAATGTTTCTGGTTGTATGAATGCAAAGGGCATAAAAAAATAAAAAAAAAAATAAACTTTTAATTAATACTTGAGTAAATAAACGCACCATTACTTTTGTCTGATTAAAGGAGTGACTGAAACATTAAATATTTTTTTGTTCGACTTCCTACTACTTTATCGTGTACATTTATCATTCCGTCGATTCAATTAAAGCGAGTTGTGGTCAGGGACGTTTGTAATAATATCTGACACATATTCACACATTTTAAGCGAGTGTATGATGGATTTTGATGATGAAAAAACATGACTAATTTTTACACAAGGAAATGAAATCCTAAATTAGTAATGGAATTAACATGTCACATAAATCATTATATGACTGACATAGTTACCTTAAAGTTATAATGAACCGTTAACACGCCTTTTTCAGCATTATAATTACTTTGTTGACATAAAGATGTAGGGCATCGCGAATAACACATAAATACAGATACCATGTGACAAACTCTTCATGTTTCGTAATGGCTGTAGCCGCACACGTCTATACGGCACAAGTGTTCACTCACGACTGGACGCTGACCATTCACAATCAATATTACTGAGACCTAACCCATCTAAAATGCTCATTGGATAGTGATGTTTGTTATATTAAAGTCATAAAAATAATAAATTAGTTAGACAGTTCCACAGTAGTGGCGCTTTATACGGCAACCACGCACTAATGTAGCTGGCAAACTGCAGGCATCTTTAGACGCTTTGTCTTATTAGGTTAATTAATAGTTAATTTTGTAAAACAGCACATACCGCATACAAGACATGGAAAATGTTTTCCAGATTCATACACATTCATCTCCATTTATAGAGAAAAACACAAAACGTAAACTATTATTAGATTGTAGTTAAAGTTTGAATTTAATAAAATGCTTTCCCTCAGGACTTATTTCGACGACTAACTTTTTGAGGTTAAATACGGTCTAATTCCGACACCTCGTAAAGTATGACAAATCGGGAAAATCTAGGACGTGCAACAAACCCGACAATAGTAGCAAACGGGGCGGATGGCATCGAAACCGAGTTAATTTGTAAATGTTTTCACGATTTATTTTCACTTACAATAAAATATAGTAAATTCTACTTAAAAATAAAAAACCTTTCCGTTTTTATTTGTCCACGGACTTGGCAGTTACCCATATTATTGTCGATTAACTGGTTTTATTTTGTGTGAAGTGAAGATGAATTCTATTAGAGATGAAAATCGAGAGCTTCCAGTGTGAACTTATAAGAAACTAGTCATTATATTCAGACGATGTTTATAACAGTAGGTAACACGGTTGTAATTTCGCAATCGATATTACGAGAACGGACATGTCAGACGGCGCCGAATACGGCGGGCATCTGTCTCGACCACAATCATCGGGAACTTACAACATTCATTCTATGTAAGTTTGCAACATATGCAGAAATGATGTGTTTCACCATTATAATTATATCACTAAGACTGGAAAAGTTGTTACAATTAATAATTCTTCGTTCCATTGTTCCATCAGATTACAATTATCACTTGAGCTTAAATACACTAAAATTTAACGTAAGCCATTCGTAAGTATAATCACCTCACACAGCAGAAAGCCATTTACACCAAGTTACAACATCGATGAATATAAATTCAGAGACTTCAACATAGTCTTCCTCAGAATCACAATTCATGTCAATCATAATTGAAACAAACCAAACAGTTTGACTATAAACCAAGAACACTGGCACTTAAATAAAGAATCGTACGAATACACTCATATTACGATGACAAAAGACAAGGCCTATCACTTATTGAGTAATACACATTTAGAGAGCCAGAGCGTAGAGAATGGGACGTCAGGCGAGCTCCACTGCCGCCGAGCTACAGCGCAGCGCAGGACGCGACCGATCACCGATCCACCTGCATGTACCAGGGCCGGCCCTGTTTTGTAATATTGGGCCTTGTTTCAGACGAATACTGCGCATAGATGCAATTATACCCTAGCTATAGAACATAGTTACAAAGCCAATGGACGACACGACGTTTCATTCTTTATTGATTTGGTCTATCGGAGATTGCTGAACTACCTTTTACTTTGTAAAGAGAAAACATATAAAAAGTGTTGTATTATTTCTTTATCTTAGTTTGCCTCTGTAACAAAACATATTTTTTTGTTTTGTTCTTTGCAGTCTGTTGATTGCAAGTTGTATCACGAAGTTTCTCGGTATTTAATAGCCTTTATCATTATGACGTTGTCTTAGATATAAACAACATTTTCCGACCAAATTTGCACGTTCTGAATGCGTATCCAAAGTACCTAATACTTAGATCGCGAGTAATCTTGAAGGAGGCTAAACAAGAACCTCGCCTCAGTCATTCTTAGGGCTTTACAAACTCATGCCCCGCCCAATGGCAATGCTGCACAACTGGCGCATAGTACTTCTAATCTAATGCCGTTCACCACCGATCCCGAAACCACACAATGTTTTATGCAGTAAGATCCAAATTTGAGTACATTGTATGTCATGTTAGATTAAACGACCTTTACGTTATAATTCTTTGTTTGTCTGGAGTTTTGAATGATAACTTTATATAATGGCCACGTTTCAATCCCGTAGGTCATATAAAATACACTTAACACACGTTAAACATTGTCTAAGAAATGTGCTTAGTGCTATGTTTAGAAAAGTAACTGACGTTGATTCGAACGGACAACGTATATCCGGTCTGTGTCATGAGAAGGGCAATAGGAATATATCTTTTTAGTATGAGCCAGTTTTCAGATTACTGTTTCCGGTTATTTAATATAGAGTACATTTTTGGGGTTTTGGTTTACGGGATTCTGGAGGTGGGCTAACCCGCCATATCTGCCTCTTTGCTACGTCTTGTCAGCATCATCAGACAGGACACTTTTAGAAAGATAAGGATTTTCTAATGAATTTATCTAACCCTTAGGGTTAGGTCCAATACGTGCGGTCAATGGCCCTGTACGGATGTCCCGTATGGACCGAGTCCCTGAACGCCCGCTGCGTCGCCCTGCTGCGCAAACCGCAGCGTTTGGTGGCGCAGCGAATAGTTAGGGGCTACCGCACGATCTCCCACGAGGCGGCCTGCGTATTGGCCGGCACACTCCCTTGGGAGTTGGACGCCAAACTCCTCTCGTCAGCGTTCCTCTGGCGGGAGGAGGCGTCCAGCCGCCGTCAGGACAGACTGGCCCCGAGGGAGATTGCGGCCCGGTTTCGCAGAACCGCCGTGGAGGAGTGGCAAACCAGGCTGGAGAGCCCGACTGCGGGCTTGAGGACTGTCGCAGCAGTGCGTCCTGTCCTAAAGAGATGGTTAGACAGGCGCCACGGGGCGCCTACGTTCCGACTGACACAGGTATTAACGGACCATGGGTGTTTCGGGTCGTTCCTGTGTCGGATCGGAAAGGAGGTGTCCGCCGTGTGCCACCACTGTGGCAACTGCCGCGAGGACACGGCCCAACATACGTTGGAGGAGTGCCCAGCCTGGGACGAACAGCGCAGCGCTCTCAGAGCAGTCGTCGGAGGAGACCTCTCGCTGCCGGCCGTGGTGTCGTCCATGGTCACCAGCCGGAGGTCCTGGCGTGCGGTGGCCAACTTCTGCGAGAGCGTCATCTCGCAGAAGGAGAGTGCCGAGAGGGATCGGGAACGAAATGATCCCTCCCGCCGCCAGAGAAGACGTAGGAGGCGCCGGGTGGACGACTGACTGGCGTCTCCCGCCCTGTGGAATGGGGGCGTTTTGAGAATTTCACCACGGTAACCCCTGCCTGTCGTACGAGGCGACTAATTGGGGCCATCGGGGGTCGCGGGCGCGCAGCGGAGGGCTGTCAGCCTGTATCGATGCACTCCCAAATGAGGGGCATCGTGCGACCCCGAGATGGACGGCAGCGCATGTGGTAAGGCCTCGTTCGCTGTCGTTGTTCGGTGCGCGGGGGCTCCTTAGCCCTCCATGGAGATGGGCTGCTACGCAGCACCGCGCAGGGGCGATTCCGGCTGCAATTCTAGCACTCCTTAGAATACCCCGGAATCGCTCCGCAAGCGCCGAAGAAGGCCACCGCGGGGTTTTAGCTGGTAGTGTCGGGTGGGGTCTACATAGGGGTTAGGGACTCGGCCCAGTGGCAGCGCGGATAGCCATCATCCGTGCGAGGGGGATGCTGGGTCGTAAGACCGACTAGTCCAGCATACCCGTTTTATTCTTAATCCGCTTCCCTCCGGAGCGGGCGGCAGTAATAAAACGCTTTCCCCGCGACAACAAAAAAAAAAAGGGTTAGGTCCAATAAACGCTAAATAAATATTTAATTGATTTTGTGTTTTATTTTTTTCAGGTTATGATGAGATTTAGTTTGTATATAGTCATTGTTTTGGTCTATACATACTGAGCTTCGTGTCAGTTTTGGTAGTATTTACAACACAGCAAAGGTATTAAAAAATAGTTTGCTAAGTGACCATCTAGCGAATGAAATATTATTTTAAGATTATTAATTTCTAACAGATTATTCTGTAACAACAAAAAATCTATGTTTTATTAGTTGAATTTGCCCTTGTAATATAGTAAGGTGGCGGTTTTACTGGATTGAAAACATTGCCTTAGTTTTTACGTTACGAAGGTGTAATAAGTACAATACTTATTGAAGAAGATATTCGTCTCATGACTTGTACAACTTTAATGGTTAGTAATTTTTGTAGTTGAGAACCTAATACTATTTGATTATACTTATTTATGCGAGAAGGCTGTACTGGGTGGCTAGACCTATAATTTGCATACATACCTGAGTAGTGTCACTGTCGAAGACCGCGTCGTAGGCGTAGATCCGAGGCGGCTCGACGGGCGTCACGTTAGTCCTGGACACGGCGACGGTGCTGTTGACGAGGTCGACAGACACGCAGCTGTAGGCGCCGTCTATCTTCTCGCGCTGGTCCATCGGCCTCACGCGCACCACCACCCGCACGTTCTCCACCGTCGGCGCCACTAGCTCCGCGTCCTTATACATTTAAATGGTCTATTGTATTTCGACAGCCTCCGTTGGCGAGTAGCCGGCTGTGAAACGAGAAGCCGTGGGTTCGATTCCCACACCGGGACAATTGTGTGACAGACATATTTGTGTCTGGGGTGTGGGTGTTGTGAGACCGAAAGTCTCTCGTAGTCCCTGATACCCACAACACAAGACTCGTATCTGGGTGTGGGGTCGAGACTATGTGTGTGACTGTTGGGTGATATTTATTTATTGAGTTAATGCAAAATGAGAAACTCATGCATAAAAAGAAGAAAGAAAGGTATAAAATCCATGTAGTCATATTAAGCTAATTACATCTTTATATATTTTGCTATCTCATAGGAACCGTTCAATTTACCGGTAAAAAAATAGCCTATGCCATTCTCTAATCCTTAAAACTATTAGGTTGACTGGTAGAGAATGCCTTAGGCATTAAGTCCGCCTGTACATATATCTGTATAAAATAAAAAAATAAAAAAAAACTACTATCAAAAATTCACATGTCTCTCTTGCTCTGTGAAAAACAAAAAATACATCCCTGTGAGAATCGTACATTTTTCTGGGATATAAAGTAGACTATGTGCTATTCATCCAGAACATAATCAATGTCTGTACCAAATAACCAGATCTGTTCAGCCGCTCCAACATAAGTAATAAACATCCATACAGACATTCCCATTTATAATATTAGTAACATGAATTTAGGTTACACATATTATTTTTTGGCGTCTACATAATGTTTTTAGGTCCTCCTTATACTATCAAGTCCCAAACTTGTGTTCTTTGATATGTGTTGGATATAGCATATATAAGACAATTAATTATAATAGATGGGATGCATCACTCACACATGATGCAATTGCTAGTTTGAAAAGGGCCTTAAGTACCACTATGAAAACAAAAAAATACCTCTTACTAGGTAATTAACATGACAGTAAAAGTAATTGTATAACATTTTAGAAAAGTAAGTAAGCCATCTGTTAAATCATTTTCTTTTAAACATTTTATTTTTAATATTTGCATGGTATTCTATCAAGTTTAAGATATAGTTTTATAAGTCAAAGCAAAATCTCTTTAAACATAGATGTACTTAATTTAAAAATTAAATATTTATATTTTCTTCAAATGCTTTTGTTATACCATTATACATATCATTTATTCATTATAAAATGAATGAGTAAAGTAAATGTTAAGCTGCTAAAGTGATTTATGTATAACAATGTATGCTCACACATTTCTCACACTAAGACACTCATCACATTAGTCATTTTAGATAAATAAAATTTAAATATGCTATATTTAGAACATCTTTTTGAGCGTTCTTATTGAGAAATTAATAATTGATTAAAATATACAAATAATTTATTTATATTATTAAGCATACATTAATAGATTTAAGTTTATTCTAAGTCATTCAGCAATATAAAGCTATATATATTCAATCTATTCTAACAACACAATTGCTGACTAACATCACTGGCACCAAAATAGGTCAAAGAATAAAATGGATGCTCTAAATCAATACCTACCATTTTGTCTATGACAGTCAAGGCAGAAACAGACCTAGGTTCTTACTATTCTAATAAGAATGGCATATGATTGTATGATGAAATGTAATTTTCAAACAAAGATAAATAGGTAGCTATAAGCCAATCATGAACGTGTGGCCTTGGTAATTTTTTGGGCTGAGAAATAGTAGGTACTGTTATTTGTTTGATACTCTAATACTAATAAAGACACAGTATATTTTTATAGAAAAGCGTCTGGATTTCTAGCGTGTACTGTATGACATAATTCTTATGTTGGCCTAGTTAGTGCAACTGAAATTAGTTTTGGGCGGGTCTAAAACGTGGTGCAATTGAGAATGGAAATCATTACACAATATTGCCAACTAGAGAATTAAATCGCCAGCACTAGTGTACACAGGCAGTAAGAGGCGGTTTAGAAATCTGCAGATGGCACGAAATATGATTGCGTAGTTACCTACGTAGGCAGCAATAACTCCAGTAGGCAGATGGCCATGAAAATAATGACTCACTACAAAGTAAATTAATTCAATTCTAAAAAGACGCCATTACCAGTGTCTGCCTTTTTGCCATGCCCTAAATGTAACTAAGGTAAGAAAATGCCAAATGTAGCAAATTCGCAACGTTTTTTGCAACTATGAGATCATATTTCCGGAAATCACATGATAAGTATACTCACAGGCATTTTGGAAGATCGCAGCCGCCTCTAACACGGAATATAGTGTATTGCTTTACACAGAATTCTGTTACGTCTTTTGTTTGTAGAATAATGTAAAAATCAATACTGTCGACCTACTTTTCCGTTTCAATTTCTTTTACGGAACGAACGAAATGGAAATGACATGACATTTTCTTGTATCATTACCATAGGTTGTAGTAAAATTCTACTAACTTTGAACTTCCTGTGGGTATTAACTTTAGTCATTCTACGCAACATGTATGTATGCTGTACACAATTAACGTAATGAGATTAATACAATTTTTATCATATGCTTAATTCAAAATACTACGAAAATCTTAAATTACTAATGTAATGTAATGAATAAAAATACTACTAAATTGTAGTAATTTTTAAGGTTGGAATTACCGGTTCTAATTAGTTCTATAAGACTTTTTGGCGGGAAGTCAAATAAGGCGGTCTATTTAATTTTGTAAGAAAATTTTATTTCATTGATTTAGATAGTAAATAGTTTAAAACACTTTACTTTTATCGAAAACACAAGTTTTCGTCATCATGAGCCCACACAGCGATGGGGAGGACCCATCAGATACCAAAAAAAGAAAATATGTAACTGCAAAGGGTCCTGGTGTATCATACAATCCAGAGAAATACAAAACCTTTATAAAAGAAAATTATAAACGATTATTTATTGAAAATGCAAGTAATGAATATATAGTTTACGTCGAGTCAAGTGAAAATGAAAAAATAGGTAACAAAAACCCAATAGTACTAACAAACATGCTCACTGATAGTGTCAAAGGTGTAGTTGGTGTGCACAGGATCAATGCACACAAAATCGGTATCACTTTTAAAAAAGCCGCTGCAGCCAATAACTTTATTAAAATGGAGGAATTTTTAATCAAAAATAAAATGAAAGCATTCATTCCTTCATATTTAACCGAAAGAATAGGAGTTATTAGGTTTGTTCCCACTGAATTGAGCAATGAGCAAATATATAAAAATATTATCTGCGATGTAGAGGCCATATCAGTAAAGAGATTCATGAGAAAAGTAGAAGGCAAACTTGTCCCGCTCAGCACAGTAGCAGTTACCTTTGCATGCAGTGTCTTGCCGCAACATGTTTACATTAAGCTATTTCGGTATCAAGTGCATACATATATACCACCATTATTACAATGTTATAAATGTCTTAAATTTAATCATTCTGCCAAGGCGTGTAGAGGTGAACAAAAATGCTCTTCCTGCTCTGGTCAACATTCTTATAAAGAGTGTGAGGTAGAAGATATAGTATGTGTAAATTGCAATGGCAATCATTTAGCCATTTCAAGAGATTGTCCTATTAAGAAAAAGAAGATGGAAGAAAAAAGAAATAAATATATGAAACAGCCATATGCCACTGTGGTGAGTTCTCCACCAATTTTGAGTGATAAAAATTTTCCTTCATTGCCTCAACAATCTGTAAATAACAATGAATTTAATGCACAACAAATAGTCAACAATGATATAATTATTAATGCAATTGTAAAGTCTCTTATTACCTTAGGTAACAAAACAGATGGCCCATTAACAACTAAAAGAATTAAAGAAATATTTTTACATAACTTAATTTAATGGATAATTTTATAAACATTTTGCAATTTAATATATAAAGCTTACTGAGCAAAAAAGCATTGCTACAAAACTTATTACATGAAAAAAATGTAGATATATGTGTACTTAATGAAACTTGGCTAAAAACTGATTCTAGATTACCACATTTTCCAACATATAACTTTATATACAAAAATTCTGCAAATTCTCATAATGGTGTAGGTATTTTGGTGAAACACAATTTAAAATACAGTATATTTAATACAAGTTTTTATGAATCTATTCAAAACATATGCATTTTAATAGAAACTGAATCTGGACCTATTTCTATACTTTGTGTCTATTGTCCTCCCAATAATAGATTTGACTCAGCAAAGTTAAAAAATCTCTTGAATAACATACCAAAGCCAATCATAATTATGGGTGACTTTAATGCGCACCACATTGCTTTTGGATGCCAAAGTGACAATAATAGGGGAAAATGTCTATTTGATATTATAGATGAATATAATTTGTGTATAATGAATGATGGTACACCAACTACTGTGCCATATCCTAATAGACAAGCTTCTGCTATAGATCTAGCTCTTGTCAGCTCTTCCATTGCTAGTTTATGTAACTGGTCTGTGCATGATGATCCTTTAGGTAGTTATCATCTTCCAACACTACTTGAAGTAAATGTTCAATCATCCTTGTATGTTGTAGATTCTGAAATCAAAGAAAAGTATATTTATAATAAAGCAAAATGGGATGAATATTGCAGCCTATCTGAAACCTGTTTCTCCTCATTAGATTTTATTAAACATAGTCCACTTATCTTATATGACAACTTTATTAATATATTAAATAATCTAAGAGACGAAACAATACCTAGACAAACAAAAAATAAACCTACATATATTATGAGAAAGCCAGTACCCTGGTGGAATGAAAGATGTAAAGATGCTGTACAGAAATCTAAAGATGCATTAAAACAATACTACTTGTTACCTATTATAGACAATTGGATTAATTATAAAAAGCTAGATGCCCTTAAAAAGAGAACTTTAAAGGAAGAAAGTAATAGTTCTTGGCATAATTTATGTAGTAGCTTTAATAGATTAACACCTGTATCCAGAATATGGACTTATATTAAAAAGTTTAAAAGGATTGGAAGTAATCCTCATAACAAAAATTTTAATGATGAATGGGTACCAACTTTTTTAAACAATTTTACTGATGCTACTCAAATAAAACAAGATAGGTTGGAATGTTTATTTAATAGTGCTATAGAGAATGACAAGAATAGTTTTCTTAACAATAGTTTTAGCATAGATGAGTTGAACATTTCCTTAAAAAGTAGAAAAGATACTACACCAGGCTTGGATGACATACCTTACATGTTAATTAAAAAACTACATACAAATGCAAAAATCATATTACTTAATATCTTTAATAGATTATGGGAAGAATTAGTAATACCCATATCCTGGAAAACTCAATGTGTGATCCCAATATTAAAACCTAATAAACCTATTAATAATGCAACCTCATACAGACCAATTTCACTATCATCTTGTTTAGGAAAACTTTTTGAAAATATGTTGAAGATGCGTTTAGATTATTTTGCTGAGTCTAATAACTTAATCCCCCCCACACAGTTTGGATTTAGAAAAGGCAAAAGTTGCTCTGAAAGCTTTGTTACTTTAATGCATGATATAAAAAATGCTAAACTAAGTCATTCTAACATGATCTGTGTCTTTTTGGATGTAAAGGGTGCTTTTGACAATGTAAGTATAGAAGAACTAATACAAGTGTTACATGATATTGATATACCGAGTAAAACTTTAAAATGGCTCTATAAATTTCTAAACAATAGGACAATGTATGTCAAGTACAACAATAAATTACACGGTCCTACATTTGTTAATAAAGGCACAATGCAAGGTGCCACATTATCACCACTTTTATACAGTTTATATACTTCTGAAATTCTAAATTATGTTGACAATAGTAATATAAATATCCTGCAATTTGCAGATGACTTGCTTTTTTATAGCATGGATCAAAATATACAAACAGTTACGACTAATTTAAATACTGCACTCAGTCAGTTGTACAATTATTATAATAAGAAACTTAAATTAGATATAAGTCCAGAAAAAAGTTCAGTTTTAATTTTTAGCAAAGCAACCTCAATGAACATTAAAATTTGTTATAACAATATTCAAATTCCTGTAGTAGCACAGCACAAATTTCTAGGCGTAATTATTGACAATAAATTCAAATTTGGTGAGCATTTGAAACATATCACTAAGAATGCATTAAAAGGCATCAAGGTCTTAAAACATCTGGCAGGAACATTCTGGGGTTCTGATCCCAAAACTATGAACATGTTATACAAAAGTATTGTCAGAAGTCACTTTGACTATAGTAATTTAGCTTACATGAATGCCAGCAGCACCCTTCTTAAAAAGTTGGATGTAATCCAAAACATTGGACTAAGACTTATTTGTGGAGCTATGCGCTCTACACCAATAAATTCACTAGAAGTTGAAACTTGCATACCTCCACTGGCTTTACGTAGATTGCAATTAGCTGAGAGATTCTACCTGAAAGTGTTATCCTTGAATAATGGACCTTTACTGACCAAACTTTGTTTGTATCATAATATTTCTCAGGTAATTCCTGCAATTGTTATCTCAACTTCTTCACTTATCGACAGGACTTTACCTGAAATTCCAGCAATTTTCACACATGTGAAAAATAATTCTAAAAATATAAAAAAACATGACATATGGCCAATGTATACACATTCATATAAATGTCTTATTAGCCCTATAACTAATATTTTTGTAAATAATGTACATTGCAACAAGGATTTTTTAGAATTTAAGGACAAGAAAAAAGATTATTATTTTATTTATACTGATGGATCTAAAACAAATGAAGATGTAAAAGCAGCATACTTTGATGTACAAACTGGTCAAACTAAATGTATCAAATTAGACATTAATTCTAGCATATTTACAGCAGAAAGCTATGCTATTTACTGTGCTTTAGAATATGTAAATACTTCTGTACATAATGTAAATAATATTGTAATTGTATCTGATTCAATGAGCGTATTGTCTGCATTAGCACATGTAAATATATCTTTTAAACTAAATTATTTGGTTTACAACATTAAGAGTTTGTTATTGAGGATGAGTCATTTTAATATAGAATTTGTGTGGGTCCCATCACATAGTGGTATTTATGGCAATGAAATAGTTGACTTTGCTACCCGCGAAGCCCACGATGAAGACCATTCAGAACGAGTAGAATTACCATTCACCGACTACTACAACACATTCAATGTTATTAATAGATCGTTATGGAAAGAATACTGGGATGTTACTGTAAAAACCAAAGGCAAGTGGTATGCAGAAATTCAGAAAAAGTTACCATCGAAGCCATGGTACGACAGCTATGATTATACCGAAAGAAAGTTTATTACCATGATGACACGCATGCGACTGGGACACTGTTTAACACCAGCTCACTTATATAGACTCCACATTAGCAGAAATAGCCGATGTTCATATTGTGCACAGGAGAATGCTGATTTGGATCATATCATTCTGAAATGTTCTGAATTCAAAATACAACGACTGATATTAGCAAGTGACATTTGTAATCAAAATGACAGTAGTGATAAAGAAAGTGTCCCCCGCCGTGTTCAAGATTTGCTGTCAAACCCTAAATATTATAAATCGATTTATAAGTTTATTTGTGAAACCGTAGAAAAAATTTAAAAAAAAACTATATGTTCCCTTTTTTGTATAGTGTTTAAGTTTTGTTAAGAGTATATTTTGTTTATGTACATTGCAATTATTTTTTCCTTTTGTTTAGAATGCTGAATTTTGTATGTTAAGTAATGTTTATTTGAGTAGTATTTACAGTAATTTGTTTTGTTTTCCTAATTTGAAGAATTATTATTTATATTGTATCCGGCTGAAGGACATGTATCCATGGCTATGTATGGCTAATAAATAAAAAAAAAAAAAATTAGTTCTATAATAAGCCTAAAAGACTTGATTCCAGGGCCGTTCAATTTTAATAAACTAGCTGTTGCCCGCGGCTCTTAGAGTATTTAACACTGGAGACGCCATTGAGCGCTTACCCCGTATGACAAATGTAAGAGCACGGTGCTCATACACGTTCTATAAAACGAGTTGCGCTTCGTGATCCGCCACTAAAAAAGTGACATCACGTGCGAATGGAGCTCCCTGAAAACGCGAGCCTGTAGCGGTATTAACATGTAAAAATAGATCTGACACATCAAACTTACAAAAATACAAAATTATTTTTCACCTGGACATTTTTTTTTAAAGTAATATTATCATTAAAAGCAACAAAACATATAATCTCTAAAAATTATCATCGGGTAATAAATGTTGCCATGTTAAACTTTTAGCCACAGTAGTGCAAAATTTATTTGCATTCAATATCTTAAATGCAAGTTGTTTTTTTAATATTCATTTTTAACTAATGTTGCCCGCGGCTCCGCCCGCGTGTAGGTCTTGGAGCATTTTAACCTTCTATATTTTGCTATCCCATAAGAAGCGTGCATTTTTTCGAGTTAAAAGTGGTCTTTGTCATTTTCTGATCCCTAAACTGCCACTATGCAAAAAATCATGTCGATCCTTTGCTCTGTGAAAAACTAAACTATCCCATGGGAACTGTACATTTCTCCGGGATAAAAAGTATCCTATGTGCTTTTCCAGACTATAGTCTATCTCTGTGCCAAATTTTCAGTAGATCCGTCCAGCCGTTGTAGCGTGATTGGATATCAAACAACCATGCATCCATCCAAACATTCGCATTTATAATATTAGTAGGATTACTTTATTTATGCTTCTTAATTTATAATTTAAAAATATTAGGAGAGTTGACATATCGACTAAGTTTACAATTTCATAAACTTTATGCCAGTGTAGCATTTTGGGTGGTTTATGTGGTAACACTGTCGTTTATGCAAGACTCAAATAGTGTTGTAGATAAACTTATAAAGGTTATCGATAAAATTACTAATCCATCTGGACTGTCTTCTAAACACATACTTTTAATGTAAATAGTTCTAACACACTAGGAATGTCACAAAATATGACAAAACCAGAATAAAGTTTTTGTCAAAAAAAGTGATCCTAAAATTGTATCCGGTATATTTAAAAAATATTTAGGTATGAATTTTGGCGCCATTCATTTATTACGTAAGATGATGTAGGGGGGGAGTCGATCATGTCTTATTTTTTCTTACAAGGGGTGGGAGGGAGTCTTAATAGTTCTTACGTAAGATCACACAAGTGCGCAATTTAGGATTATACTTTGAAAAAACGCGGGCCATGCCTATAATTTTAAAAACAAGCAACTTAGATTTTTTTATTTTTTTTTGTTAACCGGTATGACTTGCCTTTTCACCCGGTTCCGGCTTGACGTCGACTTTTGGGACACCCTGTATTCATGTCGAGATCTCAAGCCCTTTTTAAATGCTCTTCATAATACATAGCCGTTAGCCGGCTACCACACCAAAACAGGCGATAATCACTCTCAATGACATACAATAATTTCATTCACAGCATTTGCTAATCGCATTCGTTACCAGTAACACTGTATTTCTTGGCTCCGCTTATTTAATTTGAAATTTTATGGAATAACAGAACACTCCATTTTCTTACAAACTATATACCATTGGAAAGGTCGTGTTGTGTACTTTCCGGTGGTATATTTGCTGAGGTATAATCGGAATACCTCAAAACGAGTGAGTAATCAACATTTTAAAATAATTTGCAACGGCCGTCATTGTTGTGTTGCATGTGCTGACATACCTGAAAAACTACTCTACAATTAGTGTTGACCAAAAAAAATGGAAGTGTCACGGATGATGTGCAAAGCAACCAAAAACTGATAACAGTAATACACCTTTACGTCCCATTGACTCACCCGGGAAGTCGAGGAACAATATTGACTCGCTACCTTTTAATGACAATATTACGCATCGAAAAAAGCCACTGTTGATACTAGCGCAATTAGTGGAAGTTCCAGCTTAAACTCTTCCGCGTCAGTTATTACAAAGAAAGACGCTAGGGAAATAATAAGAGAAGAATTCAATGTCATGAAATTGGCTTTAGCACAGGAGCTTAACCAAACACTTAAGCAGATGGTGAGAACCGAATTTCAATCTCGAAAATCAATTCATAAAACAGGAAATAACTGCTTTGGATAATAATGTTTGTTTCTGAATGAAAACTATGAAACCACCAAATCCGCCATCGCCAAATACCAAGACACACTGGGAGAGCTAAAGAAATAGAACGTTCAGTTAACATATACGTTACAGGATCTGCAAATCAGGCTTCAGGTTTCTGAGCAGCATAACCGTTCTAACAATCTTGAGATAGAGTGTGTCCCCAAGCACAAACAGTAAAACTTGCTATCTATAATTACTCAGCTGTCTAAGGTATCCTGCAACTTGAAAGAATCCGACATTCATCATTGTACACGTGTGGTAAAAAGTAACAGCGACGACAAGAGACCTCGCTCAATCATTGTTATATAAATTGGCTACCTCTAGGCTTCGGGATACATTTTAGCGAAAACAATAAATTTTAATAAGGCAAATCCAAACGACAAGCTCAGTACTGCTCACATAGGCATTGGAGGTAATAAATCGCCGCTTTACATTGTTGAGCACCTTTCACCTAAAAACAAATTACACGCAGCGGCTCGCCAGATCGTCAAAGAAAAAGAGTACAAATTCGTGTAGATTAAGGTCGTGTTTTCATTAGGAAAACAGAAGAAGACGAGTTTACTTATATAAGAAACCAAGAGACCAGAACCGACCTAAAACAATTCTCTGCCATATCCATACTAGCTGTTGCTCGCGGCTCCGCCCCCGTGGAGTTTATTTTCGGGAGCAGAAGTATCAATGCAAGGAGTTGTCTTCTGCACTGAGACACCTATAGCGATCGTCCTGAATCTCAGGTGTTGTGACTGTCTGGATGGCTAGACAGGCACAACTCCTAACTTAAACTTCTAGCACTCCTTATAATACCCCGGGATCACTCCGTAAGTGTCGAAGAAGGCCACCGCGGGTTTTAGCTGGTAGTGTCCGGTTGGGTGTACATAAGTAGTAGGGACTCGGCCCAGCCGCAGCTCGGATAGCCATCATCCGGGCGAGGGGGTGCTGGGTCGTAAGACCGGCTAGTCCAGCATAACCGTTTTATTCTCATTCTGAATGAATTCATCATTCAGAATGATTCATTCATTTTATTACTGCCGTCCGCTTCCCCCCGAAGCGGACGGCAGTAATAAAATACTTTCCCCGCGACAAAAAAAAGTGTTGTGCCTGAAGCTTGAGATTACATTTAAAGAATACCTCATAAGTTAACTCCTCACTTCGCCCTTTAAGGGATGATTTGGTAAAAACGTTGAAACACGTATTTCTTAATTTTTTACCTAAAGCCTAAATATGAATTTTCAGATCCCTAAGTTGAAGTATTACGGATTGCCCATACAAACTTTTAACCTCTATTTCACACCTTTCAAGATATTTTTTTGAGACAAAAGATACCCTATGTCCTTCCCTAGGATATAATCTATCCCTCTACTGAATTTCATTAGGATTTGTTCACCCGTTTAGTCATGAAAAGGTAAGAAACAGACATACAAACAACAATATTAATTTTGCTGCGGAGATATTTTAAAACTGTAATATCTCCTAAGATATTCATTGAAATCAAATGACGTAAAGGGCAACTTTGTTCAAAATTAAATACTTGTGATGAATAAAGTATTTATTTGGATAAGGATTAATACCATGTTAATAAAAACCCCTTTCCAAATACATAATACATTGTTTCAGAACAAATTCGATAACCATTAAAAAGGTTAAAGTGAGCCAACCGAAATAGATAGACATATGCTATCGCGGACTTTTTTTAGAACTTTTTAAGAGGAACACTTTCGTCGTACATGATTGTTATGTAACTTTAACCGTTAACGCAGCGTACGCAACGGAAGCTCTCAAAAGGAATCAATTTTCCCCGTTTTTGCAACATTTTTCATTGCTGCTCCGCTCCTATTGGTGATAGCGTGATGTTATATACCCTATAGCGCTCCTCGATAAATGGGCTATCCAAAACTAAAAGATTTTTTCAATTCGAACCAGTAGTTCCTGAGATTAGCCCGTTCAAATAAACAATCAAACTCTTCAGCTTTATATAATAGTATAGATTAAATAAATTAAAGGCGTATTATTTAAAAAAAATCTAAAAAATAAAGTTTTTATTTTTGCTTATTTGGCTTGTATTTTTCTCAGTACTCATTACCTTTATTATCTTTACAGTATTTCGATAAAATTAGAAATATTAATTTACACTATTTTTAACTATACCTCTCTACTTCCGCCCCTTTTCACGAAATCACACCCAGAGATTGCAAGAAAGCGATAGAAAAGATGATACACATAAAAAATAATCTTAAAACATTTCATAAATTATAATTGTTTTATTTTATCTATCGATAGATAAGGACAACGCTATCTATACCTCGTGTCGACATTGCTACGCACTACTGTTTTTACACAGTTGTCAATATATGACACTGTAAATATATTTCACAACAAGATAAATTTGTAACTGTGTGCATAAATTTGCCAGTGTTGTATGAAATGGTGTAGTGTGCGTGCGTAGCGACGTGATTACATTTTGCATTTGTGTGCACATCTTTATTTGTAGTTGTACGAAGCCCCCCACCGACATTGCTGAATTTTTTGTTCAAGATTCGAGCGTAATGCCGTCTCCTTTTGGTTGCCTACTCTAAGCCGCGGCTCCACGTTTAGGTTATTGTTGTGAGAAAAGTGTACATTCCAAAGAGAGTGATCGCCATGAATGCATGGCGAATGTATCAGTCTAAAGCAACGTATTTGATTTAACAGTTAAGCATTAGAGGGGCGTTGGAATTCTACTTTCTTCTATGGGTCGGTCCCCCATGCCCCAAAGGTTGGCAGCGTATGGTCTGGTGACAGACAATTCCATGTAATCTATAGTGCGATTGTTTTTTTGTGTCAATTTTAACGTAAGACTAGGCAGTATGGTCGAAAGACTACAGCCTGACTTGGACGAAAAAATATATTGTCTCTCTGTGTCAAAGTCAAAATCGATGGCTAACGTCAAATTTCACCGATGTTTATTTTCGTATTAAAAATAAAAATATTAAAAAAATCTTCATGGCATTGTATTTAATAGATACGATTTTAAACACCTTTATATAAAATAATAAGTGTTAAAGTTGATAATGGCCGATGATATTAAGGTAATATCGGACCATATTGAAAAAGATGACGTTGACGAACGAAGCGAAAGGAATACAGAAAACAAGGAGACAAGTTGCGACTCAGGTGTTGAATGTTCGAGTTTCAACTCTGCTCCCCTATCTTCTTCGCTTAGTGTCACTACTACAATCAATTCCGATCTGTCCACTCCTTCACCACCGAATGAAGTAGCAGAAGTAAAATGTAGTTCAGAAGAGGAGGAAACTGGTTTAAATGTCGACATAAAATGCGAATTGGATGTTAACTCGTGCAATTCTAGTCTTCCGGTGTCTCAATCGCTCTCATTAGTCACTAACAGTTCAGAAATTCAACAAGAAAACAGCATAAATAACAATATAGCAGCTACAGAGGATCAAACTGATGTATCCCCACTTTCATCATTAACACTAATCAGAAGTTCTAATGTCTCTAGCCCATTATCAAATGAAAATAATGAATTTGTACCTAATGAAACCAAAGAAATAGTCACAAAATTGGAAAGTTCAAATAGTTTAAAAACCCACTTTCCTTATGTGGATTTAAAAAATATGAACAGTAGTCTTACTGTGTCATCAGCTAGTTTAAATGAACAAAACACTATAAATAATATTTCTACTAAATCTCACAGCCGAAGTGCCGAAAACATATCCACACTTGAACAAACTAGTGAAATAAATTTAAATTCCTGTGAAAAAGATTTGAATACTGAACAAATTTTATCCCAATTCACTACTCATAAAAATAAAGTAACTGCAGTACAGAAAATACCAGAGGCACCGTCTAATGCAAGATACACTCATATACCAAAAGAGATTCTATCACAAGACATTGGCAGCATTGTCAAGAATGTCCATGGGATATTTTCATCCGTCAGTGGCAGTCTTAAAAATGCATACACACATAGAACTTCGGCACAGAAAGCTAAACCCCTCAAAGCAATACCAAATGGTAAAATAATGAGTGACATATTTGAGGATGATAATGCAGATAAAATTGAAAAGACACATGACAGTTTGGAGAATATTCCAAGTTTGAATTCTGACAACACGAGTACAGAAAATGGAGGACCGGATAGTGATGCAAGGAAGGATGTGTTGAAATTACAAGTGGAGACATTAGAGAGGATGTTGACAGATCAGAGGAAAGAGAATGCATTGCTAAGAGAGAGAGTCAAACAGCAAGATGATGAGCTACAAGAGAAAGATCATACATTTAGAGATTTAGAGTGCAAATTGGATATGGTAAGACATGCAAGTTTTGTTATCTAATAATATAGTAATTATCAGTTTTTGGTATGTTTGATTGGTTTTACAATATAGATAAATTGTAAGATAAATAATTTTACAATTATTTGCTTTTTAAGTCATTAAAACTAAACCTTTGTCTAGAAATGCTTGTTCTACAACATACACTTCACAGTGCAATCCACATAAATAAATGTATTTTCTATTGTTCCCAACATTTGAGTAGTTTAATGAACTACCACAAGATTTTTTTAACATAAAATATAGACAGCAGGCCTTCATGATTGTGTTGAGTAGCGAGGGACAGATTGTCTCTCACTAATTGATACTCTTAACTGGACTGCACTGCAACTACCATCAGGTACAGTGAGGTCTCTTTGCAGTGCCAGAATAAACAAAATATATATTGAAATTTCAATCTTAATAAGCTGTCCCTGACGTCCCTAATGTAACTAAGTATTTGTAATAGAAAAAAACAATATTATTACACCTAATTTGATTAATACTAGTTGACAAAAAAATTATAAAAGAATTAAAGACTGTAAAGATATTAAAATTCAAATTATGACAGGCCCCTCTACTCAATTTTCAATTATAATATGAGCATATAATTAAGGATTACATGAACTACTCAGATGGGGAAACGAGTGGAGCAAGCAGAGCGTGAAAAGGACGCGGCGGTAATGCGGTATGCTAGCGTCGAATGCGCGCGTATAGAAGCAAAGCGCGCCGCAGACACCGCCGCCAAGAATGAACGAACGGCTACTACCGAAATGGAACTGTTGAAGAACAAGCTCCGATCTGCACACACAGAAAAAGAGAGAATCTGCCAACTTTATGATGATAAGGTTCGTTATCTTCTAGTGCTCAGTCTGATGAATGGGTCGACTCAGACTATGAGCTTCATAAAATCACTCTTACCCTTCATACACTTACAATAGTAGGTGATAGAGTAATTAAAAAAAAATCTTATGTACTCTTGAAAACAATAATAGATATTTTTCCCTCCACAGTGTCATGAACTTTTGAAGAGCGAACGCGAAATAGCTAAAGTGCGTGAAGACTTGCGCGAGCTGGAGGGAAGACTCAAGTGGACTCAGAGTAAGCTGAGAATGGAAATGGATGCTTACAAAGTATGTTACAAACATTATGCGTGAATTGTAGGTATCTACTAGAGTGTGCAACCTTCAATAGGGTAGTGACACAATCTTTTTATTTTTTTAATTAACAAGTGAAAATATTAAAAATAAACCTAAAACTTATTATTTAAATAATTTTATAAGCCCGAACAAAAATCAGTAAATTTGACGCCATTCAAATCTGCTGGAAGGAGTAATTGTCCATGACAGTAAAAGGATGCATGATATGAGTCTTGACATCACATCTCAGAATGGCTATTACTGTGCTGTTGTGCCCTCTATAGTGAGATGCTTCCACTACGCACCCATTTTTGCTCATACCAATATTTAAAATAAATATTGTGAACACATTTTTCAAGCAATTTTAATTGTTTTTACAAAAAGGTTTATTTTGCGTATTTTATTCGGTTGAATATCGAATAATCTACAAAATAAAACTCAGGAAACTATCATATTGACAAGCCACCGATTCTATGATCTTTGCTTCCAAGAACAGTTAGATTAAATAGTGTTAATTGGATAACTAAAACGAGATGCAAAGCAACTATTGCTTACCTTTAACAAGTCGCCTTTTTTGTTTATTTTTTATAATTAAATTAAATCATGAGTCCTAGTGGTCAATATATGACCAGGCCAATAAATGCCTGTCATAACCTCATGTTTGTCTCATCATCTTATGAAAAATTTATAACAAAGCTACATGTTTTTATCTAGTATCTCTTCTTCCTCTTCTTCTTCAAGTATCACTTACTAATAAGCTATATTCCGGTGTGTCAGGAAAGTTCTGAGCGAGCCGAGAAGCTGTCACAGCAAGTGTCAGAGCTGGAGGCGGCCAAGGAAGCCGCCGCTGTGAAAGCCACCGACTCCGTCAAAGCTAAACAACTCGGTATGACTGCATGTACTTTGCGCGTATAGAGTGTGCATTTCTTGAAGACGCTCCGACTGTGAATAGCGTTGTTGATATTTTTTTATTTCAATCCATAAGTTAGGTTACCTGAAACCTATTTACAAAATAATGTTATAAATCTGCTCAAAAATAAGTGGAAGGGGTAAATATTAAATGACAGAAAAAGGATGCACAATATGATTCATGACGTCATCGCCCAGAATTATCATTATACTGTAGCTGTGGAAGTGAGATAGTGATTTTCCCAGTACTACCTCCTTTTGCTCATACCAATTTTTATAATGTAAAAATGGCATAGTTTAAAGATCAATTTTGGTTTTGATTTTGCAAAATAATTTATTTTATGTATTATTTTTAGTTGCAAGTCAAATAATGTACAAAATTAAACACAAATAACTAACCGTATTCCGAACTCCACTCTATTTTCATTGTTTCTGATTATTATTTAACATTATAGTAATAAGTACTAACCAGTACTAGCTTTCTTTATGTGTATGATGAATAAAATAGTATTTATTCAGAACCTGGCTATCGGTAGTGTTTAAAAAAGGATAACAAAAAATAAAATTAAAACCTGCGCGTCTCGGGACGCTCGACAGAAGTGATAACTTAAACTAATCTAAGTTAAACTATTTAATATTATAAACAATGAAATTGTTTAACTTGAGAAAAGCTTAGGTTATTACTTAAACTTTATGTATGTCGGGTCTGCCGGTCATCAGGCAGAGGTTGTGAGATGGCTTACACGTCCCTCTCCGATCTCCAGATATACTCAGGATGCACATCGTATGATAGTACGGTAGAAAAACACGATACTAACTTCAGTTCGGAATGCAGTTATCCATGGGGGAGAATCTGGCAAAAAACCCTATAGTTGCTCTTTTAAACACAGCACAATCTAAATTACTATAACTGACACTAATTACAGTTTCACATTACGTTAACTTATTACTTTAAACAGTATTTCGGTATTACGACCCCTAAGTTACTAGCTATTCAAGATTGAATATGGAATTCTTCTACAAATGACAATGTGCACGCTGTTATTGTGATATTTTCTATTGTGCCCCACTCTGTGCGCGAGATCACCCGATAAACTACTCAAACCCACCCTCAAAATTCAATGCAAACCGCAATACGATTTACAATAAAACGAGTTATTTAAAAGTTCAATTGAGTATAGGTTTTCATGTTGCTCCGTCATGTATCAAATCCAATCAAATCATTTATTTTGTAAATTAGGCCACTAGGGGCACTTTACATGTCAGGTTTAAGTTTATCTACCGGTGCTTCGGAAATGCCCACTGGTCTGAGAAGAAGCACCAAGAAACTCAGCCGTAGGTCTTTTGTATTTTCATCATAACATGTATATGATAATGTGAGAAAAGGTTATTTATTAATAAAATCTTTTATTGATTATAAAATATATTTTACCCACTCGATCCCACTGGATCCCGATCGATCCCGGTCGATCAAATCACAACGATTCTAAAGAAGTTTCACTTCAAAAAAATAAAGCACAGATATTATGGAACGACAGAAATAGAATTTAATAAAGAAGCCAGACAGAGTGGCGAAGTGTGAACGCGTAACGTTACAGCGGTTTACCCTCCCATAAGAAGTTATCACTTCAACAAGAGGTATAATTTTTAAAAATATTGACTACCTATAATACCTTTATTATGTTTGGAGAGCTTAATGATCCTCAGATATACCAGGTTATAAACGATCGGAATAAATGATATTTCAAGTCTTGCTTAAATACTTTCAGAATCGGAATTAAAAGAGGTCCAAGCGGTGCTAATTATGTGCCGACACGAAAAGGAAGAGTTGGAGAGGCGACTGGGTGCGGTGACCTCTCAACTGGACATTAGTACAAGGGAAAGAGATGCCGCTACCAGCTCTCTCACTCGCGCCACTGCTGAGGTCACTCGAATAAGCATTATGCAGAATATATAAATTTTAGTATAGTTTTTTAAAAACATCACGAAGTTCATACGGCCCAGCGGCTAGTAAGCCGCTGGACCGTATCTATCTGATAACAAATTTTAAGACTCCAATAATTTCCTCATTAACCAAAAATCAGGCAGTCAGTAGAGAAAGCACAAGTAAAGTGAACATGTGCGGTGTCAGGTGGAGCGGCTGCAGTGTAGCAACCTGCGGCTGGAGCAGGAGGCGGCCGAGCTCGCCGCACTGCGCGCGCAGGCCGCGCTCGCCGACACGCTCGCCGCGCAGCTGCACAGGTACGTGCTAGCGTGAGGAGTGTACATGTACATGTGCGGTGTCAGGTGGAGCGGCTGCAGTGTAGCAACCTGCGGCTGGAGCAGGAGGCGGCCGAGCTCGCCGCACTGCGCGCGCAGGCCGCGCTCGCCGACACGCTCGCCGCGCAGCTGCACAGGTACGTGCTAGCGTGAGGAGTGTACATGTACATGTGCGGTGTCAGGTGGAGCGGCTGCAGTGTAGCAACCTGCGGCTGGAGCAGGAGGCGGCCGAGCTCGCCGCACTGCGCGCGCAGGCCGCGCTCGCCGACACGCTCGCCGCGCAGCTGCACAGGTACGTGCTAGCGTGAGGAGTGTACATGTACATGTGCGGTGTCAGGTGGAGCGGCTGCAGTGTAGCAACCTGCGGCTGGAGCAGGAGGCGGCCGAGCTCGCCGCACTGCGCGCGCAGGCCGCGCTCGCCGACACGCTCGCCGCGCAGCTGCACAGGTACGTGCTAGCGTGAGGAGTGTACATGTACATGTGCGGTGTCAGGTGGAGCGGCTGCTATGGTTGATACGTCATGGATTTTACAGTTTTATTATCATATAGGGACATGTATGTAAATAATATATCCTACATCAGGGAGACGGAGCGTGCGGCGCAGGCGGAGGAGGCGCTCAGTGTGCAGCGAGCCCTCGGGGAGACGTGCGCGCGACGGGAGGCGGCCGCGCTGCAACACGCCGCCACACTCACCGCGCAACATGTCGCACAGCGCGCTGCCGCGCAGACCCACGACGCGCAGGTACGTGCTACACACCTGCGCTTACTGTGCGCATACTGACATTGTGCTATGACACTGCGACACAGTGACATTGTGACACTGTGACAGTATTACATAACATTGTGACATTGTGATATATTAACAATGGGGTCAAACTAGTAAAATAGTTTAAAAAATAAGTAATGCTTTACTAACTTAGGTCGTGAGTAACGTTTTGCCATTAAGGCTTTACAACAGAAGTAGTCGTTAACTATAGTGTGTAGCGTGTACGGAACAGGTGGAAGCCCTGAGCGTGGACAACGCGTCGCTGCGCGAGAAGATCTCTGCGCTGGAGTGTCAGAGTGCGGACCTGCAGCGAGCGCTCGCCGACGAGACCGACCGTCGGAACAAGGAGAACAGAGTGCTGGCCAGGAAGGTACCTACATACTTTACATATGTATTTCATTATGTTATTCGGCAACGAACATTATGACATATATGCGAAGTTGGACCCCTATATTACGATTGATAAGCACATGTGCACGCACGCATGCATTGGTGTGCATGCGTGCGTGCGTGCGCGCTATACAGTGCATGTAGTCTAATGAGGTGATACTAAATACTGTATTATTGGTGACTAGCTTTTGCTCGCAAATGATTAATCATGACTGAGTCGCATCCGTGGCTACTTTTGATAGCATAGCTTATGGTCCACAAGTGACCCGAATTTTCATTTGAAAACGGTTGAAATAATTGTCGGAAAAAGTCAAGCCGCCTGGGAGCTTTCAGCAAAAACGCTGCCTAATCCTTTTAAGATATAATAAAACAAAGCATGGTGGGATATTCCTCTTTTATAGATCTACAAAAAAGTCCGTGATGGCATATATCTATCTTTTAAGGATAGCTTGCTATAACCATTGTATCTTCTAAAAAAATGGTCACGTACAATGCGGTAATTGGAAATCTACTTAGATGGATACAGTGTTAATCCTTATTAACTTAAATACAATTTAAATGAATAGCTTAGCAGTTATCGCAAGAAAATTACGCACGCGATAATAAATACGTGACTCGCTTCATGCGATCACCCCCTCGCCCCGCCTACCGCTATCGCCCACTGCTTCTAATGTTATGGCGATTTGACGATACCTGTATATTGTCTGACCGGTCCCCTTTTTGAGGATCGGCTGCATGTTGGCCTCTCTCCAAGATTCAGGCTCAACACCTGTGAGGTAGGACGATCAGTGCAGGAGGCAACTCCTTGGATTGTATAATTTTTCTCCCAAAAATAAACTCCACGTGGGCGGAGCCGCTGGCAACAGCTAGTAAATACACATTTTAACATCTATTAGTGTAATGTCAAATATGTAGGCCAAGTTTGAGTACCACCATTCTGTATAAAATAAATAATTTCCTTTGTCATATAAGTTTCAATATATCTTAATGCATATATTTTTGCAATTTGCAGGTAGCTGAGCTGACAGAGGAAGTGGCAGAGGCCAATAAGAAACTTGAGTGGGAGAAAGGGGAGAACGGGGTACTTAAGAAGAAACACGCAAGTGCCATAAAAGTGAGTTAAAAAATATTTTTATAACACACATGAAACTATCCTAATGTAAATCATGATCGTAAACCATAAACAGCCATAGCATCCAAAATAGTTGACTCGATTTTTTTTATTAATTTAATTAACAATTTACATTACCTAAAACCTATTAACGAAAGAATTTTATGAATCCGAACAAAAATAAGTAAATTAGATGCCATTCAAATTTTCTGGAAAGGGTAATTGTCAAATGACAGTAAAAGGATGCATGACATGTACCGTGACGTCACGGTTCTCAGAATCCCGGATTACTGTACCGTTATGCGAGGGAGATAGCAATATGTTCATATGAACATTTGTACAAAATGAGTATTTGCTCATACCAATATTTAAAAATATTGTGACCTCATTTTTCAAGCTATTTTGATTCTGTTTTCGCAAAAGAGTTTCTCTTGCGTATTATATACGGTTGCATATAGAATAATGTACAAAAAGAAACACAGGAAACTACCTTATTGTGGGGGGGAGGGGGGTATTGTCCACCTTAAGCAAAGGCTGTAGGACGTATGATCTTCTTGCGAACTTCAAATGTAATTTTAATTTTCAGGAATTAAATCGGGAGCTTCAACGTTCATTGAAGAGATGCGAGCAACTGGAGGCCAAACTGCCGCCGCCAGACGCACCCTCCACTAGAACCGGTACACTTCACACTGTACTAATAATACTAGCCCTGTATCACGACACTGTCTCACTGCTGGCCACGTTGGCCCAGTGCGGGTTGGTACACTTCACATACCTTCAAAATTCTTACGGAGAATTCTCAGGTATGCAGATTTGCATGTTTTGTCCTCATTAAAACTAAATAATAACTATGAGTACACACTTACCTTCAAAAATAACATATGTCATTTAATCTTGTTTCAATCTCTCGACCAGGCTATCTGTATCTATTAACCCAAAAAAAGTACATATGCCAATTAAATTGAAACAACATTCAATTACCGCTATAACTAGAAAACCTGACGTGATTAATATATTAATATATTAGTGGCCCGTACACTACGCATGGTCTGTATCGTGAGAACCCACACACCACACACCACACACCACAGCACGTGCGACATAAACAAAAATACCACAGGTTGACAAAACAATTTTAGATTCGATTTTAATACAATTAATTAAAGAAAATTAATCGATAAAATAAATAATAATGTATTTAACATACATATTCATTCAAATAATTAAATAAACGATAAAATTGTCAAAAATAAATATATTACCTAGCGGGTCAAGACATCAAAATAAGATGACGTTTTGCAACCCCCTAGTGGTCAGATATCAAAATAAGATGATTTATTCAGTCCTGTCAGTCCACTTAAAAAGACGATTTTATTAGCCTTTACTTTTAACCATTGTTATTTAAATTAAATATATATTAGATTAAAATAAAATATTTAGTTAAATTGACTTTCGAATTAAACAAAAGTTATCGGTTTCTTTTAATATGCCAATAAATAAGCCGCCCTACTTTGCCGACTTTGGTTCTAACCGACTCATGTATGTGTGTACTGTGTACTTTTAAACTTAAACAAAAGTTATTATTTTTTTTTAATTTGCCAATTAATAAGACCCTAAATAGGCCCTACTTTGTTTCTATAAGACTCATGTATATGTGTGTACTGTATGTGCAGGGTCGGTGTCGTCGCTCAGTAGCGGCGAGTGTCGCGAGAGTCCTCCACACGACGACC
The DNA here is from genome assembly GCA_905220505.1 of Laothoe populi. Taxonomy (NCBI): domain Eukaryota; kingdom Metazoa; phylum Arthropoda; class Insecta; order Lepidoptera; family Sphingidae; genus Laothoe; species Laothoe populi. Next base: position 3,818,691 of record HG992146.1, on the reverse strand, counting down.
GACTTCATAACGGACACGCAGACGGACTGCCAGACATACAGGTACCTACTGTTATACATACAGTCTACACTTACTACATTTTTTTCTTTATTTAAAGGGTTTATTCGCTTAGCGAATATGCCACCCTTATAAACACACTTATGAATCCATACTAATACTATAAATGCGAAAGTAACTCTGTTTGTTTGTTACCTCTTCACGACTAAACAACTGAACGGATTATAATGAAATTTGGTAAGGGAATAGATTATATCCTGGAGAAGGACATAGGCTATCATTTTTCTAAAAAAAAACACCTTTAAAGGGGTCAATAAGGGGTTCAAAATTTGTATGGGAAATCCATAATTCCTTGACTTAGGGATCTGTAAATTCATATTTAGGCTTGAGTTAAAGAGTGATTGTGAGTGAGTGAGAGAGAGAGTGAGAGTGAGTCAGTCAGTCAGTTTGTTTGTTTGTTACCTTTTCACGACTAAACAGCTGACCGGATGTGATGAAATTTGGCACGGAGATAGATTATATCCTGGAGAAGGACATAGGCTATCTTTTTTCTCAAAAAACAATCTTGAAAGGGGTCAAAAAGGAGTTCAACATTTGCATCAGAAATCGATCATTCCTCAAGTTAGGGATCTGAAAATTCATATTTAGGCTTTTGGTAGGAAATAAAGAAATGCATGTTTCAAATTTTTTGCAAAATCATCCCTAAAGTTATAGCCACCCTAATCCATACTTCCATACTATCCATACCAATACTATAAATGTGAAAGTTACTCTGTTTGTTTGTTTGTATGTTTGTTTGTTACCTTTTCACGACTAAACGGCTGACCGGATTGTGATGAAATTTGGCAAGGAGATAGATTACATCCTGGAGAAGGACATAGGCTATCTTTTTTCTCAAAACACAACTTTGTAAGGGGTCAAATAGGAGTTCATTATTTGTATGGGAAATCTATCATTCATCAAGTTAGGCATCTGAAAATTCATATTTACATACGTGTTTGAACGTTTTTGAAAAATCATCCCAGAAAGGGGCAAAGTGAGGTTAAACTTATGAGGTATTCTTTAGACGCAATCTCAAGATTCAGGCACAACAACTGAGAGGCTGGAGAATCGCTACAGGTGCCTCAGTGCAGAGGACAACTCCTTGGATTGTATACTTCTGCTCCCGAAAATAACCAAAACGCGGGCGGAGCCGCGAGCAACACCTAGTAGAATATAAAAATAATTAATAAACTTACTACATGAAACAGTCTTATACTGGCACGGCAAAGTGACCACACTGCACACAAACACACAGACTGTAATTTTTTTTTAACTGGCATGGCACAGTGACCACACTACACCTGATGGTAAGCGCAGTTCCGTCCATATACAGTATCAAGTAGCGAGACAATTTATCCCTCGCTACTGGACACAATCATGCCAGCCTGCTGTTTAGCTACTTCACACTACACCTAAAGGATCCAGGATCATAGGAACGAGGGAATACGGTAGCTGGCAAACAGTCCCACATCTTGGTGGTGCGGCAAAAATATGAATTTGCTCTGCTCTTGGTTCGGGCCGGGTGTGTGTGTAGTAGACACCACGAAGCTGTGGCTCCGCAAGCCAGTACGCGTAGTTCTGGTGTGGGAGAGGATGGGATGAGATGAAACAATTCTTCAGAGCATTCCCCATGATACAGACGGTAGAACTCGCTAAATGAGAAAATGTCTTTCGCAGCTATAGCAGCTCTAGGCTAGTTATAAAATTAGAAACGGCTCTTAATCGCGCCATATTTAATGGTATAAATACAAATTTACTTCCCGACGTTTCAACCGAGTTGAGCCTTCACGGTTACTAAATTATATGACCCCACGAAAGTGTGTAAATAGTGTAGCGTTTCTTCCTTCAATAGGGTATTTGACAATTTTTGAAAATTGATGGACATCGATAGAGAACTCTTCACTTATAGCCCCCGTAATATTTGTATTATTGAAATATACTCAATTTATATAAAATCCGTGATTTAATTTTTTCATATATAATTTCGCGATAAAACGCGTTGTCACGTGACATTATCTCTATGTGACTTCATCGCACATATACAAACATTCGTGACACCTAATAACATAACAAATTATTTGCATTTATCTGTTAGTTTTTCCGCAAAAATGAATGAGCCAGCATATAAATATTGTTCAATGCCTTTGTGTAAAAACTCGATACTAAATCCCGATAAATTGTTCATCCATGTGACAAAATCAAAAGTTTTAAGAAAGACGTGGCAGATTTCGATTATTAGCCTTTGTAATGCCTTCCTCATCCTTATAGAAGACTTGAAGACGAAATTAACACATTTACACATCGAAAAATAAGTTCTTCCTTACAATTTTGTTTGTCGTAGGATGCAATGTTTATGTGCGATGTCGTCACGAGTAATGGCGGCCCGTATTGCTACGTTTTTGGCACCGAGAGATACAGATTAAAAATTCTAAATTTTAATGACGAAAATAAAATGTTTATAATACATTAAAATAAAAAAAATGTATTTAATAAATATGTTTGCCCACTATCCTTTCTCCTAGTGCAGTTTTAAATTTTTTGGTTACACCAGTCAAACACCCTATTATATGACCCCACGAAAGTGTGTAAATAGTGTAGCGTTTCTTCCTTCAATTATATGACCCCACGAAAGTGTGTAAATAGTGTAGCGTTTTTTCCTTCAATTACATGACCCCACGAAAGTGTGTAAATAGTGTAGCGTTTCTTCCTTCAATTACATGACCCCACGAAAGTGTGTAAATAGTGTAGCGTTTTTTCCTTCAATTACATGACCCCACGAAAGTGTGTAAATAGTGTAGCGTTTCTTCCTTCAATTATATGACCCCACAAAAGTGTGTAAATAGTGTAGCGTTTCTTCCTTCAATTATATGACCCCACGAAAGTGTAAATAGTGTAGCGTTTCTTCCTTCAATTATATGGCCCCACGAAAGTATGTAAATAGTGTAGCGTTTCTTCCTTCAATTATATGACCCCACGAAAGTGTGTAAATAGTGTAGCGTTTCTTCCTTCAATTATATGACCCCACGAAAGTGTGTAAATAGTGTAGCGTTTCTTCCTTAAATTATATGACCCCACGAAAGTGTGTAAATAGTGTAGCGTTTCTTCCTTCAATTATATGACCCCACGAAAGTGTGTAAATAGTGTAGCGTTTCTTCCTTCAATTATATGACCCCACGAAAGTGTGTAAATAGTGTAGCGTTTCTTCCTTCAATTATATGACCCCACGAAAGTGTGTAAATAGTGTAGCGTTTCTTCCTTCAATTATATGACCCCACGAAAGTGTGTAAATAGTGTAGCGTTTCTTCCTTCAATTAAGTTGATTTTGAATTTAACTTTTTGTCATACCTTCAATTTAGTTATATTTCGATGTGTAATATTAGCGGCATTACAAAAGAAACCATTACTTTTTAATTAGAGTTGTGTGGACATTCTAATATGCCGTGTAATACTCGAGTGGCACTCGCTTGATGGTTAGCTCCTTGCCTGAGGCATGAACAGTGCCACTGACTATACTCATCACCATTTCAAGTTAATATCATCGGAATTTCGAATTATTTTTCATGCAAACAGGATCCAGCTGTAACGGTAATGATAATAATAATTTTTACTGTAAACATTTACAGATAAGATACCCAAGTTTGTTCGCAAAACTATTTCCCAAGGTTAGAACCTTTTGATGTGTTACTGTATAGACATAATATATTTAGTATATACCCATGATAGACATTATAGGCCACTGGACTGGTGATTGATAATATAAAAAATCGAAAAAAATATATTAAAGTAATGTATAAGTAAAAGTTTTTAATCGGATTCGGAATGGCAGAATGGAATTTATATGGCGTTCTTACATGTCACGTTTGTAAGATATTTTTTTCTCTTTTATATTGAAATGCTTGAATGTTCCTTAATTTTGAAGATTTTAAATATGTTTATGAATTTTGCCTGTCTTTATGGTTATCTTTATTAGATAGTAAAGTTAATCTGTCCAGTAACCTATTCATAACCTTCTTTACCAAAAGTAATTTGTTAGTACTATTTCATTGCAATTTTACGTTTAAATATCTAGAGTACTTTATATAATAATGGAGAAATATTTTAGTCAATAAGATTATTTACAAATGACAACCCACATTACTGAGATTTCATAATCGTAGGTTAGAATAATTTATTATTGGTATTTAATGATGGAGAATATCCTTTATAACCTGTTTAATTAGTTACAAATATTTAGAATTATTTCAGTATTATGGTATACCGTTGTTGATTATTCAAATCATATTGAGTAGTTAATTAGCAATTAAAATATTATGTAGATATGGGTACACCATATATTTATCTGATGGAAAAGGGTAAAAACTGGTAGTTTTATAATTATGTATTGAACTATTGATTTTCCTACAGACTACAAAAGTAATTGACCTTCACAAACATATCCCTAAACTATCATTTTTTTGTTGTCGCGGGAAAAGCGTTTTATTACTGCCGCTCGCTTCGGGGGAAGAGAAATAATGAGAATAAAACGGTTATGCTGGACTGGTCGGTCCGAATAGGCGAGGGGGTGATAGGTGTAGTACTTATTTTATTTTTTATTTTATTTGTTCGGGTACCTTACGGCTAAGTTACAATAATAAATAAAGAAATATGTTTCGACGGCCAATTACAAGGTTCCACTGATATGTTAATGAAAATAGACTAATACAGGTAGACTGATTAATTACGACGAAAATTAATTAAGTACGACCCAGCATCCCCTCGCTTGGATGATAGCTATCCTAGCAGCCCCTGGACAGAGTCCCTACCTCTTATATACACGCCACCCAGCACTACGAGCTAAAATCCCGCCGCGCCAGATCTTTTGCGGCGCTAGCGGGAGGGTCTTGGGGTATCCTGAGATAAACTGGGATTGCTGGGGAGGGAGGTCTTAAAATACCACACTTGGGCGTAAGGGTGTGTTGGGTGATTTCGTATGGGTATGTTCCCTTAGTTGTCTCATATAATAGACAGGGGATACTGGGGTGGAATTCTCCAAACGCCTGTATTGCACAGGACGGGTTACCCTTGAACTGACACTGGGGTCACCTCTATCATGGTTATGTGGCAAAAATGTGGCATGCTTGAATTAAAATACCTGCGGGGTTTAATTATATCTAAGACACACAGATATAGATATGGTGTGTGTGTGTGTGTGTGTGTCAGGTGCGCGAGCCGGACCGACAGACGCTGATCGAGCGCATCGTGTCGCTGCAGCGGGCGGCGGCGCGGCGCGCGGAGCGCTGCGAGTTCCTCGAGGAGCACGTGAAGCAGCTCACTGGCGAGCTGCGCGCCAAGGCACGGCTGCTGCGCTCGCTGCTGTGCGACCTGCCCGCCGGCGCCGTCGCCTCCAACCACCGCGACCACAACAAGGTATTGCACACTGCGCACTATACACAGCACACTGTACACTACACACTGCACGCTGCACACTGCACACTACACACTACACATTGCACATTACACATTACGCACTGCACATTACACACTGCACATCACACATTACACATTACACACTGCACATCACACATTACACACTGCACATTACACATTATACACTGCACACTACACACTGCACGCTGCACACTACACACTACACATTGCACATTACACACTGCACATTACACATTACACACTGCACATCACACATTGCACATTACACACTACACACTGCCCACTACATATTACACACTGCACACTACACACTGCACACTACACACTGCACATTACACACTGCACATCACACATTACACATTACACACTGCACATCACACATTACACACTGCACATTACACACTGCACATCACACATTACACATTACACACTGCACAGATGTGATATATGGATAGATGTGTGGATATGTGATAGATGGATATATTGAAAGTATGTATTTTTTATTTACGCTATCCTCCAGCCGAAAAGGAAATTGACTAAGGTTTGTTAAAATCTCATAGGACCAAAATGTAATCTGACCAATTGTATAGCAATTATAAAATGAAATAGTAAAACAAAACGATTCTTCTGCTCTCAAAAATGGTGGTATAGTAAACTTTACCCATTTATTTGTGGTAGTAATTGGCACTAAAACAATATTTTCAGTGAGTACAAAATAGAATTAAAAGAATACAACACCCATATTAATAAATAAATAACACCAAATAAATTATTAGCCTTCGATAGGAACGAACCTCATAAGGTGTTCCAAAAGGGTTCTTTAACACCTTATGGTTTGGTTTTATCCATGCATCTTTAAAAGTGAATTCAAGATAAATGTTCTTAAACCCAAAGAAGTTTACGTTTATCACGCCGTAAAATTGGAACTCTAGAGTGATCTGCGAGACTAAATATAAATCTCATGCCACCTGTTTCTGACAGTTTGGTTACTTACTGATCGCAGACTTCAAACTTCATAGCTGTGGCATTCGATTGTGTCCGTGGCATATTTTGAATAAATCATGTCGGGTGGTGGTATCGATGTTTGCCTAAATTTCGTTCGCTATATTACCAGTGAGCAACGATACCCTAGTTGGTTGCGGTACGGACTGTCAAGACGAAAGTCGTATGTTCGAAACCCAAATGGCATACACCTTTAACTTTTCAAAAAAAGTTACGTGTGTATTAAATGTTAATTATCGCTTGCTTCAACGGTGAAGGAAAACATCGTGAGGAAACCTGCATACCCGCCAATTTCGAAGGTATGTGATGGTCCAGCGTGGTAGACAAAGGCCTAACCCCTCTCATTAGTAGAGGAGGCCCGTGCCAAGCAGTGGGTCAATATTTAATACAGGGCTAGTATTATTATAACCAGTAAGGCAGTAACACGACTAAGGCCTGGATATGACGCTTTGAACTGGGGATTAACATCACCCTCAGCATTCCTAATGAGCACTATTCATTTCTTGGTGGTTCAAATGACGACGTCGTGACATCTTTCAATGAAAACAAAATGATTAACAAGTGTTTAAAGAAAAATCTTGTTCTGATAAAATTACTAAACAACCTTGGTTTGCCACGCATTCTTTGGATTTTATTAATGTTTAAATTTCGAACCAAAATAAGCAGAGATTTAAATTTTTTCTGTAATAGGTCAAATAGCTTTACGTGAACATTTTTGAAATGTGTATTTATTGGCCAGTGTTAAGTGGCTCGTGTTCACATGTGTTTTGTTCCGTGGTGCAGAAGGAAATAGCCCGCCTGGGCGGAGGCGCGATGGCGGCGCTGTGGGGCGGCGACCCGGGCGGCCTGTCCGCCGAGCTGTCGCTGGAGATGAACCGCCGCCTGCAGGCCGTGCTCGAGGACACGCTGCTCAAGAACATCACGCTCAAGGTACTACACGGCAACAATACTTTTGAAGTGAAACGTCTTTAGAATCGTTGTGATTTGAAATCGATGAAACGAAAAAGCGACAGTAAAAAGAGACAAACACATAAATCTATAGGACTAAGCCTACGAGAGAATGAGACAGAATATATGTTCGAAGGGATTCGAGTGGGATTGAGTGGGATCGAGTGGGAGCACTATTATTAATTAAGTAAACACTGTATTGATTGTTTCAATGCTTTAACGACGTTTAATTGATTATTCGAATACTCAATTGCATAAAACAGATATCATTATTCACGGTTCGGCTTCCATAGATTGCAGGCGGGCGACATAATTCGACGTAATGTAGGTTTCACTTCTGCACACACACACTTTTTTTATTTTTTTATTCTGGCGCGGCTAAGTGACCACATTGCACCTGATGGTAAACGCATTGCCATCCAGATAGAGTATCATCTAGCGAAAGACAGTCTAACCCTCGCTACTCAACACAATCATGCCGGCCTGCTGTTTAGTTTAAAGGACCCAGGAATACGGGAGATAAATAGGTAGATCTCATATTGATGTGCCAGGCTCAGCTGGCTGTCAATGTGGCAATACAGAGGTGCGACGAAGGAAAGAATCAAAAGAAGGATCAATGGTGTACTCACCCGTCGTACCCACCCATACAGCGCAGCACCACTACAATCACCCTATGAGACAGTTCATCATGTTATTGGACACAAATGAATTTTCATCCAAGTGGATAGAGACTGATTAAGTATGATTTGAATGTGAGTCCAACTGAAACTATATACACATGTCTTTTAATTTATGGAAATCTTGTCCAATATTACAGGAGAATATGGACACGCTGGGGGCTGAAATTTCGAGGCTAAAAGAGCAAATCAAGAACAACGCTGAATCCAAATAATTATTCATTAAGTTGTAAAGCGAATTATTGTATTAAATTAATTATTTAGTTTATTCAATATTACAATGAAATCATTCCAAATTAACATTTAGCTAATGATCGTTTTAATGTGATTATTGTAGACCCTGTATCATGTCTTCTTGTCCAAATGGTATCTTATATAATAATTATTGTATGAAAATGTACATTCGATTCTTTTTATTGTATTATTTGCATTTAAAACTATCTCAATAGGGATAAGAGGGATACTAATAAAATCACCATGTACAGAGTCGTACAAATCTTATTAGTAAGGTTAAAAAACTTAAATTGAAAGTTAAATTTTTTCTTGGCATCCTTGTAGCACGACCTTAAATTTAATTGTTACTTTTAAAGCTCTTGAGGAAGTGTGAACCGATTATCTAAGCATTAAATATAGGTACTTAAGCACTGCAAAAATAGTCCGATTTCGCATGTATCATTGGGATCATAAAACTAATGAATACATAAATATTTCAAATTACAAATATCAGATAAAAAGAGGTTTACGAGATTTTCAACTTTATCGATATGTTACTAATTCCACCAATCACCAACTCTATACATGGTGCTTTCATTAGTTCCCTCCTTTTCCAACACCCTGTATAATTGTGCACGCGTCACATTATTGCGATCACAATATGTAACCGCCTATTTCATTTATTTTTTGTTCATGTCCCAGTCTATAATATGTGGCACAATTCATTCTGGTTTTTTAGTTTTACTTAAATCCACATGACTGTATAGAAAGCAAACGATTTACTCCCGGTAAATCTTTTATTTCATACATTCTGTTATCTGGGACTGTCTCTCCCTAGCTGACGATAAAAGGTAATTTAAATGTCTGTTACAATTATATACAGTGTAAACTCTATATAGCGACACTGAAGGGACTGTGCATTTTATGGCGTTATAGAGAGTTGTCGTTAAATGGAGAGAAGAAACATCAGAATTAGAAAAATAAAAAGTTTATTTCTGACTATTGTTAGTAGTTATGTGCATAAAAAAGAATGTTATTTGAACGCTATTGAGTATAGTCTGTTATTTTTGTCTGACGTCTTTTGCTGCACCAGTAATTTTGTTGTATTTTTTTAGTTATTTTATTAATATCTAGCAATACTGAGGCATCTTGGTTATAAAGGAAATATTTTTCCAATAATTTTGCTGCTTCCAGAGCTTCTTTAATGCTCGGCGGAAGCTCAGGCTCATCCGTCTCATCTTCTTCATCACCTTGTTCTTGATCCTCAGTTTTTCTCACTGAATCCAAAATTTCTTCGTCTGTGAGTGAAGCCGTTGTAAGCAGGCGGTCGTCCACTTCACTCACACACACTCTGTTAATCCAATCATGAGTCACATTTGTATCAACACTTCGTGCTTCCCCACTTATTTTACCATAGTTGATATGATGACGCTGCTTGAATTTTCCGAGCCATCCTTCTGATGCTTTGAAAGAAGTTAAACCAAGTTCAGCAGCAAAATTCTCCGCCTTAGCTTTCACGAGCGGCCCCGAGATAGGCATATTATTCTGGCGCTGTCGATGAAACCATGATAGTACAGCTTTATCCAAATCTTCGTATATAGGTTTCTTTAATTTTTTGGAAGATTTTCCCTCGCCCGCAGCGTGGAGGATTTTTTCTTTATTTTTCCATATTGTGGACACGGTAGAGCGACTAAATCCAAAGCGTTTGCCAACATCACTTATCTTCTCTCCCGTTTCTATTGCGCGTATCAGTAAAACTTTTTCGTCAATACACAGTGATTTTCTTTTAGTAGCCATGTTTACAGTTTGCAAGTTTGTGAGCAACTAAGAATATGATAAGGTATAGATAATCCATGACTCCTAGTTATGAATCATGGTCAATAACAGTCTACACGTGCAAGCAATCCCAATTTGTAAACAAAAGAATGAATTTCTTAGAAAGTTCGGTATGCATGATGCCGACAGTCGAGTTTATTGCGGGCTAGGATAATAAAGCGACAATAGATCGTACACAGCTGCGCAGTTTTTACTAATTTTAGCAACTTAATTGTTGTCGTTATTGAGAGTGGGTGTAATGCTATATAGAGTGAAACATTGTATGAAAAACAAGCTAAACCAACCAAAGCCAATTGATTTCGACGCTTAAGAGAGTTTGTCGTTAAATAGAGTGACGTTACATGGAGTTTACACTGTACTTTTAAAGTGATTGACATTTTGTAATGAATTTATATGAATTGTCACTATTTAAAAAAAAACATTGTACATTTCACTTGGTTTTGTAAATTATGGTGCAGTTATTTATTATTCTTGCTGTTTTCTGTTTAGCTAAGGAATATGATAATGTTGAATGTTTAACCCAATCGAGATTTTCAATAAGTTTATTAAATAAAGTTTACATTCGAAATTGTTGGAAATGCAATTAATATTTGAAAAATTTAAAAAAATATGAACTACTTACGTACTTAACTATGCTATAAGTAGGTCGTATCCTCGGATGGGTTTGCCTATTGATAATACATTCACAGCGTGCTGTGTGTGTTTGTGTGTTGAATATAATAGTGTACATGGTTCCTAATGATCATACGTTTTTGGAACAGCCTGTGTGTAGCTTTCAATTTTATTGTTATTTATATGAATATCTGAGAAAATGTTATAAATTCACCACAGTAGTAATAAATAAACTATTTGTATCGCCATCCCCACACCATTTTAATGATTGAAGGTCGGGAGGCAGACGCAGTTCAAAGATAGCTCTTATACCAGCTTGTCAGGTAGGGTTGCATGCCGAAAAAATTTAAAATCAATTTCACCAGTATTTTTTCAATAATAATACGAGCCCTGTATTTAACATGTCCTACTTCTGACACGGGCCTCCGCTACTAATGATTATGATACGGTTAAGCCTTAGTCCACCACGCTGGCCTAATGCGGGTCGGTAGACTTCACATATCATCGAAATTCTTATGAGAATTCTCAGGTATGTAGGTTTCATCACGATGTTTTCCTTCACCGTTAAAGCAAACGATAATTAGCATTAAATACACACGTAACTTTAGAAAAGTCAGAGGTGTATGCCATTTGGGTTCCGAACATACGACTTTCGTCTTATAAGTCCGTACCGCTGCTTATTTCAATTGATATATACGGGTGTTGCTTTTTCAATATAGCTTTCAAATAATATTCTTTTGTAATAGGAATTGAGATGGTCAAAAGATGGATTTTAAGATCCTTTAGTTTATCCTGATGACGACGCTGAGGCCTTTAAGTGAAGAAGGACCAACACTGCTTGCATGTCAAGTGTAAATAAACCTTTGTTGACCATTAGATCCCAAATCGCTTGTGCTGTGTCCGAGCCCCGAACCTGTGTGAATTCATGGAATAGTGTAGTTGACACGTTTTTTTATAAGCATATTATCGAAAGAATTTTATAAACCCGAACAAAAATAAGTAAATTAGACGCCATTCATATCTGCTTGAAGGGGTAATAGTGAAATCACAGTAAAAGGATGCATGTTATGAGCCGTGACGTCACGGTTCTCAAAATGGCTATTTCTGTGCTGTTGTGCGAGGGAGATAGTGATATGTTCCCACTGCGCAACTGTTTTTGCTCATACCAATATTTAAAATAAATTATAAAGAGCTCATAAAACGGAATACATTTATTGCAAATATTTTCACATAAAGCAACATTGACATTTCTAAATTCAAATATCTATCCACCGAGGCTCCATAAACAAATAATTGCCAGTACCGTTTAAGTATAAATACTGTTTGGATAAATTCAAGTCGGGCGACCACTAGATTTATGCAACCTCAGCCCACATCTCTCCTCTCCACTCCTCTCCGCCCCTCTCCTCTCCGCCCCTCTCCTCTCCGCCCCTCTCCTCTCCGCCCCTCTCCTCTCCGCCCCTCTCCTCTCCGCCCCTCTCCTCTCCGCCCCTCTCCTCTCCGCCCCTCTCTCAACTCCCTCTCCTCTGCACTGCTTCCGCCTCAGCTCTCATCTGGCTTCTCTCCATCTCTACTTTTCTATGTCCCTCTTTCCAATTGCTTGTCCCAAATATTGCGCGTTACAGTCGGCCATCCTGAAACAATTGCACCGCAATTGGCGCAAAACACTATATTAGCATCAATCAAATTATCTCTTGTTACAATTTCTGCGTCATGCTTCTATCACTATAATTAGGATCACCGTAACAAAGCCTTAGTGAGATTCGTAAGAGTCTAACAATTGTAGGGAATTGAGCCACATACATATAGATATACACTCACGCCCATAATCCCCGAGGGTAGGCAGAGGGGTAACCCGTGCACACACTTCGCCGATTTTATTACGGTCCCATAATGTGATAGGGGCTGAGCCTATCGCCATACCGGGCACAATTCCAAACTGCGAGCTGATACCGAGTATTTCTAAATAGAAAAACCAAATATGAATTTACACGACCCGGGGATCGAACCCGAGACCTGCAGTCTTAACGAATGCACAATTACAACTGCGCCACCTAACTTACGAACAACATACTTGCGAAAATAGCTGCATAACTCTAAAAAATTGTCTTAATTCGTGCACGTTGGAGGGAATCTTGAAGTTGGCAACAGCTTCAACTTTATAGTTACCTGACCTTATACCGTCATTATTTAGCTTATGACCTAGAAACGATACCTCTGATTTTAGAACCGAACATTGTTTTACGTTATGTTTCAGTTAACCTTTCGAACTAAGTTTAAATCTTTTCTAATAATCGCAACCAATCATTAACATTAGAGATAGACAATAGTACATCATCCATGAAGACCACCAGCTCATCACTCTGTACCATTATATCTAATTTCTGAATTACTCACATAAAAAACTGACGGCGCATTGGCCAAACCAAATGGTACCCTTAAGTAAATAATAAAATAAGCCCAACAGTCACACACATAATTCTGACCCCACACTAGGTAAAACCTGCATCGTGGGTATCAGGGACTACGGTCCCACAACACCCAGACCCGATACAAATATCTGTCTGTCACACAAACATTTATCTCGGAGTGGGAATCGAACCCACTGACTCTCGTTTCACAGCCGGCTACTCGCCCGTTGCGCCACGGCGCAGAGGCTGGGAATGTATTGACAGGTCTGTTTTGACTTTTAACTGTCAAGGATGTTATGTACTCGTAATGACCGCCTGGAGTGACAAAGGCAGTCTTATTTACTGAGTCATCACTAACTTTTAAATTCGATACCCTGCAAATAGGTCTAAACACGTTAACACCTTTTCCCCCGCTAATTTAGACAAGTAATCAATATAAAGTAAAGGAAACTTCTCCTTTTCTGTGACAGCATTAAGTGTCATATAATCGACACACATAATATAAACTCCACTTTAAGAACTAATATTATAGGCGATGCGCATCCAGACGTAGAATCTCTTATCATATTACTTTCTATCATTGTTTTATTTTATTAGCCAATATCCCTTTTTCTGAATGCGCCAGTCTATATGGTTTGCTATGAATTGGGTTATTGGCGGTAAGTTAATATGCATTTCACATAAATCCGTGGGGCCTATATTTTTGTGTGAACTAGCAAAACAATCTAAATACGACTTAGAAGTTCTATTAACCTGCATTTTTGGCCTTGATCAACATCCCCTACATCAATTTCATTTAATGTTATACATCCTATACGATAACCACATTGCATAAATTATCTCCTCTTTTAAAAATTAATAAGTTCGCACTCACCGCAGTTATAACTTCACACCACTCAGCTCTGGTGATAGTATCACCTCTCGTCCACTGCAGTTGCATCTCGCCGATGTTGCAGACTCTCAGGAAACCCAAGAGCCCTCGTAGAGGATAGAGCTGGCAACTGAGTAGTTTGTTGCCCCGATGCTGTGTTGGCGAGATCTGGTACAGTGCCCTTCTGGCGGCGCTACTCTCACCACCACTTTCACAAGGCTGTCCCCAACTCATACTTAATTCAGCCCCAGCTCTTGTCACGGGGAATCTAACGTTTTCATCATTGATAACGGGCTGGTCAATAATCAATATGACGTCCCCAAAATCCATGGTTGTTGTGACTGGTGTAGTGTATATCTTTACGTGGTCTACGTAAAAGTCGAATTCCGCAATACCTTCCTTGTTTGACTTGCATTGGTCGCTCGTGATGATGTGCAGGAACTAGCTACGTGTCAAACTTTTCCACACCTAAAATATCTGCGCCTATCCGGTAGACTACAATCAGGCGCCACATGACCGGGCTGATTACATTGGATAGCAAATTTGTGTTTTTCGCATATCATTATCCGTTTTGACAGCACCACTCATACTCTCGTATAACGTCGTTGTAGTAGCTCTCGCATAGCTTGTTCTAGATAGCTGCGCTGTTGTCCGATAATTGTCAAATGCTGATAGGTAACCTTTGTACAATTCATCTGGATTGGCGCACTGTAAAGCCTGCGCATTTGCCTGCAGTTCGTCTGGCAAACCTCGTATGATACAAGAAACAGCCGCCTGGTCGCTAAGTTGACATCTGTAGCACATAACTAGCTTTTTCTAACCTGCTGTTAATATTTGGTCATAGTTTCGATAGCCAACTTCTTTCTAGACATTAATTCATCTTCATTTACATCTAAATTCGAATTATTACGGGTGTTTGTGTCGCTATCACCCTATTTCTGCAACTTTAAAGATTTTACATAATGCTCTAGGACGTTTCGCTTCATTTTCAGGTCCTTTTATCCCACTTCTGACTATAAAGAGCTCATAAAACGGAATACATTTATTGCAAATATTTTCACATAAAGCAACATTGACATTTCTAAATTCAAATATCTATCCACCGAGGCTCCATAAACAAATAATTGCCAGTACCGTTTAAGTATAAATACTGTTTGGATAAATTCAAGTCGGGCGACCACTAGATTTATGCAACCTCAGCCCACATCTCTCCTCTCCTCTCCACTCCTCTCCGCCCCTCTCCTCTCCGCCCCTCTCCTCTCCGCCCCTCTCCTCTCCGCCCCTCTCTCAACTCCCTCTCCTCTGCACTGCTTCCGCCTCAGCTCTCATCTGGCTTCTCTCCATCTCTACTTTTCTATGTCCCTCTTTCCAATTGCTTGTCCCAAATATTGCGCGTTACAAAATATTATATGACGAAAACACAGTATTCACTCCAATATACTTTAATCACAACTGTCTTAAACTTGAACCACTGAGTTTATATAAAAAGTTTACTTATAACCGCTACGCGCGAATGTCGGAAGGAGACTGCCTCCTTGACCGCCAACACGGCCTTAAATACCTTTGCTTTTGATCAACATGATAAAACTACCCTACTAAGTTGCAATATTTTGAGCAGAATGAACATTTTAAGGTATTACGATTTATCAAGAATAATGCAATCATGACAATTATGAGCTCAATTTTCAAACAATTTTGATTCTGTTTTCACAAAATGGTTTCTTTTGCGTATATTATTATATTCGGTTGCATATCATGGACATGATATATGGGATACTACCCTATTGAAAGTTGGTGAATTTATGACAGGAGCATATCTAAATATTCCATTTTTTGCATTACACAAGCGTCGTTAGTTGATCAAGATATGAGTATATTTGTGTATTATTTATAGTATAACGAACTCCATGGACTACGTACACACGTAAATGCGAAGAAGAGATGAAGACGGTATACTCTTGCCTTTTCCTACCCCACAAATGTATTCAAGGTCAGACAGGATGAGACGATAGGACTTCAAAAGGCCAAAAATTACAGTCTTCCAGTTTAATATGGTAATTTTTTATCTAGCGATTCGTACCTATATAACTGTATTCTCTTTTCATGTGGTTTTCATTTAAGTTAGTATTTCAAATCAACAATGTATATATAAAGTGTTATTAAAATAATTATTTACGTGTGTATGTGATCATTGGACAAGTAACGTAATGTTTGTATTATTTAAGAGATTATCACATTGTTGTAAAATGGGAATTTTAAATCTACGACAAATAGTTATGTTATTATGAAATATATTTTGAGAATTCTACTTGTGTTTTATTGAGCTGAACCAAAGTGTTTCAATTCTACACTACTAGTGAACATTTATTTACCTTGGCCATAAAAAAAAATCTATTTCAAATATTTTGCAGAAGAAATCCACAATATGACAAATCATATTCCTTGCTTGGTTTAGAAGACCCAGAGTCAAAATACTTTTTTGGGTTGGGAAATGCCGATCTACGACATTGACGGGGGTTAAAAATTGTATCATGTTGACTTACGAATGGCTCTTCAATGAAGATAAATAATTGACAAACTTAAATTCATAAATTGTCTTTACTTTATAATTTGTACAGTACAAAAATAACAATCACATTTCTTATTTATTTCTAACGCAATGGAAAGCCTATTTCATTTGCATGTGTTGTGTGTGTCGGATTTGTTATATCACTGTGATATGTAGACTATTCGAGGGTAACTGTACTATATATTTACAAACGCACACATATCAAGACATGCAAACAAAATTGCTATATTTACACAATCAGGAGGGTTACTCTTGACACTCCATTCCAATTTAAAATTGGGATTCTGTTCGAAAACTACAATTGGCACTCTTGAACAAAACACCAGCGCACGATTTAACTGAACACGGCGGATTTTTTGTAACTAAATGAAATAGAGTATTTACGATCGCTAGTTCGTAAATATTGTATTTCATTGAGTTGAGTGAGTTAGAGTGCCAATATCTTCTAGATCGGAATTGATTTCTACTGGCTTTCAGCCCTAACTAAATAATACATAGTGTTTGACTTTAGCAATATACTCACTATGTGAATGAGTGCATGTTTCACACACACAATAACATAGCGAATTCAAAATATAGAGTCTATCCCCCCCACACACCCGCCATTGTAACTCCTGTTTATCCAGGATCGACAATGGCATGCATTTTTTCGACACCGAGTAACGAAACTCGGCGAGTCTCTGGGAATGCTTAACAGTCTTTTACCCCGCAACGAAATTAATCAAATTGAAATATATGGCGTTGGAAATATAGTTCAAAATATAGTAGTTATTTACTGGACATTCGTGATTAACATATACATAATAAATATGTATTATACAAGGGTCGATAAAATTCATCAGTACTTACGTCTTTATTAAAATAACAAAATTTAAACCTAAAGCATATAAAATAAATACTAGAATAGTTAAATATCAAGTACAGGACAGATCCGGCTTCACTACCCAGTCTACTACTAGTCCTGTGACTACGTAGATACATTTGAAGTTAGACATAAGGCGGCAGGTCATGATTTTAATTAGTCGAGTGTGTACTGAATTTTATAGTACAACTAGATGTTGCCCGCAGCTCCGCCCGCGTGGAGGTTATTTTTGGACGAAAAGGTATACAATACATGGAGGCATTAAGCTATTACACCTTTCTATATTTTGCTATCCCATAGGAAGCGTTCATTTTTCCGGGATAAAAAGTAGCCTATGTCATTTTCTGATCCATAAACTGCCACTATGCAAAAAATCATTTCGATCTCGTGCTCTGTGACAAACTAAACTATCCCACGGGAACTGTACATTTTTCCGGGATAAAAAGTAGCCTATGTGCTATTCCAGACTATAATCTATCTCTGTGCCAAATTTCAACCAGATCCATCCACCCGTTGCAGCGTGATTGAGTAACAAACATCCATCCATCCAAACTTTCGCATTTATAATAGTAGTAAGATAAGATTGACAATTGTTAATATAGACGTTTGGCGGGCTATTTGATGTAAGTGTCATTTTTGCACATTGAGTTAAATACATCAACTGCTAAAACAAGGCTCTTTTGTTTCAGGGGCCATTTATTTTAGAAGAAAATGCTCATTAATGCATGATAATCTGTATATATAAAAGAAGAAGCTGACTGACTGACTGATCAATCAACGCACAGCCTAAACGGCTGGGGTTAGAGACTTTAACTCATAAAGATGCAGTACGTGCTTACACAAGTAATATATCACGCAATAGTGTTTTATAAACTTTAAACCCATCTTTTGTAACTTTTCAAAAATGTCTCTTAAATATTATGCAGGAATTATATTTGATAGCACTTTACATACTTTCCATAATTAAAAGTTTTTGTAACATGTTGCATTTTTGTGACAATATTTAGTAGAGTTCCCTAACAAGGCGAAGATTTGGTTCATCGAGCCTTTTAACTTTATCTAGTTATATTTATTTAAAAAACTTTGTTTGAAAATTCTTGAGCTACTGCCTCTTGAGCACCATCATCGGCTTACGAATATCAAATGCGTCTATTAATTCCTGTAACAAATGGATATTTATCAATTATTTGAGTAACTAAAATCTAAATATAAGACCCCACAATAAGATAGGATACGAGAGATTTTTGTAGAGAAAGTGTTGGATTCTCATCTTCTAGCAGATTGAAATTAATTTAAAAATCAAATGTTTAGTCCACTTTTTAAAATTTTATATTGAGTATGTATATATTCAATGTATGGACATGTGATGAGGAGGGATGAAAGGCATGTGACAAGACTGGTTGTCAATATGAAGATGGATAGAAAGAGTTGTGGGAGACATAAAAAGAGATGGATGGATTGCGTGAATGAGGACATGCGCATGAAAAGAGTGAATGCAAATTTGAGGGATGATAGGGCGGCGTGGAGTCCAAACTATTTGTGCCGACCCCACTTAGTGTGGGATAAGGGCAGGTAGATGATGATATCGAGATGTGATGGAGTTGGCGAAGCACCGAGTAAGGCTATGATTCCTACATGTAGTCCTTGCCCCACACTAAGATACCAGTCTCGTGTCGTTGGGAATCCAGAACTACGAGGGACCACGGTCCCACAACACCCAGACCCGAAAGAAATATTTGTGTTTCACACGATTTGTCTCGATGCGGGAATCGAACTACGGTCTTGTTTCACAGCTGCTGCTTGCCCGCTGCGTCACGGACGCTGTCTGATAGTAATGGGTTTTAACTAGCACAGCTCGCAACAGGGTAGATGAGTTTTCCGCATTCGCGTAGCAAATGGTATTTATAAAGCCTATAATTTACCAGACAAGCCAGATGTGAGAGCCTCATCCGTGTGTAAATATTAAGCGCCTGGCGTGTGCGTATGCTGGTATATATTTGTTAATTACTACACTGCAACTAAATTTGATAGTGAAAGATTGCCGACTTTGGTTCTAAAGCAACTTTTGGTGTGTTTTAGAAAGGTTTACAGCCGACTTATCGGTAGGCAGCGGCTTTGCTGTGCCCTGGCATTGCAGAAGTCTATGGGCGGCAGTGACTACTCGCCATCAGGTGGCCCGTCTGCTCGTCTGCCTATCCAGGCACTAAAAACTTTAATTATAAAATATTACATTAGTTAATGCAGATTTGAATTTCCTATATTGCATTATAAATTATTTTAATAGTTGTCCAACTAGCTACATTCCCGAGTTTGGTTCTATACGACTCTATACGATATCGCTGTCAACATAATAACTAGGGTAGTATACCTTCCACCGCTGCATGTCGATGGAGACTATGAACTGGTTGTCGTCTGCGGAGCCCTCTGGTTGTTGCTCCTGTTGTTGTTTGGACACCGGCGACACGAACGGCAGCTCGTACTCCTCCTCTGAAGTGGTTATTAGTTTAAGAGTTACACAAAAACATTAAAAACAAAGTCCAGAGTTTGCTTTTTTTTATATATTAGCACGGCAAAGTGAGCACACTGCACCTGATGGTAAGCGCAGTCCGGTCCAATTAGAGTATCTAGTAGCGAGAGACAAGGTCTCGGGTTCGATCCCCGGGTTGGGTAAAGTGATATTGGGTTTTCTGTCTAGAAATTCTCAGTATGAGCCTGGAGTCTGGAATTTGTGTCCAGTATGGCGATAGGCTCGCCCCCTATCACATTATGGGACCGAAATAAATACGGCGAAATGTGGGTGTACTGGTTGCACCCCTGACTACCCCTTCGGGGATTACAGGCGTGAGTGTATATGTATGTATGTAGGTAGATACCTAATTCAACATGTACATCTCCATTCTTGACGAGGAACGACAGGTAGTATATGTTCTCGACGGTGCGGCTGAAGCTGTGAGGGTCGAGCACGGTGTGGAAGTAGCTCAGCGGCTGCCCGTTCTTCTTAAACGAGCCCTTTATGAACCGCTTCACTTGGCTCACCATCTCCGTGCCCTCCTCTCTCTTCTCCAACCTAAAAAAATAATGTATTCAGCTTCAGATTAGTTTTTTTAACTTGTGTGGTCAAGTTTAACGGTAGCGGTTGGGGACTGTACCCAATTATATAAAAAGGAAAGATTTTACACATTAAAAAAAATAAGTAAACGTAAAATTAATCTCAGTTATAACTATATCCCCGACACGTAGAATGGCCTGATGCTCAACGAGCTAAGTGCGGAGAAAGGAGCCCACGACCAATGCGAACCAACAATATCCCCGGCGCAAGAATCGCACCCACTACGGGGATAAAAAGTAGCCTCTGTGTTAATCCTGAATATAAGCTCGTTGAGCTGTTACATCGCTAAAAAGCAACAAACATTCATACTTAGAAAATTACATACTTCTATAATTAATTCAGCTGGTGGTAGGATATTCATATCCGCCCGGATAGCGACCACCGTACACAGGGCGAAAAACCCGCCATAGTGGCACACGCAAGTGTGTCGCGTTCCGGGATCAGCCAGTGTACATCCGGTTTTTGTCGGAGGTCTGGAGTTGGGGTACAATGGCCATTTTGCGTCCTTCTTAGTACTCTGACACTAGACCCTCGACCCCTTCTTCACCTTCTTGCCCATGGCGTAGTGTGAAGAAGCAGGCCGGCATGAGTGTGTTGAGTAGCGGGGATAGATCGTCTCTCGCTACTCAGTACTCTATTTGGACCGCACTGCGCTTACCATCAGGTACAGTGCGGTCACTTTGCCGTGCCAGGATAAAAAAAAAAATTAATAAAAATTTAATACTGTTAGTTGGCAAATGCATTGTATGTGAACGGCCGAATCAATTTGACTACATTTTTTAGTTTATGTATGTGTAAAAGGATTTTTTTAGTGGCTTGATAGGCAGATGAGCAGACGGGCCTCCTGATGGGAAATAGTCACCGCCGCCCATAGACTTCTGCAATGCCAGGGCAATGAAAGCCGCTGCCTACTGTGAAATCTTCTGATATAATCATGTAAAAAGTGCAGTATCCTCACCTGTCGACCATCTCTGGTGCCTTCAGCGCCGCGGCCTGCTGTCTCTCGACTCGGCGGCGCGGCGCTCTCGGCGTCTGCTCCGGCGGCGTCGGCGCGAATGTACCGAACAGGAACGCTTGTGTCGGCACCTCGCGCGGCAACATCCACTCCCAGAACGATGGGTTTGTGCGCTGCAATTATGTTGGTATTCTATCAGCCACTGGTATATACAATTTTATAGCGGAGGAGCAAGTAGATCATGTTATAATTAATACCTCCAATATTAAAGCAGAGTAAGAAGATCACGTTATAGTGAATACCACCCATGAATGATCACAATACTAAAATAATTATGGGTGTATTACCGGTAGGCAGCGGTTTTGCTGTGCCCTGGCATTGCAGAAGTCTATGGGCGGCGGTGACTACTTACCATCAGGTGGCCCGTCTGCTCGTCTGCCTATCGAAGTACTAAAAAATAATAGCCTTATTAAATCTATAGGGATTAACGATTTGGTACAAATTGCAACAACGCACTGTTACTTCATATCAGTTTTCTATGGGTGAATAATAAAATAAATAAATACACCCAACAGCATTCTGCATTCAGCAACATAATACTGATCCTTTTTTTTTTGTCGCGGGGAAAGCGTTTTATTACTGCCGCCCGCTCCGGGGGGAAGCGGAATAAGAATAAAACGGGTATGCTGGACGACCCAGCATTCCCTTCGCCCGGATGATGGCTATCCGTGCTGCCGCTGGGCCGAGTCCCTACCCCCCATGTACACCCCACCCGACACTACCAGCTAAAACCCCGCGGTGGCCATCTTCGGCGCTTACGGAGCGATCCCGGAGTATTCTAAGGAGTGCTAGAATTGCAACCGGAATCGCCCCTGCGCGGTGCCGCGTAGCAGCCCATCTCCATGGAGGGCTATGGAGCCCCCGCGCACCGAACAACGACAGCGAACGAGGCCTTACCACCCGCGCTGCCGTCCATCTCGGGGTCGCACGATGCTCCGAAAACATAATACTGACCCCACACTAGGCTTTTTTTATTTCTTTTATACTGGCACGGCAAAGTGACCACACTGCACCTGATGGTAAGCGGAGTGCGGTCCAATTAGAGTACCGAATAGCGAGAGACAATCTACTCATCAACATCTACTCAACACAATCGTGCCGGCCTGCTTCTTCACACTACGTCATGGGCAAGAAGGTGAAGAAGAGGTCGGGGGTTTATTGTCAGAGTACTCAGAAGGCCGCAAAACGGCCAAACATCGTAACCCAACTCTAGACCCCCGACAAAAAACGGGTGTACACTGGCTGATCCCGGAACGCGACACACTTGCGTGCGCAACTATGGCGGGTTTTACGCCTTGTGTACGTTGCTCGCTATCTGGGCGGATATGAATATCCTACCACCAGCATGGTAAACCTATATTGTGGGTATTAACAACTACGAAGGTCCCACAACACCCAAAGCTGAAACAAATATCTACCTGTCACACAAATATTGTCTCAGTGCGGGAATCGAACCCACGGCCTTAAATAATTTTTAATATTTAGCATAAAGTACAAGTAAGTAAAAAGAGATTCCTATGGGGCTGACATGGTTTTTACAAAGACCAAAAGACCCTAAAAATTATAGAATAATTAAAATAAATATTATGAACTCATTTTTTAAGCAATTTTGATTGTTTTCTGTATTATATTCAGTGGCATATCAAATAATTTACAAAATTGGAACACATGAAACTACCCTATTGTAGACTCACAATAAATTAAATCTAAGCTACATAACACAAAAATGGTTAAGAAATATTATCACATTAATAGTTTGAAATGCATTGTACTAGAGGAGCTTCATAATAATTACAAGGGATATCTACATATATACACAGATGGATCAAAGAAAGATAACATAGTCGGTGCTGCCTTCTTTGAGCCCAAAAATAAAAATAGTGGGAAATTTAAAATTTGTAATGGGCATTTATGTATAACTAGCTGTTGCTCGCGGCTCCGTCCGCGTGGCGGTCATGTTTGTGAGAAAAAGTATACAATACAAAATACTCATGCGTTTAATTTAAAAAATGACGGATTTTCATACAATCTTTCATCCCCTATTTTACCCCCTTAGAGGCGGAATTCCCAAAAATCCTGAAACATATATTTTTTATTTTTAACTAAAAGGCCAAATACTAATTTTCATGAATTTAACATTAAAATGACGGATTTTCATACAAACTTTCATCCCCTATTTTACCCCCTTAGGGGTGGTATATCCAAAAACCCTTCCTTAGTGGATGCCTACGTCATAAAAGGTACCTACTGTCAAAATTTCAAGTCTCTAACCCCAGCCGTTTAGGCTGTGCGTGAATCGATCAGTCAGTCAGTCAGTCAGTCAGTTTCTTCTTTTATATATACAGATGACAGTGGAACTTATTGCAATCTTAGAAGCTCTAAGATATGTACAAAGGATGGGCAGTGAGAAATTTGTGATTTTGGTAGATAGCAAAAGTGCTCTACAGCATATAGCTCGATGTGCCTCTGGTTTCAGAGGTGTCTCGATAGCTTATGGTATATTGAAACAAATTCTCTACTTTATATCTAAAAATATTACTCCGATATTGCAATGGGTTCCTTCACACATTGGTTTAGCAGGGAATAAGGAGGCAGACCGTTTAGCAAGGGTGTCCCTTGTCGAAGGCACTGAGATTGAAGTTGCACAGAGTCACTTTGAAATGTTAATAAAGCATAAAGTACAAGTAAGTAAAAAGAGATTCCTATGGGGCTGACGTGGTTTTTACAAAGACCAAAAGACCCTAAAAATTATAGAATAAAAAAAAAAAAGACTCACAATATGTTGCGCCAGTTCATGCTTGTCGTATATGTGAGCGTTGCCGGTGACTGCCTCGGAGCATCGCACGGCCAGGTCGCTAGTGGCGCGAAGGACACGCGAAGCCAGGTAACCTTCGACTGTAAAAAAAATTTACACACGTTTTTTCATTGTTTGGTTAAAAGTATAGGTATTGATATTTTTCTCCTTGATTTTGATGTAACACAATTATGTCTCATTAAGGAGACACTGCCCAACAATAAGACAATGTATAATACAGTACTGTTATTATAGTTATTGTAGCTTAATATGCGCAAGAGGCAAAATATATAGAAGTCCCAAGTATTATTGGTTAGAGGGTTACCGGCCGGCTTAACACCCGCTTAACTGGAGATCTCCCCCTTCGTTAGAGAAATACTGACATCCATTCCTCCAGAACAAATAACACTCAAATATCTATATTAAATCCAGAGAATAACAGGAATAATAGGCTAATTTATACAATTTATGAGGATGTTATTTTACATACTAAAAGTACTTTTATTCCTAATTGAGTGACCAATAGTCTATTGTCCATTAACTAGGTTAAAAAAATCCATTTAATAGAAGCATACCCGGATGTTTGACTCTTTCCTCAACACCTCCCTCATTGAGTAGTGACTGAGCCTCTCGCACTGCATTTGTAGTCTTCTCCATTTTATCAACATTGTTTTCGCCTTCATCTTCTGTAAAAGAGGTGAATATATTCATTACACATTACAGAAAATTTGTGCCAAAATTGCCAACAGGCTTTCCCTTATTACAATGTAAGTTTATGTCTATATCACCAGAGAGATAGGTAGACATTTAATGAATACAGACACAGTTGAACAAGACTTGTTTCCACAACAATATTACCTAGCTTGATGACAATAAGACCTTAAATATAACATGGAGATGGATTTATATTAAAGGAACAAAACTATTTTATACTATTAACAATTATTTCATAAAAAAAATTATACTTTTTGGTATGTTTATTTAATTAGGTAATATTCATAAAATGTTTGTCATCTAACCAATTGCTTCGTTATAGCTATGTCCTTAAAGGACTGTGAGCATTGTTGTTAGTTTTAGATAAGATCGAAAGTAAAAAAACATTACCATACCTAGAGTAAATAAATCTTGTAGCAACGCTCTGTACCGTAGTTTCCTATCATGACTACCCAAGCTACTACGAGATGTTTGTGTGTCGTTTGCCGTAGACATATTATTGACTGGTAAATGGTAAGATTGACGATAACAATTAAGCAGACCACAATATTCTATATCATAATATCTTCAGCTTTGCCGCGTATCGTGATTCGCGAATCTATATTATTTTTTTCCTTTTTCCCTTGTAATGGGAAGGTGTTTTTTTTAATGTTTTGACTTTTGCTCCCTTTTTATTTTATTTTTTTCGTTTTATTTGTCCAAAGGACAGGCTATAGTCAATCGACCATACTGCCTAGTCTTACGATTAAGCTCCCTTTTTAATGTTTTTTTTTATTTCATTCTCTCTATAAAAGAGAAGGCAAAGGTTTTCCACCATGCAGCCTTGTCTGTAGTTATTTTCCCGAATCTAGGTTAAAATTGAAAATCTTCTTCTTCTCTGGTTTTTATATGGCCAAAGCCATGTCTGTAGTTTTTATCCATTTAAAAGCCGAAGCCATGTCTGAAATAATTACAATTCAAAAGGCCAAAGCCATTTCAGAAATAATCACAATTTAAAAGGCCAAAGCCATGTCTGTAATAAATAATTCACATAATGAAATCACAAATCAAACATTACATTCCCGCCATTTTTGTCACTTTTTCCTTTTGCTCCTTCGATCAACAATAGAACTAGATAACGGGTCACATATAAACTCAAAGCTAAAATCTGTCCGCGTGAATATATATTACACAGCTATATATTTTTACTAACGAACGGAGATAAAAGTTTTAAAACCATTTTAAGTTCAAAGTAATAACAGCCGTAGTACCTAGTAATAAAGTCACAAATCTTTAAAATATTATCTTATACTTACGATAACTCATCGCAAAACAATAAATTACTGAGAAATTAAAAGACATAGTTTAAATAACATTTATTGTGAAATCAACCTAAGTTGGCAAAAAATAAAGTGCCTTTTTCTGTAATTGTCTTGCGAGTTACGTCGTTTTGTTTCGTATATGTTTGCTTCTTCGAATTTTACGACAGGAGGTATGGAGCCGCATTGAACTCTAAAATAATATAAGTACTTATGTACGTCGAAGATTTATTAAGATTTTTTTGTTTATTGCATCTACGTTTGTTAATATTTGAGGCCTATAAAATCAAAGGCAGCTAAACGCCTTAATGTCGTAAAATGAGTTAACTATGACTCCATCTACTTTATTTAATTAGACATGCTTTGGTGTATTAATTTTACTAATAATTGCAGCTAAGTCCCTTGCAAATTCAGTTTAAAAAACGATATTGGCATCAAAGACAGCTAAATGCCTATCTATAAGAATCAAATACAGCTAAGAGTTACACCGGCCAATCAGAGAGTAAGATTTCGAAAAATCAGCATGGCCGCCGCCATACAATTCATGCGAATGTGTAGTCCAGTTTTTGGCATTATTCTTGTGTTTTTTATTGAATTACGTGATAATACTTTTGTTAAAAATCGAATTTGGATAGCCATGGAGATCCCTGTAACAAGAGCAAGTGCGGGCAAGGCTCGTAAAAGAACAAGAAACCCCGAGGATTGGAAAGCTAATATTAAGAATATAATGAGGATATAACCATAAAAGCAATTTCATTTAATTGAAAATTCATTAAATTTTGTAATTAAATAATATAGTTGTTTTTACTTTATCGAACGTATAAGAACATCTCTAACCGTAAGAACTCAAAATAGCGGCTGTCATTATCAAACTAGGATGTATCCAGTTACTCAGAATCAAATACAGCAATGTCCGATAGTTGGAATCAAAGACAGCTAAATGAGATTTTATTTTCAATTTGTACTCAAATATAGAGCGAGTTTTATTGTTTTAAATTCAAATTATTATTAATATTATCATTCTTTATAAATCTGTTTTAAACTATATAATATTGTAGCTACCTTGCAAAAGTTATCGATATTTGTAGCTTCCTGAATATTTGACAGACTTGGATTTAGCTGCCTTTGATTTTATATGCCTCATTTATTTATTTATTAAAGTTCTCCAACAAAGATAACACATTTTAAATGCATAAAAAATTGACAGTAAATGAACTTTGTGCATCTTAAATATAAGGAGACACAGCATGCAAAAATAACAATGTCAAAATATTATCTATTATACTTATATATAAAGCTGAAGAGTTTGTTTGTTTGTTTATTTGAACGAGCTAATCTCAGGAACTACTGGTTTGAATTGAGAAATTCGTTCAGTGTTGGATAGCCCATTTATCGAGGAGCGCTATAGGCTATATATAACATCACGCTATGACCAATAGGAGCTGAGCAGCAATGAAAAATGTTGCAAAAGCGGGGATAATTATTCTTTTTGAGAGCTTCCGTTGCGTGCGCTGCGTAAACGGTTAAAGTTACCTAACAATCATGTATAACGAAATTGTTCCTTTTAAAAAGTTCTAAAAAAAGACCGCGATAGCATATATCTATCTTTTTCGGTTGGCACACTATAACTCTTTTAATGATTATCGAATTTGTTCTGGTGTTCTGTATACATTTTTTGGCTTGGTTGTTCTGAGAGACTTCAACACACTCCATGAGTTGTGGTTGGGCTTCTCCAGAACTAACCAAACAAATTAAAAAAACAGATTATGAATGTGCCAACTTGTATTTTGGGAACTGCTGTTTTAACCAATCGACGTCGGTTAGTATTTTCGGATATATTTATCAAAGTTATCCGAACATGTAACCGAATGCTTGGCTGGCCTTTATAAGTCTCTCTTCTTTCTATGGCGACAATCGATATCCACCCTACACACATAAATGAATTGCTAGGAAAGCTAAAAAGTAACTATCAAATTAGTTTTTTATCCTGGCACGGCAAGGTGACCACACTGCACGTGATGGTAAGCGCAGTGCCGTCCAATTAGAGTATCGAGTAGCCAAAGAAAATCTATCCCACGCTACTCAACACAATGATGCCGGCCTGCTCCTTTACACTACGCCATGAGCAAGAAGGTGAGGATGCTGTTAAGGGTCTAGTGTCAGAGTAGTTAGAAGGCTGCAACAAGGCCAAATAATGTATCTCAACTCTAGACCCCCGACAAAAACCTGATGTACACTGGCTGATCCACGAACGCGACATGCCACTATGGCGGGTTTTACACCCTGCGTACTGTGGTCGCTATCCGGGCGGATATGAATATCCTACCACCAACCAGAGTGACAATACAATACAATACAAATCTACTCCATGCATCTGCTGTTCTGTTAAACAAAGTTAGCGTGTGTATTGGCCGACGTTGGCTAAACATTCTCAGGCAATGATTTAAAATCGGTAATTTTATTCAAAATTTGATATTAGTTGTTAGTATGAAGCTTAAAATATAACTTATTCTAGTTTTACTTACGGAAAGTAAGACACTCCGACCGATAAATTGCTTTTTCGGGTATTATTTTCGAAACTTTTGAACACACTGCGGCGTTGTGAAACGTGTTCACATTGGCTCTGATTGGAACGAACTAAACAACAATAAGAGCTCACTTCGAAAGTGAGCTGTTATTTGCCGAGACGTTTTTGGTGCGCCGACCCGATATTAAAAACCAGAAGTGGTAGGAATATTTTAAGAGAAATAACGAACAATCAACCGATAGCGTTATATTTTACAAACTTATGCTAACTACAAATATACAAAACGCGATGTCTAGTATTTATAGCGTACTGCTGGGTCCGGCTTTGGGGTTGCAAGTTGTATTGTTGATCGAAGTTTTGCTCCCTTTTTTTTTGTTTCATTCTCTTTTTTTTTATAAAAGTGAAGGCAAAGGTTCTCGACCATGCATCCTTGTCTGTCTTTATTTTTTCGAATTCTGGGCTAAAATTGAAAGTCTTCTTTTTCTCTGGGTTTTATAAGTCAAAAGGCCCAAGCCATGTCTATGGTTTTTATCAATTTAAAAGGAGAAAGTCATGTCTGAAATAGTCAGAATTCAAAAGGCAAAGCCATGTCTGAAATAGTCTTTTGCTCCTAAAATGGAAATGGCAAAGTTATAAAACAAGGCTCCACAAAATCGGCAACTCTTTCAAGGGTCTTTGTATACGCTTTTACAATAAGGTTCCCAATCATATTAAAGAACTAAATGAAAGATGTTTTTAAAATATCATTAAATAAAACTATGTCGAGATAATTTCATATTTTATAAATCGTTAATATAGAATGTGTTTTATTACAAGCGTATAATATGATAATGACATTGACACTTTTATTTTAAAACGGCCTGGTTTTCTAAAGAGTTTACTACATTCGTCCCCTCCTACTCCATCTCTTCTATGAGGCGTCGAGGACGTCTTATGGTTCGCTTGCTATAAGGAAGAGATGTAAAGGGAAGTGATGGTGGCTGTTGAACAGGCCCCGGTGAGGAAGGACTGTTGATTGCAAGCGGTGTAGAAAACGGTGTGGAGGGTGACTGTGCAATTGGAGAACTTGAAAGCGCCTGTTGTGATGTGGAGGGGGGCGATGGTAGTGCTGGGGAAGCTGAAAGCGCCTGTTGTGGTGATGTGGAGGGGTGCGATGGTGGTGCTGGGGAAACTGAAAGCGCCTGTTGTGGAGAGTATGGTGTCGGCGTTGGTGATGGCAGTCGAGGCCGAATGTGGTCCGCATGCCGGCGTATATTCTCTCCTTTTGGTGTTGAGATGATGTAAGCATAGCGATGCTTACGCTGACATACGACTCCAGGTTGCCAGGCTTTCTCCTGTCTCGTTCTGTGATAGACTGGATCGCCAGGTGCATACTCTGCCTTATCTGCCTTATCTGCCGCGTTTATGTTGACCTGTACCTGTTGATGTTGTAAGCTTCTTCTTTTATTAGGGCGAATATTAGATAATAAGCAATTTAACTGCCGTCCAAACATCATTTCAGCAGGTGATTTGCCAGTGGTATTGTGTGGGGTATTCCTATAAGTGAATAAAAATTCTTGTAATCGCTGTTTTTTTGAAGGTCCTTCTGAAGCTGAAAATCTTGATTTGAAAGTCCTTACAAGTCTTTCTGCTAAACCGTTTGTGCGAGGATGGTAGGGTGATGATCTCACGTGTAATATACCTTGACTTTTGCAATAGTCTTTAAATTCTGAAGAAGTGAATTGAGGACCATTGTCAGATACTATCATCTGAGGGAGACCGAAAGTACAAAATATGTCGTCTAAGGTAGAGCAAAGATTTCTTGTAATTAAGTTTTTCATTGGCCTGATCTCAATCCATTTGGATAAGGCATCACATAGAATTAACCAATATGTACCTTCGAAAGGTCCTGCAAAGTCAATATGTATACGTTCCCACACTTGTTCTGGAATACACCAAGAATAAACAGGGAGTTCTGGATTATGTGTTCTATTATTTTGACATTTGTGGCATCTTTTAACATAATTATCGATGTCTTCATCCATGGAAGGCCACCATATATAAAAACGAGCAAGAGCCTTCATCGCTGAGATCCCTGGATGGCCTCTATGGAGATATGTAAGGAGTTTTTGGTGAAGGTTGTTTGGAATTACCATCCTTCCTTGCCACATGATGATTTTATTCTCTATAGAAAGTTCGTCACGCTTCCTAAAGTAGGGCTTAATGTTATTCCCATATTCCAAATTTCGCCAGCCTGTTTTTATGTACTTGAATACCTCTGATAATGTTGTATCTTGACTGGTTTTCTCTTTTAAGAGGTCTTCTGAGAGGTGGAGATCATTCAGTCTAGCTCCTAAAAGGCGTGATTCAATTTTGTGTACTCGGCGTTCTATTTCCGATGCTAATACATCGGGATTAGGTAATCTGGAAAGGCAATCTGCTAATATGTTATTTTCACCTTTTTGATAGCATATCTCGTAGTTGTAGCTGCCAATTATTAATGCCCATCTCACCAATCTATTATTGGCTAGCTTAGGAAGATTCCGATTAGAGCCCAGTATGTGTATTAGAGGTTTGTGATCAGTGATTAAGGTAAATTTGGTTCCGCGCAAGTATTGGTCGAATTTTTTAATACCAAATAAGATAGCAAGAGCTTCTCGATCTATTACTGAGTATTTTGTTTCAGCTGTGCGTAGCTTTCTAGATGCAAAAGCTATAGGGTGTTCAATATTTCCGTTTTTGTGATATAATACAGCACCCACGCCTTTTTCTGATGCGTCACATGCAAGAAAAAGCGGTCTATTTTCGTCGAAAGCAGCTAATGGTTTTGATAAGGCTATACATTCTTTTGTAGTCTCAAAAACTTGTCTCTCGTGACTTGTCCAGTGCCATGGTCGTTTGCCGCTGGTTAAATCATGGAGACCTGCACACAACCCATGTAAATGAGGAATGAAACGTTCATAAAAGTTAACAAGTCCTAGAAATGATCTCAATTCTTTCGGATTGGAGGGTTCAGAGGCTTTAGAAATAGTTTCAATCTTTTTATTTGTAGGGCGTATACCATCTTTATCAATCGTATGTCCAAGATATTCTATTTCATTTTGAAGAAAAGAGCATTTCTTTAAATTTACTTTTAGACCTGCTTTCTGTAAGCGTTCGAATATGAGAGCTAGTGTGTGTAAATGATCTTCCATGTTCTTTCCTGCTACCGCAATATCATCGAAATATACAGCAACGTTAGGTATATCTCTTAACAGTTCGTCTAGATAATGTTGAAAAATTGATGGTGCAATAGAAATTCCGAAAGGCATTCTGTTGTATTGAAAATAACCCTTATGTGTCGAAATTGTTAGGTACTTTTTTGATTCTGGTGCAATTTCGAATTGTAAATAGGCGTCTTTAAGATCAATTTTTGAAAATAATTGTCCATGTGCCAGATTCTGTCGTAGTTGATCAAACAGTGGTACCGGATGTAAATGTTTTACCAAAAAGGGGTTCAGCGTGTTTCTGTAGTCTCCACAAATTCTAATATCACCGTTTGGTTTTACGACATTGACAGTGGGTGTGGCCCACTCCA
This sequence comes from Laothoe populi, assembly GCA_905220505.1. Classification (NCBI taxonomy): domain Eukaryota; kingdom Metazoa; phylum Arthropoda; class Insecta; order Lepidoptera; family Sphingidae; genus Laothoe; species Laothoe populi. Next base: position 3,786,211 of record HG992146.1, on the reverse strand, counting down.
CAGGTGTTATATTAGGGTCTATTTGATGTATAATACCTTCGGAAATAAGGCGATCTAACTCTTTCTCAATGTTTCTTTTCATACCAAATTTAATAGGTCGTGCTGATAGGTGTACAGGTTGTGTTCCTGGTTTAATGTGGATATTGACTTGATAATTGTTAACTTTTCCGAGTTTGCCGTCGAAAAGTTGTCCGTGTTTGTCTAGTACTTGTTTAAGTGTTGTTGCTGTTACCTTTTTTATAGAGTAGACAGATTTAGGAAACTCCATTTCAAAAGTTTCACTCCACTGTAAACCGAATAGCATTGGGTCAGCGTTCCTCATAACAATTACTGGAACTATTTTCTTCTGTCCTTCCACTTCTACTGTTACGTCTGTAAGGCCCTTTGACTTAAGTTTGTGACTGCCGTATGCTTTTAGCTTAGGTGCTTTTATTAATTTTGGGGCTCCTATACGTTGCCAAAGTTGTGTGCTTATGATTGAGTATGATGAACCTGGGTCCCAATCCATCGTGCAAGGTTTTCCATTGATAATTGTGTTGATTCTTTTGCAATCTCTATTCTGTGACTTTGCAATGCTGCAGACAACTTCACTATCGGTGTCACTATATTCCGAATCGTGATCATTGGAAGAAGATGACAATGGCCTTCTGTCCGTTGTATTTGAAATTCGCTGTAATTTAGGTTTAGGTGATCTGTTTTTTACAATGCATGCTCGGCCAGTTTTGATACAGCAGCTTTCATAGTGTCCATTTAAGTGGCATTCTTCGCATGTGTGATCTTTAGCTGGACAATTAGTATAGTCATGTTTATTGTGTTTGCCGCAACGAAAGCATTGGTTGGATAGTAGTTGACGGAGGTTTCTATTACTTGGTAAGCGTTGGTTGTCTGTCTTATAAGTTGTTTTTCTTTTTATTCGTTTAACAGAAGTCAATAGAGTATCGTGTTCAGCTTGTTCTCTTGATTGAGCAATGGAAAAAAGTTGTGTAAATGTTACTTCATTAGTCTGGCCTTCAAGGGTTTCCATCAGGTCAGGCCACTTTTGTTTCAAATCTGTTTCTAATTCTCTGTGGTTCAGTCCGGTTGCAAACCTGTCCCGAAGTTGACGTTCCAATAAATGTTTGTCGTAGCCACAGTCTTTGCTTAGATCTTTTAAGCGATTGGCATATTGCTCCATGGTTTCGTTTGTCTCTCTTATGCAGCTCCAAAAATCTGTAAGAGCTCGGTATCTGGTTTTTTTGATTCGGTATAAATCTAAAAGTTTGGCACTTATATCATTATAACTGCTATTGTCGAAGTCGGGGGTCAATGCTGTCTTCACTTCCTTAAATATATCTGGCGTAAGACAGTTCAGAAGAAGATCTTTTTTTAGTATGTTGTCCGTAGCAACTTCGTAGATCGAGCATTTCGCTTCGAAATAATCAATAAAATCACTTACTCGATGATTATCGGGATTGTACTTTTCCAAGTTAAATGATTTCATCAACATAATTTTGTTGGATGTACGAGAGTTTGCGTCAGTGCTCGTCACACTGCCACCGTCCGTTGATGTCGAAGTTGCTTTCGTACTTTTTGCAACTAATTCAAGCATCATTGTAAAAAGATTATTAATTTGTTGCTGTTGTGCCTGTTGAGCACTCAGGAACTGTGCAAATTGTTCGGCGTCCATCTCGTCGCCAATAAAATATCATTAAATAAAACTATGTCGAGATAATTTCATATTTTATAAATCGTTAATATAGAATGTGTTTTATTACAAGCGTATAATATGATAATGACATTGACACTTTTATTTTAAAACGGCCTGGTTTTCTAAAGAGTTTACTACAGTTTTAAAGCTACTATTAAGCAAAAACTAAGTAATAAAGCCTATTACAAAATTTCAGAATATTTAGATGACCTAAAGGCTTGGGAATAAGTTATCCTATTACTTAGAAGCGTAGCCATTAAATTATTATTGGGAACTTTAGGTACATATATATAGTAATGCCAATATATTTATTTCTTTAACATTGCGAACTTATATGCCTTACATGACTTTACTTGATATTTTGTGTCTAGTATTTCAATTGTTGTATTCAGTCTGGGTATGTCATGCTCGCTAAAGTGTCTGTGCTTGCTGCGGCGCCATGTGCCAGGTCGGTCTCTTCCCTGTAACATGGTTGAGGAGGCCGATGGCTGACACATGCGTCACTACTCGTGATCGGGTGCGGCTCGTGTGGACTGGTCTGCTCAGACTGTTTCAGTAAGGACCGACTGCTTTAAGAAATCAATTTTTTTTTATCACTATCACGACGGTCATGTGTGGCACTAGGTCTTGTAATGAGTTCTATTTCACAATATTTCAATAAGGCAACTTAACATACATTGAGCTGCTCTAATCTAAGGTAATTAAACTTAAATCGTATATATTATATGACCTATGATCATGGGCGTATATAAGGGGGGGGTTCAGGGGGTCCGGACCCCCCCCTTAGCATACGACATAATAAAAAATCGCGGACTACTGATAGCGGATAATATAGACGGTTAGCAGGCTATTTGATTTAAGTGTAAATTTTTGCAGCATTCAGCTATATGCATATTTGGAATTCACAGATTTTTCTACGACTTTTGAGCCTAGTTTAATTTTTTTCGTGTACTTTTTAGCGCTTAAATCAACTGGTAAAACAAGACTGCTTTTTTTTCAGGGCACATCTATTTAAAAAAATACGACCGAGTCTTAAGTAGTGACTACTCAGTAGTGATGAGTGTGATAGTATATGATGTACCATAAGTACCTGGAGGGCAATTCTCCTTTCATTCAAAATAATTTCGTACTCGAATCTACAGTTCGAATCATTTCTCTATTACGTAATTTCGAACTACGAAGTTATTTTTTTAATGTGGCATCCATATCCATTTGAATTCGAGTCTTTACTATGAGATTATACTAAAAAATTTGAATTTCGAACTAAAAATCTATAAGTATTTTAATATCCATAGTGTCTCGAGCCTCATCAAATGTGCATCCACTATCCAGTTCTTGAACATGTTTTTGGACTCTTCCAAGCATTTTATCTTTCTAAGACTTTTAGTTAAATCATAAAAAAACACGAGATTGAGTCTTTTTATGGGTAAACACATTAGCATATGGCATCATATACGCAGTAAGTTAGGACCAAAATAAAACAATATGTTTGGGTGTCTAGAGGCCTTCATACGTACAACATTACCGCACCACCTCCTAGAGCATAGACTATATACGTAAAATATTAATGTTAAGGAAACAATCTTGCCACTTTATCTGGAGAATTCACCTGATGCAGTTCATTTGAAATTTGTCAAGACGCCATATGGTTTAGACGCCATTAGGTTTCAGTGGTTTAAGGCAAACTCGGTCAAGAATGGCGTAAGCCTGGATGTCATTTTCTACCTACTACAATATCATCAAGCGTTACTTAGCATCTTGCGGCGTACCCTGCGACTGCTGGGAAGAACTTTCATGTCACTAGACCGAATGGCGTGGCTCAATACGAAAATCATGTGCACATTTTGAGGAAACATGTATGAATCCAATGCCTTGACGCCCAGCGTGAGCTGCAATAAATAAGACCTAAAACTGTGTACACTTAGGGTTGGCCCTAAGTGTACACGACGCGCGTCGCCATGCACTGTAGTTGAAAAATAGTGACGCGACGTTTCGACTCTGCGCCAGTTTGAGTTTACTCTTACAGCTACTCTTCTAGACAACTGTTCTCAACTGACAGGGCTTTTACAACAAAATTAGGGCTACCTAGTCACATATGCTCACATTGGCGAAAAAAACTTATTCCAAAAGTGCAAGGTTCGCCGTCGAAGGATACTTCTTGGAGGACATCATCATCATCATCAAGTTAGGACACAATATTGAATGTTTCGAATTCGAGATGTACGTCTCGGACGGTCTGTACCAGTCGAAGCAGTTCGAGCGATAACCTTCGTGAAATGTTCGAATGGTAATTTTCAGAATAGCTCAAATATTTTGATTTGTAAAATAATTTATTTATGAACATTTGACATTGTAAACTTACAATCAAAACCTTCGAGAAACACCGGTCTCGACATTTCGAGAATAGCTTAACTTTACATTCACTCGAAAAAAGTTCGAATTTGAATTATTTTTCGTATACGAAGTTGATTCGAGTGCGTGAGAATTGCCCCTTATATTCGTACCATCAAGACCTTCGAGAAGCAACGGACTCGACATTTCCATAATAGCTTAACTTTACATTCACTCGAAAAAAGTTCGAATTTGAATTATTTTTCGTATACGAAGTTGATTCGAGTGCGTGAGAATTTTCTCCCTGAGTTCTAACATCTCATCTTGGTAATAAGCAACATTATAGAGGAAGAGCCCGTGAACCCCAGACCTACGTTATTTTATAAAAGCTGAAAGTTTGTCAGCGCATGCTCCCAACACAGGTAAGAACGATGGACCATTATGAAGTTTGGGTTACAGTGGCTTTGGCAGGTAAGAGTCACTAAAGGTGTGTAAAATACCGATCTAAATACATCAAATAATAAAGTGCGATTTTTTGGTATTACCTTTAGAATATTATTAAAAATCACGTTATTCATCGCCAGACACTTAACATCGTGGCAACCCCTTGCCAGACACCCTTAATGGTCATGTAATTATAATATTACTTACGTTATAGTATAAAAGCTGATTTTTATAAATAATACTTGGGTAATAAATAGATGATGTTTCCTCATTTGCCAGACACTTTTGATAGTTCCAACCCCTTGCCAGACAAGCATGTAGGGTAGCTGTAGGAGAGCGCGAGTATGGATTGTACAGTCTTACTATTTTGTAGTTTATGATGGTATCAACCAGTCAACAAAGACAGGCCAATAACTGATTTAAAATTCACAATTATTTTCAGTTTAATTATTAATTGTCAGTTTATGATCTAGGAACACATAAGTACTAACAATCACAATGTTATTGAAATAAACTATTATTTAAACTGCAATATAATTTACAAAGTGTTACAACATAATTAACTTTCTGTATTGACTAAGAGTAGTTATTAAGATTTGTTTTATATTGTAAATTTGAGAAAATTTTAAACTTTTTTGTGGTTACAGCAACACTTAATCTCTTACCATAATATCACTGACTAATTAGCAGTTAAACAAAAACTTCAAATATTAATTAAAGTACCATCAGTTTTTATAAAACTAAAAGATGAATAACCATCAGATTTTAACACCAGAAATTAAAACAAAAATGATTAAGGTAGGAAATAGAACATGGTATTTTTAACTTAATGAATTGTTTAGTTTATCAGAATGAACAAAATTAAAACTCATCCTGTAAATTTTAAAACCAGAAGCGACTCACCAAATTTTAAATATATCCATAGGAACATGACCTATGTAGGTAGGCAGGCAAACAACCAGCTATCTCAGTACTTGCACTACCAGAGAACCGCCTCAACAACTCAACAGCGCCAGGGGACACCATCCACAGCAAATTTTAACACCAAAATCATTAACACAGTAAACATTGACACTTAATTTTGATTATCGTTTAAACGATTTAGTTTGGAACATAAAATAAATCAAAATGATTTACAAAACTTAAGGGACTTACTATAATTTATAAACATAGCACATCCAAATGATTCTCTACATTCGCAACCTAGAAATTTACTGGAGACTAGCAAATTTACAGTACCATTGAGCACATTTTACCACGTGTAAAGCGGTAGCATATTACACTTTACCATCACTATTTTATTTCGGATGATAGAATTTCAATAATATATAAATTTTATAATACACAACCCAAAAAAGTGCATAAAACTAATGATTAATGTTTTCCGAACTCTCAAACAACAAAAATAACATGTTACGAGACTGTAGAATTCACATCACCTGATTTACGATAGTGGATGTCGAGTTCAATCCCACTTCTGATATCCGGGTTCTATGTGTTGTGGTCAGAATGGCTGAGGTCATGACGTCATCATAGGTCATGACTATGAGAGTTATTCATCCTTCTTTGATCTTCAGATAACCAGGATGCATAGCGTACGATAGTTCAGTAGAAATAACACACTTTCTGTTCATTGTTTATTAAGCTACACCGGTTCGGAATGCAGTTATCCACTAGGAAAGAAGCCGGCAATAAAACCTGTAGTTGCTCTTTTAAACATATCACTTTTACATCAGTTGACAATTACACTTTTTACTTATTCAGTCCAATAATTAACAAAAACGACAACCGGCCTTCAATAATAATATTTTTACATTGTATTTTAACCTGTTATTGAAATAATAAATTAATTTTTTTAACAATTTAAGGTAGTTGTAGCATCGAATGTATTTTCTTAAAATGTTTTTAAAATTTACATAGACTATCAGTAGAAATAACAACTGCGCAGTGAGGGACCGCGGTAGACTTAACTCGCTATCTCACCCATATGCATACTGCCTCGCGCTCTCCTACAGCTACCTTACATGCTTGTCTGGCAAGGGGTTGGAACTATCAAAAGTGTCTGGCTAATGAGGAAACATCATCTATTTATTACCCAAGTATTATTTATAAAAATCAGCTTTTATACTATAACGTAAGTAAAATTATAATTTCATGACCATTATGGGTGTCTGGCAAGGGGTTGCCACGATGTTAAGTGTCTGGCGATGAATAACGTGATTTTTAATAATATTCTAAAGGTAATACCAAAAAATCGCACTTTATTATTTGATGTATTTAGATCGGTATTTTACACACCTTTAGTGACGTTTACCTGCCAAAGCCACTATAACCCAAACTTCATAATGGTCCATCGTTCTTACCTGTGTTGGGAGCATGCGCTGACAAACTTTCAGCTTTTATAAAATAACGTAGGTCTGGGGTGCACGGGCTCTTAGACCATTAAAATAGTTATTTACCAAAAATAAATTGACTTCACTTGACATTTGATATTTTGACAGTTGTTATGTAAACAATAAAACAAAAATGAATGAAAATCTGCGGCAGATTTTCATCCATCCAAAGTCCAAATCCAAATAGCAAGTAGCAATTTTTTATTAACTAGCGTTTTCCCATTCTATGTTTAATTAATTTCTAAATAACTATGATTTGAGCGGTTAGATTTTTAGCTTTTACCCGCGGACCCCCCCCCATGTAAAAGCTATAGCTACGTCACTGCCTATGATTATTTATTTATTTATTTATTTATTAAAAAAAAAATCCACAGCCCTTAATACTAGAGTGATACAATCTGATATACATATCTTATGGCCAATAACGGATTTACATTTTATTAACACAATTAAATACAGGCAGTCAAAAGTGAGATAGTAATTTTGAAGAGCGTGTGTATGTGTGTGGGTGTGTGTATGTGTGTATGTGTGCATGGGTGTGTGTGTGTATATGTTTTTATATATATATATATTTATTTATTTATACATTGTCTTCGCGAAGGATTTTTAAAACATCACATTTAAATTTGTTTTTACTTGTATGAAAGATGTCAGCTGAAAGAAACTTCTTATTGTAAGTTCTTTGTAGCCGGCTTACTAATGAGTTTTGCGCGTAATTCGTAAACGAGTGAGGAACTGCAAAGAGACTCAGGTTTCGTGTGAGTCGCTTTGGTGTGTAAAAACGTAGAATTTTACCTGTGAGATAAACGCAGTCAATGTATCCATTGCAGACACCATGTAAAAAAGTCATATCTATTAATGTGCGTCTATACTCAAGGCTAGTAAGTCTATGATAACCACAGGAATCTTTATAATTGTTAACGTATCTGTGAGTCCTATAATTGAGGTGTTTGACAAACTTGCGCTGTATGCTTTCAACACTACTGATGTATGTTATATAATGCGGGTTCCAGATAATACTGCTGTATTCAAGAATGCTTTTTACGTATGAGTTATAAAGTAATTTTAAACAACTTATGTCTGTAAAAGGTTTACTAACTCGCAAGATAAATCCAAGGCTTTTATAAGATTTTTGAACTGTAGCATCAATATGTTCAGAGAAAGTCAGTTTATCATCTATTAGTACGCCCAAATCCTTAACTAATTGTTGTTTGGTTATTTTTAATTTACTTATTCGATAATTAAATGATATGGGAGTTCTTTTTCGAGTGAAAGAAACATAGTGACATTTACTTATATTTATACCAATACGGTTTAATTCGTAATATTCACCAAGTCGATCAAGGTCACTTTGGAGATTTATACAGTCTGAGGATTCCTTGATTTTCATAAATATTTTTGTATCGTCAGCATACATCAGAAATTTAGCGTGTTGAAAGCATTTATCTACATCATATAAATAGGCTGCGTATAGAAGAGGTCCTAAGATGGAACCTTGTGGGATACCAGACGGGATTTCAATAAAGTCAGAACGAAAGCCCCCTACAATGACTGCCTGAGATCGGTTATGCAGATATGACTCCATCCATCTCAGCAGATTCCCCCGAATACCTAGCTCATAGAGTTTCCGCAGAAGCATAACGTGATCTACACGATCAAAGGCCTTCTCAAAATCGGTGTAGACCACATCAACCTGAGAGCCACCGTCCATGTTAGTAGCGACATAATCAATAAAAGTACCTAGGTTAGTTGCTGTTGACCTTCCCTTTATAAATCCATGTTGTTCGGGAGGAATTAAGTGTGATATTACAGGATATACTTGTGCGTGTACATTTTTTCTAACAGTTTACTAAGAACATTAAGTATAGATATTGGCCGGTAGTTTTCGATCGAAGTTTTAAGACCTTTCTTGTAGGTTGGAATAACATGGGCCTTTTTCCAAATATTCGGAGAATATCCATCATGCAAACATCTGTTAAATAACAACGAAATTGGTAAGGCTAATACTTTAGCACACTTTACGAAAAATATAGGAGGCAGGTTGTCACAACCGGCACCCTTATTTATATCAAGCTTGCGTATTAGTTTTTGAACTTCTTCTGGACTAATTAAGATGTCGTGTATTATATTTAAGTGTAAACTCTCGGTATTAATAGATGGTGATACATAATTTTGTGAAGGTAGACTAAAGTTTTTTTTGAAAAATTCATTAAATGCAGAACATATATTTACTGGGTTATCTATTTGTGTGTTTCTATAAGTCATATGTTGGGGGAAATTGGAGCAATTTTTGCGCTTTGACTTTACATAATTCCAAAAGAATTTAGGGTTGTATTTAATTGTTTCTTGAGCAAACTTTGTATATGATACATAACATTCTTCTTGTAATTTCTTTTGTCTGCTCCTTAGTTCCGAAAAGAGTTCATAGTCAAGTTTATTTTTGTGTTTTTTTTATTGTGTTATTATAATTATATGACCAAATATTGTTAACCGATCTGAAAAGAGCAACGCTATAGTTTCTTGCCCGTTCTTCTCTAGCGAGACTGCATTCCGAACTGGCGGTAGAGTGAAAAAATTGACTGAATCTAAATGATGTATAACATTTTATGGATTCAATAAATATTTGATTTTGATTTTGATTTTTTTTGATTTTTACGCCGTACAGCCCAGTCTTTCAAAAGTATTAAAATGCTCTTTGGCCCAGTCTGTCATCAATTTATCTGAAATCTGGTTCAAATCGATAAGCCCAAATACATGTCTGTTCTTCTATTAGAGAGTCACAGCTGATTTAAAGGGGCGTGTTTTATAGTTTTCTTCATTTAGGAGGTCAAAGAAATGCAAAGAGTAGATACATACTACATACGGAAATATATGGCACAAAGACTATTTCTAGTCTAGAGATGAATAGTTTTTATGAAACCTGTTGCAGCAATACGTTGCGTCGGAACTAAAAATGTGTGTTGCTTTAGTAACGTTTAAGAACTAAAAGCATTACATTTATTGCTAATGTAACGGAATTTAACGTAATTTTTAACCGACTTCAAAAAAAGGAGGAGGTTCTCAATTCGACTGTATGTTGTTTTTTTTTTTTTTTTTTTATGTTTGTTACCTCGTTTCTCTGTACTGTGTGAACCGATTTCGACCATTCTTTCTTTGATTGAAAGCTGGTGCTTGTCATTTGGTCCCATAAAAATATGGTGAAGATCTGATGAATATCTTCGGAGCTGGAGAGGGTAACTCCTTAAAATTAAGTAGTATTCCAGTGGTTCTTTTTGCATTATTAAGTGGTGTTTTCTTTTGGTACTCTATCTAACGTACCTATTTTATATTTGTACCACTAAAAAGCTAAAAATAAATTATTACTTTTTAAATAAAAATAAAACCGCCTTCAAAAAAACCCAGACACAACTAAAAAGCAAAAAATAATTGGTTACATTTACATCAATTAATAACATACAATTTAAATTCAATTATTTGGAGTCGGTGCCAGCCAAAATATGGAAAAAACAGAATAATCAGGCATACCAAAAATATATAAAATAGATCCATACTTGATTTTTATGAATCTAAAAGTAAAGAAAACAACACCGGCACCGACACCAAAAATAATTGATTTAAATTGTATGTTATTAATTGATGTAAATGTAACCAATTATTTTTTGCTTTTTAGTTGTGTCTGGGTTTTTTTGAAGGCGGTTTTATTTTTATTTAAAAAGTAATAATAATCACTAGATTTGCGTCTTTATTTTATATTCATTTAACCTTTTGGTTTACGGCTTCTTTAAATCCAAGTTGGCAGCACTGCTCTTATAACCGATTCCCCCCAATAAATTATAATTAAAAAAATAATATTTCCCCAAATTTAAAAAATTGTGTTGAAACTTGAAGTGCGCGGCATAAAGACAAAAACTATTGTACGAATTTAATTGTGATTGAATTAAAGATTTTCTATGATATTGTGTATGATGTTAAAAATATTTATTGTAAATATTATTGTAATATTATTAGTGTAAATTGTAAAATAACTGTTTGTTGTTTCAATGCCAATGACATTAGTTGATAAAAGAGGTTATATCGTGATTTTCGAAATTTATCGTATTAAATGGATTCGCCACCAGCCCAGGAAGTAACAGAACTACTAAGACAATGGGAGGAGCAGCATACCCAGCCGAATTACGACCCCATACCAACTTTGACGAGGTAAATATTGTACTATGAATTTTGTCAAATGTCACACAACTTTGGTTTTATACCTACCGTATGCAACACATGTGCTTACGCTAAAAATATATTAACTGTTCCTCTGAAAGCTATTTACTTGCATATAATGAAAAAATATCCTTAGTTCTCTCATGTCTTAATATGTGTATTTTTTGTGTAGTACCTGTTAGAATAAATTTATTCATAAATATTGTTTAAAACATTGAAATTAATATTTGTAACTATAAAAATTTAAATTTCATTATTCCATGTCCAAAACACATAAATATTATTGATAAGAATCAGTAAACAGATAATTTCATGCCACCGCAGAACAAACTAGGACTGGGACAAGATTCTCAGTTAGTTTTTTTTTAATATTATGCAATAATATTATTACAAATTTATATTAATAAAATGTTTACCCAACACTGGTTCCAACCAGCTACTCTTGAACTCTCCCAATTCTGATCAATCGGTGTTGGATTTCTGAGATCTCTAACTCTTGATAGCCCTCTAATATGGCAATCTTAATCCCAATTACTTCATATCAATCTGAATTGGGTTCAATTGCTGTTTTGTTTAAATACCAGAATCCACAAGTAATAATATTCCATCAAAATCAGGACCAGAAATAATTATTTACAGTTTACATAAATGAGAACTGCTAACTGTTTGTCTTGGTGAAGGGATCACAAACAAACCTCTTATTTTATAGCTGGCAACTAGTCTGCTGCACAGAAGCGGTCAATATTATGTTATATTACGAATTATTAAACAATCTTAATCTGAACATTATTTCTAAAACATTAATTTTTGGACCCAAAAGTAGTTTCAGGTGCCATTATCTGAAATATACTCTGTTCTTTACATAAAAAGAACTAGAGTTAGGAAAAGTAAAATACAATCGTGCAACAATGATCATTAAATGAATCATTAAGTGGTGATCATTGTTTATGTCCCTATTAAAATACCCACCTTACATAGCTCTCAGTTTTACTGCCTACAAAAGATACTTAATCTTTTTTGGTGTGACATCAGTTAACATACTACACAAGTACTACATTGTTTTTTACTTTTACACTGTTAGAATTTCATGTTTTTACAGTATAGAAACCATATCAAAAATATCATAGGAAGGAGGGAACACAGTAGCTTGCTAACTGTTCCACAGCTTGATGGTGCGTCAAAAATACGAATTTGTGAACCTCTTGCTTCAGGCTAGGGTATTAGACACCACAAAGCTGTTGCTCTGCAATCCAGTATGTTTGGTTCCGGAGTGGAAGGGAGAGGATGGGATGAGATTAAACATTCTAAGAACATTCGACCTGATACAGACAGTAGAACAGTCTAAGAGAGGAAATATCACTAGTGGCTCTAGGTTGTTACTCACATCTGCATTATTCACAATGCGAAATCAAATGCTTGCCGCTGCAATCCATCCAAGGCATCTACTAGATATTTAGCAGAACCGTCCCAGAGGTGAGAACAGTATTCCATTCCCGACTGCACCTGAGCTTTATATAAGCGGTAGCTGACCGGGCTTGAAAAACCACCGCACTCTGCTCAGTATTTCGACAATGCGTGAAGTGGCGGATATTACGCTCTCGACGTGACTCCTTGGATCAAGATTACAGCAGATATCCCATACCTAGGATTCTAAGGTCATTCTGCATTGAGATTGGAACACCCTGAAATATGGGGTGCACTTGCACGAAAAATGAAATGAGATCCAAGGCCTGGTTGAGCTCAATAACAAGTTCCTCGCGTCTCCTCTCAGTATCCGCCTGGCAACGAAGGAGGCTTGCTGCAATAACGCCCATGAACCATGCTATCATCTGCATAGCAATGAATGTTGCCAAGCCACAACATATCATTAATTAAGAAGAAACAATGTGGGTGAAAGCAAAGAGCCTTGTGGTACTCCGGGATTTACAGATATGCTGTAAAGCGTGTCTATCAATGAGGACACGCCTTCTACGCACATGCAGAAAGACGGAAATCCACTTGCACAGCTCGTCGGACAGACCGTATGCCGGGAGCTCAATCCGTCTAGAAAATCACCTGTTGATTGGTTATGACGGAACCGTATTGTCTGTCACTTGCCAACAAGTGATCCTCCAGGTAGCGAACCATTTGGCTGTTAATCAGTAGCTCAATGACTTGCACTAACGTAATGGCGATTGGGCGATAATTGTTAGGGTCTGTCCAATCACCCTTTTTGGGGATCTGCATTTTGGCTGGTGGTAGGATATTCATATCCGCCCGGATAGCGACCACCGTGCACAGGGCGAAAAACCCGCCATAGTGGCACACGCAAGTGTGTCGCGTTCCGGGATCAGCCAGTGTACTTCCGGTTTTTGTCGGGGGTCTGGAGTTGGGGTACAATGGCCATTCTGCGGCCTTCTTAGTACTTTGACACTAGACCCTCGACCCCTTCTTCACCTTCTTGCTCATGGCGTAGTGTGAAGAAGCAGGCCGGCATGAGTGTGTTGAGTAGCAGAGATAGATCGTCTCTCGCTACTCAGTACTCTATTTGGACCGCACTGCGCTTACCATCAGGTACAGTGCGGTCACTTTGTCGTGCCAGGATAAAAAAAAAAAAAAAAAAAAAAAAACATTGGCGGTCTTGTGTTGTGCCTGAATCTTGGTGGGAGGCCCAAGATGCCTGGTATAGGCACGTCAGTTCAGGAGACAACTCCGCTGCACACTTTTTAAGAAAAGTAATAATAGTCAAGAGTATAGAATTAAAACAAAATTTTTTTGCTATTTTATACTATTATATAAATGCGACCGTCACACACCAGTTGTATTTAAAATATCTATAAAATATACGGTGCCACACGTCAGGTGTGTAAAATATCTATACACTAATGTAGCCCTCATACACCTGTTCTGTTTTCACCAGTGCTATGCACACGGCAGGTGTGTTAGACTGTCTGTTCGTAACGCAAATTTTTACGCTCTTTGTGTTGCCTCCACAAAGGTGTGTGTTTGCTATGCGAGTGAAAATATTGACGTGTTTGATAAGGGTTACTTTAAATCCATTCTTGGCACAGTCAAACTATTTTATATGTTAGTATGTTAATCTATACATACGTAGATCATTTTTTTTCATTGATTGTATTTGCATGTAAGCAACCTCATCACATCCATGTGATGAATGAAATGAAACAAAAATCTATTTCATATGTTTTGTTTGTGTAATTCGTTTTATGACGGTGACAGCTATTCACTTAGTTCTAATTATCATTAGGAAAATAAAAATAACCTATTTCAAAAATCCTGAAATAGATTTAGTAGCCCATTCTCAACAAACTACCTCAAAAACTTTTTAAATACTAATAATTAGAAATAAAACTATTTTTACGGATTTTATCGCGAAGTAAAATTTGTTTTATTTCAATTTGCAATATTCACATAAACTACTCAAATAGATTCAGTAGCCCATTCTTAACAAACTACTTTCAGAACTTTTGAACACTAAAGGTAATACAAATATTTATAAGAAGAAGAAGATAAAGATTAACTTCATACAAATAAGCAAATACATTTTAAAAAGTATATTACCAAATTCAAAGAGGCTGGGTGTGGGCTATTTTTGGGTGCAAAGAGAGTTCAACATTTGTGTTAGTGTTTGTAACATTGTGTCCAGTATTTAACATATATTTTGCATACAAAAAAACCTCAACATATAACTATTCTTTAAAATAGTTCTGGGAGGGTATTCATCATTCATCGGCATTCTCTTTCACAATAGTAATTCAAAATTTTGACATCACTATGTTGTGCAGCATTATCATTTGAGTGTAATTATTTAATATTTTAGTAAATTCAATATATTATTATTTAGTATAAATTTATTTAACTTTAATTTCTATCAAGGTATAGGTTGCATCTAGTTTGAGTAAACCTATCAATTCAATTAAGTTCTTATTTAAAGTAAATACTTCACTTTGTTTAACTGTTTACTATACAACAGTATTTGAAGTTATGAAAAAAATAAAAAAAAACATTTCATTCGTTATATTTGTTTCATATCATAAAAAAATTAAATATACTGTTTAATGTTTTAGGATAGCAGAGATAATAGAAGCAGAGACAGAGAACTTTATGAAGAAGGACCCTGACCCTTTTGATGAGCGGCACCCATCACGGACAGATCCTGAGTGTGCACTGGGGCATGCACTCAAAGTCATGTTCAAAAAAGACAATTTTATGACTAAGGTATTGATTACTTATATTTCAATGTCATAATCATGATCATAATCATTTATTCACTTGTGATACATAGGTGGTTACATTGTTGACATATTACTTATAATAGGTGCTCTATGATCAGTCTCATATTTGCATACAGGTGTGACTCAAATAATTTAACAATAATATGATAAATTTTAAGTCAAATAAATTACAGAATTAATACTAAATAATAATAAAAGAAAAAAAAGAATTATATGTTGATGCAATATTAGCTAATTTAAATGTCATCTGTAAATATTGTAAAATTATTATTAGTCTGCTCTAAGAATTATTATGCATCACTTAAAAATTATTTGGATGCAAATTTCATTATTATGTTTATTTCATTATTAGCAATTACTCAGTCAATTTATATGATAGAAATCATTATTGTATGTTTTTAAATATCAAGTTACAATTTGCCAGCTGTGATACCATTAGCTACGGCTTTGACCAAAACAAAATATTT
Source organism: Laothoe populi (assembly GCA_905220505.1). Lineage (NCBI taxonomy): Eukaryota > Metazoa > Arthropoda > Insecta > Lepidoptera > Sphingidae > Laothoe > Laothoe populi. The sequence goes on along the minus strand of HG992146.1, from coordinate 3,770,445 downwards.
GGGTGGATTTCAAATATTTACTTTCTGTCTGGGTGTTGTGGGAAATAAAGTCCTCTATAATTACTGATACAAAGACTAGCATCTCAGTACAGGATTAAAGAGAATGAAGTGATTCTCATATCAGACTAAGCAAATATTTAAGGAGGGGGTTTCAATTCGAAGTACGCAATTAATGTGCTCAAATAATAATGGCTCCGAATTTGGCTATCCTTTAGAAGACTGAAATAAACTCGGCCAAGTTTAGGTGGACTAGTTGCCCTTTAATTTAGTCCGTTTTTTATTCTATTGTTACATAATTATGAAGACACAGACAACAGTACAGTCTAATAATATCGACCATCACGAGACATCGGCCAATCGCAGTCCACTGCTGGACGTAGGCCACCCCCAAGGTGCACCATTGAACCCAATCTTCGGTTCTATGCATCTAATTTCTGCCTGCCTGTGCAGGTCGTCGTTCCATCTAGCAGGAGGGCGTCTCACACTCCGTTTACCTGTACGCGGTCTCCACTCTAGAACCTTATCACTTCAGCTTTCTTATTCTTTGAGCTGTGTCGACGACGTCAAATTTATATAACATTTACTATTGTTGCATGTTGTCACCGGCAGTTAGTGAATGACTACGTGCGCGACACATACTACTCGCGGCAGAACATCACGGGACGTGACGTGCACAAGTTGAACGTGGCAGCGTGCCGGCTGACGCTGGACCTGATGCCGGGGCTCGAGATGAGCGTCGTCTTCCAGGTGGTACATATAGCCAATCTACATTCACATATTGATCGTTTTGGTCAAGAAATCAACGCCATTTTTTTTTGTGAATTTTGAGGGTTATTTAAAACAAATATTGTTGATTAATGGAAGGAAGTAAGAAGTTCACAACTTCTGGACCTAAACTTCACAGGCATGTAGTGCGCCCTGCTGATAAATGAGGCAAAGATGGCTTACTTATTTCGATGGTTGTCGAAATATTTAATTTAAGCGACATTTTTTACATATTATACATATTGATAATTTTTTTATAGGATATTGACTTATATACATATTCAGAATTCGTAAATTTTTCCGCATCTTTGAAGCCTAGTATAAAAAAAAAATTAAATAGGCCGCCAACTATCGATTTGTATTGGACCACCTTGGTCATTGCACATAGAGTACAACGGAGGCTGATTAATATTAACATTTTATGCTCTTAGTTTCATTAGACAACATTATTTATGTGTAATTATTGGTTTCTGACATGTGGCGTGTAATTTGTATGGTCAGGACAACGAGGCGCTGATCCATCGGCTCGTGAGCTGGGCGACGAATTCTCCCGAGCCTCTGCAGTGTTATGCGACGGGTCTACTCGCCGCCGCCATGGAGGTGCAAGAGATCGCAACTAACTTCAGGTTGGTGCGCCATATTAAGCTGAAGTAGTTTATAGACGTTTGACAGTCTTTGAAAGGTATCAATACACATATACAACTTCATAATGTAAAAATGGAACCCTGTTTCTCAGTTTCAATCAGGTATCATTTTTTTAATGCATAAAATTTCAATAATTTCAAACTGACTGGTCATAAAAATTTACAGATCTATTATTAAGTAACATTTTTGAAATTTAGCACTAGATATACATATGTATTTGAATACATAGTATGCCGCTCAGCAAGCATGCAAAGTTGGTTGAATTTTTGTGTACTTACATAGTATAAGTAACTACTGAAAGCTAGACTATGGTACTATGTTGACTAATGGCTAACAAAAGCCACATACATCTCATGATTGTAATGCTGATCATGTATTTAGAAAAAGTAATGTTTTTTTTTCTTTTTTATTTATTTAAGAGATTTAAATGCAATGTTGGTGCCGTTGATGTTGAAGAGGCTACACGTTCTGAGGAATAAGAATCTAGAGGAAAAAGTGAGTAAACTTTATACTTGTACTAAGTAGAACACCTCCTGCAGTGTGCACGGGCATGGGGGAAGGGGATAGGGGATAGCTATCGACACTTTGGTTACGGCGCCTATTCTCCGTATTACTTCCTTATCACGTTCTGCCGCTGATAAACAGTTCACTGATATTTCTTTATTTACACTTCATACATAAATTATATGACAAGTTGGACTTAATGCCTGAGGCATTCTCTTACAGTCGAACCTTGGGTGATGCAGAGATAGAATGAAGTATGATATCAGTTGCACAAGATGACAAGAGCCAAAGTCGGCAAAGTAGGGCTGACTTATATTTTGATAATTGACAAAAAACTGATAACTTTTGTTTAAGTCGAAAGACAATTTTGCTGAATGTTTTATTTTATTATGAGTAGATATTTAATTAAATCAATGACAACAACAATGATAAAAAATTAAGCTTTAAGGTGTAAAATCTTATTACATTTTCTAGATTTCCAAGTTTGAACCCTACTAAAGTAAGATGGCCCCCTTTGCCAAGTTTGCCATTTTTGATTCTCACAGACTTCATGAGAAATAGGATTGTTGGTTTGACAGATGCTTCTGATTGTTTGATAATGAATGGTTGCCGACTTTGGTCCTAAAGCAACTTTTGTTCTGTCTGTTTAGAAATTAATAAATCTTTAATTATAAAACATTGCATTGAATGTCCTATATTGCCGTATATATTTCATTTTTCACCAACTACCCACTTTGCGGATATTGGTTATATACGACCCTCATAGATATGCAAAAATTTACTGAAATATTGGATATGGTGGTTGTCACTTTCTTACAAATTTTAATCATCATTTTATTCTGTTTCTTTTTATGCTAGCAAGGCAAAGTGATTATACCGCACGTAATAGTAAGTAATCATATAATACAAAAAATCACTCGTGTTTATAAGAATCATTAAAAGTAGAGAGTAAAATACAAGCCAAAATCATTTTTATTTCCATAACATTAAAGTGTAAGAACGGTGGAACTGACCAATGTTTGAACGCACCGCCGGCAAGCTTATGTGTCATGACTGGATAAGTAATTTTTAAAACATTCCTAATAGCCTATGTTACTGAGGATATTGTATTGCTAATAGTGATGTACACAGAATCGATCACACATTGAAATCGATTCAAGATTTAGGAAGTTGTATGTTATAGATTATGCTTACTCAAAACTTGTATTTTTAGTAAATCGATCTGCATATTAAATCGTAGTAGTCATACCTAAAATAAATAAAGGAGAAAAAAATGAAAAAGTTAACAATTATCACAACAACATTTCACATTGGTCAAGAGGCACTGGTATATTCACTGTAAGTGAAGATATTAATGACAAAATGACAAGCAAGTGCACTAAGACTTTATTTATATGACCTTAATATTTGCAGCAAACGAATCAGAACTCTGTGACGCCGCCGAATCAGACGAGACATTTCGCGCGATTTGACAAAAAGAGAAACAATGAGATCAAATGCAACGGACCTGTCAATGAAAAGAAAGGTAAGCCGCGCAGCACTCTCATAGTATGCAATAGCAAACTGTGCCACACTTGTGTGTGTTGGTTAATGTTAACGGTAGGCAGCGGCTTTGCTGTGCCCTGGCATCGCAGAAGTCTATGGGAGGCGATGACTACTTACCATCAGGAGGCCCGTCTGCTCGTCTGCCTATCATGGCACTAAAAAAAAACAATACTTTATTTAATTTCGTGCGCACTACAATGTACATGTTTAGATTCTACAACTGAGTACCAATTATCAGATTTTCAATTCGTAATTGAGTTTGTGTTGTGAATTAACAAACTAGTTGCGTGCATGTGTGCGTGCGTGTGTGCGACCGTGAGTGCGTGCGTGTGTGTTATTTTTAATTTATCTTTTAACTTTATCAACTTTCGATAAGGCTCACCATGGTTTTATATATGAACATTTTTAAATACAAGAATTGGATCTCTGACCCGCATCATACACATGATACAAAATATTAAAACTTATATAATTACAGAACGGGAAAAAGATGATGGGGGAGGGGGCGACATGATAGTGGACGAGACACCACCCAACGTCAGCAAGGACCCGGAGACACCAGTCAAGAACTACAACAGTATGTATCCTAATTGTTTGTTATGTTTACGTGAATATTATACATTAAAAAAAAGATTTTAATTATTAAATTTTTAATAAAAAGTACAGAGACTTCAATAAAAAACAAATTATGCGTCCCTATAAAATTTGAGGGTTGCCCTCGATTTTTCTGAGATCAGATCTTGACTTGGTGCCAATGGAACCTGGGAAGTATACCCTTTTCAACAAAAAAAGAATTTCTCGGATCTGTCCAGGCGTCTTCGAGTAATCGGGGAACATATATAAAAAAAGATTCCGACGAATTGAGAACGTCCTCCTTTTTTAAAGTCGGTTAATAAAATTAATTTTACGGATTTAATCGCGGTTTATTTAACTTTTTTAGTCCTGACGGACGGACTGAGTCTGCCCCGTGACCATGAAGGGTGTAAAGCTTTAGAAAGAGACTGAAAAAGTTAAATAAATCCTAAAATGTATCCTTTGAGGAATAGCGACATTTCAATTCAGTTACTCAGCGTATTTCGATAGTGCCTATATTAATATATATAATAATTGTCAGTTTCAATAGAATTACTTCCATATTGCCATATTTGAGCAACTTTTTCGGCCTTTAGGGTAACTGCAAAGCAATTTAGCATTCTTATAGACTCACCAAGCTTCACTGTTTGTTAACGTGTCACAGTTGATCTTACTTTAAACAAGTTAAAGAGGCGTATTCATGAATAGTGTTACTAATAAGAACGATTAACTACACGCCATTATTTATCAGCACACAGCATTTCATATTGCTATAAATATCGAATACTGTTTAGTTACTGGATAGGTTGACGGCAGACGGGCCACCTGATGGTAAGCAGTCACCGCCGCGCAAAGACTTCTGCAATGCCACAGCAAAGCCGCTGCCTACTGTCTCATTTTCTTTGCGTCAAAAAGCTGTTAATAATAAGGGTGTGTGAATAATTCTATATTAATAAATTCAGCATCATTCAAATTATTCGTAAAATTTCGAATTATACGAATCGAAGTTCGAATAGAATATCAATATTCGATTCGATTCGAACGATATTCGCACACCCCTAGTAATAATTATAATAGATTTCCCATATGTGCTGGCTAAAAACCTTTCCTTATAGAGCTAATAACGTGGTAGAGGTTTGTTGTTTGTTTGTTGTGTGTGTGAACTGTGAAGTGACATAATGTTGGTTGAAGCGAACGCGATATCGTCCCCGGAGCACTGGGGCATGATGTCCCCCCCTCCGCGGCCGCCGCCGCCCCCCGCCGCGCCACCCATACACGAGACCTCCTCCAACTCCAGCTGGGCAGAAATGGAAACGTACGTCATAGGTCTGTATTGCACTATAGTTACACCTTACACATGGTAATTTTTTTTGTTTTTAAACCATAACAAAAAATACGTTATATACACCCCCCATTCCCCCCCCCCCCCCCCACTAGCTAAAACCTGTGTCTTATAAAGAACTAAGAGGGACTACGGTCCGACAAAACCCAAACCCGGTCTGGGTTTTAATATAATAAGATATTTGTCTTGGTGTTCTTCATTTTCTGATCTCTAAACTGCCACTATGGAAAAAATCATGTCGATTCCTTGCTCTATGAAAAACTGAACTACCCCATGGGAACTGTACATTTTTCCAGGATAAAAAGTAGCCTATGTGCTATTCTATATTATAATCTATCTCTGTGCTAAATTTCAACCAGATCTGTTTAGCTTTTCTGGCGTGACTGAGTAATAAATATCTACGCATCCATCCAAACATTCGCATTTATTTATAGTAAGTAAGATTATAAGTGACTAACTGGTACTAAATTTGTCTGCAGGCAATATTCAAATCCATCCTCCTACAGATGCCACCAAACAGATGCTCATATTGAGGTATCTAACGCCCATGGGGGAGTACCAAGAGGTAATAATTTCGTACATTTTCATTTGATTTTATTTTTTTAAGAAAATATCTGACTGTCATACAAAGATTTGTCTCAGTGCGAGAATCGAACCCATGTCCTCTCGTTTCACAATCGACTACTTGCCCGCTGCGTTACGACTGCCTCGGTGGCGCAGTTATAGTTGCGCATGCGTTACGACTGCGGTGCTAAGGTCTCGGGTTCGATCCCCGGGTACGGTCTAGTGATATTGGGTTTTTCTATCTATAAATTGTCAGAATTAGCCCGGAATCTGGAACCTGTGCCCGGTAGGCTCGTCCCCTATCACATTATGGGACCGAAATTCGGCGAAAAGTGGATGTACTGGTTAAACCTCTGCCTACCTCTTAGGGGATTGGGACAGGCGTGCCTGTATATGTATATCGCGCCGCAGTAAATGTGTGTGGTTTGTCCGCAGTTCCTATCGCACGTGTTCGAGCAGAACGCGCTGGGTCTGATCCTGGGGTACCTGAACGTGCGCGAGTCACGTGACTCGAGGCTCGCGTTCGAGGCGCTCAAGTACCTCGCCGCGCTGCTCTGCCACAAGAAGTTCTCCATCGACTTCATCAACATGGGCGGCTTGCAGGTCAGATGAGTATTATAACAGTATGCTAGAGCAGGACGGACTGAGACATGTCTGACCTGTATGATGTATGACCTGTAGGATTGTATCATATAATGACCTTAAAAAAGCATTGTATTTGTTATCATTTCTACTGATTATAAGTTTTGATTTTTGAAAATGAAATCGATATATGTTGTATGAATGTTGAGAGATACAATGCCGCTTATTTCCTGATGAACTTTAACATGTCAACAAAAATATCGCGGTCAAATAAATTAGTGATTGACCATTATAATTGTGTAATACATGTAATCATGTAATCATAGAAATTCATTCTATGTAGCTACTGTCTGAGGTTAAATGATTCTGTGTGCAGATATTTACTTATACTTTGTGTTCATTTATTAGTAAATATATTATAAATAAATAACACCCAACAGTCACACACATAGCCCCGATCCCACATTAAGATATTAGTCTTGTGTAGTGGGTATCAAGGACTACGAGAGACGCACGGTCTCACAACACCCAGATCCAGGACACAAATATCTGTCTGTCACACAAAAATTTGTCCCGGTGTGGGAATCGAACCCACACTATGATGATTTGATTTATGATGACACCATTATGATGCAGACAAGACCGAAAATAGTTAAGTCTCGTATTATCATGTACTACTGTACTAATAGTACTGTAAGTCGGGACTACTACATTTGAAATGTATGAGCAAGAATAAGCCATACGAACATAGTGACATTGACTTATATTAATGATGTGTTTGTTGGTTGCATGACAGAAGTTTCTAGAAGTGCCGCGTCCGTCGGTGGCGGCGACAGGCGTGTCCATCTGCCTGTACTACCTGGCGTACTGCGAGGACGCCATGGAACGCGTCTGTCTGCTGCCCAGGAAGACGCTCGCCGACCTGGTCAAGTTAGTACCACGTCCATGATTTATTAGTAGATTATCACCGCAAAGACATTACCAATGCCAGAAATATAGTGGAAACGTTGCCGTTCTTTAACGACACACACTTGCGTGGTTGGCATAACGAAATGACAGTCTATGTAGTGTAGTGCATTCGATCCCCGCCCCTTGAAAATGAGCGATCCACAAATATCGGGGACCGTAGATCATCGTAATTTTTGATACCCACATACATTAACATACAGCTGGAACCTGGTGTTGATTCAGCACTATGTTTGTGACAGTTGGATGTATTATTATGTTCGTGTCCAGCTAGTACGAATTTTTCTAGATTGTCACCGTGAAATTCGTATTCGAGTATTAATGTTGAACAGAGTTGCTATTGATCAGAAGCGTTGTCTGATGATTTCTGAAATACGGACATGACTGGTAAAATTGTTACCATATGAATATATTCACGTGGCCAGACACTTTTTATTCAAATATATTTAATAGGTAATATATGTGTAGTATGTAATAAATGTGTAGTATGTTGCAATTTCAGATGTCAGTTTTTTGTTGACGTTTCAGATTTTCAGTTGCAGTTGCAGTTAAATACTAATTTCGCGTAAATGTGTTTGATGTAGATACGCGCTATGGTTGTTGGAGTGCTCGCACGACTCGGGCCGGTGTCACGCGACCATGTTCTTTGGTCTGTCCTTCCAGTTCAGGGTGATACTAGAGGAGTTCGACAATCAGGTCAGTAAAGAAAATAAATGTATATAAATAGATCTAGCCGACTATGTTCAAATTAATTGTAAAAATAAATTAATCAGTTACGTTTTATGTTTATTTTTATATACATGAGTATGGAAATAATCCAATATTGACTTAGTTTGAAAGCTTGCATATGTAAGTTTTCGTATAAAAACTTTTTGGCTGAATCATTTGCATTAATAAGCTTATTTTATAAATTCTACATATTATAACTTATTTCTTTCAAAGTGAAGAGAGTACATTGGCTTATACCTAAATAATCTATATGTGTGTGTGTGTCAGGACGGTCTGCGCAAGTTGTACAATGTGATCTCGACGCTGCCGATCCTGGGCTCGGACGAGGAGGAGTCGCGCGTCTCCGACGACGAGACCTGCGCCGCGAGACAGATCGTGCGACACGTCTGCGTCGCACTGCGCAGGTACATTTCTACTGACTAATGGCTACTGCCTACTGCCATCTGTCTACTACCTACGGTCTACTACCTACTCCCCACTACCTACTGCCTACTACCTACGGTCTACTACCTACTGCCCACTACCTACTGCCTACTACCTACTGCACACTACTTACTACCAACTGTATACTGCCTACTACCTTCTGACTACTGCCTACTGCCTACTATCTACTGCCCACTACCTACTGCTACTACCCACTGTCCAATACCTACTGCCAACTGTCTTCTCCCTACTATCTACTACCTTGACTACTGTCTACTTCGTACTGCCTACTGCCAGTTTACATATATTCTTTAAACTTATAGTGTGATGTAGTAGAGCTATGCTGTATACAGTTTCGTCTACAGAGTGAATGTGCTGAGTCGACAGTCTTAGTAGCATTGGCTCACAGGAAACTGACAATAAATCTGGTATTGCTCTTTGATGTTAATAATAATTAATGTTATATCCAACAATAAAAAATCTGGTGTTGTCACGAGCACCCACTGCCGGTGAAGATAGCTTATCATAAAATTACCTATTTGATCAATTTCTGAATTCTATAAAAAAAATTACGTATTTTTCGCGCTTATGCTATTGTATAACTGAATAGGAATTAGGGTCATCATAAAAGCATGAAATTTCGGCGAAAATAAAACAGAACGACTAAACACATGGAGAAATAGGAGAGACTTATCATCTATTATGACTCTATAATCATAGTTCCTCGTATTTCTTAATACTCACGATACATGTTTATTATAGCATTATGTGTGTGACTGTTGGGTGTATTAATTATATCATGGAACTAAAATTTAATAATTTTGGCACGGAAAAGTGACCAAACTGCACGTGATGGTAAGCGCAGTGTCGTCCAGTTAGAGTATCAAGTAGCGAGAGACAACTAATCCTCGCTACTCAACACAATCATTCCGGCCTGCTGTGTAACTTCTGCTCATTACGCCATGGGGCTATTTATATTTAATATATACGAATTTCGTGTACGGTTATATTGGCAGATACTTGGAAGCGCACTTGAGGCTACGGGCGGCGCAAGTCGCTCGACAACAAGGAGACAACGTACCTGAGCCACCTTCTTACAAGGTCTGTGTTAACTTTCATATTTATAGCAGCCTGGTAAACGAGCTAATAGTCTCTTAATAGTAAGTAACATCCACCGTCCATGAACAATACCAAAAGAATCATGGATACTTCTCCAAAAGGGGTGGGAACTCCAAAGGGGAGGGGGATTTATGTCTCCTGAATCAAACTGAACGAAACAATAGTAAGGTTTCACTTGACGTCCGATGCCTCGTTAGATCAGCGTACTAACCGAAGTATTGTTTGTGACCAGGCGTCGAAGTCGTCCCCCGAGGAGATCCAACAGCAGATCGAGTTGCTGCAGAGTGTGGCGTGGTCGCGGTGGGCACCCGTCGACGAGCTGGTTGAGCTCGGCGGCGTCACGCTGCTGCTGCAGGTCGTCGGGTACGCCTACGAGTGGAACTTCAACGGCAGGTACCCACCACCACCACACCACACTACCCTTACTCTTCTACCCACACACCCTACAGTTCTCACACTACCCACACTACCCACGCTACTCACAACTACTCACACTATCCACACTACTCATACTACCCACAAAACACACAATACCCACACTAGCTACAGCACTATTCTCTAAACTTTGTGCTTGAGTAGTGGCTAAGCGGACCCTATACAAAAAATAATTGTTGGTTTTTTTTTTTTTTTTTAATCCTGGCGCGGCGTCTTTTTCGAGATATTTTTGGGTACCCGAGATGTAGCATTGTGGATGATTTAATTGTAATTCTTTAATAGGAATATAATAATGTAGCTATTATTATTATTAGTATGTGACAACACTTAAATACAGGACATATTTGATTAGGATAAGAAGTTTTAAAGCCAATTTGCAAGAAATGTCCGTTTCTACAGTTTTTTGCGAATTTTATTAAATTATTTGAGAATACTATAAAAGACACATTTATTATAAAGGTCAGTAGACATCCCAAGAATTTCTTGTAACTCACCGCAACTTTTACATATTGTAATAAATTCTAGTAAACCTTCCGATGTGTATGTTAATTTTACCAAATTTTCGATATTATCATACTTGCAAGTTATCGTTACGAGTCATAGTGTTAATCCTGTCCGTAGGTCAGAGACGGTCCGGTCCGCACTGGACGTGGTGTCTGTGTGCTGCGTGGCGCCGCGAGTACAGTTACTGCTCACCGAGAAGATCGACATGCGTGATGAAGACCTCACCACCGGAGTCAACATCGTGCTCAGTTAGTATCATGACCGGCCGGGCTAAGTACCGTACTAAGACCGTCGGTAAAATTTTGTCGTCTCTAAAACACGACAAAAAGTCATCTATGTCTATAGACACGACGTTAACATGCGGGCTCATTGTTCTCGACTTTTTTTGTCGAAAGTAGAGATAATATTAATTTTTTGTTCTTTGTGGGTGTGTTTGTCTACAAACCTTCACATGACCAAACAATTTTATAGATTTTCGACACATTTTTGCTGGTGGTAGGATATTCATATCCGCTCGGATAGCGACCACCGTACACAGGGTGTAAAACCCGCCGTAGTGGCACACGCAAGTGTGTCGCGTTCCGGGATCAGCCAGTGTACATCCGGTTTTTGTCGAGGGTCTAGAGTTGGGGTACGTTGTTTGTTCGTTTTGCGGTCTTCTAAGTACTCTGACACTAGACCCTCGACCGCTTCTTCACCTTCTTGCTTGGCGTAGTGTGAAGAAGCAGGCCGGCATGATTGTGTTGAGTAGCTGGGGATAGATCTCTCGCTACTCGATACTTTAATTGGATGGCACTGCACTTACCATCAGGTGCAGTGTAGTTAGTCACTTTACCGTGCCAGAATAAAAAAAGAACAAAAAAAAATCCCATAGGTTTGTACCAAATTTCAAAGGTGTGTGAAGTTTACCAACCTACATTAGGCAGCCCAGGCACAGCATGTAGGACTAAGGCCTAACCCTTCTCATTAGAGGAGGCCCGTGCCCAGCAGTAGACAATGTTTAATACAGGGCTAGTATTATTATAAGATTTGTACCAATTATCTATAATTAATTTTAAATTAGTCGATATGTTATACACAGCACCTACTCCTAGCTTACGAGTGTAAAGATATATTTATTTTGCAAATATGGGTAATGTACAAACACATGGTGGTAATATAAAAATTCTAGCTACACCATAATTAACCGAAATGCAGGCAAAATTACAACTTAATACGAGTATGTCAATGTATGTCAGATTAATTACTATGTTAAAAACGAATTAATAAAAAATTAAAAAAAATTGTATATTAGATGTTGTATATTGTATACAGACGCAGCTGATGGCGACATAGTCCCGGAGCCGGAAGTGCAGAAGGCGGCGCTCAACGTGCTCGTGAACTGCGTGTGCGCGCCCGTACACAGGGTACGCAAATTAACCACTCCTACAATCTTAACTGTCATCGCTCATTCAGACAATACTGTGTGCCGCGGCGGCCGGGTAGCCGGCTGTCTAACGAGAGCCGTGGGTTCGATTCCAGCACCGAGACAAATAGACATATGACAGATATTTGTTTCGGGTCTGGGTGTTGTGGGACCGTGGTCCCTCGTAGTTCTTTATCTTCCTAGTGTGGGGTCAGAACTATGTGTGACTGTTGGGTGTATTTATTCAGACAACGCTGTTTACTTTACTATGCCATTAGATATCATGCATTCGCAACATATGCATGAACGTTAATCACTCGTGTGTATAATATATTTGCAATGAGTACTTTTCTAGATGTGCTTTAAAATATCTTTGTCTAAATGAGACCTTAAACTGACATTCGTTTTCAGACAGTTTTACATATTCAAATATATGGATATTTGTACTGTAAAAATGTCTTGACAGTGCATAGACTATGGTCTGGTGTGGTATGCCACAGTAAAATTAATTTACTGTTTTTTTATTGCCTGGAAAGGCCGACGAGCAGACGGGCCATCTGATCGTAGTAGACGCCGCTGCCCACCGGCTTCTGCAATGCGAGGGCACAGCAAAACCACTGCTTATCCTATATGCCTATATGTAGTAACTATTCATACTAAAAAATCAGATACTTACTTATCAGATACTCGCCGACGTAACTCAGAAGGCGGCCACGCTCAAATGGGATTGGGCAGGACACGTTTACCGCATGCCGGAGGGGCTTTGGGCCAAAGTTACTTCAGAATGGGTCCCAATAGATAAGTAACGGCGTCGCGGTAGACCCAGAAGAAGATGGCGGGATGACTTCGATCACCATTTAAAGGACTGGAGATCTCTGGCAAAGGACAGAGACAAATAGAAAGAGAGTAGGGAGGCCTTTGCCCTGCAGTGGGACACACCAGGCTAATAATAATAATAATCAGATACTTACCGCTACTAAAACTATTACATTTATAGAAGTGTATTGCACTCCAAAAGGCGATATGTAATCGATTGTTTTCCAGGCAGGATCGTCGACGACGCGTTTCTCTATAACCGGCTCGAGTAAGAAGAAAACGGCGCTGAAGTCGTACGAAGACGTCATACAGAAGGTGTGGGAGAGCGTCAGGACCAACAACGGTATCATGGTGCGTACCTAACTCATACAGAGTTAGCGTTGATGGACGAAGAGACTCTGTTACAGTTGAATCTCAATCCTATGAACTTTAACATACGGCTGATATTAGTATGACAAACAATGTAAGCCGCGCGGTATGGTTTGCTAGGCAAATATAAGCCGTATATGAATTCAGTGTCTTCTTTGTGATGGTAGTACGGACATTGCTATTAGGTGGCGGTGTTTACTTTACAAACTTAACAACATTTATTTTATTCTTCGAAGTTGAATATTAAGAAAACATACATACATACACTCACGCCTGTAATCCCCGAAGGGGTAGGCAGAGGTGTAACGAGTACACCCACTTTTCGCCGTATTTCGGTCCCATAATGTGATAGGGGGCGAGCCTATCGCCATACCGGGCACAAATTCCAGACTCCGGGCTAATACTGAGGAATTTCTAGATAGAAAAACCCAATATCACTTTACCCGACCCGGGGATCGAACCCGAGACCTCAGCACAGCAGTCGTAACGCATGCGCAATTACCACTGCGCCACTGAGGCAGTCTGTATAATATAAAGGAAATTAATATTGATATCAGCATAGGATAATAAGTAAATGGTTTTTGTGTTTTGAATATAAATTGAGTCTAAAAGGCTTTTGATTGAATGTTTCTAATAATAAGAAATATCAAAGATCTTTACGGGAAGTACTTTATGGTGGTGACTGCATCTGATGGTAAGCACTGTGCTGTCCAATTAGAGTACCAGTAGCGATTGACAATCTACCCCCACTACTTAATACAATCATGCGGGCATACCTCTTCACACTACGCCATGCGCAAGAAGGTACAGAACCGGTCGAGAGTCTAGTGTCAGAGTACTCAGAAGGCCGCGACACGGCCAAACATCGCTCGGCTATGCACAATTAAATTTGAAACACTGTTTTTTCTGTTTGTGGATGATACTGTGATATGTGTTAATACTAAACAACTAGTAGGTTCTTGTGTTTATATGATTTAAGATATCTGTAAGGTGTGTTGTGTTGTGTGTGCAGGTGCTACTAGCGTTGATGATGGTGAAGTCTCCGATCACGGACGCGGACCGGCTGCGAGGGCTCGCGTGCCGTGCGCTGGCGGGGCTGGCGCGCTGTCCCACCGTCAGGCAGATCATCTCCAAGCTGCCGCTCTTCACCACCTCGCAGATACAAGGTACACTGGCTAGTGGCCGGGACGTTTTTTTATCCTGGCGTGGCAAAGTGATAATGCGGTAAGTGCAGTGCCGTCCAGTTAAAGTATCAAGTAGCGCGAGACAAACCATCCTCCGCCACTCAACACAATCATGCCAGCCTGCTGTGTAACTTCTTCACACTACGCCTAAAGGACCCAGGATCATAGAAAGGAGGGAACACGGTAGCTGGCAAACTGTTCCACAGCTTGATGGTGCGGCAAAAATACGAATTTGCTCTGCTCTTGGTTCGGGCCGGGGTAGTAGACACCACGAAGCTGTGGCTCCGCAAGCCACTACGCGTGGTTCTGGTATGGAAGGGAGAGGATGGGATAAGATCAAACAATAGGGTATTTGACAATTTTTGAAAATTGATGGACATCGATAGAGGACTCTTCACTTATAGTCCCGTAATATTTTTATTGTTGAAATATACTCAACTTATATAAAATACGTGATTTAATTTTTTCATATATAATTTCGCGCTAAAACGCGTTGTCACGTGACATTATCTCTATGTGACGTCATCGCACATATACAAACATTCGTGACACCTAACAACATAACAAATAACTTGCATTTATCTGTTAGTTTTTCCACAAAAATGAATGAGGCAGCATATAAATATTGTTCAATGCCTTTGTGTAAAAACTCGACACTAAATCCCGATAAATGTTCATCCATGTGCCAAAATCAAAAGTTTTAAGATAGAAGTGACAGATTTCGACTATCAGCCCTTGTAATGCCTTCTTCCGTTGTTATAGAAGACTTGAAGACGAAATTAACACGTTTACACATCGAAAAATATGTTCTTCCTTACAATTTTATTTGTCGTAGGATGCAATGTTTATGTGCGATGTCGTCACGAGTAATGGCGGCCGGTATTGCTACGTTTTTGGCACCGAGTGATACAGATTAAAAATTCTAAATTTTAATGACGAAAATAAAATGTTTATAATACATTTAAAATAAAAAAATGTATTTAATAAATATGTTTGCCCACTATCCTTTCTCCTAGTGCAGTTTTATATTTTTTGGTTACACCAGTCAAACACCCTATTCTTCAGAGCATTCGCCATGATACAGACGGTAGACGGTAGAGCAGTATGCCATTCCCGGCCGCACCTGCGCTTGCCTAATATAAGCGGTAGAGCTGACCGGGCGTGAAAAACCGCCACACCCTGTACAGGAATCCGACCCTGCTCTGGAAGTGGCGGATATTACGCCCTCGATGTGGTCCTGGGTGGTAAATACTCAACAAATCACTACTTGACGAAGCGCAACGAAACTCGCGTATAATGAGACTACTCATTTATTCGGACGGTAGGCAGAGATCGGAGATGGTCGGACTACCCACACGTTATTAATATTAGCATAGTATATCCTCTTCTTTATATATATAATTCTACTGTATGAGTGTATGTCACTGAACTCCTAAACGGCTGCACCGATTTGAATTATTTTTTATTGTATGCGTTTGGGTGGCGCCCTGGATGGTTTAGATTCACAAATCAGCCCGGCAGATGGCGCTGCAGTCGGTGTGGCGCTGCTTTTACGGGCAGGACGACGTCTGCACGGTCCGCTTGTAATAAAAAATAAAAAAATTATATATAAAATATACTTTTAATGAAGCTAATGTGTGTTTTATTTTTAAGAAATAATACTAACAAACTAATAGGAATATGTGCTCGGGCGCCAGACAGACTAAACTCTGCCAAAATAGTTTAATAACAAAAATATAATTACCGTGGATAGTCAGTAGGGCGCTTGGAACTTTTAATCACAGTCGGGTGGTAACTTAAACACCAGTAATGATAACACAGTATTTATTTCCCTCGGAACTCAACAAATATTTACATAATACAAACTGTCAGATACAAAATTGACTATGTTTAATACTAAGTGTAAATTATAAAGATTATATATAATGGTTCATTTTTAAATTGATCATTACTGCACTCTGGAGTGAAATTTATAAATAGGTTACCCATAACAAGCTAGTGAGCTGAAGGCTTCTCGCTACAAAAATTATAATGTTACATACCTCTATTTAAGATAACTAACTTTACTAATGTTCCAGGGGGGTTTTCCAGAACGCCATCAACCGGAGCAGGTTATAGTAATGGAGCTTAGGGCATCCAGGCATCCATCAACAATTATTCCCACAATGGGTCTTCAATTCCAAACAAAGCGTCAACGTGGCATCAAAAGTGCACAAAACTAGGCGAAAACCAACGTCAAAAACAGACTACAAAACTGCATGTAAAAAACGATTTAACGAAAACGTAAACGGAAACGATAAAAACGGTAACGACTTAACGAGATGTAAACGGCCGCTTATTCAAGCTGAAACAAAATTAAACTAATTAGCACATGGTTGGAATTTCCAAATTTTAACATTACGATTATTAAATCCAAAAATCACGCACCGGCCGTTATATATTTATAGCATCATTCCCAAAAATAAGGTGCGGCGATATTTCGCCTTAAAAAGCTGAAACAAACGGAATAAAAAATTAAATTTCTATGCTCACAACGGGACGCCATTTTGGCACGCGCCCGCGCAACGGCGCTGGTACAAATATTCTGATGAAATATCACTTACCACCCAAACTCGATCAAATTATTAACTTTCGCACCATGGCGATTAAATGTAAGCCATTTAGGGCTTATGATTGAACAATTTGATATTGCATTTTGTCCGACATTTCCGGTTCGACTCGCGAGAGAAAAGTGTCAAAACCAACGAATGCATATTTTTTTTTTTAGCGGATGCCGTAGAGATGTGACAGACCACAAACAAAACTACGATCGACTATTCCCGTAACTAAAAATTTGTTGAAAAGTCGATTTTTAACCTGTGACATATAAAATATGTTACATCACATACTTTCCCAAAAAAATAAAAGAACAAAGTTCTTTTATGAACCTTGAATTCAATCAGAAAAGTCTAAGTTTCCAAAATCTGAAATAAATATTCAATAAACAAAAAAGAATACCAAACAGAAAATATCTGAAGTTCCAAGAAAAGCATTACTGAATGTAAATAAAATTGCAAAAGCAATCGAAAAGTAAGAGGATATATCAAAAGATATACTCAAAATGAAATTAAGCAAAAGCTTTATAAACTGAAACAAGAAAGTCCAGAAAAAAGAATACCTAACAAAAAGATCAAAACAAAACATTTTTGAAAAATATAAATGTTTCTAACAAACAAAATCCAAAATCTGATATAGCAGAACATAAGTTACTACTAATCCAAACTTACCTTCAAACGAACTAAACAACTCATCCATGAAATAGCTAGGCAACAATAGCCGCTAACTCAAACCACAACAAAGCTTTACCAACATTAACTTTCATTCAAACCTTATGAGATTAGTTTGACCAAATAGTCGCTAACTCTTAGCTTTCATTCACTTACCTTTGAGATTAGTTTGACCAAATAGTCGCTAACTCTATCATTCTTAACAAACCCTTTGAGATTAGCTAGACCGAATAGTCGCTAACTCTAACATTACTAACAAAAGAACAGTTAAGCTAAATAACCACTGTCTCATAACAAAACCCAAATGATGTCAATATCGGTTAGGCCAAACAGAACCGCCGATCTAAGACCAAAAAAATAAGCTAAAGGAGAATACGAAAGGTTCTCCCCGCAAAAGACGAAGAACTCCACAACCGTGAATAAACAAAAGCAAATGAATATAAATCCACCTGAAACAATAATAAACAAACAAAAGCAAATGAATATAAATTCATTTGAACAAAAGCCAACAAACTGAAACAAATGAATATAAATTCATTTGAACAAAATAATTCATCATATCAAATGAACATAAATCCACTTAAAACAATAGCAAACAAACAAAAGCAAATTAATAGAAATCCATTTGAAACAATATAATTATCATATTACGATCGGCACAACTCTACTCCGACTTTCCGGGCGTAATAGATATCAATCACCAAGGAAATAAATTCCTCTGTAACAATGTGTGGCATTTCGCGGTCAGCACAACCCTAATCAGACTTTCTGGACGCGAAAGCACAAAAGAAAATTATCATATTACAATCGGCACAACTCCACTCCGACTTTCCGGGCGTAATAGACAAAAACGACAAGGCGAAAGCACAAGTCTTAACAAACAAAGTGTGACTAAAGCGAAAGCGATAGCACAAACAAAAGGTATACGCAAAGGCGTATAGAACAAAGCAAAACTACTGTCAGTCGCGAAAGCAAACAGAACAGAGTAAACAAAGTTGACCGACGCAAATGCGTACGGGTCTAGTCCAATCAGAGAGTCAAATCAGAGATGAACATAACAATAACAAAAATGCCACACTAGCTAATGAAGCTGAGTGTACAAATTGTATGTTAGCAAACAAAAGGTCGTGTCCGAGACTTAAATCTACAAATACACTAAAAAGGATTCCAACAAGTTACATTTAAGGTTTATAAAACCTAAATGTAATGTAGAATATAAAAAAACTTATAAATATTCTAGCATAAACATTTCTTGCAAAATGTTATGTAGAAAGTAAACGCTAACTATACAAGTGGAGAAACGAAAGTTCCTACTATAAAAATGTTTGCACAAATGACGAAACATATTTATACAACAAACAAGGTATATAACAAAAAGGTTATATTTAACAAACAAAATATACATAAGATCAATTCCAGTTGGAAACTTTAATCAGAGCGCAACACTAAATATTCCAAAATCTCCTAAATAATTTTAGTATGAAATAAGAATTGAATTATATATAATGATAAGAAGTTTCTCTTTACATACATCTCTCATACATCTCTTTCACGGTACAATTACCAATTATCCAATCATCTAATCCGTCCACATTCAAATGTACGGCTTCCATCAAGATACAAAACCAAGAACTTAAATACAAGTTCCAAAAAGTACGAATTTAATATTTAACTATATCTTTGACATGGTAACGACCAGTATAGCCTTTAGCCAAGTCTTTCAAAACATAAACATTATCAGAAATCTTTTCCAAGACCTCACATTTTATAAACTTAGGAGCCAGCTTAGCCGAAAAATATGCAGGGGCATTAGATTGAACAAAACTACGCTTCCAACAAATGTCACCAACCGAAAGAGAAATGACTTTCCTCCCGCGATTATAATAGATAGCATTACGTTTATATGCTTTTAACAAATTAGTTTGCACTTTAACAAAAACTTCACTAAGTGAATTCAAAGAATAAGCAAATGAATTGCGATCACCCAACTCAAGATGAGATAAATCTTCTATGGATTTACTAAAACGATGAAGAGACGCATCAAAAATAAGTTCACGTCCAAACATAAGATAATTTGGTGTAAAATCAGTAGCCAAATTAACACTATTATTCAAAGGTAATTGCACATGAGGGAGAAAATTAGACCAGGTTCTATGATCGTTTCTAACATAACAAGAAATACAAAACTCTATTACTTTATTATATCGTTCAACAGGATTATTTTGCGGAGTGTAGAGAGTGTTATAGAATATTTTAGTAATATTATAGCTTTTTAAGAAGTCTACAAAAAGTTTATTAGTAAATTGAGAAGCATTATCAACAATAAATATATTAGGTGTACCATATTTCAGAAATATTTCCTTTTCAAGAAGTTTACAAATAATTTTAGAAGTAGCATTTAGCATAGGAAAAATCCAACAGTATTTAGTAAAAACATCTACAATAGACAAAATATAACGATGACCAGAATAACTTTTAGGAAGAATTCCTATTATATCCATTGACAACAAAACCATAGGAGAGTCTACTTTTTTAGGATTAACCATGAAACCATGTGGTGGTGAATTTGATGATTTGTATGCTTTACAAATATCACAACCATTAATATATTTTTGAACATCTATGAACATTCCTTTCCAAAAATAATGTTGTTTTAATTTAAACAAAGTCTTATGCATGCCCAAATGGCCAGAATTGAGATTATCATGATTATCACGAATAGTATTAATAATATGTTCTTTAGGAATAACAATTTTCCAATTTAAACGACTATTAGGATTATATTTATTTTTACAAAATCTATATAAAGTATTATCTTCTACTCTAAAGTTTTTAAACCGACTAGGAAATTTTTGACAATTAAGAAATATTCTCTTATACCATGGATCAAGTATATCATCATCAGGACTAACTATAGTAATAGGAGCAAAATCAATAGTAGAAATTTCTATACGAGACAAAAAATCAGGAACTACATGTTGTGATCCTTTTTTATGAATAATATCAAATGTAAATTGTGAAATTCTAGCAGCCCAACGAGCAAGTCTACCAGAAGGGTTATTAAGTTTTAAAAGCCATTTTAAACAAGCATGATCAGTTATAACAGTAAATTTCATACCCTCAATATAAGGTCGAAAATGTTCAATTGAATCTAAAATAGACAAAAGTTCTCTTTCTGTCGTACTATAATTTCTTTCACATTTATTTAAAGATCTAGAATAATAAGCAAAAGGATGTTGTTCACCTTTTTTATCTTTCTGAGCCAAAACACTACCAATAGGGTGTTTGACTGGTGTAACCAAAAAATATAAAACTGCACTAGGAGAAAGGATAGTGGGCAAACATATTTATTAAATACATTTTTTTATTTTAAATGTATTATAAACATTTTATTTTCATCATTAAAATTTAGAATTTTTAATCTGTATCACTCGGTGCCAAAAACGTAGCAATACCGGCCGCCATTACTCGTGACGACATCGCACATAAACATTGCATCCTACGACAAATAAAATTGTAAGGAAGAACATATTTTTCGATGTGTAAACGTGTGGAAACGTGTTAATTTCGTCTTCAAGTCTTCTATAAGAATGGAAGAAGGCATTACAAGGGCTGATAGTCGAAATCTGCCACTTCTTTCTTAAAACTTTGGATTTTGGCACATGGATGAACAATTTATCGTGATTTAGTGTCGAGTTTTTACACAAAGGCATTGAACAATATTTATATGCTAGCTCATTCATTTTTGTGGAAAAACTAGAGATAAATGCAAATAATTTGTTATGTTGTTAGGTGTTACGAATGTTTGTAGATGTGCGATGACGTCACATAGAGATAATGTCACGTGATAATGCGTTTTAGCGCGAAATTATATATGAAAAAATTAAATCACGGATTTTATATAAATTGAGTATATTTCAATAATAAAAATATTACGGGGGCTATAAGTGAAGAGTCCTCTATCGATGTCCATCAATCTTCAAAAATTGTCAAATACCCTATTCCTACAGAACTAGCATCACAATGTAAATAAAATGGTTTTTCAAAATCAGGGCAGTTTAAAACTGGAGCCGTTATTAAAGCTAATTTTAAATTAGAAAATGCATTTTCAGCATCAGCATTCCAAATAATAGATTTTTTAGAATTCTTGCTTCCCTCCGTAAGTTTAGTTAAAGGTGAAGCAATGTCAGCAAACTTAGAAATGAATCTACGATAATAAGAACAAAGACCTAAGAAACTTCTTAGTTCTCTCACAGTATGTGGTTGAACAAAGTTCTCAATAACATCTAATTTAGAAGGATCTGTATGTAAACCATCCTTATCAACTATGTAAACAAGATAACGAAGTCTGTCTTTACAAAAATTACATTTTTTAAGGTTAACTGTAAGACCAGCGTCTTTTAATATATTGTATACTTTGTTTAAATAAACTATGTGAGTTTTAAAATCTGAGTTTATGATTATCAAATCATCTAAATAACAGAAAACTACACTATCAAACTCTGGACCAAAAAGTTTGTCAACTAAACGTTGTAATTCACTAGGAGCATTCGTAAGTCCA
This sequence comes from Laothoe populi, assembly GCA_905220505.1. NCBI lineage: Eukaryota > Metazoa > Arthropoda > Insecta > Lepidoptera > Sphingidae > Laothoe > Laothoe populi. The sequence continues at coordinate 3,748,148 of HG992146.1, read as the reverse complement.
AAACACATACGCACAAATTCAAATAAACCACGACCAGGAACAACAAAAGCAGTCTTTTCCTGTGAACTCTTTTCTAAAGGTATTTGCAAAAAAGCTTTGGAAAGATCAATGGTACTTATATATTTAGCACCTTTAAGATTATCTAAAATTCTAGAAGGATAAGGTAACGGATAAGAATCTTTAATAGTCATAGAATTTAAACGACGAGAATCCAGACATAATCTAGTTCCACCATCCCGCTTTTCAACAGCAAGAACAGGAGAGCACCAAGGCGATTTAGAAGGTTGTATAATATTTTCTTTTAAAAGTACATCAACTTCATCAAAAAGTTCTTTTTGTTTAGCCGGACTCAAAGGCCAATAACGTTGTTTAAAAGGTTCACCAGTTGTATTAATTTTATGTTCAACTAAGTGAGTAAGTCCTAAACCTTTCTTTTCATAAGAAATATCTTCAAAAAGAGAAATAACATTACTTAATTCTCGCTTCTCAAAAGGAGATAGAGATTCAGCAGCAGTAATAGAACAAGTCGAATAATTATCCACAGGAACTAATGTAATATTCTTTAACAAATCTTTAGCTAAACCAAATTTAAGCCAAAAGTCAAAACCTAAAATAATTGAAGGTTTAAATGAAGGTATAATTAAAAATTGAATGATCTCAATATTATCATCACATTTTACAGGTAAATCTAAAGTTCCTAACACTTTACGCGAGGTACCATCTACAGTAGAAGCTAAACTAGAATCAGGTTTAATTGTATAACCATGTTTAAGAAATTGTAAATGGCTATCAGAACCAAGGATGCATCTATTGGAACCACTATCCAATAATCCAGAATAAGAAATATTATCAATAACAAATTTTAAATAAGGTCTAGAATCTTTAGGAGTTGTAAAAAGAATAGGTGCCGAACTATGTATTTTAAAAAACACTTTTAAATAATCTAACCAATCTGAAAATTCTTTTTTAATTGTATAGTCATCAGGTGCAACAGAAGACTTGGTAGTCCTATGTGAAACTTTCCCAATAACCTTAGGTTTAACAATACGTTTATAATTTTTATTAACCATCGATACACTAGGCAATTTCTCAGAAATCCGTGATCGATGGGATCTAACTAGTTTTTTGAATTAAATTTTAAATTATTCTTGGGTCTACACACGTCGCAATCTTTTGTGATGACTCCAGGTTTATGACAGTCAAAACACATGATTCCAGGATGAGTAGAGCAATCCCGATATGAATGTCCAACAAGTTTACACTTCAAACAAATAATACCATCTGTCTTGACAGCACTAATATGTGGTTTCTCAAATTTAACCGCTTTATATTCCTTAACAGGCTTTCTAACAACACATGATTCAAGTTCCTTTCCAATTTGAATGAAAGTTTCAATCGAAGTAATATGTTTTCCTATAAAATAAGGCAAATAAATTTGTAACATATTATGTTTAATAATAGTAATTAAAGTTAAATCTGAAAGTGGATTAGTCAAACGACAAGCCATATCAAACACTTCTGTAATAAATTCAGGTAAAGATTCACTAAACTTCTGTTTCTTAGTACGAAGTTCATATTCCAAACAATAGTCAAAATCAAATTTATCAAAACGTTTCAATAACGCAACCTTCAAATCATACCAAGAACTAATCTGGGTACGTACAGTCCTATACCACTTAAGGGCGATATCAGATACAATGTCTGTAAATGAAGCTAACAAAACATATTCATCAAAATTTCTAAATAAAAAATATTCCTCTACTTGAGTAATAAAAACTCTAACACAAGATTTTCCATCAAAACAAATTTTACTTCTTTTAAGATCAGGTAATTTAGTTACACGAGGCAAATTCTTCCTAACAGTATCGTTTAACAAAACCGAAGAAATTCCCGTTGGTGAAAATTGTTTGAACGAAGGTTCAACAATCGGTGGAATTGTAGAAGAAAAAGGTTCTTGAATATTAGACAAAGTTATTAAATCTTCACGATCCGGTAAATTATTTGAAATGTCAGGTGCCGCAATAAGATCTTCCCTAACTTCAGGTGAAGAAAAAGTTTTAGTTTCTGCATCCATGACAAAAACTTTAAATTATCCAAGCAAATCCAAACACAATACTAGTGTTATCAAAAATGACAAACTTAGCAAACAATAAGTTATAAAAACTTTTAAGTTTTATTAAACATTGACATTTATTAATGTGTCTTTATAATAATTTTCAAGAAATGAAGCAATAATAAAACGTGTAAAAAAGTAATAAAATGAGGTTATGTTTTTAACAAAGTTAATAATGAAATTTAAGAAAATCTATTATGCAATTTGTTTAAAGAGTGCAGTATTGACTTACAAAGTTGCTTAAATGTGTAAAATATGTGTATGTGTAAAATTAACAAGTTATTTTTAAGTATCAAATACTTTACCGCAATAGAACAATTATGTTTTTCAATATATTTTAACAAAAGGTTGACTGACCTCTTTCCTAGTAAATACACAGTGAAAATAGGTTAAATACTATCTAATTATTAAGTTAGTATACTAATTCAAGTAGCAAAAATTGTTAACACAATGTTAAAACACAATTTGAAGTTTTCAAATTCAAAATACAATGAGTTTATGAAAACATCAAAGTAATGTTAAGTTTATAACTATAACTAAATACATACATTAACCTTGGAGTTGACCACACCAGTCTCGGAGCTGTAGATTTTATTAAAACCTATGATTCTAAACAATTCAAATGGAAAAACACAGTATACACACCTATCTTCTGAACTATCAAGTTATATGAATTTAATGCATTCTGCTAGTAAAATTGATTCTATTTTATGATCTAAACCTCATATTCAATAGCTAAAAAGATATCTGAAGCTAGTAATAAGCTTAGCAACAGCAAAATAAAGTGAACAAGAGAACAATTTATAGCAAACATCCATAGAGTATCAGTCAAGAGTTAAGCTAACGGCTTATTTCAAGATGCAAACAAAATCAAGAGAGTATATAGTTATACACAAAACAATATATAATATAAGAGTGCAATAATGAACCAATATGAACAAGTTCCTCTCAAGTCCCTGGACGTACAGCGCCAATTGTAATAATAAATAAAAAAATTATATATAAAATATACTTTTAATGAAGCTAATGTGTGTTTTATTTTTAAGAAATAATACTAACAAACTAATAGGAATATGTGCTCGGGCGCCAGACAGACTAAACTCTGCCAAAATAGTTTAATAACAAAAATATAATTACCGTGGATAGTCAGTAGGGCGCTTGGAACTTTTAATCACAGTCGGGTGGTAACTTAAACACCAGTCATGATAACACAGTATTTATTTCCCTCGGAACTCAACAAATATTTACATAATATAAACTGTCAGATACAAAATTGACTATGTTTAATACTAAGTGTAAATTATAAAGATTATATATAATGGTTCATTTTTAAATTGATCATTACTGCACTCTGGAGTGAAATTTATAAATAGGTTACCCATAACAAGCTAGTGAGCTGAAGGCTTCTCGCTACAAAAATTATAATGTTACATACCTCTATTTAAGATAACTAACTTTACTAATGTTCCAGGGGGGTTTTCCAGAACGCCATCAACCGGAGCAGGTTATAGTAATGGAGCTTAGGGCATCCAGGCATCCATCAACAATTATTCCCACAATGGGTCTTCAATTCCAAACAAAGCGTCAACGTGGCATCAAAAGTGCACAAAACTAGGCGAAAACCAACGTCAAAAACAGACTACAAAACTGCATGTAAAAAACGATTTAACGAAAACGTAAACGGAAACGATAAAAACGGTAACGACTTAACGAGATGTAAACGGCCGCTTATTCAAGCTGAAACAAAATTAAACTAATTAGCACATGGTTGGAATTTCCAAATTTTAACATTACGATTATTAAATCCAAAAATCACGCACCGGCCGTTATATATTTATAGCATCATTCCCAAAAATAAGGTGCGGCGATATTTCGCCTTAAAAAGCTGAAACAAACGGAATAAAAAATTAAATTTCTATGCTCACAACGGGACGCCATTTTGGCACGCGCCCGCGCAACGGCGCTGGTACAAATATTCTGATGAAATATCACTTACCACCCAAACTCGATCAAATTATTAACTTTCGCACCATGGCGATTAAATGTAAGCCATTTAGGGCTTATGATTGAACAATTTGATATTGCATTTTGTCCGACATTTCCGGTTCGACTCGCGAGAGAAAAGTGTCAAAACCAACGAATGCATATTTTTTTTTTTTAGCGGATGCCGTAGAGATGTGACAGACCACAAACAAAACTACGATCGACTATTCCCGTAACTAAAAATTTGTTGAAAAGTCGATTTTTAACCTGTGACATATAAAATATGTTACACGCTAGTATAATTACATATTGTTGGAAAGTATGATCATCGGTATACCTCCATATTCCACTGGGAACCTGTCGTTTTATTACTGCCGCCCGCTCCGGGGGGAAGCGGAATATGAATAAAAACGGTTATGCTTGACTAGCCGGTCTTACGACCTGCGCACCCGCGACCCCCGATGGCCCCAATTAGTCGCCTTGTACGACAGGCAGGGGTTACCGTGGTGAAATTCTCCAAACGCCCCCATTACACAGGGCACTATAAGGTGACCTGCTTGCTCGTTTACCTGGTCTATAAAAATACTCTGGTTTGGTTGCAGTGCTAATGCGCGACCCGATCCTGCAGGAGAAGCGGCAGGAGCACGTCATGTTCCAGAAGTACGCGCTGGAGCTCCTAGAGAGAGTGTCCGGCAAGAGCAAACACATGGGCGCTGAGTTTGAGACGTCGCTCGCCAACATTCATAGGGTTAGTAGCAGCTAGTATGGACTTGTACACTTAATGTTGCAACTGTAGCCAAATAGGACGGGACTATTCACTTGGAATGGAGTTTTTGTATTGCACATTTGTGAGTCAAGTTTACGCCAGTAACTGACGAAGGGTGGGGCTCTTTGAAGTAGAAAACTCTTTGTTTCGGATACCAAGACCTGCTTTGATTTATTGTGCTCACAGTGTTATTAGTTTGTCGTATTAGGGCGTTAGGCGGTTTATTATATTAGGCGGTTAGATTCCTGCATCGGGAGAAGTGTTTGTGTGACAGACAGTTATTTGTGTCGGGTCTGGGTGTTGTAAGACCGACAGTCTCTCGTAGTCCGATACCCAAGACACAAGACTCGTATCTTAGTGTGGGGCTATGTGTGTGACTTATTTATATTGTATCCCAGGCGAACGTGGTGGCCCAGACGCGCATCAACTACAACGAGCGTCAGTTGCTGCAGCTGGTGGCGGCTCACCTGGCGGCGCGCGGGCTCACGGACAGCGCCCTGACGCTGCAGCGCGAGGCGGGGCTGCCCGCGCCGCCCCCCGGCGCGCCGCCGCCGCCCCCGCCGCCTGTCTACACGCCCTCCACGCCGGTCAGGGTACGTACTGCTGCTGTACTCTTAGAATACCCCGGAATCGCTCCGTAGGCGCCGAAGCCCACCGCTGGTAGTGTCGGGTGGGGTGTACATAGGGGGTAGGGACTCGACCCAGCGGCTGCCCGGATAGCCATCATCCGGGCGAGGGGGATGCTGGGTCGTAAGACCGACTAGTCCTGCATACCCGTTTTATTCTTATTCCGCTTCCCCCCGGAGCGGGCGGCAGTAATAAAACGCTCTCCCCGCGACAACAAAAAAAAGTGTACGTGCTGCTATATAGTACTCACTGAACGGAATATATTATAAAGTGCTTAATTTGTTATAAGACATCAATCTGTGTAGAAAATTGTTATAATTCAATTAACAAATTATTATACGTAAGGTTTATTGTTACGAGATCAATATTAAACTTAACTTGGCATTTTTTTGTTGAAGTCGATATAAAAATTGTTCTTTTTTAATAAAAATATAAATTATAGCCTTTATAAACTGTCTGTAGTGTTAGTATTTAATGCTGGTACAATAGAAATATAGAGTGTAACAAGTATATAATATGTATCTGTACAGCCGCCGCGGATAGTGATGGTCCGAGCGAACAGCTCGAGCTCCCTGCAGCGGGACAGCATCGACCTCAACACCTCCAGCCAAATGCAGACCGACGAGGGCAGCCCCTTGCCACCAGTCATCAGGATCAAGTCAGTGTACAGTGTTATTATTCATTGTAGATTGACTACGTCAAATGATAAGATCACTTTAGTAATATAAAGTTTGGTTGCAGGAAAGTGTTCAATAGTGGTCCCGGTGCGGGCGCGAGTCCGTCGTGTGCGGGCGTGGGCGGGGTGATGGGTGCGACGGGCGCGGGCGCGGGCGGCGGGGGGGAGTACAAGCGCTCGTTACAGAAACAACTGAGTGCCGCTGCCGGGGATCCCCCCGCGGTGAACCCGCCCCGCGTCACCCTGCACTCCATCATCACAGAGTACCTCTACAACCAACACTCGCTTTGTAAAAATCCTGTCGTCACATGTCCACAGTTCAACTTGTTCGAGTGAGTTTTAAGTTTAAGGAAGTAATATGTAGTTGTTCTGGTAATAATATCAACCGTGTGTTAACGGAATAAGGTTAAGTTTTCATTGGGTTTAGATCTCCGAAAGTATCATTCACTGTACGAAGTACGAAGTGGTATCCAGCTGACCCATTTATACTTTAGACAGAACTGTTTACTATTGATTTGATGAGTGAGTTACTATTTTTTTTAAATATATCCAATCCTCCCTATATTTCTATTTGATTAATTTCGTTGCGGGGTAAAAGACAGTTAAGCATTCCCAGAGACTCGCCGAGTTTCATTACTCGGTGTCGAAAAAATGCATGCCATCGTCGATCCTGGCTAAATAGGAGTTACAATGGCGGGTGTGTGGGCGGGATAGACTCTTATTTGTTTGTTTGTTAATATAAAGGCCGCACAAGTGTCCGGAGCCGCGCGGGTGGGGCGGGTCCGTGGTGGCGTGGGGAGGGTGCAGTGCGGGCGGCGCGTGCGGTGCGGGGGGCGCGGCCGAGGCGGTGAACGTGTGCGCTCGTGTGGCGCGCCGTGAGCTCGGCGGCGGGGGAGGGGGAGCGGGGGGCGCGGGAGCGAGACGTGCACACTCGAGGCTTGTGCACGCAAACTTCGCACCCGTACGCACGCTCCGTTTGCAGGACGACGACGCCTTCTTCACACACACCATATTCCATGTCAGTACCAGTATTCGTTTTTGAAGTGAAAACTTCTTTAGGCACGTTGGGCACTTTTGGGGTGGGGAAAAAGCACAGAACTCGCGTGACCATCACGCTCAGATTATTTTACTTTTGCCATAATTTCGCCTATGAAGTTCTATAGTTATTGACAAGCAATCATAAAAGTTACTACTTCATGGACGCTGTTTCAAAAAAGAACATGTGTTCTGTACTGTGTTCTTCTTCCAAAGTTTTAAGTTTTTACTGCACTCGGTAGTGCCCATGACTGCCTATGTTTTTTTTTATCCTGGCACGGTAAAGTGACCTGGTGGTAACCGCAGTGTCGTCCAATTAGAGTATCAAATAGTGAGAGACAACTATATCTCGCTACGCTTCACAATCATGCTGGCTTGCTGTGTGGCTTTCTTTCACTACTCCATGGGGCAAGGAGGTGAAGAAGCGGTCGAGGGTTTGGCGTCAGAGTACTCAGAAGGCCGCGTAACGGCCAAAATCATACCCCAACACTAGACCCCCGACGAAAACCGGATGTACACTGGCTGACACGGGAACGCCACACACTAGCGTGTACCACAATGGTGTGTTTTACACACTGTGTACGGTGGTCGCTATCCGGGCGGATATTATTTTCCTACCACCAGTTAGATGAAAAAATAAGATATAAAACTATGATGTATGTATGATTTAAAACTATTTTTCGTGAATAGCGTTAAACATAAGCTTTAAAATGGTGTTTGATAAATTAAATTTGATGAAGAATTATGGAAGTTATGGCGTACCGACAAAAAAAAACCTTTGAGAAGTAATATATATGACGGGTCGGGCGGTCCTCGGCCGAGGCAGTGAGAGGGTTTACACGACCCTCTCTGATCTCCAGGTATGGTCAGGATGGATAGCGTATGATAGTTCGGTAATAAAACACGAGATTAACACTTCAGAGTCTATTTAAGCTACCACCAGTTCGGAATGCAGTCATCCATGGGGAAGAGCTGGCAAGAAACCCTCATGGTTGCTCTTTTAAACACATCACAGTTTACATTACAATATTCGGTACACAATAACACTTTCACATTACGTTAACTTACTATTTAAACAATATTTCGGCATTACGACCGACAAGTTACTAACTGTTTCAATGATTATACACGAATGCCTCGCCAAAGACGAGCTGCTCTTTTATATTGTGATTTTCGTTGTGACCCACTCCTCTGCGAGTGAGATCACTCGATAAACAAGTCGAAACCACCTTCAAAATAGCAAAACAAATGGCGGTATCCACAGTTTACAATAAATAAAGTTATTAGCAAGTTCAATTCAGTGTCCATATTCATCACGCTCCGACATATAGATATCATTTGATACAAACAAGCTCATTACTAGTATTTCCGACAGCCGACGCAACAGCAACTACTGGCGGCGACGTCATCGGGAGACATCAGGGTGTTCAACTTGTTCAGCGGCGTCGAGGAGAACTCTTACCAAGTGCACGAGTCCTACATATACCATATGCAGGTGAGTACGCATGGAACGTTGGTTTTGGGCCCTCGAGCCGGATGTTGGATTTTTTTTTTAACCTGGCACGGCAAAGTGACCACACTGCACCTGATGGTGAGCGCAGTGCCGTCCAATTAGAGTATCGAGTGGCGAGAGATTATCTATCCCCTATCTATCCTTCGGTACTCAACACAATCATGCCGGCCTGCTTCTTCACACTATGCCATGGGCAAGAAGGTGAAGAAGCGGTCGAGGGTCTAGTGTCAAAACCGACAAAAACCGGATGTACACTGGCTGACCCTGGAACGTGACACACTTGCGTGCCACTATGGCGGGTTCTACACCCTGTGTACGGTGGTCGCTATCCAGGCGGATATGAATATCATACCACCAGCAAAGCAGGAGCTTGTATTTTATTGTCAATAATATTTATGTCAAATTGATCATATCGACCGTATTCTGCCAATACCTTCTAACTAACAATTTTACCAAAATATTGTTTTTTGTGCTATCTGTTAGCTTATATCGTAATCTTTCATGTGACAATTTGTCGTAACTGTCAAAACACACTAAACGTACAAAAAACCGCTATAGAAATACCTTCTATCTACGACGACAAAATTTTGGGCCGAAATACCTCCTATCTACAGTTTGAAGTGTGAATTTGATTCAAGTAACGTGTTTTTTAGTATCATCTTCAATAAGCGTAAGTATTTTATTTGTTTTTCTGTACATTAAGTTGAAATCTTATTTTGTACCTAATGATTATTAATAACACTTTCATTATTTCACATTTATTTGTGTTAAATTAGTTTTATTCGTTACTAAAACTTAATTTTCCTGTTGCGATGTCACTTACGAGTTATTTACATTACATTGTTTTGTAAATTTTTGCAGATAGGAGTTATTGGTTCAAATAATGTACGTACTAGTCTTCATTTTTTTGTAGGAAAATGCGTAGAAGTCGAATAGATAGAATCATGCAATTGTGCCAAAGAGAAAATTGACTTGGTGAAAATGAAAATAATTATGAAATAGTACCAGAAAATATGTCCACAATTTTTTTTAACATCATCACGAAACGAAACGGCACAAACAACATTAGAGTCTTCATCAACGTCGGGTGATTCAGATGCTAGTAGCTCCTATTTAACTGATTCAGGGTCTTCTTAGACGGGGAGGAACGTTTCAGTACTCACTGACTGTAACTGATGATGATGGAAACTCTAATGTGAAAATGATATGTAAAAATATGTTTTTAAATACTTTGTGCATCGGTGCATTTTCTGTTTGAGCGTGGGTAAAATCTAGCAAGCATGGAATGTAAGAATCAGAAGATAATGTGATATTATCTCGAACGCGGAATATTGATACTACAAAAATTAAACGAATAGCAAAGATGCACGAATTTTTCTATTCTTTGCCCAAAATGCCTTCGCATTATAATAGAATGAATACCAACAAAGTGTTTTTAGAGCCAGTATACAAATCAATATCGGATTTATATCAAGTTTATAAAAAATATTGTTGTGAACTTGATGCACTTCCATTTTCCCTACAAGTATTTACCACTATGTTTAAAGAGAAATATCTGTCTATACATAAACTAAAAAAAGACATGTGGGACACATGTGTGGGCTACAAAACGGGTAACATTAGCGAAGAAGCGTATAATGCACACATTACAAGAAAGGAGAAAGCTAGACATGAAAAGATCAAAGACAAAAAGACGCAGAAAATGGGAAATGTATAGTTTTGAATGCAGATCTACAAGCGGTCAAAGTGTGTCCATACGTAACGTACGTTTCTCCCATCCCCGTTCTTCAGGGTGTTCCACTCGCAATGCGGAATGACCTTAGTGTCCTAGGTATGAATATCCGCTGCGACCTTAATCCAAGGAGTCACATCGAAGGCGTTATATCCGCCACTTCCCGCAGGGTCGGAATCCTGAACAAGGTGCGGCGGTTTTTCACGCCTGGTCAGCTCTACCGCTTGGGATGGATGGATCTCTGGGATGGTTCCACAAGGTACCTTCTCAATGCCTTGGATGGGTTGCAGTGGCGGGCCATCCGCATTGTGAATGATACAGACATGAGTAACAGCCTGGAGCCGCTACAGCTGCGTAGGGATATTTCCTCGCTTAGCGTGTTCTACCGTCTGTATCATGTCGAATGCTCTGAAGAATTGTTTGATCTTATCCCATCCTCTCCCTTCCATACCAGAACCATGCGTACTGGCTTGCGGAGCCACAGCTTCGTGGTGTCTACTACCCCGGCCCGAACCAAGAGGTTCGCAAATTCGTATTTTTGCCGCACCATCAAGCTGTGGAACAGTTTGCCAGGTACCGTGTTCCCTCCTTCCTATGATCCTGGGTCCTTTAGGCGTAATGTAAAGAAGCTAAACAGCAGGCCGGCATGATTGTGTTGAGTAGCGGGGAAACGACTGTCTCTCGCTACTTGATACTCTATCTGGACGGCACTGTGCTTACCATCAGTTTGGTCACTTTGCCGCGCCAGAATAAATAAAATAAAAGCTAGTGCAATTTCCTAGAAAACAAAGCTGGCTCCGCATAATTACTCAGTGTACAATTTGACCAATCATCACGTCACCTGCTACTGGTTCTCTGAGGTTGATGCTGATCTTACAGCATCAACCATTGAGACCAAAATATTTATCAGTGAAATTAAAATTTGTAAAGTTCTTATTTATATTTTTCTAATAAAAAAATATTAAAAATGTGCTATTTTCTTTCATTTAAAGGAACTAACATCAAGAAGAAACAACACCTAACTAATTTTTTTACCAATTTTTTTTGTGGAAATACCTTCTAACTTACCCAGAGCCCTAAATGAATATTATTTTAATAATACCTAATTAGAAATAATAAGCTTTCATAAAATTAATAAACTTGACTTTTTGGATCACAAATATTAACTGTATTTTTATAAATATTCGGTTTTTATGCTCTCCTGTAAACTTAATCTCTAAGCACTTAGGAGGTATTGGCAGCTTACGGTCGATATATTAGTTATCTATATGAAAATACGTTGCATGTGTTGCAATTCGTCTTCATTTTTACAGATTTAAATAGTTCATCGGGAAGGATATTTCAAAACGCCCTTGTAAAACTCGCACAATTTAAACCTGTTTGTCATCACGGATTAGTAAAATGTCTAACTAGGGGAAAATATTCTTTTTCACACTAATGTCTAAAGTAATGTCAGTTTTATGCCACATCTATCTGTATATATAAAAGAAGAAACTGACTGACTGACTGACGATCAACGCACAGCCAAAACGGCTGGGGTTAGAGACTTGAAATGTTGACAGTAGGTACCCTTTATGACGTAGGCATCCACTAAGGAAGGGTTTTTGGAAATACCACCCCTAAGGGGGTAAAATAGGGGATGATAGTTTGTATGAAAAAACGGTTGTATGGAAGCTCATCTCTTTCAAAGTAAGATGCACGAAATTTTGTATACGTACTTCGTATTAGGGGCCAAAGTTTTCTGTCTGTTACATTTTCCGGGTAAACCAATGAACCGATTTAAACAGATTTAGTATGAGGGTACCTATAACCTCCTGGACGGACATAAAGTATGTACTTTATTTTTTTTATCGTTTTTTCTCTCCAGTCTATTAGTTTTACGCGAGCAAAGCCGCGAGCAAAAGCTGGTGCATTAGATACATAGTGAGTAGTCAAGTGAAATGAAATATTGTTGACAGGCGAGCAGAGACGGGTTATTACTACTAGCGTCGGCCACAACACCGTGGCGACCTCTCTCGGCATTATGGAACATGAAAGAGTTTGAATTATTGTGAGTATTCTTTAATATCTACGATCGTTAATAACTTTTGATAGAGCTACAAGTCAAGCCAGTACAATAAGTACCAAGCAATGCAAGGAGCTTATTAGCTTATGTATATCTATAAAATACATTAACGTCATTAATATACTGTTGATATTGCACCATTAACATTGGAACCTACATGATCGCACACAGCGCGGTTTCAGAGGAATTCCCTCCCGCGAACGCTCCGAATGTGGAATGAGCTCCCTGCCGAGGTTTTCGAAGGGGACTACAGTATGGGGTTCTTCAAGAAGGGAGTATATAGGTTTTTGAAGGGTCGGCAACGCGCATGCGATGCTCCTGGTGTTGCAGTTGTATTCCATAGGCTACGGTCACCGGTTACCATCAGGCGGGACGGAAGCTTGTTTGCCACCACCGTGGTATAAAAAAAAACAGTTAAAAAGGTACAAAAAATTGTGTCGCTATACTATCGAAAAACTATGATCTATAGTAATATATAAATCTGTACCATCTGTCTGTACATTAAAATGTACTGTACCAATTTTTTGCCTGTCTGTATGTGCGGTTTTAACACAAAAACGGAATACAGTTAGAGCATTTGATCCCGCAAATTATATGCTACTTTTTATCTCTGAAAAATTTATGGTTCCTGCGGGATAGTTTTTTGTTTCTTTTTTTTTATTAAGGGATCGACAGGCTTTTTTGCATGATATGGTGATAGTTAACGATTTCTATAGCAAACTATAGAAAGACGTAATAGCCTTAGATGACTCCGTCGACCTTTTCTTTTAAAAATAACTACCACATGGGCGGAGCAAAAACTAGTATAATATACATATAACTAAGTTTGGTATTGAAGTTCGATATGGTGACATGGTGATATGGCTTAGAGTAGGCAACCAAAAGGAGACGCCATTACGCTCGAATCTTGAACATAAAATTCAGCAATGTCGGTGGGGGGCTTCGTACAACTACAAATAAACATGTGCACACAAATGCAAAATTTAATCACGTCGCTACGCACGCACACTACACCATTTCATACAACACTGGCAAATTTATGCACACAGTTACAAATTTATCTTGTGTATCTAATGTATTTACAGTGTCATATATTGACAACTGTGTAAAAACAGTAGAGCGTAGCAATGTCGATACGAGGTATAGATAGCGTTGTCCTTATCTATCGATAGATAAAATAAAACAATTATAATTTATGAAATGTTTTAAGATTATTTTTTATGTGTATCATCTTTTCTATCGCTTTCTTGCAATCTCTGGGTGTGATTTCGTGAAAGGGAAGTAGGGAGGTATAGTTAAAAAAGTGTAAATTAATATTTCTAATTTAATCGAAATGCTGTAAAGATAATAAAGGTAACAATAGTGAGAAAAATACAAGCCAAATAAGCAAAAAAAATTAGAAAATGAATTTTAAATAATACGCCTTTAATTTATTTAAAATGGATATCCAGCTGTTATTACATTACTTAGGACTAAGTTATAATAAGGTAACAATAATCTTACTATTAATGAACAACATTTTAAGAATCCGACTCCGTCTCCGCCCGCGTGGAAGTTGTTTTTGAGAGAAAAGGCATACAATCCATGAAGGCATATTATGCTATTACATCCCTCTAGCATCTGCCTAGTAGCCGGATGCCGGGCGGTCACTATGCGGAGACGCGAGGATCTTGTATTTGAGCTCAACCAGACCCTAGATCTCATATTTTCGCAGGATATCAGGAATAGGATTGAATTCAATGCCACGCAAACATAGGTGTGCGCGTTTTCATGCCACAAATCCCCCTTTTCTCCACTCTCCACTTTCAGGGTGTTCCAATGACACTGCAGAATGATGTTAGGATCTTAAGGTATAGATATCGGATTTCATTTTGCGGCGGCGATTTCTAACGCCCGGTTAGCGTATATTAGCGTGATGCTAATATAAAGCGCAGGTACAGCCGGGAATGGAAACTGCTTCCACCTCTGTCATGGTTCCGATAATTGCTTGCTCGATGGCCATCCGCATTATGAATGATGCAGACGTGACCAACAGCTTAGAGCTGCTACAGCTGCCCTGGGACATTTCTTCGCTTAGCATGTTCTACCGTCTGTAACGCGTACCGGCTTGCGGAGCTACAACACCGTGGTGTCTATTACCCTGGCCTGAACCAAGAGGTTCGCGAATTTGTATCTTAGCCGCACCATCAAGCCGTGGAAAAGTTTGCCAGCGCACGTGTTCTCTACTTCCTGTATTCCCGGGTTTATTAAGCGTACTGGGAAGAAGCTTCTGACGGACTGAAATGATTGTGTCACTTTGCGAGGGATGTTTGTCCTCGCTACTTGATAGTCTACTTGGACAGTGCTGCGCTTACTATCGGATGCAATGTAGTCACTTTGACGTGCCAGGATAAAAAAAAACGTTTTAGTTGTACTCGTATACAGCGAAATTATATTAAAAACATCGAATATTACGCAAGCACCTTAATGATAATAAAAATAATGTTGTCATGTATACGTACACTAAGTACATATTCATCGACCCACTGCTGGGCACGCGTGGCGTCCTCTATTGAAAACAACAATTCACATCAAGCGAGTGCTAATTTTACAGCTAAATCCTAAAATCTAATTTTGGCCTGCAACTGAGATCTAAATGTACATACATATACACTCACGCCTGTAATCCGCGAAGGGGTAAGCAAAGGTGTATCCATTACCTATCGCCATACCGAGCACAATTCCAGACTCCGGTCTGATACTGAGAATTTCTAAATAGAAAAACCCAATATCACTTTACCCGACCCGGGGTTCGGACTCGAGACCTCAGCACAGCAGTCGTAACGCATGCCCAATTACAACTGCCCCACCGAGGCAGTCTAATATTAGTCAGGCAGATCTAAATGTATTAGATGATTTTATTAACTCGTGAAGAATCATGACATGTCGATTTAGATTTTTTGTTATCCAGGCACCTTTAAGTGACCACACTGCACCCGATGGTATTATAATATTAAGATTATATTAAGATAGTATGCATACATAAGTAAGCACTCACACCTGTAACCTCAGAATCGGCGGGTAGAGGTGTAAGAGGTGTGTACATTTCGGAGAGTTTATTACTGTCCCATAAAGTGATGGGGGTGAATCTATCGCCACACCGGATACTATTCCAGACCGCGCCGGGCTGATACTGAGTATAAAGATGAAAAATCTATTATCATTTTACCCGACCGTGGTATCGAACCCGCGACCTCACGCACAGAGGTCATACCGCGTATGCAGATACAACTGAGCTACCGAGACAATCTTATCTTACACTAATTATAGATCTTGAATGTCCCAAAAGTCGACGTCAAGCCGGAACCGGGTGAAAAGGCAAGTCATACCGGTTATCAAAAAAATATAAAAAATCTAAGTTGCATGTTTTTAAAATTATAGGCATGGCCCGCGATTTTTCAAAGTATAATCCTAACTTTGCGCATTTGTGTGATCTTACGTAAGAACTATTGAGACTCCCTCCCACCCCTTGTAAGAAAAAGTTAGACATGATCGACTCCCCCCTACATCATCTTACGTAATAAATGAATGGCGCCAAAATTGATACCTAAATATTTTTTAAATATACCGGATACATTTTTAGGATCAAATTTTTTTGACAAATACTTTATTCTGGTTTTGGTATATTTTGTGACATTCCTAGTGTGTAAGAACTATTTACGTTAAAAGTATGTGTTTAGAAGACAGTCCAGATGGATTAGTAATTTTATCGATAGCATTTATAAGTTTATCTACAACACTATTTGAGTCTTGCATAAACGACAGTGTTACCACATAAACCACCCAAAATGCCAGTGTAATAAAGTTTATGAAATTGTAAACTTAGTCAAAATGTCAACTCTCCTAATATTTTTAAATTAAAAATTAAGTTAAGGAAGCATAAATAAAGAAATCCTACTAATATTATAATTGCGTATGTTTGGATGGATGCATGGTTGTTTGATATCCAATCACGCTACAACGGCTGGACGGATCTACTTAAAATTTGGCACAGAGATAGATTATAGTCTGGAAAAACACATAGGCTACTTTTTATCCCGGAGAAATGTACAGTACCCATGGGATAGCTTAGTTTTTCACAGAGCAAGGGATCGACATGATTTTTTGCATAGTGGCAGTTTAGGGATCAGAAAATTACAAAGACCACTTTTATCTCGAAAAAATAGCAAAAGTGGGATAGCAAAATATAAAAATATAGAAGGTTAAAATGCGCGGGCGGAGCCGCGGGCAACATCTAGTTAAAATAGAATATTAAAAAAAACAACTTGCTTTTAAGATATTGAATGCAAATAAATTTTGCACTACTGTGGCTAAAAGTTTAACCTGGCAACATTTATTACCCGATGATAATTTTTAGAAATTATATGTTTTGTTGCTTTTAAGGATAATAGTACTTTAAAAAAATACGTCCAGGTGAAAAATAATGTTGTATTTTTGTAAGTTTGATGTGTCAGATCTATTTTTACATGTTAATACCGCTACAGGCAGGCATTTTGACGGAGCTCAATTCGCTCGTGATGCCACTTTTTTAGTGGCGGATCACGAAGCGCAACTAGTTTTATAGAACGTGTATGAGCAACGTGCTCTTACATTTGCAAACGGGGTAAGCGCTCAATGGCGTCTCCAGTGTTAAATACTCTAAGTGATATGGTTAACCCATATTAGATTACTAGCTGTTGCTCGCGGCTCCGCCCCCGTGGAGGTTATTTTCGGGAGCAGAAGTATCAATGCAAGGAGTTGTCTTCTGCACTGAGACACCTATAGCGATCGTCCTGAATCTCAGGTGTTGTGACTGTCTAGATGGCTAGACAGGCACAACTCCTAACTTAAACTTCTAGCACTCCTTATAATACCCCGGCATCACTCCGTAAGTGTCGAAGAAGGCCACCGCGGGGTTTTAGCTGGCAGTGTCCGGTTGGGTGTACATAAGTAGTAGGTACTCGGCCCAGCCGCAGCCCGGATAGCCATCATCCGGGCGAGGTGCTGGGTCGTAAGACCGGCTAGTACAGCATAACCGTTTTACGCTCATTCCGCTTCCCCCCGAAGCGGAAGGCAATAATAAAATGCTTTCCCCGCGACAAAAAAAAGTGTTGTGCCTGAAGCTTGAGATTACACTTAAAGAATACCTCATAAGTTAACTCCTCACTTCGTCCTTTAAGGGATGATTTGATAAAAACGTTGAAACACATATTATTCTTAATTTTTTACCAAAAGCCTAAATATGAATTTTCAGATCCCTAAGTTGAAGTATTACGGATTGCCCATACAAACTTTTAACCTCTATTTCACCCCTTTCAAGATAATTTTTTGAGACAAAAGATACCCTTTGTCCTTCCCTAGGATATAATATATCCCTCTACTGAATTTCATTAGGATTCGTTCACCCGTTTAGTCATGAAAGGTAAGAAACAGACATACAAACAACAATATTAATTTTGCTGCGGAGATATTTTAAAACTGTTATATCTCCTAAGATATTCATTGAAATCAAATGACGTAAAGGGCAACTTTATTCAAAATTAAGTACTTGTGATGAATAAAGTATTTATTTGGATAAGGATTAATACCATGTTTATAAAAAACCCTTTCCAAACAATGCATTGTGTCAGAACAAATTCGATAACCATAAAAAGGTTATATAGTGAGCCAACCGAAATATATAGACATATGCTATCGAGGACTTTTTTAGAACTTTTTAAGAGGAATAATTTGGTCGTACATGATTGTTATGTAACTTTAACCGTTAACACAGCGTACGCAACGGAAGCTCTCAAATGGAATCAATTTTCCCCGCTTTTGCAACATTTTTCATTGTTGCTCCGCTCCTATTGGTCATAGCGTGATGTTATATAGCCTATAGCGCTCCTCGATAAATGTGCTATCCAACACTAAAAGATTTTTTTAATTCGAACCAGTAGTTCCTGAGATTAGCCCGTTCAAATAAACAAACAAACAAACAAACAAAGCAAACAAACAAACAAACTCTTCAGCTTTATATAATAGTATAGATTAGGTGGCAATAAGCTCTATGAATCATGGTTACTCTGCCTAATCCTTTGTTACATTATTTGTTCGATATTTAGTGAGTGGCAACATTCCAGATTCCAGCTGGACAACGAGGAGTACGTGGAGTTCTCGAAGATGTCCGACGAGCGCATCATCGGCACCAAGGGCGAGACGGCGACCATCTTCGACACGCGCACCGGCCGCGAGCTCATGACCCTCACGCCCGCCATCAGCAACCAGTACGCCAAGAACAGGGCCGTCTTCAACCCTACTGATGAACTCGTGCTGTCTGGTGAGGAGTTACTTAACTGTCTTATTTAACCTTATTAGAAATCCGTCTATAAAAGGGATGTGCGAATAATTTTAAATCACGAAAATTTTTAATAGAATTTATGAATTATTCAAAAGTTCTCGAATAATTCGAGAAAAAACAATAATTCGAGAATTATTAAATGATCCGAATTTTTGAATGTAATTTGTGTAATAGAATTATTCGAATCGAATATTAATATTCGATTAACAAATTGGTTTAATTTTCGATAAATTAAAACTAAAATCTATTATAAAAACAAATTTCTATCAGGTTTTCACTTAATGTGAAACCCTTCACTACCCTTTTATGGGCAAGTCAATCCCATCGCGTACTTTATTACTGAAGTATCGTTACTTAATACACTCGTTACATAGCAACATGTGCAAAGATTAACTGAAATATTAAATACCACAATACACACACAATATTTTGCCTAAAACACGTTTGCTTTCTCTCGATATTTTCTGACGTTGATATTTGACTGCAGATGGCGTTTTGTGGGACGTGAACACAGGCAAAGAGATACACAAATTTGACAAACTGAACCAAACGCACAGCGGCGTCTTTCATCCCAACGGATTAGAGGTAAGCGCCACCATATTTATGGGATACATTGTTGATGATTTGCCTGTTGTGAAAAACAGGCTGCGCCAATTTTCCATATTTATTTTATATCTTTGAAAAAGAAACATAAAATATAAACAAAATATTTTATTTTTCAACTCGTCTCTTTATAATCCTCGACAGGATTCCATTGTAACGTAGTAAAACTATTTCTACCAGTGAGAAGTGAAAGTGTCATATTTACACTTAGTTTAAATCTGTAATGAATAAGATATTTTTAATAGTTTATCCTATATTTTTTCGCAGCTAAAAATAAAGCCAAAGATTATAAAATTGAGTAAATTGTTTAACAGGTGATATCAAACACGGAGGTATGGGACCTCAGAACATTCCACCTGTTGAGGACGGTGCCTACCTTAGACAAGTCGGAGGTGAGTTACAACTATTGCGGATATATGTCTATAAAAATATCAAATTTGTATTCCGACAGCCTCCGTAGCGCAGTAGGCGAGTAGCCGGCTGTGAAACGAGAGGCCGTGGGTTCGATTCCCACACCAGGACAAGTGTTTGTGTGACAGACAGACATTTGTGTCTGGGGTCTGGGTGTTGTTGTCCCTGTGGACAACAACACAAGACTCGTATCATAGTGAGGAATCGGGGCTATGTGTGTGACTGTTGGGTGTTATTTATTTATATTTATTAATAACTTCTGCGGACATATGAATATAACAGATACAGGTGTGCTAATCCACACTATTTTTATGATTATCATTCAAATTAGCTGACTTGATAGATCCACCGTTGTCTTAAAGGAAATCGGCACGAAATTGTAGATTTAAATTACATATTGGCCTCATGCTTAACCCCAAGTTCTTAACCACTTTCTTTGAATAGCGAAAATACCAACGATTTTCCTAACATATTGACATCAGACGACTCTCTTGCTCCCCTACCGTTGTTACATACATACACACACTCCAGTACTCCCCAGTGTAACCGACACACCCACATTTTGCCGTGTTTATCACCGTCCCATGATGTGATAGAGGGCGAGCCTATCGCCATACTGGGCATAATTCCAGTCTCCGGGCTGATATTGAGTATTTCGTATCAGTATACCCGAGCCAGGGATCAAACCGGAGAACTCAGCACAGCAGTTGTACCGTTCTTCTGATGACGATATCGATTTCCAATGTTGGGTGGCCATGACAGTTCTAGTTCCACTAATGTTTCTAACTATGAAAGCTTTCATTCATAATTTGCACTCTACTTCCGTGTTGCGGATTGGCCTGATTGCAACTAGTTGGCAGTTTAGAAAAATATAGTTTATATTTACTTCACAATCGCTGCCTTTGGATATCAACAGGGAGCGACATAATATTGTCGAGGCATGTGAGTCGACATTTGTATTTATAAACGGTCGTTTGATATCCGCGACCAAATCTTTACGATTTCTTACACATCTGGTTCCGGGGCGGGGCCGTGGCGTGACCGTGTACTTTTTAACGTCATCACGTCAGTTCACAATGGTGACGCGTCGCCACGCTATATTACAATATGAAACATCTAATACGGTATGGTGACGACAGAAGTCACTGATTAAAAAAATTGAGTGGGAGTGGTATATCTTTTTCTTTATTCTTTAAAAAAATCTTAATATTATATTTTTAATTGTGCTATGTATTTCCTTTTATAAGCTATCTTTTTATGCTCATTATTTTTACAAAATAATTTCAATATTTCACATCGGCCAGAATTCCCGCGACGGGTTAATTTTTTCTTTATTTTATATTTCTGTTCGTTATTTTTATATTTAAGACTATCAAACAACACAGTACGTACACTTAGGGAAAATAAGAAATTAAAAATCACAATGTCGATTTAAAATAATGTTATAAACTATTTTGCCACCCTGTCTTGTTGTGTCCCTTAATTATGCGTCAGGCCTATATTTGTTGACGGTGTTGGTTCACAGGTGATCTTCAACCCCACGTGCACGGCGCTGTACGCGGTGTTCTCAGACCAGGACCCCGAGGAGCGGTCGCAGTTCGACACCAGCTTCAAGACCCTGGACCCTTACGACTACTCCAGTATAGGTGAGGACACAACAGTCTAATTAATTGCGTAAGCACATAGTGTGGCGGGGATAAAATAATTAAAGTCTAACCTTATGTTCTTTTACATACGGTTTATAATAAAAATAAAACATTATATATATATATATATATACATATTCTATCGATACATTGCTAGAAACTATTCCTTATGAATTTGTAGAGGAACGAGTGAAAGTGTTCCTCTAGCGAAGGAGGAGGATCTCCAGTCGGGCAGGTGTTATACCCGACCGGCCGCATCTTCATTTAAGTTAATGTACTAATGTTACTATCTTATATCTAATCTATTGTTTGTAGGATCGCTAGAAGGGTTTAAAGACATTTTTTTTCATAATCTGCTTTGATGTGATGTAAGTTAGAAACCTTTGTCTGTACTTATATTTTTTTGAATTTATATCAGCAACGATCGACGTGAAGCGCAACATCTACTCGCTGGGCGTGTCGCGGTACGGCACTCAGATCTCACTGGTGGAGAACCAGGGCGACTACGAGCAGATGCAGGAGTCCTGCGTCAAGGTGTACGACGTCGGACGCAAGCGGGACCACGACGACGACGCGGTAACGTACACACACACACGCACGCACGCACACATACTCGCTCGCACACACATACACAAACACACACGCATACACAAACACACACGCATACACACAAACACACACACACACACACACACACACAAACACGCAGACACATACGCACGCACACACACGCCGAAGACAACGCACACACACACCTTTTATTTCCTCTAGTTTTTAATTATATTTCCCACAATTTGTGTAAAACGTTCTATCAGATAAATCATAAAGAAATGATCACCAAGATACAGGCTATGCCTACTGTTGACATCATAGTTAAATGTAACTACATTGTAAATTTGGACCGGTTAAATACATTATTCTTATTTCTAACTAAATGCACGGCTAGGAAAATGTTCTTGTTTCGGCTATAGTCGAGAGACTAGAAAATTTATCTGCGCCACAAGTTTTAAATACATCTCTTAGTCATTATGGAAATAAATTCTTCAAACCTATGGTAACGGGATAGAATAATACTAGAGCTGTATATTTGTGTGGTTGCAGGAGGAGGATGAAGAGGAGGAGCTGGCGGGAGGCTCCGAGAACGATGACGGCTCTGACTCCGGCTCGGACAATGACGACGATTGTAAGTACCGCCCGTTCTGTATACAATACTAGCTGTTGCTCGCGGCTCCGCCCGCGTGGAGGTCATGTGTAATGTCAGAGTGTAATTTTTCTTGCGATTAAAATAGCCTATATTAATCAGTGATAATGTAGCATTCGAATGGTGAAAGAATTTTTACAATCGGTCCAGTACTTTTTGAGCCAATTCGTTACAAACATACTTACATACAAATCTTTCCTATTTATAATATTAGTATAGATGTATATTGTGATTAGGGTTGACAACTTTTTTTTCAACAAAAAAAGTTAATTTAGGTCTGAGAAGGAAAATAAACAGTGTTATCTACTGTATTTACTGTGTTATTAACAGTATTTAGTTTTTAAAGTCATGTTTAGTGCTTCTCACACAACTTAAAAAATCATTATCATTTTTAAAAGCGCCTAACAATACGTGTTATGTAGGCTTTTGATGCTGGAAACAGTATTTTGTATACTTTATTTTTGTCCAACAGTGAAAAGTATAATGTAGTGAAAAACAGTATAAGTAGTTGGGAACCCTAATTGTAATTGACATAAAAAATTGTGTTCTCCATTGGACACGTATCTATGCATAAACACGCATATCTTTTCACAAAGTGATCTAATCACGATGATTTTTTTAATATCTGTTGGTTATATTTTGTAAAAAAATATTTGACTGATGACACTCCACTTGGTATTAGTATAAATATTCATGCTGTTGACACAATGCAAAATCAACTTGCGTATAATTGATAATTACCTCATTGGGATGGTATATGTATATTTAGGCTGACGAACCAGTGAGATATTGGTTTTTATCATCAAGTCGAGCAATATAAACTTGCCGGGTTTTTTTTGTATATACACACACTTCGGTTTTATTCGACTTATGTTTGTGTCCAATATGGCGATAAATCAATCAATTGTCACGCCTAGGAATGGATATGACATAGACAAATATGTCTACAGCGTGGCTCTACCACTCATGTTGTATGTTGTTTGTTGAGCAGTGGCATCGAACCTGCTGCGGAACGCGGTGCTGGGTCTCGCGGACGGCGCCAGCTCGGGGGACTCGTCGCGGGACGACCGGGACGAACAGGACGAGCGGGAGCAGCGAGACCAGCGGGAGCAGCGGGACGCGCCGCCCAGGAGGCGCATGCGCACCAGACGCAGGGTACGCTTCACACACTTTCATTTGCATAAATGTGCAATAAACAGCATTTATTTTTTTTACCTTCACGGCAAAGTGACTTCACTGCACCTGATGGTAAGTGCAGTGCCGACCAGTTAGAGTATCAAGTAACGAGAGACAATACACTTTCACATCTACATCTTATAAATAGTTAATTTCAGTTCGTTAATAATAATAGTACTCGATTGATAAAATTGCAAAAAATATATTTATAGATAGATAACTTGTCACAAGTATAAATTCTATAATCTACTTGACATTGTCAAAATCACTGTCATCATTAAACACTCTCGAATCACAAGTTCACCGCAGTTCGAGAAGGTAATAAGTAGAGTCTGTCCAAAATCAATTTTATTTCCATAATATTAAAGTTAAAAATAGCATGTTAGAACGGCGTGTGCTGCCAGTAGTTTGTTAATGCCGGCATACAATTGGTACGTGACTGGTTAAAAGTAGAACAAGTGGTATTAATGTGTGTCGTGTGGTGTTGTCGTGTCGCAGGCGGCCGAGCGACAGAGCAGCGACAGCGAAGGAGACGGCGACATCGAACTTGGCGACATCATCGAGTTTGAACTCGACTAACTGATAATATATACATTGACATGAGTTTCTAACCAGACTTTTATTTCAACATCCTGGGTGCTAAGGTTGTGAAATTGCTGATCAGGGTTTGAATCCCAGGTCGGACAATAAAAACATTTAGGTAGTCAGGTTTACAATTTGTGACCAATACAGTTATAGACTCGTCCGCTGTCACATTATGGGATGATAATCTATTGTTTCAACATTCTATTCATATACTTTCAAATATTTTAAGTGACATTGGCGGAATAGCTTCTTCTAAAGCTCGTCGCCATTGACCTAAAAGAAGAAGAAGTACTTCAAAATAAGTGACTTGTTTTGTAAATCAATAATTATGGTTATTAGTGATAGAAATAAAAATACTAAATTAACATCAACATAATTCGTTGATTTGTGTAACTATCTCATAAATCTAAATAGTATAAATATACACAATTCATTGAGGGAACCGATGTTATTCAACTGTGTGTTATTCTTTAAATTGTTACTATATTTGTGTAATGCGTTTGTAAATTTCCAAATACACTACAAACTATTGGCGCAACACTATTTGCTAGTGTGTGCGTATTATAATTGCATGTCTATATTATAAACATACGCCATCTATTGAGTAATTAATCAAAATGTGCCTAAACAATTATCTATTCGACAACAGATGGCGATATAAAATATTTCAGTAAGGAAAAATTTATAAAAAAACATGCGAATACAGCATTAGAGTCTTGTAAGTTTATATATACGCAATACGTTATTACGTTAATCGATAAAAATGTCTCGTTGGTTCATGTTACATGTGCAAAACGCCTAATTTATAAGAAATTAGTTTGAATTAAAAAACGTCAAATATCTAGTCAACAATAGATGGCGTTGTTATAAAAAGTAATTGTTTTTATAACAACGGCGAAGCGTCATCGATACATGGTTGATATTCCACCAGTGCGCACGAAGCGTTTTGCTAGTACATTTATCATGCGCACCGCTAGAGAGTGGAACTCTTTGCCGGAGTCTATATTTCCCGAAAGTTATAACCTGGGTATCTTTAAGTCAAGAGTGAATAGGTATCTTCTAGGCAAGCGTGCTCCACCGTAGACCACATCATCACTTACCATCAGGCGAGATAGTGGTCATACGCAAGCCTATTTATAGTAAAAAAAAATGTTTTATCATAATCTATCCACTGTAATGTATTAACATGCCTTTTACTTGTTCCATTTCTGAACCATCACCTTGTTTTATGCTAGGAATTCAATTCTATATATATCATACTTAAAAGTGCCGTCGGACCTCAAATTCTAGCTTAGCATCCTAGAGTCCATAACCGATGCAGTGGCGGAGCAAGACCTAAATTTCATGTGGGTAACATCATTTTGCGAGGCCCTCTGGTAACGCTAAAATATGTATTTGGAAGATGATTGAAACTGATAATTTTTATTATTAATTTAAGTAAGGAATATTGTTTTATCACCAAGCCATTAAATTGCTTTGAGGAGAATTTATTTTTCCAATAGACTTACATGAAATTGAATTGGATTTAAATAGCCACACTTCTTTCCGATAAAAAATAATGTCCATGTCAGTAAATCTAGAAACCAGACAAATTTCACATCATGATGTGGATATAAGCTTGACGAACTATTGTCGTACTTTTTACTAAATGCATTTTTGCCTACCCCAACGCGAATACAGGCGTAATCATATGTATGTGAAACTATCACTGGAGAATACTTCAAAATTTCATTGGGTTAAATATTATAATGGTCACAGGAACACTAAAAATATAAGTAAAAGTTTTTTATTCATAAAAAGTACACCGACTTCAACAAAAACAAATTATGCGTCACTATAAAATTTGTTTTTCTTTGATTTTTCTTAGATCCCATCATCAGATCCTGACTTGGTGCAGATGGGACCACCTGGGAAGTATACCCTTTTAAACACAAAAAGAATTTCTCGAATCGGTCCAGGCGTCTTCGAGTAATCGGGTAACATACATTAAAAAAAGATTCCGACGAATTGTTAACCTCCTCCTTTTTTGAAGTCGGTTAAAAATAAAAAGCGTACGAATACGTATTGTTGTTTATTTCATATCATAAATAGGTAATATGTTTGGAATATCACAATTTGTTTGTTCATATCGATCGCCCAAATACAAACTAAGTATAATTACTATGAGAATATACGAGTAAGAAATTACAATAAAATATCAAAACGTACATACTTTACTGTAAACAATATAAGGTTATTTTGAACTCTTTGATTTTATTAAAGTATCTGAAACCGAGTAAAAGTTGCTATAGAATCTATAGTAACATATATGTATTACGACCACTGTTTCACCGACTTCTGCTTAACTTTAGTTGACCTTTAACCGCCAATGTATATTATAAAGGAAGTGCGTCGTTCTAAACAGTTTAGCGTGTTAGAGATCACTTAAGTTAACTAACAGCCAATCTCAATAAATAATCTCAAGCCACATGTACAGATCGATCCCGAAAATGGAAACTGTCTGTAGATGAAGATTAAGATTGTGTATGGAAACTGGCCATAGATGTCGGTCAAAGCAGACATCACCCATTTGCAAATAAACCTTACATACTCTTTTCAAAAATTATTAGAGCTTTCGTTGATAACGAAAACAATAATAATAATATAATAATACTAGCCCTGTATTAAACATTGTCCCACTGCTGGGCACGGGCCTCCTCTACTAGTGAGAGGGGTTAGGCTTTAGTCCACCACGCTGGCCTAATGCGGGTTGGCAGACTTCTCATACCTTCGAAAAACTCTCAGATATGCAGGTTTCCTCACGATGTTTTCCTTCACCGTTAAAGCAAGCGATAATTAACATTTTAATACACACATCACTTTAGAAAAGTCAGAGGTGTATGCCACTTGGGTTTCGAACCTACGGCTTTTGTCTTGACAGTCCGTACCGCAACCAACTAGGCTATCGCTGCTATATATACGAAAACAATGCAGTAATATATTTCATATTAATTTAAAAAATAAATTATTTATTATATACTCTGTTATAATATTTACAGTAAAGTATGTAATTAAACTAAACAAGACACATAAAAAATAGCATAAATCAATACCGTTATCGCCTTAGCGTTATTTATAGCCGTTGCGTTGTACACACCGTTACGTGTTACCGACTAGGAGACTCCGACGATGGCACTGATGACTGTCTTCACAAGCTTTTTTACATAATTAATTATTATAATGTACACAGTTCATATCAACGGTTGGCGGGCTGTTTGATTTAAGCGAAATTTTTTAAATGTTACAGAAGAGAGATTTGTAGTTTTTTGTTAAAAAAAACGCTATAAAAAATCTATTGCGTGATTAATATATTACTTGAGTAAGCACTTATTGTATCTTTAACTTATTTTCATGCATTTATCAGTATTTTCTAAAATAAATGTGCTCTGAAAAAGTGAGCCCTGCTTTATCAGTTTATTTAAGCGCTATCTATGAAAGGTCACCAAAAAATATTTATTTATTTAATAAACACAAAAAAAAGAAACTAACATCAAAAGATGCAGAAAATTTTCAAGAATGCGTTGTAAAATTTCATAATTAGAAATAATAAAATGATCTTAGAATATCTAGTAGATACTACAATCCATTAAACATAAAAGTAGTTCTTAAAAAATTAAATTTTGATATATCAGACTAACATAATTCGATATTTTTTTTTAACTTAAAGCATCAGTCATAGCCAAATCGGTTTAAAAGTAACGATTTTTTAAATTACATACTACATAAACATAATTCGTCAAACATCTATCTATATAATGACAGTCTTTAATTGAAAACACAAAAATTTCTTTCTCCATGAGTTGACATCGGTTTTCTCATAAAAAGTAGAATTATCATAGCTAAGGTAAAATAGGTTTATTATAGGCGTGGTTTTAAGTTTATTGGACTTTAAGTATATTTTTTAATTTACCATTGACCTTCGAAGGTAAATCTGCTGGAAACCTGATGGAAAGTGATTACCATCAACATCACTTACCACTTGAAATAAAACTTATTTTATGATTTATATCGCCGTTTATTTTAATTTTGGTCCTGACGTTTAGAAAACTTTCCAGCATTCATGGTACTTACTTCTTCATTTGATTACCAATAATTGCATTAGGTTGCATTACCAAACCAGGATATAAAGAAAATTAAGGTAGAGACGTTACCCTATCCTTTCGTGACGACATATAACTCAGTCCGCCTCGTGACCATAAAAGCATTCTCGAAACGTCAGGACTAAAAATTGGGCCGTCGTGAGACGTCTGGCAGATGTGAAATATCGAAATTATTTTGTAGAAATAATGAGCCAACAATATACCATAATCATCTGCCGGGCTGATTTGTGAATCTAAACCATCCAGAGCGCCACCGAAACGCATACAAAAAATCATTCAAATCGGTCCAGCCGTTTAGGAGTTCAGTGACATACACACGTACAGTAGAATTATATATATAACTTTTCTTTCACCTCAGAGTCGAATATGAAATAAAAAAGGCTTTGTTCAATAATTGTTGTAGTACTTAGTTTGCATATCATTATTGGTCAAGGTAATTATCTCTCGATTTTATTGTATAGCGATTTCTTAAGCTGTGCCATGTCATGAATTCGTTACATGTATCCTAGTTAATAACATTTATCATAATTATTTACACTATTATTGTCTATGCGTTGATATTGTGGCATTAGAGCCTGTAGCCACGGATTTAGGGATTACGAGGACAAAAATATTCCATCATATTACAATATGGACTCACACTGAATTTTGCGCCTGGATAGGCAGACGAGAAAATTGAAAAAAAATCACATTCATGTTTTTTTTTGTTAGCATAGTCCGACAAACGAGCCAGTGGGTCACCTGATGTTACGTGATCTCCACCGCCCATGAACATCCACAATACCGAAAGTATCACGTATGCGCTGTCGGCCTTAAAGGACAGGAATAGGGATTAGGGAAGGGAAGGGGGAATCTGGGCCCCCGGATATCTCACTTACCATACGAAGCGCGACAGTAAACTGTCACTTTACGTTGGTTTTCTGTGAGAGAGTGGTACTACCCCGGTCGAGCCGGCCCATTCATGCTGTAGACAAATGTGTCTACAGCGTGGCTGTGCCACTATTAAGATGTAAAATTTAAGATATTTGTCCGTTATTTGAACCCTCGTAAAAACTCTAAGCCCGTGGTCATATTCCTTACATATAAAATAGAATACAAGACTATTAGATACACATATTACACTTTATATATTCATGTTTACAAAATAATATGGATTATAATCAATGGACCCAATTTGAAAGTATTTTATCGTTATGAAATTTAATGATTTCCGTTAAATTCATTTATATTCTCAAGTTTGGTCACATTGATGAAAACTTAATAAAATTTATTATTGTACATACAGATACACGTAAAAATATTTACAATAGGTTCATATAATAAACAAAATAATATAGAAGATTGTGAACATTGAAGACGCATATTATATGCTGATGAAGTAAATAATAGAAGAGCATTTATTATAACACTAAAACCAAAGTCAATTTTGTTTATATAATATTGAATAAGCCTAAAAATAAATTTCTATATATATTTATTTATAATTATTTACAACTGTATGAAGTAAATTTAAAAATAACTTATTTTACACTATACAAATACCGTTATAACGTTACGTATAACTCGACATTCACAAAATAACTTTTGGTGTTTAGGCAAGATTGGGCATAGTTCAAATAGAACAGTTTAAACTGTAATAGGCGGTAGCCTATCCGGTAGGATTGATTATTTTATTGTTAAAGGAAACTTGACCATAAATAGAGCCAATTACCGAAATCATCAATCAGCATCATCTCCATTCTAGAGGTAAATATACTTCCTTCAAATTATATTTTAAATAGTCATCTCCGGCTGGAAATTAATGGTTGCATATTTATTATGAACCTAACTGCAGAAGGTCTCTAGGAGAATAGAAATTTAATCAACTCTGCCTCCAATCTAATACATTTAGGCCCGAAGTGAAGTCCGGAGACTCGAATAATTTACATAATACTTAAATAATAATATCTCATATCTTTTGTATTCCAATTTAAACTAGGAGTTTCTAAATTCAACACATGTTTTTATGAATTTGATGGTGAAATCTTTGCAGCTTGTCGATGGATTAAGGTGATTCTTGTAAATAGAAAGTAAATCGATAAGGTATACATTTGATGAAGAAGGAAAAATATAAGACTCCTGAACTAACAGTCAATGCATATGAAGTTGTTGTTAAACAACGAAATCCTCTCCTTCCTTATCCACATTCCTTTCTTTTAGTTGGCAATGTAACAATGAACCATTAATACTTTGGCCACTTATTATCAGGCGACCCACTTGCCCGATCGCCTCTGCTATAAAAAATCTGTTTCCATCACAATCTTGTCCTAAATACTCCCATTTCTGTGAAGGGCAATCCCTTGTCCAGCAACGAGACGCACACAAGAAGCACGAACCAGCGCGAGTATCAGTGCACGTATTCGTTGACCCCTCCGCCGTGGTGGAACTGCTGCGTGTTGTCCACTATCACGCTGGTGTACCCCTCCTGCGCGGGGTTGGCAGTCACCTTCCCAAAACTCCCAGCGAACTCACCCTCCTGCCTCCCATTCTGGTTCTGGTAGAACGATATCAGGTTGGTGTAGTTGTACTGGTTCGCGTCGGAGCCCTCGATAGAGCTGCAAGAGGAGGAGCTGGCAGAGAAGGGCCGCTGGGTCTGAGGGTACGCGACGTAGTTCTGCACGTCCTGCTCTGGGTAAGTCTCGTAGAAGATGTCATACCCGTTGTGTTGGTAGTCTTCGCCGTCGTAGGAAGGCAGCACCGGCAGCGAGTACTCGTGGTAGTAGGGGCCGGTGGAGTCGCCGCTGAACTCGTCGTGCTTGTCTCGGGGTGCGGGGGCCGGGGCGGGTGCCGGGGCGGCGGGGGAGTGGTGCGGGAGGGGAGCCCCACACGGGTGCTTCGGAGGCGCCTGCTCTATGTTCAGGATCAGGTGCTTCTCTTCTATATCACTGTGGGTGGAAATGCTTCAAATCAATAATATTATGGTCTTTAGAAACAAAGATTTTCCTATCCCTAAAATAATAAAACAATGACGAAGGAAAAATATGAATTAATTGGCTTGGTTTTTTAAACTTCTAGCATGGCAAAGTGACTACACCGCACCTGATGGTAAGTGCAGTGCCGTCCAGTTAGAGTATCAAGCAGAGAGAGACATACCTCGCTACTTGACACAATCATCATGCTTCTACAGACTACTCCTAAAGGACCTAGGATCACAGGAAGGATCACGGTAGCTGGCAAACTGTTCCACAGTGAAACTGTTGTTAAACGACGGAAAATGGTAAAACTTCCTATTTTTGAATTATTCATTGAGTTTAGTCCCGCATTACTAGTAGTCACCTTCAGAGCTATGAGGGAGTGAACAGGGTTTGTGCGTTCTGCTATCATGCATACCATAAAGGATTACTAGCATTGTACACCTGAATACGTAAAAAGTTTATAAGTAGTGACCTGAGGACGTAGTTGACGGAGACGATGCAGTGCGGCCGCGAGGAGCGGGAGTTGTGCACGATGGTGGCGTAGCTCTGCATCCACACCCAGCCGCCGGACTTGGTCAGGAACCGGTAGTACCGTGACGTCACCTGACCCTTCGTCAGCACTGCACACCACAAATACACATAGTTAAATTATGTAATATATATATTTATTTATTTATGCTTTATTGAACACCAGAATACAGATATTAACAGTGCATTGCAAAATAGAATGTATATACGGCGGTCTTATCGCTAACTGCGATCTCTTCCAGACAACCTTTACGTGAATTCGATTTGAAGAGAAACAAAAGTAATGGGTGGTCATAGTAGGGAAATAGACATACTATGAATAACAATATGTACGACAATAGCTGGGTTCCCTATTGAAAACCAGCGCTGCAGTATGGGTTAGCCTGCACCGCAACGTGTAGCTGAATAGGGACTCCCATTGTTGGTTCGATTATTATTATTATTACTGTCTTATATATTTTTTTATATGTGTTAGTTCTTGTTTACGTTACAACAATAAAAAATCTTTTCTTTCTTTCTAAATCTTACTGCCTCAGTGGCGCCGTTGCGCATGCGTTACGACTGATGTGCTGTGGTCTCGGGTTCGATCCCCGGGTCGGGTAAAGTAATATTGGGTTTTTTATTTAGAAATATCATTCTGGATTTGAGCCCGGTTGGCTCGCTCCTTATCACGTTATGGGACCGTAACAAATTGCGTGAATAGTGGGTGTACTGGTTATACCTCTGCCGCCCCCCTTCGAGGATTACAGGCGTGAGTGTTAGGTCCCATAATGTGACAGGAGGCGAGCCTATCGCCATACCGGGTACAATTCCAGACTCCAGGCTGATACTGAGTATTTCTAAATAGAAAAACCCAAATCACTTTACCCGACCCGGGATCGAACCTGAGACCTCAGCACAGAAGTCAGTAACACTGAGTAAGTACATATTATGAATCTTTATACAGACTTTAATTAATTTTAAAATCAAAACGAGAACACAGAAATTGCCGTTTTAAGTTTTAACTTCTGCCGGCAGTCCCCATGACAGCCTATGTTTCTTTTCTAGTAGCGACCGATTATCTAGTAAGTCATCTGATGGTAAGTGATCTACACCGCCCATAAACACCCACAAAATACTATGTTCAATATCCGCTTGCTTATGATCGATGATTTCTTCATATTTGTTTAAAAAGTAACTTGAAAAACACGCACTACACGTACACGTCAAAAAGTTTAATATAAGTCAAAAATATTTGTTATGGCCGGCCACTTAAAGCAGATTTCTTATGGTCCAAGTATTATAATGCTCTTTGCTATGGTCCCTTCAAGCGTGAGACGTGACATAGTGTTTAGCGTCAGTGCAATCACATGTGCGCGTTTGTCCTGCGCATTACCTAAATCTATGAGAGACCATTAAATGGGAGTAGAAAGTGGTATTGTCAAACATTAGACGTACCATCTTTAGTAGACTTATAGCTGAATAAAAAGTACAAAGTAAGTTTATGAATAATTTTTTTTTAATTTTATCCTAGCACGGCAAAGTGACCACACTGCACCTGATGGTAAGCGCAGTGCCGTCCAATTAGAGTATCGAGTAGCGAGAGACGACTATCCCCCGCTACTCAACACACTCATGCCGGACCGCTTCTTCACACTACGCCATGGGCAAGAAGGTGAAGAAGCGGCCATTACGTCAAACCCAAACAGATAAAACAGAAAATTAAAAACAAAACACAATGTCTTTACAATATGTAACTATAAATCTAATTGCTCCAACAAGAAGACACATTCTAGTTGAATAAGGAATGCGAATACACCCAACAGTCACTTGCATAGCCCTGGCCTCTAGTTACACCTGTATCATGGGTATCAAGAACTACCGAGGGACTACGGTCCCATGACACCCAGACTCGAAACAAATGTCTGTCTGTCACACAAATATTTGTCTTGTGGGAATCGAACCCACGGCCTCTCGTCTCACAGCCGGCTACTCATCCGGTGCTCCACGGAGACTGACAGTTGAAAGCTGCAATTAGACCTGAGCTTCTGCAGTGCTCATTAATGTGCGGAAGCCAATTCAGAAATATGTAAATGTTTAACGGTAGGCAGCGGCTTTGCTGTGCCCTGGTATTGCAGAAGTCTATGGGCGGCGGTGACTACGTACCATCAGGTGGCCCGTCTGCTCGTCTGCCTATCAAGACACTAAAAAAAAAAAAATGATATTTTTTTTTATCCTAGCGAGGCAAAGTGACCACACTGCACCTGATGGTAAGCGCAGTGCCGTCCAATTAGAATGTGGAGTAGCAAGAGACAATCTATCCCCCGCTACTCAACACAATCATGCCGGCTTACTCCTTTACACTACGCCATGGGCAAAAAGGTGAAGAAACGGTCGAAGGTATAATGTCAGAGTACTCAGAAGGCTGCAAAACGGCCAAACATCGCACCCCAACTTTAGACCCCGACAAAATTAATTAATGAATTAAATAAATAACACCCAACAGTCACACACATAACCCCGATCCCACACTAAGATACGAGTCTTGTGTTGTGGGTATCAGGGACCTAGAGAGACTTTGGGTCTCAGACCCGGACAGAAATATCAGTCACAAACATTTGTCCCGGTCTGGGAATCGAATCCACGGCCTCCCGTTTCACAGGCTACTCGTCAACTGCGCCATAGAGACTGTCAATTAAACATAAAAACAAATGGATGGATAATACGCAATAAATCAAAATAATAATACTCACGCATACAGTGCGAGTATCTCATGTGGAGGACGTCGGTGCCGTGGATGAAGTTGTACAGCGTCTTCTCGATCAGGTCCTGAGGTTCGTAGCCGGTCAGCGTCGCCACTCTGTACACAACGTGAGAAGCACGTTAGCTCAACATTGCGACAACTTGTGATCAAATGGCAAGCAATTATTGTCCATAAGTTTCAGAAAGGTTAACAGCGTGGCATGTCGACTTATGTCGTTTTACAGAATCGAGGAGGAAATATCAAGTGTTATAATGAAACAATTTCACACGGTTACGGGAAAAATGACATGTCAGCAAGCTATAGGAGGTAGGATATTCATAGCCCTGAGAGCGACCACCAGGCAAAATTCGCCATAGTGGCACACGCAAGTGTATGTGTGTTCGAGGGTCAGCCAGTGTACATTTTTTTATAGTATAGTCCGACAAACGAGCCAGTGGGTCACCTGATGTTAAGTGATCTCCACCGCCCATGAACATCCACAATACCGAAAGTGTCATGTATGCGCTGTTGGCCTTAAAGTACAGGAATAGGGATTAGGGAAGGGAATGGGGAATCTGGGCCTCCGGATATCTCACGTACCATACGAAACGCGACAGTAAACTGTAACTTTACGTTGGTTTTCTGTGAGACAGTGGTACTACCTCGGTCGAGCCGGCCCATTCATGCTATAGACAAATATGTCTATAGCGTGGCTCTACCACTTCTTCATTCAGTATTTGTCCGGTGTCTAGAGTTGGCGTACGATGTTTGTCTGTTTTACGGCCTTCTGAGTACTCTGACACTAGACTCTCGACCGCTTTTTCACCTTCTTGCCTATGGCGTAGTGTGAAGAAGCAGGCCGGCATGATTGTGTTGAGTAGCGGGGGATCTCAAATTGGATGGCACTGCGCTTACCATCAGGTGCAGTGTGGTCACTTTATCGTGCCAGGATAAAAAATAAAAAATGCAAATCAAACGGTGTCATTCCCAACACAAAAGCATACTAGCCAATGCAGTAATTAATTGAATTTGTCTAAAATAATTAAAATATACTTCGACTAGCTTCTAGTGTCGCTTGTCATATTTGTGCTGACATTGTTCATCATTTTTTAAAAACCACTCCACGCGTCACCTGATCGCTATTGTTCGGTAAAAAGTGTTGACACAAAAACTAACGCTTCCGCCAATTAACCGAACGCTCCCTCCTTCTGACACGACCCCTAGTGCCGACCACTTCATGTAAGGGATAATTTATTTGCACTGTAAGCTTTAGCGGGGAAAAATCAATTCTTTTGTTATCTAAGTGTTTTTTATAGTATGGTATGTTTTTTTATCAGTGGCTTAAATTTCCGTATGCTTTCCGTCATAATACTGGGTATTTTCAGCTAAAAGTGTAATAGCTTAAGATGCCTCCATGTATACCTTTTCGTCCAAAAATAGCCTCCAAGCGGGCAGAGCCGCGGGCAACATCTAGTTTTATATAAAACAGAAAATAATATAAAAAGAAACTCTATTTAAAGCTGCATCTAAATTGGTTACAATTTTGGCCAATGTGACAAAAATGTACTTGTAGTAGGAACATCTAGCTCTGTCGCACATGTAGGGCGCGTAATATCCATCGCGGACTGTGACGTCACGAACCACGTCATTTATCTTTTCTTTGTCGTGTAAGTTTAATTAGATACCCTTTCCACCAGATATTGTCTTTTTTTGCACCGGTTTATATAATTATTTCTATTACAGATTATTAATAATGAATGAATTTATTGTTAAAAATAATCGAGTCAACTACCATTTTATATGGAAACATAGCTACTATTATATTTTTTATTATTTGCGACATATAGACATATAAACTGTAAATAAAAACCCTTCAGTATTTTTAGTTTAAGCTTTTTTGTGGAGTTACTATTGTTTTTACCCTCCATTAAACACCAATCTATGCGCCCTTAAAACAAAGAGTGAATCTCAAAAAGCGTGCCACCGGATGCTGTTCGCTAGTTGAAAGTGTCAATTATTCGCGGGCCGAGGGAGCGAGGGTGACCACACCCCTTGTTTTATCAAGCACTTTATTGCACAGCGATCGATGTAGAGACGGTTTCTTAGGTTTAACTTTTATGTTTTGGGATGCCAGTAGTGGTTGGGTAAAAATTGTGCTAATTGGTAGGTATCTTCTTAATTACTAGCTAATAATATTAGGGTATTTCCTATTATTAGAAATACCGAAGGTATTTAGGAGAATAGTTGGGGGTACATTAATAATGACAACCTAAGTGGGAGTAGTAAATGTTTAATATAAAACAGAGTGCCTTCCGCGCTCCGGTTTTCAGTTCAGTGCAGTTGAGTGGAAGACGAGACGATAGCCAGTATATTCGAGGGTCGGTGTAGTAATTGTAAATGGTAATCAGTTCAATGGCCGCGTAGTTCAGCTTAGAGGGTAATGCTGGTAGATTAAATTTAACATGTATTTGTGCCTTTTTAAATATCCATCTTGCATAGTTTTGTTGGTGTTGCTAACAATAATTATACTAATAGATATAATTGCAATTATAGTTTGTACCTGAATGGGTAGCAATCACCATACATATTGCAAAAGCCACCATAGTAATTGTTTTGAAATCTGCCAGTGTGCTTTCAGATAATAAGGCAGACACCCATAGTTCTGGTGACTGTTAAGATATGTGTTTATTTGGTTGAGTTTATATTAGCACATTGTTTTACCGATTGGTGTAGTATACTTGTTCGATTCTGTCGGAAATTATATCATTGAAAATGAAATATCAAGAGAATGCAGAAATTACTTAATTTCGGAAGCCTAAATTGCTCCGCTCTGGGATCAATAAAGAACGTTTGACATTTAAAACCAGAAGAGTTATTACATTTATATGACTCATTTTGCGTTAGGTTGAGACAAAAAATTTAAAATAATTTAAAGTAAAAAATTTGCCTTCGCAAGCATTTTCCAGTAATAATAATAGCTGATCGAGCAATATGTATTTGTTAAAACAATCGACTCCATTGGCATCGTTTTGCTGAGCGCGCGGAAGCGATCTCAACACAACGCACTTCGGCACGTTCGGTGCAAATCGCTGCCAACTGCGGAAACTCAGTATTTGATATCGTTAAAAAAACTATAGATTTTTAGTACTGGTATAATAAAATATATTTATGATATAATAAATACAATTTGTTTTCACAATTGAATTAATTTTTTTAAACACCTTTTATAAGTTTTGCTTGTTAAATATAGTGTTTAAAATAATGTTGATAACAGACTTAAAATAATATTGTGACAGGGGGCCTTAAACTAGGCTATGCCTATGTTTTATCATAATATTTTGGTTTTGGGGACCAGAATATAACAATAAAACATATTAACTTAGTGTAGAGTTCTAAGCTAATACAAAAGTTCAAGAGAGAGTACAAAAAATATCAGTCTTATTGAGAGATCTTAAGGGTTCTATCACACATTCCAAATAGATGTATTAGAAATTAAAATAAAACTATTTTTAATGATGATCTCACAGACCACGGGTGTCATGTTGCGAACATCTGTTGCTCAGGTGTGGTGTTAGCATATCTATCTATTGTTTTGTAAATCGATATCTTCAGTTGTGCTGGGTTCCTGGTACTTGGGTCCCTTATCTAAAGCCCAAAGGCTATGGTTATTCTATCTGATATGGACTATGGACATGTTCAAACTAGACTATATACATTTACATACATACATATACACTTACGTCTGTAATCAGAGGGGTAGGCAGAGGTTTAACCATTACACCCACCTTTCGCCGAATTTCGGTCTCATAATGTGATAGGGGGTGAGCCTATCGCCATTCCTGGCACAGGCTCCAGACTCCGGGCTAGTACCGAGAAATTCTAGATAAACCCAATATCATTTTACCCAACCCGGGGATCGAACCCGAGACCTCAGTATGCGCAATTACAACTACGCCACTGAGGCAGTCGAGGAGAATCGAGGCAATTATTTGTAATAAATAAATACACCCAACAGTCACACACAGTTCTGACCCCACACTAGCTAAAACCTGTATCGAGGGTATCAAGAACTACGAGAGACAAATATCTGTCTGTCACACAAACATATTACATATTTATGTCTCGCGAAAGAGAATTGAACCCACGGCCTCTCGTTTCACAGCCGGCTACTCGCCCGCTGCGCCACGGGGTTGTCACGGTGTTGTTAGCAGGGGCAAATTTTCAAGTAAATCAGACGCCTTGAAGGTGGTGAAAATTACGTTGAAGGACTCAGATAGGTACAGATCAAGCTAATATTAAGCTTATACAAAGCAACCCCTAGTAATCAGTACGGCCAGTTGACAGTAGGCAGCGACTTTACTGTGCCCTGGCATTGCAAAAGTCTATGGGCGGCGGTGACTACTACCATCAGGTGGCCCGTCTGCTCGTCTACCTATAGAGGCACTAAAAAAAATTCCAAGGTGGAGCGATTGATATTTTTAAACTGTCACCTCAGGACGTAACTTTTAAGGGCTACGGAACGGAATGACAAGGTTAGGTTATAAATCCTTCACGTATGTATATGTGTGTAAGTGTGTGCGTGAGTAATGTTTCCACGAAGCCCTAACGGCGGTATTGTTAAGCCGGAGCTTTACGCCGCTCTGATTGCCGTGAACTAATAAACTTTGAACCTGCGGACAGTGTGCGACTCCATTGTGCACCGACACACTTCACACTTTTGCCCGTCTGCACTTAAGTTAGCTAAGTCAGAGCTTGCTTAAGTTTTTCTTTTAGCGAATCGATAGACAGGCGAGCAGACGGGCCACCTGATGGTAAGTAGTCACCGCCGCCCATAGACTTCTGCAATGCCAGGGCACAGCAAAGCCTTGTAGTAGCCTAAGTTTGTAGTAAGGTGTAATACCTAAGTAATTTATAAACAAATTCTATCTTACATATCCTCTTCATATAAACTTTATATATCTAACATTTAGGCAGCCGCATATAGTTGATCTATTTGTATGGTTAAGAGAATGTTACATTAACAGTATGGGGTTCTTCAAGAAGGAAGCAAATAGGTTTTTGAAGGGTCGGCAACGCGCATGTGATGCTCCTGGTGTTGCAAGCGTCCATAGGCTACGGTAACCGCTTACCATCAGGCGGGACGTAGGATTGTTTGCTACCATCGTGGTATAAAAATAAATAAATTAGACGTTGTCATAGTTGTACAGACGGACATTTAGCACATTGTACGTATACAGAGCAGCATAATACATATAGCAGCGATAGCCTAGTTGGTAGTGGTACGGACTGTAGAGACGAAGGTCGTTTGTTCGAAACCGAAATGGCATACACCTCTGACTTTA
This sequence comes from Laothoe populi, assembly GCA_905220505.1. NCBI lineage: Eukaryota > Metazoa > Arthropoda > Insecta > Lepidoptera > Sphingidae > Laothoe > Laothoe populi. The sequence goes on along the minus strand of HG992146.1, from coordinate 3,707,973 downwards.
CTACAGTTACCTGTATATTCATTGCTAATTATCGCTTGCTTTAACGGTGAAGTAAACATCGTCAGAAAACTTGCATACCTGAGAATTCAAATACGAATTTCAAAGGTATGTGACGTCAACCAATACGCATTTGGCCAGCGTGGTACTAAGGCCTAACCCTTTCATTAGTAGATGAGGCCCGTGCACAGCAGAGGGAGTATTTTTAATACAGGGCTAGTTTTATTATTTTATGTTTACATAATAATACAGATAAGTTTTGTTGTTTGTTTTCAGTAGATAGGTTACAAAAAAATTGACTGATTAATGAATAATTTAGAATTTCCCAGCACTGTAAAAATACTGTTGGATCTTTCTATTTCTTGTACCATGGAAATCGAAGCTAGCAATAGATATGTGTTGCGGCAACGACAAGCCTCAGAGTTGTCTCTTTAACAAAAATCTTCAGAAGATTCAGGATGATTTTAAATATTTAATTAATATATGTGTTATATATAAGTTACCACGATATACCACTAGAGCGATACCACGGATATATTTCGTATTAATTAGCTGGGTATTTGTTGTTTGAAGAATATTGAGGTTATTCAAATTAATGGGCAAATTAAATCAAATACTGCCAATGACTGCCTCGGTGGCGCAGTTGTACTTGCGCATGCGTTACTACTGCTGCGCTGAGTTCGCGGGTTCGATCCCCGGGTCGGGTAAAGTGATATTGGGTTTTTCTATCTAGAAATTCTCAGTATTAGCCCGGAGTCTGGAACCTGTGCCCGGTATGGCGATAGGCTCGCCCCCTGTTGCATTATGGGACCGAAATTCGGCGAAAAGTGGGTGTACTGGTTACACCTCTGCCTACCCCTTCGGGGATTACAGGCGTGAGTGTATATGTATATGTATGTTAAATCAAATTAAATTATTCATTTTGCATCCCATGTCACTTTTACTTTTTAATTATTTTCGGACTAGCTTCATGGCGCCAGCATTTTCTGTAAGGATAACATTGAGAAGTAATGCCGAAATAAATTTAGATTATTTGTTTGGGAAGCAAACCCTCGGTCTCTCGTTTCACAACTGGCTATTCGCCTGCTGCCCACGGGGGCTGTCAAATCCGCATGAGTCAGAAGCAGAACAGTTAATAAATGTATTTGTAAGTCATAATTTTTGTCGTGGTGTAATGGAATTGCGCATTGCGACTGGCCGGCGCGGGCGCATTGTTCGTTAGCGATACGCAGTTATGCTGTTTCTGCGAATGCCATATAAATTATACTATCGGCCAATATAAGGGAGGGGACATTTCACTCGGCGCTTTTTACATTTTCTAATAACGTGAGCAAACGCAGCGATTTTATGGGAAAGCTTTGCTAAATGATTTCAAGTAAACTTAAGAGGTAAGATCTCATTAGTTCATTGTAGTTAATAGTCGAAACGTTATAGCTAGCACAGAATTATTCTAAACAAATATAATTGAAGATGAACTCTATTTTACAACTTCATATTATTTTCATGTTTATGCGAACAATGGTTATATTAATCCCTAATATTAGCAAATCTAAAAATTATGCTTTACTAGCTGTTGCTCGCGGCTCCGCCCGCGTGGAGGTTATTTTTGGAAGAAAAGGTATACAATCCACGGAGGCACGTTAAGCTATTACACCTTTCTATATTTTTTTTTCTATATTTATATCCCGTAGGAAGCGTGCGTTTTTCCGGGACAAAAGTCGCCTATATGATTCTCTAATCCCTAAACAACCACTATGCAAAAAATCATGTCGATCCCTTGCTCTGTGATAAACAATAATCTATACGCAGGAACCTTACATTTTTCCGGGATAAAAAGTAGCCTATGTGCTTTCCAGACTATATCTATCTCTGTGCCAAATTTCAACCAGATCCATCCAGCCGTTATAGCGTGATTAAGTAAAACATCCATCCATCCAAACATTCGCTTTTTTATTATTAAGTAAGATTAGTAGGATAAGTAACTGCAGTCAACTTCCACGGCACTGCAGGCAACTACTGTTGTTTAGGACTTTTTACGTCAATGTGTAACAAGAGAAAGTTCTTCTTCTTTGTTATTCCCTCACTAATGAGGATCGTGAACATATATGGTTTTATTGGGAAATTAGGGCACTGGTTTCCCCTTGCCTTCTGCACCGATCTTTTAGGGGCTATTTGGCCCCAAGGTCACTGTTACCTCTTCCAGTCGGTTTCCCGGCTGTGTTGATGGTTATCCCGCTAAAGCTCGGTCAAAAAAGGAGAACATCGACGACGCTTTTGGATGTCACCCCGCTATTGAGGGCAGTGTGTCGTGATGTGGTGTGGTATGACGAGGCGTGGTGTGACGGCTTCGCTGGTGGTAGGATATTCATATCCGCCCAGATAGCGACCACCTTACACAGGGTATAAAACCCGCCATAGTGGCACACGCAAGTACGTCGCGTTCCGGGATCAGCCAGTGTACATCCGGATTTTGTCAGGGGTTTAGAGTTGGTGAACGATGTTTGGTCGTCTTGCGGCCTTCTGAATACTCTGACACTAGACCCTCGACTGGTTCTTCCCCTTCCCATGGCGCAGTGTGAAGAATCAGGCCGGCATGATAGTTAGAGTAGCGAGGGATAGACTGTCTCTCGCTACTTGATACTCTATCTGGACGGCACTGCGCTTACCATCAGGTGCAGTGTGGTCACTTTGCCATGCCAGGATAATAAAAACCGTGGTGTGGCGTAGCGTGTTGTGTTGTAGTGTGTCGAGGTATGTCGTGTTGTGTCGTGACGTGGCGTGGTGAAAGTGTGTAATCGTTTGGCTTTGGTCGCGGTGTGGGCCCTCGCCGCGTGCGCTAATTTTATTAGCCCGCGCAGCATTACTGTTCCATTGGCTCTGTTATGGTTTTAGTTGATTAGCGGTCGTTCAAGTTCATGCCGGGTAATGGATTATGTGGATTTCTATACACGGTGTTAATCGTTTTCAATATTTATCCGCTATAGTATATGAAGATGTATTGAAGTGCAATCTGTAGGAGGACCTTTGTAATCGATTGTTTTCGATATGTTTGTATTCGATTGTGTTTGTTGTATTGGAAGCATTAAGGAGTATTTTAAGCTTTTTATTGGTTAAAGAATTTTGTATCGCATCAAGTTCCAAAGATTACAACTGTACATATTGGATGAATATTTTATTTGTTTATTAAACACAAAACAGGTTACAATCGTGTATGCGATAAATTATAAGAACACGTGTGTTGAACAGTAACTATAACCCAAAAATGTGTTCCAAATAGTTAAAAATATATAAATTCTAGAATATATAAATTCGTAGATTAATGATACTTATTTATAAATTATTTTAGTAAAGTCTATTAGAAAAAAGCTCACTCAACTACGACTGACCTACCTGTCCTCAATATGAATAAAAAATTGTGCGACCAGTGTGACATTTTTTTTTCATCTAATGTAAATATCTTTAATTAATATTAATATTGTTTAAATCCTTGTCTATTCGTTAAAATCATAGATGTTCTGGACTCAAATTCTGATGCTACCCGCAAATCTGTGAATGTGTGTCGGGTACTGTGGGTACATGTATGGGCAGTCGGCAGTCAGCAGCGTGTAGTGTGCAGTGTGTACTGACCTGGCATCGAGGAATATGAGCCGCATGTCGAGCGAGGCGCGGAACATGAACATGTTGGAGTGCAGCTTCAGTTCCGTGACGGCGGAGGGCGGCAGCGAGTGTCCCACCGCGATCAGACCGAGCGGCGCCGAGCCCTCGCCGAACCGACGCGCGCGCAAGTACCCAGAGCAGTGGATCACCTGAACACACACACAATAATATTATTACGTACATTCCGCCTTAAAAAATATTACCTAAAAATGACTTTTAACCGACCCAGCGAACCCCCAAGAGATAAGGTCATGTAGAGATTTCTTAAACTCCTTCTCCCCCTTGGAACCCGTAATTAATGTATGGCCTCTAATAACGACGGTGAGCCTATCGTGCTGTGGACAAAACTGCCTATAGCGTATATACCACTATTATATTTTTTTTACATACAACTAAGATAAAAAATATTAATACAAAACGTCATTTGTTTTAGACCCCTTGCTTCTACCGAATACGGCCCTGTATACAGAAGGGTCCACTCTACCCTCTGATACACGCCCGCTCCATTACACAAACACTTATCGGGTTACAGTAATGTATTGTTCCGTATTGGTTTACAGGCTTTGCTCTATTTGCGACCTCAATTGAATTAGCATTATCAGTTTGTATTTAAATTCAATTAAATTCGAATTATTACGCACGACTCAACCAAAACGTTCTTGCATAAGTCGGAGGTGCCGATGTCTAGAGTTTTGACTCAAGAGTCATACAGTACAAACGAGTTCAGTTCAGACTGTTCTTTCACTAGAACACTATGGTTTCGTAACCAAGAAATTTTAGTATATAAATATAGTATAAAAATAAAAATTAAACCGCCTTCAAAAAAACCCAGACACAACTAAAAAGCAAAAAATAATTGGTTACATTTAAATCAATTAGTTATATGCAATTTAAATCAATTATTTTTGGAGTCGGTGCCGGTGTTGTTTTCTTTACTTTTAGATTTATAAAAACCAAGTCTGGATCTATTTTATATTTTTTTGTATGCCTGATTATTCTGTTTTTTCCATGTTTTGGCTGGCACCGACTCCAAATAATTGATTTAAATTGCATATAACTAATTGATTTAAATGTAACCAATTATTTTTTGCTTTTTAGTTGTGTCTGGGTTTTTTTGAAGGCGGTTTAATTTTTATTTAAAAAGTAATAATTTATTTTTTGCTTTTTAGTGGTAAATTATATAAAATCGGTTAAAAGCTGCTGAAGATATTAGAATTTACGTGTATTTTAATTTTATCACCCCCCTCCCTCACCCCCACCCCTTTTACCCTCTCTCACTGAAACTTAACTTTTATAATGAACGTAATGCAAAAAGAACCACTGGAATACTACTTAATTTTAAGGAGTTACCCTCTCCAGCTCCGAAGATATTCATCAGATCTTCACCATATTTTTATGGGACCAAATGACAAGCACCAGCTTTCAATCAAAGAAAGAATGGTCGAAATCGGTTCACACAGTACAGAGAAACGAGGTAACAAACATAAAAAAAAAAAGCAACATACAGTCGAATTGAGAACCTCCTCCTTTTTTTGAAGTCGGTTAATAAAGCATTTTGTCACGTGACATGAAACTCCCATCAGTCATGCATGACGTCACCATTCGAAACATCTAAAACGCTGAGCCAAACGTCTATTAGTTTTGCGGATGACGTCATACGAGAGGCCATGACAGTTGGTAGCGTTTGGTGGGCAAAATAAAATAATGTTTCAAAAGATCGACGGCTGAGTTTCTTGGTGATTTTTCTTCGTACAGAGGTCTTTTCTGAGGCACCAGTAACGTTTTTATAAACGATCTTTAAAAAAAAACGGTGCGGCAATCAAACCAGCAGCCTCTCGTATCACAAGCGGCTACTTGCCATCTGCGCCATGGAAGTGTCAAAAACAGTTATACAGTTTGATTGTCTTTTCCGTATATACACATTATCACACCTTTATCCCATAGGGCAGGCAGACACTATAGATTTCCACTTTGCACGATCCTGATACACTTTAGCATAATCTTTTTATACATTTACGTCGGTTTAGAGCAGTGTCCTTTACTAAGAATGTCGCTAATTAGTCTGACATAATTTCTGTGACGACGTCCTCTGCCAACTTGTACATCCACTCACATTACCTTTTCACACAAATTATGTGATTCAATATGTAAAACAAGAGGTCTAACACAGATCACGAATGCATAAGGTGCGATACATTCAATTACTAAATACGGCTCTGTACAAAAGTAAAGGGTCCCACGACCCTGCATATCACGTCCGTTCAGTAACACAAACACTTTGCGCACAATAGCGTTCACAGGTTTAAAGGATTTGCAGCACGCCCGCGCCGGCCGCGGCCCGCGGCTCTCGATTAATTATCACCATGTGGATGTCGGCGCGTGCCGCTGTTGTTTTATATCAACCAATTATTTGCTATTTGAATGAGTTTAAACGTGGGTATTTCAATAGGGACAGTGATTATTAAAAAGATTTATGAAATAGGCATATTATTCTTTAGTTATTTCAACTTTTGTGGGCTTAAATACAAATTCCAAAGTGGATATTTTATCTAAAATATCATAGTTAGAGAATTAATTTTAAAAAATATCTTACCTTGTATCCGGAGGTTGTGAGGCCAGCGTTCCTCTTCGCAAGCACACACTTCATTCTGATGAAGAAGGCTCGCTCGCACTCTACGTCGACGGTCGGCCCCCACGTACCCCCCACTGGATACCTACCAGAAGTTTTTAACATTTTAAATTAAGAATTATAAAAAGGTGCCAGTGATGACATATCGATATATTTTATAGATATGAAGGCCAGTATCGATACAATTTTAGAAGATGAAGAACAATAATGAGATATAGTAGATTCAACGGTAGGCAGTGGCTTTGCTGTGCCCTGGCATTGCAGAAGTCTATGGGCGGTGGTGACTACTTACCATCAGGTGGCCCGTCTGCTCGTCTACCTATCGAGGCAGTAAAAAAAATAGTTACCCCAGCGGTGGGTACTGGTGCGTGTGGTAGGAGTGCGGGTGGTGCAGACTGAGCACGGCGCTCATCTCCTCGTGGTCCGCCTGGTGGATGTACTCGTAGATCGAGTTCCCTGTCAGCTCCACCTACAGACAAATCGAATCCAGATAAATAAATAACACCCAACAGTCACACACATAGCCCCGACCCCACACCAAGATACGAGTCTTGTGTTGTGGGTATCAGGGACCTAGAGAGACACACGGTCTCACAACAAATAGACCCGGATACAAATATCTGTCTGTCACACAAACATTTGTCCTGGTGTGGGAATCGAACCCACGGCCTCCCGTTTCACAGCCGGCTACTCGCCAACTGCGCCACAGAGGCTGTCCAATCCAACAGCCTGTCTGATGCAACCCAGTACGTGCAATCACTATGGATACAGTTCGATGACGGCAATTTAAGCAAAAGTTTTTCATAATAAAAGCCAAGAGACACTTGACTGTGACTTTCGGCCGAATTTTTCCTAACGGTAACGACATTTGATGGTGGTTTGTTGTTCTGATATCAGTCGATTATAACTAGTTATTTCACCGGGCATCGAGGGACACAATATTTTCCGACAGTCAATATTTATATTTGGTGTATTTACCATGAAATGCAGCGTAATCACACATGTTAAGATAAAAAAAACATGATTTATGACACATTTTTAATATCCTATTAAAGCTTGGTGTTTGAGAATACAATAAAACCTGCCACTCTTTTCATTTTTTTTTATTATATATTACGGCAAACTGACCACACTGCACTTGATGGTAAGTGCAGTGCCGTCCAATTAGACTATCAAGTAGGGAGAAACAATGTACCCCTACTCAACATAATAATGCCTGCTGTGTAGCTTCTTCACAGTACGCCATGGGCAAGAAGGTGAAGAAGCGGTCGAGGGTTTGGAGTTCTCTGAGTACTCAGAAGGCCGCAACATGGCTAAACATTGTACTCCAAATCTAGAACCGCGACAAAAACCGGATGTACATTGGCCGATCTCGGAACGCGACACACTTGCATCTGCCACTATAGCGGGTTTTACACCCTGTGTACGGTGGTCGCTATCCGGGCGGATATGAATATCCTACCACCAGCAAATTTTTACTCTAACATCAGAACTATTGCAAACAGCGTTTGTACCTGACTAAGTCCAAGGTGCACTGACGCCGTTTCACTGATGTACATGATCTTGCCGTCGGGCGCCACCACGAATATGAACCCGTCTAGAGTCTGCAGCAGGTGTGAGCCGAGCTCTCGGATGGAGAGCTCCCGGGGCTGAGGGGGAGGGGGTGCCGCTCCCCATGCGTCGCCTAGACCTGGGTGACAAGGACATGTTACACGATTAATAATTCTATTACTTATAATAAATACATAGCCACATAGCCCCGACCCCACATTAAGATACGAGTCTTGTGTTGTGGGTATCAGGGACTACGAAAGACTCTCGGTCTCACAACACCCATACCCCGGACACAAATATCTGTCTGTCACACTAACATTGGTCCCGATGTGAGAATCGAACCCACAGCCTCCCGTTTCACAGTCGGCTACTCGCCAACTAAGCCATGAAGGCTGTCAAATGTCTTGGCTGACTTATGTCACCATATACCATGCTGTTTTTGCTTTTGTTAGTTGTACCAACTCCGGATTTTTAAACCATAGATATAGTATATACAACTATAGATGAGGCATAGGCGTGCACCCGAAAGGGACAGATGAACTCTATGGGGTTACCAACTAACATTAGTTTACCCAGTTCTTGAAATCTCAGGTGTGCGTGTTGCATGTTAAGTTAAATTTTAAAATTTTATGATATATAGACATAATATTATAATAGTAATAATTTCTTGAAACGGAAACTCACAGTTACATAATAGGCACAATAATTTAGTAACAATGAACAATAAATTTATTCTCGAATCGTTCCAGGCGTCTTCGAGTAATCGGGGAACATACCTAAAAAAAGATTCCGACGAATTGAGAAGCTCCTCCTTTTTTGAAGTCGGTTAAAAATTAACCCCAATACTGTTATATCTATTTATTCAGTTGAATTTTTGGTGACTGTCACTCGACTGATTCATTTGTTTTTTTTCTCGACAGTTATCCATAAATTTTAAATATAAAAAACAACATCGCGAGGTATAAAACGACAATGAGAGCGAAAAGAGTAATGTTGAAATGACTCTTTTCACTAACTTATGACAAATCAACTCTGGAAGTCCGGTTAAGCAGTTTGGCATAATTATGATGATCGCTGAAAGATGTAACGTCTCTCGTAGAATCACATTACATTTACACTGCTCCATGGACTGCCAAAATATCGAGAGTCCGAACCCAACCCCAGAGCAGACACTTCTGAATTACCTAATTTGTAATTGTTTTTAATGTGAAATTCTTGAGAAAACCTCACTTTTATACCCAAGAGAACTCCAAAAATATTTTTGTAAGTTTATGAAATCTAACCACATGCAGACCAGCGTGGAAGACCGAAACTTAACCCCTTAATATTAGTGCCCAGCAGTAGGACAGTGTATATCCTCATAGTAACCATCGCTCACCATCGGGGAAAACCTGCCTCATCTTGAGATATGAGGTGGTGAGCCGTATGACGGAGGCCTTATCGAGCTGCGAGGTGATGGCGGCCGGCAGCGGCAGCAGCTTGGCCAGCTCCAGGAACTCGGCGTTCTCCTTCTCTCGGCGGGAGCGCGCCGCGTTCTTGCTCTTCTCCTTCATTATCGCGGCCGCGTCGAGCGCCGCGGGCCCACTCTCCTTGCGGCAAGCTATGGGAAGCATATTTAGACATTGTTAATGGCATGTATGGTTGGAATGGCGATAGGCTCGCCCCCTCGGTTACATCGAATCCCCTTCGGCGATTACAAGCGTGAGTGTATAGTTATTCCGCTTTCAGCTTATTTTCAGTTCAGCATCCAGCCCAGAAACGAGACTACAGATTCCCGCACTGAGATTAATGTTTGTTTGATCGATAAATATTGGCTTCAGGTATAATTGTTGTGGAATCGTAAATATACAAGATTTTTAAATAGAAATAAAACCTTGATACAAAGTTAGGCAAGTCATAACTGGTCATTGTCTTAACTAAGTCATCCCGATAATTTTAAGACCTGCTGCTGGTCTTAGTAGTAAAAGTATGGTAGCCGTTCGTAGTCATGAAATGTGTTCCAAAAGATTTAATCCTTTAATAATATAAAAATTATACGTAACAATATGAATATAAATCACTAAAATAAGTCAGACTAATTTATTCAATTAGCACCAAGTACCTTCTGCCCCATCAACCCTCCATGACCTACCCCAAACACATTATACATTCTGTCTCACGTAATGAAGGCGCATGCATAATTTGAATTTAATGCTTCACAGAACGTTCGCCTTTGCGTTTTTAAGAAAAAAGAAACAAAAGTACGCCATAACAGGAAAGAGTCATGTTTTGGCGGGAAAACAACAACGATGATGAATAATTCAGTTGGCTAATGCTTACAAATTGCATCTTCGAGAGCTTTTACACGATTCGTTTGGATGTACTCCAGATTTTTTTTTGTTTCTCGAGAATATTGGTAATTTACTTTTCGTATTTTTCTGACTTGGTCCCTTAATTAACCTTTCAAGGTAATTTGAAATGAAAGTAAGTTAAAGAAAACGAAATGAAATCGTACTGAAATAACATGTGAATATGCAATATACTTCGTTAATAATATTAAAATATTACACCTTAGAATGCTAGCCAGTGTGGATTTAGTGGGATTTAGCCAGTTGTGCGAGATAAAAAATGTTGTTATATGATTACAGGTGAAAAATGCTACATACTATAAGCACTTATTAATTTAAACGTTTGAGTTACACCCAAGAAAGGAATGCCCGCGAAGAGGTAGGCAGGTAGGAGGCAGACTTCGAAAAGACAGAGGTGTGTGACCTTGAGGAATGGATTAATCTCCTCGTTAATTCATAGTATATTATATTTATTTTATACTTACTTCACGTTATGTATATGTTAATGTATTTATTTATCAATACAGTGTAAACTCCATGTAACGTCACTCTATTTAACGACAAACTCTCTTAAGCGTCGAAATCAATTGGCTTTGGTTGGTTTAGCTTGTTTTTCATACAATGTTTCACTCTATATAGCATTACACCCACTCTCAATAACGACAACAATTAAGTTGCTAAAATTAGTAAAAACTGCGCAGCTGTGTACGATCTATTGTCGCTTTATTATCCTAGCCCGCAATAAACTCGACTGTCGGCATCATGCATACCGAACTTTCTAAGAAATTCATTCTTTTGTTTACAAATTGGGATTGCTTGCACGTGTAGACTGTTATTGACCATGATTCATAACTAGGAGTCATGGATTATCTATACCTTATCATATTCTTAGTTGCTCACAAACTTGCAAACTGTAAACATGGCTACTAAAAGAAAATCACTGTGTATTGACGAAAAAGTTTTACTGATACGCGCAATAGAAACGGGAGAGAAGATAAGTGATGTTGGCAAACGCTTTGGATTTAGTCGCTCTACCGTGTCCACAATATGGAAAAATAAAGAAAAAATCCTCCACGCTGCGGGCGAGGGAAAATCTTCCAAAAAATTAAAGAAACCTATATACGAAGATTTGGATAAAGCTGTACTATCATGGTTTCATCGACAGCGCCAGAATAATATGCCTATCTCGGGGCCGCTCGTGAAAGCTAAGGCGGAGAATTTTGCTGCTGAACTTGGTTTAACTTCTTTCAAAGCATCAGAAGGATGGCTCGGAAAATTCAAGCAGCGTCATCATATCAACTATGGTAAAATAAGTGGGGAAGCACGAAGTGTTGATACAAATGTGGCAGGAAATACGGTAAATCTTCAAACCTACATTGAAGTGGACGACCGCCTGCTTACAACGGCTTCACTCACAGACGAAGAAATTTTGGATTCAGTGAGAAAAACTGAGGATCAAGAACAAGGTGATGAAGAAGATGAAACGGATGAGCCTGAGCTTCCGCCGAGCATTAAAGAAGCTCTGGAAGCAGCAAAATTATTGGAAAAATATTTCCTTTATAACCAAGATGCCTCAGTATTGCTAGATATTAATAAAATAACTAAAAAAATACAACAAAATTACTGGTGCAGCAAAAGACGTCAGACAAAAATAACAGACTATACTCAATAGCGTTCAAATAACATTCTTTTTTATGCACATAACTACTAACAATAGTCAGAAATAAACTTTTTATTTTTCTAATTCTGATGTTTCTTCTCTCCATTTAACGACAACTCTCTATAACGCCATAAAATGCACAGTCCCTTCAGTGTCGCTATATAGAGTTTACACTGTATTATTATATTTATTATGTATGTATGTAGTCTATTTAACACAAGGTTGACTGGTAGAGAATGCCTTTGGCATTAAGTCCGCCTATATACGATGTATATGAAGTGTATAAATAAAAAATAATGGATGAATGGGAATTATGTATCTATACATAATTACCTACCATATAGTATAAAATAATGTTTCATGCGTTACGCACACATTCAAAACTAAGTTACTTGTATGAAATATAAACCAATTAAACACTTTAATGTATTGAATTGTAGGAAAGACATATTTAGAGGACAGCCTCGGTGGCGTAGTTGTAATTGCGCATGCGTTACGACTGCTGTGCTGAGGTCCCGGGTTCGATCCCCAGTTCGGGAAAAGTGATATTGGGTTTTTCTATTTAGAAATACCCAGAGTGGAATTGTGCCCGGTATGGCGATAGGCTCACCTCCTGTCACATTACGGGACCGTTATAAAAGTGGGTGTTCTTATTACTCCTCTGCCTACGCCTTAGGGAATAACAGGCGTGAGTGAACATGTATGGAAGACATATTGATTATGATTTATATATGTACATAACATTAAACATTTTATGTAAGTTTATAAAGAATATGTATCTTCTAGGCAAGCGTGCTCCACCGTAGACCACTTACACTTACTACATCATCACTTACCATCAGGCGAGATAGTGGTCAAACGCAAGCCTATTTCGATTAAAAAAAAAAGAGAAGAGAGGTGGTAAAGAAAACCGTTGGCACTATTACCCGGTATGCGGCAACTAAAATAAACATGACGTATGGCGCACGTTTATAACTCGCATAATTCAGCAAATACTACCATTGGAATGTTAAAGCACCATTAAACAATACTAACAAGTACATTCCTATGGAACAGTCACACCCTATATCTCCTGTGGAAAATTTGTTTTTTGGAAAAGGTTTGTTGCTGGTGGTAGGATATTCATATCCGCCCGGATAGCGACCACTGTACACAAGGTGTAAAACTCGCCATAGTGACACACGCAAGTGTCTCGCGTTCCGGGATCAGCCAGTGTACATCCGGTTTTTGTCGGGGGTCTAGAGTTAGGGTACGATGTTTGGCCGTTTCGCAGCGTTCTGAGTACTCTGACACTAGACCCTCGACCGCTTCTTCACCTTCTTGCCCATGGCGTAGTGTGAAGAAGCAGGCCGGCATAAGTGTGTTAAGTAGCGGGGGATAGATCGTCGCTCGCTACTATATACTCTATTTGGACGGCACTGCGCTTACCATCAGGTGCAGTGAGATCATTTTTCCGTGCAAGGATAAAAAAAAATGAGGATTTCAACCAAAATTCTTATACAACATCCGAAACGTGCCATCAAGCTGCCATTTCACGTGGTGTCTGTGAGACAATACTACTCCAGTCGAGCTGGAACCTCATGCTATAGAACCAAAATGTCTAAAGTGTAGCTCTACCATTTATTTTTAAGTATAAGTATAAAATTGTACTGCCCGGTGGCGCAGTTGTAATTGAGCATGCGTTATAACTGCTGTGCTGTCTCGGGTTCGATACCCGGGTCGGGTAAGGTGATATTGGGTTTTTCTATCTATAAATTCTCAGTATTAGCCCGGAGTCTGGAATCTGTGCCCGGTATGGCGATAGGCTCACCCCCTATTACATTATGGGACTGAAATTCGGCGAAAAGTGGGTGTACCTACTGGTTACAAATCTGCCTTCCCCTTGGGGGATTACAGGCGTGAGTGTATGTGTATGTATAAAATTGTTTGCTTAGGAACTAATAACATTTTTGTCGTAATAGTAACTAGTGCTGTTGTAGCAATATTAATACTATTATTCGTTGACCCTTACACTAAGCAAATCTTGTATCGCAAGGACCCGAGACCAATTACCAAAGAGTCGTGGTATGATTTAATGAATAAATTCAATAATTCATGCATTTTTCCTTTCCAATCTCTATAGGAGAAAGTCTCGTGCCGCGATTAACACTAGAGCAACAATGTAATTACTCTGTTAAAACGTAATTATACGGCAGACCTGAAGTTTACAATCAAGCGGTGTAAATACTTTTGCAGCACCTTGGCAAGTTTCCAATATACATTTCGGGGGAGGGAACGGTTGGGAGGGGGGTACAGTGCTGTACTATCTAGTTACAGCTCTAGATATTCCGCGCTTGTAGGTATTAAGTAGTGAAGGCGTGGCTACAATTGTGGGAGGCGCAGACACAATTTTACAGTCCCAATGATAAACTGTCAAATTAGGGGAATTACGAGTTCAAAATCTAAATTAGATATTTATATGATAATTTAAATAAACATTCGGTAATCACTGTGGAAAATCTTCTGTTATTCCTAATATTAATTCGCTTGTAGGTAAGGCTCATGCACTGGGATAGGTTTTTATAATAAATTACTTTATAATATTACAATAAGCTATTCTAATGTAATCCAATTTGAATATATTTTTATTAGTGTTGTAAAAATGTTGTAAAACAGTTTTTGAAATATTACGCTAGAGTTGCTCGTCCTTCTTCTCTGGCAAAATTGTATTCCGAACTTATAGTACAGTAAAATTTATTGTATCCCATTTTATGGATTTAATAAATCTTTTATTAGTTTTATATTGTTTAATTATTTTGATTTATAACTTTAATGGTGATCACTAGCTTTTGCACTCTGTTCCACCTATGGTAAAATGTCGATTGGCCGCACAGTCGCTTTGTCTCTTTCTACAAAGTGGTAAATTTTGTGAGGATATTGCTCAGCCCAGAATGAACTGAGCAATACAAACTTCCTCCAATCAAAACAAAATGGAATTTTGTTTCGAGGACAGACATTGAAAATGCGAGAGGGTGCACCATTTATTCTTTTTTAACATATAAATGAGAGATGAATTAAAGATATAAGATTATAAAAAAAAAAAAAACTCACGAAAATCCATATCAAGATCAGTAGTATACTTCCTGAAGTGTTTTCTACACGGATATTTCATTATTTACACTTACGAATTACGTATCTACAATTTCTAATTTCCCATGCACCTCACACCGACAGGTCCAAAAACAAACTGAACACCTTATGACCATTTCGGAAACGGCAACAGGTACAACAATGCCAATAGTCGATGGGCGTTTACAAAGGGCCCGTATCTGTCACTTGTCTATTGCATTGTTATCTTGATTGGTTTGTAACGGATTTGTTTTTTATTATTTTGTACAATGTTTACTTTTTGTATCAATCAATATTTAAAGCTCAATTGTTTCCCCTCATTAATTTGATGGCTGTGTACGCAGGTTGAGAAACCTATGAAGTCTTGGGTTCAGTCCCAGGTGGCGCAATCATCGCAGTAACAAATAGCGAGAGACAATCTATCCCTCGTTACTCATCACAATCATGCAGGCCTGCTGTGTAGCTTCTTCACACTACACCTAAAGGATACATTATCATAGGAAGAAGGGAACACGGAAGCTGGCAAACTGTTCCACGGCTTGATGGTGCGTCAAAAATACGAATTTGCGAACCTCTTGGTTCGAGCCGGTGTTGTAGACTCCACGAAGCTGTGACTCCGGAAGCCAGTACGCGTCGTTCTGGTGTGGAAGAGAGAGGATGGGATAAGATCAAACAATTCTTTAGAGCAATCTCCATGATACAGAAGATAGAACACGTTAAGTGAGGAAATATCCCTATGCATCTGTAGCGGCTCCAGGCAGTTATAAGATCCTCACATCTCCTCTAAGTAAGTCGTAGTAAGTAAGCCGGCCTGCTTCTTCACACTACGCCATGGGCAAGAAGGTGAAAAAGCGGTCGAGTGTCTAGTGCAGAGTACTCAGAAGGCTGCGAAATGACCAAACATCGTACCCCAACTCTAGACCCCCCACAAAAACCGGATGTACACTGGCTGATCTAGAACGCGACACACTTGCGTGTGCCACTATGGTGGGTTTTAACCCTGTGTACGGTGGTCTATGTGGCTATCCGGGCGGATATGAATATCATACCACCAGTAAATTGGCCTATCTGGTGAAGTGTAAATGTAGTGGTCTTAAATATAGAACTTGTTCGAATTAGTTTTGTTCTTCCTCTTAAACTCCTGAAGAAGCTCTAGAACTACTGTAATACTGCAATATCTATACTTATAATAAATCTGTAGAGAAGTCAATTCTGTACATGAAATATATTTCCAAAATAACTATCAGCGGGTGATTAGTGATCAATACTGACGCCAAAAATGCAATCAGTAAATTTTTTGTCTGTCTGTCTGTCTGTCTGTCTGTATGTTCGTTATAGAAACAAAAACCACTCGACGGATTTCAACAAAACTTGGTACAATTGTTCTTCATACTCCTGGGCAGGTTATAGTATACTTTTCATCACGCTACGATCAATAGGAGCAGAGCAGTGAAGGGAAATGTTGGGAAAACAGGAGAACTTACTCCATTTTTTAAGCTTCCGTCGCGTGTGCAGCCTTAATAGTTAAAGCTACACAGAAATCATGTATGACGGAAATGTTCTCCTTAAAATTATATAAAAAATATTCCACGACAGCAAATGTCTATATTTTATGGTTGACTCACAATAACACGTGTAACTCCCGATAGCTTAGCAGTTCAGAGATTTCTGATTATATTTGTCTACTCTTACGTTTATAACACTCTCAATCATCCCTAATTAATAAATTTTAACATTATTACCTATTTAATTTAATAAAAAAAGAATTATAGAAATAGGTACAGAAACACCAAAGTTATACATGAAATACGCTAATAAGCCATCGCGCGTGAATACTGAATCATGCTATAAGGATTATTTTTGTGTAACCGTCGCGTCGGGTCGCCGCGGCTGTTGATGCGAGTAGACGTTCCGAGCATTCGACCTTAATGACAGGCAATATTGTTTATCAGCGCGACTTTTAGTCTTTAAATTAATTTAGTTTATTTAGTTTTCTTTTGTTGTTATTTCATAAAATAGGTATTAGTTATTTTGGTAGCGTGTTATATTCGTTCAAATTACAAATTATTAATAGTTTTTAAGTAAGTAAAAGCGTAGGTACTTTTATTAATTATGGGTATAGGTATTATTATTAGACTGACAGACAACGCACAGCCGAAACTACTGGCAGTAGAGAGCTGAAATTTGGCCTGTGTGTTTGTTGGGAGGAGTAAGGCTACCACTAAGATAGGATTATTGGAAATTCCCTCCCAACGGGAAGAAAAGGGGGATAAATTGTTTTTTTCCGGAAGTCATTATTCCACGCGGACGAAGTCGCGGGCAAAAGCTAGTATTATCATATTTATAAAAATACAATTATATTCCAATAAATACACAATTACATTAGTTATGCGAGGTCACACGCCAGTCCGACAAAGCGCGCGTTCAAAAAGACTATAATCAATAGAAACACATACTCAATAGGTGATTTGCATATCGGTCGCCATCTTGTCTGTATAGGGACTTTGCAATTTTATACACACAATCGGTAATTTGAAACTTTTTGCGTGATGTGTCGAAAGGAAGATGTTCGGAAGATAAAATATCTTCAATTGATGTTTGGATTAAAAAAAATGTTTAGAATTGGATTTGAGCTTAGATTGATAAAACTAAGATAAAATTATTTATAATTTTATTTTTTGTGTATTTATTTCTGCATTGTTAATATTAGCGCTATCCTGCTTGAGAGGGGTACGGGCTACCGATACGAAATTTGCAGACTCGAAATAAAAAGTAGTGATTTTTTTTACATCTGAAAAAGTTTACTGAAATTTTAAATTAATATAACCTTTTTTGATGTTTAATACCTTTTCACTTGACTGCGTTTAAACACTGTTTTTATTCGTCCCTTATAAATTACATAAGTTTATTTTAATTTCATAGTGTACATAATGAATATTTGTTACAATACAGGTTACTTTTGGCTCTAGGTAATCTCTACCATTTTGATGGATGTCTATATGAATATATAGTTATCTGAAGCTATTTTACCAATATTATTGTGACACAATTCGTCATCTCCAATCCAAACTCGTAACTAAATCCGACGAGAAGAACAAAAACCGTCTGCCGACGGCACACGTGCGCGTAATCTGTAGGATCCGGGCGCAACGCGGTGCGACTGCGACGAACGACGTGGTGGGCCTCGATCATGTATTGTTTTATGGGAACGAATATCAAAGTTTACACAGGGGACTTAGCAGACGAGTCTTCGTCAATCGATAATTTTAATAGTTTATTTCGCCACGTTTTGACAGTACCTACCAATATATTGAAATAATTGCACGCGCCTCATTACTGCCTATCTGATTATTGGCTGAATATTATTTTGGATTACATGCATAATTATATGTCTACTAATCTAATAATATTGTGTTATTTATCAAAGAACTTGTTTTGAATATTTTATATCTACGTTTTCTATTTATATTTTTTTGGTCGAAAGTTTGAAATCAGAATAATAAAATTTATTTAAATAAATACACTAAAAATTAGGTCACTTTCCACCAAGGTAAATTGAACTATATTGATCATGGATTTTTTGTGAAATTTTTAAACGTTATAATGAATAGAGTTCTGTGAAAACCTAAAAACATTGGACTAACCGTGTATTTTTTAAACAGCGCTCATGTAGTAGTAACTTTTTGATTTGTCAAAAGTAATTATAGAACTTGACAGATGTGCTTATGTGAAAAAAATCATTTCTTTTTCAAGTGCCCAACATGCCTAAAGAAGATTTCACTTCAAAAATGTAATATTACGATTTATATCAAGGCCCATATAAAAATACGTACCTTTTAAATTCATAGTAAAATATTTTTTGCTTAAATGAAAAAGTTAAGATACACGCTCATAACTTTCGCTTAAACGTAATCCTACCTGCGTAATCGGATAATAATCATCTGTAAAGGATTTACACACAGATGAATACACAATCCAATAGTATAACACAAAAGTTGCTATACCTTGTGTAAATTTTGTACACAGATGTTACTTGGGTCATTTGCGTAGAATATATTCTCTGTACTGGTTTCTTATATTTACGCGAATATTATACATTGAAATAAAACGAAGTTTACGGATTATATCGCGATTTATTTTACTTTTTAAACCCGACGTTTCGAAGACTTTACAGCCTTCATGGTCACGGGGGAGACTGAGTTGTATGTCATCTCGAAAGTGTAGTGCAATGTTTCTACCCTCAATGTAGTTGATATTACATTTTTATTTTGATGTAGTCCGATCTACGCAGAAAGAGCTCACAGTGTCATGAGGTCTGGCAGTTGGTCTTTTGGGTTCCGATTTAATTAAATGTGTAATTGGATCCCAGGCTGGTGCTAGCTTCCAACCATCTTCTCTATTGAAATTAGGATGTTTTTTAATTTCAATAGCCTCGCGGATCATCCTAGGTAGGAATCGGTGTTCTTTGGCAAGGATTTGTGGTTTATCAAATCGAAGATAATGTTTGGAGCTATATAAAAATGTAATATCAACTACATTGAGGGTAGAAACATTGCACTACACTTTCGAGATGACATACAACTCAGTCTCCCCCGTGACCATGAAAGCTGTAAAGTCTTCGAAACGTCGGGTTTAAAAAGTAAAATAAATCGCGATATAATCCGTAAACTTCGTTTTATTTCAATATATATTCTCTGTACAGTCTGTGAATAGAATCATGATGAATTTTAGGTATTTGGGCAACTAGTTTTACTTTTATGTAATAGCATAGAATCTTATTGCTCTCAGAGCGTAACACATTGAAGAACCACTCCTTGGATTCAATCCTTAGGTTTAGGTAATCACAAATAGTAATTGTCACTGCTTCGGTGGCGCAGTTGTAAATGCGAATGCGTTAGGAATGCTGTGCTGAGGTCTCAAGTTCGATCCCGGGATCGGGTTAAAGTGATATTGGGTATTTCTATTTAGAAATATGTACTCAGTATCAGCCCGAAATGTGGAATTGTGCCCCGTATGGCAGGGCTATATAGGGCGATAGGCTTGTCCCCTATCTCAATATGGGACCGTAATAATTCGGCGAGAGGATGTACTGGTTACACCTCGGCTACCCCTTTAGGGATTACGGGCGTGAGTGTATATGTATGAATACGCAAATAGTATTTGAGTTTTTGATTCGGAAATCGTCTGTTACTAGGGATTGATAATTATGCTCTACGGAGCGATATTCTCGTCATCTATCACATCATTGGATGGCGATAAGCTTCATGAAGCGTGGGTGGGCTAATTATACCTCTGCCTAACCTCTTAGGATTTCAGGCTTGAGCGTATGATATGTTTTGGTATATAGAAGAATAGCAAATGGGGAAACGTGTCATTTAATGATATTGCTAACCATAAATTATGAATACTTACATAATTAATAACATATATATAACTATGATTTATGAGAATCAAATGGCCTTTGTAAAAGGAGAGCTTCTCCCTGATAACTCACCATGTGCCTCATAAATGCAACATAACACAAGGGCTGTCACTTCATGATGGTTTTCGTGGTATAGACAAATCTGACTAGCATGGCTTTACCTGTAGAAGATATATGTGTGGAAAATTGCTTGGTATCTTATATTTTTTCTGTGGATACTTATGTATGATATGTATACATCTCTCTGACATTATACAAAATCGAAACTCATACAACCACCGTTACCAACTTCTAAAGAAAAGCTCATCCTTGTCTGTCGTTCTTTTTCCGATCTTCTCTTCTTTTGTGTTTCTAGTAACGCCGAAGCCATGTGGAAAGTTTACTTTACAATTTAATTTTATTTTTGTATCCTTTATATCCAATTATACAAGGCAACCTGCTATACATACTGGATACCTACATAAGGTAAAAAAATTATACAAATGTTGTATCTAATTATACAATCTGGCAGCCCTGATGTGGCATGGGTGAAGTTTATATAAATTTATGCCGTTCCTACTACTTTTTAACATTTTATAGAATAAAACCATATCGTAATCGTAGTACTTGGCGGTACTTACCGTATTGAGAGTAATATCTTTACCACCTTCGTAAAAATTGTTAAATCTGGGTAACCTGTAAACACAAACCTTTCTTTCGAGGTTATTTTTCAACAATGTCTTTTGATCAGTGTCACATAAAAAAATACGCGCAGTTTACTACTACACGGTTAATTTATTCAAAACGAACGTGGGAATGCACCGAGTAACAAGTCAATAAATTTCGCGCCAAAAATCAACATCGACGGTATTGTTTTTTTCTAAAGGCGAAGGAAGCGTGATAATGTCATTGTCTCTGGCCGCAAAAGATGGACGCACGTGTCTATGACGGGCTTCGGGTTGTTTTGTTTACTATGATTTTTTGCAGGCACCTGTAGCGTCATTCATAAGTTTCGTGAGGTAATCATGCAGCAATTTGCGTGTTCCGTGGGAACGGACTCCGGTGACATACTATTGTTCGTTAGCATGAATGAACTCGTAAAACAATAAAAGATCATAATTCAATTGTTACCTGCGTAGTTCCAGTTGTATGTGGCCATTTTAATATACGCTTCATTTCGGGTTTTGTTTATTACAAAGTAATTAATGTATTTTATTTAACAGCCTGAAAAGCGTTCCGTTATGCCATAATCAAATTTTATGTAGATAAAACGGAATCATATTATATTGAGAGCCTCCGTGGCGCCGCAAGCGAATAGCCGTAGTGAAAGAGAGTGGGTTCGATTCCCGCACCGAGACAAATGTTTATGTGACATAGATATTTATTTCGGGTCAGGGTGTTGTGGGAATGTAGTCTTTGATACCCACGATATAGGTTTAACCTAGTCTGGGGTCAAGACAATATATGTGACTTGGATGTATTTATTATTTATTATTGAAAAGAGCAACGCTATAGTTTCTTGCCCGTTCTTCTCTAGCGAGACTGCATTCCGAACTGGCGGTAGAGTGAAAAAATTGACTTAATCTAAATGATGTATAACATTTTATGGATTCAATAAATATTTGATTTGATTTGATTTATTAAAATCAATTAAGGGTCACATTAATCCGTATTTTTAAGGATTTTCTGTAGACATCTTACTGAATAAGATGTAGAGTAGGTTCTTTAACGTAATTTTCTTTAAAGTATTGTAAAAATTTAAATAATGAAGGAGCCAAACTGTCTCCAACAAAATAAATGATGAAATGAGTCATAGCAAGTGATATCCCACGCGCAGCGGGGGCGCGATTCTTTGCATTCACTGCAAAACGTATTCAGATTCCCACGTTAGGAATGCTAATTGACGATTACTTTCTGCAATTTCAAAGGGAAATCGAGTCATTTTCAGGTATTACAACACTATAGCACAAAATATTTATTTATTTTTTATACTTCATACATACATTTATATGTAAAGGTGGACTTAATGCCTGAGGCATTCTCTTGCAGTCGAACCTTAGGTGATGCAGAGATAGAATGAAGTAGGTTTGAAAATATAATTTATAACTTAAAATACTTTGAATGCTACTAAGTAATAAAACTAAACATAAAATACTAATAGTAATAATGAATATCACGAATACATACTAAACATATGGCATAAATATATACATCGCATAGATACATATATATCTAAATATATATGGATATAACAATAAATATCGCATTTGCAAAATCTCTATCAACCGATAGTGTTATTTCAAAGATTTGTCAATCACTTTATTACGTGATTTAGTGTTAATTGCTTATAAGTGCATTTAAATAATGCATATAAATAAATACAAGTTTATTATGTAACAATAGCAGCGATAGCCTAGTTGGTTGCGGTACGGACTGTCAAGACGAAAGTCGTAGGTTCGAAACCCAAGTGGCATCCACCTCTGACTTTTCTAAAGTTATGTGTGTATTAAAATGTTAATTATCGCTTGCTTTAACGGTGAAGGAAAACATCGTGAGGAAACCTGCATATCTGAGAATTTTTCGAAGGTATGAGAAGTCTGCCAACCCGCATTAGGCCAGCGTGGTGGACTAAGGCCTAACCCCCTCTCATTAGTAGAGGAGGCCCGTGCCCAGCAGTGGGACAATGTTTAATACAGGGCTAGTATTAATAATTTTAATATTATGTAACATACATATACACTCACGCCTGTAATCCCCGAAAGGGTAGGCAGAGGTGTAACCAGTACACCCACTTTACGCCGAATTTATTACGGTCCCATAATGTGATAGGGGGGCGAGCCTATCGCCATATCGGTCTCAATTCCAGAATCTGGGCTGATACTGAATAGAAAAAGCCAATAATACTTTACCCGGGGATCGAACCCGAGAACTCAGCACAGCAGTCGTAACGTAGGTATGCGTAATTACAACTGCGCCACCGAGGCAATTATTATGTAACTAACACCATATATATAAATGTACAAATGAGACATCTTTGAAATTATCTATTGATAGTAGAGATTTTGTACATGCGCGTATTACATTAAATCACATGTTTTTGGCAAATCGTTATAACTGGCAATCATTTTATGAAACCCGCTGGAATTTATATCAGTTTATTTAAAAGACTGAGTACTAGTTACTATTGAAAGAAGAAAAATTCATAATAAATACTATTATAGGATTAAACGCCGGGACGAAAAAGTAAAAAAAGACCACAATAAAATTAGTTATTTTGTAATACCTGCGTATACATAAGAAAATATTACAATTAAATGTTTATTGCTTTAATTTTTTATACATTTTGTATGGGTTTTATCTTCATATAACTGATGTAACAAATAATCAAATTCAGTATCAATTAAAAGAATTCCATTTTCCCTTTTTTCGAACCAGTCTCTACCACAATTTACCATAAATTAAACAAAAGTTGTACAAGTAATCCTCGAGTAAAGGTGAGAAAACAATGTATAAATTAAAGGAAACAGCCATGCATCACATTTGGCTTGTTTTTTACAATAGTTCCGTTGGGATTAGTGGATTACATGTTACTGGCGCGTAGAGTTATGGCGTCGGGGGCGCGCTAATCCGCGCCAAACATCTGGCAACACTAAACGTTCTACGTGATTGAACTGAATAAAAAGTGCTTTAGGATAATTACGATCATTACACATTTAACCATTTACTTTTATTTGTTTTTAACCTAGCTATCGTAGCTTCGTAGGCGTGATTTCGTTGATCAGTACCGTGAAGGACTGAAGTTCCATAGAAAAAAGCACTTTCACTTTTTCTTGATTTTTGAGGAAATTTCCTACTTTTTCGTAAAACCTAATAAAAAATAACTTAATTGGCCCAACAGTTCTCAATTGACGCGCTTACGACGACGACTTACAAACATAATTTATTAGAAATAGATAGAAAAGCATTTTAGATTTATGTAGAAGGTCCACTACATAAATCTAAAAAACATTTCGCTATCTATCAAATATCATATTACCTTCTTAAGTATTGAATACATGAAACTATGGTTAGTTTTTCAACTCAAAGAAACGTACTTGAGTATTGTGATAAATCTGTTTTATCAGCTCGCTGAAAACGG
Source organism: Laothoe populi (assembly GCA_905220505.1). Classification (NCBI taxonomy): domain Eukaryota; kingdom Metazoa; phylum Arthropoda; class Insecta; order Lepidoptera; family Sphingidae; genus Laothoe; species Laothoe populi. The sequence continues at coordinate 3,683,502 of HG992146.1, read as the reverse complement.
CATAGTTTAAAGTGTAAGCATGCAGTTTCGTGCAACAATGTGTAAGATCAGGAGCGATACGTGCCGACTACGTAAATAGCGGCCGGCTGGCGGCGCAAGCACGTACAGGGCAACTCTGTCGACCGCCATAACCAGCGCGCTAATGACTGCATACATTGTAAACTTATACACGGTGGATAATATGGTTCGGTAAGTGATTTTGCTTATCAGCTCATAGTTCAAATGTAGAGCTCAGGTGATGTCATGGCTGGCAACTACAGCGACCCATAGACCTAGGTCACTACAAACCCGATGGTAAGTACAGTACAGTCCGAATAATCAGCTGTTGAGGAAATTATTACTTATATACTCACGCCTATAATCCTTGAAGGGGTAAGCAAAAATGTAACCAGTACACCCACATTTCGCCGTGCTTATTGTAGTCCCTTGATGTGATAAGAGCCGAGCTTATCGCTATACCGGGAACAATACTAAACGCCGGTATCATACTGAGTATTATGTGGTAGAAAAACCCAATATTATTTTTATCCAGCAATCGAACCCGAGACCTCAGCATACCCGTCGTATCGCATCATCGAAGTGACCTTACTTAATTATTAGACAAGAAAAAGCGTGGGTTCATATCAAAATACATACATCAATATTTTTAAACAAATTTTTGTCGGGTATGGTAGAAGAAAATAGAAAGAAGAGCCATGTAAAAAATGATGTCTACTTACTAATCGTAACGAAAATAATATTTATTCATTCTATAATAATAATAATACACTCACACACATATGTAGTTCTGATCTCAAACTTGGTCATATCTGCATTGTGGGGCATCAAGAACTACGATTGACTACGGTCACAACACCCAAACCATAAACAAATACTTGTGGATCCCACAAATGGTCTCGGTGCGGGGATCAAACCCGCGGCCTCTCGTTTCACAACTGGCTACACGCTCGCTACGCCACAGAGGCTGTCTACGTGTGCAATAAAGATAAGAGTGGCCGTTCGCTTGACAGTAAGTATCAAACGTGCCTATAATCAGTACCAAGTTTGAATTACTAAGTAAGTACTGCATATATACTCAGCCTGTTGCCGTCCACTGTTGGACGTAGGCCTCCCCAAGTGAACGCCAACCATCCCGGTCTTGGGTAGCTCGCATCCACCCGCTACCCGCCACCTTCTTCAAGTCGTCGGTCCATCGTGCAGCAGGGCGTCCCACACTACGTTTGCCTAAACACGGTCTCCACTCCAACACATGTCTGCTCCATCGGCCATCTGTCCGTCTGCAGACGTGACCAGCCCACTTCCACTTTAGCGTGCTAATTTTGCGAGCAATATCTATGACTTTGGTTCTCTGGCGGATGACTTCATTTCGAACTCTATCCACCAGAGAAACTCCAAGCATTGCCCGCTCCATAGCACGCTGAGCGACTTTAAATTTATGGACCAGTCCATTTGTGAGTGTCCACGTTTCAGCCCCGTAGGTCATTACGGGTAGGACGCACTGGTTAAAAACTCTTGTTTTTAAGCATTGAGGGATCGACGACTCAAACAGGTTACGTAGTTTACCGAATGCCGCCCAGCCCAAACGAATTCTTCTATCTGCCTCTTTCTCGAAGTTGTGCTTGCCTAGTTGGAATATCTGGCCCAAGTATACGTACTCTTGCACAACCTCGAGAATGGCATCACTCACGGCGACGGGTCTCGAGAGGACGTGACCGTTAAACATGACTTTCGTCTTGTCAAGGTTCATCCCGAGACCTATCCGTTTTGAAGAACAGTTGAGGCTGTTCAGCATATCTTCCAAATCCTGCAGAGTTTCAGCCATGATGACTATATCATCCGCAAATCGCAAGTGAGAGATGTACTGGCCGTTGATATTGATGCCCCGTCCTTTCCAATCAAGCGTCTTAAATGCGTCTTCCAACGCGTTGGTAAACAGTTTCGGAGAGATTACGTCTCCCTGTCTTACCCCACGTCGCAGTTGGATTGGGTTTGTGCTTTGTTTTTGTACTTGGACGGTCATCGATGCGGCTTCATACAGGCATCTCATCACTTGGACATATCGGTCGTCAATGAGGCATCTCTGCATAGCCTCCAGAACAGCCCAGGTCTCGATGGTGTCGAAGGCTTTCTCGTAGTCCACAAACGCTAGGCAAAGAGGCTCATTGTACTCCTCGGTCTTCTGAATTATTTGCCTAAGTGTGTGTATGTGGTCTACGGTACTAAAGCCCCTCCGAAACCCAGCCTGCTCCGGGGGTTGGAAGTCATCGAACCTTTGGGCAAGACGATTCGAAATAACCCTCGAAAACAGCTTATAAACATGGCTCAAGAGTGATATAGGGCGGTAGTTCTTCAATAGAGTGTTATCTCCCTTCTTGAAGAACAAAACCACCACACTCCTGCTCCATGCCGCCGGTGTTGTACCAGTGTAGATGACGGAGTTGAAGAGCTTTACAAGCTCAATCAATACTGGCATACCGCCTGCTTTGAGTAGCTCTGTAGTTACTCCGTCATCACCTGCAGCTTTGTTATTGTGAAGCTGTTCAAGGGCTCTTCTAATCTCGCCTAAGTCGATGTCGGGAAACTCGTCTGTATGGTGGCGGGTTAGTCTGGCACGCGGATCATCTGCGCTCGGGGCCGCAGGTGGACTTGTTTTTTGAGTATACAAGTCCCCATAATACCTTTCGACCTCTGCGAGTATCTCTGGCATGGAAGTGACGGTGTTGGTCTGTGATGTTCTGAGCTTTGTCAGGTGACAACTAGAGGTAAGTGGCTTGGCGAAAACTCTGGTACCCTTGTTCTGCGTAATAGCATTTTCAATGTCCAGAGTATTCGAGCGTCTTATATCGCGCCGTATTAGCTTCTTTACCTCTTTGTTAAGTACCTGACGCTCAGATGGTGTGACTGTTACGAGTTCTCGTCGTTTCCTTAAAAGTTCCAGAGTCTCGCTTGAGAGCTTCGACTTACGTCTATTGTTCTGAGGTCGAAAGTATTTATTACCCACCTCACGCAAAGTCCGCACCAGGCTGTCAGTGGCGTCATCAATATCCGCCGTAGTTTCCAATACGGCAAATCGGTTCTGTAGCTCTAGCTGGAAAGCTTCACAGCCGATCTCGACTTGGGGCAAAGTTGGTCGGAGAGTCGACTTCATTAAGCGCGCTCGGTCAATTTTAACTTTTATATTCAGAGTGCCTCTTACAAGTCGGTGATCACTACCGGTGTTAAACCTACTGATCACAGAGACATCTCTGAATATTTGGCGCTTATCAGTCATAATGAAGTCGATCTCATTCCTGGTGACATTATTGGGGCTTTGCCAAGTCCACTTCCTTTGGGGCTTCTTCTGGAAAAATGAATTCATCAAAAAGAGCCCCCGGGTCTCGAGAAAGTTGACTAGCATTTGCCCCCTGTGATTCCTGCACCCATAGCCGAATGATCCTACCCTCGATTCGCCGTGTCCTTGTACTCCCACTTTGGCATTGAAGTCACCCATTACAACGCTGTAGGAAGCCTTGGTACGAGACATAGCATTCCCTATGTCTTCGTACATGGCCTCTACTTCGTCATCAGGGTGAGCTGACGTTGGGGCGTACACTTGTATAACCTTCAGAGTATATCTCTCAGTTATTTTTAAGACAAGGTACGCCACTCGCGCTGATACGCTGCCAACTTCCACAACGTTGCTTTTTAGTGACTTGTGAATAATAAATCCGACGCCACCTTGGGATGGTTGGTGTCCTTCTCGGAAGTAGAGTAAGTGACCAGAATCTAGGGCTATCTTCTCCTCCCCCTGTCTTCGGATCTCAGATAGCCCTACGATATGCCAGTTAATGTGACTTAGTTCTACTTCCAACTCAGCGATGTGTTCGTCCAACCGCAGAGAGCGTCCGTTGTACGTCGCCAAAAATAGCTGTTTGTGGTACCCTACCGTAGCCCGGGGATTCTTAGCACCCCCCACCCCACCGTTACCATGACCGGTACCGTGGTCAGGAATAGCGGGGCTACCGGGAACTGGGGGCCGTGAATTTGGGATGTCTTTCATTTTGGGGGGTTTTGCCATAGTCACCACGCTTGGCAGGCGGGTTGGTGACCGCAGTTGCTGGTATGTTTTACCGCCGACGCTGCTGCCCGTCGAAGGCATGGGTATTTGGCATTCCAGCATTTTTGTGTGGTTATGCCGCCACAAGTCGGCCGCCAGAACCTCATTCGTTAGCTAGCAGGGTGTACCACGAGCAGGTAGGGTTGGCAGTTGGGAGCATGAGATGTAATTTGCCCCCCTTACACCCCCAAGTACTGCATACTGCATAGTATTACAATTTACACTATACATACATACAAGACCTGTATTAAACATTGTCCCACTGCTTTTCACGGGCCTCCTACTATTGAGAGCGGTTAGGCCTTAGTCCACCACGCTGGCCAATTGCAGGTTGGTAGACTTCACATAAGATTGAAATAAAACGAAGTTTACGGATTATATCGCGGTTCATTTTACTTTTTTAACCCGATGTTTCGAAGACTTTACAGCCTTCATGGTCAAGGGGGAGACTGAGTTGTATGTCATCTCGAAAGTGTAGTGCAATGTTTCTACCCTCCATGTAGTTGATATTACATTTTTATTTTGATGTAGTCCGATCTACGCAGAAAGAGCTCACAGTGTCATGAGGTCTGGCAGTTGGTCTTTTGGGTTCCGATTTAATTAAATGTATAATTTGATCCCAGGCTGGTGCTAGCTTCCAACCATCTTCTCTATTGAAACGTCGGGTTAAAAAAGTAAAATAAACCGCGATGTAATCCGTAAACGTCGTTTTATTTCAATGTATAATATTCGTGAAAATATAGGAAACCAGTAGACTTCACATAACTTCGAAATTATGGTAAGAATTCTCACGTATGCAGGTTTCTTCACGATGTTTTCCTTCATCGTTAAGCAAGCGATAATTAACATTTAATACACACGTAACTTTAGAAAAGTCAGAGGTGTATGCCATTTGGGTTTCGAGCATACGACTTATGTGTTGACAGTCCGTACCGCAACCAACTAGGCTATCGCTGCTTCTTACACTATTTACATGTGTATATGTAGAGTCGTAATGTGAAGAAGCTACTAATTAGGCCGGCATGACTGTGTTGAGTAGCGGGGATAGATTGTATCTCGCTTCTTGATACTCTAATTGAACGGCTCTGCGATTACCAGGTAATTGCAGTGTGGTCATATTTCCGTGCAAGAATAAAAAAGTTATACTATGTAGAATCATGATGTGAAGAAGAAACTTAGCAGGCCGAAATGACTGTGTTGAGTATCGAGGGTCTCTCGCTACTTTTATATTCTACCTGAAGGGCAGGTGCAGTATGGTTTCGCAGTGCCAGGATAAAAAAAAATTCTCATAAAGCCTAGTAATTTTACTGGCTTCAATGTCTTCGTAACTGGACTACAGCATACACACTGCTGCTTAATGTCAGCTGAAATAGACAAAGCGTTGAAGTTATCTAGATTATTGCATATAAGAGACCTATCACCGAATCAAAACAATCAGTAGTACTGGTAATCAACCTAATTTGAGTAAAGATGACAATATCAATTACAAAAAAATAGAGCCAAAAATAACGTTTATTGAAAATTCTAATTCTCAATCATGTTGATAATTATTATAGCAAAACAGAATGATAGGTAATTAAAAAGTGTAGAATGCTATCAAGTTATGTTTATACATAATACACATTACCATCATCAATACACTGACTATTGCACTAAAATAGTTGAATTTATTACATTTTTAAATAATTTTAATTCAAAAATTGCTTTATGTAATATTATAGACTAGCTGTTGGTCGAGGCTCCGCCCGCGTGGAGGTCATGTTTGGGAGAAAAAGTATACAATACAAAATACCAATATTCATGCGTTTAACTTAAAAATCACAGATTTTTATACCAACTTTCATTCCCTATTTTACCCCCTTAGGGGCGGAATTTCCAAAAATCCTGAAACATATATTTTTTGTTTTAACTAAAATGCCAAATACTAATTTTCATGAATTTAACTTCAATAATGACAGATTTTCATACTAACTTTCATCCCCTATTTTATACCCCCTTAGTGGTGGTATTTCCAAAAACCCTTCCTTAGTGGATGCCTACGTGATAAAAGGTACCTACTGTCAAAATTTCAAGTCTCTAACCCCAGCCGTTTAGACTGTGCGTTGATCGATCAGTCAGTCAGTCAGTCAGTTTCTTCTTTTATATATACAGATAATATAATACAAGATGTCATTTCTATATTTTAATCCACAGTTAAGTTTTGTTTGAGTTATATTATACTTATAAAATAAGTACTATAAGTTCAGATCGTTTCACGGTTCCATGCGCAAGACTGTGCGATGACAAATTTCAAGCACTCGTGCGTAGTACTATGATGTATATGGATGAAATTTGACAGCTTCCGTGGCGCAGTTGGAAGCTGAAAGAGTATACATATTGTACACATTGAATTTTAGTATCAAAACAAAATGTTTAAAAGTGGTAGAGCCACGCTGTAGACATATTTGTCTACAGCATTAATGGGCCGGCTCGACCGGGGTAGTACCATTGTCTCACATAAAACTAACGTAAAGTGACAGTTCACTGTCGCGTTTCGTATGGTAAGTGAGATATCCGGAGGTCCAGATTCCCCCTTCCCTTCCCTATTCCTGTCCTTTAAGGCCGACAGCGCATACGTGATACTCTCGGTATTGTGGATGTTCATAGGCGGTGGAGATCACTTAACATCAGGTGACCCACTGGCTCGTTTGTCGGACTATGATATAAAAAAATTGTGACCAAAGTAATCATTACAAATCTATTGAAACCTTTTTTTTATGTAAAACACATTTAATATTATCATAATGGGTATTACAGATTACTTGAATGTATTAGAAATGTTACTTTGAATGTCAATTCCAAAGGCATTTCACATGTGACAGCCTCCGTGGCGCAGTTGGCGAGTAGCCGGCTGTGAAACGAGAGGCCGCGACTTCAATTCCCACACCGGGACAAATGTGTGACAGACAGATATATGTGTCCGGGGTCTGGGTGTTATGAGACCGAAAGTCTCTCGTAGTCCCTGATAGCCACAACACAAGACTCGTATCTTAGTGTGGGGTCGGGGCTATGTGTGTGACTGTCGGGTGTTATTTATTATTTAATCATAAGTGGAGGCCGGCCGCCTCTCTGCAGTTGAGCAACAAGCACATACAGCGGGTGTCGATACAATGATTGTTACATTTATTATGACACAGCGTAGCACACAGCTACAAGTCAATTCGTCTTGAATTTAATATCAAAAAACAAATGCAAGTTTCCGTTTACTCTTGTGTGCTGTTTTTATCGTTAGATGTGTGCGAACTTGTAGTATGTTCTGTTATTATGTTGTTAAAGTTTTTTCGACCAGGTAAAATTCCCGAGTTGTTAATTATTATTTAATCATATTAATGATTTTACTTTGTGTTTATACTAACCCATACCATTTTTTTAGTGCCTCGATAGGCAGACGAGCAGACGGGCCATCTGATGGTAAGTAGTCACCGCCGCCCATAGACTCCTGCAATGCTAGGGCACAGCAAAACTGCTGCTATCTAATAATAATTATCATAAGTACCGTATATGCATCAATTTGAATTTTCCTAATACTTATTCACGATTATAAAGAAACCATTTTAAGTACCTAATCCAAAAATTTTGAAAGCACTTTACGCGTAATTCCGCTTGTAAAATTCGGTATGCAATAAAAATTACAACGTCACCGTGAAATCCCATCTAATGGCAAATTCGTGACTACTAGAATGCATCCTGGTGCAATAAAAACAAATATCCGACTAAACACAACAAATAAAATAGAAAAAAGTTTATGAAAAACGCCGCCATGTTGGCAGCGCGCGCGCACGTACGTCCACACAAATCCTAACAGATCGTTTTGGTGCGTGACGTCCGTCGAATTTTTACCGACTAGTGCCGTATTTCGTATTTTTTCATCGCACTGAACAAATTATGATCAATGATCTATTTGCGGGACACGTTTTTTCCCTTTTCGGAATTTACATACGCAGAGAGCCCTCAAAAAAACTCATTCACGATTGGGAGATTTTTTCTGTATTTGATGATGGCACGACACTTTATATTTGAACTAGCTGTTGCTCGCGGCTCCGCCTGCGTGGAGGTTATATTCGGGAGCAGAAGTCACAATTCAATGAGTAGTCTTCTGCACTGAGGCACCTATAGCGATTGTCCAGCCTCTCAGGTGTTGTGCCTGAATCTTGAGATTGCACCTAAAGAATACCCCATAAGTTTAACCTCACTTTCCCCCATTTAGGGATGATTTTTCAAAAACGTTGAAACACGTATTTCTTTATTTCCTACCAAAAGCCTAAATATGAATTTACAGATCCCTAAGTCGAGGAATTATGGATTTCCCATACAAATTTTGAACTCCTATTTGACCCCTTTCAAGGTCGTTTTTTTAGAATAAAGATAGCCTATGTCCTTCTCCAGGATATAATCTATTCCCTTATTAAATTTCATTACAATCTGTTCAGCCGTTTAGTCGTGAAGAGGTAACAAACAAACAAACAAACAGAGTTACTTTCGCATTTATAGTATTAGTATGGATTTGCCGGTGACAGAAAAGTACATTTCTAGACGAAAAAAAAGTTTTATTGTTAACTGAAACCACATAAAATGAAATATTTGCAAAGGTAATAAAGCGGTAGAGCTGCACTTAACCTAACTAAACCAATCCGATGCAATTTTCACTTACGCTCATTACTTCACTTTTCACGGCCAACTGTTTAGCGTCATTCCACATTTTTTGTACAGACCCAAGTTTGCTGACATATCATGCACTTTATTTGATAAATGATTAAGTATAGTTTGGCATGCACAGGTGGTCAGTACGCCCTTAGCTTTATGTTTGCAGAGCATTTCTAGCCATTAGCACTGCGATCAGAATATTAACATTGCGTCTTTGGTTAGGGTACTGTCAGGGTATATTTGAAATGGTTTCTATTTCTTTAATCTTTTAACAAGTATTAATTGATTATATTTTTTTTCGAGCGAAGAAACCAAAGACAAAGTTATTTTGAAGTAACTTCTTATGGGAGGGTAAACCGCTTCGTAACGTAACGCGTTCATACTTCGCCACTCTGTCTGGTTTCTTAATTAATTTCTATTTCTGTCGTTCCATAATCTCTGTGCTATATTTTTTTTAAGTGAAACTTCCTTAGATTCGTTGTGATTTGATTTGAGTGGGATCGAGTGGATCGAGTGGAAGCGAATCGGTTACTGTTATTGACGTAGTTCTTTAAATATTTTAGTAGTTAGTACTTAGTATGTGTGTGAATACGCGTGTGTGTGCCTGCGTATTACAAAGCTTAATCGTAGGTAACTTTTCTGAAGTTTCACTTCTACCATGTGTCATTTGCACACACACTTGTTTTTTAGTTAGTTTTAGTAATTCGATTAATCAGATCATAATGACAAAAAAGATATGTTGATTAAAATAAATAAAAACTACAGAACCTTTGATACATTTTATTGGCACAAAATAAAAGTAAAATGTTATTTACTCGCGCAACACGAGCGCGCACGGTAGCCATCTTGTAGGTAGATAAACAATATAAAATGGCCGACACAGAGACTCCTTCTACGAATTACTTTTTTTACTTCGTATTGGAACTTGTGGCTCAATGGCCTACTTTATCGTTTTTTAATAATAAGATGGATATTTTGAAGTTGGGTTCGTAGTTTGATGCATTATCATCAAAGTAAAGCCTTTTTTAGTTTTATTTTTAGGTAGATAATATTATATTTAAAACGAAAAATGTGAGTATTCTTTATACTTGTTTGACCGCTTTTGTAATTATGTTACGTTGATACTAAGTGTAGTTAACCGACACAAAAATTCGGAGGTTCTCAATTCTACGCGTTTATATCTTCGTTCAACGTATATTTTTTGTATAAAGAGGCTACATTATCATCTCTTGTAATACTTGTAATTATGTGAACATGATTTTAAGGATCTTTTTTTATAATTTGTGTAGCGTTGAATCATGTTTCGCGAGTTTCGGCTTTCAAGTCGAGATGTTTTATTATGAGATTGAAGTTCAAGATGCAGTGCTCCACCGCAACGCAAAGCACAAGTATTTTCTTCATGGAGCCTATATTAGTATGTTATATTTAAATCATTAATAATCTCTCTCACGAGGGTCATGTGCGGCAATAAGTCTTGTAATAAGTTTTATTTCACAATATTACAATAAGGCAACTTAATAAATAGACATTGAGCTGGTCTTATCTAATGTAATGAAAAATCGTATATTAATTGTATGACCAAATATAGTTAACCAGTGTTCGAGAAGAGCAACGCTACAGTTTCTTGCCCGTTCTCTTCTAAATAATGAATCTAAATAGTGTATAACATTTAATGGATTCAATAAATTGAATCTATTATTGAATATTTGAAATATTGATTGGGCATGATACCATTTTAGTTATTCCTTCATTAATTATTGATAGATAGTTCTATGTTGTATCTTATTAAATATAGAGTAACATTTAATGAGAATTCAATGAAATTTAATCATTATTTACATAGAAAAACAACTATTCAAACAAAAGCTGAACCCGAATTTTCCAATTTTTCGGAAAATATTTTCAATTTCTTTAACCTAAAAAATGTATTCGATCTATTAGAAACATTTTAACAGTTTTAACTAGTTCTGATGCAGGTAACTTTATGTTGCGGCCTTCTGAGTACTCTGACACTAGACCCTCGACTACTTCTTCACATCCTAGCACATAGCAGGCCAGCAAGATTATGTTGAGTAGTGAGGGATTGATTGATCTCGCTACTTGATACTCTAACCGGACGGTACTGCGCTTACCATCATGTGAAGTGTGGTCACTTTGCTGTGCCAGGATACTATACTATAGGTAATTATACTCGATACTCAGTCGAATTCAAAATACTATAAGTAAAAGTGTTTTAATTCATAAAAAGTACACCGACTTCAATAAAAAAACAAATTATGCGTCACTATAAAATACGTTTTTCCTTGATTTTTCTGAGATCCCATCATCAGATCCTGACTTGGTGCCAATGGGACCACCTGGGAAGTAAACCCTTTTAAACAAAAAAGAATTTCTCGAATCGGTCCAGGCGTCCTCCTCCTTTTTTGAAGTCGGTTAAAAAGAGACAACTGCGAGAAAAGCATTTAGAGATAAATGTGTGGTCTGAACATTTAATAATTACAAATGGATATAACTTTTGCTTACAAATCACAAAATAATGAATTATTTAACAATACTACTTATTAGAAACACTAATAGATTTTTAATCTCGAAGTCTGTTTCACTCAATGGTTTCTTATTTATGCGAATATTATACATTGAAATAAAACGAAATTTACGGATTCTATCGCGGTTTATTTTATTTTTTTAACCCAACGTTTCGAAGCTTTACAGCCTTCATGGTCACGGGGCAGACTGATTTGTATGTCGTCACGGAAGTATAGTGCAATGTTTCTACCCTCCATATAGTTGATATTTAATTTTTATTTGTCGTAGTCCGATCTACGCAGAAGGAGCACACAATGTCTTGAGGTCTACTTTCCACTTACAAATTCTATAATGTTAAATTTACTTGATTGTTTTTTTATATTTAACTATTCATGTAATCAATTTAATATTTCTTTTTTACATACTTGCCATATATAATACTTAAAAGTGTCAAAATATTTTTTAATACCCAAAGAAAAAACAAAAATTACTATCGTTGGATTTAAACTATTATTTTTGTTTCTATAACATTAACACTTATTGCATAATGTGTTGCTGGTAATACATAATTGTAACAAGCTACCTATTTGCGGTGGTTTTCGTAAGAATCTACCTAATCATATTTCAACATTTCAGTATTGCGACTCATATTATAATTTGTCATAACGTTGCTTCACGATAGATAAGTAATATTTACACCAAACCCGTTTTGCAAATTTTACACATTTAAAACTCACCTGACATCTTCATTTTTGAAAAAATATTCTATAAAATTGGCGGTAACACAAATCACACAGTATAAGATATGTTCACAAAAGTCTTAAAACACATTTTGCTAATTAACTTGGAATTTATATGTAACAAAAAGTTATTTTCACTTAATTACTTTGAAAATGAATCACAAAAATCAGAATAAAATATCTTTTGAACGTTTAAAAATTTAAATTAAACATGCTGTTTCCGAAAACAAATTTAAAAAAAATACGCGTCACCACTTGACAAATACTGTGACATGAAAAAGCGCGCGAATGTAAGTGTCAAGATGGCGGAACAAGGGTTTTTGTAATGAGAGCGCAATAATTCCAAGTTGCGACTTCCCCGTCGTCAATGTCAAAGTTGAGCGAAGTCAGCGCTGCGGCGGCCTTCCGCGCGACGGCATGACGGCGAGCGTGGCACACGAAGTCGCCACTGCCCTCAATAACTTGTCTTCATGTGTTTTGTTGTAATTCATTGTTGTGTAATGATCAAGAATGTAGGTAATATTTTACTTCTATTAAAGATCATTTTTATAGGTCAATCAGGATTAGAAATTCCGATATGTATACTGGCTAAATCACGTATCTAACAAGACAGCTGCAGAAACCTACTTAAAGCATATGTGAATTCCTGAAATATGTATTTGGAGATCATAAATAATGAACTGAAATGGTGATATTTAAAATGTGCGAAGAATACACTAGATATGTGGTCTCTGACTGCGGGGAGTGCAGTTCTGTAAAGCTTCCAGAAAGTAGAATCGATAATACAATCGGAGAGACATATTTGAAGATAATTTTTATAAATACGCCTATACGTGAAACTTTAGTTTTTTGTATTAAGTACTAGATTTTAATCTTTACTCAGCTGCTATGCAACCTTTTTTTAAGGATAATAGTAGTTTTCTGACACTCTATAGTAGGTATTCCTACGGGATAATATTTCTTTCGATCAATAAGTTTGTTAAAGTGGTTCAATAAAATGTATAAATGAAAATCTTACAAGTTGCTTACGTGGTCTGTATTTATACTTTTTAAATTTCTATGCTTCAAATAGGTTATATGGTTAGAAATAGTTATTTTTATAGTAGAGTCTGGCAACCTGCAAACTGGCAATAAGTAGGTCACGTCATGGTAATTGATCTCTATTTTCTACACATGAACACCCAATTCACAATAATACAAGAGTTATGAGGAGTTACCATCCTTGAAGGAAAAGAATGGGGAAAGACAGCGGGTATGTATGCCTCAGAAAAACTCACTCGCCGTACGAAACGCAAACACCAAATGCTGTACACAAAATTGTCTACAGTGTGTATGTGGCTCTCTCCTATAATACTGGCCCTGCATTAAACATTGTCCCACTGGTGGACACGGGCCTTTTCGGCTAATGATAGGGGTTAGGACTAAGGCTTTTTTATTTTAAAGTGGTAGAAGTGTGGCTCTCTCCGACCGCTTTAAAACAATAAAGCGTCTCATCTTACTATAGAATCACTAAAGAAAAAAAATATTACATTTTTATTTATCTCGAAACCTGTAACAGCCACGGAGCAAAATATTAAAATGCTTCCGTTATATAGATAGATACAGGTCGAGTTTATATAAAGTATATAAAAATGTTATAATAAGGACCAATTGGGAAACCCTCATATAAACAAGGTAAAAAAATGTTTATTTCTATTTAAAGGCACTTATTGTAATTTACAATAAATGATTGGATTGCATAATCATACGACCTTAACCATTTTGTTTGACTTAGTTTTTTATGTTTACGCAAGTGAGTCATACCTGTATTATGACGAAATATTCTTATTGACTCTTTCATGCGAACGCGTGTTTCCTTTACTAAATAGACTAATAGGCGCTAATACAAAGACTTACACAATGTGTATTATAAAAAAACAACAGAATCTATCTTGATATCTTGTAGAATATCAATAAGATTCCTTGAAAATTTGTACTTGTAATAAAATAATACGTATGCGATTTAGCACTTGGATATATACATTTGGGGTACTCACTACGACTATTAAGAGACATCTTGATTGGGTAGCCCGTAGGTTGGATTGTTGCCCGCGGCTCCGCCCGCGTGGAGGTTATTTTTGGAAGAAAAGGTATACAATCCATGGAGGCATCTTAAACTATTACACCTTTCTATATTTTGCTATCCCATAGGAATCATGCATTTTTCCGGGATAAAAAGTAGTCTATGTGCTATTCCAGAATATAATCTATCTCAGCGCCAAATTTCAACCAGATCCGTCCAGTCGTTGTACCGTGATTGAGTAACAAACATCCATCCATCCAAACATTCGCATTTATAATATGAGTAGGATTCAAAGTTATGCGAACTTTATGTTTGAATTTTATTCGGACACCTTTTTATTAGGTACCAAAGAGGCCGCAATAGGTTTCTTAGCATTAACATTTTATTTTAAATTATCATCTGACAAAGATTTGCGATTATTATAAAATAATAGTTTACTTACGAGATGGCCGTTAAACCGCTATAATAAGGCGAGTCGAGGCGCGCGCGAACAAAAGAGCGACGCAAGATGGCGGCGCCGCTCCGTGACCACGAATAATCAGGCTTTGTCTCACACGCGCCGATGGTCGAATAGGGTATTTGACAATTTTTGAAAATTGATGGACATCGATAGAGGGCTCTTCACTTATAGCCCCCGTAATATTTTTATTATTGAAATATACTTAATTTCTATAAAATCCGTGATTTTATTTTTTCATATATCATTACGCGCTAAAACGCGTTGTCACGTGACATTATCTCTATGTGACGTCATCGCACATATACAAACATTCGTGACACCTAACAACATAACAAATTATTTGCATTTATCTGTTAGTTTTTCCGCAAAAATGAATGAGCCAGCATATAAATATTGTTCAATGCCTTTGTGTAAAAACTCTACACTAAATCCCAATAAATAGTTCATCCATGTGCCAAAATCAAAAGTTTTAAGAAAGAAGTGGCAGATTTCGACTATCAGCCCTTGTAATGCCTTATTCCATTCTTATAGAAGACTTGAAGACGAAATTAACATGTTTCCACACGTTTACACATCAAAAAGTATGTTCTTCCTTACAATTTTATTTGTCGTAGAATGCAATGTTTATGTGCGATGTCGTCACGAGTAATGGCGGCCGGTATTGCTACGTTTTGGCCCCGAGTGATACAGATTAAAAATTCTAAATTTTAATGACGAAAATAAAATGTTTTTAATACATTTAAAATAAAAAATGTATTTAATAAATATGTTTGCCCACTATCCTTTCTCTTAGTGCAGGTTTTATATTTTTTGGTTACACCAGTCAAACACCCTATTGTGACACTACAACCTTTTTATTGAGATGTCATATGAGTTTGTCTGTCTATAAGGGAATGAGTACTAAGACATCAAAATGGTAATTTGGAATTGCTGTGTTATAGAAAGCCCTTCGTAGTTGTATTGCATTTTTAGTTATTCTGTTTGCAGAATCATATCTGGCGGCATAATGCTTTGGCATAGGTAGCTTTGATGATATAAAATGGATATATTTACAGTTTTTTAAGGTAGCGAATTATAGAATCAGTCCAGTTTTTACTCTAACATCCTATTAAGAATCTTAGTTTATTTTTCGAGTTGCTTTCTAGTACCATATAGCTATTGTGACAAAAGAAGGTTTATTATCTGCCGACAGAAATCAATTTGATAAATTATAAAAAATATTATGCGTTTCCTTATATTTTCTTAGTTTTTTAGAAGTATTACTAGGTACATGTATGATTATAACTGTTTACAGTTCTGAGCAGCGATCTATAAGAATATAAGTCAATGGTTCTGAGCACTTTTTTCTTGATATAACAAATAGTGGACGAGCTACAGCCTGATGTCAAGTTGTTCTAAAATAATAATACTAGCCATGTATTAAACATTGTTCCACTACTGCGCACGGGCCTCCTCTACTAATGAGAGGGGTTAGGCCTTAGTTCACCACGCTGGTCGAATGCGGGTTGGTAGACTTCACACACCTTCGAAATTCTTATGCGAATTCTCAGGTATGCAGGTTTCCTCACGATGTTTTCCTTCACCGTTACAGCAAGCGATAATTAACATTTAATATACACGTAACTTTAGAAAACGCAGAGGTGTATGCCTTTAGGTTTCGAGCATACGATTTTCGTCTTGACAGTCCGTACCGCAACCATCTAGGCTGTCGCTGCCATAAGTTGTTCTAAACTTTGAAAATAAAATATTTTCATGACAAATCGGGGGCGGTTTACGTTGTATCCATTATGTAGGCCAATACAGCCAACATCCTCTCATAAATCAACAAATGCAATTCAAATTCAACGACAACGTTAAATGGTGCGGCGGAACAAAAAGCCGCTATTATATTATTGTCTATGGTACGTGACGCGGAAAGCGAGCGCCGTATTACACGACGACGCGCGACGTGCTGATCATTCAGCCCCCGCCCAACATTTGCCGTGCTCTATGGTACATTTATTTTGGCGGATTGAGATTTTTTCGTACGTTTGTAGGTTAACGTGATCTATAAATTTTATTAAATCATAAAAGCTATTAGAATCATCTATTTTAATGCTGGTTTTAATTTATTTTGGTTTCAAAAATAAGGTATTAAGAGATTACCTATATTTTATTTTATTCATGTCGGTATACTTTAATGTCGTTTTGACAGATATCATCATAATTATTTTATATTATAATAAGCTCTAAATACGTAAATACTAATGTTTAAGGTTCATTCAATTATTATTTAATGAGTGATATTTCTTTTAAAAAACTTTAGTTAGTTTTCATTTATGTTTTTTGTCTCGAACATAAAAAACTGTTAGCCTCATTTATTAAGATGTCACAACACTTTTCTCAGTAGAAGCCACAAATGAAAACAATAATTAAAAAAATACATTAACAGCCGGTATATAGTAGATTCTTTAGGATTTTCTACACCATTTCAGAGCATTTATAGAAATTCTATGAGAAAAAAGTTTCGTGATGAAATCATATTTATTATATTTTCATACATAAATTTTCATACAACGGCCGTGGTGTAGTGGGATAGTAGCCGGCTGTGAAACGAGAGGCCGTGGGTTCGATTTAAAACGTCTCGGAAATGCTTAACATTATTATGAAATTGAATAACATTGTATGCTATGCATATACTATAACTATATTGTATATGCGTGGTAATATTGTGGTTTTTTTTGTTTCTTTTGTATTTTTAGATAGCATGTCCTCTTTATTTGTATGAAGTGTTCACTTTTTTATGTTGTGCACTTAGTTTAGTTATGTAGTAAATGTATTTTGTATTGCAAATTAGTGTAACAACTGTTTGTGAACCCATTAAAATAAATAAATAAATTCCCATACTGAGATTATTTTTTAGTGACAGTTATTTGTTTCAGGTCTGGGTGTTGTGGGACCGTAGTCCCTCGTAGTTCTTGATTCCCACAACATAAGACTCGTATCTCAGGACTATGTGTGTGACTGTACAGTGTTATTTATTTATTTATATTAAGTTTGGATGAGTAGGTCACTTCTCAGAAATTTCTTGGAACCCGACATAATTTTACGATTTGCTAATCGTGCGGCCTTGTGGTATAGGTATTTATAAATAACATATGATTTTTTAATTGGTGTTGTGGGCTTTAAGTAGTTACGTTATGTTATTTTAACAATTTTCTAAAGTATATGAATTAAGAGAGTGGGTAGAGGGCGCCCGAGGAGAACTTATTCCAATCAAATTAACGATATTCTCCTAAAAAGGCAAATCAGGAGTACCTCCAACCGCTGAAAATGTATGAGAAGATGTATGAATGTGGAAGAGGCGAAAGAAGTGTGTCAGGATCGTAGCTTGTGGCAGTCAATAGTCTCTGCCTACCCCCATGGGATACGGTCGTGAGTGTATATATATGTATGTATGTATTTGAATTAATTAAAATATTTCCTTAAAATATACAAGTGACTATAATGGCATAATTACAGTATTTAAACATCATAATCATAGTATGACTAAGGCTTAGTTTACTTTTATAAGCCAATTATTGTTATTGCTAAATGATACATACACCGTACTTTCTTCAAAGTTATTTCTGTAAAAAAACTAAGGCTAAACACAGGCTAAGCCTAGTGGAGAGTTTTTGTATAATTTTACATGGGGTACACCATGTAAAATTAGTTTCTGGAAATAAATTTATTATTATTATTACAATTTAACCTGACTTTATACTTATACCCGAAGGCAGCATGTTATCGGTGTGTGAGCGGTTGCGAGTGGCGCCGCGTGTGTCATCATAAGTTTCCACACACTTGTCTCGTTGATAACGATGTAGCGTCCACTTACTGTACTTTTGTAAATACCATAACATGTGCCGCTATTTGACTAATTTTCGTAAATGATTTAAAACTATTATTTATTACATAATAAGCACACTATATTGATATTTCCGGTAAATCTACTGTATTTTTAATAAAAATCAATGTTAAAGTTTAAATCTCCAAAACAGCGGCAAAAACGCTATTTCTGTAATGGCGCTGATCATATGCCACGTGTGACGTCACATGCAAGTAAACAAGCTAATAATGATAAGCAAAGCTAAGTTTTATGATAATTCTTTTATCAACAATTATCATAAAACTGCTTCAAAAATAGATCAACAATAGAATTTATCATCCAGAAAACATAAAACGTGAACTAAAATCACTCGAAGAAACTATGTTTACTTGCGTGTGACGTCACCAGAGTTGCAACCAATAACAGAGTGTTCACATCACAGATAAAATTTTAAATAAATGTTGTATTTTATTTCGTTTAATTTGCAAAAAATATACATTATTTTGTTTAAAATTAAGTGAAATATGGTTTTTTCAGCTATTGTCTAACAGGATGACCACAATTTGCAGTGTATTTTCAATGTTGTCAAATAGCCTATTGATTGAGAAATAATAATTGCGGGTTCGATTAGTATTGATGTTTTAGTTCATCTTTGCATGGTTCACTATGTGTGAGCTTGTTAAATGTTGTTTTATTTATGTGTTGGAACGCGTCAGTTATCATCTTATACTGTAGGTACATTTGAGTTAATAGTGTACACTATATTATTTTCGGTGCAATGCAGAACTGAAATAAAACAAGAGCACAATCAATCGCTCAGTTTTATTTTATTATCTACTTACAAATTTGTAACTAATATCCAAAATTGCCAAATAAGTTTATTAATTAAATAAGCAGCGATAACCTAGTTGGTTGCGGCACGGACTGTCAAGACGAAAGCCGTATGTTCGAAACCCAAGTGGCATACACCTCTCTCTGACTTTTCTAAAGTTATTTGTGTATTAAATGTTAATTATCGCTTGCTTGAACGGTGAAGGAAAACATCGTGAGGAAACCTGCATATCTGAGAATTCTTATATGAATTTCGAAGGTATGTGAAGTCTACCAACCCGCATTAGGCCAGCGAGGTGGACTAAGGCCTAACCCCTATCATTAGTAGAGGAGGCCCGTGCCCAGCAGTGGGACAATGTTTAATACAGGGCTTGTATTATTATTATGTTTGTCACATCGTAATCTCGGGACTATAGAGTCTGGGACATTTGGAAGGCGTGCGTGGGGCCGAAGTCAACTCGTAGAGGCCCGTTAGACAATTTTAATTTATTTTTGTGATGTGACACCAGCCGACGGTTATCCCTGTATACACTATTATTATTATCCAAAATTACTTATTACTGTACTGACCGCCTCGGTGGCGCAGTTGTAATTGCACACGCGTTACGATCGCTGTGCTGAGGTCTCGGGTTCGATCCCTGGGTCGGGTAAAGTGATATTAGGTTTTTCTATCTAGAAATTCTCAGTACCAGCCCGGAGTCCGGCATCTGTGCCCGGTATGGCGATAAGCTTGCCCCTTATCACATTATGGGACCGAAATTCGGCGAAAAGTGGGTGTACTGGTTACACATCTATTTTTTTCACATCTACCTACCCCTTCGGGGATTGCAGGCGTGAGTGTTTATGTACATAACCTTCATCGCGTCAATAAATTTAAGAAGTGAATTCTTCATCGCACTCAGAGCACATGCCTTGGACTCTCCGAAATTATGTTTGTATTAGTTCATTGAAGAAAACGCTGTGAGAAAACTTGCATACTTGGAAAGCCAAAATTCTTCAAAGTTACATAAGTTCTGCCCACTTTCATTAGACCAGCTTGACTACGACCTGACTCCCTCTCATTGGTTAATTGCCTACTTTACCAATGCTTTTGCTACAGTGAGACAGAACACGGCTGATGTGATAAAATACTTTTATGATAGTGTTACGGATTCAGGAATATACAGCATATGCTGGCAAACAAACAAAGAGTCACCTGATTATAAGTGATCTCTACCGCCCGCGAATAAAAAAAACATAGGCATTCTCAGGAAAACTAGTAACTTTGGAATTACTATGTTCTTTTTTGAAAGAGCGTCCATGAAGTCGTAACTTTTAATGTTTATGAATGCTTGTCAAAAATTATAAATTTTCTTAGGCGTGCTTATGTCAAGTAAAGTAAAATAATCTAAGTGTGACGTTCACGCCAGTACAGTGCTTTTTCCCCATCCCAAAAGTGCCCCACGTGCCTAAAGAAGTTTTCACTTCAATAATCCCAGCACAATGATGGGTCTCTGTGGATCCAGACGGTATGAGAATGGGAGTTTAGTCACTAGATATCTTACCGTAACAGCAGGCTATCACTTCATATCGTTTTTGTAGTAGCACTGCCCGGTCGAGCCGGCATTTATGTCTTAGACGAAACTGTATACACTGTGACTCTACCACTATACTTGTACAGAACTGTGTTATATTTAGAAGTTCCATTGGATTTAAGCGACATTGTTTGCGATATAGAGTTATAAACATAATCGGAATAAACAAATTTTTCTGCATCTTTTGAGCCTAGTTTATATTTTTGTACACTTTCTTGGTGCTCAAATCAACTGGTAAAAAAGGGGTCATTTTGTCAAGGCACATTTATTGTAGAAAATTATGCTCATAAATGCATGAAAATCCTACTAATATTATAAAAGCGAATGTTTGGATGTTTGTTACTCAATCGCGCTACAACGGCTGGACGGATCTGGTTGAAATTTGGCACAGAGATAGATCATAGTCTAGAATAGAACGTAAGTTTCTTTTTATCCCAGAAAAATTTACAGCTCCCGTGGGATAGTTTAGTTTTCACAGAGCAAGGGATCGACATAATTTTTTGCATAGGAGCAGTTTAGTGATCAGAAAATGACATAGGCTTCTTTTTATCCCGTAAAAAATGTACGCTTCCTATGGGATAGCAAAAAGGTGTAATAGCTCTTAAGATATGAGGTACACCTTTCTATATTTTGCTATCCTCTAGGAAGCGTGCATTTTGCAAGATGCCTCCATGATTGTATAGGTACCTTGTCTTCCAAAAGTAATATACACGCGGACGGAGCCGCGGGCAACAGCTAGTCATAAAGCAGTAAGTCATAAAGATGCAGTAAGTGATAACACAAGTAATATATTAATTCTTCTTAAATTCACGTAAAAGATTTTATAATGATTTTTTTCCGACAAACAAAAAACTTTAAACCTCTTCTGTAACTTTTCTAAAATATCGTTTAAACTAAACAGCCCGCCAACCGTCGATATAATTTTTCCCCTTTTTTTCTCTCAAATAATCATCGCGGCACACGCCCTTTGCTACTACATTTAAAAAGGAGATTAGATAAAGATTAGTAGTTGTTTATTTTAAAAACACGTCCCACTCACACTGTATGTGTTGGAGGCACGCGCGCGCTCGAGTGCGCAGATTTACTGCAAAAATACTGGGAACTGCCCAAAACGGTTCACATTGCATCATCATAATGCATCATTATCCCATCCTCTCCCTTCCATACCAGAACCACGCGTACTGGCTTGCGGAGCCACAGCTTCGTGGTGTCTACTACCCCGGCCCGAACCAAGAGGTTCGCAAACTCGTATTTTTGCCGCGCCATCAAGCTGTGGAACAGTTTGCCAGCTACCGTGTTCCCTCCTTCCTATGATCCTGGGTCCTTTAGGCGTAATGTGAAGAAGCTAAACAGCAGGCCGGCATGATTGTGTTGAGTAGCGGGGGATAGACTGTCTCTCGCTACTCGATACTCTATCTGGACGGCACTGCGCTTACCATCAGGTGCAGTGTGGTCACTTTGCCGCGCCAGAATAAAAAAAAATCATAAACTTAATCTTACTCCTACTTGGACTTCTGAATATACATACGTGTTTTGGTTACCATATTTTTTTTTAATTATACTTTGGTCATAACCTATGAGTTAATATTGCTCGCGGTTCTGCAATCGTGTATTTTTTCTGTATAAAAAGATGTTAGTATAGTATAGTCTATATAACTTATTTCAGACATGGCTTTGGCCTTTTGACTTATACAAACCAGAGAATAAGAAGACTTTCAATTTCCGCCCAGCTTTGAAAAAAATAACAACAGACAAGGCTGCATGGTGGAGAACCTTTGCCTTCTCTTTTGTATAAAAAATAGAGACTGAAACCAATTTAATAAGTACCTATCTACTTCCAGAGAATAGTCCCCAAACAAATATTCAATATTTCTTTAATAGAAACCCAACCGTGCGAAAGTATTTTGTTTTATTAACGACGCATTAAAATATCCGCCTCCATGGGGAATCCAGTATTGAACTAGTGACTCTACATTTCTTAGTAGGTTAATCGCCATACCATAGACACCAAGATATCTATATTTAAACCCCGTCGACAAACGAGCCCCATCATCGACCCTTAGACATTGGAGTGTCGAGCGTCCAACACTCGAGCCCTCGAGTCGACTTTAAAAAACGAACATCAATTAAATCGACAAACAAGTAAAATGCAACGCAAACACTCCTCTACGCTCCCCGGCAGAGATACGGCACGTCACGCCAGCGCCTCCTGATTGGTTGATGATGACGACATACACCCCCGCGGCGACCAATCACAATGCGCCGCTGCCACCCCTCGCCAATGGTAGCCGAGCCCCTACAGACTGTATCGATGGGGAATGTATTTTCCGATGGGGTTTAAAATTATTAGACAACCGAAATGCAAGAGATTTGAAGGTTCCTACATTAGGATATAAATAGCTGGCTTTATGGGTCAATTTTTTTTGTATCCCAGCACTGGAAAGTGAACGCACTGCACCTGATGGTAAGCGCAGTGCGGTCCAATTAGAGTGTCTAGTAGCGAGAGACGATATATTATATTATTATATATTCTGAATATTTAACTAATGAGTATGTAACAAAGAGAATAAAAGTTAATCTACTTTTTTAAATTTTTGCATCAATCAGAAAAGCATCTTTCTAATGTGAGTAAAGGGATTGTGTCTAATATACTACAATAATATTACAAGAAAACAAATATTAAACATATAAAAAATATGATGTCATTTTCTATTGATAAGAACTTAAAACTTTTATTTTACTGTCCCATTTGTAACATAATCTGTATTATGTTATCTGTCATTTATAATTTTACATTGTCTGTGGATAAAAAATATATACTCTCTTCTTCACTGGACGTCATGGCGTTTTAATTACATCTAAATGAATCCCTATATAAAAAAAAACAACAAATCCCCACGCTACACAACAAACATTACGCGCGTAGGATCGAAGACCCTTGTATGCACCTATACCATAATACAGATTTAACCTAGTATGTAAGTAGTAAGACGAAAGTCATAGGTTCGAAACCCAAGTGGCATACACCTCTGACTTTTCTAAAGTTATGTGTGTATTAAAATGTTAATTATCGCTTGCTTTAACGGTGAAGGAAAACATCGTGAGGAAACCTGCATACCTGAGAATTTTTCGAAGGTATGAGAAGTCTACCAACCCGCATTAGGCCAGCGTGGTGGACTAAGGCCTAACCCCTCTCAGTAGAGGAGGCCCGCGCCCAGCAGTGGGACAATGTTTAATACAGGGCTAGTATTATAACCTAGTATGGGGTCAAGCCTGTGAGACTGTTGGGAGTATTATTGTTATTGTTTTTTTTTTTATCCTAGCACGGCAAAGTGACCGCACTTCACCTGATGGCAAGCGCAGTACGGTCCAATTAGAGTATCGAGTAGCGAGAGACGATCTATCCCCCGCTACTCAACACAATCATGCCGGCCTGCTCCTTCACACTACGCCATGGGCAAGAAGGTGAAGAAGCGGTCGAGGGTCTATTGTCAGAGTACTCAGAAGGCCGCAAAATGGCCAAACATTGTACCCCAACTCTAGACCCCCAAAAAACCGGATGTACACTGGCTGATCCCGGAACGCGACACACTTGCGTATGCCACTATGGCGGGTTTTTCACCCTGTGTACGGTGGTTGCTATCCTACCACCAGCAACTTTCAACTTCTTTCCAGTCTACTATCATCGTCTCTAGTTATCCCTACGGCGCGGGCGGCGAAACGTAGTGCAGTGGTGACTTGCGACCCAATGTAACGCGGCAAAACTCCAATGTAAACTCAATGACTGAATTTACATGACCCGAGTTGTTCGACCAACGAATTAACCGAAACCAGGCGATCTCTTTATTTCAATATATCTTTATGAGAACATATCGATATATGGAGTTTCATAGTAAAAACACCGAAGGGATTGAATTGAGACGGTGCTGCCCTGATGCCGCATACCGAAGCAATATGTCGGAGGCGAATTTAATCGTTTTTTCCACGCTCTGTATTTCTTGATTTCACATTATCCTGGTTTCACGCAATACGTCATATATGTTATACGTAATACACATTGAAAATAACGGTCGCAATTCAAACAAAGAACAAAAGCTATATATCAATGGAGCGAGAACAAAGCGCGCGTGTTTAATTTTCGCCTCCGACATTCGAAACTGTTTTGACGTTACAGCCGAACGCAGCCGACGGCAACTCGTTCCATATTTGAATTTATTGTTTTTAAAATCGACAGTTCAGCTGCAAATAATGTGACCAGTTATTTCGCCAGTTGTATAAAATATGCATAAATTAAATGGTAGGCACATTATTACTTTGACACGTTATGTTAGTTGCAGACTTCCGTGCACAGTCTACTATGACAAATATCTACGAAAGACTTCGTAAACAAGCAAAAATAATTCTGATAGATTGATTTTCTTTTAAATTCCTTAATAGTCCGATTCTTTTTTTTATCTTTATTAATTTGGGGTTTTTATCCACAAGGATATGCCAACCCCATCGTACCTTATCACCAAATGTACAAATAATATTAACTTATCACTATGGTGTATGTATCCTAGGCTAAAAGAAAAATTTCAAAGCTTCTACCAAACTACAAATTTGTTTTGAGAGGTCGGATTTAGGATTAGCTCATACACTCTGAATAAGTCCAACATCCAAAATATTTAGATTGAGTTTTCTAATCAGGACCTGTCTTTAATTTTTGTTCTTTGCACATTCCATCAGCAAATTATGTACATCTTCAATTTTATTACAGGCTTCAGTTACACACACACACAGTTTATCACAGTTAGGCGATGCAGCTTTTCCCATTCGAGTTTGATTTAGAAATTTTGCTGATGGATAGTGCCCAGAACGAAGTCTGAACGCTGATTTGACATAACTTCTACTTAATGTCTAATTCTTAAGGTATTGGTAAGGTTTATTTTTTAAAGATGTAATTATAAATGCCATTATCCACGAAACTCGAAGAACCTTATATTGTAAATATGTAGAGACTGAAAGGTACCGCATTCAAACTTATAAAAGGTAGGTGTGTATTCGCAATAATTATTTTAGAAACAAATATTAACTTAATAGTGATTTTGACTTGTAAAAAAATATAGTTAAATATCTACACCAGGTATATTTATTCAGTATCAAGCTTTATCGGTGAAAGCATAGTTAAACTTTTAAGCTAAGTAGTGTAATTAATTTAGTTCCTAAGTATGTAATAAATAATAATACTAGCCCTGTATTAAACGTTGTCCAACTGCTGGGCATGGGCCTTCTCTAGCCTAATGAGGGGTTAGGCCTTAGTCCACCACGCCGCGCTGGGCTAATGTAGGTTAGTAGACATCACAAACCTTTCGAACCTGAATTCTCATGTATGCAGGTTTTCTCACGATGTTTTCCTTCGTCGTTAAAGCAAGTAATAATTAACAAAAGTAATTTTGGCTGGTTTCAAACATACGTCTTTGGTCTCTACAGTCTGTGTCACCAACTAGGCTCACTGGTAATCTAATCACTATCGTAAGTATGTGCCTACTAATAAAACATATTAAAACTTGTATAAGTAATGCTTATTATTAATAGTAATTATTTCACTTAGAAGAGATTTCAGGCCTTAGAACTTTTTATTAGAATAATTATGACTTATTTTATATAAAAAAAATCTACAAATATTTCCTTATCAGCGTACACTATATGTGAGGATAGATATCGATATCGATTCTTATGTTCGACAATTAAAACGTACTTTCGATATTTCGGAAAACACCCCTTGGATTGATTGGTGTTTGTGCCATATTTGAAATGTATGTACAACAAAGTAAAACAGAAATCTTTTTTGTAGGAGACCGGCAAATTACATTGCATTGTATTCAACAGCCTCTGTGGCGCAACGGGTGAATAACCAGCTGTGAAACGAGAGGCCGTGGGTTCGATCCCCGTATGGCGACAAATGGACGTTTGACAAACAGATATTTGTTTCGGGTCTGGGTGTCGTAAGGTCGTAGTCCCTCGTAGTTCCTGATACCCACGATACAGGATTTACCTAGTGTACAGTCAAGACTATGTGTGTGACTGTTGGGTGTAACTATTTATTGGTCAATTGATGGTAAAAAATAATGTAAATTAAGACGAAGGAAGTCTAGGCTGAGGGCAATCTTTTTTTTATTCTGGCGCGGCAAAGTGACCAAAGTGACTGCACCTGATGGTAAGCGCAGTGCCTTCCAGATCGAGTATCAAGTAGCGAGAGACAGTCTATCCCTCGCTACTCAACACAATCATGCCGGCCTGCTAGCTTCTTCACACTACGCCAAACCGGTTTTTATCAGAAGCAGAAATTAGAAGGCTCTTGTATTGTCTCAACGGTTTTGATGATTCTTTCAGTAACAGTAAAATAAAATCACTTTATAAAATGTATTTCTGGACCTATAGGTACCGCCAGTTTCTAGTCTTACAAGTCACGGGCTGGGGTTAGTCAAAGACCAGTTACATTAAACCTAACTATTGTCATAATTAAGTGTAATGATAAAATAAAATTAAAACAAAAACATACATAAATCTTGAATGTAAGCAATTATAATCGTTGCATTGTTTTATTAATCTGCAACAGAACCGGTTCAATATTGGATTAAGAGCTATACAGCTTTAGCTTGCATGGTCACTCTGCCGTGCCAGAATAAAAAAAACATATTTTTCTACAGCATGAATAGGCCGGCTCGACCGGGGTAGTACCACTGTCTCACAGAAAACCAACGTAAAGTGACAGTTCACTGTCGCGTTTCGTATGGTAAGTGAGATATCCGGAGGCCCAGATTCCCCCTTCCCTTCCCTAATCCCTATTCCTGTCCTTTAAGGCCGACAGCGCATACGTGATACTTTCGGTATTGTGGATGTTCATGGGCGGTGGAGATCACTTAACATCAGGTGACCCACTGGCTCGTTTGTCAGGCTATGATATAAAAAAAAACATTTTTCCTTCTCAGATTTGTTGAATCGTTTTTATATTTTTGTAAGATGTTTTTATCTATGAGATAGATATTTATACCAGACGTCGTTCGCACCGGCGCGTGGTGCATTGAAAAAGCTTTACCTAGGAACAATTTGCTATAAATATTTCAACAGCTTAAACCAGAGATCCTACAGTAACTTATATCAGAACGGTATGAGGCATCATGGAATAACCGAAGGTGTGCAAAATAACAGATAGCTAGATATTCTATAACATGTTTAAGGAAGATAAAACTTTAATCACTTAAATGATAGACATTAGACATCTTCAGTTGTTCTATAAAAATATAGAATAAATATATATTATTTAAAATAAGAGAACATTGCATTAGTCAAATAAAATTACCAAGACTACAAGACGGCGGAGCTTGTCAAAAGCTCCGTCAAAACTTATAGCTTTTAAATTATTATTAAAATATGAAAAATATCAAACCTTATGAGAGTCCAATAAGAACACTCCGTCTTGAACAAATGTCAACATTACTTAACATAATATAAAAAACACCACAAAAAGTATTCAACACAACACTGGCATTTAAAAAAGAAAGTGAGAGATCACATATTGTTATTTTAAATCACCGTTTAATTCACAAATCTATCACTGATTTAAAGTCCGTTATCACTTATTTCTAAAACGATGCTAGAGACTTAGATAAAGGATCGTATATTTACGAACGTCAAACTTTTAAATCATCTTTATTTAAATTTGTAATATTTTACAAGACGATTCTAATTTGAATATCGAACGGTAACATCATTCATAGACAAATGATTGAGTGGTGAGGTGTGCCACCGCTCCGATGTTCGTGTTGACTGGCAGCCGGCGGGCGGTGGCTCCCTCTCGTCCAGAGGGAGCTCCAGAGGGAGAGAGAGGGACGGAGTGGAGGAGGGGATAATCCCGGCTGCGGCGCGCGATAATGTGCCAACGACACGTACCGTGATTCTAGTTTAGCCATTTCGTGCTCACTTTTATGTTCGATTAATACTTTTTGGTAGACATTTTGTTAACGCTTTTGATTTTATGGCACTCTTCGTCTTATGTTCAACATCGTAAAAGGGTGGAAATGGGCCAAAGTTTGCTGTAAATATAATTAAATGATCTTCAAGCACATTATCATAAGGCATTACGGCCGTTAAACCTTTCGGACCGGGATATCGTCATAAACATATAAATTACAATAATAATAAAAAAGCTTCAATGAGGTATAATTGACATGTGATGATGATCAATCCAAGTGAAAGGTATTTGGTACAAGTTTTATAACAATTTGATAGTGTTCGGATGATAATATTAAATTCTTACAGTTAATACTTACTTATATGGGTTTTAGAGTAGGTAGAGATGGACTCTACATTCCGTTGTTGCCTGCTATTTGTAGTACAAATTAATTTTAGTAAAGTATTTTGCTATATTCATTTAATACATAGCTCATCGTTGAATAATCAAGGCGGATTTATGAAGATAGGCTATTTTTTTATTCCAACATTTTAAAATCAAACCTTAAATGCCAGCCACAACGTATTCCAGTGATGTGGATTTTGTGGTGGGGAAGTGAGTTGGTCAGATTTTCATGGTTTCAGTAAGTTTTTACTAGATAGAACTCTTGCATAATTCCTATAACATTCTTCTTGACATTCATTGGATAAACAGACAGATTTCAGACATATTATAAAATTACTGACTGAGTCAGCCCGTGACTACGGCCGATGCAACTCGGTCGAAACGTCGGGAAATAATTGTGGTATTTATACCATTAAAATATTGCGCGATTAAGACCCGTTCCTAATTTTATAATATGTATTCGAATCGCGAGAGTCTAAAAAGATTTCAGACAGATATTTGTGTCCGGGGTCTGGGTATTGAGAGACCGAAAGTCTCTCGAAGTCCCTGATACCCACACAAGACTCGTATCTTAGTGTGGGGTTGGGGCTATGCATCTGACTGTTGGGTGTTATTTATTTATTTAAACATGTTTTGTTCGATTTTTTTTTTATCGTGGTTCGGCAAAGTGCCACACTGCACCTGATGGTAAGTGCAGTGCCGTCCATTTATAGTATCAAGTAGCGAGTAATAATCTTTCCCTCGCTACTCAATACAATCATGCCGGCCTGCTGTTTAGCTTCTTCACACTACGCCTAAAGGACCCAGGATCATAGGAAGGAAGGAATACGGTAGCTGGCAAACTGTTCCACAGCTTGATGGTACGGCAAAAGTACGAATTTGCGAACCTCTTAGTAGTATATTTAGGTCGTTCGTCTGATCCTACATTGCGTTGAATTGTGGTCACCTCGAGACATAACAGAAGAGTAGCTTATACTTTAGTGTAGTTAAAATATGAAAACTGCAGCGATAGCCTAGTTGGTTGCGGTACGGACTGCCAAGACGAAAGTCGTAGGTTCGAAACCCAAGTGGCATACACCTCTGACTTTTCTAAAGTTATATGTGTATTAAAATGTTAATTATCGCTTGCTTTAACGGTGAAGGAAAACATCGTGAGGAAACCTGCATATCTGAGATTTTTTCGAAGGTATGAGAAGTCTGCCAACCCGCATTAGGCCAGCGTGGTGGACTAAGGCCTAACCCCTCTCATTAGTAAAGGAGGCCCGTGCCTAGCAGTGGGACAATGTTTAATACAGGGCTAGTAGTAATCTGTAGTAAAAATATGCCCAGTGATTTCCTTGGCTTCAATATTCCTTAAACTCTACTACTGCTTCCGTCTAAATCGGCAAGCTCTACTAAGATGGTTTCTTGCATAGAAGACTTACCATCTAAATAACAAATACATCGTACCTACTTACTTATATGTATAAAATAGATAATGGAGTCATTATGTGTAAAAATGCCTACGAAATTAAAATGTATCTTGTATCGGAGTAAATTTACATTTTAATACAACAATCTGATTCTGACATTCTTAAATTGAAACAGTTATAACAACATTATTAATGTTTAAAATAATATTGCATTTGTAAAATCATTATCGAAATAACTGAATTGAGTGCCTAACTTGGATAGAGTCACACTAAAATGAATTTGGTTCAGTCACTTTAGACAGGTAAAGCAAGTAACTTTTAAGTAACAATAAAATAATCTTGCTGTATTTTCAATATATATTTGAATTGCCATTGTTTTAAAACATCCAAACTATTGTCGTAATATAGCCCCTAGGTCCTTCCATTTTTAAAATCTCAAACCTTACAACCGTTGGTCGTATCTCAGAACAAAATAACCGTTTCTGAACAACTGGCCGTAAACAAACAGAAAACGAGGCGCGCTCACAACCGGCTTAAAAAAACTCGTTAGCATTTGACGTTTGCCTCTTCCCGCCTCCGAGAACGGCGCGCTGTGATTGGCTGAACATTGTCCAATGAGAATAAAGTTGATATTATAATGGACGGGCGTTCTTTTTTTGAATAATTTATAATCGATGTAAAACCGGCAACATTATTGTGTGAATATGTTGACAATGCGCTTTGTTATTTTGAATGTTGGTATGTCGTAAAATAGACAAATAAAGATATTATTTAAAAATGTTGGGATTTTATTTAATAGTTATTATATTACAAATATTCGATTTGTTAAGTTACAAGGATACAAAATGCGAGATCAGTTCAGATTCAGATCAGAAGATATCAGTTAGTGAAATTAAACACTTATTTTGCTTTATGTCTATCTCTTTAGGTGAATAGACGTTAGTGAGTAAAAAGCAAACTCTTTCTTCGCACAACGGATGATGCTTAAAACTTCGTGCAGATTGCGCAAATTATTAATATTTCTGTAACGCGCCGCGCCGGCACACTGTAGGTAGATTAATGATGCGCTACCAACAAAGGGTCAGACTTATATTAAAGCAACGGGTATCAAACACTTTAGTACTCTCACAGATTTTTCAGGAAAATAAATTAATGATGAAATAATTAATTAAGGTACTTTTAGATAGCGACAAAGCAATAGCTTTCACATTGCAAAAGCTAAAAATTTAATTCGCTCAAAATAAAGTCATTTTGACATTACAAATATATTGTCACGCGTGCTCATGTTTTACACAGATTATATTATCCGTCATAAATATTCCGCGATTTTGAATTATGTCGAATTTTTTTTCTTGGCATGGCCAAGTGTCCACACTGCACCTGATGGTAAGCGCAGTATCGTCTAATTAGAGTATCGAGTAGCACGAGACGATCTATCCCCCGCTACTCAAAACAATCATGCCGGCCTGCTTCTTCACACTACGCCATGGGCAAGAAGGTGAAGAAGCGCTCCAGGGTCTACTGTCAGAGTACTCAGAATGCTGCAAAACGGCCAAACATCGTAACCCAACTCTAGACCCCTGGCAAAGTATGCTAAATGGGGGGGGGGGGGTCCGGACCCCGTGAACCCCTCGCCTTATATACGCCTACATTTTAAATTTTTTCTCTTCGCCTAGGAAATCTGAACCAATATATTTTTTATCGATTACCGAAAGTACTAAACTTGTTTGACAGCAAATCTCCCAAACATGGCTCTCAAAGCTTATACTGTGTACAGAATCCATATCTGTGCGTGGGGGCGGACCCACCCGGGCCCGGGGCCAGATTAGTTCAATTTGGCGCGAAATGGCGACGAGACGCACTAACGACGCGCACTCAATTACCGCACACTGCCTGCCGCATGCCGCCAGTTGCTACTGTCCTCCATCACTGCCGTTCATTTGTTTTAAACTCGTCGACAATTATTTACGGCATTGAAATCCAACATTCTTCAGTATTTAGTAAATTATAATTGCTCATACCTGTTTAGAATTATTATTTAAATAAAAAGTACACAGACTTCAATAAAAAACAAATTATGCGTCCCGATAAAATTTGAAGGTTGCCCTCGATTTTTCTGAGATCCCAACATCAGATCCTGACTTGGTGCAAATGGGACCAACTGGGAAGAACAAAAAAGAATTTCTCCAGGCATCTTCGAGTAATCGGGGAACATACATAAAAAAAAGATTCCGACGAATTGAGAACCTCTTACTTTTTTTGAAGTCGGTAAAAAATTGAATCTTCGTATTTATTACTATTCTTGTTGCTAGCTAGGATTACTTACAGGGATTGCATTAGGAGTTGCATCTACACACTACGCTATTAATTAACTACATATACACCCACGCCTGTAATCCCCGAAGGGGTAGGAAGAGGTGTTACCAGTACACCCACTCCCCGCCGAATTTATTACGGTTCCATAATGTGATAGGGGGCGACTACGGGCTGATACTGAGTATTTCTAAATACAAAAACCCATATCATATTACGCGACCCAGGCATCGAATCCGACACCCCAGCAAAGCAATCGTAACGATCTAATAAAATATAATTGAATACACCTAACAGTGACTCACATCTTGCTCCCACACTAGGTCAAATCTGTATACTAGGTATCAACAACTAGAGACTACGGTTCCAGAACACCAAGCAAAATATTTGTGAACCACATAATCATTGGTATCAGTGCAGGAATCGAACCCACGGTCTCTCATTTCACAGCCGGCTACTCGCCCGTTCTGTCACGGAGGCGGTCATAATAATTAATAACTGGAAGACCCGCGCGAATACTTCGCACCAATAATAATTAACAATACAACAAATTAGTTAATTATACTTTCAACAGATGTCACTGTTATTTTTTCATCGTTTTTTGGAAAAACCTATGATTTTAAAACATTTGTGTAATTTTCGTCAATAACGGCAAACATAAGCTTTACAATAGTGTTTGAATCGTTAAATTTGATGAAGAATTATGGAATTTATCCCATTCCGACAAAAAACACCTTTCAGAAACATATATAGAAATTATACCTTTAAGTCAATGATGTAAATTCCAAATTCAAAACAAGCTGGTATTTTATTATGCTTCGCTCATCGACCACATTACATCTGTGGTCGATCGTCCGTATTATTGCTGAAAAAATAATAAAATATTTTATATGTTTTTTCTTTTCTGGCTGAAGGGTACACGTTCACCCCCCTTGCACTCTCTTACCGGCGGCCATGTGTTCTTGTCTTTTTTACCCAACTACGGCAAAGCAAAAGGGAGGGTTATACCTATCTGTATGTAAGGTAATGGACAGCAGACAGCAGCAGACAAATGTTTGTGTGACAGACAGACATTTGACATTTGTTTCGGGTCTGGGTGTTGTGGGACCGTAGTCCCTCGTAGTTCTTGATACCCACGGTTTGCCCTAGTGCGGGGTCAGGACTATGTGTGAAACAGTTATTATATTGAAAAATATATACTATCGAGTATTTCTAAAAGATATTGTGAATGAATAGAATGACTCGACTGGGTTATTACCACTGTTAACAGAAAACTTGCTGATGGTAGGATATTCATATCCGCCCGGATAGCGACCACCGTACACAGGGTGTAAAACCCACCATAGTGGCACACGCAAGTGTGTCGCGTTCCGGGATCAGCCAGTGTACATCCGGTTTTTGTTGAGGGTCAATAGTTGGGGTATGATGTTTGGCCATTTTGCGGCCTTCTGAGTACTCTGACACTAGACCCTCGGTCCCTTCTTTACCTTCTTGCCCATGGCGTAGTGTGAAGAAGCAGGCCGGCATGATTGTATTGAGTAAAGAGGGATAGATTGTCTCTCGCTACTCGATACTCTAATTGGACGGCACTGTAATTACCATCAGGTGCAGTGTGGTCACTTTGCCGTGCCAGGATAAGAAAAAAAGCACGAAATAAACATCTTTGAGTTTACTGATGCATTTCGTACGCCAAGTAAGATTTCCGCAAACAAATCTCTTATATAGATTAGGTGCTTTTAATACAATTTTCACATCATTCAACTATTAAACATGCCCCTATTGATCCTTATTCACGCCAAATCATCTGTAAACCCGTCAATTATTCCGGCAAATGAGAAAACAATTAGCGTGTGCGCGCAGACGCGTAACGAGCGTAGAGGCGAAGTCCCCGCCCGCTGCGCTTGTTACCGCCACGTGCCAGACTCTGCGTGAAGTCACGCGTGCTGTACTAACTACTAGAACCCACGAGGCCTTGTTTATACTTGAAAATCATATGTTTATCCTGGCACGGCACTGGTTACCACCTGATATAGATATATTTGGACAATTAGAGTGTCGAGTAGCGAGAGATAATCTTTACGCTACTCAAGACAATCATGCCGGCCTGCTACTTCACGCCATGGGCAAGAAGGTGTAGAAGCGGTTGAGGGTCTAGTGTCAGAGTACTCAGACTGCCGCAAAACGGCCAAACATCATACCCCAACTCTAGACCCCTATAAATACCGGATGTAGGTACACTGGCTGATCTCAAAACGCGACGCACTTGCGCCACTATGACGGGTTTTACACCCTATGTATGGTGGTCGCTATCCGGGTGGATATGAAAATCCTACCACCAGCAATGTTACCTACGCTTTTGTTGTGTTTATCCATGTGCTATCAATCCTACACCAAGTCTTCCTAAAGTCTATCTGAGCTTAGCCTAGCGGCCATATTTCTCTACTAATAGTTCAGTTAAAAATGAGTACGAAAAGCTAATTTCAATAAGGAATATCAATCAATTTTACAGATCGAAATTAAAAATAAGCCAAATAAAAGTATGTCATTAATAATCGCGGCGTTAAACTCTATTATTATTGACCTTATTGACTAATTTTTGGGATCCGTAGATTCAGATTGAGATAGTTTATTAGAAATTACTTAAAATTATCGAGCACAAGCTCAATCCCGCAAAGGATTGGGTATGGGATTTGAATACCTATGTTACAAGCCACTATATTAATGGCATGGCAAACGCTCCGGTACATCGTCTGGGCTGTATGTTTCTTTTCCTCAAAGTGTTATGCTATTAATAGGTACATTGTTTAGAACAAGATATTCGTTCCCTAAGGGCTAAAAAGGCGAACAATGATCACAGCGGTGTTCGTGGGAGCGTTCAGGGCTGCTCCATTACAAACTCGTACAATATGCCGGCGGGTGTGGTGGCGCCATTATATAGATCCCCAGGACACCCGCGCCGGCTCCGGGGAGTCTGCGGACATCCAAATAATGTTGACACCGTACCGTTAGAGGTTAGTTATTATGTTTATTAATTTGTATAAAATAATTCTGGATTCTGGAATTGTGCCTGGTATGGCGATAGGTTCGTTTTACATTGTGGGCGAATACAAATTCGGCGAAAAGTGGGTGAACTGTTTTTTTAGTGCCTGGAAAAGCAGACTATCGGAGCCACCTGATAGTAAGTAGTCACCGCCGCCCATACACTTCTGCAATGCTAGAGCACAGCAAATCCGCTGCCTACGGTGCCTACCCCTTCGGGATTACAGGCACATGCCTGTAATCCCGAAGGGGTAGGTATGTATGTAAAAAGGTGTATGTATGTAAAATAATTAATATTTGTTTATCGCCTCATTGGTCAAGTGGCAGTATAACGTGCTTGGGTTTTCAAACCGGTAGTATGATAATAGGCAAGCAAACTTTTTAGCAGTATAGATTTAGTATACTGCCACACAGCACACGTGCACTGACACGAAAAACTAAACTGTAAGCTATTTTACTACCATATAGCCATCTAGTGGGTAATAGCAAAAAGATTCTATTATACTTGTAGTTTCAACCACTAGATGGCGCTAATACTAAATAAATAGTTGAAACATTATTTTGAATTAAAATCTAAATATATACAATTCTTTACGATTCTTGTGTATATGCTGATGGAACGGCAACTTTAAATATTTATACCCGAGTAGATAGTGCCCACCATGTACTATATGTACCATGTGAAGAACCCACCACAATGGCTAATTTCAGGGTCAACTGTTTTACCTTATACCTACTTACTGCAAGAACACTTTCTCCTGACGGTCGATAATATCGATTTTGAAATTCTTTGTTTTATGACTGCCTCAGTGTCGAAGTTGTAATGGCGCATGCGTTACGACTGCTGTGCTGAGGTCTCGGGTTCGATCCCCGGGTCGGGTAATGGGATATTGGGTTTTTCTGTTTAGATATACTCAGTATCAGCCCGGAGTCTGGAAATGTGCCCTGTATGGCGATAGGCTCGCCGCCTATCACATTGCGAGACCGTAATAAATTCGGCGAAAAGTGGGTGTACTGGTTACACCTCTGCCTACCCTTTCGGGGATTACAGGCGTGAGTGTATATGTATGTATGAAATTCTTTGTAGTAGAGTCTGTACTATCAGGTGTAAACTTATTTTGTCATTTCCACATCAGAATAATAAAAAAAATTGCCATGAACATACCTACAAATACTTACAGATTTTTTTATGCTTAAATATTATATTAAGGTTTTCACCTTCACCTTTTTTTTTACCTTCAGTAATGAAACAATTTTTGTACAAAATCCTTATATTCAACTTTCATAATAAAACTTAAAATTATTGCTTTTGGAACCCCACATATTGTTCTATGGTTTTTTATGTTACAAAATATGTAAACTAGGTGTTTTTAGATATACAAATGAAAAATATATTTTTAGTACCAAAGTATACGAATAGATGAATCTTTAAATCATTTGCTACAAACATTGAAGTTAAAACGAAACATCACAATTTCAAAAACTGAGGAAGAAAGTACATTTCAGCGATTTGTTTTTATGTTTAAAATACAATTGTTCTGCATAATATTTCTATAGCTGTTTGGAATCTATACATGTTGGTAAATTTTTATTTTAACACAGGGCTCAAAAATATTACATGTAGAATGATATTGGCAATATCAGCTCCACACACTTCACTTGTATTCAAGTTAGAAAGCAAGTTTCTTCATGAGCAAATACATATTTTGATCTACTTCAAAGCCATGCAAGTTGTTGGCATCTCCCTGCAATCGCATCAGGAGTCCACCAAACGATACATAAGCTGACAGGCGCGACGCAGGCTCCATTGCTCCCTCATCACCCTCTATCCTGCAATTGTGATAAAATCCTACTGAGTATACATAGAATAGCAGCGATAGCCTAGTTGGTTGCGTTACGGACTGTCAAGACGAAAGTCATAGGTTCGAAACCCAAGTGGCATACACCTCTGACTTTTCGAAAATTATGTGTGTATTAAAATGTTAATTATCGCTTGCTTTAACGGTGAAGGAAAACATTGTGAGGAAACCTGCATATCTGAGAGATTTTTGAAGGTATGAGAAGTCTGCCAACCCGCATTAGGCCAGCGTGGTGGACTAAGGCCTAACCCCTCTCATTAGTAGAGGAGGCCCGTGCCCAGCAGTGGGACAATGTTTAATACAGGGCTAGTATTATTATACATAGACAAAAATACACAATAATTCATGAAAAATTGGCAATCATTACAGACTCCCAACAGAAGTGACAACTTAAAATTATAAAAGAATATTAGATCTATTTCGATTTCTTAATTGTAGTATCAACATTTTACATTGGTTTTGACATTAATTGACATTTCAACAACAATTACATATATACATACTTATAACTATATGTAATGCTATTACAGCAAATTAGTGACGCAAACTCATGGTGAACTTATAAACACCCCAAAATTTGACAACGCGCCAAAATAAGTTTCCACTTCAAATTTTATAAATCACATCAGATTAACAAGTTTTTTCTTGCGCGTGTTGTAGAATCGAGGTGTGTAGCATACTCGTAATAGAAAATCGTATGGAAAACTAACCTATAAACTTTGCCAGACATGACATATTCAAAGCTGTCGGCGCGATTGCCTTCGGTCTCCAGAGGGTTCCATTCGCCACCATCAGGGTAGCCATTTTCCCTCAATGTCGTAGCTACCACCAGTCTAAACTTATCACCTAGTTCCATTGGATATATCCAAGAATTTATATCTAAAATCAAGTCCATTTTGAAAGATTCTGATTCGCAGTGCAACCGGCTGACACGGTCAAACTTTTTTCCTTCTGGGTCCATGTCTTTCACATTAAATATATCCTCAAATAAGACTCCTGCCATTTTTGTTTTTACTCGTCAAATATTATCATGAGAAGGAAGTTATTAAAAAATAATAACAAACTATGTTTCCTGTGTGGTGGTTTGTCGCTATTTATGAATATGAAGTCTTTTTGACAGTTGTCATTGCTGTTTGACAATACTTTTTGTAATGATGGCCAAAAGTATAGGCTCGTGAGTTTGGATATTTGTATTATAAGTGTTAGGGACAAAGAGTATTATTTTAAATACTGGAAAGTTACAGATATCAGTAAAAGTTTTACATGTTTTTAAATTGCGACTTGATGCAGTGGCTTCATTTTCATTGATTGTTATGCCACTGCACGCCCCGCGACTCTGGCCCGGGCGGACCGGTTTCTTAGCACCTGACTTATATATATTTTGTACGGCACAATCTCCTATCGCGATATCGTACTGCTACCGTTAAAACATACATGTGAAGTTGTAGGCAAAGCTAGTTGAATGTAAACTAAAATTAAATATTTTTGTGTACTTCATGTTGTTTCATGCTCTTCATAAATACACTGCCACAGTTATATTTACCCGAATATTTAAAATTTGACGAAGCGGTAGTATTATCCAAAAACCAAAGTATTTAGGTAGTTTCTATAGCGCGTAGTGTGTACATATAAAACAATAAAATTACCACCGCACTGTATTTTATTTCGACCGTGACTTAATATACTTTCGGTACTGTGTCATGGGCGCACAGAGCTCAAATCGTTAAGTGCATTGGCGTAGGTTAAACTGTTAATTGAATTATAATATAAAAATACTTCTTCAAAATAGCTTTTCATCGTGAATCAATCAATACTATTCAAATCTTTATTTGCGGCAAAATTATTTATTTTCAATAAAATATTGTGTAAGCTTGCATGAACATATCCGAAATTATAATATTTATTATGTTGGCATCATTTGAAGTTCCAAAAAAATTGGCTGGCTGGTGCGGGATGTGCGCGTGTGCGACATCTGTTTGAAAAGCAACGCAAAAATATTTCAAGCTAACCTTAAAAAAGCGTTGCACGTGTTTGAATTTAGTCTTTGTGTGGAGTATAGTACATTTAATTTACAAACAGTGCCCGATCGGGGCATCCTATCCTATATCCTATAGTCACACATTGAACAGTAACGGTGTAATTTGTTGTGGCATTTAATTAACAAAAATGACGGAAACTATGCAGCCGGGTGCCGAAGTGTTTTCGGAAAAGAAAAAGAAGAAAAACAAGGAAGGAGTCACGCTAGGTGCTTTTCAAAAGATAGGCGATTTTAAAATAGAGCCATCAGAAAGCGTCGGCAAGTTAGATACAGCTTATTGGCCTTTATTATTGAAAAATTTCGACCGCCTCAACGTGCGAACTAACCATTACACGCCTTTGCCCTTCGGCCACTCTCCGCTAAAGCGTCCTATAGGCGAATACATCAAAACGGGCTTTATAAACGTGGACAAACCAAGTAACCCGAGCTCGCATGAAGTGGTATCTTGGATCAAACGCATATTAAAAGTTGAAAAAACTGGTCACTCAGGCACATTGGATCCTAAGGTAACAGGTTGTTTGATAGTTTGCATAGATCGAGCGACAAGACTTGTTAAATCGCAGCAAAATGCTGGTAAAGAGTATGTTGCAGTATTCAATTTGCACTCTGCTGTTGAGAACATTAAGAAAGTCACACAAGGTTTGGAAAAGTTGCGAGGAGCTTTGTTCCAGCGACCTCCTCTCATATCCGCAGTTAAACGGCAGCTTCGTGTCAGAACAGTGTATGATAGCAAACTACTTGATTTTGACCAGGAACGTAACATTGGTGTGTTTTGGGTGAGCTGCGAGGCTGGATCATACATTCGTACCATGTGTGTACATTTGGGCTTGTTACTTGGTGTTGGTGGACAGATGATTGAGCTCAGAAGAGTCCGTTCAGGTATCCAAGGAGAGAAAGAGGGAATGGTCACTATGCATGACATATTAGATGCACAGTGGTCATTTGAAAATCATAAAGACGAAACATACTTACGAAGAGTCATCAAACCATTAGAGGGTTTGCTTATTGCACATAAGAGAATATTCATTAAAGATAGTGCAGTGAATGCAGTTTGCTATGGGGCAAAGGTGCTCTTACCTGGGATTTTGAGATATGAAGATGGAATTGAAATAGATCAGGAAATTGTGATTGTTACGACAAAAGGAGAGGCCGTAGCACTAGCTGTTGCTCTAATGACAACATCAACAATGGCTTCATGTGATCATGGTGTTGCAGCAAAACTAAAAAGAGTCATCATGGAGAGAGACACATATCCCAGAAAATGGGGACTTGGACCAAAAGCTGCACAGAAAAAAATACTCATATCCCAGGGCAAGTTAGACAAATTTGGTAAACCGAATGAGAACACTCCATCTGAATGGCTTACTGGTTACAAAGACTTCAAAGTGAAAGAAGAGCCAGAGAATGGTGAAGCGGGATCAGAGGAAGGCAGCAGAAAAAGAACAGCAAGCACAGCAAATGCTGATGATCCTAACAACTCTGTAGAAGTTAAGGGAGAAAAGAAAAAGAAGAAGAAGAAGCGCGACAGTGAAGCTCCGTAAGTTGTTTTGAAATAATTTTGTAACAAGTAACAATTAGTTCTAAATGTATAGTTCCCAACCAAGTAAGCATGGTACATTATAGATTTATCTAGTGACAGTACCATCAAGTAACTTGCCTCACATGGAGTAAGGCCTGCAAAACACACATACTATAAAAAAACTTTATATTCTGGACTCTGCTATTTTAATTTATCTCATTTATTAATTAATTAACCTAAAAGCAGTTCCTTACAATGTATACAAAGTAAAATAGTAAGGTATAGTCATGAAT
This sequence comes from Laothoe populi, assembly GCA_905220505.1. Lineage (NCBI taxonomy): Eukaryota > Metazoa > Arthropoda > Insecta > Lepidoptera > Sphingidae > Laothoe > Laothoe populi. Next base: position 3,641,866 of record HG992146.1, on the reverse strand, counting down.
AAATTTATATTCAGTTGTCAAGAAAAACCGTTTTGATTAAATGAGCGTGCAATAAATTATAGTGTTGGTTGTCTTATATATTCTCATCAAATTGTAATATTTTATAGGACGGAGACTGAAGCACCAATGGAAACTGCCGATGGTGAAGGTTCACAGGCAACTACTGAAGCTGATAATGATACATCAGTCCGCAAAGAAAAAAAGAAAAAGAAGAAGAAGGACAAACACCAAGAGCGGGAAGAGGAATAAATCTGTGACTAAATGTTTTGAACATTGTACTATAGTAGTTAAGGAGACTGTGGTGTAAATGCTGAAGTGATTTAAAAGAATGTTAGTTTTTTGAAGTGAAGCCTTTAAACATGCTAGTTTGCCATAACATACAATCCAACTGATTTATATTGCACCTATAAAGCTCATTAAAATTGCATTGAATTCTAATATATTAAGGTTTTTAACTGAACTCTGAGAGTGTCAAAATAATGTGAGAATATGATAAAATAAGAAAATGTGATGATTTTGCACTTTACTAATGATAAAATACTTTTTGGGTGGAATTAATGACATTTACTTGTCTTTTGTGTAAAGATTTGGCCACTTGTAGTTGTACTTGAATGAATATTATGCTGAAATACATTATACTAAGTTCTTATAAATACCTCATTATTTGGTCAATACAGACGAGCACCATCTCATTGTTAACAAATTACTTAATTATCAGAGATTTATTGAAATAAGAAGATATGTCAAGTATATGTTTCTTTTCTTTTATAATGTTAAAACAGGCAGTGTGAAGACCCTACATTTAGGGCCTTTCTTTTCTAACTAAGGAACATAGTATGTCTTTTGATTACACTGCTTATATTGGTTATTGTAGACCTACTTATAAAAATTCCTCATTTGTTTTCAATAACAAGAACCTTTGTATTACCTATTCACAAATCTAAATAAAAACCGCAAGTGAACTGTATGCAAAGACAGAGTATATTTTGTGTACTCGTAAACCAATTCAGGGTAAATCCCACAACTGAACATCTAACAAATCACTTTTGGTGTCTAAAGTATTATTAAAACTGTTTCATAACTAAATTACTCTTGTGATGTTACTGTGGGTACTAAAAATGACATGATGAAGAGATTGTAGTATTTCTTATTCTGTGACTGGTATTACAATGGAGATTTTTTTTTATAATTTTACCCTAATGTATCTAGTATTCATCATAATTTTGGTATTTTTCAAATGTGCAACAGTTTGTCAGATCATATCATACATAAACATACAATTCCATGCATACTCCAGGAGCCTACCTATATTTGATCCATTTTTATCATTATGTAATTAATATTATTTGACTTTAGCAAAGGAGCTATGCATTTGCTTACAAGTGCAAGTTAGATAATGTTGTAGAAGTTGTTTTGTTATAGATAATTATGATTATAGAAACTGTTGATAATGTAGTTTTAAGCAGCTTGTCCACTAAAGCTTAAATGTTAAGCAGGTATATTAGCTATATATGACCGGTCCTGCAAAATGGTGAACGAAGTAGATGCTCTAGACACCAAATCTGCGAAAGCGCCACCACATGTTTGTCCTGAAGCTCAAGCTTTCTCATACAAAGTCACACGATATAACAAGCGAGGGATGCAGTATTTTAATCTGGCTCTACGGATACGATAATGACTGGGTGGACTAAATGTAGAAAAAAGTGTCGAGGAATTTTAGTGACAACAAAAATGTATACGCATGCGAATGCGGCGCCTTCCACTTATGTTTTTGCAGTCGCCCCACATGTTCATTAGACCACACGCTCGTAGCGCTAATTACAATGTGGACGCCGAAAGTCTGCACCATTCATAAGACGGTACCTCAAGAGCGCCGTAGAGTAATATTACGTGTATTGCGTAAGCCGCAGCATAGTTCCGTGTCCGCTCGCAGTGTAGCGGCTACAGGATTATAGAAAATAATTCTAGCATGGCCTAGTGGAATGTGCCATTTTAGCAGGGATTGACCACTTCCAAAGGCAAAAATACTAATTCCAACAACAGTAAAATCATACATTTTGCTCTTGTGGACAAGTCGCTTAGTTCATACTCAGTTGAATGATTATTCCGGTATCATGCAAAAATAGTATAAAATAAAATGGCTAGCATAAATATAGGTATTTGTTAAGTATACTGATTTTATTTGCGCTGTATGGTTGTTGAGCAATAAATTTATACTTATATTTGGTGGAATTATTGTAAAAACGAAATACATATACACTCACGCCTGTAATCGCCGAAGGGGTAGGCAGAGGTATAAACCAGTATACCCAACTGTCGCTGAATTTCGGTCCCATAATGTGATGTGGCAAGCCTATCGCTGTATCGGGCACAGATTCCAGACTCCGGGCTAATACTGAGAATTTCTAGATAGAAAAAACCCGACATCACTTTCCCCGACCCGGGGATCCAACCCGAGACCTCAGCACAGTAATGCATGCGCCAAGTAAAAGGCTTGGCAGTGTTGCCACTCCTTGGAATACCCCGGGATCGCTCCGTAAGCGCCGAAGTAGGCCACCGCGGGGTTTTAGCTGGTAGTGTCGGGTGGGGTGTACATAGGGAGTAGTGACTCGGCCCAGCGGCAGCATGGATAGCCATCATCCGGGCGAGGGGGATGAGTTGTAAGACCGGCTAGTCCAGCATACCCGATTTATTCTTATCCCGCTTCCCCCCGGAGCGGGCGGCAGTAATAAAACGCTTTCCCCGTGACAACAAAAAAAGGTAGTGTTGCCAACTTGACGGATTTCCCGCCATTTCGGACGGGATGGACGAATGGAAAAGGGGAAACAATATGGTCTGACGGCTATGACTGACGTATTATATTTGCGGGACCTGAAAATGTTTGGTAATTGTTGAAAAAATATTGGGATCATTTTGGTCATCCTTCATCATCATCATCATCACATAAATTTTATTTACTTATTTAACTTTTTATTACGTGACATTGGCAAAATTGTGGAGTTGTTCCTCCGCAGAGGCCATTAAAGCAAGAAGAAGAAGAAGAAGAAAAAATATTGTTGGCAATATTGAGGCTAGGCGCCTACCGCGATAGCAACAACTTCCCAGATTATTGAATTACTCTATTTCAAAGTACTATTTGTTACTGCACACTGCACTGTTTAAGCTCGTAACATCGTGAGCTTTTTGAAAATTGATTTGCGAAAATGACTGTTTACGTCAATGGTTCAGTTTTGACGCCAAACATATACTTATGTTTCACGAACAATTTGGTAATACAGAGAGGTAATTATGGTAGAGTAACAATAGAAAATTTATAAAAATTGACAACAATATAATAAGTCTTTGATGTCAACACTCATTAATTTCAGATAATTTTAAAGCAGCTGACAGAACTACAGACATGGATGTGGCATTTAACATGGCTTTTACTTTCAATTATAAAATCAAAAGAAGAAGAAGACATTTCAATTTTAGTCCAAAGAAATAATAACGACATATAGGCGGCATGGTAGAGAACCTTTGCATTCTCATATTAAAAAAGAGAAAATGTAACAAAAACACTGACGTCTATTATATGGATAGGATATTTGATCCGCGAAAGTGTGCCTATTTGATTTTCGCCATATTGGCGCTGATAGCAGTGCAGTCGAGCAGTGAGCGTCCGTGGAACTAACGATAGAGTTGAGACACGAAGGATGATATATCGACAATGATACACAACAGTCGATGGTTTACAAATCTTAAAAATAATAAAAACATCGCCTTAGCAAAACATATTTTAATCTACTATATTATGTTTAAAACGCTTAATATAATATTAAACCCACCAGAAAATAATGTGGGCGCACTGCCCTTTTTTTAACTGGGTCCGTGAAACATGTCTAATAAAACAATCTTCCATAAAATGTTTAGAACATAAATAGCTATTTATGTTTGGAAACAAATTTTCAACATTCATGTTTCTCAGCCATAGTTTTTGTATCACCGAGTCAGTTGGAAACCTATAATGGAAATTTTATAATGTAATTTTATGATTTGAAATGAATATTTCCTATTCCTTAGACAGAATATATCGACATGTATTGTCGAAATTAAACTTGGGCAACCCTACCTAGATATAATTTATATATAAATTTGCTATTACAAAACAAATTAACATAAAAATATGTCTTATTATAGTTATTTTTTGCTTACAAATTATAATTTCATCTTTAAAATGACTAGTTACAATATACATAGCTAGAACATGATGCAAGTTTACTAACTTGTGAAATGTTACTCCACTTCCCGTTTGGTAACGGGTCATACAAAAACACAAACTCTCATGGTTTATTAACAAAAACCACACACAAATAAAAAATATCGATATATCGAAATATCGATATTATGATTTAGAAATATCGATATTTATAACTAATATTTTTTTGGATGATGTATCGATATTGAAATATAGATATCGGAGATAGATATTTATACTCGTAAATTATTGAAACTACTACATCATCGTCAACTTAATCTACGGTACTTTAGTTACACTATAATATGTGTTTCCTCTTTCCCTATTTAATTTAGTTGCTTAGTATAGTATTCACTTAAATTTTTATAATAAATATAGTGGATTATAAACTGTGTAGCTAAATAATTTTGTAGCTCATTACCATTATGATTGTCTTTACACACTTTATATTAGCTACAATTGTATCTAAGTAGACTAAGTATATATGTAACGGAATCTTTCAACGCAATGTTCACCACCTTCAAGACATCCGATTTACTTGAATATATACACACGTATCAAGGACCTATGATCTATAGGTTCACCAAGATAATAAAAAATATAAGGTATCATTTTAGATCATATTTTTTATGGGGTCTTAATTTACAATCGAATATTTTATTATAACTAGGTTTGATGCTGTTTTGGGACTATAAATTATATTTAAAAAATAGCACGCTTTAATAGCTAGCCGAACTAAAAAGTAGATAATAATATTAAGTTCATGGCGAAAAATTAAAATTTAAAAAAACTAAAAAATATCACGTTTTAAGGTGTCGTCAAATATGATTCCAAGATCTTTGAATCCAATAAATTCATTGGCGCCCCGATTCACGAAGAAAGGATGTATGGCGTCAGGACCAGACCCTGAGACGAGTCAAAATTTTTAATAAAAATATCGATATTTTTTTCGGATATATCAAACTCCGATATTGATATATTTAATGATATCGATATAACCCCTCCAGTCAGGAAGGATATTAAAAAAAAAGTCGGGAGTAAAGCAACAAGCTTTTATTTCCATAGCATTAAAGTTAAAAATTGCATGCAAGAACGGCGAGTGTTGCTAGTGTTAGCGCCGCCGGCGTGTCTATCCGTCATGACAGTATATCAAACTCCAATATTGATATATTTAAAAATATCGATATATCGGAAATCCGATATTTTAAAAAATATCAATATCCCTATTATATGTCAAATTTAGTTTCAAATACACTCGAGAGGGGCGCTTCAAATAAGTCAAGAAAATAGCTGTCATTTTGTATTAGATATCCTGTCCATATAATATACGTCAGTGAACAAAAAAAAGTAGCTGACACTTGACAGTTGACGTTGACAGTCATAATATCAACAAACGGCATTTTATAGCTAGCTTCTACTATATACTTTCATTATCAATTTAAATGGAAAAGTAGTAATACATATATATTTATAAGAATGTCGTGGAAATCTCTTGTCCCTGATAGTAAGCAGTATAACTATGAATACTTTCAGGGAAACAACGTATGTAGAATATGTTGGAGTCCGAATGCCAGTTGGGAAATAACGAAAAAATCAGAAAATGAAATAAAATGCTCACTATACGACAAAATAATGTATTGTTTAGATATTGACATAACTGAGTGTAGTAATATAAACAAACTGTGCCGGGATTGCACTGGTGAAATTGATAGATTTTACGATTATAAGTTATTTTGCCGTGAGACGGACGCAAGGCTCCAACAGATAATTCAAAGTGGAATTGAGTCAAACAAAACTGAGATAAAGATTGAGAATTTAGATATTTTTAATTTTGAACTGTCCCCTGAAGGCAGTGAAAACTTTTTAGATGAAACAGAGCAAATACCAGAGGTCACAATAGAAAAAAGAATTCTCAGTAATAATAAAGGTATTAATAGCGATATACAGCCACTCACAGGGGAAACAGGGAAAATAAAAAATACTAAAATTGCCAATAGTAGGAAGCCAAACTCAAAACTGTCTGAATCAATTAAAAATAGCAAAATAAACAAACACCGTTATACCGTAAACTTCTGTAGCCGTTGTCATCTTGACTGTGGAAGTGAGGAGAAGCTCTCAGAGCACAATGAGAGTTATCACGGGATCGAAGCAAACGGAACATTGTTCAAATGTTTTGGATGCGAAAAGAGATTTAAGAGTAAAAAATCAAGAGCAAGTCATGAAATAAACTTCTGCAAAGGTTTGAAAGATGGGTATAAATGTAGAGTATGTGAGAGGTTTCTGCCAAAACGCAGCTTGTATGACAAGCACATGTGGTACCATCTGCATAACCGGAGGGCAGACTTGCCTGATGATATTTTTAAATGTAAAAAGTGCTTTAGCCGGTTTAAAACTAACGAAAGTTTGAATAAACATATGTCAATACATGATGTGAAGAAGAACTATGTTTGTGAAGTAAGTTATACTGTGTCTTATACAATACTTATAACGTATAACCACACTTTCACAGCAGTAGGCAGTGGGTTCGGTTCCCACACTGAGACAAATGTTTGTTGAGAGACAGATGTTGTTTCTGGTCTGGGTGTTGTGGGACCGTAGTATGTCGTAGTTCTTGATACCCACAATACAGTTTTTACTATGGGTCAGAACTATGTGTGTGACTGTTGGGTGTATTTAATCTAACATTAGAAGCTATAAAGACAAAAGACTGCCTCAGTGGCGGAGTTGTAACTGCGCATGATTTACGACTGCTGTGCTGAAGTCTCGGGTTCGATCCCCAGGCCGGGTAAAGTGATATTGGGTTATTCTTTCAAGACATTCTCAGTATAAGCCCGGAGTCTGGAATTCGGTTCTGCTCGGTATGGCGATAGGCTCGCCCCCTATCACATTATGGGACCGAAATAAATTCGGCGAAAAGTTGGTGTACTGGTTACACCTCTGCCTACCTCTTCGGGGATTACAGGCGTGAGTGTATATGTATGTATGTATGGAAGCTATAAAAGACAAAAGCTTTATTACACAGTCGAGGGGACAATATATCTACTTTTAGGAGAGTGCTAAGAAGGAATTAATCTCTCATTTTATCTTTAAATATCTGTCAATGAAATTATGGTTCTCATTTTATTATGATTTGTTTATGAAAATACAATGACTAAAAATATTAATTAAACAACTGAGTTTTCTACTTGCTACTGACACACACAATAACCTGATGTTCAGTGGGCTAAGTGCGGAGAAAGGACCCACAACTAATTCTTACTACTGTAAATTATCATGCTGGTGATAATTTCACACTAAGAATTGTTCGATTTCCTTTGGTCTTACATGTAATAACAATATAGTAACACATTCCTTCTGATTGCAGACGTGTGGGCGCGTGTTTACCCGCCAAGACTACCTTTATAAGCACACCTTAACACATGCTGGTGTCAAACGGCACAGCTGCCCCCACTGTGACTTCAAAGCCACGCAGAGATCTTCTCTTACTATGCATATAAGGTTAGATATACATATATTATACAGAGGTCAGGTATAAGTAGTTTGGTTTAAGAAGGAAGTAGTGGCAGAAACAGTTTCATTGCATAATTATAAATTGTATGTAATATATAATATTAATAAGATGGATGACTACATTGTTTAGTAACACTCAGTTTGTTTTTTTTTTGATGAACCTATGTCAGCTGTATAAAATAACATAAATTTCAATTATGGAATTCAGTCCATTTGCTAATAATGGCTTATCTGATAATGATAATGCCAATAATTTATTTATTTATTTGGGAAACAACATAAGCAATAATACATCAAGAATTTAAAATGAACAAACAATAATACATATTCCATAGCAGTTTCCACAGATTTCAATATCATGTAAATTAATGATGAATAATCAGTCTGATATTCCAGATCATTTAAGTTGTACAATCACTTAGAAACTCCATTTAAAATCAATACATGTCTTTTTGCCGTATCATAGAAATATGTGTGGAAAGTGCCTAGTTTTGTTTTGCCAGCATCCATGGTGCACCGGGCTGTGAAATTAAAGCAGTCGGTTGGTTTCCCGCACTGATACAAATATTTGTGTGACAGACGGATATTTGTTTCGGGTCTGGGTGTTGTGGGAGCATAGTCCCACATAGATCTTGATACAGGTTTAACCTAGTGTAGGGTCAGAACTATGTGTTGGAACTGTTGTATGTAATTATTTATTTATAATTATGGAACAGCAAACAGTCACACAATTTATCTAAATAATAAATGTGTAACTCACAATTTTATCCTCCAATATGTTCCAATAATTATGCTGGATGATAACTGATGTGGTTATTTGACACCCAAAAATCTAACATTTTTGAAATGGCTTTAATTAAGTGTATTGTATGCAGGAAGCACACCGGTGAGCGGCCGTATAGCTGCGACTTGTGTCCACAGCGCTGCGTGTCCAGCTCTAACCTGCGGGCACATCGTCGGAGACACTTGCACATAAAGAAGTACGAGGTATGTAACACACGGACCAAAAATCTCAATTACGCAAAAGTCTCACTTGGTGACATAGTTCAAAAAGATGCCCCAGATATCAATATGCTTAGTTACTGCTATAAATATACTATCTAATATCTAAATAGACACCGTATTCAGTAGAATACTAATTAGATATTCGATCTGTGACTACATATAAACATTAATTTTACAATTTTTGTGTATTATTATTTTGTCTCATTTATCTAATATTATCTAGTATTTTATATAATAATTTATTATGTATCGGTGAAAAACACAAAACACTTACATTGGTTAAAACACTGAATAAAATTATATAGAACATAAAAATTCAACATCCATCAATTATATTATTTTTTAAGATTTCATAGTACTTTGTGAGTTGGGTAAAAGGAGTTTGATGAGTGTTTATAATTAACATAAAAAAAGATATCGTGGCCCATGAGGGGATCGAACCCGCGACCTTCGCGTTATTAGCACGACGCTCTAACCAACTGAGCTAATGGGCCAATGATGCTTGTGGTATAAAAGGTGACATGATAATGTTATACAGTGCCATCTCTGTGTAGATGGGGTAAAATTAATATGCTTTTGAAAACAATGTGATTTTAGATAAAATATAATAGTCCATGAATCACGTGATGTTTTTTAGCAACTTTTTAACCCCCTCCCCTTGTGATATTATGTGATTTTTTACTATAACAGCTATTGAGACTCCCGTGACTAATGGACGATCTTTAGACAGTATTCCAAGAAAATATAGGCACCTAAAAAGTACCATTTAATACTTTATCCCAGAAATTTACACTTGGAATGGAGCTGTGAGCAATAAATACTAATGAATATTCATGTATAATGTCCTACCATAAAACCTAGTTTCCTTTTAGAAGTATTTATAAAAGAGCTAAACCAAAACTATAATGTTTTATATTTTTCAGTGCACGATATGCAATAAAAAGTTTGGCTACAAAATAAGTCTTGACGAACATATATCTTCCACTCATGAGAGAACCGAGCTCCATTCGTGTGAGCAATGTGGCGCCACCTACAGTCGTATCAGGGGCTTACGGCGACATCTCGCGGCCAAACACGGGAAACAAGACAAACAAGAAGCCATAAAGGATAAGACTAATGAAACTGTTGACGACAATATCATCAACGATCAAGAAAAGGTGGCTATTATACAGAACGTGAATTATGAGCTGAAAGAAAGTGATTTAGTTTTAATCAAGAATCCAGATTGTGATGTTTTTATGGTTTAATGCTTTTAGCGACTGAATAGAGAGACATCTAGTTAGAAATAATAAAATTTATTTGATTAATTAGTCATTTGTTTTTTTAAATAATAAATACAATTATAATGAAGTGTTCATAATTTTTTCTGTAACCCATATGGTATCAATAGTAGAATCTGCTTCTCGGCTATAATTATATGTTGTATATATAAATAAAACCAATCTAGTCATATTTAGCGCCATCTCTTGGTCAAAGTTAAATAGTGTGAAACTTAGCGTTATGCTATTCGTGGAAAGATGGCGCTAGTTACAAGAAAGCGGTTTTGCGCTATGCATTTTATTGTGGTTAACATATTTAAGAGGAGATGTGGGTCAATTTTCATGACCGTTTTTGCACTCTATTAGCAATCGCCTTGGCTTTTAGGTGTTACTTCGCATTTAGATTCAATATGTAGCTGGATTCAGGCCGCTTCTGACAGGTTGGTCTGGAAATCTTTAGGGGAGGCCTATGTTCAGCAGTGGGCGTCCAAAGGCTGAAGAAGAAGAAGAAGAAGAATGTAGATGAACCAGGACGCCTGAGAAGTATCGTTTTCGATAGATAAATAACACCCCAACAGTCACACACATAGGCCCCAACCCCACACTAAGATACGAGTCTTGTGTTGTGGGTATCAGGGACTACGAGAGACTTTCGGTCTTACAACACCCAGGCCCCGGACACAAATATCTATCTGTCACACAAACATTTGTCCCGGTGTGGGAATCGAACCCACGGCCTCTCGTTTCACAGCCGGCTACTCGCTAACTGCACCACGGAGGCTGTCGATGACTATTATTTTTTGTTTTACGTTCCTAACGTTGATCATTTAGCTGGAGATAAGATTTTATTACGTTATTTGAGAATGTTTTTAGTAATTTTGTTCGAATATAAAATTTTGGAGTAACCCCCCATATGTAAATATATCTTATACTAAGGATTCAGTCTTCAGACTTTTCATGTAATTTTAATGGTTTTCGCGACATAGATACCGAAAGCCTTAAGGACAGTGTTAGCGACGCAACAGCCTAGGAATGACTCACGGAACACGTATACATCGCGATCTAATGTGTACACGCTCGTTACGCACTATAATATGGTATGATAATGACATCTTAAGAATTTTTCTATGGTTTTTTGTAAATAGCTTTGTACAGTGTTAATCCTTATCGTTAAATTAATGTTTTTAGATAGTGCGTAACGAGACGGTTATTTTGATATATAACACTTGTATATTCTTATGATACTTTTAATAATAAACGCCGAAAACACCGATCACCATAGTAAAAAGGGACTTCGAAATGGGGCAATTTGCATAGGCTCTCTCTATGGTATAGCCACGAAGTACTTAAGCGAACCGGTTTTCAAGAAACGACGTGGGCTCTACGAGAACAAAGAAGAAACTACAAGAAGCAAACTGGAAAACAAGAAGACTTGGAAGACTTGGAAGAAACTGAAGACCTGAAGACCTGGAAGACTCCAAGTATAGGACGGGGTGTATAGGACACATTTGGCTAGGGGTGATCGGCATACGGCTTAACGTCAAAAGTTGTTTCTTTGCCTTCAACCCTTTCCTCACACATACCCTACACATATACATACATACACATACAACATACACACACACACACATACATACATACATACATACATACATACATATATACACACACCCTCACTCTCTCTCTCTCACACACACACACACACACACTCACACACCCGTACACACCCGCTCCCAGTGGTGTTGCTTTGTACGGTTGACACACTTGGTGCACAACCCCGCACTGCGAAGGTGCATGAGCTGGGTGACCGGCGCCCGAGGTAACTCGGTCAACCACCCAGCCTCGCTTACGGGAGGTCGATCGCAAGCCCTAGCGCTTCGATCGTCTAGGCTCCCCCAACAGACAGAGTATCTTGATGAATATAAAAGTTTTCGTCAGTGTCTCTGAAGTGTTAGGCAGAGATGCTACTAATGCCACATATTTTTGGCTCAGCTCATTTTTGTCCGATAACGTGAGATGGTGAGTCTATTTACATACAGGCTATTCATATCAATCTCGGGCATGGATGTTTTTAGGATTGAAAATTTACTCCAAATTGTAATAGGAATCGCAACAGTGAGTCACAGCAAAGTAAGTTGCCCAATAACTAATGAGGTTGTTGCTATTCGGATTGATTTATTTTAAAAGGTATATGTTGACTGCAAAATTACACTAAACAGTGGGGATCCAGATCAAAATCAAAATAAATACTCCATAATATTTACATAATTTTATTTTATTACAATACAGAACAAAAATAAAAATTCTCTATTAATATTAAAACATGTTTTAACATAGCTAAAGTATTTACACTACGAAGACAGTGGTTGGCAACGATAAGCAGAAATTATACTAATATATACCAAGAAATCGCAAATAAATTTTTTTTGAGGTCGTTCCTCTGCACAAATAACTTATACAATAATTGGTTTTCACTTTTAATATGTTAATTTATGTCCACCTCATTTATTTTGATGTTTATGCTTATAATAGCCATTACACACTGTCGACTAGACGCCGTCGAATAAATTGTCTGCAACAGTAGAGTTGACATTAGTTCTTATACGTGCTTAGGCAATGGGTAGCTGAGTCGCCAGGTGAAGTAGTCCCCGCAATCAATCACAAGCATTTATATAGTAACCGAATATGTAATAATGGAATTTACATGACCTCCCTTACAATAATTGAGTCACTGGGTTTAATTTCAAAACAAGTTGCTTGTTTTTTGGTTGCTGATTACCAAGAAGTCGTCCAGTCGTCAGTGCCTAATGGTGCGCTAACACTAAAGACAGAGTGACTGTGAGTGACAATAGTCATACATTATATTCCAGGACCTACAAATCCGGGCATCAAAATCTACGAAGGACTTACGACCCACACACCTAGATCCGAAACAAATATAACTGAATAAATTAAAATTTATTTCTTGGTGGGGCATTTGAATCTCTGTGAAATCTGCCTCTTGTTTTACAGCCAGCTTTTCCACTGTCAATCGATCAATAATTATGGTAAGCAGCGGATTGGCCAGGGCGTACATTACTGAAGTATATGAGCGATGGGACGTTTGGATCTTATTGAAATAAATCTTAGATTCGGCTATTATCTTAGATTTTTGGTGCATTTTAAACAGATTCCAGAAACGAGTTGTTATAAAATCATTACTTCTATAATAAAACAATTAGTGAAACCATGTTGAACTTTTTTCACTTATGCATGTGCCAACGTCTTCTAAGCGAATCTACTAAGAAGAGATTTTCAACTCTTAAGATAAGATTGACATTAATTCTAAATACCAAGAAACCGGAGTTATATTACATCGTATATAATACATGTTTAGAACAGAATATACCATACAAATTGAAGTAGTGTGAGTACATCAACAAAGAGTCAAGATAAAGATATACTTAGACCAAATGATTCCCTACCGTAATTTCAAATTGTAAGTTATAAAGCTGCCATACGTTGACAAAAAAAAACAGTTATGACTAATCTTAATTTTGAAATATTGGTAAAACCATGTTTTTTTTATCTAGGCAAGGCTAAGCCGCTACACTGCACCTGATGGTAAGCGCAGTGCCGTCCAGTTAGAGTATAAGTTAGGGAGAGACAATCTTTCCCTCGCTATTCAACACAATCATGCCGGCCTGCTGTGTAGCTTCTTCACACTGCGCCTAAAAGACCAGGATCATAAGGAGGGAACTCGGTGGCTGGCAAACTGTTCCACAGCTTAATGGTGCGGCAAAGATGAAAGAAAAATAAATTTTGTCCCTTGACATGTTGTAGTTAGCCGTGAGCGTAGTCTTTGGATCTTCTAACTTAATATATGTAGATAGAAAAATATGAGCCAGACTGACTAACAGAAAAAAAATCTTTATTACTTTGTTTCAATACCTCTTTGTGAAAATGTCACTTAACAGCCTTTTAGTAAACGGACGGCAGATACGTGAAGTATAGGTCTGTCAACTCTTTGGCAATATGGAAGACTTGATTAGATCGATTGATTTCATTGAAAATGAACTTAAAATAAAAAATTAAGCTCTTCAGCTAGTTGTAGACATGATTGCTGACAAATGTTTCTGTCTGTTGAGTAATAATGTGTTTACAGTTATTTAGAAAAAAATAAACAATTTAATCTGCAATTAACATCACTCACAAGCAATGAAATTAGGAGTTCGAACACAACCACGTTTTAATTTCTACTATAATAGTATGTACACTTTTATTTTAGTCTTGCATTGCAGTGAATCTTTTAATAAGATTCGGCTACTGAATAAAAGATGGCGCTGAACGTGTGTAAATAATTTCCTTGGTATTTTTCATTTTTCTATTTGACCAGACGATAGAAATAAAAATTAAAAAATATTTATTTGTTGTTATAAATATTATGTTTTAAAAAAACCTTATATAGTATTTTTTACACTGCATGCATTTCATGAGCCTTTCCAAAATACTTAATCAGAGCTGTAACAATACGAAATGCTTCATTCATAACGTTCATAAACAGCGCCGGATTTAGTTGCTACTGTTTTGATTTAGTTTTATTTCTGAAATATTCCAAATATTCTATATATATACTATTAGAATTTCACTAGAATGTATATAGGTACACTAGAAATCAGAGCAACATTTTCAACCAGCGCGGCAGTCAATGGTAGTTTTTTTTAAATTAGTGGCCGTCTAACTGTGCCCGACACACCCCCTTAATATTTAAGCTTGAATTGTATTGTTACACTTCTGTCACAGTACATTAGTTAAAATACCTACGTTACTAAGTACAATTAACTTATTATATTGTCAGTAGAGGAACTTTAAGACTTAAACACTAGTTACTTACTTTATCCCTACAAAACAGTATTGGATTTGAATTAATTGAAGCCGTCAGCGCAAAAGTGGCCTAAGTTTGAAACAATGAATATGAAAATAATGGGGTTTATATATTCATGAATTTTAAATCAATGTACATAAATGCAATTTTTGCACTGCCATCTTGTTGTCATCATATTGGCAATTGGTGAAACTAGAGATAGGCCGATTTTGCATTAAATATTCGCACATTTTAAATCATTTGTAGTACATAGATCAGATTATGAAAAATTGAGGGTTAGGCCACTTTTGCACTAACAGCCTCAATTTATCTCCACTTTGACACAAAATTGACTTCATAGATTTTAGTTCAAGCGACAATGACTTGCTTTTTGTATCATTTATTTGTTTGCGAGCCCAGTCTTTTTACAATATGGGCCAGTACGTGACGCGTGAAAAATAAGTAGACTATTTTTCAATAGAACTTGCAGATAATGTAAACAAACTGATTTGCAATTTTGAATTACGGAGGAGATTTCAAATGCGCTGTTAATATAAATATTTGAAATATGTATAGATTACAAAACGCTTGTACACTACTATGAAAGCGCTTCTGGAATTTTTGTTATCCCCAATATTTTAATAAATAAAATTCACAAAAGAGTCATACACTAGGTAAAAGGTACGGTCCCACAACACCCAGATCCGAAACAAATATCTGCCACACAATTATTTGTCTCGGTGCGGGAATCGAACGCACGGCCTCTCGTTTCACAGTCGGCTACTCGCCCGCTGCGCCACGGAGGCTAAAAATAAAAAAATAAATTATTCAAATCAAAGTTTGTTTACACACTATATGAGTTCTATTGGCAAATACTTTATAGTGCAGTTTTATTTGTAACACGTTATATACTTCAAAATACTGGTAACATTATATTGCTTTTAATTCCAAATTATTGCTTATCATTTCTTCTTCTTTTTTTAAAATACCATGGCTGCACAAACACTGTTTACAAACCGTGATTTTGCCAATGTCAAAGTACTTTGAGACCTATTTTATTTTTCGACCCGTAGTTACCAAAGTGCTTATCATTTATTACCTGTTGATTTGACAGTCCAATTTAGTTTTTTTAAGATATTTCATAAAACTCTATTTACATAATATTATTTCTGATTTAGGCCTTTAAGTGGCTATTGGCTATGCTTAATACTACACATTTTATTATGTCGGGAACAATTTTCTTGAACACATGAATTAAGTATTTTAATTCACTTAATATTTCACACGGTTGACCTTAGCCGGATTTTGGCGCCATAATCATAAAAAATGGAGCCATAGATTCAAATGTTTGGATACGCAATAAGATGAACTGCTTTTTTATTTTAATCAAACAATTCGCGAACATTGTCTTATATTCTGATATTGAATAAAATAATATATATACAATTATTGCTGATATGAATGTTTGAGGAAGGATCTGGCATATCCGTATATAGAACGCAAGTTGCATATTTGAGATTCAAATGTAGACTTACTCCGCTTACAATCTATTGTGTATTTTAGAACACTACTTCTTTACTAAGGTAAAATAGTAGCTACAATATGCCATTCTGATTTAAAACATCGACGAATAATGAAACATCGAAGAAGAATAAAAATTACGAAAAGATGATTTTATATTTAATCTATGGACGCCGAATCGACGAGTGACGACTAGTGCACTAACTTAGTTTATACACAAATAATATTATATTTACTATATTTTTATTTTATTTACAACACTATAATTATGGAAGAAATAAATACTTTGTACCTGTTTCTACATGTATTTTGTTATAGTTTTTAACCTAAAACTTGCTTATTTCACTTTTGTATGAATGTTCACAAAATAAGGTGTATTATTGAAATTCAATTGCATAATACAAGGATACATTACAAAATGGTATGCCATGTTTGGTTGCAACTTGCAGTTATAAAAACTGGCAGTGGGTAACGGAATTACTCCTTTTTACACATTACAAAAATAAATAAATACATGTTGATAATCTATAATATATGTCGATTTACTATTTGCAGAAATGTTATGTACAAATTAACGTCAAAACTAAAATCACAGAAAATTAATATGTTATATTTGATTAATATTACTCCAACACATTATTTTCATGTAATATAAATAGCAATATTACATCAATTATTTTATTACAGTAGAGATATAATTCATTCATTTTAAAATAACTTTAACGTTAACGTTAAAGTAATTGGTATTTCTAATATTATTGTTACATTAAGTATTTGTATTACCAAAATAAAATATATACGTTTTTAAATTAATTTCGCCCCAATATTTCAATAATATTGCTTAATTTTTCCTAGTTTCTTTACGAGAACCACAACAATGCTACAGCCTTTTTATAATATTCTTCACCGAACACGACTGTCACCAAAATAAATAAGTAAATATAAGTACATATTATTATGTAAATTGAATTCATCCGATAATTATGATACATAAAAATCGTTATCGGTAAAGGAGCGTTCACTGGTCATAGATATTGTACAGAACTACCATAAAACCAATATTGCCACAAATTGATTTTTATATACAATGTGTAAGTAAAAATTATTTTATATGGGAATTCCCTTAGTAAAATATAAGTTAGGTGACCAAAGGTAGTGTGAAAAAAATATATGTTCTAAGGCATTATATTAGAAATGCAGTAGTTTTTAATTCTTCCTTCAGTGCCTTTTAATGGCTGTAATCTTGATTGAAGCTATTAGGAAGGTAACAAATTTTTTGTCAATTTGAAGTAACAAACAGAGAGCCGTATATTAAAAAATCACATAGGCATGACAGCAATTGTTCGTAAATGTTGGTTTAACACTTTTAAAAAAGACAATAATGTAGTCAAAAATCGCTGGATCCTTACTTATAACTTGGCAGCATGCTCTTTGACCTTAGCTAGTTTCCTTTGAAACAAATTTTAAAAAAGTCTCTGTATCTTAAGTAAAAGTAAAGTAAAAGCATTAATTTATCTGTTACAACGTAAGCCCTGAAAAATAATTTATATTTAAGTAATATCGTTTGCACCTATCTATTCAAACCTGGAGTGTTCTAAGCTCTATATCCCATACCATAGTATAACAACTGCAGTTAATGGTTTCTTATGTTTACACAAATATTATACATTGAAATTAAACTAATTTTACGGATTCTATCGCGGTTAACTAAACTTTTTTTATCCCGACGTTTCGAAAGCTTTACAGACTTAATTGTCACGGGGCAGTCCACCCCGATAGAATCCGTAAAATTAGTTTCATTTTAACTACAGGAAATTTAAGGTGGGTTACAAATTACAATGACAATCCACCACGTCCAAAAAGGGCAATTGAATCCACATATAATGATAAAATCTAGTATGGCAGGTTGTCTCTCAGGAACGCCTGCTTCATGTATCCCCTGCGTAGGCATTTGCCCCACCAGGAGCGCTGCGTGCACAACTTCACAGGCTTGAGAATGAAGCACTTTGTCTGCACCACGTTGAAGAACAGTTTACCCACCATGTTGGAGACGGAAGTGTCAGCGAGCTTGAGGCAAGCGCGGAACCTGCGGAAGTAGATAAATCAGTTAGGCCTATATACATATATACTCTTGTATCCATCCACTGTTGGACTTAGGCCTCCCCAAGTGAACGCCAACCTGGAAGAAATAACGACAGACAAGGCTGCATGGTGGAGAACCTTTGCCTTCTCTTTTAAATAAAAAAGAGAGAATGACACAAAAAAAAGTGAACGACAACCATCCCGGTCTTGGGTAGGCTTCATCCATCCACTTCCCGCCACCTTCAAGTCGTCGGTCGATCGTGCAGCCTATAAACCCAGTTAGGCCTATAAACTAATAATACAATTCCCGAAAAACTCTAGGGAGCGTTCAAGAATTACTTTAGGCAATTTGGGGGGAAGGGGTCTTGTAAAACTTTACGATACGTTATAGGAGCGGGAGGAGGGTTTGAACAATGCGTTACCTAACGTGTTTTTTATTTAAATAAAAAACTAGGGAATTCAAATCTCCCAAGTCTACCTTTTCGTTTATGTTTTACAGAGAATCCCTCGATTGTATTGTATTTTTTATATAAGTACATATAAATGTCATTAAAAACGAAAATCTTCAAAAATTGCGTTACGTAATACTTAAACAGTCTCCTAAGCAGCGATAGCCTATTAGGAAGTGGTACAGACTGCCAAGACGAAAGTCGCTGGTTGGAAACGAACCCAAATGGCATATAGTTCTGACTTTTTAGTTGCGCGTGTATTCCTTGTTAATAACTGTGAAGAAAAGTATCGTGAGAAAACCGGTATGCCTGAGAATTTTAAATAAGAATTTGTTAAAAAAAAATAGAATTTGTTAAAATGTCGAGACTACCAAAGATTAGCGTACCGACCGATATCGGTTGATAAGCGAGCGTTATGCAGCCACTGGTTGGCTTATAAAAAAGATTACGCGTATAAGTTTTTAATACTACTTCTTTATATCATTTCATCACATACGTCTTGCGTTTTGTTTCCAATGTCTATTTTACGTTCACAGCTTGCAAGCTGGCAGAGTTAACGGACAATAAAAATTACAATAAATCGTGACCAAATTGAAATCTGTCGCCGCAGTTAAACTCATATTAACTGACCCGAGCTGTAAAACTTTATTAAAATGTCCATCTTGGTACTTCCTTTTGCATTTTATAACTTAACGCGTGTTATCTATGTGTAATACGCATATCTGTATGTATCTAGAAGTATTTTTATAAATTATGATGTTTTTCTTTATAGAAGGCCAAGGAATGAAAAGGTTGGTCGCATGAAGGTCGAATTTAAGATTTTTTGGGATTTCACGGATTTTATACCTTAATGACTAATTGTTATGTAAATTTACATTTTTATTTCCATGTACAGAAAGGTATGACAGTGTTCTTTCATTTACAAACTATCTAACTAACTATAACTACTTATCAGAAAAAGAATTGTTCTTTTTTAATAAGAAAGGGCATGATACAATTTCTTTAGAAAATATTCAGTAGTAAATACTCAAATATCGACATAAAAGGTATTAATGTCCGTTAGCGCACAGTGCTCGCATATAGTCGCCATTTTACGGCACGTCGTAAATCCGCGGGAAAACTGCTCGAGCAACTGACGTTTGCAGAGGTGCAGTTAGTGTCTATGGTTGTAAAAAACCTAAAATGTGTTTAATAATAATACTAGCTCTGTATTAAACATTGTCCCACTGCTGGGTACGGCACAATACTTTCAATTTTATTTTAAACATGATAACAATGTGATATATATGGTTATATTTAAATGTTATATAATAAACATCCAATTAAGACTTACAAAATAAATGGCTAACGTTGTGTATTTTCGATGTATACTCGAATATCGTGTAATTACACCACGAATGGGCCCGTAATACTCTCTTTAAACTATTTCCCGGCACTTGGCCGCTCCTAATCTTTGTTAAATCCTCTAACAGCCGTAAAAGGGCAGGCGTAGGAAAAACACGAATTGTTTCACGTAGGATTGGCGAAATGTTGCTATTGTGGAAATGGAAAAACACGGGCATAAAATACAGGAAACAAAGCGGACCAGAAATCTTCGGTGAAATAATACGAACTGGGTTATAGATATGTTCATATTATAAATTAAATAGATGTAGCTTAGTTGATAAAAAGTCAGGATACCGAAAGAAAAACCTTTTTAAGTGGCTTAAATGTAGAAGAGTCTTTGACGAAGGCATAATATCTATAAATATTTATGTTCTTATATCCTCCAGAACCTTTGCCCAAAACTTCTTAAAGGGTATTCTGAGAGATATTAATCGCTTAGCATTCAAAAGTAAATCACAATATCGACTTTATTTAAGAACTCACATTTTTATACTTATACTGAAATATGGAAACATTTTTCATTGCCAGATTTTGTAGAATTGTTAATAATATTACATTTTACATATTGAAATCTGGCAACACCAATAGCTGACAAAGCTGCTGTGAGTTTTGCGTTTAATGAACGCTCGGAACGCTCTTTGTGAGCGCTTTGTTCGGCCACAGGTCGCTCACAGAGTAGTATTGTGCCAGAGACTGCACATATATCGAAATAATAACCAATAGTTTACGAATATTACATTGTAAGAGTGTATTGTGGTTATAATTTCTGAGGGACATTAATGAGTGGCTTTTGAAACCGCAATCTGATGAACTAGTCTTATTATATTCAAAAAAATCTAGAAGGTTCTAAGTACTTTAATCTTAAATAGATGTGTTAAAAAAATATTTCATGCAAAAACTCCCTGGAATAATAATTTATATCTCTCAGTATAATATCTAAAGAACCATTAACTTCTAAGACATCAAATTGTATATAGTCCATGTATGGCTTCTGTGACGGCCTAGTAATCGTTATCGTTTGACAACTAAGACCGGATCGGACTGCTCTCGGGCGGGTGACAAGCATGTAAGGTTTCCAGGCCTTGACTCTACATTATTATTAAATATCACATTACTCTAAGAGGTAATACGAGGAACATACGCACTCACGCCTGTAATCCCCGAATAGGTGTAACCAGTACACCCATTTTTCGCCGAGCTTATTACCGTCCCATGATGTGATAGAGCCTATCACCATACTGGACACAATTCCAGACTCCTAGTTAATGCTAAGTTTTTCGTCATAGGAAAACACAATATCACCATTATCCGATCCGGGGATCGAACCAGAGACTTCAGCACAGCAGTCGAACCGCGTACGCAATTATAACTGCGCAGAGGCAGTCAGTTTCCAGACCTTGACTCACCAATGTTTTTAAATATCACATAATTACTCTAAGCGGTAATACGAGGAATATATTTTGGGATAGCTTTTATCTGCAACAACGCATGCGAGATTACGTTTATTGGTACCGTACGAGACTATGCTCCTCACAATAAATAAGTACACCTAAAATTTTTCTCAATTATTATATTTCACGTCGGCGAGAATCGAACCCGCATCTGAAATAAAGAGTAACTTATGTTTTAATTCAGGTTATGGTCTATCTGAGTCTCATTTGTCCAGTACTAATTTGGTCTAGTAGTTTTTATGTGATGCGCTAACAATGAAGATTTTTAAAATTTTTGTAATAAATTTAGTAAATAATCCCATAAACTTTATTTTGTTAATTTATCAAAGAGCATGACAATAATAATCAATAAATTAAAAATATATTTTTAATTTAATTTTATTAAATGCCTACAAACGATTTGGATTTACAATCATAGATTATTTGTAGAAGATATTAAAACAAATATAAGGAATTTTTATTGAGGTTATAGGTTAGTGGATTTCATTAAATCTCTCGTGCGTTTAAAAGTTTAAAAGCGTTTAAAAGTGATTGTTTAAATGGCATAAAGCAGAAAAGCCCATTACGGAATAAGTAAAAGAAAAATCAAACTATTTTACGTAAATCTCTGTAAATGATTTGTAATCTGTGTGTTTCGCGTGGGGCTTGTCGCGCTTTCTGCCGCTTCATTTGCCAAACTTGCGGTCAAGCCGCTACGGCGCGTAGGGTTGTTACTTTATGAAAACGGACAACAATTGTCGATATCGATAAATCAGTCTTGTTTATTTTATTACCGAATCGTCTTAATAAATTTTAGAATTTTCCAAGATAGACACGATAAAAACCTTGATGTGACTCATTTATGCATGCCGTGTTTTACCATCAGGAAAGCATATCTATATAAAGCTGCCTTAGAACATAGTCAGTAACAATTCATTATTAATTTCTATAAAGGATAAAATTCATGTAAGGTACAATACTCGCAAATCTCACACTAAAATCGACTGTCCTATCAGAAATAGTACGCGCGTGAGAAGTTATACTTATAAAAGCCGTCAAATTGACTAGGTTTGTATATAAATTATTTTTATGAACGATGAAGAATAATATAAATATAAAATCGAATATTATAAACAGCAAAAGTAAACATAATTTGGTTAAAATGTAAAAACAATTATTCAAAAAATTAAATTAAAAACAGAAAAACTTTTTATAATTATATTTATAACAAGGTTTATCTACCTAGAAGACACTAGAAATGAAACGGTATCAAATCTCTTTACATTTCATGCTAGCCTGGTACATAAAATGAATAATGACAGTCACGTAGGACGACGTTCCCAAGAAGTATCTAGGAACAAACATTTATTACCTAGAAGTCACTAGAAATGTAAGTATTATGAAAGACTGAAATAATAAAAAAGAATTACAACAAAATATTTTTAATGGGCAGTACTTTATAGTATCATGAAAGACCTAAATAATATTACTGTATAGTACTAATTCGGTCTTTCATAATACCATAACGTACTGCCAACATTTAAATGATTAATTTAAATTTTATAATTCAGACCGAAGCTTCTAGCTCTTAAGGAGGTCAATATTATATCAGTTGTATAAAAACGGTATAAAATCTCCTTACATTTCTGCTAGCCTGGTACTTAGGGCAACTTCAGAGGTGTTATTTTTGTGTCACGCGCATCTTAAAATTTCACTCTCATATTTTTTTCATAACGCGCCTAAAGAAGTATAACTTTAAAAACTATCGATATCAACTGTGACATCCTTGCCGTTAAGCTGTAAGTGGCTTAGTTACAGGGCAAGTGCCGCGGGAGCATGCGGGCTAAGAACAAAAGAAGGATTAAGCGAACACTTGAAGAATTAGCACCGCTTTACTGTTTTTCCATCGGAGCGGGCACCGTCCGTTCCGGTGGTTTCGGTAGCCAGTGTATTGCTCCGTCAGCTGCCCCTATTTGAGCTTTCACTGTTGCATTCGTTTTTCACTTACCAGCCAGTTTCTTATTTATATTTGAGGTCAGCTGGAACTTTGGCTCCTTTTTGTACATTGCTGTGCGTGCGTGGTTTGTTTATGTAGGTATATATATGTGAATCGATAGCTGCCGCGGTATTGTTACACAAATAAAATATAAAAAATTACATGCTCTCGCACATACAGAAATATGTGCATAGATGAACCAAACCATGGGATTGTACTCAAACAAGTAGAAGAAATTAGAGATCTGGGGGTAATACACGATTCCAAACTAACTTATGAGAAACATATAGACTACATCTCCAGTAAAGCCAATAAGTCCTTAGGTTTTGTTATGAGATCCTGCTCTCAATTCACTAATATAAAAACCATTAAAGTCCTATATTGTTCATATGTCCGCAGCATCCTCGAGTATTGCTCTCAAATTTGGAACCCTCAATATACCACTTACATACATAGGTTAGAACTAATACAGCGGAAGTTTGTGAGGTTCTTGGAGTATAAGTGTGGAAGACATGACAAAGATTATGAGATGAGATGTAAAAGACACCATTTGCTACCATTACGAGAGAGAAGGAAATTAGCAGACATCTCTTTTATGGTGAAATTAGCTCAAAGCAAAATCGACTCTCCTCGACTTCTTTCTATGATACTGCTGCGGGTACCCACGAAAACAGTTCGACGACATTTTCCTCTACACACTCCTCGAAGTGCCACCAACTACAGAAAAGGTTCTTTCTTTATTCGAACTCCGAATTTTATCAACGAACTCGTTGACTTCCCTGAATTGGACATATTTAACTCAAGTTCGCGCACTTTTAAGCATATTTTAACAAATCACTGGTTTGGATCGGTTCAATGACTGTTATTATCATAGTTCCTGGTTTTATATTGTTTAATATTAAATTACATATTTACTAATGTATATAATTAAATTAACAAGCATTGATTATCTTTAGTAACATGCGAAAACTTGTAAATGGTAATATGTAAACTAAATTGTTATATTTATAGATTTAAGAAACTGTTTGTTTTCCATACTAAAAAAAAAAAAAAAAAAAAAAAAAAAAAAAAAAAAAAAAAAAAAAAAAAAAAAAAATATAGACTGCAGACTAGACTGCATAAACTTGATTTTACCATTTAATAGGGAAGTTGACTCATTTTTTTATTAATTAATCAACAAGTTACATTTACATTACCTAAAACCTTTTTGATAATCAAAAGAATTTTATGAATCCGAACAAAAATAAGTAAATTATACGCCATTCAAATCTGCTGGAAGGGGTAATTGTCAAATGACAGTAAAATGATGCATGATCTGTCTCGTGACGTCACAGTTCTCAGAATCGCTATTGTGCTGTTGTGCGAGGTTGGGCGAAATAGCGATATGTTCCCAATACGCAACCATTTTTGCTCATACCAATATTTAAAATAAGTATTGTGACCTAATGTTTCAAGCAATTTTGATTCTGTTTTCGCAAAAGAGTTTCTTTTGCGTATTATATTCGATTGCATATCGAATAATGTACAAAATTAAACTCAGAAAACTAGCCTATTCTTAAGATACTCTTTTTGATCGTTCACTTAATACATCGTTGCACTTCATATGTTTTTCATAAACCTTTTTAACATATATTCATTGGTTGATTCAGGACTAATGTCATAGATTTTAAACTTTAAATAATATAATTGTGAATGAAGGTGGTAGGGTCATCTTAGCTAGTTTTGTTTACCCATTGATCAGCTCGACCAGGTGATACCACTGTGGGTAGAGCACATAATTCCTATAACTTTGTTGATGTAATTGATGAGTGTGAGCATTTACTCGCAGGGAACCCATTTGTTATACTGACGAACTTCATGAACTTATAAAAAAAACTTTTAACAGCCCTGAACATCATCATCATCATGTCAGCCGAAGGACGTCCACTGCTGAACATAGGCCTCCCCAAAGAGTGCCACAATGACCGGTCTTGCGCCACCCGCATCCAATAATATCCCCAATTAGCAGTCTCAAGGAAATAGGGTACTTTCCTTTTCACTACATCCAGACTCGAAACAAATATCCGTAGACCACAACGTTTGTCTCTGTACGGGAATCGAATCCTCGGCATATCTTTTACTTGTCTTAGACTTGTCTCCCACTAAGTCACAGGGGTGCTCAATCTAAGAATATTTTTATGCTTTATAATTTGTAATTTAAGTGCGTTAAACATACTAGACCAAATAGTGCGCTAGGCGAAGGGAAATCCGCTACATAAAATATTTAAACTGTAAATCAGTAGACATGTCTCTATCCTAGTTTCTATGTACCGTTATCCTGCGTGGGCGATCTGTCTGCTTCGTGCAGATTGTAACTGGATAATAGACAATAATCTCTATGCCTCGGGAATAGACAATGCGCAGATTATAGTGTTCCCATAAACAATCTAGGCGTAGATAGCAATTTTTTTCTCAGTAGAGGTGAAAGTGGTGGAAAGTGGAAATATTTATAGAAAGGCATGTTATATGGTTCGGTGATTTTCTGATAACTTTTTATATTGAGTTAGATTAGGGAATTTACCTCAAAACATAAAAAATACAAAATTCTACCTTGATTATATTAAATATTAATATATTTGGAGTACATTTTACAATAACATAATAGAAATTGTATTTATACTTATAACTCTACCAAATAAAACTAAAAATGATTTCTACCGAAAATGCACGTCTGGCTCGATTTTATGTCTGAGTTTACAAAATGATTTATAAGTTCACAATGTTTGTACTTTTACACTGACAGTTAACAAGAACAGTCGCTAGATGGTGTCATTTCGTGCGAGTGCTTTCGAATTTCGAAAATCGCGCGTTCAGCTCAATGGGCGGGTAATGGCGCGGAAAGCATAGACTAAACAGGTACCCTGCTGCCTGCCAAGATATTATTTAGTGTAAAATATATTTGTTGTTGGAATTAATAAATAAGATTTACTCTATAATTCACTTGAATTAAGTAATATTAAATTGTTTTGAAAGTTGCTATTCATTTTTATTTTCAACTCTATATTATTTATGAACAAGATCACACTTTCGTTTCTAAAATACATAAGTAAAAGTTTTTTAATTCATAAAAAGTACACCCACTTCAATAAAAAACAAATTATGCGTCACTATAAATTTTGAGGGTTGCCCTTGGTTTTTCTGAGATCCCATCATCAGATCCTGACTTGGTGCCAATGGGACCACCTGGGAAGTATACCTTTTAAACAAAAAAAGAATTTCTCGAATCGGTCCAGGCGTCTTTGAGTAATCGGGTAACATACATAAAAAAAAAGATTCTGACGAATTGTTAACCTCCTCCTTTTTTTTGAAGTTGGTTAAAAATAACATTGAATAAGCTACAGTGAGCAAATCTCAAAAAATATGTCGGATTCCAAGAATTTCCTTTTTAGAAGTAAGTTAACTTTATAAGAGACTAGCTGTTGCTCGCGGCTCCGCCCGCGTGGAGGTCATGTTTGGGAGAAAAAGTATACAATACAAAATACCAATATTCATGCGCTTAACTTAAAAATGACGGATTTTCATACAAACTTTCATTCCCTATTTTACCCCCTTAGGGGCGGAATTTCCAAAAATCCTGAAACATATATTTTTTATTTTTAACTAAAATGCCAAATACTAATTTTCATGAATTTAACTTCAAAAATGACGGATTTTCATACAAACTTTCATCCCCTATTTTACCCCCTTAGGGGTGGTATTTCCAAAAACCCTTCCTTAGTGGATGCCTCCGTGATAAAAGGTACCTACTGTCAAAATTTCAAGTCTCTAACCCCAGCCGTTTAGGCTGTGCGTTGATCGATCAGTCAGTCAGTCAGTCAGTCAGTCAATTTCTTCTTTTATATATACAGACTAAGAATTTTATAAGGGTTCTCAATTTATAATAAAAAAATTAAATGGATGGTACTGGTTTATAATCCAAATTGTCTTTAAAACTATTAATTGTATTCACTTAAATAATTTTTATGACATCCTTAACAAATGAGTCTAACTTTATTTACAATTTCCCCCGAAAAAAATAACTAAGTACTAAAAAAAGAAGAAAAACTAGAAAAACGCTACTTGTGCGCCTAAAACTCCCGCCTCGGCCGTTTTGTTATGGTGCGATCAGTATTCAAATTGTCAAGGTTAATGGCGCAGAGCATATTTCTAAAGTGGTTAAAAAGTGAATTAAGAAACATATTATTAATACGTATTTTCAAAATCAGAAGCCACTTTTCAAATCTATATCGTCATTAATATCGCAAAAAAGTTACGACTCGTTTTCCCGCCCAAACCGCTGTCAAAAGGTGTGACGCGTCAACGTATTGTCGTTAGGGGGCGCACGGCGCGGTTATCGGCGCTCGCGGGATTTATAATGTGTGAATAATGCGGCCGCAGGTTAAATACGTCGTCTGACAATACATAAATTATTAACCAGGGATGGGACAATACGTGAAATACGGAATTCGATTATATTTCTTATCAAAGCATTTGTCTTTGTTGGTATTGGGCATATTGTAGCCAGCATTGAATGTTACTAATTAAAGGAGTTATTTTTTATGCAAATCTTTAAAACATTAATTATGATTTTAAGTTAACGAACGCGGTCCTATTAGACTACAACTTAATAATAATTAGTCCACTTTGTGAAGATGAAGAAAGTTTAGTTAGTAGTGCCAGTTCTGTCTTTACCACAAATGGACCAGCGTCTAACACGAACTAGGTAGTATATTAATACTACACATAATTCGTCGCACAAAAACGTACCCCCAGTATTTTTACTGTATCTATTATTGATAGAAGCCAATTTTTATGAATAGCTCTGATGACAGGATACCATAATTTATTATTTATTATTATTTATATTATATTTATATATACTTATTATGTTTATATGTGTAAGTTTTATTATGTTATAGTATATATTAATATCTATTAATATATTCTTCCAACGTAGAATTCTATTTTAGCACCTACCTTCTTGTATCTCTGCACTACCTCTGGTTGACTGGCAGAGAATGTAAGTCCGCCTTTACTTAAATGTATAAAGTGTGTTAAATAAATAAATAAATAAATAATGTTTTAGGTACATTCGGCTTCTTGAGTTGTTAATGTTCGCATGATTAAAAAAATACATAAAATACCTCCTTATTGTAGTAATGCATACTTTGCCTACAACTTTCTATGGAAAAAGTGTACCTATAATTTAAATTGATACTCCTCCCTTTTCTATTTAATTTATTTTCTTGTGAGATATTGAAATGTTATAAGATTTTTTTTATGGTACGGCAATGTGACCATAGTGCACCTGAAGGTAAGCGCAGTGTCGTCTAGGTAGAGTATCAAGTGGCGAGAGATCGCTACTCGGCACAGTTATGCCGACCTAGCAGTAGCTAGCGAGTAGCTCGTTCACACTACGCCTTAAGGATTCAGAATTATAGGAATTTAAGGTAAAACCTGTAAACTTAAAAATATTGTATTACCAATCCCGCATCCCGCAGTCTCGTGCGCATCCCTAAAGTGGCAAGGTGCGTGCCCCGTCTTCGTTCAGACGTTAGATAACTATTTTCTTGTTTATCGGAATGGAAAGGTCCGTTTTTGTGCGCGACAATGGCGACGCGAGCGGGGGCGGGGGTGCGGACGGCGGGGTGCGGGGTAAACTTATACTTCGCACAATCATTTGTTATTTTGTTCTCGCTTTTATTTGGTTGTTACAACTTTTATGTAGTTGAATGAAAATTTATTATGTTTGTTGCAGTCCTAATGAAGTATGTTATTTAATTTTGTCATATATTTACGTAACATAATGTATGAATTTTTTATAATGATATGCCTTTTCATATTGCCGGGATGAATTAAACATTGTTACCACTTTATTTATATAATATATTTTTAGGGGATGTAATATTATATAACCGAAGTTGCAAGGCAAAAATATGCATTTTTTTTATTTATTTTTTATCCTAGCACGGAAAAGTGACCGCACTTCACCTGATGGTAAGCGCAGTACGGTCCAATTAGAGTATCGAGTAGCGAGAGACGATCTATCCCCCGCTACTCAACACAATCATGCCGGCCTGCTCCTTCACACTACGCCATGGGCAAGAAGGTGAAGAAGCGGTCGAGGGTCTATTGTCAGAGTACTCAGAAGGCCGCAAAATGGCCAACATTGTACCCCAACACTAGACCCCCAAAAAACTGGATGTACACTAGCTGATCCCGGAACGCGACACACTTGCGTGTGCCACTATGGCGGGTTTTTCGCCCTGTGTATGGTGGTCGCTATCCGGGCGGATATGAATGTCCTACCACCAGCATGAATGCAAATGAAAATAAAGTGGTAGTGGTAATTATATTATAAACTCCATACATCTATTTACTTAAAAAATATATCAAAGTTGCTAGTATGATATTGAATTATCGCTGAACTGGGTCCCTGAATTTCTCACATAGGAAAAGCAAAGCAAGGTTGCCACATATATATATTTTTTTTATTGCATAGTCCGACAAACGAGCCAGTGGGTCACCTGATGTTAAGTACTTAATCTCCACCGCCCATGAACATCCACAATACCGAAAGTATCATGTATGCGTTGTCGGCCTTAAAGGACAGGAATATGGATTAGGGAAAGGAAGGGGGAATCTGGGCCTCCGGATATCTCACTTACCATACGAAACGCGACAGTAAACTGTCACTTTACGTTGGTTTTCTTTGAGACAGTGGTACTACCCCGGTCGAGCCGGCCCATTCATGCTGTTGACAAATATGTCTTCAGCGTGGCTCTACCACTATACAACACTTACATATACATTGTTAATTTTATGCGAGGCAGATCTATCACTAGGGTATTTTCTACTGATTAAAGTATGACAGAATAAACTAGAAAAATGTACTTTATGGTTTCTCCATAAAATAAGTATTGTTATGATCTTTTTCGGAAATAATTTTTTGTTTGTTACTTATTTACTTATATAGGGACAAGAATTTCTCGAATCGGTCCAGGCGTAATCGGGGAACATATATTAAAAACAAGGATTCCGACGAATTGAGAAGCTCCTCCTTTTTGAAGTCGGTTAAAAAAAAATTTTGCACTGTTTGCACTTGCATTAATTAATACTAGTTGATGGATAAGCATTATATTATAAGTAATTATAATAAAAACAGTATGTTCGCCTACTATATATTTTTCTGCAACAGTATACAGTATGCAGATCCGAAAAACAGTATAACAAATATTACAGGACGTCGGCAACCCTAGGTGGCAACCCGATCCATACTGCAATGAAACCCGGCTTAATTATAGAAATTAAATTAAATTCGTCGATACCTTCAAAAAAGACCTGTCAATAAACTCAATACCATTCATCCTTTGCCAGCTCCCATTTTTTTGAACAAAGTACAAAAAACCATGGTACATTACAATGATAACTTACTTTATAATATACCAATATAAGCTGACCCGTGACTTTATGCCCAACCACATCTCCTCAGACTCAATTAGCTTGGCTACAAAATCCAACGTAAGATCACCTATTGATAGTATACATTTTGTAACGCACGGAAGATCAACTTAAAGTGGATCGTTATATTATTGGAAATATCCAATTTATAATGGCCGGATACAGTATAGTACATAATAGCTTTCAGAGGTCAATTAAAATTGGTAATAATACCAATTTAAGATGATCCTTTAATTGTATAACGTAAAAGGGTTCTGAGGGATCAGTTGAGATAGGCCAATGGTATCATTGCGACCGATCTGAAGATACGATCGGTACAGGATTCTCGGCATCGTTGTAAAATGTAATCCTTTTTGGATAGTGGCTCATAAACACCTAGTTAAAATACTTGAGGGCTTTTTTGTTCTTTTGTTAAAAATTTCGTCGGTCTACCAATAGCATAAGTTTTTGAGAGGTTCTCTACCACAATTCCTCTTATCGTTATATATATAATTCTACTGTACGTGTGTATGTCACTGAACTCCTCCTAAACGGCTGGACCGATTTGAATGAATTTTTTTGTATGCGTTTGGGGGCGTCCTGGATGGTTTAGATTCACAAATCAGCCCGACAGATGGCGCTGCAGTCGGTGTGGCGCTGCTTTTACGGGCAGGACGACGTCTGCTGGGCCCGCTAGTTTTATATACCGCTATAGATACTAGATGTTGCTCGCGGCTCCGCCCGCATGGAGGTTACTTTTGGAGGAAAAGATATACAAGCCATGGAGGCATCTTAAGCTATTACACCTTTCTATATTTTGCTATCTATGGGAAGAGTGCATTTTTCCTGGATAAAAAGTAGCCTATGTCATTTTCTGATCCCTAAACTACCGCTATGCAAAAAATCATGACGATCCCGTGCTCCGTGACAAACTGAACTATCCCACGGGGACTGTGCATGTTTCCGGGATAAAAAGTAGCCTATGTGCTATTCCAGACTATAATCTATCTCCATGCCAAATTTCAACCAGATCGGTTCAGCCGTTTTGGCGTGATTGAGTAACAAACATCCATCCATCTAAACATTCGCATTTATAATATTAGTAGGATTGAAAACCTGAACCGGATTCTGGTAATCAATAGTAGCTAAGAGAACCATCGCTATAGATTTGTAACAAAACACCAAACATTTGATCAGTGTCGTCTGAAAAGTGATTATTTTTTAAAGCACGGAACATTCCAAATCTTGATATATGAAACTTACATACATACATTAAACGAAAGAAAATGAAATAAACTGTATTTTATATTTAAAACACTATCTTCTCTACCTCATCGGAGCTTACTCGATGCCGCTCTACTGCAAAGTTGCATGTAAATATTTTATGGCCTTATTTATTTATTTATTTATTTATTTACTAATTAAGACACAAAACAGAATACAGCCAAGAAAACAATAAAAATACAAATTCACAAAAAATTACTAAACTAGACCATACTCCAAAGCATGTGTCCTGATCCAATTCAAACACATATGCTAGTGTGTCACCTACTCAAAATAAATATAGAATACTACAAAAAAACAAAAACTACAAAAATTAATAAATTTGATCGGAAACTAAAAGAAACATATAAATATAGATCCATATACGCACAAATGCAAAGACGACTACAAGAATTATTAAACAGTCTTATAACATACATATTTTTTTAATATCCGCAAAAAATCGAGGGAATCTGCCGTCCATGATATCGAGAGAACTATACAAGCTTGCCAACTCGTTATATAGACGACACATTCTAACAATAGGATTGTAGAAGGAGGTGTTATTTCTATACACATCAAGCGAGAAGATGTTAGGGTGACGTGTTCTAAATCGTATATTAAAATTAATTAAAGAGAGTAAGTCGGGTGAGTCTATGCGAGAATGAATAATTTTGTGGAGATAAACTAAATCGAAAACCTTACGTCTACAATCCAGTCTTTGGACTTTAAATCTAGCCAGTCTTTCATTGTAGCTTGTAACGCTACGCCCAAAACCACATCGATAACACAAGATTTTTAGACACCTATTCTGAATGCCCTCGAGGCGTTCAACGTGAACTGAGTAGTATGGAGACCATACAACTGATCCATATTCAAGCACAGATCTTACAAGGCTGTAGTAGAGCAAGATCATACTGCCGGGCTTTTTGAAAGGCTTACTGATACGAACAACAAATCCGAGTAGTTTGTATGCTTTAGTCACAATGTAGTTGTAGTGGTCCCGGAAAGTCAGCTCCTCATCAAAGATGATTCCAAGATCTCTGACGCTACCTTTGCGACCCAAAACGTGACCTCCTACCGTATATGGAAAAGAAATCTTGTTATGTTTTTTTGTAAAAGAGATGGTAAAGCATTTGTCTACGTTAAGCGACATTTTGTTAACAATACACCATTCATGTACTGTGTTCAAGTCATCTTGTAAACGCAAGGCATCATCAACAGAATCAACCTTTGTGTATATTTTTAAATCGTCCGCATAAAGCAAACAGGGGCAAGATAATTTTTCAATCAAATCATTAATAAAAATTACAAAAAATAGTGGACCCAAATGGGATCCTTGCGGAACTCCGGATGTAACCACTATTTCGGATGATAGAAAGCCCCTAACCGCTACCAACTGGCTCCTGAGTGAGAGATATGAACTTATCCAACGCAACAAATCTCCACTGATACCGAGAGAATTAAGCTTGTTACAAAGGAGTGGGTGGTTAACCTTATCAAAAGCTTTATGGAAATCAGTGTATATAGCATCCACTTGTTGACGTTCTGCGAAAGCAGAACATAAGTAGTTTTTGTAAATTAAAAGATTACTAATCGTAGATCTGCGGTTCACAAAGCCA
Source organism: Laothoe populi (assembly GCA_905220505.1). Classification (NCBI taxonomy): domain Eukaryota; kingdom Metazoa; phylum Arthropoda; class Insecta; order Lepidoptera; family Sphingidae; genus Laothoe; species Laothoe populi. The sequence continues at coordinate 3,607,805 of HG992146.1, read as the reverse complement.
TGCTGGCAGGTGGAGATATAAGTCGAGACGTGGTTGTAAATGTGATCATAAACAAGCGATTCGAATACCTTAGCAAACGATGAAAGAATACTAATTGGCCGATAATTAGCGCAAAGACATTTATCGCCAGACTTATAAATAGGAACTATGATGGCTTTCTTCCACAGACTTGGAAACACACCTGCCACAAGAGATTGGTTGAAAATGATATGCAATGGAGTAGAAAGTTCCTTGGCACATGTTTTTAGGAAATAAGGTGGAATCCCGTCCGGTCCAGCGCCTTTTTTGCCATCGAGACCCTTAAGCTTACACAATATATCCCTTTCCGCAACAAAGACTTTTGTCAACGAATGATTAGAGCAGTCGTTAGCCACATCCGAATAGTTAATATTAGCTGTAGATTTATCAAAAACTGAACCAAAGAAAGTGGAAAACATATCACAGACTTCCTTGTTATCCGACGCAACAATATTACCTAATCGCATAGAATGAGGAATTGAGCAACTTGAGCGTTTACTATTTACAAAACTCCAGAAAGGTTTAATATCTTTAGCTAGACCATTCTCAACACTGGAAATAAATGTATCCAAACATTCCTTCAGAAGAACTTTGCTACGAGATCTTAGCAGGTTAAAAGTATCATAATCTCGAGGATTATTGAACTTTTTAAATCTTTTGTGGAATTTTCTTTTCTCCTCCAAACAACGACGCAAAGATGAATTAAACCAAAAAGGATAATTCTGAGAGCCTTTTTTTGAAAGCTTAGCGTACTGTCCAATGACGTCTTTGATTAAATTGTAGAATTTCTGAACACACATTTCAATGTCCGGTTCAGATAACAGTTCATTATGCCAGTCTATTTTACTTAATGCCGATTTCAAAGCGGAATAATCACACTTGTAAAAGTTATATCTGTGGATTTCATTTGGTTTACGCATTTTAAAGCAGCAAGTATTAGGAATATCAATTAAAATAGGAGGATGGTGAAGGTCTATTTTGCTAAGCGCTGCCACATCATATACCTTCATAGTACTTAAAGTAGACAAAATTAAATCAAGATAACGACCATTAGTATTGGGAATGTTATTAAATTGCAGTAAATTACAAAGGGACATAAAATCCAATAATTGAACTGACTCTTGACTACGCACTACATCAGCCATAACGTTACAAGTGTTTGGATGTTGCACCCATGTTATATAAGGAGTGTTAAAGTCACCGATTAGGATAAAGTCGTTCTTTTCGTCCGAATTTAATATAACACTTTGTACATGACTGTAAAACTTTGAACGAGTACTAATGTCTGTGTCAGGGGGTATATAACAAACACATATATTCATTGAGGATACATCGCTACCTGTGGAATGAACAGTGACCCAAACATCCTCCGCTCCACTTTCCCAAGATGATCTTCTGAAAACATTAAGAGTTTTTTTAATTGCGATAAGAACACCACCTCCCTCAGATTTAGAACTACAAGTATTACAACGGTCACGACGGAATACATTATATCTCTCATCGAACAGCTCATTATCAGAAATACCATTGACAAGATTCGTTTCGGATAAACAAATGATATCGTAATTACAAGTGAGCATACTAGTGTAAAATTCATTCACTTTAGAGCGAAGACGGTTAACATTTTGATAATAAATATACATAACAAAATAATATAATATACCAGATAACATAATTTACGTTATAAAAAAAAATACCATGCAAATTAAAGTTTAAATTATTATAAAACTTAGACTTAAACAAGTCGCTATGGGTTGCTATAGCAACCAGTTCACATAAACCTGTTTTTTTTTATTTATCATAGTCCGACAAACGAGCCAGTGGGTCACCTGATGTTAAGTGATCTCCACCGTCCATGAACATCCACAATACCGAAAGTATCACGTATGCGCTGTCGGCCTTAAAGGACAGGAATAGGGATTAGGGAAGGGAAGGGTGAATCTGGGCCTCCGGATATCTCACTTACCATACGAAACGCGACAGTGAACTGTCACTTTACGTTGGTTTTCTGTGAGACAGTGGTACTACCCCGGTCGAGCCGGCCCATTCATGCTGTAGACAAATATGTCAACAGCGTGGCTCTACAACTTTTAACGCTAGTCCACGATTTAAAATAAGACCACTTACGATCCATATATTTTTATTGCGAGAGTATGGCGAAGGAGAATTGCCGAGACATATATCGCAAATTCGATACCTACGTTTTTAAAATATGTATGTATTCATTGTTCATTCATGCTAGCTTTAACGAAACCTTCTTAAGAAAATCTGCATACCTGGTAAATCTTTAGAAGAGCTTTGAAGGTATGTGAAATCTGTCTACCACTCTCATTAGTAGATTAGGCCTTTACCCAACTGTGGGACGTATAACGTATACGTTTAAAGGTTTTATAATATTTCTATTATAATTTAAAATAAATACTCCATCACTAAGATGAGTATATTTTAAATTGACATTAAGATTTTTCTTCCCGATTAGGAGATTAGAAGTCGCCTAGCAGGCCTCCTACATCGAGCCGGCATTTCCTAAAATTACTTCTAATAACATCATTACCTTCCATTTTATGAAGCCCATTCGCTTATCTGTCCCACTGAGATACAAACAAACATACAGACGGACAGATACCGCTAGGGCAGACATTTTTCTTCTTTCGACCCCGATTCTTGATGCTTTCGATATTTTCTTGACCACAAGTATATCTGTCTCTGTCATTATTATTTCGTTATATTTATAAGAGTGAAAGAGATACTTGTTTTGAGGATGGGACTCGAATGTCGAGTGATCAAGAATAAGGTAGGTTTTAATTTACGACCACCAATTAGGAGAGCGCGATACAATCAGTTTTTTGTAATTGTGCATTCTGGATACGGAATGCGTGGAGCTGTTAGCCGACCGTGACGATTTATGGTGGAAATTATTTTTAAATGACGATAAATTTCATTTTATAAATAATGACGAATCTCAGAAATGAAGAAATTTTTATATCTTTTACGTATTTTTTTTTATGAACGTATAACTTTATGAAAATTGGTAATTTTTGCTGTTTCACTACTGGCCTTCTTTAATAATGGGATGGGTTATTCCCCTATGCTGACCAAATCTAGATTGGTAGACTTCATATGTCTTTGAAACCCAAAGCGCATCGCTAGAGACCAGTTGGTCCAATTTAATTATTATCTGTTTTTAATTAATCTCAATTAGGTTTACAGAAAAGGAAACTTTAGAAAAGTTGTTTGGTAATTCGGGTATTGATACGAGTTTTTTTGGCATTCCAGTATTCCACGTATTCACGCATGAAAAGCAATAAATAGCATTTGTTTTTGGTGATTTTATTCACATAGCCCGATTAATAGCGCCGCAACCATATGTACTGCCATATATGCTTGGTTGCCTAAAGTTATAGATGCCATGTGCAATATAGCTCTGTAGTATTATATTGAAACCCACTATTAAGCTTGATATTGCTTGAGGAACTCTTTTTTCTTCGCTTTTTCATTATAGTGGTAGAGCCACGCTGAAAACATATTTGTCTACAGCATAAATGGGCCGGCTCGAACGGGGTAGTACCACTGTCTCACAGAAAACCAACGTAAAGTGACAGTTTACTGTCGCGTTTCGTATGGTAAGTGTGATATCCGGAGGCCCAGATTCCCCCTTCCCTTCCCTAATCCGTATTCCTGTCCTTTAAGGCCGACAGCACATACATTACTTCGATATTGTGGATGTTGACCCACTGGCTCGTTTGTCGGACAATGCTATAAAAATAAAAATAGTAATCAAATTAAGAAAAACTTGAATTACTTCCACGTCCTATGGTATTCAATAATATTTGAACCATTCCATTCCTTGTTCTAAGAACTTTATCTGTTTCTAACACCGGTTGGAGAATGCGCTTTTATTTATTTCATTTATTACCCATTTATTTTATAGTTTTTTGGTATGGAGACGTTTACACCGCGCCTCCTCTGACGTCTCTATTAATTGTACACGCTCATTATGGGGGACAGTTTTCGTTATGGTCACATTATAAAGTAATTAATATATTTCTTCTGAGATTCTTATAATAAAAGTCAAAATGGTAATTCCGACGGAAATATAATTTAATATTATTATTTGTTGTTTGAAAATATATTTTTCGAATGGGCGCTGTTAACTAAATTAACCGACAGTATTTAATGTAACATATTTTATGGGTAACCTATTTAATATTTTTTTTACATATAAAAACACACACAACAAAAAGCAACATCAAAAGATGTCGCTACAAACATGCACAGGTATCTTTTACACAAATATATACACATTAAATTATTTTGAAAATGGAATTTCTCGATTTGGTTTTAACGCAATAACAGATTACAATACAGGTGAATGGATGAATGAGATCGACACATGATGCTGACACTTTACAAACCTTTCGTCGCATCGGCAGTGCATCAACGTGTTCACTCGCCAGTTGTAGAGTCCGAATTTCTTCTCCATGCCGCCGATCCAGAACGGACACCGCAGGTCGTGCACTCGGCAGCACCTGTCCGTCCGCGTGTAACCACCCAGCTGCGAATATCTCGTCGCAGAAAAACCTTTCCCACACCATTTGGTGCCGGGCACTCTCAGTAACTCCATGGCATCTCTCTTCGGTCTGTCGATTGTTATATTTTTTACATTCACGGCAAAGACAATACAATGCCGGAATGCGACGACCTCTTCCGATTTAATTCGCCTACGCATCGCTAAATAGACCACCGGAGGTTTTATGATTTAAAAATAATAAATAAAATGTGGCGCGTTGTAAATCGCTCATAGATCTCGAAATGTGCTATAAAGTTGCGATAGATCGATAGACGCGTACAAGACTGAACGATCCATACATCACAGCGCTTTATGGCTTTATTGCCAGCTGCTTTAAGGTAATATGTGTGTGTACAAGATTTTAATTGGCAGGAGGGAGGCATGTTGTTTTTTTAAGCTCTCCATTGATGTGATTTCCACAGTTACAATATTTTTTCATTTATTTATATTTAGTGCCAGATGCATTTTGTTCCAGTTAATCTTTTATGTTTTGTGCTTTGAATTTTTAAATAAATAATTTAAGATTTTAGTTATAGAGAATTTTAATGTCTGTAATGCCTTTTCAAATAAAAAATCCCTAATGGTTTCTTAAGTTAACGCAAATATTATACAAACTAATTTTGCTTTATTTTATTTGATTTTTTTTATTTAAAAAATAACTAACAAAAGACGTTAGGCTGTAATGATCAATACTAAAAAGGACATATTTTTGTGTCCATACGAGGAACTAGAAACACTATTACATATTTTTTGTAGAGATTATGCAGTAGTAAAACTGATTCAATAAAAATAGTCGCACGAAGTTCTCCAGGCACGAGATAAACTTTATGACATAACTGTATAATTAGAGGTCCTGATATATATTTTGTATTAATTATTAATTTAATAGGAATACTGTACATAAATAAACATAAAAAACTTCCATGTATTTTTTTGTCATTGATTTTAAATACTGGTTTATATTTAGAATATCTTCATATAACATCCTTAACACACGACGCCATTATTGACATAAAGTAAAACTTAAGTAGCCCATTTTTTTTAATACTGAATTTAATAATGTATATTTACAGATCCACCACCAAAACACACGTCACTCTAAAAACCAAACCAACCCGAAAACTTACAAGAATATATTCGTAACTAATGTATTAATGAGAACATAAATATTATTGTGATATGAAATCATTTAGTTATGTGGGTGATGATGTGTGATTAAATATATTACAGTGATGTAAGTGCAATTCTGTGAGATAATCAATAACTTTCAAATATTTTTCAGCGTCTTCGTCACTGGCAGATGTCTTCAGTACACGAGCCGTAAAACTAAACCCAAAAAACACAGCCCTGGCCAAAACATAGTTCAATAACAAAAAAAAACAACGAAACAAACCTCCTATCGCATCGACAATGCGAGATTGTGTACGGCCTAAAGTTGAAATAGCCGAACTTTCGGCGGAATTGACCGATATTCACTCGGCAATTGTCGTGCGCTCTACAGCACCTGTCTTCCTTCCTATCGATGCCCAATTCGTTGTACTCTTCAGCCAGCTGACCCGCGCCGCACCATTTGGTCCCTGGCAGTATGAAATTCTCCCTGAATGATCTTCGCGACCTGTCGTTTGGTTTTTTAACGTTAAAACTAGCGATATGATGAGAAAATCCAAAATACTTTTTTTTAAATAGGCAGTGTTTTTTTCGTGTTGAAAGTACTAGGAAGATGTCTGTAGCGTATGAATTTATAATGTTAAGGACGGAAACTTGGTGGACAATACATAGTACTGTAGGATGTTGTCCATTTCAGTTTATGGTCATGATTATGAATTGAATGATTAATTATATAATCTTTAATGACTAGAGAAGACTCCCTAATGGACTAATCTGTTGTTGTTAGTACACATTATCCTACTATTCGATACAGAATCCTGTCGTAGTAAAACTTCTATATCAGCGATATCAGCAGAAGGCGAGTAAATAATTAATACATAAAAAGTACACCGACTTCAATAAAAAACAAATTATGCGTCACTATAAAATTTGAGTGTTGCCCTTGATTTTTCTGAGATCCCATCATCAGATCCTGACTTGGTGCCAATGGGACCACCTGGAAAGTATACCCTTTCAAACAAAAAAAGAATTTCTCGAATTGGTCCAGGCGTCATCGAGTAATCGGGTAACATACTTAAAAAAAAAGTTTCCGACGAATTGTTAACCTCCTCCTTTTTTGAAGTTGGTTAATAAAAAAATGAACGCGTTTCTGTCTTTTATCTATGTTTCGATGAGACAGGATATTTAATTTTTCTGTAACTACACCCTTTATTATAGTTGCATTACAGAGCATACGAGGTATAACCAGTATCTAGTAAGTACACAGTCAGGTCATAAGTATTGTCACACAGTAAAAACTTTTATTTTAGAATGCTGGCCACAAAAAAGTTTATTGAATTCGAATTTCAAATTGTTCATGAAAATAAAAATGTATACTTTTTAGAATTTTACTCATTTTTAAATATGGAGTGGACGCTGAAAGAAGACCGTGTTGCAGTAATTGCGTTGCATCGTTGCGGTTACGCGCCAATTAAAATTTGTGACATACTGAAAAATTTGAATATAACCAAAAGATTCGTTTATCGTACCATCAAACGATACAATGAAGACTCTAGTGTAGATGACAGGTCAAGAAGTGGTCGCCCTCGGTCTGTTAGGACTCCAGCAGTGATAAAAGCTGTGAAGGCGCGAATTCAAAGAAATCCCAAACGTAAAGCAGAAACTGTTGGCCCTTCAGATGGGGTTAAGCAGAACCACGGTGAAAAGGGTGTTAAATGAAGACTTAGGGCTTCGGGCATATCGAAGAAAAACAGGACATCGTTTGAATGCTCGTCTAATGGACCTGAGACTGAAGAGATGCCGCGCTTTGTTGAAGCGGTACGCGGGAAAAAAATATCGGGAAATTCTTTTTTCTGATAAAAAAATTTTTACCGTAGAAGAGAGCTACAACAAACAAAATGATAAGGTGTACGCACACAGTAGTGAAGAAGCGAGCAACCGTATTCCGCGTGTCTAACGAGGTCATTTTCCATCCTCGCTCATGGTATGGTTGGGAGTTTCTTATTGGGGCTCAACAGAGGTACATTTTTGTGAGAAAGGTGTAAAAACGAATGCAGTTGTGTATCAAAATACAGTCCTGACGAACCTTGTGGAACCTGTTTCTCATACCATGTTCAATGACAGGCACTGGGTATTCCAACAAGATTCGGCGCCAGCTCATAGAGCGAAGAGCACACAAGACTGGCTGGCGGCGCGTGAAATCGACTTCATCCGGCACGAAGACTGGCCCTCCTCCAGTCCAGATTTGAATCCGTTAGATTACAAGATATGGCAACACTTGGAGGAAAAGGCGTGCTCAAAGGCTCATCCCAATTTGGAGTCACTCAAGACATCCTTGATTAGGGCAGCCGCCGATATTGACATGGACCTCGTTCGTGCTGCGATAGACAACTGGCCGCGCAGATTGAAGGCCTGTATTCAAAATCACGGAGGTCATTTTGAATAAACTTTAGTGTCATAAGAATCTATTTTTGTTAAGTTCATTTTGGTATATAAATGGTTACCTAATGAGTAAACTTGTTTCAATTATTTTATATTAAACATGTGACAGAATTTATGACCTGAGTAGGTATATTTGCGTACTGAAGCAAAAAACCTTTTAGCTCACAATATAAAATAAACATGTGTAATTTATATACAACTATTTAGCTATGAAATGTGTTATAGAAGTTTTACTTAAATTAAACTTCACTTAGTAAAGAATTTTAGATATTATGTTTTTTTTTTTATTCTGGCGCGGCAAAGTGACCACACTGCACCTGATGGTAAGCGCAGTGCCGTCCAGATAGAGTATCAAGTAGCGAGAGACAGTCTATCCCCCGCTGTTCAACACAATCATGCCGGCCTGCTGTTTAGCTTCTTCACATTACGCCTAAAGGACCCAGGATCATAGGAGGGAGGGAACACGGTAGCTGGCAAACTGTTCTACAGCTTGATGGTGCGGCAAAAATACGAGTGTGCGAACCTCTTGGTTCGGGCCGGGGTAGTAGACACCACGAAGCTGTGGCTCCGCAAGCCAGTACGCGTGGTTCTGGTATGGAAGGAATGTTGTAACAGACTTAAAAAAAAGGAGGAGGTACTCTTTTTTTTCTATGTATGTTACCCGATTACTCGAAGATGCCTGGACGGATTCGAGAAATTCTTTTTTTGTTATAAGGGTATACTTTCCAGGTGGTCCCATTGGTACCAAGTCAGGATTTGATAATGGGATCTCAGAAAAATCGAGGGAAAATCCTTAAAATTTTTATAGAGACACATAATTTGTTTTTCATTGAAGTCGGTGTCCTTTTTATGAATTAAAAAAACTTTTACTTATTATAAAAAGATATGTTATAATACAGTACTGATGATATTTTCACAAAATATCATACATTAATTGATTTCAGAACAGATGATTGAATAGTTAACAAACAATGACTGGCTGATAAAGAAAATGAATGATTAATTACGGGAGGTGCAACATTTTTAAGTGTTAGTGATTACTCATGAATGATCTACACTACCATAAATTCATTTAATATAAGTCAATCTTACTTTACTGACGTGCAAGCAGTAATAAATAAGAAACGTGTGTTCGATTTGGAATAACTTAAATATATTTTTATTTCAAGACAAATTGTAAGGAAAGAAGAGGTCGTTTCATTCCCGGACGTATACATCTTGCAATTTGATGAAGTGACAGAACCCAAAGAAAAATATTAAAAAGGTTTTACTATTTTAACAATTTATCATATTAAACTACAGCAGTAAACTACCACGACCAATAGGAAAGTTTGTCAAAGATAACCGTTCCAATCAGGTCCCAGAATCAGTGATTGATGTTTATGAAGAATACTTTAACAAAATATGCTCTTAACAAAATATTTTTTTTTGGTTCGTGTCGTTAGGAAACAATGCAAAGGCAGTGACAAGTTTCATATTGTAAAGAAGATTGCAATAGAATATTCTCGACGAATATTTTTGTTTGAAGAAAACAAGTAAGATTTGTCATGCATTTTATTTTAAATATAAAAACGCACATCTATGTAAAGAATTTCTAACCTAAAATAACGCGTGTTGTACTCAATTTTTTTTTTTTTTTTTTTATCCTAGCACGGCAAAGTGACCGCACTTCACCTGATGGTAAGCGCAGTACGGTCCAATTAGAGTATCGAGTAGCGAGAGACGATCTATCCCCCGCTACTGAACACAATCATGCCGGCCTGCTCCTTCACACTACGCCATGGGCAAGAAGGTGAAGAAGCGGTCGAGAGTCTATTGTCAGGGTACTCAGAAGGCCGCAAAATGGCCAAACATTGTACCCCAACTCTAGACCCCCAAAAAACCGGATGTACACTGGCTGATCCCGGAACGCGACAGACTTGCGTGTGCCACTATGGCGGGTTTTTCACCCTGTGTACGGTGGTTGCTATCCGGGCGGATATGAATATCCTACCACCAGCTAAAATTAGAATATTACGGAATATAAAATTGGATAGTGTGAGAAAGGAGCACATTAAATTTATTTAAACCTGATAAATAATTATGAACGTTAAATTGGCTTATATTTTTTCCTTCTCCAAATTCTAGAATATCAAAAATTTGCCCTGTTAATTATATTACATTCTTGTAACTCATTCTATAAGCGCTAACCTGCTTTTTAATCAGTCTTATGATTCAGTGCTCGGAACAAATGGCGTTTCACTTGGAAACTGTACAGTTTTTGTACTCTTCAAGTGTAATGCAGAAGGATGGAAACTAAGCAATTAATATTTTCCTATTTTAAAATTCGATGTATACACCAAACTAAAAGAATACATACCTAGTCATAGAGATTTCTGATACTTTATTCTGGTTCTCTGCAAAGTATTTTAATTCTTCATGTCTTCTTAAACACTCCATCTTCAACTTGTTGTAATCCAACCAAACAGCGACATCTGGTGGCAGCGTGTCACCATTTTTCAGCAACTTTATGCTGACGTTCTGGTAGTTACGAAAAAACTTTTCACCTTCAATATTATTTGGGCGTCTTTGTAATACATAACTCTCTTCGTCTAGAGCTAATTTTAATTCTTTTCTTAAGGTTTTTAGGAAGTTGCGTGCCGATTTTGTTTGTGTGATGTATTCGCAGTCCTGTATATCACCATTTTGTGAGTATATTACTTGGACAAGATGGCGGCCGTCGGTTAGTTGACGAAGTTTTATGCCGAGTCTGTAACAATAAAAAAATAAAATTAGTTTTCAATGGCGGTAATATGTATGTAGACAGTTATTGCATTCCTCGAATTCTTTTTTACCTCAATAGGCTTGCGTTTGACCACTATCTCGCCTGATGGTAAGTGATGATGTGGTCTACGGTGGAGTACGTTTGCCTAGAAGATATCTATTCACTCTTGACTTGAAAATACCCAGGTTATAATGTATCTAAATAATTATATTTGATGTATTTAAAGACTTTAATGTAATTGTTGTTTCTTAAAAGTGTTGCACAATCAGCATCTAGTTTTAATCATTTTTGTGGTTGTAGATAACACACATATGTAGTATACAGTTGTGTGTGTCTAATTAGAGCTGGAAATTATAGTTACTTACTATGTTTCTGCTCGGTATTTTTACATTAATCAGTGTTAAGCAAAAAAGCAGCGATAGCCTAGTTGGTTGCGGTACGGACTGTCAAGACGAAAGTCGTAGGTTCGAAACCCAAGTGGCATACACCTCTGACTTTTCTAAAGTTATGTGTGTATTAAAATGTTAATTATCGCTTGCTTTTACGGTGAAGGAAAACATCGTGAGGAAACCTGCATATCTGAGAGTTTTTCGAAGGTATGTGAAGTCTACCAACCCGCATTAGGCCAGCGTAGTGGACTAAGGCCTAACCCCTCTCATTAGTAGAGGAGGCCCGTGCCCAGCAGTGGGACAATGTTTAATACAGGGCTAGTAGTATTATTTTATTATTATATATACAGTGTTAAGTAGCACATGTTTATAGTGACACTTGCAATAATTAAAGGATTTTTATCTTGTGACTACGTTATAAGTTAAACCTATTTAGCTCATTATTTCCGAATTTCCTACATTGGTATGAAATGAATGAAATTCGCTGTATTTCTATTCAATTGACTTAATTGCGAGAAAAAGATAGTAAAATATTCCAGAGACTCTCTGGGCTTCAGTAGCTGAACCCTGAATTTATGCCAAATATTTACTATAGGTAAACGAAGTTACCTAATTTATTTTTTCACGTTGAGGGCTGAGAGGCTGAATGTCTTCTTGTAAATCAAATATATAACATTTTTTATGAAATATATTAAAATACTTGTTACAAAACGTGAATTAATGATACATTTCACAATAAATGACATATTTAATGCAAATGAACATAAATTTTGTGCTAGTTTATAATAAATATATATAGTACGATCCGGTGCAATGTTAAGTTTGGACGATTCCTACTTCTTTTGACGCCGCAACCAATAATATTACAATTAGGCATGTTTTCACAATCACAGTTCACGTATTTTTAAGTAATTTATCTATGTTACCGTTATAAATTTAATATAATTACCAAAATATTATTACAATAAAATGTGTTGACAGTTGCCATGTAAACAATCGCGCACAAAAAATGGATGATAACCTGCCGCAACGAAGTATTTTCAAAGAATTATACAGTAAAAGTTGTCAGTACGTTATAAAATAAAATATAGCTATTCTTTTTTACTTACATAAATGTATATTGGCTTTATAGAGATGGCACTATGTTTATGTATACAATATTGAATCATTATATATTTGTATAACCTACTGATTCTATAGCTTTTTTTTTTTTTATCCTAGCACGGCAAAGTGACCGCACTTCACCTGATGGTAAGCGCAGTACGGTCCAATTAGAGTATCGAGTAGCGAGAGACGATCTATCCCCGCAACTCAACACAATCATGCCGGCCTGCTCCTTCACACTACGCCATGGGCAAGAAGGTGAAGAAGCGGTCGAGGGTCTATTGTCAGAGAACTCAGAAGGCCGCAAAATGGCCAACATTATACCCCAATTCTAGACCCCCAAAAAAACCGGATGTACACTGGCTGATCCCGGAACGCGACACACTTGCGTGTGCCACTATGGCGGGTTTTTCACCCTGTGTACGGTGGTCGCTATCCGGGCGGATATGAATATCCTACCACCAGCTAAACACTTCAAGCCTTTGTATAGGTTTATTTCGTCATTGCCAGAAACGAACGTAATGTATGGTTTATTTCATTTACACCTTAACAAGTTACAAGTACATTCATATGTCTAAACAAACAAAAACTCATTTTGGCATTTCTAATAATTAGATATTAGATTTATCACGTAACAAGGAACGCCTCATCCGTGTTCCGCTGAAGACTAACTATAAAGATAAATTAACATAACGGTTCAATGAGTCATTTCTGTATCATAGATAATGTATTAAAACGGGTCTTAGTGTATTCATATTGCAAAGAAACATTTATATAACAAGTTTATCTGTATTGCCTCGGTTGCCTAGTCTGTTTTCATCCATACGTTCATAAGAGGTGGCATTTTAATCCTGAGCAACTCTCACGTGAATTTTTATCATATAAAAAATCACATATTTTATTAGGTAGAACCTAGAACCTAGACTTAACTAACTAAATCAACGATCAAAGCAATATATTAATTATATTGTAGAATTATAAGCAATATCGTAGATTTTTACAATATTTACTGTGTTAAGTCTGAATAAACCGAAAGCATAAGACCACCTAAATGTGAGAACTTCTTGTAAGAAGTTTATGTCTTAGAAAATTTGACCAAAAAAAAATTTATTTATGTCGAAATTGAATATAAGAATAATAAATAACACCCAACAGTCACACACATAGTCCTGATTCCACACTAAGATATGATTCTTGTGTCTGGGGAATCAGGGACTACAAGAGACTTTCGGTCTCACAACACCCAAACCCGACACAAGTATCTGTCTGTCACACAAACATTTGTCCCGTTGTGGGAATCAAACCCACGGTCTCTTGTTTCACAGCCGGCTATTTGCCTACTGCGCCACGGAGGCTGTCAATCCGAATTTCCGAAAAAGCGAACAATGTCACTCACTAAGCACTACTCGTTTCCGTATTATGAAGAAGGTGATTTGTCAATGAATTGTATACAATGCACCCATCCATAGTCTACAAGTCTACTAGCAACATGACATGTGATGTTAAAACAAATTTTAATACATTTGTGCATAGGGGATGGATGGGTTTTAATGTGTGAAGGATATCGGTTACTGAGCACCCCTCAGCCGCTGCGGCGCGCCGTTGTGCCGACACGCGCCGATTCGTTTAGTTAAACCAGGGGATAGTGTTATGTGGGATGCTAACATGTACCAAATAAAGTTTAATATCATCATCATTTAGCTGCAAAGTGATATTTCCGCGCTTAGCGTATTCTACCGTCTGTATCATGGCGAATGCTCTGAAGAATTGTTTGTTTGATCTTATCCCATCCTCTCCCTTCCACACCAGAACCACGCGCACTGACTTGCGGAGCCACAGCTTCGTGGTGTCTACTACCAAGGCCCGAACCAAGAGGTTTGCAAACTCGTATTTTTGCCGCACCATCAAGCTGTGGAACAGTTTGCCAGCTACCGTGTTGCCTCTTTCCTATGATCCTAGGTCCTTTAGGCGTAGTGTGAAGAAGCTAAACAGCAGGCCGGCATGATTGTGTTGAGTAGCGAGGGATAGACTATCTCCGCTACTTGATACTCTATCTGGACGGCACTGCGCTTACCATCTGGTGCAGTGTAGTCACTTTGCCGTGCCAGAATAAAAAAAAACATCTTCTGTCTTTGGAAGTCCTCCGCTAAAGATTTCCAGATCAACCTGTCATTCAGGTCGCTGGAACTCGCTCAATGTTTAATATGCAATACCGTATTTTATTAAAATAAATTATCAGTGAACTACGAAATCGTTAATGGTTTAGGGTTGTGAAATAAGATTTTTGTAAGTCTTACAGGTTCTTTGGTTAATATATTGAAACACTGAAATACTAATCTTGCCGTAGGTATCAGCATCGTGGTGGCCTTAGACCTAACCCATATCATTAGTAGAGGAGGATCGTGCCCAGTAGGGTAACTATCGCTTGCTTTAAATATGAAGGCAAACATCTTGAAGAAACCTGCATACCTAAGAATTCTCATAAGAATTTCAAAGATATGTGGAGTCTACCAACCCACATTAGGCAGCATGGTGGGTTAAGGCCTAATCCTTTTCATTAATAGAGGGCCTCCAGCAGTGAGACTAGTTTAATACAGGGTTAGTATTATATTACTCACTTGTTATTTTTTATAATCCATGGAGGCATATTAAGCTATTACACCTTTCCATATTTTGCTATCCCATAGGAAGCGTACATTTTTTCGGGATAAAAAGAAGCCTATGTCATTTTCTGATCCTTAAACTACCACTATGCAAAAAAACATGTCAATCCCTTGCCCTTTGAGAAACTAAATTATCCCACAGGAACTGTACATTCCGGGATAAAGAGTAGCCTATGAGCTATTCTAGACTTTAATCTATCTCTGTGCTAAATTTCAGCCAGATCCGTCGTTGTAGCGTGATTGAGTAACAAACATCCATTCATCCATCCATCCAAACATTCGCATTTATAAAAGTAGTAAGATTTCGCATAGTATTAATTGAAAAATACAGCATTGTCACTGTGACATAAACACATCCGCTGTCCTTGCAAATTTAAATGTCACCCCACAAAAGCTTACTAATAGATACACACTGGTAACAAGTGCTGTAATAAACATTTTATTGAATTAAGTTGTTAGCGTGCTGCTATATGGCCCGTAAGGAATGGGTGCCGAATCGACAGCCAAGTCCAGCCGATATCTGTACGCAGATATACAACATAAGTAACACTCACATTAAAACGTAGTTTGTTAACAATGGGCTATGAAATCGATCTCAGAAATTGTTAAAATAGGTAGGACTTAGGTATGTAACCTAAAAGTGAGGCTATGCATTATCTATTTATTACAATACTTAGTATCGGTCCTACACCTTCCTGTATTTCTATCCCATTGGAGGCGTGCATATTTCCGGGATAAAAAGTGGCCTGTCATTTCATTTTCTGCTCACTAAACTGCGACTATGTAAAAAATCACGTATCTCCCTTGCTCTGTGAAAAACTAAACTATCTCATGGGAACTGTACATTTTTCGAGATAAAAGTAGCCTATGTGCTATTCCAGACTATATTCTATCTCTGTGCTGTAGCGTGATTGAGTAACAAACATCTATCCATCCAAACATTTGCATTTATAATATTAGTAGGATTATCTAGTTTGCTAAATCCGTTATTTACACTTATTCACTACTTTCATAAAACGATAATTAAAAGGTAAGAAACTTGATTTTTTTACGGCAAAGTGACCTCACTGCACCTGATGCTAAGCGCAGTGCCATCCAGTTAGAGTATTAAGCACCTGATTGAGATCTCTATTTGATATCAAAGTGGACTCTACTACGCCGTAGATATAGTATGTGTCGACCGACTCAACCGACATAGTGCTTTTGGCAATTAGAAAAGTGACGTGGGCAGTTTATTGTAATGTTTTGTATGGTGAGTGAGATTTCGAAGCCTAAAACCCCTACGCCATTTTTTTGTCGGTCTTCGTGGACATTAGAGACAAGTAAGCCGGCTTTCGATGTAAAAATAGGCTTACACAGTAACTGTCTTGAAAATTCCCACGACATGAAGAACTTAATTAAACCAATGAATTAGCAGTTGTATTTCCGTAAAACAAAAAGTCGAATGTCATTAACGAATCGTTACGCAGTTTGTCAATCCACGTGATCATTTTATATTTATTAAGGTGTAGGCGCATTAAACCGTCGGTTTTCGTTTTCATCAAACTAGAGCAACGATTCGGCCAGCAAATGAGGTATACTTCAACTATTTTGTGCATTCGGGATTTTATGTGCCACTAAGGCACTAAGTATATATATCAGGTGAATTAATAATGTCAGTATATATTAAAGATTGCTGGCGGCTCCGCCCGCGTGGAGGTCATGTTTGAGACAAAAAGTATACACTACAAAATACCAATTTTCATGCATTTAACTGCAAAAATGACAGATTTTCATACAAACTTTCTTCCCCTATTTTACCCCCTTCGGGGTGGAATTTCCAAAAATCCTGAAATATATATTTTTTATTTTTGACTAAAAGGCCAAATACTAATTTTCATAAACTTAACTTCAAAAATGACGGATTTTCATACAAACTATCATCCCCTATTTTACCCCCTTAGGGGTGGTATTTCCAAAAACACTTCCTTAGTGGATGCCTACGTCATAAAAGGTACCTACTGTCAAAATTTCAAGTCTCTAACCCCAGCCGTTTTTGCTGTGCGTTGATCGATCAGTCAGTCAGTTTCTTCTTTTATATATACAGATACTACTTTGAATTACAAAATACTCTTTGGCACTATAATTCGCTGTTAAAGCTTAGATTTGCGGCTTTCTGAGTACTCTGACAGTAGACCCTCGACCGCTTTTTCTCTCCTTGCCCCATGGCGTAGTGTGAATACGCTACACAGCAGGCTGGCATGATTGTGTCGAGTAGTGAGGAATAGATTGTCTCTCGCTACTTGACACTCTAACTGGACGGCACTGCGCTTACCATCACGTGCAGTGTGGTTCCTTTCCGTGCCAGATTAAGAAAACAACGCATTAGTTTCCTTACAAATGTGGGCTGCAGATCTGAACATTCATCATCAATCACATACATGACAATCACGTACATGCGCTAATAATATGCGCATAGTCTCTCTACATTTGGCGGTAAGTACACTCTATATACTGCTTTGAATACAAATATATATATATCTATATATTTATAGTTTTATTTATTAATTATTTATCTTTATGATAACGGAAATATGACGTACTAGATTATTCAGCACTCTGTTTACTGTATCTGATGTAATAATTGACGTTTCTATCAATTTGTACAATGCATAACACAGTACTCTATTAAATATTCTCCAGGGAGACGGCGCGCTGGTCGCGTGTGCTCCTCTCAACAAATCATCATATTCCCCTGCGCTGGGATGATGTATGTGGGTGACATAGACGATAGATCACAAATAGTAGTATTTTGTACGTAGTTAATAGTTTTGTGTACATGAAATTGTCTATAGCGTGATTCTACCGGTTATATAATTAGACTCTTTTATTTAAAGGAGAATTCTTATATAGTATTGAAATAAATTAGACCCCAAATCTCTAGGGCATTTTTTGAGGACTATCAAATATCTAAAGTTTGGTTACCACCATTGTGTCTCTCCATAGTGTGTTTTGGGTAGATCTCACCGTTTCTATTGGTACCTATTGTTTCCTCCATTATATCTTCAATAAAAGCCAATTACACACAATTTTGATTTCAACTCGTAATTTTTTTTTATCCTGGCACGGCAAAGTGACCACACTGCACCTGATGGTGAGCGCAGTGCCGTTCAATCAGAGTATCGAGTAGCGAGACACAATCCATCGGCTATCCCCCGCTACTCAACATAATCATGCCGGCCTTCTTCTTCCACTACGCCATGGGCAAGAAGGTGAAGAAGCGGTCGAGGGTCTAGTGTCAGAGTGCTCAGAAGGCCGCAAAACAGCCAAACATCGTACCACAACCCCGATATCGATAGACCCCGACAAATGTATAAAGCTGATGATGATAATCGTGTTTGTATAAAGTAGTCAATCCCAAGTACTAATTGTTAAGTGGCAGGTGCAATGTAAAGAGTTCTAATATAGCCACAATATGTACAATATACGAACACTCACAAAAGTATATATTAAAGTTGAATTCGCTGACTTTATGTAAATAAGCACAGCCCTCCCAAGGAGGGCGTTTCCCCGTGATCCCTCCCCCTCGCTGTATATACTAGAAGAAGTATGTAAGAATGTAACCTTTCGCGGATAAAGCTATGGCCGAAACGCTTGGTAAACTTTTATATATTTCAATGGAAAAATTGTTATCATATTTGCGTTGAGGCAATGATAAGCATTGAAAGCAATGGTGTTCCGGGCTCGATTCCGTTTATTAAATTATTCATTACTAAAATAATTTATTCCATATGATGAATTGACATCTGGGTTTGACTGATAAGTGCTTTTTATATGCCTACATGGTCAATAAAAATTTAAATTAAAACTTGCGTTTAAATAAAGCGCACATACATGAATGATCCTGGACTGTTATTTCCCTGATATGGCGATAGACGTGCCTTCTATCACATTATGGGATTACTAGTTATGCCTCTGTCTATGCCTAATACAAGAATATGTTAAAAACTACGAGCTTAATAAAACAATTACGATAACAATAATGAATTACATTTCATTATTGTTATCGTCCTCGCACCTTGTCATCAGATATTCAGTTGTGAACCAAATTCATATGGGACCACTTTGAAGGTAAACTTTATTGAATAAAATAATCATACAAACTAGTCCACATTCAACAGAAGTATGATGTAACATACGAAAAGATAATGAATAGCCTCCATGGTGCAGTAGCCGGCTGTAAAACGAGAGGCTGTTGGTTCGATACCCATACCGGGACAAATGTCTGTGTGACAGACAAATATTTGTGTTGGGTCTGGGTGTTGTGCGACCGTAGTCCCTCGTAGTTCTTGATAACCACGATACAGGTTTTACCTAGTGTGGAGTCAGAACTATGTGTGTGACTGTTGGGTGTATTTATTTAATGGATTCTTGCATTGAGTTTTTCTTTATGTGATACATAAATATTTCGAATCTAGGTGTTAAATTCCTCGTAGATCCAATTATTCATGATGCAGATTACTCAAAGGTTTTCCGGGGTGGGTAAGGGTTACCAACCCCGAAATTCAAATACTAGGATTTTTAGTTTTTGAAGTTAGAAAAACCAGGACAATAAATACAATTGAAAAACAGGACGCATCTTTGTTTTAAAATAGCGCACTTGCTAGCTGCGACGCTACTGTAAGGTGTAGAGCCGCAAATATATGTTTAACTATTGGATGTATTTAAAAAAAATATATAATTCCATTGAAAACTTCGATCTTTCTGAAGTGGGTTCAAAATGCTGAGTATGACACAAATGCTGTTATTATTGGAATCGATTCTTGTTCTAAAATCGCGTGGGGGAACCCGATGTTGTGCGAATTTTTGAGCTGTTTCAAGTTTTTGTCCAAGGGGATAAGGTGAGTGCAACGAACGGTCACTGTCTTGACTTCAATAAAAAACAAGTTATGCTCTATAAAATTTGAGGATTGCCCTCGATTTTGCTGAGATCCCATCATCAGATCCTGACTTGGTGCCAATAGGACCACCTGGGAAGTATACCCTTTTAAACAAAAAAAGAATTTCTCGAATCGGTCCAGGCGTCTTCGAGTAATCGGGTAACATACATAAAAAAAAAGATTCCGACGAATTGTTAACTTCCTCCTTTTTTGAAGTCGGTTAAAAATCAATCGCCGTTCTTAAGTCTTGCTAAAACTCAAAAACGGCCCGACCGATTTGGATGAAATTATGTGAGTGTATTTCAATGGGTTTCTAGATTGTTTTAAAACACAATTGGAACCAGTAGGTGGCATTACTGTCGGTATGTTGCCAAATTTTATTTGCTGGGATTTGTGGGAGAAATGCCAAAGATTGTGATATTTAAAATATAATAAACTTAATGTAGCGCTGCTTTTCCGCGCAGGACGACGTCGCGTCTGCCGGGTCCTTTTTTTTCGCGGTGGTAAACGCTTTATCGCTACCGCTCCATCCTGTGGGGAGGTGGAGTGGTTATGCTGGACTCACCGGTCTTACGACCCAACCGATAAGCCGTCCAGTAGAGATGGAAATTTCGTTGGGCCGAGTCCCTAACACTATTTACACCCTACACTGGAATACCAACCAAAACCCCGCAGTGGCCTTCTTCAGCGCATTATGGTAGGCCTCGGGTTCTTGAGGCTAAAGCGCCCCAACTTCTACCGGAACCTACCATGCGCAGTGCCGCGTAACGGCTCATCTCTAAAGTGGGGCGGGTTGTTCAGAAATCCTCGCACACCTAAGGACGCCCTTGGCGTCTAAAACAACAATGAGGCTAGCCAACCATGCTGAAAATTCTTCTTTTATTACAGGGTATATGCTCCCAGATTGTTCCCATAGAATTTTTATCAAAATCGGTTGAGTAGTTTGGTTTTAAATCCAAAATAACTTCAAAAGATATGTGGTCCGATTATACGTAACTGCGAATTTTGCTATTCTGTGACTTTTTTAGTGGTGTTTCCTTTTAGTATTCTATCCGACGTACATATTTTATATTTGTACGACTAAAAAGCAAAATCAAATTATTAATTTTTAAATAAAAATAAAACCGCCTGCAAAAAAACCCAGACACAACTAAAAAGCAAAAAAATATTGGTTACATTTACATCTATTTAAATTCATATTTAAAAAGTAATAATTTATTAACACCATGAAGTCAGAGTGTGATATATTACTACTCAGCAAGAACTGTCCAAACATTATTCATACATTTAGAACATGTATATAATAATTCTGCTATAATGGTCCACAAACGTTTTTTGTAAACCATTATAGCACAACAATTATAAAAAATCTTAAAAAAAACAACTGAAACATGTTACAAACATTTTATTCATATATTTGTACCATAAGGAATTACAACTGTAAACTTTAAACGTCATTTTATCGGAATCAATTTATGCAGTTGGTACATTTTGGCATAACTCGGTCCATATATTCTTTGATGTGTTAACGTGAAGTAGGGATCAAATTTAATCTCTGACTGTGACTGTTACTAAAAGAATTTAACGACAGTTAAGTCATTATTACTTAAGGAAGCCTTCTAAGTGTGGCGATAGTGTGATACATACAATACAGGATAATAATAAATCTAATAGCTCGCCAACTGTCGATATAGGCCTGGAACCCACAATAAGATACGAGTCTTGTGTCTTGGGTATTTATTTTATCCTTTTTTTTGTCGCGGGGAAAGTGTTTTATTACTGCCGCCCGCTCCGGGGGGAAGTGGAATAAGAATAAAACGGGTATGCTGGACTAACCGGTCTTACGACCCAGCATCCCCCTCGCCCGGATGATGGCTATCCGAGCTGCCACTGGGCCGAGTCATTACACCCCACCCAACACTACCAGCTACCCCGCGGTGGCAGTGGCAGCACTTATGGAGCGTTCCCAAGCGATTCTAAGCAGCGATAGCCTAGTTGGTTGCGGTACGGACTGTCAAGTCGAAAATCGTATGTTCGAAACCCAAATAGCATGACATACCCAGACTGAATACAACAATTAAAATACTAGAAAAACATGAAGTAAAGTCATGTAAGTCATTAGTAGAGGAGGCCCGTGCCCAGCAGTGGGACACTGTCTAATGCAGGGCTAGACACCACTAGTCCTCGCTACTAGACACAATCGTGCCGGCCTTTGGAACTACGAGAGACTGCGGGTCAAGCAACACCCAGTTTCAATTAGAATATTTTTGAATCACATAAACATTTGTCTTGGTGTAGGCGTCGAACCCAAAGGCTTCACGGTTCTCAGCCTACTCACCAACTGCACCATGAAGACTGTCAATTGTACTTCATTGTTAAATTATTGAAAATATATGGAAAAGTATTGTTATCTCAATAATTTGACAACTACGATTGGTTGCATTTTAAAGTGTAAACGAGTGATTTCTTTACTGTTAATAATTAATTGTTAATTTCATTACACAAACTTTATTTATTCAGTTCCCACATGTAGGTAATTAAAGTATGGTTTTCGACTATGGTCTATTAATCACTCACTAAAATATTTAATAAATAAATAAAATAAAAAAGCCTTATATTTCACAAGTTTTACATTAAGTATTAGTATTATTAAATAATAGTAATTATTAGATAAAGAAAAAAAAAAAATAGTTAGTTTTTTGAGGTGAAGGCCTCCTCCAGAGAGTGTAATTTTTCTCGGTCTTTCGCTATTTCTAACCAGCGTGATCCAGCCAGACGCACGATCTCGTCCTCCCAAAGTGTCTGTGGTCTTGCTCGCTTCCTTTTACCCATCGGTCCCATCCAGGTAGTTAACTTTTTGGCCCGTCTTGTAGTCTTGCTACATGACCTGCCCATTTCCACTTTAGTCTAAGTGCGTGTGAAACGGCATCGATTGCTTTTGATTTAGATCTGATTTTTGAGTAGCGGATTCTATGTTGTTTTTTTATGGTAAGCATGCTGCGCTCCATTCCTCTTTGGCATGAAATAACTTTGTTCTTAACAGTATAGTTAAATTTCCATGTTTGGCATGCATATGTTAGGCATGGGAGGAGGTTTGAGTCCATTACCTTTTTCTTCAATTCTACCGGGAGGTCGCTTTTCAATACTTCTTTAAGATTCCAGTATTTATTCCATGATTGTTTGACTCTTCGTTCAACTTCCAATAGGCTGCTATTTTTGGCAAATGTTTGTTTTCCTAAATATATATAATCCCTCACATATTCGAGCGGTATGTTATTAGCATTTATTATAAAAGGAGCAAATATTTTATATTTAACATGCTCCTTTAAGCAATTCATAA
The DNA here is from genome assembly GCA_905220505.1 of Laothoe populi. Taxonomy (NCBI): domain Eukaryota; kingdom Metazoa; phylum Arthropoda; class Insecta; order Lepidoptera; family Sphingidae; genus Laothoe; species Laothoe populi. The sequence continues at coordinate 3,584,489 of HG992146.1, read as the reverse complement.
TAATGCTTTTTACTCAAATACAGGGTTAATTACACAGATTTGTGATATTCTATTTAATAAACATTGTTTAAAATCGCTTCTGCTTGAATGGTTGAACATTAATATTTTAATATAGACTATATGAAGATAAAATCATTTTTTTCTGTCCTTTTCATTATAAAAAATATCCTCGAACATATCAGTCAGCGATATCGGTTGGGCTGTCATCATTCTTCAAATTAAAGTAATAGTATCACGTTTGCCTATTAATATTAGAAAAAAACAAAGACACCTTACCAGAAAAGAATCTATCGTTCATAAAAAGTACGTTTGATTTTTGAAATAAAATGAATTAATGATGCATCGATACAAATTTCGACAAATTATTATTGACATGCGTAAAAGTAACAATGGATTTTATTGCTTTTAAATAAGATTTATTTTTATTTGTTATAGAATACTACAGGCGCAAATATAAATAAGTTTTTAATTTAAGATGTATTTTGTAATAAATCTTCACAGATGTAATGAATGAGAGACATGATGAAATTGACATACGAGTGAAATGGAACGCGTTCTAAGCGTGAGAGATTTGTGTCTACATACAATACTGTATGTACTTAGATTCTTAATAAAAATTCCTTAGGCTGAATGATATTGTTATCTTTGCTACTAAACGACTTAAAAAGGAGATTATCAACTAGTCGTGAATTTTTTTTTAGATCCTTTTAAATCTACGTAAATCCTGCTAAAGGTAACATTAATTTGGTATTATTTTTAAGTCCTACAGAAACACTTCAATGGTCGCAAGTAGAAAGCATTCCTTAAATAAACATCACATACATAGAGTCTCCCAGTCTGTAAGGAGGGCTAATCTTTATTGCTGCGAGAGAGGCGACCGCAGCCGTCCGGCGAGCGGATTGTGGCGGCAGTCTGACCCGCGCGTTGCAGATTCACGCCTTACGTGCTATGAGCTCCTGGTACTTTAACACTAATGTAGGGATGATTTTGGAAATTTGGAACACAATTTAATGAATAAGAGACGGAAATCAAATCATTCTTGGTTTCAATTCATTCCCCTAGTTTATTTATTATACTAGATGTTGACCGCGGCTCCGTCCATGTGGAGGTTATTTTTCGAAGAAATGTATACCTTTCTTCGAAAAATAACCTCCATCCATGGAGGCATCTTAAGCTACACCTTTTTATATTTTTTGCTTTCCCATAGGAAGCGTTTTTAGGGGATAAAAAGAGTAGCCTATGTCATTCTCTGATCCCTAAACTGCCACTATGCAAAAAATCATGTCGATCCCTTGCTATGTGAAGAACTAAACTATCCCATGGGAACTGTACATGTTTCGAAGATAAAAAATTGCGTATGTGCTATTCCAGACTATAATCTATCTCTGTGCCAAATTTCAACTATTTCCGTCCAGCCGTTGTAGCGTGTTTGAGTAACAAAAATTCATCCATCCCAACATTCGCATTTATAATATTAGTATGATAGTAGGATTCTCTAGAGGGCGCCGTCATCTCAGACAGGGAACCAAGTAAATATAATTACTAGTTAAATTTTTCCGTAATATAATAAATAATATATGTCATTTAGGTAGGCTCTATAATCTCTACATCAGTGGAACGAGAACAGATATAAAAAGAAAAATTAAGACTTATATACAATGTATTCGTGAAAAAATGCAAATCAAATATTCTTAGTGGTGAGTAGATCAATTAATGGAGTCATGGATTGCATTATTTCACTATTTAAGAGTAGTCGATAGAAGGTGTGGTACCCGATCAAATAACGTACAATTCATAAATAGAACAGATTTAATTTAAATTTATTTACTGTACATTAAAAGTCTCATCACATGGCAATCAGGACACTGCGTGTTTCCGCGCCTTCGTGTTTAGAATATTGACAAATACTATAATGGTTATTCCTATTACTAACATTTATTATTTATTTGGTTATTCTATCTAAAAATTAACTATTATAGTAGAGACTAGCATTAGACCTTCCACGAAAACCCGCAAAGCCAGTAGAACCAAGTATGTGATGTCAAGGTTAAAGGAAAAAAATGGTTTTTGGAGCTACGTATCTAGAAATAAAATACAAAATACAGCACTAGACAAAACAGTACACAATGTGGCTCTACTACCTTAAAATTTCAAAAATAATATTACGGGGATATGGTAAATAAACTTAAGGCTTTTAAATATTAAACAGCATTTATTAAGCATTTAATTCATAAAAGAGTTTTTACTGCATCAGATAGTGTTAGCATTTACTCTCTACATGTATATCGTCCACAGAAACCTATTATTCGATAGAAGAACTTGCTAGATATTAGCCTGCCTTAATCATGTAATAGGTGCCTTAGAGATTTTTCCTACGATACTTATTCTCTTATCTTAAATCACCCTGTGTATACAAAAAACATAGACAGTCGTTGGGCTTACCGACAGAAGCAAAAACTTAAATATTTCGAATTACAGTGTTATTTTTTTAAACAGCGTCTATAAAGTAGTAACTTTTTTGTTTATGATTGCTTGTCAATAATTATAGAACTTCTTAGGCGTACGACGTTTGGCAGCGGCTTTGCTGTGCCCTGGCATTGCAGAAGTCTATGGGCGGCGGAGTCTACTTACCATTAGGTGGCCCGGCTGCTCGTCTGTCTATCCAGGCAGTAAAAAAAGGCGTGCTTATAAAGTAAAATTATCTGAGCGTGACGATCACGCGAGTTCAGTGTGTTTTTCCTAAAAGTGACCAAAGTGCCTAAAGAAGTTTTCACTTCCAAAACGGCATGGAGCCTGCGTAGTAATAACAAAGAGCAAGAATGCACGTTGCATATATTAGTCACCGAACAGCCGCTAGCTAACGTGGCATTCCATTGATCTGTTCGAATGCTTACGAGATGCGAAATTCCACTGACAAATTAGACATTTTGCAACCTGCCCTAATTGGTCTGCCTTATTGTGAAATCACAATTAGCAGCATATCCAGGCATTAAAAAAACCCTACACTGGGTCAAACCCGTATCGTGGGAAAGAGCTACGTGAACTATGGTTCCACAACACCTAGACCCGAAACTTATTGATCCCACAAACATTTGTCTCGTTGCGGGAATCGAAGCCGCTCTCGTTTCACTGGCTACTCGCCCGCTACGCCACGGTGGTTATCGTTTCGTTTGTACAATCGTATTGTATCGTTTTCATACCCTTTATTATGATAATTATAGACTAATAATTGATTAATTTACGTAATTTAATATTAATAATTTCTTTGGAGGAGGCCTTTACCCAACCTGGGGTTCTTGCTATACAAAACTTAATAAAAAAAAACATGATTATATATATATTATTATTAGTTTAGATAAGTTTAATAGTTATCAAAACAAGAATAACGAAACTAGAATTAGAAGTAATTGGTAAGTTTAGAAAATTAGTAGTATTAAATATATTGTAAAGAAAAACCTGTAAAATACAAGAAATAAAAGGCTTTTTTGTTTATTTATTTATTAATTGATTAATTTACTGACGTAAATTTCCATAAGTTAGAGGTTAATTCCTCTTTAGTTCATATTTGTCTCCCGCTTTGCCATGGACAATTAAAACGTTCTAACTTCTCCATAATATTTTTATTTGATTATTCACACACACACACACACACACATACACTCACGCCTGTAATCCCCGAAGGGGTAGGCAGAGGTGTAACGAGTACACCCACTTTTCGCCGAATTTCGGTCCCATAATGTGATAGGGGGCGAGCCTATCGCCATACCGGGCACAAATTCCAGACTCCGGGCTAATACTGAGGAATTTCTAGATAGAAAAACCCAATATCACTTTACCCGACCCGGGGATCGAACCCGAGACCTCAGCACAGCAGTCGTAACGCATGCGCAATTACCACTGCGCCACCAAGGCAGTTTGATTATTCATTGCGGGATAAATATAGTAAAGTATTCTCAGAGAGTCTCAGAGCTTCACTACTCGGTAACATGGTCGATCCTAGCTTACACTAACTCTACCACTCTAATTATATTTTAGAAAGTGAAGGCTATTGGAATTGCTATTGCAGCTTACTGAACAAAACAATTGAATTTTACAAGCTCATCTTTTTTCCTCTAGATATAGATAGCGAATAATTAGAAGTGAACTTTTATTGTTCGATCACTGTCTTGTTGTTTATATATCTACATAAATACACACTTACGCTTGCAATCCTTAAAGGGGTAGGCAGAAGTGTAACCAGTACATCCACATTTCGTCAAGCTTGATACCATTCCATGATGTGATAGGAGGCGAGTCTATCGCCATACCGGGCACAATTCCAGAGTCCGGGCTTATGCTGAGTATTTCGTGATAAAAAAACCCTAGTCTGCCTCGGTGGCGCAGTTGTAATTGCGCATACGTTACGACTGCTGCTGTGCTGAGGTCTCGGGTTCGATCCCCAGGTCGGGTAAAGTGATATTGGGTTTTTCTATCTTGAACTTCTCAGTATTAGCCCGGAGTCTGGAAACTGTGCCCGGCATGGCGATAGACTCGCCCCCTATCACATTATGGGACCGAAATTCGGCGAAAAGTGTGTGTACTGGCTACACCTCTGCCTACCGCTTCGGGGATTACAGGCGTAAACCCCTAATAACCCTTTTATCTGACTTTTAGGGATCGTACCTGAGATCTAAGCACAGTAGTCGTACCGTGTGGCTATATATCTATTTAAATATAAATGGGCACGAAATTTTCAGTAACAAAATGTTTTGTTTAGGCATTAGACATCTCTTTTAACGCAAGCAAAGATCTGAGAACTGATAGATATTACAATATCGTTGTTCCAGATGATTAGCGCTCTCGACTCACGAATTATATCCGCAGCGACATCGGAACAATAGTATTTGTTTTATTTTTTGTACTCCCTCATCGGAATTGATTCACTGACTTGAATGCCGCGCAAAAAATTACACGCGGTCCGTTCGACGGACGGGCAGGCAAAATGGCGCCGTACGACAGTGAGACCAAGGTTTGATGATTGGCGGAGTGTAGATTCGGCCCGCAGAGGGAAATTGAACCACCCACATTTCTATTTTTATTAGATAAAGGAAAAATACAGCCAATTACTATAACTATAAAATATTTATATAAATTTTACAATGTGAAATTTATATAAATGTTACATTTTTTTTTCTAAAATACCATTTAAATTTTTCTCAAATAAATATCGATCAAGTATTTATAATCTAAAAGTGTAGCGCTTTAGTGATTCCATGAGGGAACCACACTAAAAACTATTACTTTCGCATTAAATAGAGTAGAGTAAACGTATGTTTTAATATGTTTAACAATAATGACATATTTTATTGACCTCTGATGGCATATAAATTTGCCTTTTCTACACTCTCGGTTGATATGTTTTTATCTTGAGCATTATAACTGTTTAACATAATAATAATTTCCGACCTATACCAATAATTATTGTCACACTATAATTGTTTACAATGTAAATAATGTTTACAACAATGTAATGTATGGAACTTTGAACTATGTAATAACAATTATAAAGGTACCTAGATATCATTATTGAAAGTAAGTAATATAAAGTGATATTTATCTTATAATACAGCGAAAACAGAGAATCTATTAGTATTTACAACAATATAATGTTTAGGGAAGCTGTGGCTTGTTTTTTTTACTTTTCCACAGGGATTTTTTTCCATATTTATAATTTGTTGCAATACAATTAGATTAAAACATCATACCAACGTAATTTCAGTCAGAAAAACTGCTTTAAAATTTATAACCTATAACACGAACTCCCCACATAGATGCAGCCGAGCGCCGTCTTAGCGCACGTCAAAAAGTTCAAAGCTCTTTAGTTTTTGTCGAAGGCTTTTTGTTCACGGGATCACTGCACAAGTTCTTTGCGACTGACGTCTAATGTTTGACGACCTTCGTGGCACAGCGAGGGAGTGGATAGCTGAGAAATGAACTAATGTAGGTTCTTTTCCGGTACGTATTTTTTTGTATAGCCCTACGGATTTAATGATCGGTTCTAAAATGTCGAAGACATAAATCAAGTGATAGAAACTTATAGGTAGAAATTATTAAGCGAAGTAAATAAGGAAAAAAACTTTAGTTTAAAGATACAAGCACAAAGCTGGGCAATGTGTTACTTGAAATCCCATTGCACTCACGGTGTTCCACCCAGCGATCTATATGTACTAGATGCGGCGACCAGAACAAACATTATGTTCTACCGAGTTGCGGTGTATACTCCCCACCGACGTTAGTTTGCTTCATGCCACCTAAGCATGCACACCACATTGCATCTTTCAGTGTCGAGTTAATTTTAGTTATTTGTAGTGACATTCCCGAACAAATCTGCCTTAAATTGATTTACAGTGAAACTGTTAATAGTATATAAGGTAAATAACATAATTTCATAACGTTAAGAACGGAATATCAATAAAAATTAATTACCTAATTTCAATTCTGAATGCGGAAGTCTATATTTCACAACAAAATTCATTATATAGTTTGTCTCGTTTTGTCGCGCGGAAAGTCCCGTTCGAGAAAAAGTGACGGAGTTATAACGCTTCTACCAAATAGTTCTTAGTAAAATGAATAGATGGCATTTTCATAACAAAATTCATTATATAGTTTGTCCCTTTTTGGCGCGCGAAAAGTCCCGTTCGAGAGAAAGTGACGGGAGTAATCACTTTCAAATAGTTCTTAGTAAAATGAATAGATGGCATTGGGCGGACAAGGTTTTGGAACATATTGCTTCTTCGACAGTTCGTGTCTATAGAATATAAGTCAATGGTTTCACCATAAAATTATGTATACGATGATTATCTAGACCTATTTCACTAAAATAACAAAATTATTAACACTGAGCCGGGAAAGTGGTACTTCTTAAGTTACCTATACATGCTAAAAAGATGTACAGCATCGATTTTAAAAGATTCGCATAAATCCTTATCATACCATCCCTGTATTTAACTCGTCCCACTGCTGGCTACGGGCTTCCTCTACTGATGGGAGGGGTGAGGCCTTTGTCCAACACGCTGGCTAAATGCGGTTTGGTAGACTTCACATATCTTTGAAATTCTTATGAGAATGCCGAGGTATGCAGGTTTCCTCATGAAGTTTTTCATCACCATCAAAGCAAGCGATAATTAGCAATGAGTACACATTTACCTATAGAAAAGTCGGAGGTGTATTCCATTTGTGCTGATTTCAAACCTACGACTTACGCCTGTACCATTCTCAACTAGGCGATGTTTCAATACAATAGGGTAGATGTCAATTTTTTTTACTTAATCAAATATTTACATTACTTAAATAAAACCTATTACGAAAGAATTGTATGAGTACGAACAAAAATAAGTAAATTAGACGCCATTCAAATCTGCTGGAAGGGGTAATTGTCAAATGACAGTAAAATAATGCATAATATGTACTGTGACGTCACGGTTCTCAGAATCCATATTACTGTGCCGTTGTGCAAGGGAGATAGCAATATGTTCCCAATACGCCACCGTTTTCGCTCATACCTGTGAGTATTTGCTCATGGCAATATTTAAAATTATTATTGTGACCTCATTTTTCAAGCAATTTTGATTCAGTTTTCGCAAAAAACTTTCTTTTTCGTATTATATTCGGTTGCATATAGAATAATGTACAAAATTAAACACAGGAAACTACCCTATTGTTAATAACACTGATTATAAAATTAAACTAAAAACAAAACAATGTGTATAATTCCGTCGGGAATCCATTTTGTTAGTTTGACGTGCTCGCCGTAATGGCGGCCGCAAATGGAGTCGCGTCGGTCGCTAATCTTGTTGGCTTGTTGTTAAGTTCGCCGTTGGTCCAACCGGCGGCGCTGGAGGCTCGCTCTGTTACACGTCCCGCGGGAGAAATCTTCTAAGCCTCTTCACAATGATTATTCCACTAAATATCTAAACTTGTTTTCTTTTCTTGGCTCTATTGAAAATTAAATAGACAAACTGACTACGGTAACAGATATTATTTTAAAGTACATTTTACTATACTTGAATTAATGATATTTTTCATGAGATAATTATACACACTCAACTGTAACAAACTGTCATTGACCCTACAATGGGAAAAATATTTATCGTGGGTATGAAGAATTACAAGGGTCTACGTGCCTACAACAACCAGCCCCGACGCCTATGCGTGTGATCGACACAAATTAATTTATCTTTGTTTTAAAATTAATTAGAGATTGAAATAGATATGCCCAACTAAATCACTTAACGAAATCATTTTAAAAGCTCTAAGTAATGTTATAACCTCTACATTAAATAAATAAACAACCATAGAAACTCTTTATACCATAAACCATAGACAAGTGCTGGTATATTCACAGCGCCGGTTAGTGTGCGGCAAGCGTGACCGCGAATTGGGTGCTAACTGCTTCAAGTATTGGTACTAATTGGGGAGCTCACGAAGATATCGTGCTGCATTCATTGTAACTATTATGATTTACTGCATTTGTTTACCTTTCGTGGATACGCGGCCAGATCACGCATCGGAACACGCATTACCAGTTGCCTTTATAGAGTTGACAAAAGAAACGTCGCACGTGGTGTTTAATATGTAAAATCAATCAGTACTTTTTAATGAAGTATATACATCAAATATTTTATGGGAGTATTGCGTTATTTCCGGAATAACTCGTTCCTATTAGATTTATTTCGTTCAATTTATGTATTTATTATAGGTACTCCATTTTTAATTACTGATGCCAATTACGGAATCATTGTTCGACTAGGGTCTGTGGATCCAGTAAAAGTAAGTACGTTTAAAAATCAACCTTGGATTTCACGCACTCAGTATGATTATTAAACAAATACATTTAAAAATCGGAACTTAATAGCTCTTAATAATAACTGATAGATGCCCCTTTTCCCGATCGACACAAATTCGAATCGGCCGACGCGACTTCATGCGGTCCGTCAATCTTTTCAAATTACGAACACAACGTTCGAAATGACATTTCCTGTGCACGAGCTTCACTTTTTAATTACTCACTTACGGCCAGTATCAAATCTAAATCTTGTTTATATAGAAATGTTTTAGAGTATGGCGTTTTAGTAAGCTTGACTAAACTGTATTTAAAAAGTGCATTGTAACCCAAAACCAGACAATTAAAATATAAATACCTTGTTTTAGTAAATATCAGATTTTTATTTGTACTATCAGTAGGTGATATAGTATTTTTTAAAAAGCCTTGTGGCTTCTGTCATGATCCTCCGATGCCGACCTATGGTATATAATTATACGACTCATTGTGTTAGATAGATGATCACATAAAAGATGCCTCTAAACAACTGTGGTGTGACCTAGATTAAGCTGTTCTATAATAATAAGTGGTATGCTTTGGATCAAGAATTAATGACTCACTGAATCTTTCCCAGAATGTTTTTGTATTAATGTCTATTTCAAGTCAAACTAGATTAGTTGAAAGCGTGTAACATATTCTAGCTCAATTGACCAACTTTCTTTTTCTTACTTACTGAAACAGTAAATCATCTATAAGTTGCCAGTATCTCTGGCGTAACTATACTTCAAGACCGTTCTTTATTCAAATCGCGGCTAGTTCGAGGAAATTTATGCTAAATCTGCTGCACCAATACTCTGAAAATCTACGAAGTCTATTTATATTTATGTTTTTTATTTTAAAATATGTGTTACTATTGCTGTATAAATCCATGCAGGCATCTTAAGATACTACGCCTTTCTATATTTTGCTATCCCACAGGAAGTGTACATTTTTATGGGATAAAAAGTAGCCTAAGTCATTTTCGGATCCCTAAACTACCACTATGCAAAAAATCATGTCGATCCCTTGCTCTGGGCAAAACTTTACTATCCCACGGGAACTGTTCATTTTTCCGGGATAAAAAGTAGCCTATGTACTATATTCTTGTCAGATTTTATTATAATTAAACCGAAACTACACCCAATAGATAAGCTTAAATAATAATTAATTTACTTATTTTGGACTATAATTACAGTTGTGAAGTAAGCCCTAGTTCCTAAGGGCTCAAGAATACACCTTTTTAGCAAAGGTCGATAACCGATTTTTTTGGCATTATGTGCCTCATTGACAGCGATGATAAATGATCATCAGGTGACCTGCTTGAAGCCTACCATAAAAAGTACCCCCATACACTACTACAATACAAAAGACCACTTATTCATTAATGAGCTTAAGGTAACGGTATTTTAATAAGAGATGGCGTTGCAAAACTTAAATATCAAATTGCGCTGAGTCACCAGAGCTTTCGCCGACACTTTCTTTTTTTTTTGACTAGTGTGGGAGGATGTCTATGGATAGACTTGCAATGTAGGGTTACCAACTATTATTTTGGTAAAAGTACAGTTTAGTATTAAGTATTTAATGATGTCTCATAGAGCGTGAATGAAGAATATTTTTAATTGTATAAATATAAATCTAAATTGTAGATTATATAAAATATTATTAACAAAATGTTTGAATATAAAAAAGGCTGACAAACGTACTAATGGCACACCTGGTCGATGGGATTATCACCACCATGAAGTTTTAGACAGCTGAAAGAATGTTTCCCGCCTTTATGGACAGAAATAAGGATTAAAACTAAACATTCAACTTCTTGCTCAAACTTTCCAAAATAAGTAATAAATGTGTACGCAATTCTGTTATGAAAATATTAGTCACTGTGTATTCTAATATAAAATGAATTTAAATATTAGGTTTGTCTCGCTTTTTGTCTATAATTTATGGCGACCACATCCTATGGATGATTGCATCTTAGTTTTAAATCGATTCATTAGCCATGGAATAAATTGACACGTCAGCTAATGGGAAGTGGTTCGTGTTTTATTTTCATTAAGACGCACACCGCACGGTGGTTTTAATTCTCAGCTTTGTAAGTAACGCCTACTGATCGTTGTTGTTAATGGATTTAATGAAATACCAAACGGACTTTTAATCATTTAGTTTTAATTTGGCTTAACAAAATGATTACAGAGCACCTCATGATAGCTTCAGAATTGTTGAAAAGGACCACCAACGATAGTGTTTGCTGCAGAATGAAAGTATAAGAAATAGATTATGTAGTGATCTCATATAATTAAATTAATTTGTCGATTCACATATTTTAATAAGACGTCTGTAGTTTTCGCTTTATAACAGACAAACAAGCTATGGCTATTTGTACTTTCGCCTAATAATGTTATTAAATGAATACAAAAATCTGAGGTACCTACTCCATTACACAGACTGCACGAGTATGTTAATATGAATACCACAAGATAAGATAAAGAAGTAACGATATCAGTCGCCGGATTAACGGAATATTAAAATAAATCTTACTAAAAAATAACTAAATATAAAAATACTAAAATAACTTAAAAAAATAAATCAAACTTTGTCTTTATCGATTATTTTTCCAATAAAAAAAAACATTTTCCCACCATCGGCTGTCGCACAGATAATTTATTATTCTTGTCTATGGGAACAGAGTGTCAGCGACGTTTTGTTTACGTCTCAAAGGCGACGGCCGGGTGGGCAGAGACAATAAGCTAGATTAGGAGCGAGCCAGGTGAGTGGAATCATGTCGGAGTACAAAAATGTTTTTTATCATTCATGATATTGGAAAATTGTTTTTTGCAATTAAGTTTGCTTACTTGTTATCAATTGTTAAAATATAAAATAACACAGCTGCATATATTTTAAATAACAATAATAATTGCAATAGGTACGTACCTTATTGATTTTACTCACCGGTTTCCTGTTAGAGTTCCAAAGAATTTACGACACAACGTGTAGGGATACTAAATGAAGATTTTCAATAAGTTTTGGTGAAGTGAGATCGAACTTAAACATTAAGGACCTCCTGTTGTAAGTGGAATAGGTCTATGTTCGTTGATATGCCGAATAGCGTTTTGGCTAGTCCGTCGCAACAGAAAGCAACCGCAACAAAATGAACACTTTGTTCATTAGGTTGGCTGACCTGGTTATTATGTATTAAGTTTTGAGATATAAAGATGCATAGAGTAGTATGTACATACATGTATGATTTGTCTGAGATATTATGTGTCGAACCTATGCAATCAAATGTAAATTCTGAAACCCAGATCGTTTCATTCATGTCAGCCAAATTACTTTATATTGTAAATAATTTTCAATACTTTAACATTTGAACTCCTTAGTCCTAGCGGATTAAGGTTGGAGTTGTGTGAACCCTACTCTCGATTCCGCAACTTGACTGCGACACCCTCAGCAAACAAACTAGTAAAAGTTACCAGACGAAGCAAATAACAGAACAATACATTAAATAAAGATCACAATATTTGCCCAGTTTAAAAGACTAAAGTCTGTTCACGTGAGTTTTTCAAAGTAAAATAGAAAATATACAATGACAAGTTTTTCTACGGGTCGAGAAAATATATTTAATCAACCAGGTGCGAACAAAAAAATTGTATTAGATCATTGTTATAGATCTATTGGCAGTTTATTAAAGCATTAAAACCGGTGACGGTCATAGATGTTACAGTTGAAATTTGAATATTGCCTTAAGTGTCTATTCCTTGCACTCTTTCCACTTATAAAAAAAAACATAAAATACATTCAATTCAATTAAGCCAATTTTCTCTATCTTCATTCCTGTAACATCAGAATACTATAGCTTTCTGTATTTTGATGCGGAGTGGCAATTGAGTTTCCATAAGATGGCTTGTTCAATAAATAATATAAAGCAACTTGATGAGACCCTCAAGAAGCAAATTATAGTTGTATAAAGTACAGTGACGCCTCTCCATCTTTTAGCTGCTCACATGATGTTGCTCCCAAGTTCGGCCCCAAGTCCGCCTTCCCAAAGTCTGGGCTCGATTGTCCCGAGATTTTTGTGACATAATAACTCGTGTACATCCAGATTATGAATAGTAACATACTATATTATGTTTAAAACTGCTCTTGCGTCTATATAGAGCAAATGTATATCACATGTACTTCGACTTTAGAAACAAATCAAAAACGCCCTTCATGATTGTCTATGCCAAATAACTACCTCACTAGCCTGCGTCTGTATTGTCTATGTGCGAGTGTCATGTCTATGGTCTATGGGTGCGCAGCGATCTGTGCGCTCTTGCTTAAAGAGCTGCAGTCACGGCGCGATGACCGCCTTTAGCGGCTGTAGAAAACTATGGATAAGATGCTTAGAAATATTTTTTTATATTAGCTTATTTTAGGAGAACCGATTTTTAAGACACTCCTAACAGTATTGATGGATAAAGTAATCTCTGCAGAAACGATGCCAGCATTTAGATGGCGTAAGCATAGCATGGTGTAAGTTGCACACCATCTTCTGAACCAAAACCCTAAAACTCACAATCAGGAATGACATGTTAATGCCTGAGGTGTTCACGTGATTTAACCATTGCCGCTCAGTTGCTAGCTAGATTGTAGTGTTTTTCTTTTAAAGTGTCACATAAAGACTGTAGACGTCTATGGGTATAAATCGTTATTCAAGGAGGTTCATGACATCATGTTCATCAAACAAAGAAGAAGAAGAAGTAGATGGTTCATCGCGTTTAGCACTTTTATCTGTTATATAATTTTTTTATTAAAAACATTTAACTAGTTAGAATTATTTTCGACGTCATCTGTTTTTATTAGATATTTTCTACATTATTCTGTCGAAATTTAGAAGTTTTTATTTTATATACATATATTTTGCGATATCTTATCGGATTCAGATCTCAATAATTTCGGAGGCCCAATTCTGTTGAGGTCCTGGATTCAAATCCATGATAGCCCATCACAATGTGTTATTCGACTTTGTACCCGTTATAAGACGCTACTATGGGCGTACATATGTACCTCTGCCTAGCCGGTCGGAGATACAGTCGTGAGGTTGTCGTGAGCCGCCGTATATAAAGATTAAATAGCGGCAGTCGCATCCACAGCAGCGGGCGTGTAATGAGAGTAATGTAGCGTCGTCGCGTGTGAGCGCGGTGCACTCGAATGTTTCGCTATGGAGCCTAAACTGCGCCAGGGCTGCCACGTGGCGCATTAACTCTTAAAAATAGGGTTGCCAATGAAAATCTAGCTAATTTACGTGTAGGGCTGACTTAGTAGACAAAACACCAAGTATATGTTACTTAAACCCCTGATGTTAGTGATGTTAATTAAAAATTTCTTATTTCTAAGTGACGTACAAAGAGACTTCTCAGTTCAATATGTCAATACTTTGCTCCTCTTTTTACTTTACGTATATAAATCTGTTCAGAGAGTGCTCTACATTGAAGCATTTTGATAGGAATTTTGGACTCATATTTTCAAGCCAAAATTATTAGTTTAAAATAAATCAATTTGAGGAGTAAGGTTAAGAAAATCTTCAGCATATAGTATATTGAAGCCAGATAGATATTTTATTGTATAATAAAACTGTCCTTAAGTGGCACAAAGTGGAATTACTTTCATTGCGCTTTAATTGGTTAGAAATATAAACATAAATAATTGTAGAGGAAAATTTGGAAGAGGAAATTTTGGGTGTTCGGAATGCCATCATGAGAAATATATTTGTGCAAGTAATAGTGAGGCAAAGCCGCGGTAAACATCTTGTAACCATACAAACACTTTCACACTATCGAGCTCTATTTACGCATGCTTAAAAACGCTTTAAATGAAATCTCCATAACCACATCAGTCACGCACTTTTCATTTCATATTTGTAATGCAATGTTTTTCTTATATACATGCCGGATCGTGATGAATACGGACACTGAATTGAACTTGAAATTAACTTTATTTATTGTAAACAGTGGGTACCGCCATTTGGTTTGCTATTTTGAAGGTGGTTTCGACTTGTTTATCGAGTGATCTCACTCGCAGAGGAGTGGGTCACAACGAAAATCACAATATAAAAGAGCAGCTCGTCTTTGGCGAGGCCTTCGTGAATTATCATTAAAACACTTAGTAACTTGTCGGTCGTAATGCCGACATATTGTTAAAGTAGTAAGTTAACGTGATGTGAAAGTGTTATTGTGTATCGCATATTGTAATGTAAACTGTGATGTGTTTAAAAGAGCAACCATGAGGGTTTCTTGCCAGCTCTTCCCCATGGATGACTGCATTCCGAACTGGTGGTAGCTTAAATAGACTCTGAAGTGTTAATCTCGAGTTTTATTACCGAACTATCATACTTTATGCATCCTGACCATATCTGGAGATCAGAGAAGGACGTGTAAGCCCTCTCACAAGCTCGGCCGATGAGCGGCCGACCCGTCATACATTTTTGTATGAAAAGGAATGTTTTATGAAATATTGTTTTTTTCGTGAACCAAAGCAATGGAGTGGGAATATAGCCTGCTAAAAGGCTTTATTCTTATTCTCCGTTATAAACAAAATGATAACTATGTAATTTTTAATGAGGACTCGGGAGGTTCACATTTTTTTATTATTTTTGATGTGCTGTGAAATTCCTTGACCGACTCCTCTTCATATCAATTTGTGAAACCAGAAGAGTCTTATCTGTATATATAAAAGAAGAAACTGACTGACTGATCGATCAACGCACAGCCAAAACGGCTCGGGTTAGAGACTTGAAATTTTGACAGTAGGTACCTTTTATGACGTAGGCATCCACTAAGGGCGGGTTTTTGGAAATGCGGGTGGTATTTAAGGGGGTAAAATAGGGGGTGAAAGTTTGTATGAATATCCGTCATGTTTGAAGTTAAATTCATGAAAATTAGTATTTGGCCTTTTAGTTAAAAATAAAAAATATATGTTTCAGGATTTTTGGAAATTCCGTCCCTCAGGGGGTAAAATAGGGGATGAAAGTTTGTATGAAAATCCGTAATTTTTTTAAACGCATGAAAATTGGTATTTTGTATTGTATATTTTTTCTCCCAAACATGACCTCCACGCGGGCGGAGCCGCGAGCAACAGCTAGTAATACATAAAATAGTACAAAATTAAAAAGATTAATCAAACTTGGGTGTTTGTTTATAGGGGTCATACTCTTAATACTCATCTGATTTCAAAAATCCTATCACCAATAGGAAACTGAAAACTACATTATCCTTGAGTGCTATAGACTATTTTTCACTATTATAAAAGTAAGTTTTTAATTATAGATGTACTTTCACGTGGGTAGAATTGTGAGGTAAATCCAATGATCAAAAATTTAGTAAAAAGTTAAGTTTGCTTTGCTTCATATTCTATTGCTATCTGACCATTTGAGGTTGGTTATAATTCCACCAAAATACTTATCAAAGGAAAAGATCCAGGACTGAAAAATCGAATTTATCAAATAGCTGTTAAAAGCTGCAATTTGTCGATGCGTTGGAATAAAAGTAGTTATGTTTAAGTTTCAACAGATGGCGTTATTATACACAAGTTGTATGACGCACATAACATTAGCAGAATCGCAATATGACTTCACAGGATATCCATATATGGTAAATTTATCAAGAACTATTTTTATATATTACCTAATGAGGCCAAGGACGATGTATTCGTGATGGTGGAATGGGAGGAGCTCCGACCACTAGTCTATATCTCTCGGCTGCTTTAGACGTTTAGAGCAGGACATAGTGGAGTATAGGCTCTAAAAACTAAAGTACTCAATGTGACGTTTCAACTTTAAGGCGTTTGTGGCGATAACACCAAATTGTGTTCCAGAGCTCGTCATTGTGAAGATTTCAGGAACATTGACAGCCTCCATGGCGCAGCGGGCGAGTAGCCGGCTGTGAAACGAGAGGCCGTGGGTTCGATTCCGCACCGAGAGAAATATTTGTGTGACAGACAGATATTATTTCGGGTCTGGGTTTTGAGGGGCCGTAGTCCCTTGAAGTTCTTGATACCCACGATACGGATTTACCCAGTGTGGGTCAGAACTATGTGTGTGACTGTTGAGTGTATTATTATTATTACATATTATTTTTTATTATTTTTAGTTCTCTACCGCAGACATTGTAGATGAAGTGTTACATAATCTTAAGGTTTATATATTTTACACATCTGTAATTTATCTATGTGCCAAAGGTGCACGCCAATAAATGGTATAATATTGTCATTAAAAATAATTAGTTGAAACTATGTTGGCACATGGTATAAATTATAAAGAATATTACTGTTTGAAAATAATTAAAAAGTAAGCGTTTTTTTCAAATTTTAAAAACCAGGACCTACAAAAATATAAAAAATATTTTATTTTAACTTTCTCGCTTCTTTATTGGAATTCACCATATTTTTAAGGGTGATCGAAAAAATTGCCTATTATTAGAACGTATTGCCTTAAAAACGTTAGGCAAATAGCTATGAAAATAAAAAAAACCCCATCTCGGATAGCATTTCTCAAGTGATGCCAATCCATCCAAAAATACAAAGTCATAAAAAAAACAATTTATATTAATTTATATTTTTTTTATATGAAAGCAGCCATAGCCTAATTGATTTGATATTTGAAATTGTACGGACAGTCGAAATAAAAGTCGTATGTTCGAAACCAGCCCAAATGGCATACACCTCTGACTTTTGTAAAGTTACGTGTAAATTCATTGTTGTTTTTTTTTTATCCTGGCACGGCAAAGTGACCGCACTGTACCTGATGGTAAGCGCAGTGCGGTCCAAATAGAGTACTGAGTAGCGAGAGACGATCTATCCCCGCTACTCAACACACTCATGCCGGCCTGCTTCTTCACACTACGCCATGAGCAAGAAGGTGAAGAAGTGTCAGAGTACTAAGAAGGCCGCAAAATGGCCATTGTACCCAACTCCAGACCCCCGACAAAAACCGGATGTACATTGGCTGATCCCGGAACGCGACACACTTGCGTGTGCCACTATGGCGGGTTTTTCGCCCTGTGTACGGTGGTCGCTATCCGGGCGGATATGAATATCCTACCACCAGCATGATTATCGCTTTTGCTTTAACGGTGAAGGAAACATCATGAGGAAACCTGCATACCTGAGAATTCTCTATCAGAATTTCGAAGCAATGTGATGTCTACCTATGTGTATTAAGCCAGAAGTTGGACTAAGGCTTATCACTGATATCATTAACTATTTATTGGCAACCCTCGCTCTTACTCTCTCGCTATATGATACTCTAACTGGATGGTACTGCACTTACCAACAGGTGTAGTGTGGTCACTTTGGAAGGACTTTGGAGGATAAAAAATACCTCCGTGGCAGAGCGGGTGAGTGAGCCGGCTATGAAACGAGCTATGATAACGGCTATGAGGTCACGGGTTCGATCCTCGCACCTAGTTAAATGTGATCCAGAAATATATGTTTCCGGTCTGGATGTTGTGGAACCATAGTTCTTGGTACCAACGATACAGGTTTGACCTGGTGTGGAGTTAGTACTATGTGCGTTACTGTTGGGTGGTATTTATTATCTTATGGAAAGGAAAAGTAGTTACTGTTACATTTCATACGGTCAGTTAGTATACTCATAAAGCCCCCAACGTCAAACTTTTTTTAAAGTTGCAACGATCTCTCAATTGATGGTGATCATTAGTCATCGAGTGAACCATTTGCTTTATTATATCAGTAGAAAGTGACAACGCTGTTCTCTGATATCCAATTGACCATCGAAAAGAGCCGTTAAAAGAGATGACCCTCAACGGTCACCACGGTAGTTTCCTGTGTTTAATTTTGTACATTATTCTATATGCAACCGACTATAATACGCAAAATAAACCCTATTGCGAAAACAGAATCCAAATTGCTTGAAAAATGAGTTCACAATATTTATTTTAAATATTGGTATGAGCAAAAATGGGTGCGTAGTGGGAACATCTCGCCATCTCCCTCGCACGACGGCACAGTAATTGCCCTTCTGAGAGGTGACGTCACAGATCATATCATGCATCTTTTTACTGTCATTTGATAACCACCCCTTTCAGCAGATTTGAATAGCGCCTAATTGACTTATTTATTTTTGGATTCATAAAATTATTTTGATAGTAGGCTTTTAGTAATGTAACTTGTTGATTTAAATAATAAAAAATGTGCCAACTAGCCTATTACACCAGCCTGAAGTAACTGGCTATAGCCGGCCGACCCCGAAACGAGACTTACCAGAACAGGTCACTATATTTGGTTAATGATTGTTATCCAGTCAGGAGTAAATCCCATTGACCAGATTATGTTCTACATCCTAAATGGTGTAGTGGACGAGTAGCCGGTAATGAAACGAGAGGCCGCGGGTTTATCACCGTACTGAGACAAATAGTTGTGTGATCCACAGGCTTTTATTTATTTATTTATACACTTCATATACAAGGTATATAGGCGGACTTAATGCCAGAGGCATTCTCTCCCAGTCAACCTTAGGGTGATGCAGAGATGAACAAGGTAGGTGCATAAGATATAGAGGAAAATGGTAAACAAAAAAAACGAATTAACACAATAATATGTAAATACATACATAAATAAATCCAAATACATAACATATGTATACATAAATATAAAATATATTTCAACTACATATATACTTATGTATATAAATATATAAAATATATAACATACATTAATTGTGAGATGATTCTGCCACTCCACTCAGCAATAATTGGCGAACTCTCAGCTTAAAAGTCGACCGGCTGGTGCACGATCTGATATCGAGAGGGAGCGAATTCCAGAGAAGTATTGATTGGATAGTGAAAGAAGAGTGTAAGAAGTCAGAGCTGTGAGGGGGACACTTAAGGAGAAGATTGCTAGATGAGCGAAGATTTCTACTGTGACTGTCACAAAGGTATTGAAAGCGTGAAGATAAATAAGAGGGGGGTGTAGCAGACGTAAGTAACGAGAAAAGAGTAGTTAGTGCTCGCATAGATCGGCGCTGGCGAATCGGTAGCCATTTTAATTGCGAGCGATAGACAGAAACGTGGTCATATTTACGAAGATTAAAAATGAATCGAATGCAGTTGTTAAGAAGACGGTCAAGTTTGTTGAGTAGGTCTGCATTCAGATCATAATTTGTTTCGGATCTGGGTGTTTTGGGATTGTAATCGATTGGGATCTTGATACCCACCATACAGGTTTGACCTGACCAGGGTGTATTGGGATCAGGGATATCTGTGTGGCTGATTGGTGTATTTTTTTTTATAGCATAGTCCGACAAACGAGCCAGTGGGTCACCTGATGGTAATTGATCTCCACCGCCCATGAACATCCACAATACCGAAAGTATCATGTATGCGCTGTCGGCCTTAAAGGTCAGGAATAGGGATTAGGGAAGGGGGAATCAGGGCCTCCGGATATCTCACTTACCATACGAAACGCGACAGTAAATTGTCACTTTACTTTGGTTTTCAGTGAGACAGTGGTACTACCCCTGTCGAGACGGCCCATCAGACAGACATATTTGTCTAGAGCATGGCTCTACCACTAGCGAAACATTTAATTATGTTTGCCGCAAAAAATGTTACAAATTAGTGTGTTCATTGAGTTATAAATACATAAAAATACTTCTTGATTATTTAAAGACTCCACCCACGCTTGGAGTGGCTACTTTCTAGCCATTAAAGATATTATTGGCCGTTTCTATTTGTGTATTTTGCATAATTTAATTTTATTGAACAACTGGGATATTACATAATACAATGTATTTTTTTCATTCTGGCGCGGCAAAGTGACCACACTGCACCTGATGGTAAGCGCAGTGCCGTCCAGATAGAGTATCAAGTAGCGAGAGACAGTCTATCCCCCGCTTCTCAACACAATCATGCCGGCCTGCTGTTTAGCTTCTTCACGTTATGATGTATATTCGAAGTAAATGACAAAATTGTCCCCTTATTGGCTGGTTGATAGGCATAGACTCTACAGAAACTAGTGTAACCTGGGCTCTATTTTCAGGTCTGATAATCAAGGATTGTATGAGATTATAAAACACATATCGTAGGTTTAATTATAAAAAATTGTAACTCAGAAAAATTGGTATTGGTATTTAATGCCATAATTTATTCGAATAGACTCAATAGACGAGGTAGTGAGATCCATCAACCCACATTGGACTAGCGTAGTGGGATTGTAGTTCAAACTTTTGCCCAGCAGAAGGACATTAATCTAGAGTTGCCAACCATCCTGTTTTCCCAGGACATGTCCTGGTTTTTTAAGCAGCGTCCTGGGTTTTTAAAGCGCCCTGATAAGGTCTTGTGTATTTGAAAATTAGCACACCACTTTTGCAATTCTTTTTTTGGGTGGGTTTCTAACTTCAAAAACTCAAAATATTTGCATTCCGGGGATGGCAACCCTACCTTCATATATAATACAAAAAACAAAATCAATTTGATTTCAAATCGTTCAGGTGTTCTTTTTGCCGATGGCAAAGTTCGCCTGTTTCGTATTTTTTTTTTATCCTGGCACAGCAAAGTGACCGCACTGCACCTGATGGTAAGCGCAGTGCGGTCCAATTAGAGTATCTAGTAGTGCGAGACGATCTATCCCCTGCTACTCAACACAATCATGCCGGCCTGCTTCTTTACACTACGCCATGGGCAAGAAGGTGAGGAAGCAGTCGAGGGTCTATTGTTAGAGTACTCAGAAGGCCGCAACATGGCCAAACATTGTACTCCAACTCTAGACCCCAGAGAAAAACCGGATGTACACTGGCTGATCCCGGAACGCGACACACTTGCGTGTGCCACTATGGCGGGTTTTACACCCTGTGTACGGTGGTCGCTATCCGGGCGGATATGAATATCCTACCAACAGCAGAATTCAAGTCCAACTACACGACATGCGCTGAACGACTGTGCGCCAGTTACTCTAAAAGCTATTTATTCACTTCTAACTAACGATTCGCAATACTGTAAACACCCTCTTATATTTTTCTGAGAAGTATCACTATTATCGGAATTCGAAAGAGGAAATTTATTGTTTAATTTATGGCTGACTTCTTAATTTATTATTAGCATCGTTTAGTGATCATTAATATTGAATATTTTAATATTGTACTCTTTGCAGTTTTTAATAAGTTTATATGGTTATTCAAATCTTTAAAATTTTAGGGCGGTTTATTGAATAAAGTATCACCATATTAAACTTATATTTTGTTTTAATTTCCGGAAACTTTTTTCTTAGCATTTATTATTATTACTTTTTAAGAAGGTTCACTTCAAATAAATGTTATCTGTAATTTTCTATGTAAAACTATCTATTATTTGAACCTTATATTTGATCTTCAACTTGTTTACACTATGCAATTTACAAACGTCATATATTGATTATTATAAGCAGACATCATGTTTGGGTTTCTGAGGGTTTGTTTATATAAAATTTATTGTTTAGAGGATATTGTTTTGTCTTTGGGTTTTGTGATAACCTTATGACGTTATGTATATGAAATATTGAAAGTTGTTTAGTAAGTGTAGTAAAATGTACAAGCTATTTTAAATAAACAATAGTAGCCCTGTATTAACTATATAATATTGTATACATCCCACTGCTAAGTTCTAGTCTCTTCTACTATGGAGACAAACTGGAAAATCTGTATATATAAAAGAAGAAACTGACTGACTGATCGATCAACGCACAGCAAAAACGGCTGGGGTTAGAGACTTGAAATTTTGACAGTAGGTACCTTTTATAACGTAGGCATCCACTAAGGAAGGGTTTTTGGAAATTCCACCCCTAAGGGGGTAAAACAGGGGATGAAAGTTTGTATGAAAATCCGTCAATTTTGAAATTAAACGCATGAAAATTCATATTTTGTATTGTATACTTTTTCTCCTAAACATGACCTCCACGCGGGCGGAGCCGCGAGCAACAGCTAGTTTTAAATAAGTAAGAAACCCTTGTGTGTTATATTTCTTTGTATGATTCAAATCAAAACTTTTTACTCGTGGCATATGTGTATTTTATAGACAACACCTTCAAATAATATGTTATGTAGAGGAGTGTCTATGGAATTGATGGAATCCCAAAATCACATAAGACTAGACGGTATGGTCGAAAGACTATCTGGGCGAAAACTAGAATCCTATGATGAAGTAATGTAGTTTCCTTGGTGTTATAGCAATTTGACGCCAACCAAAGATGAAAATGCCCTTCAACAATATTCATAAATTATATTGAACTAGCCGTTGCTCGCGGCTCCGCCTGCGTGGAGATTATATTCGGGAGCAGAAGTATACAATCCAAGAAGTTGTCTTCTGCACTGAGGCACCTGTAGCGATTGTAGGTGTTGTGCCTGAATCTTGAGATTGCATCTAAAGAATACCCCATATGTTTAACCTCACTTTGCCCCTTTTAGGAATGATTTTTCAAAAATGTTGAAACACGTATTTCTTTATTTCCTACCAAAAGCCTAAATATGAATTTACAGATCCATAAATGGAGGAATTATGGATTTCCCATACAAATTTTGAACTCCTATTTGATCCCTTTCAAGGTTGTTTTTTTAGAAAAAAGATAGCCTATGTCTTTCTCCAGGATATAATCTATTTCCTTACTTAATTTCATTACAATCCGTTAAGCTGTTTAGTCCTGAAGAGGCAACAAACAAACAAACAAACAAACAGAGTTACTTTCGCATTTATAGTATTAGTATGGATAATTATTGAACACAGTATAAGTACAGCTATGAATAGATATCAATTAAAGATATACAGGGCCTTCGTTAAAATAGAGAATCCCTACTGTCTGAAAATTTTAGCCACTAAATGTAATTTTCTATCTACCATATAAATGACTTGGCCCTATCATTGGCCGCATTTTTTGCATATATTTACCTTAATGGTATACGAATTGAAAATTAAACATTTGAGAAAGTTGCACGTTTAACTGTTGAACGTGTAATATTCTGTTCTCTTGGTTTATTTATAAATTGGTAAGTTCTGCAATAAAATGCGTTTTTCTAATGTATGTAAAAATATACTAGTTGTTACACGAAACACATGTTGGCACAGATTTTCACGTGACGCATAGCTTTTGAGTGGAATCTATTTCATGTGAATTTTTCGCTTTTGATGTGAAGGATGCATTACATGCGTTTACGATCTTTTTGTCGTTAGATTATAGTGTACATAGAGTTAGGTTAGTATTTACGGACGGCTATATATTATCGTTGCTGACGCTCCTCCCGGTGTAGTTGCAAAATTTTCTACGATATTATTATTATTATTATACTACATGTATATAATTTGGAGTTTTAGTTAAGAGCGTCGTAAAAGTTTTTTGTTCGATTTTTTCAAGCTTTTTTTTTCAATTAGAAGCCCGATAAAATCTATTTGTCCTTCCAATATAAATTTTGATTAGTCAAAACATGGTCGTCTTTTCTGCCTAAACAGCTATATCATATTAATTACATCCACAGAAAATGTAGAGATTCAACAGAGAACCAAAAGTTGCGGCAGTGTAGCGTTATCATTAAAGTTTAATAAATGATTTTCAAGTTTTTTTTTTTTTTTTTAGTGCCTCGATAGGCAGACGAGCAGACGGGCCACCTGATGGTAAGTAGTCACCGCCGCCCATAGACTTCTGCAATACCAGGGCACAGCAAAGCCGCTGCCTACCGTAGTAGAAAGACTAGACTTTTTGTCTACAGCGTGAATGAGACAGTTCGACCGTGATAGTACAAGAAAATTGTCATGAAGTGGCGTCTTTTTATTGCGTTTCTTGATAAGTAAGATTTCAAATGTCTAAATCACCCTTTGCCCTTCTCCCAACGTCCATATTTTTACTTCAGGTCGGAAACAGTTTACATTACTACTTATATTAGACCACTATGCTAGAGGCGCTATTCTACTACGTAATGTATAAGTAACTAACCACTCCAATTGAATCATTATGTAATTACTAGCTGTTGCTCGCGGCTCCGCCCGCGTGGAGGTCATGTTTGAGAGAAAAAGTATACAATACAAAATACCAATATTCATGTGTTTAACTTAAAAATGACGGATTTTCATACAAACTTTCATTCCTTATTTTACCCCCTTAGGGGTGGTATTTCCAAAAAAGCCTTCCTTAGTGGATGCCTACGTGATAAAAGGTACCTACTGTCAAAATTTCAAGTCTCTAACCCCAGCCGTTTTGGCTGTGCGTTGATCGATCAGTCAGTCAGTCAGTCAGTCAGTCAGTCAGTCAGTCAGTCAGTCAGTCAGTTTCTTCTTTTATATATACAGATAGATCAAAGGTTTACACCTTTTGCTGTCGTGATAAACAAACTTTCTTTATGCAATCAAAATAAATTTAGATCGCCTTGTTTCAATTAATTGTGAGGAAAGATTTGGAGGCCTCAAGTGTTTGGTAACCAATAAGCACATATTTTATGTCTCTATAAAAATACTGTCTTTATTAACTCCTTAAATATTGTTGGATAGAAAAAAAAGAAAAATGGGGGGAATGTGATGTTTGATTTCATTAAGTGAATTAATTATTTTAGACATGGCTTTGGCCTTTTAAATTGTGATTATTTCAGACATGGCCTTGGATTTTTGAATTGTGATTATTTCAGACATGGATTGGGCCTTTTGAATTCTGTATTTTTGTAGTCATACGTGAAAATATTGCTAGATGTTTAAAAACCAAAAAAAACTATCGGTCATCCATAATACTGGCCATACATTTTATGAAAAATTACGGGTCATTCAAAATTCGTCTACATACACAGGCATTTACACAATATGATGCTACAAAAAAATACAAAAGTTCGGTCTTTCATAATTCTTTAATGTGCTGGCTACTATATTTTATTTTATCTCATGAGTGAAAATCGCATTTGGATACACGTAGTCTAAGTTGGATTGCAGTAACTGGATCCAAAGATTTAAAAACAAGTTCACTGTGCATTAATGCAGGCAGCACATATGTATGAAAAAAGATTAAATGATGATTATCATATGTAGGATTAAAACTCCGAATAA
The DNA here is from genome assembly GCA_905220505.1 of Laothoe populi. NCBI lineage: Eukaryota > Metazoa > Arthropoda > Insecta > Lepidoptera > Sphingidae > Laothoe > Laothoe populi. Next base: position 3,558,608 of record HG992146.1, on the reverse strand, counting down.
CCATTACATTAATAAATCCGTAAACATAATATTTATTATTGAGACCTGTTTATTGGCGGCAATCTGTATTTGGCTAGAGTGCCATATGCGTGTATGTTGTCCAATGACATTGTTGAGGCCGTCGAAGATTTATGCGCATATTGCCATACATTGTTTATCTACAAAATTGTTTCGTATCTCGCTTGTCGTTCTGTTAGTAACACATAGGTGCCATGACATATAGTGACCAGGTGTAGAAACAAATTAAAAATATAACTAATCGGGATAATCGGATATATGAACATATTTGCAACATACATATTTTTAGGTAATAATAATAAATAATACTAGCCCTGTATTAAATATTTTTCCACTACTGGGCACGGGCGTCATCTTCTAATAAGAGGGGTTAGGCCTCAGTTCACCACGCTGGCCTAATGCGGATTCGTAGACTTCACATACCTACGAAATTCTTATGAGAATTCTCAGGTATGCAGGTTTCCTCACGGTGTTTTCCTTCATCTTCAAGAGATAATTAACAATTAATACACACGTAACTTTAGAAAAGTCAATGGTGTATGCCATTTGGCCTGGTCTCGAACATGCGGCTTTCGTCTTGACAGTCCGTACCGCAACCAACTAGGCTATCGCTGCTATATTTTTAGGAAAATAACAACAGTAATTTAAAATTATTTGTTCGAAATAATGTAGTTGACTAAAAAGCACAGTATTACAGAGCTAATTTGTATAAAATAGAAGCCTAATGTTTTACCCTGTCTTCGGCGTCAATCTTTAGGAGATAGACGCAGAAGTTTTCTGCTCACAAATTGTTTTCACCCAACACGTGCAGTTCTATTTTCTGTTTAGTGACTGCAAATATATTTCGGCAGTTAGTGGGCGACATGCGTTTATAAAATTAGCGTTAGGCAACTTCGTATTTTCGTCCGCTCAAGAGCAAAGCAACATAATGTTTACTCGTGAAAATTAATACATTTCATACATACAACGGTAGGCAGAGACTTTGCTGTGCCCTGGCATTGCAGAAGTCTATGGGCTGCGGTGACTATTTACCATCAGGTGGCCAGACTGCTCGTCTGCTTATCGAGGCACTAAAAAAGAACATTTTCAGTGTCGTATAGTACTAAATCTTTAGTTATTAAAACGGGATATTTACCATGTTTTTTATTTGATGAGAGTTCCCTATATTTCGGCACTATTGCAATCGCCATGATCACGGGTAAACTGAAGTTTATGCGGGTGGATATTTATGAGCAGACAAAACGATCTACCCTCTTTCTTTGTACCACCACTACCATTGTCACATAAGTCACTCACATTACGATTTTGTTCACGGCACACGAAACTCACTGTATCTACTCGCGAACTTTTTTCGGAAATTTTTGGTGTTTACATAGTTGAACCACTGGATTCCAGGCCCTCGACAGTTGAAAACATGGTAAATATCCCGTTTTAATAACTAAAGATTGTGTTAATGACCATGTCAGTTTAAAAACTTATATCGTATATATAGTACTGGTATAAATAGTCTATGGTTTATAAATAAAAAGTTTTAGTTTTGGTCTGCACGTCTTTCAATTATGATATTCAGTACATAATATACTCTGTCGGCTGCAGAACTTACCTTTGTTAATGGCTTCCGGACAGCCGACTTGTGTTGGATGAGACGCGACACTGCGTCTAGTGCCAAGAGTGGCGTGATATTCTTGGTTTAATTTTAACTCATTGATTGTATACGTTAAACTAATGACCTATATGTTTTAGATGCGGAAGTGTTTGCCAAAGGTGAGCAGATTGCGAGGAGCGTGCATCTTAACAGCGTTGCGAAAACTTCAGAGTGCAATAGACGTGTTTGACTTTTACAGGCTGTATGTACTTGACAGCCTCTGTGGCGCAGCGGGCGAGTAGCCGATTGTAAAATGTGAGGCCGTGGGTGCGATTCCCGCACCGAAACAAATGTTTGTGTGACAGACAGATGGTTGTTCGGGTCTGGGTGTTCTGGGACCGTTGTCCTCGTAGTTCTTGATACCCACGAAACAGGTTTGACCAAGTGTGGGGTCAGAACTATGTGTGTGACTGTTGGGTGTATTTATTTAATTTTACTTTACAGATTTTTACTCTGGTCATATGGTACTACATTTTTTTTAGTGCTTGGATAGGCAGATGAACAGACGGGCCACCTGATGGTAAGTAATCGCCGCCGCCCATAGACTTCTGCAATGCCAGGGCACAGCAGAGCACCTGCCTACCGGTATGTTTGATATTTAATGTCTCCAACAAGTTGACCACGCGGCCATATTACGGAAACAATAGTCAACGACGTCAGGCTAGCCGTAAACTCCTTTGTCGATCCAGTTCAAACACAGGTTATTGATGTACTAGGTCAAGGGTGGAAAGATAAAATCTAATTGAACCTCATTTTGCATAAGTTACATGAATACACACATTTCACAAAAACTCCAGTCACTGAGGGCAAAGGTGAGGCGGGCCGAGACACGGCGAGGCGCCGGCGCATAATTACTCCAACTATACAAATTCAATTCATCGACGTATTTTCAAGTTTAGGTATATTTGAAAAGGGCCTTCCAATTTGTTCCATAAAGGAAGGTAAAACCTGTTCTAATAATACTGGCACCAATACATAAGAAATGGAAATATATGTGGATTCCTAAAAATATTTAGAATTGTGGGGAATTGTAGATTTGTTTGTTAATTATTTAATATTTGTATAATATGTTAGGGAGTACACTAATCCACTTACAGTATGAAGGTTAACATAAGATATAAACATAGGAAGAACATAATAACAGTATGACTGTCTCGGTGGCGCAGTTGTAATAACGCATGCGTTATGACTGCTCAGCTGAGGTCTCGGGTTCGGTCTCCGGGTCGGGTAAAGTGATATTCGGTTTTCAGATTATAAATACTCAGCATCAGCCCGGAGTCTGGAATTGTGCCCTGTATGGCGGTAGGCTCGCCCCCTATCACATTAGGGGACCGAAATTCGGCGAAAATGGGGGGGGTACTGGTTACACCTCTGCCTACCCCTTCGGGGATTGCGGGCGTGAGTGTATATATATGTATGTAATAACAGTATTAAGGTAACAATGAAAGATAGTAAATGATAGAGAAAGCAGCAGTCAAAAAGGTGGAAATCTATAATAAAACAAAAAAATGTTTCTATGTCCGTTATAGTCTCCGAAACGGCCGGAGCGATTTTTATGAAATTTTCAGGCAATGTTCAGATTAGCCCACAAATGTTCCTGTGAAGTGTGGTAGCGATCTGATAGGTGGCGCTGTTGTCGAGATCTGAATTTCTTTTTTTTCAACGACAATTCGGTCCATAGAGAAGGCGGTTTCAATATAAGACAGTAGAGTGATTTCGCGCTAATCAAATCAAATCGTTTATTTAGTAAATTAGGCCACTAGGGGCACTTTTTACACGTCATTAAGTTTATCTACCGGTGCTTCGGAAATGCCCACTAGTCTGAGAAGAAGCACCAAGAAACTCAGCCGTAGGTCTTTTGTATTTTATCGTAACATATAATATTAATTCACAATACTTCTACACTTAAATTCCATACACAATTAAGTTTGATATACGTGTTAATACATCATATGTGTTAAGGGATATCGTAGTAAATAACGCTAAACAACAAGTTAGTTAATTAGCTTAAACTAACAATCAATGAGCAATCCGGGCCGACCAGTCCACGCGAGCAGCACCCGTTCACGAGTAAGACGCATGTGCCAGCCATCGGCCTCCTCAACCATGATACAGGGAAGAGACCGACCCGGCACATAACGCCGCCTGAACAATACAATTCCATACCGCATGAACCTGTATAATAATTTATCAGCTCTGTGTAATGTATAGTATGTGTGTATGAAGCGCCACACCATGCAATGCAATGTACCTAATGAACTTACCGCTCTCTCTAAATGTTAAGGAATGAGTTAAGGACGTACGTATCGTATTGTGGGGTTCCGTGTACCAATTTTCTTTTTTATTTAGCTACTCCAGCTTCCTTTTTTTATCCTGGCAAGGCAAAGTGACCACACTGCACCTGATGGTTAGAATATGAAGTAGCGAGAGACAACACACTCATGCCGGCATGCTGCGGCCTCACACTACGCCATGGGCCAGAAGATGAAGAAGCGATCTAGTGTTAGAGAACCCAGAACATTATTACCATTACATCGGGCCTCTGCCAAAAAATTTAAAAACTTTTACTTGTAAGCTAGTAAATAAATATGTTACGCAATATTTGACAGCCTCCGTAGCGCAGCGGGCGAGCAACCGCTGTGAAACGAGAGACCGCGGGTTCGATTCCCGCACCGAGACAAATATTTGTGACACAGATAGATATTTTTTTCGTGTCTGGGTGTTGTGGGACCGTATTCGCTCGTAGTTCTTGATACCCACGATATAGGTTTTACCTAGTGAGGGGTCAGAACTACATAGCTACATAGCAACTAACTGTGGCTACTGGGTATGCATATTATTAATATTAAACTGTGATCTTTGCGATTCCTTAGCGTCAAGTCACAGTGTAAATTTGCTGGCTTTTGATACTAAAACAATAATATAATAATTAATAATTTAGTCTTTATTAGACCGAAGTAAAGAAATGTCTTTATAAGTCATATGAATGTATGCTGCTTCTAAATAAATACCTGGTCTTGCGCTAAGTGGATTCCTCAGATGCTTACAAAAATAACTTTATTTTGTCTGCCAGTCTGTCTGTAGCAACTACACCAAGATAAATGACTGTTTAATGCCATAAAGAACTGACTTTTTGTTTATATTTTAACTCTTCATATTATATCTACTTATACTCTGTAAGGATACACTTGAGCTAGTGTTCTGAGATAATGGAGTGCCGTGCCATCGCAATCCAACTAGGGTCACTTGCTAAGTTCGATATAAAGCGGTGGCTGCTATCAAATTTACAAATTGCTGCAATGTGATTGCGTAGTTATAGTGCGTAGCATCTCAGTAACATAATGGTTTTCGTTGCAAATCTCTAGTGTCTTAAACGGTTTTTGTTTTGTTCTTAATTTAAACACATAAAAGTTATGACCATATTTTATTGTAAACTTTATGGTAAATAAAGTAGATATTAAAATTTTTATTCCTAAAATATCACTTTTTCATTGCGGCGGAACCCTAAATAAACACGTGTTAATACGATTTAACAAGCACTTGTTAACGGACGTGTTCCGTACACTATGCTGAAATAGTACGAGTAATGTAACACGAGCCCTACTATTTATCAGGTGGTTTGAGAAGAGCTTTATTGCCCTGGAGCTGTGGGAAGATTTTATTTCATTCTAAGTCCTTTATACTAATTCAATTATTTTGGACGTCATCATGCTTTAAATCAACAGGTTTTATTTAATTCCCGGGTAAAGTGCTGGGAAACCATGTTTAAAGAAAACTCACACGTAACAAAAGCAAAAAGTAGCTACATTTCTTTCAGCTCGTAGCAACGATGAAGAAGCCTGAAAGCCGTATTGGAATGGTCTTTTTTTCTACCAATAGTAATTCTCATGCTAAATAACCTCAAGTGCGAATCTAAGCGTGGATGCATCGGAGCACACTTTGTGGTCGGCAGCTGTTTCCAAACAAGTTATGGTGACGGCAAGTTATGTCGGCCTTTCAGAATTAATTAAAGACTTTAAAAGCAATTTTGTATGCGATTCAAAACATTAATTGAAATATTTTTATGAAGAAACCATAAAATAAAATATAAACGTGTTACATTCTATCAATAATACATAAATTATCATATCTGTGGGTACAATTTTATAACTAATAGAGATATATACAAACAGAATTTTTAAAAATACAAAGACTTATTTGAGGGATAATTACTAAATGTAATTTGTATAAGTATCAACATTATTTATTATACTTATTACTATATCTATACATAAATATATTTTTAAAATTTATGTTTTTCCTTAATATTTATTATGTACACAAACTGCCCTCCCCTTTTCTTTTCTTTTTTCAAACTTTTCCATCCCATGGTTGTCTTGAAAAGATCGCCGAGAGCGATAAGACCGCCAATTGTACTTTAAATCATTTTTGTTTTCCTATTTCATATATCTTAGTGTACAATAAAGAGTAAAAATAAATAAATTAAAAAATAAATGTCATAGCTTTATTTTCATGAGATCTATTGCAGACATTTGCATTCTCCAGATTAAGTTTTTTTTAAAGTGCTTCGATAGGCAGACGATCAGACGGGCCACCTGATGGTAAGTAGTCACCGCCGCCCATAGACTTCTGCAATGCCAGGGCACAGCAAAGCCGCTGTCTACCGTTAGTTGATCAGAAAATTCAATAATTGTTCTAACTTACCCATCTCCGCCGACGTAAGTCTCTTTGGCAGTAACTCCGTTGTAATGGACGCGGTTCTCCACCTCCCCATCCATCAGGTGATCAGTCATCACGAAGTTCAGGATTTCTTTGTTTAAATGCCTTCGTAAATGTTTGATATCACTGATTTTGCTCTTAAAAGTTTCGTTGACGTGACTATGCCTCAAATGTGGGGTGAAGGGGAGATCGCCGTCGTCCTGGCAGTTAGTGGTGCCCAGGAGGAATAGAATGAGGAGTGGTGTCCTGAACATCTTGCCCCAGGAGACTAGTTTCGCGATGTCAGACTTTTTCTTCGCTTTTGGCGATTTCAACTCCATTTTTGATCTGAAAACAAATTATACTATTGTGAATTTTAAATTATAACGAAACCTTTTTTCTGACATATTTTCTGAAACCTATACTAAATGTGACGAGTGATGTAGTGATATAATATACTAGAGGATTCAATAGAACGATCATAGTGCTCTTCTTTTTCGGCTAGATGTTTTATTTTTTTGGCACAGCAAAGTGTCGACACTGCACCTGATGGTAAGCGCAGTGCCGTCCATTAGAGAATTGAATAGAGAGACAATCTATCCCCCGCTACTCAACACAACCATGCCGGCCTGCTGTGTAGCTTCTTCACAATACCCATGGGCAAAAAGATGAAGAAGCGGTCAAGGGTCTAGTGTCAGAGTAGGTACTCAGAAGGCCGCAATACGGCCAAACATCGTACCTCAACTCTAGACCCTCTACAAAAACCGGATGTACATTGGCTGATCCCAAAACGCGACATACTTGCGTGTGCAACCATGGCGGGTTTTACACCCTGTATACGTTGGTCGCTATCCGGGCGGATATGAACCGAATGAAATCCTACAACCAGCAGATGTAGTTCAAGATGTGTGAAATATTTTGAATTTGTTAAGTTTGGATACAATACGTCGCCTCCTGCGTAGTTCTGAGAAGATCAACACACTCGTCTCCTATTACTGCAGCAGAGTGCAACAACGTCCTATCGTGTTACAACGCCACAGAAGCGTGACACTGAGTCAGCGAAGCGCTAGCGCCGCTCTGTCAGCGCAATTTTAACAAATATGATCCTAATTACATGCATAAACACAATGTCATGAGCCTAGTTTACTGAACGGGGCAGTAACACAATGTCACAATGCTAGGAAATCGATATCAATGAATTTTGCTTGCTATTATCACGGTTGGTCTTCATTCTTACCCAAACGATTCTTCGAGCATTCACCATAGTGAGATCATTGACTATCAGGTCTTCGTCTAATATGCCAAGCTCAACCACAGCTTTATTGGCCCTGGTATCGTATCCATTGAATGAACATTATCAACAATATTTAACACTAGCCCGCGTATCCGCCCGCGTGGTAGTTATTTTTCAAAGAAAAGGTAGAAAATCCATGGAGTCTTAAGCTATTAAATATTTCTATTTTTTGCTATCACATTTTTCCGGGATAAAAAGTAGCATATGTGCTATTCCAGACTATAATCTATCTCTGTGCCAAATTTCAACCAGATCCGTTCAGCCGTTATGGCGTGATTGAGTAACAAACATACATCCATTCATCGAAACACTCGCATTATAATAGTATTTTTTTAAATCATCAATATGTTTAATTACTAACTAAAGCCAATAACAATTTGTTAAGTATATAATTGGTCTCACAGAAACATCTGTAATAACCAAATACAGAATAAAAATACGGATTAATTAATGGTATTTAAAACTAATTAAGATACAATAATACTTTACTGTTAGACTAGAGTGTATATAAATAACATAAATAAGCAACATTGACATAGTCTTGGCGCAGCATTTTTGTCGAACAAGATAGTTATCTTCATTATCAATCAAGATAAAAAATAATGTCACAGAAATGCTAAAGCCATTGCATTCTATGGGTCATATAAGCATAAGTATGTTGTACACTGAGAATTGTTAATTATATTAGAAAACTAGCTGTTGCCTGTGGCTCCGCCCTGTTTCTTCTATTTATAAAGTCATATCATCTCTCACAACTACTCTTTGCATAATACATAATATTTGACCAAACAATTATAACTTTTAATTAAATGCACTATGTTATTTAATTTTCTCTGCCTGACTGCCTCGGTAGCGCAGTTGTAATTGCGCATGCGTTACGACTGCTGTGCTGAGGTCTCGGATTCGATTCCCGGGTCGGGTGAAGTGATATTGGGTTTTTCTATCTAGAAATTCTCAGTATTAGCCCGGAGTCTGGAAATGTGCCCGGTATGGCGATAGGCTCGCCCCCTACCACATTATGGCAACAGGCGTTAGTGTATATGTATGTATGTGTGTTTTTTTTTTTGTTACGACAGTTAAAAATGTTCCTAGACCCGTTTTTAATATCCAATAACACATCTAAATAAATAAACTTAGTCTTTGCAAGACGATTACATTGAAAATTGGCACCATCTAGTGTTTAGAGATTTTTTCATATTATTTGAGAACATTTATAGAAATTCTACAGAAGTAAATATTTCATAATGAAGTCTTACTTAGCATATATTTTACATAGCGATTGAGACAGAATTTCTTACAACTCATTATCATCTTTGCCTTTTTTTGTTGTCGCGGGGAAATCATTTTATTACTACCGCCCGCTACGGTGAAAGCGGAATGAGAATAAACCGATTATGCTGGACTAGCCGGTCTTACGACCCAGCTCCCCCTCGCCCGGATGATGGCTATCCGGGCCGCCGCTGGGCCGAGTCCCTATCCCCTATGTACACCGACACTACCAGCTAAAACACCGCGGTGGCCTTCTTCGGCGGTTACGGGGCGATCCCGGGGTATTCAAAGGAGTGCTAGAATTGCAGCAGGAATCGCCGCTGCGCAGTGCCGCGTAGCAGCCCAATGCTATTTATTTACCTAACGTCAGGATTCACTGTGTACACTCGGATTCACTATAAGCCAAAGATTGGGGCCTTGTCAGATAGAGAAATGATCTTTTATACAGTAGTTATCATTATAGCTGGTTTCCAGACATATGTTACATTCTAGGAATCGCTCAACATAAATATTCCTTGTTTATTCAGGCAATTCCCAACAATATTATTTATTTAATTTTGCTCGCTATTCATATTGTATTATATTAGTGCGGGTTTTTTTCCAGGATAGCGAAGGTGTAGGTAGGTACACAACGGGCTGAAATCCTCGACACACCGAGGTCGCTCCGAGAAGCCTGTGGAGACACCAGGAGGATCCTGCGCTTCTGCGGCTGGCTAGACTATAAGCCGACACATACACGCACAATGGCTCGACGTTTAACGGGCTAAGTGCGGAAAAAGGAGTCCACAATTAATACCAATACAAAAAAAGGGCGGGATTTTTCATTTTGGCGACTGCAGCTCACATTTTACGTGAGTAAATGCGTGATCGATGTAGAAATCAGAATAACAATAAATACTATCTCCTTTAGTTAGTGTATGTTGTTGGCAGTGAAAGATCTTTAAACAGATAATTGTTATTAGTCGTCATTAGATATGGTTTTTTTTATCCTGGCACGGCAAAGTGACAACACTGCACCTGATGGTAAGCGCAGTGCCCTCCAATTAGAGTATCGAGTAATCATGCCGGCCTTCTTCTTCACACTACGCCATGGGCAAGAAGGTGAAGAAGCGGTCAAGAGTCTAGTGTCAGAGTTCTTAGAAGACCGCAAAAACGGCCAAACATTGTCCCCCAACTCTAGACCCCCGACAAAAACCGGATATAGATATAGATAACCGGACACTGTCTGATCCCGGAACGCGACACACTTGCGTGTGCCACTATGGCGGGTTTTACACCCTGTGTACGGTGGTCGCTATCCGGGCGGATATGAATATCCTACCACCAGCAAAATGTTCGCGTTAAAAGGTTAATTCTCTTACTTTCCAAACTTTAATCATTATTAAATAACACTTGCAGGGTGTGTTATTTTTATAACCAATGAAAACATCGAATTCAACTGTTTTAGTGTACACTGAACCTAACAGATAAAATTTTAAAGTTATTTAAATGAAAACATCACTGCAGTAGCTACGGTACGAAAATGCCGTTGATTGAAAAAATATGATGATTATGATGATCTTCCTAGCTGATATCGACTATGGCGACTGTTTCTTCATCTTCAGATGGTGCCAGCTGCCGCGTCAAGTTATATGCGCGACTTGTAAGGAATTTATGTTGAAGATAAAACCAAAATATACCAAACCATTGGCCTTATGTATTATCACCCACTTAGGGGATTCATTTTGAAAAACGCCGTTACATGTGTACATTTATTTCTAACCAGAAGCACGTATACCAAATTCCTCGCTTCTTACTTTGACATGGTCTTCATTTTCTTTAAGGTTCCTTGATAGGCGCACGAGCAGACGGGCCACCTGATGGTAAGTAGTCATCGCCGCCCATAGACTTCTGCAATGCCAGAGCACAGCAGAGCCGCTGCTTACCGTTTAAGGACTACTCTTCTTAAGCCTCGTTTAAAGAAGGACATGTCATAGCGCTCAGGGAACACCGCTGCAGGGAGTTCATTCCAGAGCTTGCACGTACGTGGTAAGAATTAACGCTGGACACGAACCGTGCTAGACGGAATCGTTTCCAGGTGGTATGGATGAACTCTGTTGCGGTGTCGGGTGGTGCGATGATAAAATGGTGATGAAGGCACCATTTTAAATAGTTCCTCGGAGCACTCCCCGTGGAAAAACCGATAAAACAAGCAGAGAGACCCGAAGTCTATCCGCAGTCCCAACGATTCCAGGCTGTCCGTGATATCAGGATCCCCGACAATTCGAACGGCCCGCCTCTGTAAGGAGTCAAGAGGGTCTAGCAAGTATTTTGGGGCTCCTGCCCAGAGATGAGAACAGTACTCCACGTGGGGCCGAACTTGCGCTTTATAAAGCGCCAATCTATGGCCCGACGTGAAATACCGCCTCGCTCTGTTCAGGATCCCCAATTTTTTGCTCGCCAATTTGGCTTTGTCCTCCACTTGATTCCTAAACTGGACCGTGTTCGATGCTTCAGCCAAGCCATGCCGAAATCCATACTAATACTATAAATGCGAAAGTAACTCTGTTTGTTTGTTTGTTTGTTTGTTTGTTACCTCTTCACGACTAAACGGCTGAACGGATTGTAATGAAATTTGGTAAGGGAATAGATTTTATCCTGGAGAAGGACATAGGCTATATTTTTTCTCAAAAAACAACCTTGAAAGGGGTCAAATAGGAGGTCAAAATTTGTATGGGAAATCTATAATTCCTCGACTTAGGGATCTGAAAATTCATATTAAGGCTTTTGGTAGGAAATGGAGAAATACGTGTTTCAACGTTTTTGAAAAATCATCCTTGAAAGGGGCAAAGTGAGGTTAAACTTATGAGGTATTCTTTAGATGCAATCTCAAGATTCAGGCACAACACCTGAGAGGCTGGACAATCGCTACAGGTGCCTTAGTGCAGAAGACAACGCCTTGGATTGTATACTTCTGCTCCCGGAAATAACCTCCACGCGGGCGGAGCCGCGAGCAACAGCTAGTGTTATATATTTATTTGCTCAATCACAATGCCACTAATGACATGGCAGCTAATGGCAAAAGAACGTTGCGGTTCTAAATCCAGGGGAATTTGAAATATGTTTGACAGATCAGTAAAATTTGTCCCGGTTTTGGCTTTAGTGATATCAAAGTAGTAGTTTTCTGGTGTTTTTAGATGATTTATAAGCGATGGAGATCAGGTGACTTTTTTGTTCATAATTCCTGGCTTCTGTTATAAAAAAGTAAAGGATTTTTGGCGGTAATACTACTTAAAATGTTACAATTGTTTTGGATTATCTTTGATTGCATATAATTGCATTATACTACTTGATATTAATTTTGTATTACCAACTATGATTTGCTCTTAAGACGTCACACCAATGACTCTTTGGACGCTGACTGCCCCATACAAAACGCGTTTGAATGGCTTCAACTTCATTGAAAATATTCTTAATGAAGATATATTTTTATATCAATAGATTTTTCAAGATTTTTTTGGAACTTACGATCATTTATTTATGTAGGTTACAGTTTTAATCTGAAGGTCCATGAAACGGTTAGCGCTTGCTGTGAACATGTCTTAACCGCTTACCATCAGGCGGGCCGTAAGCTTGTTTGCCACCATCGTGGTATATAAAAAAATGTGTGTAAAAAAATTATCGATCCATGATCCTCGGGGCATAATATAATATATTATACAGATACACTCCACTCACGCCTGCAATCCCCAAAGGGGCAGGCAGAGATGGAACCAGTACACCCACTTTTCGCCGAATTTACTACGTAGGGGGCAAGCCTATCGCCATACCGGGCACAATTCCAGACTCCAGGCTGATACTGAGTATTTCTAAATAGAAAAAACCCAATATCACTGTACCCGACCCGGGGATCGAACCCGAGCCACCGTAGCAGTTAATATATAGAATATATTATGTATGGTTTATTAACAGATGATTAACGCGTGTACAAAGTATGCATTAACTTAAGTGAGGCAATCGACAGGTTTCGACACGGACAGGGCCATGCTCTATTTCTCTGACCGATTTACAAATTGGAACAGTTTTTGTGTATTTTATACAGATAATATTCGTTTACCGCAGTTAAATATTTTTGAGAAAATTAAACTCGTGTTAAGGGACTTCATAATTGAATTCAATTTACGAGAATATACAATATATATCTATATTTATATCATAGTTTTTTTCTGTCCCCTTCTCCTATATCTTTATGCACCTACCTTGTTCATCTCTGCACCACCTTAAGGTTGACTGGTAGAGAATGCCTTCTGGCATTAAGTCCGCCTATATACAATGTATGTATATGAAGTGTATAAATAAAATAAATAAATAAATATATGTCGGCAAAAACGCGCGAACAGAAATTAGCGGGAAAACTAAGTGACAGGTATTCTTTGAGAAACACAAAACATAAAAACGTTCTGAAATAGTTAAAAGTGAAGTAATATGTTTATTTCTACAATATTTATCTATCTTTTGATTGCGGTCTACCGTGGTGATTTTTTTCTGTGGTATAAAATACCTATACACCAAGTAGAAGACATCTTTTTTTTTTTAGTGCCTGGATAGGCAGACGAGCAGACGGACCACCTGATGGTAAGTAGTCACCGCCGCCCATAGACTTCTGCAATGCCAGAGCACAGCAGAGCCGCTGCCTACCGTTCTATCTATATATGAAGGTTTATCGAAACAGATTCAAATATTAAACAGTGAAAACGGTTGATATACGACAGATTTATTTTCACATCTCTCTGTTTTGACGCAGCACTGCAGTGTGATAAGTTAAGACCTACACTAAACCTAGTATATTTTACAGATGCAGAGCCTTAAGTAGTTTTGTATACATCTTGTAAGAGCCTTCTTTGCCAGGGAACTACTAACTGTCTCATAGAAATCAAATGAATAGTAAAATTGCCTGTTGCGTTTTATTTCAAAGGTGAAAGATATCGGAAGGCTCAAATCCAATTTGCTGGTGGTAGGATATTCATATCCGCCTGGATAGCGACCACCGTACACAGGGTGAAAAACTCGCCATAGTGGCACACGCAAGTGTGTCGCGTTCCGGGATCAGCCAGTGTACATCCGGTTTTTCTCGGGGGTCTAGAGTTGGGGTACAATGTTTGGCCATTTTGCGGCCTTCTGAGTTCTCTGACAATAGACCCTCGACCGCTTCTTCACCTTCTTGCCTATGGCGTAGTGTGAAGGAGCAAGCCGGCATGATTGTGTTGAGTAGCGGACGATGGATCGTCTCTCGCTACTCGATACTCTAATTGGACCGCACTGCGCTTACCATCAGGTGCAGTGCGGTCACTATGCTGTGCTAGGATAAAAAAACCAATTAAATTCAGAACAAGGATCGGAGGATGGGATCTGGCAGATCTCCGGTAGTATAAAGGCAGATTTTTAAATATCACAAGAAACTCATTCATGATGATGCTGCAGTTATATTAGGGTGTAAATAGAATTATTTTACTCTCCTAAAAACTTTTTAATGTAAGTAATTTTTCTGTAGCCGTCTTTTTATTTTTAAATCATTATAATTTCTTTATTAACAACTCGCGAATCACAAGTTCACCGCAGTTCGAAAAGGTAATAAGTAGAGTCTGACCAAAATCAATTTTATTTCCATAATATTACAGTTAAAAATAGCATGTAAAAACTGCGAGTGTTGCCAGTATTTTGTGCATGCCGGCATGCAATTGAATACGTGACTGGTTAAATCGTTTTATAATACTAGCCCTGTATTAAACATTGTCCCACTGCTGGGCACGGGCCTCCCTCTACTAATAAGAGGGATTAGTCTTAGTACACCACGCGGGTTGGTACACTTCACACCTTTGAAATACGTATGAGAATTCTGAGGTATTCAGGTTTCCTCATGAAGTTAGCCTTCACCGTTAAAGCAAGCGATAATTAACAATAATTTGCACGTAACTTTAGAAAATTCTGAGGTGTATGCTATTGGCTGGTTTCGAACATACAACAGTCGTCTCTCCTATATTATACGAAACACTAAAGGATCTTAGCAATATTAAAATAATGGTCAAACCGAGTCCAATTATACCGCAAATAAACTGCCAACTGCTCTATAGAAATACATATTATCTTAATCTACATATTTATCCTACTAATATTATAAATGGGAAAGTTTGGATGGATGGATGTTTGTTACTCAATCACGCTACAACGGCTGGACGTATCTGGTTAAAATTTGGCACAGAGATAGATTATAGTCTGGAATAGCACATAGGCTACTTTTTGTCCCGGAAAAATGTACAGTTCCCGTGGGAAAGTTTAGTTTTTCACAGAGCAAGGGATCGATATGATTTTTTGCATAGTGGTAGTTTAGTGAGATCAGAAGTTGACATAGGCCAGTTTTTATCCCGGAAAAATGCACTCATCGTATGGGATAGAAAAATATAGAAAGGTGTAATAGCTTAAGATGCCTCCATGGCTTGTATACCTTTCCTTCCAAAAATAACCTCGACGCGGGCGGAGCCGCGAGCAACATCTAGTATTTCATATTTATACTATCACACATTACGTAAATACTATTTGATAATGCTCGATGATAAAAATATGCTAGCTACATAGATAACAAGTTAAATTAGGGAAATCTACACGAGTGTTTAAAACATAGATAAAATGATTGTATTCTATTCTTATCAAAAATAAGAAAATAATTATTATTTTATCTTTCTTCGACACAAAAATAGGGGTGTTTTAAGTTTCAAACCTTGTCACTCTGTCATCTGTGTCTCTGTACTATTGTACTTTACCATTACTTTACAAACAGCGTATTAACTATTAAATATTTTTTGAAAATAAATGTCTTCATTTGAACTATATGTCAGGATTTTATTAGCAGCGATAGCCTAGTTGGACTGTCAAGACGAAAAGTCGTAGGTTCGAAACCCAAGTGGCATACACCTCTGACTTTTCTAAAGTTATGTGTGTATTAAAATGTTAATTATCGCTTGCTTTAACGATGAAGGAAATCATCGTGAGGAAACCTGCATATCTGAGATTTTTTCGAAGGTATGAGAAGTCTGCCAACCCGCATTAGGCCAGCGTGGTGGACTAAGGCCTAACCCCTCTCATTAGTAGAGGAGGCCCGTGCTCAGCAGTGGGACAATGTTACAGGGCTAGTATTATTTATTATTATTACGTTTTGAGTGTGTTATCCTATTGCAAGGCAAATACCGGCAATAATCTACCACTCTTGCCTATGTATGTAACAGTTCATTTATAGGAAACTTCCGATCATTAAACAAACCGTCAGTAAATAGTAATTGATTAACCCATTGACGACTTCCACCTTTATAGCTAGGTAAAAGTAGAAAGAAGAAAGAAAGAAAGAAAATCATTTATTTGGCCATAATCACCAGACCAGGTGGCAATAAACGAAGAGTACATAAAACAAATTTAAAAAAAACTTTAAGGGCGAGAGGTACACAATAAAAAAAATAAAAAAGGTCTCCCGGCATACTTATGCGCCCCAGCCACCCGTGTCCGAAGCATGACCAAAAAGGCCACAGGCTCAGCGTCCGCCAGATGGGAGGGCCCACCTGACACTGATTTTCAGCAAGGGCCAAGGAGTGTCACACGGATGCCAGCATAAATAATACAAAATATTAATATATGTATATCAAAAAATAAAATAACAAAAATTAAAATAATACATGGCTACATAGTACAAGTACTAAGTAGGAATTATTTTTTATAAATACAATGCATATCTACCACCGGACCCTTTAATGTACCTACTTATTGGTAAGCGATTCATAAGTGCATTGAGCTGCAGCAGAAATGTAGTTAGCTATAGGATGTCCGCCAGAGAATTATATATTTTATGTGGAATTCTTTCTCATTTTTCAAGGGTTTTTTAAATTATGGCGACTTCAAGTACGTAACAATGGAAAGTAGTAATGACAGCCTCCGTGGCGCAGTTGGCGAGTAGCTGACTGTGAAACGAGAGGCCGTGGGTTCGATTCCCACACCGGGACAAATGTTTGTGTGACAGACAGATATTTGTGCCCAGGGTCTGGGTGTAGGAGCATCGTGCGACCCCGAGATGGACGGCAGCGCGGGTGGTAAGGCCTCTTTCGCTGTCGTTGTTCGGTGCGCGGGGGCTCCTTAGCCCTCCATGGAGATGGGTTGCTATGCAGCACCGCGCAGGGGCGATTCCGGCTGCAATTCTAGCACTCCTTAGAATACCCCGGGATCGCTCCGCAAGCGCCAAAGAAGGCCACCGCGGGGTTTTAGCTGGTAGTGTCGGGTGGGGTGTAGGTACATAGGGGTTAGGGACTCGGCCCAGCGGCAGCACGGATAGCCATCATTCGCGCGAGGGGGATGCTGGGTCGTAAGACCGGCTAGTCCAGCATACCCGTTTTATTCTTAATCCGCTTCCCTCTGGAGCGGGCGGCAGTAATAAAACGCTTTCCCCGCGACAACAAAAAAAAGGGTCTGGATGTAGTGAGACCGAGATTCTCTCTAGGTCCCTGATACCCAAAACAAAAGACTCGTATCTTAGCGTGGGGTCGGGGCTATGTGTTCGACTGTTGGGTGTTATTTATTTATTATTATAATAACGAAAGATTTTATGAAATTGGTAAAATATGTAGCCTGTCTGATAGATGAAAACATCCGCAAGTTGGCACGAGATTTTATTTTATTTATATTGGTACACCAACAGCATATATAACATATTACATTTTAATGTGTAATTAAGTTTATGTTTTGTAACAACTTATGTATACGTCTGAAGGACTAGTATCCATGGACATGAATCAATAAAAAAATGCGTAAGTTTCGTGACATGTTGTAAATATTTAAATATGTATGCGTATTACACAGCATTGTCCAAATTATGGTAAACGACTGTAATGTAACTTACGTATTGATATTAAATTTGAGTAAATTACCAATAAATAACAAAAAACTAAATAGATTTATAATAACAGTGGTCTCGTGGCCAGTGTCACGTGACACTGACACTCTTCCCGACTCGCGACACAAGTGCAGCTGCTCCCGGCATATTGAGAGGCGAATTTTTACGCGCCAAGAGCCAGATTATAATTTATGGCTATACCTAATTGATTTCAAACATCTCAAATCTTTCAAAATTGCATACGTTCATCTAGTAGTTAATACAACGTAATATCGATATGTCATATTTGAAATGAAACTAATTTTACGGATTCTATCGCGGTTTATTAAACTTTGCTGGTGGTAGGATATTCATATCCGCCCGGATAGCGACCACCGTACACATGGTGAAAAACCCGCCATAGTGGCACACGCAAGTGTGTCGCGTTCCGGGATCAGCCAGTGTACATCCGGTTTTTTGGGGGTCTAGAGTTGGGGTACAATTTTATCCTGGCACGGCAAAGTGACCACACTGCACCTGATGGTAAGCGTATTGCGGTCCAATTAGAGTATCGAGTAGCGAGAGACAATCTATTCCTAGTTACTCAACACAATCATTCCGGCCTTCTTCACACTACGCCATGGACAAGAAGGTGAAGAAGCGGTCGAGGGTCTATTGTCAGAGTACTCAGAAGGCCGCAAAATGGCGAAACATTGTACCCCAACTCTAGACCCCCAAAAAACCGGATGTACACTGGCTGATCCCGGAACGCGACACACTTGCGTGTGCCACTATGGCGGGTTTTTCACCCTGTGGACGGTGGTAGGTGGTACCATAAGCTCGGCGAAATGTGGGTTTACTAGTTACACCTCTGCCTACCCCTTCGTGGATTACAGGCGTGAGTATATATGTATTCAACTGCTCGGATGGCTATTCATAAAATGTTTCTCTACTTAAAGGTGCATAGATCAAAATATTATAATAATGTGTTATACTTTGCGCTAGATGTAGGCATCATACAAATAATAATAATAATACTAGCTCTGTATTAAACATTGTCCCACTGCTGGGCACGGGCCTCCTCCACTAATGAGAGGAGTTAGGCCTTAGTCCACCACGCTGGCCTAATGCGGGTTGGTAGACTTCACATACCTTTGAAATTCATTTCATATAAAATTTGAGTTTATTTGGAGCTTGTATTGTAATATCGTTTAGATTTGGTGGAAAAATGTAATCCATTGTACAATTTATACTTTTATACGCTTCTTCACCTTCTTGCCCATGGCGTATGTGAAGAAGTAAGCCGGCATGATTGTGTTGAGTAGCGGGAGATAGATTGTCTCTCACTACTCGATACTCTAATTGGACGGCACTGAGCTTACCATAAGATGCAGTGTCACTTTGCCGTGCCAAGATAAAAAAATATATATTCATCCTATATCAAAATAATTTGCAACGGTCGGGAAATATCGAACGTTACTAGCTCTGAGTAACTGATTTATTAATTTTATATCCTCGAGTGGTGTCCGTACAATTCGACATCGTGTTGTGAGCTACGCATTATCTGCGGCTTGGTTCGAAGGCGGTTTAAACATAATTAAAACATTTTAATTATAGACGTGAAGTCACCAATGACCATTTGCATTAGCCGTTGTAAATCATACTCTGAAAATATGTTTCTGTAAATGAGAAATAATTACTACATAGTTAAGTATAATTTTGCTGCATTACAGTTGAATTATGTATTGCGTTTACTAGTAACCTGTATATTTTTATAGACTATTTCAGGATCTGTTTAGCCTCCGTAACGCAGCGGGCGAGTAGCCGGCTGTAAAACGTGAGGCCGTGGGTGTGATTCCCGCTCCGAGACAAATATTTGTGTGACAGTTTTTTTATCGATTTCAATTGATTTGTTTCGGGTTTGTGGGACCGTAGTCCTTCGTAGTTCTTGAGACCCACGATATAGGTTTTACCTAGTGTGGGATAAGAATTATGTGTGACTGTTAGCGTATTTATTATTCCCCGTCTTGTCAATTGTTACAGCAGACAGGGTTTTAATGGAGACCCATACTAAGAGGAAACTGAATCTTGTCAAGTGTTTCGCATGCAAATATTAAAATCCAGTAGGTAGTGATGGTGGACCGGATGCTCGAGCATGTAAAAAACTACATAATTATGTTACAATGTTATTGTAATATACTTTATTGAAATAAAATATATTATTTTTATTAAGTATCTAAAATTAATCTAAACGCGTGTACTTAGTTAACGTATGTATTATAAACGATGTATCTACTTTACTATTTTATGATGTAAGTAGGTAAAGTGTTACAGAGTGTTTTTTTTATTATTGCATAGTCCGACAAACGAGCATGTGGGTCACCTGATGTTAAGTGATCTCCACCGCCCATGAACATCCACAATACCGAAAGTATCATGTATGCGCTGTCGGCCTTAAAGGACAGGAATAGGGATTAGGGAAGGGAAGGCGGAATCTGGGCCTCCGGATAGTGTAGGCCTCCGTGTAATTTTGTTTATGAAAAAGTTAATGAGTTATGGTCAAACTTGAAATGATGAAATTAGCAATACAATATGTTAGCCTGGATAAATTATTATCGATTATTCTTATAAATTATAAGAATATTCGTAATAATATATAATAATATTATAAGTTATAATATAAATGATTGCCTCGGTGGTGCAGTAATAATTGCGTATGCGTTACAACTGCTGTGCTGTGGTCTTGGGTTCGATCCTCGGGTTGGGTTAAAGTGATATTTCTATTTAGAAATACTTAGTTTCAGCCTGGAGTCTGGAATCGTGCTTGTGGGATCGTAATAAATTCAGCAAAAACTGGGTGTACCGGTTACATCTCTGCCTACCCCTTTGGATATTACAGGCGTGAGTGTCTATGTATTCTTATAATTCAATAACTTTTTATTATTGTAAATCAAAGTATTCTTTATACTTAACTCATGTAATAAATTACATAATACAAATATGTAATTGCAAATTTTTTGCTAAAACTTATATGAAGCTCATATTTAATATTTATATATTATTATATTATAGCTAACAGATAAGCCATATACAGGGAAATAGGGAGGTATTACTGAGTCATCTTGAACTAATTTAATAAGATAAAGGAACATAATATATTGAATATAAATAATTTAGAATATAATTTAAATTATTTTATTATATGGGTTAATTATTAAAAATAGCTTCAGTTAACATATTGGCTTCTAGTAGTAATTTTTTTAAATGTTTTACTAGTCGCAAACGCTACTTAGATAGATTTACCTATCGCAAAAAAAAAAACAGTTGTCAACTTCCCGGGTATTCTATATTAAAATAAACAGAAATAAAAAAAAACATTCACAAAATTATAAGAAAGAAAGAGTTTATTTCGTTTAAGACGTGTAGACATCCACACATTTTTTTTATAAACTGCCTTTGCTTCAAAATGTGAAAAAAATATTACCTGTCCACAACTCTAGATGCATTTAAATAATATCCATCATCATTGCAACAAACACATTACAATAAACACAGAAAAAACTTCACTCAAAACTCTTGCACTCAATGCGAATTAAAAAAAAAACAATTATCAATGCAACTTTTTGAAAGTGGTCGATCGCGTGTAGTTTTGGCGGGAGCGCGACGCTGAGCGATATACCCTCACGTCTCTACCATCCGGCCAATCGCCCGATACTGAATTGTGAAAGAATGACCGGTACCGGTAACACGCTGGCAAAGTTAATGTTTGCGTACGGGAAACTCGATCCATAATCAGATTACTAACAAACGAGACAACTACAAATATAGTGGCGCTATCAATTATGTGCAGAAATAAATTTGTCAATAATCGGACGATGTTGTAGATTTATCAGAAGACTCTAAATGGGGAAATATGCGTGCAGCTTGCATTACCTTCGGGCGCACATAGCAAGGCTGACGACATTTATAAAGAAAAATGTGCAATAAAACTGCATTTTTTTATATTTCTGAATGGATCGGGATGGCGGCCATAAAATAAAAACCCGCTTTTATTCTTTCGTCATGCAAAATCATGGAGCAAAGGGATACGAGTATTGTTTGAGTTAGCGTAAATTATTTTGGACATCTATCCTTTATTGTGCTTAAAGAAGGATTGACTCTACATTTTTATTATCATACTGACGAACCTTAATACTTATTTATATCTGCGTCCTCAGTACGAGCACGTTACCATCACTTATGATACGAGTTCTTAAGTCTGACTAGAAAAAAAAATGTTTTAATTTAGAATTTTTGGGCACTCTAGACAGTACAGTAGAGACTAATTTTTATTTCCAACTCCTTCCTATATATCTACTTGCTTCATTCGTTGCGGGATTTTTACAAATACTTAGAGATTCACCGAGGTTCGTTGATTTATGTCGAAAAAGTGGCTGGTGGTAGGATATCATATCCGCCCGGATAGCGACCACCGTACACAGGGTGTAAAACCCGCCATAGTGGCACACGCAAGTGTGTCGCGTTCCAAGATCAGCCAGTGTACATCCGGTTTTTGTCGGGGGTTTAGAGTTGGGTACGCTGTTTGGCTGTTTTGCGGCTTTCTGTTTACTCTTACACTAGACCCTCAACTGCTTCTTCACCTTCTTGCCCATGGCGTAGTGTGAGGAAGCAGGCCGGCATTTTGGCAGGATTGTGTTAAGTAGCAGGGGATAGATTGTTTCTCGCTATTCGATACTCTAATTGGTTGGCACTGCGCTTACTATCAGGTGCAGTGTGGTCACTTTGCCGTGCCAGGATAAAGTAAAAACCTTTCTATTTCTTTGTGGTTGTCTGTGCAGAGCGTTGACACGATTATAATATGGACTTAGTCATCTGGTTTTCACTAAATTGTATTTATTAAGTTGAGCAGAAATATTATAAAATAGGTATTTGAAGTAAAGACACTGAGATAATTTCTTAAAGACTTTGAAAGCATAGTCCGTTCTCAGCTCTTGAATCAGTGTTGTTGCTAATATAGAATAAACAAAAGGAAGCCAAGAGAATGCGATCGATACCATAGCGGTGCTATTATTAACATACGGTATGCTGCGACAGCTGAGCGACGGAGAAGCGGTGACTTTTTGGCGTGGCGAGTTTTTGCGCGGACGCAGGCACACCGGGCGTATGGAGTAGTTCATTGCTTGTGCTTATTTTACTACACAACTGTCCTATCCTAATTTAGCATAAAGGCCTTCGTTCTCTTTCCTTGGCTTATACTTAGTTACGATTTAAAAATAAGTTGACATTACCAGTTTATCTCAAGGTCCTTCATGCTTCAGAGAGCGCGATCGGTCACCGATATCCATGGTGAAATGAAAGCAGCAATGCAATGCAAGCATGCTATTTAAAAATACCTCATTACTCGGATACTAAACTACATGCAAGTAATACTAATACTACTAGCCCTGTATTAAACATTGTCCCACTGCTGGGCACGGGCCTCCTCTACTAATGAGAGGGGTTAGGCCGTAGTCCACCACACTGGCCTAATGCGGGTTGGCAGACTTCTCATACCTTCGAAGAAATCTCCGATATGCAGGTTTCTTCACGATGTTTTCCTTCGCCTCATGCAAGTAATACGTACCTTAATTTATGAACTGTTTGAAACTTTTGAATTGGCTATCCAGAGTTCGTATAACGTCATAACTGGGTACCGAGCACAGCTTTCGAATAAGTAATCAAATCGAGAACATCAGACTATGTTTTTACTTATCGATTCGAATACTTTTTCGTAAGTATTTCGAGCGAGACTTGGTGAGGTAGTGGCGGCGATAAACCAATAAAGTCCTAGCTTCATATTATAGTTCGGGCCATCACAATTTCTGAGAGATTAACAATTCGAAAAAGTCACACAAAAATTGTTCGGGTCGGAATGTGGAATGAATATGACGATAGACTTGTCACCAATTATATCATGGAATGGAAGTAAGCCAAGCGAACCGTGGGTGCATACATCTCTGTTTACCCCATCTTTTTATTATTCCACTTATTAAAATAAATAGAATATTAATTTTATTCCATAAAGCTTTACAAACTTAAAAGTTACATGAAAATTCATAAGCAATTATATAACATTTGTTGTTAAACTCCTGTGTCGTAAATAAGATTTAACTTGTGTTATGGACACCGAACTTAAAGGACATTTATGTGGTTATTACCAACATTGAGTAAAAGCAAGCATGCAGGACAGTAAAAATGGACAAGTAGACAACTTATGTTATGATTATAGGCGGTAAAATAAATTAGGTGTTCAGGTGCACGTGAACCGGTGGACAGCCAAGTTGCTATAAATAAAATTATAAACGTACCAAGACAACATAGATTAGCAGTGGTGTTTGATCATGTGAGATCTGTACAAGTAAGTTCGCAATAATATCCAACGTTGCGACGAAGGCGGTACCGATACTATATTCGTCTCGTTAGCGGAATTACTCTCGTACGCGCTACACTGGAATGCAGAGAAAGATTTCTTCGAACCAACGCCTGCCGGGTATGTACCTACTTAAGCACATGCAAAAATATGGGAAACGGATTCGACACAAAATAAATTGGTTGATAACTTGTATTTTATGACTATTTGAAGTTCATTTGTCATCTAAAAATTATAAAATTGTTTTTATGGGAAAAACATGAAATGCTCTATTTAGAGCCACACTTCTCTAGAGTCCATTATCTGTATATATAAAAGAAGAAACTGACTGACTGATCGATCAACGCACAGCCTAAGCGGCTGGGGTTAGAGACTTGAAATTGTGACAGTAGGTACCTTTTATTACGTAGGAATCCACTAAGGAAGGTTTTTTGGAAATACCACCCTTAAGGGGGTAAAATAGGGGATGAAATTTTGTATGAAATTCCGTCATTTTTGAAGTAAAATGCATGAAAATTAGTATTTGGCCTTTTAGTTAAAAATAAAAAACACATATTTCAGGATTTTTGAAAATTCCATCCATAATAGGGTAAAATAGGGGATGAAAGTTTTTGAAGTTAAACGCATGAAAATTGGTATGTATTTTGTATTGTATACTTTTTCTTCCAAACATGACCTCCACGCGGGCGGAGCCACGAGCAACAGCTAGTCCTATATATATATAATTCTTCTGTACGTGTGTTTGTCACCTCCTCCTAGACGGCTTGACTAATTTGCATCAAAAATTGTGTTTATATTTCAATGGGTTCCTGAATGGTTTGAAAACACAATTCTGACGCTGACATCCGAAACAAACGAATTAGATTTGATCTGGTATAAACAAATACAAAATTCTGAGTTTTCATAGATTTTTAATTGTTTGAATGCTTTTATCATGTCATTTATTCTAGTAATTATTTTATATATAAATAATTTTAGTAACGCTTTACAACAGTTTGACAACCTCCGTGGGTAGCTCAACGAGTGAGTAGCAGACTGTAAATCAAGAGGCCTGGAGGTACATTTTGGCATAACTCAGTCCAATTCTCCTAAAGTCAGGTAGTCCGA
Source organism: Laothoe populi (assembly GCA_905220505.1). Taxonomy (NCBI): domain Eukaryota; kingdom Metazoa; phylum Arthropoda; class Insecta; order Lepidoptera; family Sphingidae; genus Laothoe; species Laothoe populi. The sequence goes on along the minus strand of HG992146.1, from coordinate 3,533,281 downwards.
GGTATAAAGATCAAGTATGTAGCAGTTGCAACTGGGTTAGTACGTATCCTTCTAAGTGCTAAAGTGGAGCCTTAAAAGGCCTTGTTTGCCGTTAAAAATGTGTCACGGCATTAATTGCATCTACCATTAGGTCATCCAAAGAATGTGTTGAAGTATGAAAACTATTGTATACGCAATGCTAGCCAACCCCATTTTGCTCCACAAACTCATTCATAAACTTATTCATTCACAAAATCAATTTTAGCATTCAAGAAATGGTCCAAACCAGTCCCTTTCTTTGTAAACAGCCGACATAATTAAAATATTAACGAAACATAAAGACGGAATTTTTTTGGCGTCCATAGACAATATGGCGACAATTATTTGTTCGCGCCAAAAGATGTCCATCTGGTATCAATGGCGACACACTTGACTGCGCACGCCGCCGCTCCATCGCATTGTGTCGTTTTTTTTACAGCAACCGTCTTTTAACCGGCCGGTTAGGGTTCGTTGTTCATTGATCAATTGGATTACAGGTGTTATCCAAAATTTTATATATAAATAAATAATACCCAACAATCACATGTAGCCCCGACCCGACACTAAGATACTTGTGTTGTGGGTATCAGGCACTATGAGAGACTTTCGGTCTCACAACACCCAGACCCCGGACATAAATATCTGTCTGTCACACAAACATTTGTCCCGGTTTGGGAATTGAACCCACGGCCTCTCGTTTCACAGCCAGCTTCTCGCCAACTGCGCCATGGAGGCTGTCAATATCATTGTATGATTATTTTTCTGAATACTTATTTTAAATGTATTATTAATGTCCTAATATAGAACGAACTACGGTCATTCTACGAATGAATAAATAAAAATTAAATTCGAGTCTGGTTGGCTTAGAACAGAAACAACTGAAGAAGTCGAACAGAAATTTAAACAGCTGAAAAGAATTTCACTTTTACGCTTTTACGCTGGTGGTAGGATATTCATATCCGCCCGGATAGCGACCACCGTACACAAGGTGAAAAACCCGCCATAGTGGCACACGCAAGTGTCTCGCGTTCCGGGATCAGCCAGTGTACATCCGGTTTTTTGGGGGTCTAGAGTTGGGGTACAATGTTGGCCATTTTGCGGCCTCCTAAGTACTCTGACAATAGACCCTCGACCGCTTCTTCACCTTCTTGCCCATGGCGTAGTGTGAAGGAGCAGGCCGGCATGATTGTGTTGAGTAGCGGGGGATAGATCGTCTCTCGCTACTCGATACTCTAATTGGACCGTACTGCGCTTACCATCAGGTGAAGTGCGGTCACTTTGCCGTGCTAGGATAAAAAAAAGTAAAACTATAAAGCTTTTAAAAGCTATAATCTCTCAGATTAAAAAATCTACTCTTTATGTCAAAAAGTAACAAATAAAAAAGGCATTTAAAACTATGTACGGAACTCGGGCCGTGCTTGTCGGTCATATTTTTTGTTGCAGTGAGTGGCTAAAGGAGAGCACATATTATTATGAAATTGACACCTTTTCTCACGCGAAGCGCCTTTTGTTAGCAAAATGACTCGGCGGAATCATTGCTGTTAATAGGATGATGTTAAATTAATTATTGATTTTTAATTATAATAAATTAAAAACATTCTATTGTGTAATCTGGATGTTGTTAGATTCCTGTTATTACTATTGTAAGATCCCGACTGCCTCGATGGCGCAGTTGTAATTGCGTATGCGTTATGATTGCTGTTCCGAAGTCTCGGGTTCAATCCCCTGATCGGGTAAAGTGAAATTGCGTTTTTCTATTTGGAAATACACAGTATCAGCCCGGAGTCTGGAATTGGGCCCGGTATGGTGATAGACTGGCCCTCTATCTCATTATGGGACCGTAACAAATTTGCCAAAAAGTAGGTGTACTGGTCACACCTCTTAATACCCCTTCGGGGATTATAGGCGTAAGTGTATATGTATGTAAAATCCCGAAAATTGAAAAATCTATACTTTATATAATTATTTTGGATTCATTAACAGTAAACACTCCTTGTAATGCTTATGAGCTCGCTGCTCGACATTTAGGTGTGGGCCCTCCTTTACTAATGAAAAGTACAAGGTCTCTTTAATCAATAAAATCAAAAAATAATAGAATGTCTATTATGTCGATATATTTATCGACTTCAATGTTATAAGTTTCAAACATTTTTTTTGCTTAATTCAACGTATGTCAGTAACCTCAGGTAGTGATCAAGAGAAGGGAATTTTTAGCCCCCACCAATCTCACTGATTGTACGTCATGAAATATCAAATTGCAACTTTATAATTTTTGCGGGACATTGCCATCCAGTCGAACCGACCATACAATGTATAAGTTAATACTGGTTCTTCTACTAAGAAAACATCACACTCTATCAGAACACACAGGTAGCTCAGTATTTACTTTAAGTGAGTCGCGTTAGAGTCAACACCTCACCACTCAGTACTGACTCCTCAAGCACTTGAATTAATAAATGAAGTCTTTAGCTTTAGAGAAAAGATCATTGTATGGGCTATAATGATTACCACGAGAGGTTATTGAGTTAAAAAGTTCATAAGTGTTTAGTAGAATAGCGTTTTTAATTTCTCCAACAAAAACGGAGCGTAGAGAAAGTCAGTTAATGATTTTAAGAGTTTTTCTTGTGCTCCTACTAAATAACTTATATTGAAGTACCATTTAATTTCGGTACATATTCAAAACCTTTGTTACAATTTTTTTCGTCAACGGTGTACACTCGTATACATATAAGCGCTGAGTGCCCCATACAAAAAGCGACTCAAGTTAAGGTTTCAGGCAACCGAGATTGAGCATCGTGGCAGAATTATTTAAGGGTGTTATTGTTTGTTTAAGGGTGTTGTTGTTTAGTTTTTATTAGAAACGTTGAAGATATATTGATTCATAGTTTTTAGGATGTCATAACACTTCTTTTATTGTAGTGTTATACACAACACAGTGCTATTTAAGGTGGATGGAAACCTCAGAAGGTTAAAATCATTTTTTTTGACCACTTTAATAATCGTTGTCATATTTCAGCCAATTAACACAAAAATATCTTGAATTTTATTCTTAAACCTTCCTCATGAATCACTCCGTCGATTGCTGAAAACCGTATGCTAATCTGTTAAGTAGTTTTTTAGTTTATCATGTTTAAACAGACGCGGCGAGGAGACTTTGTTCTATAATACATAATATGTGGATACAACAATTACGAGATATGTGTACAAGATTATTTTACAACCCATAATTACTCCCAAGAAAGTAATATTAATAAGAACTATTAAGAATTTGAAATATTTATTCAGTTATCTTTAGTTACTCTCATGCTAAGCTAATTCCAATATTTTCTAAAATGTACACCATACATTAACAAAGCTGCGCACTATAAGTTAGTTTTCAAAAATCTGTCACTATGACATTGACAGTAATTGTCAATTGACAATGACATTGAAACGGGGCAAAGATCAAAACCCATTGAGCCTATCAGGGTTGCCAGCAACAAGTGTCTATCCGCGCAAATTGTTGCCCATCATTCCATCAGACGGGCATTGACAATCAATATCAATTGGCCGTGACAGCTGCTTCTGATACTTCGAACAAAATGTGAGACTGTGTGTAATTGGTTTCGTTGTTGCCAATCTGTTCACTTAGGATCTGTTGTCATGTACTTTTTTCGGTATTTCAATCATATATTTTGAAACCAGTTTTGATATAATAGAAGTTATTTAAAATTCTATCTCATGTATTTTAATTTATCACACAGCAATAGCGATCATACGGTCTGAACCCCCACATCCACGCTGATTTTGCATCCAGCAATTTATTTATGAAAATATAAGTAAAAGTTATTTATTCATAAAAAGTACACCGACTTCAATAAAAACCAAATTATGCGTCCCTTTAAAATTTGAGGGTTGCTCTCGATTTTTATGAGATCCCATCATCAGATCCTGACTTGGTGCCAATGGGACCACCTGGGAAGTATACCCTTTTAAACTAAAAAAGAATTTCTCGAATCGGTCCAGGCGTCTTCGAGTAATCGGGTAACATACATAAAAAAAAAGATTCCGACGAATTGTTAACCTCCTCCTTTTTTGAAGTCGGTTAAAAATAAACCAAATACATTTATACATCCGTCAACATTAAATAAGTCTAATATTATTAATGATTACATTTAATAAAGACATCATTCATACTATTTTGATGTGATGAGTTAATCCAATAAAGATAATTGCGAACAGATGGGCTCTGTCCGATGCGTTGTACAGAGCTACTTACTATATTATTAATATTGCAGTTTTTGTAAGATAATTTTGGGCTGGACACGTAATCCACGATCCCTGTTGTTGTCAACTAACGAGTGACAACTGATGCTTTATTCGCTGGCCTTGCTACGAAAACTAATGACTTTTTTTATTTTTTATTCTGGCACGGCTAATTGACCACACTGCACTTGATGGTAGCGCAGTGCCGTCCAGATAGAGTATCAAGTAGCGAGAGACAGTCTATCCCCCGCTACTCAACACAATCATGCCGGCCTGCTGTTTAGCTTCTTCACGTTACGCCTAAAGGACCCAGGATCATAGGAGGGAAGGAACACGGTAGCTGGCAAACTGTTCCACAGCTTGATGGTGCGGCAAAAATACGAATTTGCGATCCTCTTGGTTCGGGCCGGGGTAGTAGACACCACAAAGCTGTGACTAAATATAATCTGGAGAAGGAATCATCTCTTGACCTTATCTTACTACAACGCGTGTTTGACATAATTTATTTATTGTTTATGCGATCGGTCGCCTGCTGATGTCAGTGTTTATACACATTGTTTGAAAAACACACAAAAACTCTAGCTTTACCTGGGTATCGGATATAATGGCGCCAACGCCTGGCATTTTTATACGCACACAGCAATTTGCGGATCTTCTGAGCGATGACTCGATAGCATGTCACGGGCTTAAACCATCTCACCGAGTCGAATACTCCGCTTCCTTTCCCACTCGGCCGCTTATTACGGACATACTGTGCTCGCAAAACTAGGAGTCCATTCCTCCTCATTCTTAACCAAGGCTAGTCGAGAAAGACAGATAGTTGCCTATTGAGTCTAACAAGTATGTTATTATAAACTAGCCATATTACGTTGAGGCACTCATAATTTTTACCCTCTGATCGATAATTTCAGAGGCCTAATACGATAGTAGTAACATAGGGTTGATTGTGAAACATTAACATGTTTCGCGTCGTATACATTACAACATCGGGACTGAGTCGTGATAACAACGCCTACACATTTCAGCCAAGCAACCAGCACTAACGCTGACCTTTGAAAACACCTGGGCTGTTCTGCACTTAATACAAACTTAAACTTCTTGGACTTTATTATTAAACGTACACATATACACATACACTCACGCCTGTAATCCCCGAGAATGTCCCTAAGATGAGAGATGATAATGAGAAATCCCTGTGTAGGCAGAAGTGTAACCAGTACACCCACTTTTTGGAAACTCGGTCCCATAATGTGATAGAGGGCGAGCCTATCGCCGTACCGGGCTCAATTGACTCCGGGCTAATACTGAGAATTTCTAGATACAAAAATCCAATATCACTTTACCCGACCCGGGGATCGAACCCGAGACCTCACAGCAGTCGTAGCGCATGCGCAATTACAACAACACCACCGAGGCAGTCTAATTTTATTTAATCATTAAACGTAGATTAACTTAAAACTGTGTTTATATCATCTGGTTGCCTTACCTATAGTAAGATGTTTATTATAAATGGCCAAACTTTGGAAATTGACATTAACATTTTACATAAATATGGTTCAAAATTACTCTACAAATTAAATACGTTCAGATATTATTATACCCAAGGCAAATACTAAGGTACTTCACTGGTAACAGAACTAGGTGAATAGAAAGGCTTTATTTTTATATTATTTAATGGGAATAGACCAATTCTTGATCTTAGTCTACTACGACTTACATGGTTGTGCTGCACTTCCCGAGCTTTAGTGAAAGGCAAGAATACTAGACAGTGTGTGTTCATGATATTTTAATAACACAGCACTTACAAACAAGTATAAAGATACTTTGATTATTACACCAATAATAATAAATAAATAATACCAGCCCTGTATTAAACATTGCCCCACTGCTGGGCACGGGCCTCATCTACTAATGAGAGGGGTTAGGCAATTCGTATAAGAATTCTCAGATATGCAGGTTTCCTCACGATGTTTTTCTTCACCGTTAAAGCAAGCGATAATTACCATTTTTTTAAGTCACACATAACTTTAGAAAAGTCAGAGTTGTATGCCATTTGGGTTTCGAACATACGACTTTCGTCTTGGCAGTCCGTACCGCAACCAACTAGGCTATCGCTGCTTTTTACACCAATAATACTGCATACTAATTTCGAAATAAATATTACAAGAAATACAGTAGAAGCTTTTATCGCTCCGAAAAGACACCATAATTAGTACTTTCATCATATGCTCACGCTTGTTACCTCGAAGGGATAGGCATAGTTACAATTAGCAAGATATAATACTAAGCAAAGGTTTGTGTTTGGTTTCGAAAAAAAAAATTACACGCATTTTGAGCCACGGATCAAACACAGGACTTCACTGGTTTGATCTAGATATCTATACCCATTAAGCTAATAAAGACTAGAAGCCTATGGCATTGTATGGTAAATGAGATTATCGTTACACTATTATGATTATAAGATATACAATCTAGTACTCAGGCCACACGCGTGTGTACAATTCAATGGGTAGCTGTTACTCGCTCCGGATCGCCTTATCTCGCCCACATCAGCATACTTTATGAGGTAGCCATAACTCAGGATGCCTGCCGTGTGAACCAAAAGTCGTGTATAAAGCAAAAATGTATCTGACCTTGTCTTTGTCAGATGACGAGGGCGTCGACCGACCAGTGATAACAAGTGATCAGATTACTAATGAAGATAATCTGTAGCGCCTATGGAAGTTAGGACAATACAAGATTATTTGTTTGCTGTGACGAGACGAGCAGAACTTCAATACTCAATTTGCATAATGTTGGCAAAATTGGACAACCGACATATTCCCAACCGATAAAGCAACGGGATATATGAAGGAGCACACGCGATGAGGGGATTGTTTCTTTGCGATTCTTCTTTGTGATTGGTAACGACCAATAAATATCTGTATGTAGAACGTAAATAATAATACCAGCCCTGTATTAAACATTATCCCACTGCTGGGCACGGGCCTCCTCTACTAATGAGAGGGGTTAGGCCTTAGTCCACCACGCTGGCCTAATGCGGGTTGGTAGACTTCACATACCTTCGAAATTCGTATAAGAATTCTCAGATATGCAGGTTTCCTCACGATGTTTTACTTCACCGTTAAAGCAAGCGATAATTAACATTTTAATACACACATAACTTTAAGAAAGTCAGAGGTGTATGCCACATGGGTTTCGAACATCCGACTTTCGTCTTGGCCGTCCGTACCGCATAGAACATAGTATTCATTATTTAATAGAGAAGAACACCTCCGTCTTGTTTGCTATCAATAATTATATCCATTGTGAACCGTCAAAGTGAATTTTTTTTTCCTTGGAACCGGTAAACACGCGAGTAATGTCAGGCATCACATGGCAGGAGATAGAAATAAAATAAACAACACTGGTCGTGTGACATGCACAGTCCCACAGCTGGGCACGAGCCTCATCTACCAATGAGACTAGCAATGCCTTAGTCCACCACGTTGGCTTAATGCGGTTTGGTAGACTTCACATACCTTTGAAATTCTTATGGGAATTCTCAGATATGCAGGTTACCTCACGATAATTTTCTACACTGTTAAAGCAAGCGAAAAATAACTATGAAGACACACGCAACTTCAAAAAATCAGACGTGTATGCTATTTCGGCTGGTTTTAAAACTACGACTTTCGTCTCAGTAGTCCGTATCCCAAATAGACTATCGTTGCTTCATTAGTCTGCATTGACAGCCTCTGTAGCACAGTTGGCGAGTAGCCGGCTGTGAAACAAAAGGCCGTGGGTTCGATTCCCACACCGGGACAAATGTTTGTGTGACAGACAGATATCTGTGTCCGGGGTCTGGGTGCTGTGAGACCGAAAGTGTCTCGTAGTCCCTGATACCCACAACATAAGACTCGTATCTTAGTGTGGGTTCGGGGCTATGAGTGTGACTGTTGGGTGTTATTTTAAATACTTGGCAGTGAAGTAAATCATTGAATTACACATAAAAGAAATACAAGACGCGTCAATCTTCAACACCATCACAAATGGCAGACGTGACCTAAATGCTTTTAGCACACGACCACTTCGAGGTCATTTAGATTTATTTTTTATATTTCCATTGAACTGATCAGATATAATAGCACAGTATGATCTCGTGCTATTTATTATGATAGATAAATAAATAAATAATAAATAAATTCTTTATTTCTTCAGTAAGTCAAACATACACTAAAATAATATCATGGAAAATGTACACAACAGATTGTAAATAAGTGTTATATGCGCTACGGTATCCAAGTAAAGATTTAACTTGTGTTATGGATTACCGTTGCTCACATCTTACTAGGTTGGACTAGTTATGGTACAATTAGACGTTCTAGGACAAGGTAAAATAAAAACGCTTGTGATACATTGAATTATCAAAGAATAATAATAAAATGATTAGGAAGTTATATAATAAAATGAAATTATTGGTAATAATTAATTACATTTAAATAATTAATTGCAAATATTATTAATGATGGGCATATTATAATATATATTTTATTTGTTTTATTCTGTTTATTTATTAATGTTTTTTAAGTGTGTGCGTGTATATGTGTGTGTGAGTGTGTGTGTGTGTGAATGTGAAACTATGTGTTTGAGAGAGAGAGAATTTTGAGTGTGCAACTATATAAAATTAGGTGTTAATAAGGGTAGGTACTTCGGATTTCTATCAAGGTTCAGCATAAAGATTACATGAACTAAATCTGGTAGTACGTTTTTGTAGTAAAAACAAATTACTTTCAACGAAACTGTGTCTCCGACAAAATATTACTTACTAGCTGTTGCTCGCGGCTCCGCCCGCTCCGCGCCACCCCTTAGAGGTGGAATTTCCAAAAACCCTCCCTTAGTGGATGCCTACGTCATAAAAGCTATCTACTGTCAAAATTTCAAGTCTCTAACCCCAGCCGTTTTGGCTGTGCGTTGATCGATCAGTCAGTCAGTTTCTTCTTTTATACATACAGATAATAAAAAAACAATACCTATAATAAGTATTATCATATTTTTTAAAGATTAATTACTGAGAAATACAAGTCAAAACTCTAATAAGTACTCTCACATTGATCTTAGTGTGTGGGGACATACCACCAAAAGATAATTCACGACCACGTTAAAAATAATTTAGCCAGTATAAGAGGACCTTATTGCAAGATGACATTTTGAAAGGTCTTCAAGCAAGTCCCATGGCCCATGACCGAAATGAGACGGGCCGTATTGAATGATAGTAATTATTTTGACAAGTATTAATTTTTAAGTGTACTTTTAACATGCAATAATTTTATACCATCGCACATCGCACTGATATGACGAAAGAATAAAATGTTGAGACCAGTATTTATATAATAAAGCATTTTATTTTTCTTTGAGTTGCATCTATAGAAAAGATTTTATTGGTTATCATTTACGGTAGGCAGCGGTTTTGGTGTGCCCTGGTATTGCAGAAGTCTATGGGCGGCGGTGACTACTTACCATCAGGTGGCCCGTCTGCTCGTCTGACTATCGTAGTTGTATATACTATATCTATGGCCTATCGAGGCACTAAAAAAAAACTGGCAATAAATTATCTATGGTATTAATTTGTTTTTTTTAATCTATATTATCTGTTATATTGTTTTATTATTTCCTTTGCTTAGTGAACATTGCATAACATATAAAAATATTTCGATGTCAAACACTACACGCCCGTCGTCTGCGTGGAGACAAAACAATTGTTTTACATGCCTCGTATTTTACGAACTTGCCAACAGTTTGGTGTATGTTGTCGAACTGCCGCATTTAATGCATTTAAATTTCAAAGAGCTTATGCCCACGGCTTCGTCTGCGTGGTAGTTATTTTTAAAAGAAAGGTATCCATGGAGACAACTAAAGCTGTTACATCTTTCTATAATATGCTATCCCATAGGAACCGTGCATTATTCGGGATAAAAGTAGTCTATGCCATTCTCAGACTCCTCAACTAACACTATGCAAAAAATCATGTCGATCCCTTGCTCTGTTTAAAACAAAAACTAACCGATCCCACGGGAACCGTACATTTTTCGGAGTTAAAAAAAGCCTATGTGATCTTCAAGACTATAATCTATCTCTGTGCTAAATTTCAACCAGATCCGTTCAGCCGTTCTTGTGATTTAAGTAACAAACATTCATCAATCCATCCAAACATTCGAATTTATAATATTAGTAACAGATGCCTTTAGGGCATCTGTTACTAATATTTGCCTGTGTTAACTGTGTTAACTGGGGTTGCTTATGGAGAGTCCTACAAGAACTTGGAGTACCAAGTCATCTCATCGCCCTACTTCGCACCCTGTATGGCTCTAGCCAGGGAGTCGTAAGAGTCGACAAAACAACCTCAGGATGCTTTAAATTTCACCAAGGAGTGCGCCAGGGTTGCATTTTATCGCCCATTTTGTTCAACGCCTACGGAGAGCACATTATGAGACGTACCTGCGAGAATTGGGAGGGAGGCATCACAGTTGGTGGCGTGAAAATCACCAACCTACGCTACGCCGATGACACTACTCTTCTTGCAGCAAATGAGTCGGAAATGGCAGCACTTCTTGAGCGAATGGAGCGGATTAGCGAGGAGATGGGACTTTCCATAAACAGGTCCAAAACCAAGGTCATGGTGGTGGACAGATCTGGGAAGATGGAACTCACTGGGGCGTTGGGCCTAGAAACAGTGGACAACTTCAATTACCTGGGGTCCAACATCAGGAACGATGGCTCGTGTGAGAAGGAAGTGCGCAGGAGAATTGGCATGGCTAAGAGCGCCATGTCTCAGCTTGGAAAAATCTGGAGAGATCGCAACATTTCCGTTAAAACTAAAACCAAACTGGTACGGACCCTAGTCTTCTCGATCTTCTCGTATGGCGCTGAGACTTGGACGCTGAAAGCTGCAGACCGTAGACGCATTGACGCCTTTGAGATGTGGTGCTGGAGAAAGATGCTCCGTATTCCCTGGACAGCATTTCGGACTAACGTCTCCATATTGCGAGAACTTAAAATCCACTCGCGGCTGTCAACCGAGTGCCTTCGCAGAGTTCTAGGATACTTCGGTCACATTGCAAGGAAAGACGGTGGCAACCTCGAAAAACTGATTGTGACCGGCAAAGTAGATGGAAGAAGGCCTCGTGGACGTAACCCAATACGTTGGTTTGACCAAATCCGCACTGCTCTTGACTTCACAGTTTATAACGCCCTCCACGCCGCCAGAGACAGAGAAGTATGGAAGAAGTACACACATGAGATGGTGATGCAGAAGGGAGGTCACGACCCTCATTATTGAGGAACACGACGCAAGGAGGAGAGGAGCCTTTAGGGCTGATTTTCTAAATAAATTGAAACACGTATTTCTTACCAAAAGCCTAACTATGAATTTTTAGAACACTTACTTGAGGAATTATGGATTGCCCATACAAACTATTAGACAACAGATGGCCTATGCTTATCCTTCTTCAGGATATAATCTATCTCCTTGCAAAATTTCATCAAAATCTTTTCAGCCTTTCAGCAAACACCAATACACCAACATAAATACGTATTTATAATATTAGTTTGGATAGTATGGATTAGTATGGCTATATTTAGGGATGATATTGCTAAAAGTTGAAACACGTATTTATTTATTTGTTACCAAAGTCCAAAAGTCTACATAATATGACTTTTCATATACCTAACTTGAGGAATTATGAATTTCCCACACAAATTTTGAACTCCCGTTTCAAGGTTAATTTTTGTGGCAAAGGATATCATGTCCTTCTCCAGGAGATATCTGTCTCCTTGACACCGCAAAATACAGAATATAATTTCAGATACTTTAGAATCAATCCCTTAGAAGGCTCACTTCCTTAAAATAGGGGATGAAAGTAATCCTTTAATATACTTCTTGGGTAGGAGTAATTATTATTTCGGTCCGATGGGATAGCGAAAAACTCATTCAACGCGGACGAAGTCTTGGGCAAAAGCTAGTTTTAATAGGTATACAAATTTGAAAATAGAATTCCGATGACGGATGATACGTTGCAACTTCTAGTATTAGAACCTTTAAAATTGATTTGCTAATTCAAGACAATGATTAATTTTTTTTGCGGTCCCAAAAATATTCCACCTTTAGAGAAAATCCGCACCCAACCCCTCGAAAGCAGCGAACAGCCTAAATGTAACTCGTCATGTAAAACGAGTCATAACACTAATCTGTATATATAAAAGAAGAAGCTGACTGACTGACTGACTGACTGACTGACTGACTGACTGATCGATCAACGCACAGCCTAAACGGCTGGGGTTAGAGACTTGAAATTTTGACAGTAGGTACCTTTTATCACGTAGGCATCCACTAAGGAAGGGTTTTTGGAAATAACACCCCTAAGGGGGTAAAATAGGGGATGAAAGTTTGTATGAAAATCCGTCATTTTTGAAGTTAAATTCATGAAAATTAGTATTTGGCATTTTAGTTAAAAATAAAAAATATATGTTTCAGGATTTTTGGAAATTCCGCCCCTAAGGGGGTAAAATAGGGAATGAAAGTTTGTATGAAAATCCGTAATTTTTAAGTTAAACGCATGAATATTGGTATTTTGTATTGTATACTTTTTCTCCGAAACATGACCTCCACGCGGGTGGAGCCGCGAGCAACAGCTAGTCTATCATAAACAAAACAAAACCCGGTGCAAACCACTCTGAAGTCCAAACAGTGGTGACATCTCAGATTACGTCTGGGAATGAGCTCGTGTGGACGCCTGCTGCGGCACGTCCAAATAATATTTAACTCATAATAATACTCAACACGTTCGATTCACGGTTGCAGGAAAATACTAATACAGAAAAAATATTTGTTCGTTCTTTGGTTAGCATAATCTTTATCATTATTGTAGGTCCGGGTCTAGTAAAGTCCACTATCCATGACAGTGTATACACAGCTAATATTATTATTAAAAGCTGACCATCAAAAATTATAATAGGGATAATAAGACTTATAATATTTGAAGTGAAAACTTCTTTAGGCTCATTGGGCACTTTTGGGATGAGGTAAAAGCACTGAACTCGCGGGACCATGACACTCAGTTTATTAACCGACTTCAAAGAAGGAGGAGGTTAACAATTCGTCGGAATATTTTTTTTTATGTATGTTACCTGATAACTCGAAGACGCCTGGACCGATTCGAGAAATTCTTTTTTTGTTTAACCACCTGTTAAGTATACCCTTATACTTAACAGGTGGTCCCATTGGCACCAAATCAGTATCTGATGATGGGATCTCAGACAAATAAAGGGCAACCCTCAAATTTTATAGTGACGCATAATTTGTTTTTTATTGAAGTCGGTGTACTTTTTATGAATAAAAAAACTTTTACTTATTTTACTTTTGATATAAGCACTCCTATGAAGTTCTTTACTTATTGGCAAGCAATCATAACCAAAAAAAGTTACTGCTTTACGGACGCTGTAAAAAAAAAGACAGTAATTCTAAAGTTTCCAATTTTCACTTCTGCCGGTAGTCCCCATGACTGTCTATTTTTAACACACACAATCCTTACCTTAAGTTCATGATCATGATGATATTAGTAATTAAGAGGCTTTTACCACCGACCCAAATAAGACTGTCTAAGCGAGCATCAAACCCGTGGCCACTCGGTTCACTGACGGTTACTTGTCTACTGCGCCACGGAGACTGTCCTCATAAAGGAAATTATGCACCAGTTATGGAACTGTTTTTAAGTACACACACCTCTAAATTATCAGTCACAAATCTTGTCAGCCTGCAAACTCTCCTTGATTTCCGAGTACATTTCCACAGGTTTAATTGGCCAAGCCCACAGCGGCAATTATCTGGAGAAAGTGTATTGCAATGGCTTGTGTGCGGGATTCCAGGTCGATGCGAGCGCATGCCGATGTCGCAGCATATGACGTCATCTCACCTGTTAACTCTACCATGGCCGATTTCAAACTGCCAAAGGCTATGAACTACCAATACTACCACAGCTTATGCAAGCTTGTATTTGGCAAATCTAAAACGTATGAAGAAGGCACGTGGTGACAAAAAAAAATCTAATACTACTGCTTTACTGTTTCAATATTTTTCTAAAAGCGATGTAAAGTCACTATTATTTTGACGTTGCGTTATGTATGTTGAACACTAGACATCGATTTTGTTTTTGTAGAAAAATCGACCACATTAGAAAACATTGCAAACAAATGGGGATGGATATATATTCGAAAACACATTCCTTCCCAAACAGAATCTTACTTCTAAATATGCCTTGTATTTTTTCCTGCATAGTCAGTTTAGGTCGCTAGTATTAAAATCATCAATTAAGTACAATACTTCGACTCTTTGCGCAAGATTCAGGCAAGTGTAGACTAAAGGAATAAACTTTTTTCTGATTCTAGAATAAGAACAATAGTAACGTATCACCGAATATCTTCAAATGCAGATAATCTAAAATAAAATAACCTGCACCGGTCTCTAATTGATTGTGTTGAGTACCGAGGCATAGACTGTCTCTCGCTACTTGATACTCTATCTAGACGGCACTGCGCTTACCATCAGGTGCAGTGTGGTCACTTTGCCGCGGCAGAATAAAAAAAATAGCCATTCCAAAATCCTCTCTGCGGAGGAATATTATGACATCGGGGATTATTAGATCCTAAATAGGTTTTTATACTACTCAGTCTGTGTTTGGGACAAATTTATTGCGAATAAAGATAAACAAAAGTTTTTTTAATTCATAAAAAGTACACCGACTTCAATGAAAAACATATTATGCGTTTCTATAAAATTTTAAGGTTTCCCTCGATTTTTCTGAGATCCCATCATCAGATCCTGACTTGGTGCCAATGGGACCAACTTAGAAGTAAACCCTTTTAAACAAAAAAAGAATTTCTCGAATCGGTCCAGGCGTCTTCGAGTAATCGGGTAACATACATAAAAAAAAAGATTCGGACGAATTGTTAACCTTCTTCTTTTTTTGAAGTCGGTTAAAAAGATGGCGTTATGGCGGTGGAACGAGCCTCCTGCTCAGACTATGACACTCATGACCACTGCTGTGTTACTTATTTAGAATATTAAATTGCACTGGGCCGGACTAGGTTTTGCAGCTGGGGCTGGGTAGCTCACAAAATAATTGAAGCTACGGGACATTTTGACATTAGTATATAATTATTTATTGGAGATCATTTAAGATTATATTTCTTATTGTTCTAGAAGGACAGCATTGAAGACCGTTCAAGAAATATCCTACGTATTCGTCAAAGTAGACAGTGGCATCTACTTTTTAGCCAGCCAGATGATTTTCCCCATCTAGCGTTCGTTTTTAATGCGCAAATACATTTGAGAGCATGACTGGTAAGATAACGGGAATATACCAAAATAAATACACCCAACAGTCAGGTTATACATAGTCCTGACCCCACCACCTAGATAAATCTGTATTGTAGGTATCAAGAACAACGAGGGACTGGGGTCGCGCAAAACCCAGACCCGAAACAAGTAACCCTCTGTCACACAAAAATTTGTCTGTGTGCGGGAATCGACAGGACCTCTTCTTTCACAGCCGGCTTCTCGCCCGCTTTGCCAAGGAGGTCGTCAAACTAAGAGCACATTTATGACCCCCGCGCCGGTCTCTTACTCCCCTCCCGGACTCAAGTGTAAATGTTAATATTCTATGCAGATCCGAGGAGCATGTAAGCAGCCATTGTGTTGAGCCGCTCCGTGGAAATTTGCAAGACATCATTAAATATTTTCTACACGTAGTTAATTACCTGCAATAAAATGCGTTTATAAAAAATCGGCTACTTAAGATTTTAGTTGTCCGTTGTCGGCATTGAGAATATAATTATCATTTAAAATACTTGATATTCTGTGCTGGGAAACTTAGAATTGAAAAAAAATATTATATTTGAACATTTACTAAAGATTTAGAACTGAATACTTAAAATCGATACGATAAATTATATAGATACTAGATGCTGCTCGCGGCTCCGCCCGCGTGGAGGTTATTTTTGGAAGGAAAGGTATACAATTCATGAAGGCATCTTAAGCTATTACACCTTTCTATATTTTGCTATCCCATAGGATGCGTCCAATTTTCCGGGATAAAAAGTGGCATATGTCATTTTCTGATACCTAAACTACCACTATACAAAAAATCATGTCGATCCCTTATGTTCTATTCCAGACTATAATCTATCTCTGTGCCAAATTTCAACCAGGTCCGTCCACGCGTTGTAGCGTGATTGAGTAACAAACATCCATCCATCCAAACTTTCGCATTTATAATATTAGTAGGATATAGTAGGAAAGTAGGATTAGTCACAGATTTACCTACCTTTTTGAAAACAGCTTCCCTAGCCTCCATCAATCGGGAAATGCACAACTATACTGATTATAGTATGTCATGCCTGTTTTCTTTTTAGTTTACATTGATAAAAACATTCCACGCTTCCTCTCACGGCTACAGGAGTCGTCTGCATGTCATTTATTGAGGAAACTTAAATAAAATTACGGCTTGCTGAGTGCCATCAATTGATACGGTAATATTTTTTAAACTCGTGAAGTATTACGCTGTGTTTATATGAGCCTAGTAAATATCACTGATGTCCGAAGTTTTTTTTTTATTCTATTGACGGCTCTAGTAGACAACACGCCTGGTGGAAGGTGCATTGTGCTTATCACCCCAAAAAGATGTTAAGTCTCTCAATGCCCAATAATTTCACTGGTTTTTAAATAGAGGAATAAATATAAAAGCAAAAATAGAGAAAGCAGTAATACCTACCTAGATGGTCTCTCGAATATGGTAGATAAATAATAAATTTTATTAAAATTAGCATAGGTCTTATTTTCAAATACAAAGGTTACTCCAAACCAGACCATCACCACGAAAAGTATATATAAAACCATCGGATATCGTATAAATGATAATTAAGTGACGGAAGCAACACTGTGATTACAAAACAATTTCTTTTATGGTCAACAGAATTCTGGCTGGTTCTGAAACGTGATTTCAATGTATTCTTTTTACGATTTTTTCACCTTTTAGTAATTGCAATTTTAATTTACGCATGGCATATTTGCCGTAAAAGATAATTCCTGTGACTATTAAGATCGAACTTGTGATAGATATTTTTATAAAATTAAATAAAGACAATAAAACGTAAGACCGGTGTCGGGCCGCGGTCGTAAGAATAGTGAAGTGAAATGTTATGGGCTCACTTATAACAAGAGAAGTGGCCGGATATATCACCACGGGCACTGCATCCGATCGCTTCTGAGGTTCACGCGTGTATCAACCTATAAGCAGAAGCGGAAGCGGAGGCGATCGAGTACAAGAAATATAGCAAACAACGAAGATGTGAAATCACCGAATCGTCATTTATTAAGTCGAATGACACTGCTAAAATAATTATGCAGCGACGATATGAATTAGAATTAAATTATCTAGGTTTAAATAACACGTTAAAACATATACACTTACATGATACATTCAAAATTTTACTTTGAGTATAATTAACGATGTTTTTTTTTATTCTGACATGGCAAATGGACCACACTGCACCTGATGTTAAGCGCAGTGCCGTCCAATTAGAGTATCAAGTAGCGAGAGACGTTATTTCAATAACAGTGTAAGAAACCCAATGCAACAGTAGACTATACGTTTTAAATGAAGTTGTCATAGCAATTAAGACTACTACACTCCAGAGAGCTTCGTTAAAATAGTCTTAAAAAATTGATCCTTACTTTAAGCTCTAATAGTTTAAACAGTTCATAGTGCATCAAACTTATCATATATTGGTAACTAGCTTTGTATTCTCTATTTGCATTCGAAAAACCTATTTGTTGAGAAAACTAATGTAATTTGTTGACTTCTTAATATTCGTTGATTTTTAACCACGTAAAATTATACCGATAATAATATAAAATCGCTCCTCGTTTGTGATCTACAACGCATAGTGTAGTGCGCATCGCGGTTTGAGGTGCCAAATCGCCAAAAAAATGATTCCAAAACAGGGCTGCCAACATAATTCGTATTTTTTATATAATTTTTTATGGATACACTGATTGGACAAAGCACTACGGACATTTGGCAAGATAAATCTGGCCGCAGTGCACATACTGACACGCAGGCAACGAAGCGCAGGGCCACACAAATATTGTAATGTTAGACAATATGGTGTACATCTGTAATAGTTTAGTTTTTCATCACATTTTTAAGTGATATTTCACGTTAAATGAAGACAAAAGATTATGATAGAATTAAACATCGTTTTAACTAAAGGACCTACGCCCGCTTAAGTATAGAGTAGGTAATACGTGTGACAGTTTGTAGGACACTATGGTGTTGGTATTACGTAGTACACATACTAATTTCAAAGAAACTTTAATAAATTTTATCTTACAATATACAAATCTATACAATGAGTATAAAATCTAGACAGTAAATGATCATTATTTTTTATGAGCCAAGCTTATATACTAGGATATGGGACTGTTAAAATAATTAGGAGTTTATTAACACATGACCTCAACGCCGTTAAAGAACGAGGGTCCGAAGAAATCTCAGTTCCGATCATCGATACACTAATCGTGATCGCCCCTAGTACTAATACTACTAGTATAGGGTGACTGTTCAAGTTATAGACCGAGGCTATAGAGGACGCCTTTGGGCTTAGTCGCTTTTTTTTCGCTAGAGCGGCATAACCACTGTGCACACTAGTAGGTGAAGCTAAACAATATACATGATGATTCATTTATTAAACTATTTTATTGCGTTCTTACGCATGTATTGTTTCAAAAAGATAAACTGCAAAAATGGCGATTCTCTTTCTTTTCTAACCTCTTTTTTAGACGTCAAAACACTCGTAGGTGTCATGGCGTCGGCTTGTGACGTCATCTCTTTGAGTTCTATTGTAAACAAACACTATGTCAAGTCAACGTACAGTGTTTACAGCAGAAATGACGCCATTAGCTCTGATTAATGTTTCACTTTAAATAGCGGGTTGATGTATTTTGTGTTTTTATATTTAACCGACTTCAAAAAAGGAGGAGGTTAACATTTCGTCGGAATCTTTTTTTATGTATGTTACCCGATTACTCGAAGACGCCTGGACCGATTCGAGAAATTCTTTTTTTGTTTAAAAGGATATACTTCCCAGGTCCCAGGTCAGGTCCCATTGGCACCAAGTCAGGATCTGATGATGGGATCTCAGAAAAAACAAGGGCAACACTCAAATTTTATAGTGACGCATAATTTTTTTTTATTGAAGTCGGTGAATAAAAAAAAATTTATAAACACAATAAAAACAATCTCGCTTCAAGTACAAAAGTGAATACGCTATTAAGATTATTTTTAATTATTTAATCATTAAATATTATTTCATTGATGCTGTCATCATTCTTATTGTAAACCAACATCTTAAAACTCAGAGGTAGTATACTAGTATTTGACAATATTTGTTATTATTTTATGTACTATACTTACAATTAGCAATAGAACTAATGTATCTTAGCAAACATAATTCTCAATTTCAATAACTTTAATATTTTTTCCAATATTAAACGAACATTCGCGCCAATTGTCTATTGGCGCCCTCCGTGATCGTAAATATAACATTATTGTATCTGTGGCATAGTCATAATAACCACCCAGCGGCACTTGTGGTAAGTAAGCTTACATAGATTTATTAAAAAAAACATTTACAAACGATCAATTGAAATTATATACACAGAGAGTAGCTAAAATAATTCTAATATATTTTAAAAGTGGTAAAGCCACGCTGTAGACATATTTGTCTGCAGCATGAATGGGCCGAATCGACCGGTGTAGTACCACTGTCTCACAGAAAACCAACGTAAAGTGACAGTTCACTGTCACGTTTCGTATGGTAAGTGAGATATCCGAAGGCCGAGATTCCCCCTTCCCTTCCCTAATCCCTATTCCTGTTCTTTAAGGCCGACAACGCATACGTGATACTTTCGGTATTGTGGATGTTCATGGGCGGTGGAGATCATTTAACATCAGGTGACCCACTGGCTCGTTTGTCGGACTATGATATAAAAAAAATATACACTGCTAAGTGACATGTCAATTACATGTGATGTTTCGCGTGACCATGTTCATTAGCGAACTAGATTCTGCGAAGATTAACCGATGAGGTTTATTGCGGTTAATGAGTATGCTTGTTGGTCTTCATCCTATATGAATCGATTAGAGGCAATAACTAACATCTCCCGTAATGGCTTGGATATGTAGGTACACTTAGTATAACTCTAATAATTATTTGAAATTTATTTGATTTGTATAAGTTAAAAGGCCAAAGCCATGTCTGTTGTTTTTATCCCTTTAAAAAGAGAAAGCCATGTCTGAAATAGTCTTATACTAAAAGGCCGAAGCCATGTCTGAAATAGTCACATATCAAAACACAAAGCCATATCAAAATAATATGATATCATCGGCTTTTTTCTTAAAACTCGATTAGGATATGTGCCATACAGCCTCAATATGATGTATTATTTAGATAAATAATTAACTAAATATGTGATATGCGTATATCGTATGATATGCAAGATGGCCAATTGACTTTAAAACATTTTATATATTCTATTTAAGACTCGGCATTATGCATATTTTTAAATCTGGAACATATTCCACCCACACTCACCATTTTAAATAGTTTTGTCCAATCAGCCAGCCCTATATCCGATGCAGTGTGACGTCATCAATTGTGCATCTCGCTGCGTTTGACAGGAGGAGAGAAAGACGGCGCGGGGGAAGGTGGCAGCACTGCGCAGTGTGCCCCTCACGTCGGACCACACTTTATTTCAAGTCTATTGCTTTAAGGAATACCGCACTTTCGAATGTTCTAGTTTTTTACACACTTTTATATTACCTTAACCTGAAGAAATCTATCTTTCAACGTAATTTTCACCACCTTCAAGACATTTAGGTACTTGAAACCTTTGAAAAAAGGACCGATTTTTTTTAATCATATTAATTATTTTATTGATAACTTAATTCTTATTTTAAAAATGTTACAAATTATTTTATAATACCAGTGAACTTTATATAGCCAAGAGCTCTCAATATTTATAAATATATTTTCTACTTTTCAGTTTGGCTAGCTAAGCGTGTTTTTTTTTACTTTTCTAAACTTTTGTCAGTTGTTCATTTTACATTTAATTCGTACTACATTTCAAGGATAGTTGGTACACATAACTTAATAAAAACATTAAATATATTTGGAATAACATTTTCAGCGTTGAGAACACCAAGCGAAGGCTAGCTTTTTTTAATTTTATCTACTTTATCAGCAAAGGATGATTGAGAGCTTGAGTAAGGTCGCAGTATTCTTTTCCCAATGGTGTATACCAGGATGGTAAGCCCGAGGAGTAGTGCGAGCTGATCCAGCATCCAGCGTTCATACCACGCGTACAGGAGACTGCTTGAACGGAGGTGGTATGCACCTGGTAAAAAAACTATAAATTAGGGTATTTTTTTTGTTGGTGGTATGATATTCACCCGGATAGCGACCACCATAAACAGGGTGTAAAACCCGTCATAGTAGCAAACGCAAGTGTGTCGCGTTCCGGGACCAGCCAGTGTATCCGGTTTTTGTCGGTGGTCTAGATTTGGGGTACTATGTTTGGCCGTTTAGCAGGTTTCTGAGTACTCCCACACTAGACCCTCGACCGCTTCTTCAATTTATTGCCCATGGCGTAGTGTGAAAAAGCAGGCCGGCATGATTGTGGGGTGCGAAGTCAGGAAACCTCCACGTGGTGCACCCTGGGCAACGGCGGTCATGATGACCGACGGCCAATTTCTTGACAAAAGGTGGTTGACGGCTGTCGCTTTTTGTGACAGCCTATGCTCGAAGTTCGGGCTACTCCCGAGTTTTATCTCGGGGGTGTCGGCGGGCTCGGTGTGCGCTCACCCCGCCGCCGAGCAGGCAGTGGGGGGGACGCTCTCTCCTGCTGTCACCGTCGTGCATCGTAATCCGGTCAGGAGGTCTGTGGTCACGTCTCGCGCTCCGACTGGACCGAGGGTCTTGGCTTAACCGCCCGGGCCGCGAGGGAGAAAACCTCTATAAAAAGTCACCCCGAATCCCAAGCGGCGGCGCACCGCGAGGGGATGCATGGCCGATGGGTAGTTCGGTCGCTAGTGCGACTCCCACTGGAGTCCAGCTGAAGCTCCGAGCGGGTTATCGCGAGATACCGCGTTGGCTTACCCAGGTACAGGGGGCTCTGCCTGGGCGGACTATTTATTTCCCCCATAATCGTGGGAACAATTATGATGATTTCACAAAAAAATAAAATTAAGGACGCTGTGGTGAAGAATTCTGTCTCTGGGGAGGCTGGCGACCCCGGGAAGACGAATGACGCAGGGCCGAAGCCCAAAAAGACGGCCAAGATCGCAACTAGTGGAGTACTAACCCGCTCGAAGAGGGCGTTAAGAGATCGGGAACAGGACGGGCTTACCAGCGATAGCGACATCGAACCTGCACCCAAAGTGTTGGCCGTGTCGGGGAGCCCCCCTACGGTGTCTGACGTAGACACTGCCCAAATGGAGACGTCAGCAGTCTCGGCTGATGATATGGACTGGCGACTGCGACTATCGGGCATAATTCGGGACGTCGCTCATAAGTCCCAGAACCTCAACGAAACCGAGCAGCGGAGACTGGACATTGCTGCGAATGAGCTCCTCGATAGGGCTGAGGAGTCAGCCTCTATAGAAGTAGGTAGGTTAGAGGCCGAGAAGGCGGTAATGGCGCAGCAGATAGTACTTCTGAAGGCCTCCCTGGCAGCCCAAGAGAGGTTAATGGCAGAAATGCTAGCGACTGTCCAGTCACTTGGACAGTCGCAGCCGGCGACCCAATCGAGTGCTTCTTCATGCGAAGGTGAACACAAGCAACTCGAGTGCCGTCTAATAAGTATTATAGACGCGCGCTTGGGGGCGATAAGCTTGAGGCTGCCTCCAGAACCCATCATGCGCCCTCCGTTGGCTGCTGACCGGGCCAAAGTTGGGGCGACCGTGCAGCCGCCGAATGCTGTCGCTGGACCCTTGAAGGCCCAGCCTGTTGTTGCTGGTCCACTGACCACTCCGAAGGGCAAGGGGCAGGGAAAAGGCAAAAGCAACGCCCAGCCCGCCCCTAATGATGGTCCTCAAAACATGCCTGCTGTTGTGGCTGGGCCTGTACCATCAACGTCCGCCACGTCCCAACTTCCTCTCCTGAGTAAGTCCCGCAGGGGGGGAAAGAGGAACAAAAGAGGGCGTGTCGCTCCACGGGCTCAAACACCCTGTGAGCCCCGGCCACTACCCCCCGCCCCGCATCAATGGAGGAGGGGTGGAACGTTGTGGCTAAAAAGGGGAAAAAGAATCCCCGGCCCTTGCCAAATGCTGCTGCTTCCGCACCGAAGCCACAGCCGGGTCAACCTAGGCCACGGATTCACCTGCCCCGCAAGGCAGCCGTCACATTGACAGTGACACCAGAGGGGTTGGCGCGGGGCATCACGTATGCCCATGTGCTGCGTGAGGTCCAACGATCCGTGGATTTGGCTGGTCTCGGCATCGCCGAGATGCGAGCTCGTCTAATGGCGACGGGCGGATACCTGTACGAGGTGCCCGGCCCGGAGTCCGAAGCGAGGGCCGACTCCCTCGCCAGCAAAGTGAGGGAGGTGTTCCGCGGGACGGAACTGGAAAACGATGTCCGTGTTTCCCGTCCGTTCAAGACCGCGGAACTGCGAGTATCCGGATTAGACGCATCTGCCGACCCGGAGATGGTCGCTGCGGCCCTTGCAAAAGCGGGGAGTAACGCGGAGGAAGAATTTAAGGGGAGATCCGCCCCGACCGGTCGGGCCTTGGTGCGGCGTGGGTGCGCTGCCCCGCCAAGGTCGCCGACAAAATTTTAAGTTCAGGCCGAGTGCTGATCGGCTGGGTAGCTGCACGCGTCCAGCTCCTTGAGCCGAGGCCCATGAGGTGCTACCGCTGCCTGCACAGGGGACATGTGCGGGTGCGATGCACCGAAGAGTGTGACCGCAGCGGCATCTGCTACCGCTGCGGTAAACTGGGCCACAAGGCCAAGGAGTGCTCCGCGGAGCCGCATTGCGCAGTCTGCGCAGATGCAGGTAAACCCGCGGGGCACCAGGTGGGCGCCAAGGCATGCGTCGCCTCCTCCCGCCCTCGCCACGCAAATCGTGGTCGAGGGACGGGGGTTGTGACCCAGCCGACAGCGCTCCCCGTAGAGGAGCAGATGGAGATCGCCCATTAATATGGCGCAACGTTTCCTCCAGGCGAACATTAATCACTGCGCCAGGGCCCAGGACCTGCTAGTCCAGAGCATGGCGCAGTGGTCGATACAAGTGGCTGTGGTCGCCGAGCCTTATTTTGTTCCCCCCAGGGAAGACTGGGCAGGGGACCTTAACGGTTTGGTGGCCGTCATCACTCGGGGCGCCGCCGGCTCCCCACCCTTCGAAAAAGTAGCGAAGGGGTCGGGATGTGTGGCGGTTCTGTTGGGGGGGGTCTGGATTGTGGGTGTGTATTTCTCCCCCAATAGATCCCTGGCCGAGTTCGAGCACTTTCTCACTCGGCTGGGGGCTCTGGTGGTGCAAGGCAGTCAGCCTCGCCCCGTTCTCGTTGCCGGCGACTTCAACGCCAAGTCTCGGGCTTGGGGTTCGTCGGTGACCAACAGGCGCGGCGGGGCCCTGGAGGAATGGGCGATCTTGGCCAACCTGGCCGTCGTGAATCGCGGGTCGGTTAACACGTGCGTGCGGCATAATGGCGGATCGGTGGTGGACCTCACGTTCGCCACCCCAGCTATTGCCCGCCGTGTCCGTGACTGGCGAGTTCTGGTGGACGAGGAGACGTTGTCGGATCACCGATACATTCGGTTCGACGTCGCCTTGTCCCCTAACACCCAGTCCAGGGGAGGACCGACTGGCCCGGGGTCGGACGGCCCGCGTTGGTCAGCAAAACGCCTCGACGTTGAGGCCCTGAAGGAGGCCGCTCTGGCCCAGGCGTGGCTCCCTGCACCGGAAGCACCGATGCAGGTCGAGCAGGAGGCGGCGTGGTTCGGGGCCGCGATGTCGCGCGTCTGCGACGCAGCCATGCCCCGAGTCCGACGTCTTCCTGTGAAGCGCCAGGTGTTCTGGTGGTCAGCGGAACTCACGCGGTTACGTGTCTCCTGCGTGGCCGCGCTTCGTCGTCTCGCCAGACACCGTCGTCGTCGGATCCGTCTTCCCGGCGACGAGGACCAGGAGCGGTTGCTTCGGGGCTTCCACAGGGAGGCTAAGAGAGCGCTGCGCGTGGCAATAGCTAGGGCAAAGTCTGCAGCTCAGGAGGAGTTCCGGGGAACTCTTGATAACGACCCTTGGGGGCGTCCATATCGCGTGGCGATGAGGAGATATCGCCCGTGGGCGCCCCCACTGACGCAGAGTCTCCGGGACGACCTAGTCGAGGAGGTCGTAGCAGCTTTGTTCCCTGCCACTGAAGATGTCACTCCCCCACCGATGGCGTCACAACCATCGATGCCATCGTCGTTGAGTTCGGCAAGGGTTATTTCGGAGGTTTCGCCCGAGGAATTTCGGGCGGTGGTGCTTCGGCTGCGGGGCAAGAAGACGGCCCCAGGTCTCGACGGTATCCCCGGACGTGCATGGGTGTTAGCCGTCGAGCATCTGGGTACTAGGCTCCGTGGCCTGTTCTCCGCGTGTCTGGAGCAGGGCCGTTTTCCGTCTCAGTGGAAAACTGGGAAATTGGTCCTGCTCAAGAAGGAGGGGCGGCCCGCAGAGTCGCCATCGGCCTACCGGCCCATCGTGTTGCTCGATGAGGTTTGCAAGCTCTTCGAGCGTATTGTTCACGCTCGCCTCGTCGAGCATCTTGAAGGGGTCGGGCCGGACCTGGCACAGTGCCAGTACGGGTTCCGGCAAGGCCGATCGACAATACACGCGATTTTGCGGGTCAAGGCACAAGCGGAGGATGCAGTGGCTCGTGGTGAAGTGGTGGTGGCGGTGTCTCTAGACATCGCCAACGCGTTTAACACTTTACCCTGGGCCTGCATAATGGAAGCACTGCGGTACCACGTGGTGCCACCGTATCTTCGGCGCCTGGTGCACTCGTATCTCTCAGATAGATACATAGTGTATCCGGGCGCCAACGGTTGGCACCGAAGAGCGATGGTATGCGGTGTTCCACAGGGCTCAGTCTTGGGCCCTCTCTTGTGGAACATCGGCTACGATTGGGTGCTCCGTGGTACCAACCCCCAAGGTGTCGCTGTCGTCTGTTACGCGGACGACACACTTGTGACAGCGACGGCCAGGTCTTTCCAGGAGGCCACCCTGCTCGCCTCGTTCGCAACCGAACAGGTGGTGGCCAGGATTCGGCGACTGGGCCTTAAGGTGGCCCTCAACAAAACCGAGGCCCTTTGTTTTCACAGGCCTCGGATTCGGCCACCTTTTGGGCTCCACATAATTGTGGAGGGGGTGCGGATTCCCATCGGCTGTAAAATGAAGTACTTGGGATTGATTCTGGACAGCCGATGGGATTTCCGTGCCCATTTTGAGGAGTTGTCGCCGAAATTGGTGCGGGCGGCGGGCGCGCTCCGACGCCTGCTGCCGAACCTGGAGGGACCTAGTAACCCTTGCCGAAATTTATACGCCGGAGTCGTGCGGTCAATGGCCCTGTACGGATGTCCCGTATGGGCCGAGTCCCTGAAAGCCCGCTGCGTCGCCTTGCTGCGCAAACCGCAGCGTTTGGTGGCGCAGCGAATAGTAAGGGGCTACCGCACGGTCTCCCACGAGGCGGCCTGCGTATTGGCCGGTACACTCCCTTGGGAGTTGGACGCCAAACTCTTCTCGTCAGCGTTCCTCTGGCGGGAGGAGGCGTCCAGCCGCCGTCAGGAGAGACTGGCCCCGAGGGAGATTGCGGCCCGGTTTCGCAGAACCGCCGTGGAGGAGTGGCATACCAGGCTGGAGAGCCCGACTGCGGGCTTGAGGACTGTCGCAGCAGTGCGTCCTGTCCTAAAGAGATGGCTAGACAGGCGCCACGGGGCGCCTACGTTCCGACTGACACAGGTATTAACGGACCATGGGTGTTTCGGTTCGTTCCTGTGTCGGATCGGAAAAGAGGTGTCCGCCGTGTGCCACCACTGTGGCAACTGCCGCGAGGACACGGCCCAACATACGTTAGAGGAGTGCCCAGCCTGGGACGAAGAGCGCAGCGCTCTCAGAGCAGTCGTTGGAGGAGACCTCTCGCTGCCGGCCGTGGTGTCGTCCATGGTCGCCAGCCGGAGGTCCTGGCGTGCGGTGGCCCACTTCTGCGAGAACGTCATTTCGCAGAAGGAGAGTGCTGAGAGGGATCGGGAACGATATGATCCCTCCCGCCGCCAGAGAAGACGTAGGAGGCGCCGGGTGGACGACTGACCGGCGTCTCCCGCCCTGTGGAATGGGGGCGTTTGAATTCCACCACGGTAACCCCTGCCTGTCGTACGAGGCGACTAATAGGGGCCATCGGGGGTCGCGGGCGCGCAGCGGAGGGCTGTCAGCCCGTATCGATGCACTCCCAAATTCGGAGCATCGTGCGACCCCGAGATGGACGGCAGCGCGGGTCAGGCCTCGTTCGCTGTCGTTGTTCGGTGCGCGGGGGCTCCTTAGCCCCCCATGGAGATGGGCTGCTACGCAGCACCGCGCAGGGGCGATTCCGGCTGCAATTCTAGCACTCCTTAGAATACCCCGGGATCGCTCCGTAAGCGCCGAAGAAGGCCACCGCGGGGTTTTAGCTGGTAGTGTCGGGTGGGTTGTATATAGGGGTTAGGGACTCGGCCCAGCGGCAGCACGGATAGCCATCATCTGCGCGAGGGGGATGCTGGGTCGTAAGACCGGCTAGTCCAGCATACCCGTTTTATTCTTAATCCGCTTCCCTCCGGAGCGGGCGGCAGTAATAAAACGCTTTCCCCGCGACAACAAAAAAAAAAAAAAAGGCCGGCATGATTGTGTCGAGTAGCGGGGGATAAATTAACTTTCGCAGGTACGGCGAAGTGACCACACTGCACCTGGTAAGCGCAGTGCCGTCCAGTTAGAGTATCAAGTAGCGAGAAACAACTTTACCACGTTATTCGACACAATCATGCCAGTCTGCTAAGCTTCTTCACACTACGCCTAAAGGACCCAGGAAAATGTATGTAAATGGCAGAACTTGGTTGTCGAGAGTTTGTTCCACAGCATATATCCATGATCATGGTAATATCACTGTGTAAAAGTTTTTTATTCATAAAAAGTACACCGACTTCAATAAAAAACAAATTATCCGACACTATAAAATGTTAGGGTTTCCCTTGATTTTTCTGAGATCCCATCATCAGATCCTGACATGGTGGCAATGGGACCACCTGGGAAGTATACCCTTTTAAACAAAAAAAGAATTTCTCGAATCGGTCCAGGCGTCTTCGAGTAATCAGGTAACATACATAAAAAAAAACCGACGAATTGTTAACCTCCTCCTTTTTTGAAGTCGGTTAAAAAGATAACTGAGGTGCAGTGAGTGCAGCACCTTGCGTTACTTACGGTGTCTAAAAATCCAAAATAGCTGAGTTTGGTAATTAAGGTGTTGAATGTTCTTATAAAAAGGGCCATGAATAAAGAAAGAGCACAAGAGTTTCTAGGCAGGTCTTTTTTTTTTTTTTTTTTGTTGTCGCGGGGAAAGCGTTTTATTACTGCCGCCCGCTCCGGAGGGAAGCGGATTAAGAATAAAACGGGTATGCTGGACTAGCCGGTCTTACGACCCAGCATCCCCCTCGCACGGATGATGGCTATCCGTGCTGCCGCTGGGCCGAGTCCCTAACCCCTATGTACACCCCACCCGACACTACCAGCTAAAACCCCGCGGTGGCCTTCTTCGGCGCTTGCGGAGCGATTCCGGGGTATTCTAAGGAGTGCTAGAATTGCAGCCGGAATCGCCCCAGCGCGGTGCTGCGTAGCAGCCCATCTCCATGGAGGGCTAAGGAGCCCCCGCGCACCGAACAACGACAGCGAACGAGGCCTTACTACACGCGCTGCCGTCCGTCTCGGGGTCGCACGATGCCCCGAATTTGGGAGTGCATCGATACGGGCTGACAGCCCTCCGCTGCGCGCCCGCGACCCCCGATGACCCCAATTAGTCGCCTCGTACGACAGGCAGGGGTTACCGTGGTGAAATTCTCAAGACGCCCCCATTCCACAGGGCGGGAGACGCCGGTCAGTCGTCCACCCGGCGCCTCCTACGTCTTCTCTGGCGGCGGGAGGGATCATATCGTTCCCGATCCCTCTCAGCACTCTCCTTCTGCGAGATGACGTTCTCGCAGAAGTGGGCCACCGCACGCCAGGACCTCCGGCTGGCGACCATGGACGACACCACGGCCGGCAGCGAGAGGTCTCCTCCAACGACTGCTCTGAGAGCGCTGCGCTCTTCGTCCCAGGCTGGGCACTCCTCCAACGTATGTTGGGCCGTGTCCTCGCGGCAGTTGCCACAGTGGTGGCACACGGCGGACACCTCCTTTCCGATCCGACACAGGAACGAACCGAAACACCCATGGTCCGTTAATA
Source organism: Laothoe populi (assembly GCA_905220505.1). Lineage (NCBI taxonomy): Eukaryota > Metazoa > Arthropoda > Insecta > Lepidoptera > Sphingidae > Laothoe > Laothoe populi. The sequence continues at coordinate 3,503,424 of HG992146.1, read as the reverse complement.
CCTGTGTCAGTCGGAACGTAGGCGCCCCGTGGCGCCTGTCTAGCCATCTCTTTAGGACAGGATGCACTGCTGCGACAGTCCTCAAGCCCGCAGTCGGGCTCTCCAGCCTGTTATGCCACTCCTCCACGGTGGTTCTGCGGAACCGGGCCGCAATCTCCCTCGGGGCCAGTCTCTCCTGACGGTCTAGGCAGGTCTACACAATCCATTATATCAGACTATTAGAAACACTAACGTGCTGTAAGCGATAGCCCCGTTGGCGTGGTATGGACTGCAGAGACGAAACGCAGATTCAAACCAGCTCAAATGGCATACACCTCTGACTTTCCTGGCACGGCAAAGTAATCACACTGCACCAAGCGGCGAAGGAAACATTGTGAGGAAACCTGCATACCAGAGAATTCTCATAATAATTTCAAAGGTATATGAAGTGAACCGAATCGCAATAATGCAGCATGGTGAACTAAGGTCTCACTGGAAGGAACAAGGACTAGTATTAATTTAAATACCTTGACTCTCGATGACGACTTCAACACTATGTGCGATGAGTTTGGACAGCTTCACCGGACGGTTGCGGAATAACTTCGACAGATATTTCACCCGCTTGGAGTAACTGAAATATAAGAGCGTCATAAACTCTGCGCTGTTATTACTTCGGTTTCACGTAAGATCTATGCTTTTATATAGGATATTGCTCTTGGAAACGGTCGCGTAAAATAAAAAATAATACTAAATCTTAAATCCAAAAGCACGTACACGAAATTTCTTGCTTCTAATTTCGAAAGTGACTGACTTCCATACAACCGCTTTTCTCTTGTTTTAGCATCTTAGTGGTGAAATTTCGAATCCCTTCTTAGTAAATACAACATAAAAGGCATCAACTACCAAAATTTCAAGTTTGTAGCTCCAGCGATTAAGGCTCTGCATTTATGAATCAGTCAGTCTAAGGTCAAATAATTATATATGTATAGATAAGTCAGCGCTGAACTGCTGTGGTAGCAGTTTGGCGATACTTGTGTAACAAAGCATTGTATTTGACGAATGAATAAAGGTATAAGACTGTTTGGAGTCGGGTACTACAAAGTATCACGGGTATTCATGGTGAGAAGACAACATAAGAAAACATCAAATCCCATGAAAATTATATTACATTTTTTCATCAAAGCTGTCATTATACCTCTTTAGCTCATTATTTGTCTCCCGCTTTGCTATGGAGGGAATTGGACAATTTATATTTCCAACTGCTCCCCATATTTCTATCTGATTAGTTTCGTTGCGGGATAAAAGACAGTTATTAAGCATTCCCAGAGACTCGGCGAGTTTCATTACTCGGTGTCGAAAAAATGCGTGCCATTGTTGATCCTGGCTAAACAGGAGTTACAATGGCGGGTGTGTGGAACAGTCTCTATTATACGCATACCTATCATTCTGCATCATATCCTCCATCTTCGCCTTCAGGTTCCCCGCCATGGTTTCGCTGTAGGCCACCGTCCTGGCAATGTCGAGGTGCTCAGCTCTGATGGCGTTACTTCCCTGGTCACCGTACACAGGTATCATAATCAGTGGGACTCCGTAGTAGACTGCCTCCATCATGCTAAGCAGGCCGCCGTGTGTTATACACAGCTTTACATTCGGGTGCGCTGGGCAAATGGAAATAAGGATCTAATGACATTTTAAAGAGCTTTTCTGAAATTCGAAAAATATAACATATAAGAAGATTGTTAGCTTAGTTGAAAGTGGTAAACTAACGACGATAAAAGACGAAAGTTTCGGGTTCGAAATTAGCGCAAATGGAAAATATACTGACTTTGAAAGTTATGTGTGTCTTCATTAATTATCGCTTACTTAAACGTCGAAAGAAAACATCGTATACCTTCATGTCTGAGAATTCTAAATAAGAATTTAGAAGATGTGTGAACTCTACCAACCTGTGTTAGACCAGTGTGGTTGACTAAGGCTTAACCCTTCTCATTAGAGGCCCAGCACTGAGCGAGAGTGTGGGATAAAGTACAAAAAGTCTATTAAAACAGGAAAATTGGTTATGTAACCATGTATTTTTATAATAGCGAGTAGGTCAGCAGAAGTCTCAAGAATTTATTGCCGATCGCTTACCTAATATACTGTCCTGCGGCATCCATGACCTGATGTGTACATTCTTAGGTTTGCCTTCAAGCTGTTCCTCAAACTTCCAGAGCACGGTGTAGGGCAACTCGCTGAAGACCTTCAGCAGCTCCTGTTTGGTGACCGCCGGGAGGTTGGCCGACTTCAGCACCGAACCCATGCTAAAGTACACCACGCCCTGCGGTGACCCATCCAGCAACTCTTGTAAATCCTGAACACAGAAATTAAAAAGAAGCATATGGCAATTTTTCCATACACATTTTAACAATCTTTGAATAATAATTATAAAAATAGGAAGGGGAATAAAATATAGACCCTCAATTTGTTAAGATAATATTATAATTATAGAATAAAATAATTAGCACCATCTATTGAGCAGTAGGGTAACTAAATAGTTGTGAAGTCGGAAAATAATCATAATTATTACGTAGTGTGGTACAGTTACTAAGGTACCACGTTACGACTTAGTAGTCGAAACCGAATCAGAAAATTATATGAATTAGTAAATAAATCCAAAAACTCGTATCAATTTCTAAAGCTTAATAATTGCGTACCTTTGGCAATAGTGGTGTATTTTCGTTAATGTGAAATCCGCCAATTTCAACGACATTAGGTGGTAAACTCTTTGCGGGTGATAAGGAAGGATGTGAGTTTACAAACAGTAGAGAAACATTGTAGTACGCTGCACTAAGTGGAGGCAGTGTAACTCCACGCGCAGCCGCCAGAGAGCCGAAATGCGTCTTGTAGAATGTCTGGAGTGTAGGATAATCTATCCTACAAAAATAATTATAGTTACTACTGTCCATAATACTATACTTTTGTCCATAATAATGTTAAGAATATATGAAATATATTATTAAAGATAATTTAAAAATAATTTTTTTTTTGCTACTCGCCAATAGATGGCGCTGAATACTATAGACAAAATGAAACTCACCAACTGTCGATTGTCATGACTGTAAATATAATAGAATTGAGCAGCCTTCCTAAGAAACCCATTGGTATATTTGCGAAGTTGAACAACATTGGTACTGTGGTGATGGAGCGAACCTCATCCACTTGCTGCTCTAAGTACGGCTGTATGGAGACACTTTGAAATGCAATCCAAGGGATTTGTAACACCGCCGCATATCTTAAAAATTAAAAATATTTTAAATAATAAATTGACTCTCATACTTATGTTAAAAGTTTTTACGTCTAATTCCTACCAACTGTATGTCTGATTTTCAGAACAAAAAAAAATATAATAGTTAACCTGATATTTGAACACAGGATTTCGGTCTTTTCGGATCTTTGTTCGAAACCAGGCAATCACTATCTGTATATTTAAATTCGTGAATTGTAAAATAGACATTGTGTCTTATATGGCGATAGACATCCTTTAAATAACTAAAATATAAACGTACGAAAAGGAGTATGTTCTGTGTAGTTGTTAGCCCTAATATTATATTAATACTAGATGTGCCGTGCGAATACGTTGTATAGGGAACGTGCACAACGAAGGTGCTGCCAACTGGTGCCGCTAAAACGAATCTTTGACCATATCAATACTTGTCATTGTCATTTTTAACAAGTAAATAAAAATAATTTTACGAGTGAAAAATAATATTATGTTGTCCGTTTGACGTCCAAAGTCCTTTTATGAGAGAGTACATCCGTTTTCTTTCCTTACACAGCCGCTAGATTTGACTCGTTTCCGCCCGCTATACGCCTAGATCGCCCTCTAGGTACCTTAACTCAAACTATAATAATCACAGAAGCCGCCATCTTTTGCTCATTGTTGCAAAGTTTTTCAAACTGTGCACACCGTTGGATAAAATTATTATAGTGCGATAATTTTTCTTAAAATTTTCGAGTTTAAAGTAGAAAATTTACTTAGTAATATTTAAAAGTGATTAGTTTCCGTCCGTTTTGTTATTGGAGTTATGCAAGAAATATCAGCAAGAAAACGGTCGAAATATGTTTTCGCCAAATGCGGGCCGTAGCAACAGCGTGCCAGACCGCGGCACCGTACAACTTGCAGTAAGATAACAAGGAATAAAGGTTTGAATTGTCTCAGCACCTGGTAAGTCAGCTTAACAACATTATAATAATAATTTTTCTGTTACCGTCACTACCAAATCTAATTTGATCACGCGACTATTTTTCTTACGTACGATATAAGATTTTCATCAAGCATCCACCTTCAGGAGGAATTGATATATTTGCCAATATGAGCGTTTTAAAGAAAGTCCTGTTCTTGACTTGTCACAATATGCAAAGATTCAATTCTTCTGATTGGAAAAGGTGCTCTTTATGCAGATATATGATGGAGATGACGCATTTTTGCGGCGCTGTCTAACGCCCCTGTGGCGCAATATTAAAATATTAAACCATAAATTTAGATGTGGAAATTTCGAGCGTGTGACTCTCCTCGCGAGGTTTACCTGCATCGTTGAAGCAAGTGTATATATGGTGAATACACGTGTAATTTGGAGGAGTCAGAGGTGTATACTAAATTTGGGCTGAACGAGCCCGCGACTTTCGTCTGGACGATCGGTACCGCTTTTAGCTGGGCTATGGCTGCTTTTAATTGTTTAGTTATTATAATTTTATTATTTTTAAAGTGGGTATACATCTACATGTATGTCTACACATACCACCATCTTTGAAATAATTTCATCCACAAAACTTGCAAATATTTGCAACAACAGTTTTGAGGACAAAAAAGGAAGAGGGGAGCATAAAAAAGGCGCTCTTAAACAGGCAAAATGCGAAAAAGACCATAAGTTACGTTTCTATCCAAACAAAGCTGTTTTGAAAATTATATCTGGGTCTCGAATTGCATTCAACTGTACACTTCTTTTAATTTTACCAACATTAGATGTCATGACTGTCTTTTAAAATTAATTCATTGGAAATTCAAAGAAGGTAAATTATTATAATCTAATAATTTTATAGCCTGGTTGTCTGACTCCTTCTTTTTATATGCGCGCTGTTTTAATAACCAAAACACACTCCGTGATCGTGCTCAAATAATATTGTAACTATTCATCGGGGGCGATCTGTGTTCACCTCGACAACAAAAACACGAAACACACGTACACACACACAGTTTGTGGCAAGACATCTGGAAGCAACGCCCTCCGGGATTATGCTCAAATAATATTGTAACTAATCACCAGGGACGATTTGTTTTCACATCGACCACAGCCAACGTCCATACCACTTTGAATACACCGGTTCTCGTCCGATCACCAAAGTCAAGCAACGTTAGGCGCGGTCAGTACTTGGATGGGTGACCGCCTGAGAACATCGCGTGATGTTACACAAGGCGCACACACAATTCGTGGCACTCTGTGGCGCAGTTGTAATGTAAACGTGCGTGTTGCTACTGCTGTGCTTGGGTTTTGGGTTCATTCCCCGGGTCGGGTAGAGTGATATTAATAATAATAAGTAACACCCAGCAGTCACACACACACGGCCCCGACCACGTTACACTAAGATGCGATTCTTGTGTTGTGGGTGTCGGGGACTGCGAAAGACATTCGATCTCACACCACCCAGACCCCGTACACAGATGTCTGTCGGTCGCACAGACATTTGTCCCGGTGTGGGAATCGAACCCACGGCCTCCCGTTTCACAGCCGGCTGCACGCCAACTGCACCGCGGAGGCTGTTGAATATTGGGTTTTTCTATTACGAAATATCAGTATCAGTTCAGTATGGCCAGAGGCTCGCGTCTGTCACAACGTACGACGGTTATGGGTTCGGTGAAGTGTGGGTGTGCTATTGCACCTCTCGTATAACTTAATCGATCGCGTAATGTTCAGCTTAAAGGCCTTAAATCTATTGATGGCGCCGCGGAATTACGTCATTTCCATCAAAATCGCGTAACAAAATCTGAGTCATATCAGAGCCAGATATGCTACCTACTACGACCTGCCATTTGGCCAGGCAGCGGCACCGAAGTGGTTCACTTCATTGACAATGTAGGGTACCAGAATATACTCCAGTCACAGGCAAATTCTGCAATAAACTTTTTAGCCAGCCTGGGCTAGTTTATAAATTTGGGTAAATCGATCACTGCCCCGACGAGATCGATAGAATATCTGAGTATCAATTGGGGCACAGGAGACAACAGAATCCTTGCCGCAAGATACAAGATACACCAGAGCCTTCAACAGCAGGTTCAACGCCTCTTAGGGTACCTAAATGATGCAATCTTCATCACCCTCTGGGGAAGGTTGCTTTTCCATTCTTTGCAGCGTCAGAACCTCTACCACAAGAAGAAAAACCAGAGCCTGCCTACACGCCCCGCTGCCGGCAATTAGGCCCTCTAGCAGGCCAATGCCTCTAAGGGTACCTAAATTATGCGACCTTCATCACCCTCCGGGGAAGGTTGCTTTGCCATTCTCTGCAGCGTCAGAGCCTCTACCACAAGTCACAAGATACACCAGAGCCTGCCAACACGTCCCGCTGCCGGCAATTAGGCCCTCAAGCAGACTCAACGCCTCTTAGGGTACCTAAATTATGCGACCTTCATCACCCTCCGGGGAAGGTTGCATTGCCATTTTCTGCAGCGTCAGCAATTTGAAAAATACCACGCGAGCCTTCTGTATATTTCGGAATAGTCCTTGACTCAAATGGTGGCTAGAAAACATTGCTCTAGAGTCTGATACATACATAGATGCTTCCTATGACTTCTATTATGACAGATGCTTCGCATAGACAATGGGGCCATTTAGTAAATTACAAAACCAGTCAGATTTATTTATATAAGAAGTGTAGTAAAAGAGCAACTTCAAATTTAGCACGGTGATTGCTACAACATCAAGAAGCAGCAGCTCTCGTACACACACCAGTGATTCTTAATGAGCGAAAACTGAAGTTGCTGTTGAAGGACTAACCGGCTCTGATGGACAAGCTCAATATTGTACTCATCTCTCACTACTTTCCGGGATTGTACAATACGGAAGCCGGCAAACTCTCACGCACGGGCTCCGAGTGGCACCTTATAAACAAGGCTACGTCAAAGTTTTTGAAACGATGGGAACACCAAGTAGCGACCTGTTCTTCGTACCAACATCGCATAACACTTATCGAACGCCTATTATCACAGGTCAGCTCCCTGATTCCCATCAATAAAGTAAATTTCGGTTGAGATCATGCTGGAGACCATAAGTCTTATGTCTCAATTGTGATTAAACAGTCACATTCAGGCTGTCAAAATAATCTAACTTCTTATTACCGAAACTCTGACAGTGAGATAAGTGCTTAGCAAATTTGTTTTCATTAAATAAATTGCCGTAGAATTCTTATGCATTTTTCAACAAAAGCGTCAGTGTGTAAAACTATTACAGATGTAAAAGTTTCAAGTAATTTTATTATAAAACGTATTACTAACAATTAGCTAATTCACGTTGCCTAAGTCATAACCAATATGAGGCTAAAGTTGGTTAAAAATTATTTTTCATAAAAAATACTTACTGAAAATTATATTTCAATATATACGGCAGTGATTTTATTAGAATCAGACCGCAGGATACTTGGTTTAGCCTTGTTGCATTGTTATCCTGATAATCATCATTATCAATATTCATCAGATTATCAATATCATTACATTACATTTTATTAATCCTGTTTTTGGATCAAAGGCAATCATTTGAATATCAACATTCTGGGTTGAAATTTATGAGTTAAGGATGTAGATTTATAGATATCCAGATGAGAACACTAGGCCAAAGTAGCTACTTTGGCTTAGGACGATAGTAAATACAACTAAAGATATATGAGGTTCTATCAAAGTTTGTCTAAAGTTCCAGTTCGGACAGCCATGCCAAATATTAATGTCGATTACGTACTTATTACGATTATTAGTTGTGGCTGGAATATATGCATTACCTGGTAACAGTAGTGCAGCCGTTTCAACCTTTAACTGGGCACAAATTATCCTAATACTGAAATCCTTACCAACGCCAATTGGAAGTAGGCATGTATCTTTAGAAAATTCTATCTGAAACTAATAGCATTTCAGAAAATTCTTTCTAAATAACTTTTATCTATCTGAATAAATATCTATCGTTGTAATATGTAATTACTTATGAAAATAATTATGTGAATTCAATTGTGGCACATATATTATTACGCTTTCTATTCTCACATTGTTGCATTTAAATGTCATAAGCCGCCAGGAGATAACAAACACGTCTCTCATAAAAGGACTTTGGACGTCAAACGGACAACATAATATAAAAATTTTACCTTCCAATAAAATTTGTATTATGTTTCCTCAGACGTCCAAAGTCCAGGTAAGCTCTTCCTGGGCTTAATTAATATCATTATGAACCAAACAATGAGCAAAAGATGGCGGCTTCTGTGATTATTATAGTTTGAGTTAAGGTACCTAGAGGGCGATCAAGGCGTATAGCGGGCGGAAACGAGTCAAATCTAGCGGCTGTGTAAGGAAAGAAAACGGATGTACTCTCTCATAAAAGGACTTTGGACGTCTGAGGAAACATAATACAAATTTTATTGGAAGGTAAAATTTTTATATTATCGCTAATCATCATGTATTGTTGCAATTCTGGATATACCAACACATACAAAAACAATAAACATAAAACAATTGGCGTAAAAATGTATTTATTTCCAACAAATAGTAACTACTCATATGCCTTAGTTAGGAAAGTGAAAAACGCCAAAAATGGATAAACGCAGTAAGGAAGCATATGTTCAACGCGTTTAGAAATTACCAATAATATGATTATTGTAAATGACTAAGTTTCGTAGTTAATAGTTTAATGTACCTACATTAAATAATCCTAACAAAAGTCTTTGTATGTATACATAACCTTCAAATCTGTTTTCGGCAAAGATCGGAATGATTGGCTTTCTTCTAGGAAAACAACAAAATGTAGCAGTAGTACTCACTTTATTGCCAACAAAAAACCAGAAAATCCTTTACCGTCACACGTTCCTACAATTTTCCGTGGTGAAGAAAATATTCTGCAAAAAATTGAGGACATAAATATAATAAAAGAATAAAATATATGCCTACTTTGAAAACATAATACACGAATGAAAACTTGATTCAGAAAATATTTTACTGTTATTTTCACGTCGTAAACATTGGAAAATTTTATATGTGCAACAATTTTGGAAATTATCACAGCCTCATTTTCTACATTTATTTTCTCTTCCACATCTAATACATGACCGGCCTCGAAAAGCTTTTGGCCTTTTAATATATTCTGGCCACGCTGGCGATCATTATTCATTGACCCAGAACCCATACTTTATAATTTTTATCATATTAAATGATAATTTTCATGAAAAGAAAATTTTGTTTAAATGTTCTTTTTCTGTCCGCATAGTGTCTCTGCTGTCGGTTTAGTGCTGCCACCTATAGTTACTGCACGTTCCCTATAGTGGTCAGTTACTTAATATAAACAAATTTGTTGAGTTTACTGACAACAGATGGCACTGTTACTTTTTCATATTTTCTTGGAAACACCTATAATTTTAAACATTTGTCTATTTTTCGTGAATAGTGGCAAACATAAGCTTTAATATGTTTTTGATTCATTAAATTTGATGAAGAGTTATGGCAGTTATGGCGTACCGACAAAAACACATTTAAGAAATAATATACAGAGATAATTGTAATTCAAATGGTAAATGATGTTTTTTTTTTTAGTGCCTTGATAGGCAGACGAGCAGACGGGCCACCAGATGGTAAGTAGTCACCGCCGCCCATAGACTTCTGCAATGCCAGGGCACAGCAAAGCCGCTGCCTACAATATGTAGATGTAGAAGGTGTAACTCTACCCGCCATCAGCCTTGGAGAAGAAAGGTTCGGTGATAACCGCATCGAAGCTAGAGTTGATGATAGCGCTCCTGAGAGCAGGAGTGACCAGCGTCGTGTGAGATATGTTCCGACTGAACCCTCTCAAGAACCGCAGCCCGCTGTTCTTCGGGTCCGCGAAATCGACATCTGTAATAATAACTAATATTTAACTACTAATGGATATACATCAATGTATTTGTGGCGGCACACAAGCGCCTCACACCGACGAGATAGCAAAGACGCCAGGCTGGATCGCGGTAGTTAAAATTGCGCAGCACATTGTATAAATACAAGATACAAGTCGGGCATAACACCCGCCTGACTGGAGATTCTCCCTCTTCTCCAGAGGAACATTATCACCCGTTCCTCTACATATTAAAAGCACTCGATGTAAAGTATCGATACATCGAATCAGTCCGATATATCGTTAGTTCGTGAACATCAAGTAAACGTCGGTGTTTTTTATTCGATACATCGAAAAGGCAAACCTGTTAGGACACCTTTGCTTTCACATAATCTTCACTTTGCAGACTTTAATCAATTCATTATGAATATATTTGACACGATTATCTGAAAATATGTTTGTAAAAGGTTCTTGGACATATTATCACTTCATTCAAAACGGTATATTTTTTATTATTCATCTGCATGCTGAATATCGCTTGCCCGACATAATCATTATTTTAACCAGCTTTGAAGTTTTTCAAGTGGTAGAGTCCAGCAGTAGATAGATTTATCTACAACATGAATAAACTCCCTCGATCCTACTAGCATGACTGTATCTTGCTTGTGTTGTAATGGTTTCCTATTACGCGAATATTATACATTGAAATAATTCATGACACTGTGAGCTCTTTCTGCGTAGATCGGACTACAACAAAATAAAAAAAATAAAATCAACTATTTGTAAGGTAGAAACATTGCACTATACTTTCGTTACGACACACAACTCTGCCTGTGACCATGAAGGCTCTAAAGCCTTCGAAATGTCGGGCTAAAAAAGTAAAAGAAACCGCGATATAATCCATACAATTCGTTTTATTTCAGCTTGTATTGTATTTCGTATGGTGAATATGATGCGAGAATCTAAAACCTATCCTATCCTGCAACGCGCACATAAATCTTCCGGTCGTATGGGTGTACACGGACGACTAACACTTACCAGTATTTTTTTTATTTATTAAAGGCACAATACAACATGCACAATTAAATGAAAAATAAAATACACAGAGTTAGTAAGTGTAATCTAGATTGCACTTCAAAATCATGAGCAATAAATAAATATGTAGATACGTTAAAATTACACTTTATATAATACAATTAAGCATAGAATTAACATTATTTTCTTACCATCTACAATTGGAATAGTAGAGCTGACATCGATGATGTTCAGCCTTGTCACCGCGTTCTTCGGCGGGTACGGAGTAGCCCAGGTCACCTGGAAAAATATATTTTATTTGGTAAAATATCAATGTAAAATATCGGCTTAAATTTTTTTTCGTTTTATTGTATATTGTATACTTCTACAAGACTGCAAAATAGCATTATTTTTTGGTAGAGTCGACTGACAAGCGATAATTTGATCGCCGCGTCACCTATGAATTCCATGCGACTTGATTTTTGGTCTTCATTCTACACTCAAAATGCAACAGGAATCCGGCAGCCCATTTTAATAATCAAAATATTCAAAATATAGAAAAGCAGTGGGAAAGAGTTCTAATAATAGAAGCTATTTTTTATTTATTCATATCAGTTATATTTTTGAACAGACGTTTTTATTGACGCATTGTTTCCTGTGAGGGGATCTGGAATTCTGATATTATTCACATAATTCTAAACTAAAAGGGTGATCAGAGTCTAACCTCGTGTCCGGCCTCTAGTAAGGCGTCCACGATCCCCTTGCCGAGTGTATTGTGGCTGCGGGACGGCACTGGGAATAGCGCCAGGATGTGGTATGCGCTCGAATACCTCCACCACTGCACCAGACATAGCACCAGCCATGATAGCTTCATATCTGTGGACAGATTCCTGGTTCGTCGTTCGAATTTCCCATAATGTGATAGGGGGCGAGCCTGTCGCCATACCGAGCACAGATTCCAGACGCCGGACTAATACTGAGAATTCCTAGAGAGAAAAACCCAATATCACTTTACCCGACCCGGGGATCGAACCCGAGACCTCAGCACAGCAGTCGTAAATTGTGCACCATTACAACTGCGAAACTGTGATTTTTTTTATTTTTTATTAAAATAATTAAATTTTATTATTTATTAGAATAGGAACATTTAATTTAGAATGGAGCTATTTAGAAGTCCAGTAACATAGCACAGACAGCTGTCCTTTTCCATTCTGATGCATATATCGTCTGTGACTTTTACTTAAACTTTTAGGTCAGTCACTGTGCACGAACCACGTGCTACCCAGAACGAAAACCAGATAAAAAATAATTTAAGAGGGAGTGTTTAATGAGGAAGAAACTAATTTGGGAATGGACTAGAGACTAGACACTCTAGCCTTATTGGGAGAATGGATGTGTCGGTATTAGGAAATGATTACTAAGAAAAAAATTATAATAAATGTAACATACCTTTTAGAATACGATGAAATTTAATGAATATGTTTGGACAAAGCAACTGCAGACTTCGTGAACTGAACATTCAGAGGAAGGCTCCAAGCATTATCTTCGATTTGACAAACCACAAATCCTTGCCAAAGAACACCGATTCCTGCCTAGGATGATTCGCGAGGCTATTGAAATTAAAAAACATCCAAATTTCAATAGAGAAGATGGTTGGAAGCTAGCACCAGCCTGGGATCCAATTATACATTTAATTAGATCGGAACCCAAAAGACCAACTGCCAGACTTCAAGACATTGTGAGCTCTTTCTGCGTAGATCGGACTACAACAAAATAAAAATTAAATATCAACTATATGGAGGGTAGAAACATTGCACTATACTTTCGTGACGACATACAACACAGTCTCCCCCGTGACCATGAAGGCTGTAAAGCCTTCGAAACGTCGGGTTAAAAAAGTAAAATAAACCGCGATAGAATCCATAAATTTCGTTTTATTACAATGTATAATATTCGCGTAAACATAAGAAACCATTATGTACGAAAATTATCAGTAACTTTAAAAGAGACAGAAATAATATGCACTACACTTCTCTACCGTGGCTACCTGACCAATATGAATCCGTTGTAGATGGTCCGGTAATAGATGTTGTTTTATACGCGACTTTTTAAATAGAAATAGATTGAGTGTGGTTGCTAATTAAATTTTTGCATGACTAAGTTATAGGCGTGATTAGGAGTGAGGATGGGAGAATGTTGAGCAATGAAAGGGAAGTCTTGCATCGGTGGAAAAAGTATTTTAAAAATCTTTTTGAGTGTAGCGATGAGAGCATAGCTAATAGACAGGATGCTATAGACTCGGCTCACTCAAAAAGCGATGCAGACAAAGTGATTACGGAAGATGAAATAATGAATGCGTTGAACTATATGAAGATAGGCAAGGCTGCAGGGTATGACAGGGTTACTGTCGAAATGTTGAGAAGCGGCAAAAGTATAGTGGCAAAATTGTTGTGGCTACTTTTTAATATATGTTGGAGCAATGGTCGAGTGCCAGAAGACTGGTGTAAAGCCGTCATTGTTCCGCTTTATAAAGGCAAAGGGTCACAGCAAGAATGCAAAAACTATCGAGGCATAAGTCTTCTCAGCGTCGTCGGTAAATTGTATGCAAAGATCTTGATCACACGAGTGATGAATGATAGTGAAGAAAAAATATGGGATGTGCAAGCAGGATTTAGAAGAGGAATGGGTTGCACTGATCAAGTCTTTTCCATAAGGTGCATCGTTGAAAAACACTTGGCCAAGTCCAAAAAGGTGTACTGTGCCTTCGTAGATTTGGAAAAGGCTTATGATCGTGTGCCGAGGGATGAACTGTGGTCAACACTGTCACTAACATATGGGATTGAGAGCCGCCTAGTGAGTGCTTTGAAGTCTTTGTACAAGGACTCCAAAGCATGTATAAGGGTAAATGGAGCGCACTCAGACTGGTTTAACATTTCTAGAGGTGTTAGACAGGGATGTGTTGCGTCTCCATGGCTCTTTAATCTTTATATGGACAGCTGTTTGACAGTTTTGAAAGATATGGAATGTGGACTGGGAATGAATGAGTTGCATGTCAAGTGTCTTCTCTACGCCGATGACCAGGTATTGCTTGCGTCATCGGTGGGGGAGCTACAAGACATGTTAAATGTAGCGAATGAGTCGTTTAAGGAGAAGGGAATGAAAATTAATGGAAGTAAGACGAAAGTTATGGTGATAGAAAGAGAGGAAGATGTTACGGAATGTAACATAAATATAGATGGTGAGAGAGTGGAACAAGTGAAAGAGTTTGTTTATTTGGGAAGCGTGTTAACCAGAAATGGGAAATATGAGAGGGATATTGAAAGGAGAGTGATGGCAGGTAATAAAGTGAATGGTGCCTTGCACGCGATAATGAGCAGCCAGGCGGTGTCACAAAAGGCGCGAATGGCTGTTCATAATGGTGTGCTGGTACCGACACTTATGTATGGAAGTGAAAGTTGGGTGTGGCAGAAGAAGCATGAAAGTGGAGTTAATGCGGTGGAGATGCGTTCCTTACGGAGTATGTGTGGAGTCACCCTTGCTGATCGCATGAGGAATAGTGTGATAAGAGATCGTTGTGAGTTGAAGAATGATGTGGTGACTAAGATAGAAAGAGGTATGCTGAGATGGTTTGGCCACATGGAGAGGATGGATGAAAGGCGATTTACGAAAGCTATTTACCGTGCAAATGTGACTGGAAGAGTGGGTAGAGGGCGCCCAAGGAGAACGTTTACGAATCAGATAAACGATCTTCTCCTAAAAGGGCAGATCAGAAGTACCTCCAACCGTCGTAAATGTATGAGAAGATGTATGAATGTGGAAGAGGCGAAAGAAGTGTGTCAGGATCGTAGCTTGTGGCACTCAATAGTCTCTGCCTACCCCCATGGGATACGGGCGTGAGTGTATATATATGTATATGTATATGTATGTATGTAAGTTATAAATATTTTTTTGTCTTTTATATTAATGCAGAGCTCGTTTCATTAGTGTTATATTCAAAATGTTTATTAGATTCAACTATATTTATTTGAACGTAAATAAGAAACATTAAAAATATGATTTGGACCCACCTTGGAAACGAAGTGGAAGATATTTTTCGGTGTTACTATAATTTTTCGAAATATAATTCATACTCATATATCCTATATATATATATCTTTTATATATCCTTCTTTCGCTGTCCATGTAAAGCGACCACCGACAACGGGATGTAAAACCCGTCATAGTGGCACACGCAAGTGTGACGCGTTCCCCGGAACGCGTCACACTTGCGTGTGACCCCGGTCAGCCAGTGTACATCCGGTTTTTGTCAGGGGTCTAGAGTTGGGGTACGATTTTTGACCGTTTCGCAGCCTTCTGCGTACTCTAACAATAGAGCCTCGACCGCTTCTTCACCTTCTTGCCCATGGCGTAGTGTGAAGAAGCAGGCCGGCATGATTGTATTGAGTAGCGGGGGATAGATCGTCTCTCGCTACTCGATACTCTAATTGGACGGCACTGCACTTACCATTAGGTGCAGTATAGACACTTTGCCGTTTTCTATTTTCTTAAATTTTCTAACGTTACGTCTATGTTCATTGTTAATCGTGGCTTGTTTTAATGGTAAAGGAAAACATCGTGAGGAAACCTGGATACCTGAGAATTCTTATACGTATTTGAAAGGTATGTGAAGTCTACCAACCCGCATTAGGCCAGGGTGGTGGACTAAGACCTAACCCCTTTCATTAGTAGTACAGGGCTGGTAGTATTATTATAACGGTTTCTTATGTTGAATCTAACTTTACAGTTTTTATCGTAGTTTATTTTTACTTTATAGTCCACAATTAGTAAAATTAGTTTTAATCTAAGCTCTTAACTACCTACTAAGCGACATTTAAGATTAAGAATAGATGTATCAATTTAAACAAGTTTCTTGTTATCTCTACATTGTTAACGAGTTCATTACGATCGGCTGTTAATATACATTCAATGAACTAACTCAAAAGGTTTTGTTCTTATATGTCTTATTGATAAGTTTGTTTTGTCAAGGGTCTAGGTCACCTTGATGTTAATCAAATGACGAAGTCTTAGTTCATAAGATTCAACATATTTTGATGTATTGGTTACTCAATACAGAACTCTCGTGATCTCGATGAAGATCTTATTTTTTTATGTATACCAAGATACGTTTGCTACTCTCGTAAACACTTTGCTTACGAAACGCTGGGTCATGTGTATATTGCTTTGTTTGTTATAGCGTCATAAATCTATAACGACGTAACTATATTAATCTAATAAAACCAAAGTAATTATTAAATATGATTCTTTTTCCATAAATCTAGTAGATACTGCCCCATGGCTAATGTATTATAAGCTCACTCCCCACCCCTTATGCTTCTATAAGCGAAAATTTGAATACCAGTTTTTTGGCGCCAAAAAAGCTGCTACTCTTTTTGCGTTCACAAATAATTATATTATAATTTGCTTTTGTATTGTAGGGTATAAAGACTTACCAACACTTGTCAAAATGATTTCAAGGTTCAATATATACTATTTATCCGATAAATAATACACACCGATCACATATCTAAAGAACTGTCTGAGTTCAAAACAATGAAAGTAAGTTGTGATGTCCGTGCACCGCGCCGAATCTTATTTTAGACTGTCCTACTTTAAACCGTGCGGAGTAGTATACGACCGCACAACATTATATAAACAAAAATATTAATGACAATGAACTGTTATTTGAGGCAATTTCGGCCATAAAAGCCAATAATTGGCTGTGGTAGAGCTGCGTGAAGTTGGCTGTGTGAGGTTTAATAATATAGAACATGTTTATTTTATACTAGCTGTTGCTCGCGGCTCCACCCGCGTGGAGGTTATTTTCGGGAGCAGAAGTATACAATCCAAGGAGTTATTTTTTCTTGCAATTAAAATAGCCTGGTGTTTCTGTACCTATTTCTATAATTCTTTTTTTATTAAATTAAATAGGTAATAATGTTAACATTTATTAATTAGGGATGATTGAGAGTGTTATAAACGAAGAGTAGACAAATATAATCAGAAATCTCCGAACTGCTAAGCTATCGGGAGTTACACGTGTTATTATGAGTCAACCATAAAATATAGACATTTGCTGTCGTGGAATTTTTTTTATATAATTTTAAGGAGAACATTTCCGTCATACATGATTTCTGTGTAGCTTTAACTATTAAGGCTGCACACACGACGGAAGCTTAAAAAATGGAGTAAGTTCTCCTGTTTTCCCAACATTTCCCTTCACTGCTCTGCTCCTATTGATCGTAGCGTGATGAAAAGTATACTATAACCTGCCCAGGAGTATGAAGAACAATTGTACCAAGTTTTGTTGAAATCCGTCGAGTAGTTTTTGTTTCTATAACGAACATACAGACAGACAGACAGACAGACAGACAGACAGACAAAAAATTTACTGATTGCATTTTTGGCGTCAGTATCGATCACTAATCACCCGCTGATAGTTATTTTGGAAATATATTTCATGTACAGAATTGACCTCTCTACAGATTTATTATAAGTATAGATTTAATCTAATCATATGGATGATAATAAATCATCGGTAGTTGTGGATTAGGGACGATAGATTGCGGGACACTCAGCTGACTGAGCCATCTTGATCTAAACGGAATTGATCCTTCTTAATCCGAAAGACTGGCTGGTTGTGATTTGCAATTTTAAAAATAAACAGCGAGGTATTTGAAAATAGAATGTTATAAAAATAATCAATTGGCGTAGCACAGCAACACAGTGCTTGTAGCCATATATAAAAAAAACAATAGTGTTGAGGGCTTTTAATAAAATAACTGTTAAATAATAAATAAATACGTCCAACAGTAACACACATAGTACTGACCCCACACTAGGTAAAACCTGTATCGTGGGTATCAAGAACTACGAAGGACTACGGTACCCACAACACCCAGACCCGAAACAAATATATGCCTGTCACACAAAATTTTGTTTCGATGCGAGAATCGAACCCACGGCCTCTCGTTTCATAGCCGGCTAGTGGTCCGCTGCGCCACGGAGGCTGTTAAACTTTCATTTTTTGAAGACGTGGATGACATCTTTTCTACGAGATCATCAACGGGTAACAATAGGCTAGTTGACTATTTTTGGGAAACCATTTTATATTATTCTTCATGGTCTATATTATTAAAATATTATCATTAATAAACATAAAACATGCGTTTTTAAGATTTAATTTGCATTTTTATAAACCAACTTTATTTTTCCCACTCAAGTGCTACCAACTGTCATGGCCTGTCGTGTGACGTCACAGTATGTTAAACTAATAGTCGTTTGGTTGGATATGTGATTTCAGTGTATCGATTTTTTTATTTATAATTAATTCGAATTTTACAAGATTTGTGTAGTACCTCAATGTCAAATACCACCATTAAGAATGTGAAAACATGCGAAATAAACCAAACAAATAGCAAGCTTAAGGATACACACAGAAAGAGTTATAAGACGTTTACGTGAATTTTATATGCTAAAACCACATGTATATATTAATTTGATTTTCTTAAAAGTCATTTTTCTTTCCCTGGCCTGGAATATAATATATGATAAAATATATAGTAATACACAATAATAATGTGGCAATAAAGTAAATAATGGCTTTTGAAACAGACTGACTTTAATTTCTTCTTTATAACAGTTAATAGACAATATCACAATTAATACGTATATAGGTAATATAATATAATGATATAAAAAGTACCGATAGATGGCGTTAATGTTTTATCTATATTATTTTGTTATATAAAAAGGAATAATATATGGCTTGGAAGACCTATAATGAAGAAATAATTGTGTAAGTACTTGCAGACCATAATTAAAAATAAAACATTTCAATGAATCCTCTAATAATTTAAAATTTTCTAAAGATAATAAATCTACCAATAAGAGTATGTAGAAAGCAATTTTATAAGGTCTTGACTTATGAATTATTATATTTTTTATGGATTATTACTTACATAGAAGTTTTGACATTTTTATATTCTGTTGAACAAAAATCTTTGTTTGACGCCAAAAATTCTCCCAACATCATCACGTCTATTTGAGGCAAATTACAGTACTTTGCCTTAGAAAACCCTTCGTCTATAACTAATGTACTTAGATTTTGGTTTTTTGCACAAATTGCAACTGACTGATTGCAACTGATCACTAAAAATTACAAAAGATTTGGTAACTCAATGTATGGATTCTCGAACTATCAACAAAACAATTTGACATTTGATGATACTGTGACGTCATGCAGTCTGGGCTGTTTCATGTCATGTAACAAAATGCTTTATTTTCTACATATTTATTTTTTGAAAATATTAAATAATCACATATAAATTAACAAATTGGATTAACTTTCGATATTTTTAGACTAAAATCTATTATAAAAAACAAAATTATATCAGGTTTTCTACTTATTGTCAACTACCCTATTATTGAGGAAAAATTAGTTACACAGCTTGCAAATTTCTAAATTAATACAAAAATAACAAATGTATAAATATAATAAACGGTACTTATATAAAACAAAATACGGTATATCTATATATTACACAGGAATAGTGGTTTTCTAACAGTTAATTTTTATTGACCGCAATTCAGTAGTTTATGATTATTATTTTTACATAACAGCCAATTACTTAATATAGTATATAGATAAGCAATACGGTAAATGTTCGAATTCACATTACACGCACAAACACAACACGCGCGCGCTTGTACATATACCCACAAGCATAATCAGTGTCAGAATTCATATATGTCTCATAGGCTCGTATTACAGAACGATACTCAGCCGTGAATCTAGTTTTAAATCTGTACTTGCGTAATTCTTTTATTATAGAACGATACTTTTTTTTATTATTCTGGCGCAATAGCAGCAATAGCCTAGTTGGTTGCGGTACGGACTGCCAAGACGAAAGTCGTATGTTCGAAACCCAAGTGGCATACACCTCTGACTTTTATAAAGTTATGTGTGTATTAAAATGTTAATTATCGCTTGCTATAACGGTGAAGGAAAACATCGTGAGGAAACCTGCATACCTGAGAATTCTTATAAGAATTGCGAAGGTATGTGAAGTCTACTAACCCGCATTAGGCCAGCCTGGTGGACTAAGGCCTAACCCCTCTCATTAGTAGAGGAGTCTCGTGCCCAGCAGTGGGACAATGTTTAATACAAGGCTAGAATTATTATTTTTTATTATTATTATTCTGGCGCGGCAAAGTGACCACACTGATGGTAAGCGCAGTGCCGTCCAGATAGAGTATCAAGTAGCGAGAGACAGTCTATCCCCCGTCACTCAACACAATCACGCCTGCTATTTAGCTTCTTCACTTAAATCTAGATTCATCAATCAGTACTCAGCTGAGTAGTTTCTTATTTTTGAACGATACTTAATAAGTATCGATTTGATCTTAGCATTTCATTCGTGCATAAATTGTGTAGAGCCTCTACAACTATAAATCAATATAGTATTAAATCTCCCTCGATGGCGCAGTTGTAATTGCGTATGCGTTACGACTTCTGTGCTGAGGTCTCGGGTTCGATACCCGGGTCGGGTTATTAGGTTTTTCTATTTATAAATACTCAATATCAGCCCGACGTCTGGAATTGTGCCGGTATGGCAATAAGCTCGCCCTTTATCACATTATGGGACCGTAATAAATTCGGCGAAATTTGGTTTCCTGGTTACACCTCTGACTACCCCTTCGGGGATTACAGGTGTGAGTGTATATTTATGTATTAAACTTCAAATACACTTCACATAATATGGCGCTCACTTTACTAATACTCAAATAACATATTTGTGTGGACTGTAAGGAAGTCCTCAGCATGTTGATCAAATAATAACCAAACTGAACCTTATCCGAAGAATATAACATTATATTCCGACAGGCGAGTAATCAATACGATACATAAACCAGAGAATTCTTTAATTACTTAAGTATTCCTAATTATAACACCCAAATCATTGACTTATATTATAGATCGCTGGCCCAAATCTTACTGACTGTATATTACACGAGGCATTACCACGCAACCAAAAACGTGAACTAACAATTCAACTCCGAGCTCTTTAAAAACACAAATTAGTAGTGTGTGAAAACGTCACTGCACTAGTTTAATAAAAAAAATCACACCAATGCGACACTTAGTTAAATAAATGAATGAATAACCATTTTGGTACATATTTTCCATCCATAACTCGAAAAAATATATTGGCCCTATGAATCTCGAACATAAAAATGTTCCATTTTAAAACCTTTACAACTCATTTGTAAATAACTACTTCTGTAGCTCGAAGAAAAGTAATAACTTTAATTGAGCGTCATTTTTTCTTAGAAAACAATGCAAGACTATAAAATAAATAGCATTACCAATTCTATGAAATGATAAGTTAATTGACAGGTTGACAGCCTCAGTGGCGCAGTAGGTGAGTATTCGGCTGTGAAACGAGAAGCCGTGGATTCGATTCCCACACCGGGACAAACGTTTGTGTGACAGACAGATATTTGTGTCCGGTTTGGGTGTAAAGACCGAAAGTCTCTCGTAGTCCTTGATACCCATGACACAAGACTCGGATGTTAGTATGGGGCTATGTACACACATGTGAAGTGTTCTTTATTATTATTTATGGCTTATGTTATTTCTTCTCTAACTCAAAATTAGCTTAATCTTAACCTCCACAAGTCGGATATTTCCTTAAAAAACCGCCAAGTAGAAATCCTTAATTTCTAGTCTATTTATATAAAACATAAAATTGTTTCTATATATGGATTCCGAAACGGCTGGGCGATTTTTATGAAATTTTCAGGCGATTCTTCAGATTAGCCCAGAGAATGTTCCTGTGAAGTTTGGTAGCGATAGGTGGCGCTGTTCTCGAGATCTGAATTTTTTGTTTTTTTAACAAGAATTTAGTTCACAGGGAAGTCGGTTGGCAGGCCAACGTCTACCAGGAAAAACTAAATAAAACACCAGTATAACCTATTTTTTCTTAATTTTATTGATCTTTATAGTCTTGGTGCCCCATATTTTGTTAGAGCAGACCCTGAGTGCTCCCCTCGCGCCCAGGAACAGTACTGACAGTACCAGCAGGAGTAGTGTGAGCTGATCCAGCATCCAGCGCTCATACCACGCGTACAGGAAACTGCTTGAACGGAGGTGGTATGCACCTGGATAGAACACAGTAATTTATCATCAAATAACAGGAATATTTTGTATCTGATTGTATAGGACCATTCTGTATATGGCACAATTCCGATTTCAGTTATTTGATTTAAGCGATATTTTTTCTATATTGAGTTATATATGTTCAGAATAAGCAAATTTTTTGCATCTTTTGAGCTTAGTTTCAACTATTTTTAATTTTAAAACATTCATTTTAGAAAATAATGCTCATAATGGTTTTAAAATATGTCCATAAAGATGCAGTGTTTACACAAGTAATATATAATTATTAATTAATTCTAATAAAATCCACGCAATAATTTTATTATAGTTTTTTTTTTCTAAAAACAAATAATCTTTAAAACTACTCTCCTGTAAATTTAAAAAAACAAATACAAAATTTAAAATTACAAATAGCCCGCCAACCCTTGATTAATTTCTATATTTTAAACAGTAAACGGGTTTTAATCGCGCAATATACCAATAAGGTATAAATACCAATTTATTTCCTGACGTTTCAACAGAGTTGCATCGGCCGTGGACACAATTTGATAGTGTGTATAAATCACGAAAATCTATAAATGTTAATATTCCATATTTTAGATATCTATCTTCTATCTTAACGTTGAAATGTTTACCTTTTGTTTCGATGGCCAGCTCAATGTAGTATGAAATTAGTTTTTTCGGCGGCACCACACGATTCCGGAACAGCTTCGACAAATACTTGGCCTTCTTGTAATAGCTGGAAAAGTGAGAGCCGCTTATGCATTTTTTTTCTCTTTTAGAAAATAGACCTCTAGATATAGGACTGCCCAATAAGGCAGTCTCAAGTATGGGTATAACAGAAATGATAGCCTAGTTTGTAGTGGTACGGACTGTCGAAACAAAAGTCTTATGTTCGAAACCAGGCCAAATGGATACGCCTTTGACATTTCTAAAGTTACGTGTATATTCATTGTTAATTATTGCTTGTTTTTTTTAAAATCCTGACAGGGCAAAGTGACCACACCGAACCTGATGGTAAGCGCAGTGCCGTCCAATTAGAGTATCGAGTAGCGAGTAGCGAGAGACAATCTTTCCCACGCTACTCAACACAATCATGCCAGCCTACTCCTACACACTTCGCCATGGGCAAGAAGGTGAAGAAGAGGTCGAGGGTCTAGTGTCACAGTTCTCAGAAGGCCGTAAAACGACCAAGCATCGTCCCCCAACTCTAGACCCCCGACAAAAACCAGATGTACACTGGCTGACCCCGGAACGCGACACACTTGCGTGTGCCACAATTGTGGGTTTTGCATCCTGTTTACGGTGGTCGTTATCCGGGTGGATATGAATAACCTACCACCAGAGAAAACTGTGAAGTGTCCTTTAATGATGAAGGAATACATTGTGGTGGGTCACTCGTAGTTGTTAATAGCCACAGGTTAGACGTAGTCTAGGGTCAGGACTATGGTGACTGTTGTGTAATCCACAAAACATTTAAAAATGGAATTCCTTTCAATAGACTATATGGTCACTGTTGTATGATCCACCAAACATTTAAAAATGGAATTCCTCTCAATAGACTCTATGGTCACTGTTGTATGATCCACCAAACATTTAAAAATGGAATTCCTTTCTAATAGTAATTGTGTCGCAATATGGTGAAGCTATATAAATATGACTCACCTTTCGTTTGTAAGTAGATCCTGCAACGCCTCCTTCAAGTCTTGCGCCATCTCCGTATCGAACTGGACTTGTCGTGCGAACCCAGCGCGTTCAGACCTGTCCGCGTTCGCAGGCTGGTCTCCGAATATCGGTATCGCTAGTAGAGGCACGCCATTGTTCAGGGCTTCCAGGGTGCTCAGCAACCCTCCGTGCGTTATGAACACCTTCACGTTTGGGTGGGCTGGAACCATATAAACAAATAAACCTAACAGACACACACATAGTTCTGACCACACACTAGGTAAAACCTGTATCGTAGGTATCAAGGAGTACAAGGAACTAAAGCCCCACAACACCCAGACCCGAAACAAACATCTGTCTGTCGTAAAAACATTTTTCTCTATATGGAAATCGAACCCACGGCCTTTCGTCTTACAACCGATCACGAAGGCTGACGATGGAATAGTTATCATCAATAGAACATCCTTCGAAACGGCTTAATGTCTTAGTGACAATATACTTTACTGAGAAATC
The DNA here is from genome assembly GCA_905220505.1 of Laothoe populi. Taxonomy (NCBI): domain Eukaryota; kingdom Metazoa; phylum Arthropoda; class Insecta; order Lepidoptera; family Sphingidae; genus Laothoe; species Laothoe populi. The sequence continues at coordinate 3,478,965 of HG992146.1, read as the reverse complement.
AGCTAAGACTAGGATTTATATCCCACATCGGGTAATCATCATCAAGCTGTGGAACAGTTTGCCAGCTACCGTATTCCCTCCTTCTTATGATCCTGGGTCTGCAGAAGAAGCTACACAGCAGGCCGGCATGATGGTGTTGACTAGCGAGAGATAGATTGTCTCTCGCTACTTGATACTATAACTGGACTGCACTGCACTTATCATCAGGTGCAGTGTGGTCACTTTGCCGTGCCAGGATAAAAAAAATCATAATTAGTTTCATACTATCATATAAGAATTAAGCTCTATGAATCGTGAGTGCACTAATTGTGCCTCTGCTTACCCTTACGAAGATATTGGGGTGGATTATGCATTTATGTGATGTATAATAATAAAGCCCTACCAATCCCAAACACTGTCCTGCCTAAAGTTCGAATACTGAAACGCTACAACCTTGGCAAGTAATCTGACAACTACATATTTTGTAATGCGACATACAATTTGGACAAATGGGCATTAAACATAGATTTAGTTTTTTTTTTATTCTGTCGAAGTTACCACACTGTACCTGATGCTAAGCGCAGTGCCGCCAGATATAGTGTCAGGTAGCGAGAGACAGTCTATCCCTCGCTACTCAACACAATCATGCCGGCCTGCCGTTTAGCTTCTTCACACTATGCCTAATAGTATATATTCCACTCATTGGGCTTGAGAGTAAATGAAAGCCACCTAAGTTTATGAAACATAGCAACGCTATCAGAGAGTCAAACCATATATTTATTACCTATCTGGGGACCTAGACAAAAAGTGGTCACGTGACTTTTTCAAACAAATGTAATTTCCATACAAATTGACATTCCCTTAAGCGTTAACGCCAACAGAAAAGGGTTTTTGTCTAGACCCCTTGTATCGGCTCGTGTCTACTGGGATTATAAGAACGTTAAACATGAAAATATTATGTCATCGATTCCGAAAATTTGACACCAATATTTTAGATACGAAACGGTAATCACTCAATCCAATAAAAGCTCAATATAATTCTTGGTCACCTGAAGTTATCTACGATAAGGTATATCTAAAAAGTCTGAATAAGGCGAATCCTACCTAATATACTGTCCTGTGGCATCCATGACCTGATGTGTACATTCTTGGGTGTGCCCTCGAGCTGTTCTTCCAACTTCCAGAGCACGGTGTAGGGCAGCTCGCCGAAGACCTTCAGCAGCTCCCGCTTGGTGACCGCCGGGAGGTTGGCCGACTTCAGCACCGAACCCATGCTAAAGTACACCACGCCCTGCGGTGACCCATCCAGTAGCTCTTGCAGATCCTAGAAACATGTTTAAAAAGCTTCTTATTGAAACAAAATTTCGTATAATATATTTATATTGTTTTTATATATAGCATAGTCCGACAAACGAGCCAGTGGGTCACCTGATGTTAAGTGCTCTCCACCGCCCATGAACATCCACAATACCAAAAAAAGTGTCATGTATGCGCTGTCAGCCTTAAAAGGACAGGAATAGAAATTAGAGAAGGGAAGGGGGAATCTGGGCCTCTGGATATCTCACTTACCATACGAAACGCGACAGTAAACTGTCACTTTACGTTGGTTTTCTGTGAGACAGTGGTACTACCCCGGTCAAGCCGGCCCATTCATGCTGTAGACAAATATGTCTACAGCGTGGCTCTACCACTTCTAAAATGATGAGATGATGTGATGGAGTAAACATTTTTTCTCGGAACTGAACATAGTTTTTACAATGGGATAGTTTCCTGAGTTTCGAAAATGAGGTCCCAAAGCGAAAGTGTATGCATAGTGGGAACATCTCACTATCTCCCTCACACGACTGCACTATAATGGCCATTCAGGGATATAACGTCACGACTCATATCGTGCATCTGTTATCTGTCAATTAACAACCACTCCACCCGATTCGAATTTATTCTAATTTACTTATTTTTACGCGAACTTACAAAAGTCTTTGGATAATTGGTTTTGTGTATCACAACTTATTTATTAAAATAAAAATCTTGTCTATTACCGTACTAGGCATAAGTTCACCATGAACAATGAAATTTTGAATATATACGCTACGTACCTTAGGAAGTGGAGGAACCTTTTCTTTGAGATGATACCCTCCGATTTCAATGACGTTAGGCGGAAGGCTTGTGGCCGGTGCGTACGAAGAGTGCGAGTTTACGAGAAGCACAGACACATTGTAGTGCGCGTCTAAATAGGGAGGCAGAGTAGTCCCACGCGCCGCTGCCAGGGGTTTGAACATCTCTTCATACAAAGCCACTTGCTTCGGCATATCGAGCCTAGGATCGCAGCATAAAAATATTCTTTGAAATACACAAATAGGCATACTTCACGCTGACGACAATATATCTGGTGTTATAGACCAATACCATGTCAATGTCTAGTTATTTGTAAAACCATTATGATAGCCTCAAAAAGTACCCTGACTTCAATTTAAAACACCTTATGCGTCCCTATGAATTTTAAAGGTTGCCCTCGATTTGTTTGAGACCCCATCATCAGATCCTGACTTGGTGCCAATGGGAACACCTTGGAATTTCTCGAATCGGTGCAGGCGTCTTCGAGTAATCGGGGAACATACATAAAAAAAGATTCCGACAATTGAGAACCTCCTCCTTTTTTTAAAAGTCAGTTAAAAATTAATCATTGATACAATGTACAAGCAAATCCAGAACAAAAGTTGATCTAGAGTTGGTCAAGATATTCACTTACCAATCGTCGATAGTCAGCACAAGGTACATGAAGCTGTTGATAAGCCTGTTCAAGAAGGTCATGGGCATGTTGGCGTCATTGAACATTAGCGGCACCGTGGAGACGGTCCGGACTTCGTCCATCTGACTCTCCAATGTAGTACTCATCAGTACACCAGACACCTGGATCCATGGCACTTTCAGAATTGCGGCGAAGCTGTAAAATAAAGTCTTTAAATCTACTGTATGTTGAATGAACTAGCTAATACATTTACAACTTCGAAAAGGATTTTTTTCGGCTCACACAATTCTTGCTCTTACTTCAACTATAGGTCAACTAATCAGAAACAATTTTACACTACAATGTCGCGCAAGTTGTAAAAATTTGATTAAGTTCCAAAAAAAACCGAGAGCTCTGGTAACCCAATCACTATAAAAATACATGCGAAATATGGTTTCGTTATAAAACATTCAGCCTCAATAGAATTACTAAACGAATCAAATATTATGATAAAGATACTGGATTGATGGAAGATACTGGATTTTATACCATATATGTTGCTTGCGGCTCCGCCCACGTGGAGGTTATTTTTGGAAGAAAATGTATACAATCCACGGAGGCATCTTAAGCTATTACATATTTCTATATTTTGGTATCCCATAGGAAGCGTGCATTTTTCCGGGGTCAAAATGGCCTATGACATTTCCTGATCTCTAAACTGTCGAAATCATGTCGATCCCTTGCTCTGTGAAAAACTAAACTATCCATGGGAACTGTAAATTTTTTCGGGTTAAAAAGTAGTTTATGTGCTATTCAAGACTATAATCTATCTCTTTGCCAAATTTCAACCAGATCCGTCCAGTCATTGTTGCGTGATTGAGTAACAAACATCCATCTATCCATCTAAACATTTGCATTTATAATATTAGTAGGATTGTCTTTAATATGCTGTCTATTAACGTGTGTCCTATACTAAGAGCAGTATTGTGCAATGCTAAAGAAACGAGTCCAACTGTATTTTCAAAAAGTCAAAATAAATAAAAACCATCATAAACACTGCATTTCGTGCGCTAGAATAAATAAATAACACCCAACAGTCGCAACACATAGCCCCGACCCCACACTAAGATACGAGTCTTGTTTTGTGGGTATCAGGGACTAATAGAGACTTTCGGTCTCACAACACCCAGACCCCGGACACAAATATCTGTTTGTCATACAAACATTTGTCCCGCTGTGGGAATCGAACCGACGGCCTCTCGTTTCACAGCCGGCTACTCGCCAACTGCGCCACGGAGGCTGTCATGGAATGTCGACTGCAGTCGTTATTTTATCTGGGGGTTAACGCTAAAATCGAGACGTGATGAGTAATGATGAACTCAGCCAGAATCGATAATGACACTCATTCAACATAGAGCAGTGAAGCTCGGCGAATCTCTGGTAATGCTTAATTATTTTTCACCCGGAACGAAGTCAATCAAATAGAAATACATAAGAGATGGATATATTGATCATCCGCTTAATATATTTAAGACAAGACTGCTAAATATATTTATATCGACATACCCGGCATCGGTGTCAGAGAAAAAATATTCAGTGACAACGGCATCGTATTTTCCTTTAGTCAAAGCCTCTTTTAAAGCGGGAGCCTTGATCGCAGCTATGCTTATGTTCCTGGAGTACTCCCTCACGTATGATAAGCTAACAGTCTGTTTTCTCATACCAGCTATGTCCATTTCAATCGCTAGAACAAATAACAACCAAAAAGCTTGCATCAGCGAGTAATATTTGAATTAATAATAATTAATGGTGGTAGGATATTCATATCCACCCGGATAGCGACCACCGTACACAGGGTGTAAAACCTCCCCTCAGGGAAGACTGGGCAGGGGACCTTAACGGCTTGGTGGCCGTCATTACTAGGGGCGCCGCTGGCTCATCGCCCTTTGAAAAAGAAGCGAAGGGGTCGGGATTTGTGGCGGTTCTGTTGGGGGGGGGGGGGTCTGGATTGTGGGTGTTTATTTCTCCCCCAATAGAACCCTGGTCGACTTCAAGAATTTTCTCACTCGGCAAGGGGACCTGTTGGTGCAAGGCAGTCACCCTCGCCCCGTTCTCGTTGCCGGCGACTTCAACGCCAAGTCCGGGCTTGGGGTTCGTCGGTCACCAGCAGGCGTGGCAAGGCCGTGGAGGAATGGGCGGTCTTGGTCAACTTGGCCGTCGTGAATCGCGGGTCGGTTAGCACGTGCGTGCGGTATAATGGCGGATCGGTGGTGGACCACACGTTAGGCTCCCCAGCTATTGCCCGCCGTGTCCGTGACTGGAGAGTTCTGGTGTACGAGAAGACGTTGTTGGATCATCGATATATTCGGTTCAACGTCGCCTTGTCCCCTAGCCCCCAGTCCAGTGGAAGACCGACTGGCCCTCGGTCGGACGGCCCGCGTTGGTCCGTAAAACGCCTCGATGTTGAGGCCCTGAAAGAGGCCGCACTGGCCCAGGTGTGACTCCCTGACCGGAGGCACCGATGCAGGTCGAGCAGCAGGCGTCGTGTTTCGTGGTAGCGATGTGACGCGGCCATGCCCCGAGTCCGACGACTTCCTGAGAAGCGCCAGGTGTTCTGGTGGTCGGCGGAACTCATGCGGTTCCGTGTCTCCTGGGTGGCCGCCCTTCGTCGTCTCGCCAGACAGCATCGTCATCGGATCCGTCTTACCGGTGACCAGGACCAGGATCTTTACGGCCACCACAGGGAGGCTAAGAGAGCGCTTCGCATGGCAATAGCAAGGGCAAAGTCTGCAGTTCAGGAGGAGTTCCAGGGAACTCTTGATAACGACCCCTGGGGGCGTCCATATCCCGTGGCGATGAGACGGTATCGCCCGTGGGCGCCTCCACTGACTCAAAGTCTCCGGGGCGATCTAGTTGAAGAGGTCGTCGCAGCTTTGTTCCCTGCCACTGTAAATGTCACTCCCCCAGCGATAGCGTCACATTCATCGACGCCATCGTCGTTAAGTTCGGCAAGGGTTGTTTCGGAGGTCGCCCGAAGAATTTCGGGTGGTGTTGCTTCGGCTACAGGGCAAGAATACGGCCCCGGGTCTCGACGGTATCCCCGGACGTGCATGGATGCGAGCATCTGGGTACTAGGCTCCGTGGCCTGTTCTCCATGTGTCTGGAGCAGGGCCGTTTTCTGTCTCAGTAGAGAACTGGGAAATTGGTCCTGCTAAAGAAGAAGGGGCGGCCCGCAGTCGCCATCGGCCTACCGGCCCATGGTGTTTCTCGACGAGGTCGGCAAGCTCATCAAGCGTATTGTTCACGCTCGCCTCGTCGAGCATCTTGAAGGGGTCGGGCCGGACCTGGCACAGCGCCAGAAGGGGTCTGGCAAGGCCGATCGACAATAAACGCGATTTTTCGGGTCTTGGCACAAGCTGAGGATGCAGTGGCTCGGGGTGTAGTGGTGGTGGCGGTGACTCTACTCTGGGCCTACATAATGGAAGTACTGCGGTACCACGTGGTGCTACCGTATCTTCGATGCCTGGTGCACTCCTATCTCTCAGATAGATACATAGTGTATCCGGGCGCCAACGGTTGGCACCGAAGAGCGATGGCCTGCGGTGTTCCACAGGGCTCAGTCTTGGGCCCTCTCTTGTGGAACATCGGCTACGATTGGGTGCTCCGTGGAACCAACCCCCGAGGTGTCGCTGTCGTCTGTTACGCGGACGACACACTAGTGACAGCGTCGGCCAGGTCTTTCCAGAAGGCCACCCTGCTTGCCTCGTTCGCAACCGAACAGATGGTGGGCAGGATTCGGCGACTAGGCCTTAAGGTGGCCCTCAACAAAGCCGAGGCTCTTTGTTTTCACAGGCCTCGGATTTGGCCCTGGACGGATGTCTCGTATGGGCCGAGTACCTGAACGCCCGCTGCGTCACTTTGCTGCGCAAACCGCAGTTTGGTGGCGCAGCGAATAGTTAGGGGCTACCGCACGGTCTCCCACGAGGCGGCCTGCGTATTGGCCGGCACACTTGTAGTTCGGTGCGCGGGAGCTCCTTAGCCCCCCATGGAGATGGGCTGCTACGCGGCACCGCGCAGGGGTGATTCCGGCTGCAATTCTAGCGCTCCTTAGAATACCCCGGGATCGCTCCGTAAGCGCCGAAGAAGGCCACCGCGGGGTTTTAGCTGATAGTGTCGGGTGGGTTGTACATAGGGGATAGGGACTCGGCCCTGCGGCAGCACGGATAGCCATCATCCGGGCAAGGGGGATGCTGGGTCGTAAGATCGGCTAGTCCAGTATACCCGTTTTATTCTTATTCCGCTTCCCCCCGGAGCGGGCGGCAGTAATAAAACGCGCTTTCCCCGCGATAACAAAAAAAAAGGTAGTAAGAACATGCTCAGCAGGATGATCTAGCTTCAGTCCAACGTACCTCTGAGCTCACTTTAGTTCAAATTCAGGTGAGTTAACGTAGACCTTACAATCATCCATGTGACATTTTTCGACTCTTTATTCAGTTGAATCTTAGAGTAGGGTGTTAAATACTCTAAGAGTTGAATAGAAAAACTATGATCCTCGGTACTCACCTTCAACGATTACTCTAGTGTTGCTCACGTCAATAATATTTAGCCCTTTCACTTTCTCCTCTGGAGGGTAGGGAGTGGCCCACGACACCTGAAATAAACAATAACATTGAATTCACAGAAAATCCAGAGTTAGTAATATACCATAGAACATTAAAATTTGGTATATTTTTACTTCTGACGTTTGTTTTTCTGTTTTCATTTAATTATTTTATAAGCAGATGGGTTTCTGTTTTTTCGTTTCAGAATTTTCGTATCAGTTTTTTATTATTTAGATGATCAGAAAATGTAACAAAAGATTGATTTACCTTCGGTGACTAAGTGATATTATATAAAAGAAATATACTCCTGCTGTGATATAAGATAACAATATTTATGAGAGCATACCTCATGTCCGGCCTGCAGCAGAGCGTCCACGATCCCCTTGCCAAGCGTGTTGTGACTGCGGGACGGCACTGGGAACACGACCAGCACGTGGTAGGCCCGTGAGCACCACAGCACTTGCAGCAGGCATGCCGCGAGCAACCACAGTCTCATTTTACCTTTAGGAGATAATAAATTTATTATAAAAAGCGACCGGGTACCGGACACCCGGGATACAGTATTTTTTATAGATTTTATTATTATGGAATTGCTGGTGGTAGGATATTCATATCCGCCCGAATAGCGATCACCGTACACAGGGTGTAAAACCCGCCATAGTGGCACACGTAAGCGTGTGTACATACGGTTTTTTAAGGGGGGTCTAGAGTTGGGGTAGGATGTTTGGCCGTTTTGCGGCCTTCTCAGTACTCTGATACTATACCCTCGACCGCTTCTTCACCTTCTTGCCCATGGCGTGGTCTGAAAGAGTAGGCTAGCATGATTATGTTTGCCGTGACAAGTTAAAAAAAATATCCACGATCATAAAATGCTATTCTGAATTGCAAACAAATAAAGTACCAACGACAACGAAAATGCCCATTTAAGTAAAATAAACTAGTGATAATAAAACAAAATCTAACATAGAATACTAACTGTAGGTTGTGAAAATAGTTGGTTAAAACCAACCCTCATGACCGATTAAAACGGAAGTTGTAAAGTATAAGTTTACTTATTAAAGTAAGTTAAGTTTACTTATAGTTTACAGCTTCCTTTTTAATCGGGGATAAAATAGAATGCGAATCAGCGAACAATAAACAAAACAGGCAAAAGACTTGATCTTATTGAGTATCAAGAAGCTCCCTTGATGTTAAGGAACCAAAATGTACTTAGTCGATAATAGCAAGTCAGAAAAAGAATCTTTAATTTTAGAGTTTTATTCAAATTAATAATTGTATATAATCCTAGTTTAAGCTATTTTTTTAAATAGTTAAGAATGCTGTAACTAGGAAATCGTTTTCGCGTTGATTTTAATATAACAAATTTTTTATATTATATTTCCTTACCAATATTATTATTTACTAAGACTAAGGCCTAACCCCTCTCATTAGTAGAGGAGGCCCGTGCCCAGCAGTGGGACAATGTTTAATACAGGGCTAGTATTATTATTATTATTTATGATTAATGACTATATTAAAAATTAAAACAACAAATTGTAACTCATTTTAGTTGTCTTGCATCTTAATATGTCGGCGAGTAGTAAAACTCAAATAAAATACTTAAACCTCCATAATATATACACAAATCAACAGACAGATATCTTATCACACTGTAAATACATTATCTACAGTGAATGTATGAGATTTCAAGTTCAAATTTAAAGTCATGCTTCTGTTGATAATATAGGCCGAAATACTTTAGATGGCCTTACACTATAATATAATATTAAAACTGTCTCACTGCTGGGCACGGTCCTCCTCTACTAATGAGAGGATCAGGCCTTATTAGACTAACACGCTGACCTAACGCAGGTTGGTAGACTTCACATACCTTTGAAATTCTTATGACAATTCTCAGGTATGCAAGTTTCCTCTCGATGTTTTCATTCATCGTTAATGCAAGTGATAATTGACAATTAATGAAAGTTGCGTGGGTAACTTCAGAAAAGTCACAGGAGTATGCCATTTGGGCTGGTTTCAAACCTACGTCGTTTCGACACTACCACTCCTAACTAGGCTATCGCTGCTACGCATAATGACGTAATATTCATTATACATTAAGCAATAATCGCGGCACAGAGAGCTAGTGGCCGGCTGGGAAACGAGAAGCCGCAGATTCGATTCTTCTGAGAGGCATGTGAGCAATGTTTTATCCTATCACTGCATAGTTACTACACCTGCATCTGATAGTAAATTCAATATAGAAGTCGACCGTCAAGAGATAGACCTCTGTGCCTCTACGGTCGCCAGAATACCTAGTCACTGTATAAACAGCTGACCCTGGAACGCGACCAGCCAGAACGTACTATGGAGGATTTTGCAGCGGTATTTTAAGGCGCCATGTTTCTGTCTAGCGTAAACGTATCTGAGATTATAGGAAAACATTCGTTCCTATTCGAATGCTTTTATTTTCAGCATAAACCAACAAAAGGCACTCAACAGCAATGGATAGCACATTTATCCAGCAAACAAGACTGTCTACTATGTGGCTACCACTTTCAAGTTTAGAACTGATACGTCTTTTCCTGTTTACTGAGATTATTAAATACAAATGCCTTAGATTACGTTTATCGGATGTGCCACATAGGAAGACACAATTTATTGCGGCCTAAAATTAATTGACATCACCTTTTTTTGCGGCTCGCAACACGCTAAGTGTATTTTCTGCACTAGTGCAGCGAACACGAATGCTATGCGCTACGAATATGCGGCCTAACACACATGGTGTGTACACAGACCAATGTCAATAAACGTTCTTAATTCGAAACCTGTCGTTTCAACAAATGAGCCAGAGAGAATTCAGTTTGAATGCCACGCCTACAAATGACATAGTTTGTTTGGTTTATTTTCAGGTTCGGATGCGGATTGAGATTGCTTATTGAAATTGGCTATTAATTTATGCATACGACGACCCAACGGGGATCCGGAACTCGAGTAACATACTTGATGGTAATCGCATATCAATATCATAAGGATTTAATGGACTTACTGCTGTTTTGTAATATTATATTATGACTGAGGATGATTGAACGATTCCACTATATCTGATTTTGATACTAAACCAATAATTTGAACAGATTATACAAATAAATAAGGAACTACGAATATTATTATAGTGATGACAAGACGAGCGATTATTTAAATTTATGTTGATAAACTAAATTACGGTGCCTACGGGTATCTCGTACGTTTCTGTACAACTTTGATAAGCAATAAAAAATATTATTGTGTATGGTTTTTGGTGTTTGCATAAAAATGTTCTATAGGAGTAATTGGGCTATGAACAAAATAAAAATAATACTTGACAATTGTTAAAGTAAAAATTGTTTTATTTTCACGCAACGTCTAGCAATACTGAATCGCGGTAGAAAAGTTTGCGCGACGCTACACATACACATATTCATATCTGGTCACATGGTCATAAATTCTGTCACATGTTTAATATAAAATAATTGAAACAAGTTTATTCATTATGTAACCATTTATATACCAAAATGAACTTAGCAAAACATAGATTCTTATGACACTAAAGTTTATTCAAAATGACCTCCGTGATTTTGAATACAGGCCTTCAATCTGCGCGGCCAGTTGTCTATCGCAGCACGAACGAGGTCCATGTCAATATCGGCGGCTGCCTTAATCAAGGATGTCTTGAGTGACTCCAAATTGGGATGAGTCTTTGAGCACGCCTTTTCCTCCAAGTGTTGCCATATCTTGTAATCTAACGGATTCAAATCTGGACTGGAGGAGGGCCAGTCTTCGTGCCGGATGAAGTCGATTTCACGCGCCGCCAGCCAGTCTTGTGTGCTCTTCGCTCTATGAGCTGACGCCGAATCTTGTTGGAATACCCAGTGCCTGTTATTGGACATGGTATGAGAAACAGGTTCCACAAGGTTCGTCAGGACTGTATTTTGATACACAACTGCATTCGTTTTTACACCTTTCTCACAAAAATGTACCTCTGTTAAGCCCCAATAAGAAACTCCCAACCATACCATGAGCGAGGATAGAAAATGACCTCGTTAGACACGCGGAATACGGTTGCTCGCTTCTTCACTACTGTGTGCGTACACCTTATCATTTTGTTTGTTGTAGCTCTCTTATACGGTAAATTTTTTTTCATCTGAAAAAAGAATTTCCCGATATTTTTTTCCCGCGTACCGCTTCAACAAAGCGCGGCATCTCTTCAGTCTCAGGTCCATTAGACGAGCATTCAACGATGTCCTGTTTTTCTTCGATATGCCCGAAGCCCTAAGTCTTCATTTAACACCCTTTTCACCGTGGTTCTGCTTAACCCCATCTGAAGGGCCAACAGTTTCTGCTTACGTTTGGGATTTCTTTGAATTCGCGCCTTCACAGCTTTTATCACTGCTGGAGTCCTAACAGACCGAGGGCGACCACTTCTTGACCTGTCATCTACACTAGAGTCTTCATTGTATCGTTTGATGGTACGATAAACGAATCTTTTGGTTACATTAAAATTTTTCAGTATGTCAAAAATTTGAATTGGCGCGTAACCGCAACGATGCAACGCAATTACTGCAACACGGTCTTCTTTAAGCGTCCACTCCAGATTTAAAAATGAGTAAAATTCTAAAAAGTATACATTTTTATTTTCATGAACAATTTGAAATTCGAATTCAATAAACTTTTTTGTGGCCAGCATTCTAAAATAAAAGTTTTTACTGTGTGACAATACTTATGACCTGACTGTGTATATAGAAGCTTTGAATATCAAAGCGAGGGGCCGCAGTCGGTCAGATACCACACCCGCCTAACTGGATCTGAAGATCTTCAGATCTTTCCCTTCCGCTGAAGAAACACTAATCGTACCTCTATAAATTTTATATGACCCACTAAATATAAAGAATTGCTTTAGTATTTTAAAAGTGAAGAAGCTATTGAGCAGGCTGGTATAATTGTGTCGAGTGGCCAACTAGTCTTTGTAATAACATAAAACAAGAAGGTAATTTATTAAACAAACATGTTTATATCTCGCGGTTAGTTGTTCCATATATACCAGATTAATTAGGAGGAAACTATATGAGGATAATTGAAGATTCAGAAAAACCCTTCTACAGCTTCAGAGGAAACTAAGTTAGGTTCCTACATAAATAATTAATCAGAAGTCATTCTAGAACTATTTAATTCAAATTAAAACTAAATAGTAAATATATAATCCAAACTCCAGACAATGCTCTAAAAGTACAATACACAAAATAAATCCAAACAGATGTATTTTTTGCATCTCTGCAATTACCTAAGTGTACATAGCAATTTTAAACTTATAGCTGTGAAACATAAGTCTTTGTTACCAACATATTCCCCACGGATAATCGGCTTTGTTGGGAGCTAAAGATTTTTTCTCCCGCCAAGCAGCAGGGTGTTTTTTTGTGTTCTGGTGTGGAGGATAATGAAACATATGTGTTGAGGACGCCGAAGAGACTGTCGCGTAGGCTGGCACCCGTGTGAAGTTGCGAGCCTCGGGCGGTGTGCGAGCAAGACGGAGGATCGTTCCTCGCACCGACGGACCGCCACGGGATTGGTCAACGCGTCGGGCCGTGTGCGAGGGAGAGAGAAGACGCACAGTCGGCCTGTGATTGGACAACGGCCTAATGAACGTTCTCGCACCATGTGCCAGTTGCGAGACTAAATTATTGTACATATGTAGATACATTGATGGAATAAATTGTAGTTGTTCGGAGTTCTCCTGTGTTTCATTACGTTAACAAAATATATCGAAGTTGAAGAAGTACTGCGAGTCATCGGTAGTAAACACCCACAGTACATATTTATATTTATACATATACAGTCCACTACAGTGTTTATGGTCCTTCGAGCCGGATAGAGGATACAGTGTTTCTGGACCTTGGAACCGGATCGAAGTTAGTGTGTGAACCGCGGCTAGGATAGTGTGTGTGAACCGGATTGCTGAAGACGGATCGCGAAAAACGTAAGACACGTTCAGGACGTGAGTCGGGAAGCTTCACCGAGTGAGGAGGCCGTACCGAATCAAGTAGGGATTCGGATCAAGAGGCTGCTCGGAGTAAGGAAGCCGTAACGATCGTCGTTTTTCGTGAATATCATCGTTCACAATGGTTGTCACAAGGAGCCAAGGTGATAAGGCAGAGTTGGAAGAACCAGGAAGAGAACAACTTACCACGAGCCAAGAAGAGAGACGTCGGATTCAAATCGAGCGAATTAGGCGCTTGTCGGTAAATCCGCCGGCGTCACCCACTTCGAAGCTCACTTCCACAACGGTGGAACATCGCGCCGCTACCGGAGTATCTACAATGATGGCAGGTACGTCGGGTACGACGCGACATGAAGATCGGCCGAGATCGCCTACGCATTCCGTACGCTCGCATAGATCGACGGCGAGCGTCAATACTAGGCTGCGCATGGCAGAATTGGAGGCGGCCGAGAAATTGGCAGTACTGCAAAGGAAGCAGTTAGAGCTTGAAGCCGAGCTAGTTAAGAAAAGGCTAGCGGCAGAAGTATCTATTATCCAGGACGATAATGATAGCGTCCATGAAGAACCGCTGGGTCCGCAGGAGGGACATCAGCGCGTTAAGGAGTGGCTGCAGACCGATCCCAGGGAGGAACCTAGGCAAATACGGTTCGAGGCGGCGAGAGGAAGATCGCCAACACCTATAAAGGGAGGCGTCGAGCAGCTCACAGAAGCCTTGGAGAAGATGGCTCGACCAAGGTTACGTCACACCGACCTACCAACATTCTCCGGAGCCATAAATGAATGGCTGCCTTTCAAAGCAGCCATGAGAGACAGTACAAGCCTGTACAACGTGTCCGCAGCGGAAAACATACAGCGACTGAGAAGCTGTTTGAAAGGGGAAGCTAGAGACGCGGTGGCTGCGCTACTACATACTGCAACGAATCCGGATGACATAATGAAAACGTTGGAACAATGCTTCGGGAGGCCGGAAATAATTATTGACAAGGCCATTGAAGACTTGAAAAGGCTACCGAAGCTCGGCTCGTCGGCTACGGAATTAAACCAGTTCGCTGTTCGTCTGCAAAACGTGGTTTGTGTTCTAAGAACCATTGATCGACGGGGATATCTCTACAACCCTTTGTTGACTCGGGAGATATTGGAAAAGTTAAGCCCTCACATAAGGTCAAGATGGTGCGACTACGCCAGTGAGAATGAAGATGCTGCAGATCCAGAGGTCGTCGTGTTATCACGCTTCTTGATGCGGGAAGCGGACCGAGCATTGCGCTACACGTATGCTCCATCTACAAGCACAAGCACAACGACAAGGCGAGAAGTGCAAGTACCAGCAGCGAAGCCTAAAAGAAAGTTAAACACAGTTTACAACACCACCGACGAACAGGAAAAGTGTTTGGAATGTGAGCAGGCCCACCGGTTATACCAGTGCCCAAGATACAAAGCGCTGACGGTGAAGCAACGCTGGGACCTGCTAAAGGAGAAGAAGGTATGCTTTAAGTGCGCATACCAAAAACATTGGCGAGGAAATTGTCACGCCAAACCATGTGGTCAGTGCAAACGGCCACATCATGCGACGCTGCACTTCGAAGAGAAGTCTGCGGCAGCATCGGAAGCTTCAGAGAACGCTGAAGCTGTGCTATCAGTAGGCACCAGAAGAGCTGCGGGCCCAAGCGCAGTATTGTTGAAGATGTGCCCCGTGGTAATCGCTGGACCACGGGGGGAGGTTAACACCTACGCGCTCCTGGACGAAGGAGCTACCGTCACCCTGATTGACGAAGAAATAGCGGAGAAGATTGGCGCAGAAGGTCCAACACGACCGCTGAAAATTAATGGGGTGAACATGTCCCAGACCGAAGGGGACAGCAAGGTGGTCACGGTGCAAGTCCGCGGCAAAAGCGAAGGAACATCGCACAAAATAAGGGCAAGAACGATGAAGGACTTAAAGCTACATCGGCAGATGGTCCCGATGGAGCTAACAAGATTCCAGCATCTCAGAGATCTCAAACATGGAGATATATGCTACGAGAGCGCGCAACCAGGAATCCTTTTGGGCGCCGATCATTGGGAAATCATAGTGTCCCGAGAGTTACGCGTCGGCAAGCCAAACCAGCCTGCGGCCTCAAGAACTCATCTCGGGTGGGTAATACATGGGACGTTACCCCGAAAGATGTTGCTGAAGACCCGAGAAAGTGTGCTGCACGTTTACAGCAACGAACAACACGTCTCGCAGGATGAGGAGCTTCACAACACCGTAAAGTTCCACTTCAAGATAGAAGCTTTAGGCGTGGCACGAGAGCCCCGCGTTAGTGATGCTGATCGCAGAGCAATGGATATAGTGAAGAACACTATAAGGAAAACCGAAAATGGTTACGAAGTCGGTTTACCTTGGCGGCAAGATAATATTAAGATGCCGTCAAGCTATGACATGGCGTTCAGGCGTTTGAAGAGCATGGAGCGGAAGATGGACGCTGATCCGAAGTTCGCCGAAGAGTATACCTCTCAGATAGAAAATCTGCTCCAGAAAGGCTACGCCGAATTATGCGACGGCTCTGAAATGAGCAGCGCAGTTTGTTGGTTCCTGCCTCACTTCGCTGTACAGAATATAAACAAGCCCGGCAAACAGCGATTGGTGTTCGACGCCGCGGCAGTAAGTGGCGGAGTGAGCCTCAACAGTCAGCTGCTGGAAGGCCCGGATCTGTTGTTGTCGCTACCCGGGATATTATTCCGATTCCGGGAGAAAGCGATCGCCGTGACAGCTGACATCCAGGAGATGTTTTTGCGAATAGGGATACGTCGGGAAGATCAGCCAGCGCAACAATTTTTGTGGCGTGGGGCGGACAGAACGAGTCCGCCTAGGCATTATAAAATGAAGAGCATGATCTTCGGGGCCGCAAGTTCCCCATTCATGGCACACTACGTGCGGAACTTCAACGCTGAAGAACACGCCCAGGAATACCCGAAAGCCCTGGAAGCAATTACGGGAAGCCACTACATGGATGACTTTGTGGCGAGCTACAGCAGCATCGAAGAAGCGCGGCAGGTCATCAGGGAGACCAGGGAGGTACACGCACGGGCAGGGTTGACCCTGCGTCAATGGAGCGCCAGTCACACGGACGTATTGCGCGACGTGCCCATGGAGCTGCACGCCGTCTCGTCCATGCGACTGGGGGGAGACCAAATAGAGAGCAAGATCCTCGGTCTCATGTGGCACCCTGAAAACGATGAACTCAGATTCAATACATGTATGAATCGTGTCCCAGCAGCGGTGCGTGCTCAACAACGTGCACCCACAAAGAGGGAAGCACTCAGTGCGGTCATGTCCATATACGACCCGCTGGGAGTGCTCAGCCTATACACGATAAGGGCTAAAATCATCCTGCAGAGCTTATGGCGATTGAAGATGACGTGGGATGAACCAATACCGGCAGAAGAACAGGCGCTCTTCTCCACATGGATTTCTCAATTGGAGGAAATAGAAAGATTGAAGATACCACGGTGTTACGCCTTAGTGGGATACGAACACACGGAGCTTCACGTGCTCTGTGACGCCAGTGAACAGGCATACGCGACTGTGGCGTACTGGCGAGCCGTGAACTCCGACGGTAGAATAAAAGTGGCATTGGTGGCAGCCAAAGCTAAGGTGGCGCCACGGCGCGCTCAAACAATCCCACGGTTGGAACTACAGGCGGCGATCATCGGGGCAAGACTCGCCGAGCAGGTAAAAAGGGAACACTCGATCGAAGTCAAGAGGACTGTGTATTGGTCGGATTCATCCACAGTGATCCACTGGATACGACACGACGCCCGCCGATATACACCATTCGTGGCACATCGGCTTGGCGAATTGGCTGAGCTCACACATCGCGAAGAGTGGCGATGGTTACCCACAGCTGAAAACGTGGCGGACGACGCCACCCGACTAAGTACCTGCGCAATCAGCGACAGCGACCGCTGGTTCCAGGGACCACGGTTCTTGCACGAACCCGAAGATAAATGGCCTAGCCAGGACGAAGATAAAGAGCTGGACCAAGATGAAGTCGAGGTCTTACATCTCGCCAACGAAGAGGCGAACGACTCGCACACATGGCTGCCGGATCCAGAAAGGTTCTCCAAGTACGAGACATTGATACGAGCGGCAGCGAGAGTCTTGGCCTTCATAGACATGTGTCGACACAAAGCCGAACGAATGGAATATCGGCACATAGAACGAGCAGAGAAGGAGCTCATCAAGCGAGCACAAAAGGAAAGCTTCGCCAAGGAGACAGAACAGGTCAAGGGCTCCCGTCCAGTGTCAAAAGGAAGCAAGCTCTTTAGGTTGGATCCAGTAATGGAAGACGGAATATTGCGCGTGCGCGGTCGGATCAATGTAGCCGCAGCACACGAAGACACGAAGAGGCCAATCATTTTGGATGGACGACATCGCCTGACTCGACTCTTGGTCTTACGAGAGCACTGCGCGGCAGGTCATGCAAGCAGAGAACGCGTGACGAATGACCTGCGTCAAAGATACTGGATCATACACCTCAGACCTACAGTGAGGATAGTAGAAAGAAACTGCACTCTCTGCCAATTAAGAAGGGCAAGGCCACGAGTACCCGTCCCAGGCGACCTACCAAGAGCTCGTCTGGACCCGTTCCACCGTCCGTTTACCAACTGTGGAGTAGATTACTTTGGCCCCATGCTCGTCAAGGTGGGACGTCGTCGAGAGAAGCGATGGGGCGCACTTTTTACGTGCCTCACTACGCGCGCAGTGCACATAGAGCTCGTCACGTCACTAACCAGTGATTCAGCGATAATGGCACTGCGTAGGATGGCAGCAAGAAGAGGATGGCCGCGTCTCATGTACTCGGACAACGCGACCAATTTCCGAGGCGCCGATCAGGAGCTGCGAGCGGCGTACGTCGAGTGGGCACCAATCCTCAAGGAAGAAGGACACCTTCATCGGATGGAGTGGCGCTACATACCACCCGGTGCACCCAACCAAGGGGGTGCCTGGGAAAGGCTGGTGCGATCGGTAAAGGCTGCCCTCGAAGCGACGCTGCGGGAAAGAGTTCCGGCAGAAGAAGTGTTGCTCACGCTGTTGGCGGAGGCGGAATTCACAATTAACACCCGCCCGCTAACCCATGTTAGCGTGAGCCCCGAGGACCCCGAGGCGCTAACACCTAACCACTTCCTGTTAGGTTCATCGACCGGCTTGCCATCAACGGGACCATGCACTGAAGCCGACAAGAAGACATGGCGAGTGAGCCAGGCATTGGCAGATCACTTCTGGCGGCGGTGGCTTCGTGAGTACCTTCCGAGCCTGGTACCTCGAGACAAGTCTCATCGCGAAGATCGACCGCTGCAAGTCGGCGACCTGGTGATCATCGTGGATGGCACCCTTCCCCGCAACGTTTGGCCCAGGGGAGTCGTCGAGCGCATCTACAAAGGTCCTGACGGCGGCATTCGAGTGGTGGACGTCAGAACGAAAAATGGAGTCTTCAAGCGGCCCACAACCAAGATCGTCCTCCTCCGAGTAGAGAAGGCTGCGCAAGCTACGCCGGGGGGAGGATGTTGAGGACGCCGAAGAGACTGTCGCGTAGGCTGGCACCCGTGTGAAGTTGCGAGCCTCGGGCGGTGTGCGAGCAAGACGGAGGATCGTTCCTCGCACCGACGGACCGCCACGGGATTGGTCAACGCGTCGGGCCGTGTGCGAGGGAGAGAGAAGACGCACAGTCGGCCTGTGATTGGACAACGGCCTAATGAACGTTCTCGCACCATGTGCCAGTTGCGAGACTAAATTATTGTACATATGTAGATACATTGATGGAATAAATTGTAGTTGTTCGGAGTTCTCCTGTGTTTCATTACGTTAACAAAATATATCGAAGTTGAAGAAGTACTGCGAGTCATCGGTAGTAAACACCCACAGTACATATTTATATATACATATACAGTCCACTACAATATGAATTTATCGGACTTTGAGATATAGGCAATATGTTTTTCTGCGCGACGTGCTATGCATGTTGGGTGACTTGAGGCCACTTATGAGGTAACACAACTAAAAAAGACCATGGCTGAACAATGGTAGAATTATCTAAACATTTACAATATTTTAATGTTGAGATACTGTTGTTTTTATAAAAACTACATGACGACTGTCAGAACATAGTGATATTTGATCCGTTCTTAGACTAAAATAATATTTATTTTTTATATCACAAATCCGGTAAACAGACAAATGGGTCTTGTAAATATCGCACGTGGATATTATAAATACCGTATGTGTATTGCCAACTTTGAGTAAATTAGTACCATTGGCGTATGGCGATATATTCTAATACAATGTTACTTTTTTACTGAAATCTTACTGTTTTAACAACGGAGAATAACTTATAGAGCTCAAGAATATCGTAGAAAGTAATAATTTTCAGAATTAAATAATTTGTTCCTGAGGTTCCGTTTTTTTTTTTTTTTATCCTAGCACGGCAAAGTGACCGCACTTCACCTGATGGTAAGCGCAGTACGGTCCAATTAGAGTATCGAGTAGCGAGAGACGATCTATCTCCCGCTACTCAACACAATCATGCCGGCCTGCTCCTTCACACTACGCCATGGGCAAGAAGGTGAAGAAGCGGTCGAGGGTCTATTGTCAGAGTACTTAGAAGGCCGCAAAATAGCCAACATTGTACCCCAACTCTAGACCCCCAAAAAAACCGGATGTACACTGGCTGATCCCGGAACGCGACACACTTCCGTGTGCCACTATGGCGGGTTTTTCACCCTGTGTACGGTGGTCGCTATCCGGGCGGATATGAATATCCTACCACCAGCAAACCTCCTAACAAACTTACTTTATCTGTATAATGTATACCTATATTAATCATACCTATATAGTTTAAATAATATGTTCCGTTCCATTTCCAGATATAATTACTCCCATGCACTTGCAGGCACTGGAATCAAATCTCTCAATGATATTTACTCAGCTCCATGAAATGTCTAGAAAATGTCCATCAATCGAAGTTTAAAAAAGAATAAGTGAGCTAGGCAGCGTGCCAGCGCCTTGCCTTTGCCCCTGGATATTCGCGGATTTATATAATTCTTTCGATTGTAAAATTTTTAGATTGTATTATTGGACCTATAATTTTTCAAAATTTCGGTCCCCTATAAACTCCCAAGACAGCCTATAGTTAAATTTTTTCATCAACCACCTTGCAGAACCAATGTTAGAAAACATTCACCAGTTTATAGAATCTCTGCTGAATACAACGAAACTTGTGCCAGGGTGCCAGACATTGATATTTTCTTTGATTCCCTCAAGAGTCTTAAACACAAAATTTCTGTTTCATTTAAGACATCGAACTGACTTATTCAATAGAGTATGGCAGTCCTGAGTATGTGTATATTTTATATTTCTTTCTATTTTAATATTATTTGTTTTTATATATAAGGTATTTTTAGTGTGTGTTTTGTTATTGTTACCATGTGTATGTATGGCGTATATATTAAGAATTATTCTTTAAGAAAATTTTAATTACAATGTAAAATATATGTGCTGTTGATGTACCTATTAAAATAAATAAAATAAATAAATTATAGGTTTTAGGTCTGGGAATTAATGATAGCAAAAGAAATGGTGTTAAGTATAATATTAAATAATATCACACAGTACAGACAATATACAGTGTGTTAGGTGAGTCATTGTCCAGCCGCATTACGTCCTCGTTCGATAACCTTGAGGCTCGAATGATCGTAATATCTATAATTTGTGTAGTATATATACATCCACATGGATGCAAATAGACACCGCAAGTGTGCCTGCATCGCGTGTTGAACCAAAGTGTGAGATGTGATTTCTGCTTATGTTAAATAAGCAGAAATCACATGCATGCGATGTTTTGTTTTCATCTTTCGTTCCTGGAGGAAGATGTCAGAAATATGAAAAATGCCTTGGCGTACTGTAAAGTATTGATAAAACTCATCATTGCTTTTGTAAATTTACAGCTGGTACAAAACATGTCACGGTTGATTAATACGGGCCGGAGTATTTGCGATGTCTAATTAGACCTATGTCTATGGGTATACACTTTTTATAGAGGTTAAGTATTGTATTGGTGGCATGTTTTTGTTGAAACATTGACTAAAATGAGTATCTATGTGACTTCTTCCATGGAGCATACCATACCTAAGATATTATTATGGTATCTTAATATATATAATTCTTCTGTACGTGTGTTGGTCACCTAACACCTCCTAAATGACTTTTTGGCACGGCAAAGTGACCACACTGCACCTGATGGTAACCGCAGTGCCGTCCAATTAGAGTATCGAGTAGCGAGAGACAATCTATCCCCCGCTGCTTAACACAATCATGCTGGCCTGCTTCTTCACACTACGGCATGGAAAAGGTAAAGAAACGGTCGAGGATCTAGTGTCAAAGTACTTAAAACGACTGGACCGATTTGGATGAAATTTGGGTTGGCAGGACGATGTCTGCCGGGTCCACTAGTTTATATAATAATAATCAAAAATAATAAAATACGAACATTGAATATGCAACCAGTTTTTTTTCTTGCATATCTACTATAAAAATATCTTTTCTACAAACATTTTTTTGGGTGAATGCAAATGTAGTTTTTGCATAATTCATATATTTAATGGTTTCCACTTTAAATTATAGTTAATCGAATCATAATTTCTTACTTCTAAAAGCTTTAATATGTGAATATGATACTCGATTTTCCATTTGAAGTATATTTATTAATGAATAATACTAGAGCACCATGCGTCGAATAATAATAATAATAAATTTATTTCCAGAAACTAATTTTACATGGTATACATTATACAAAAACTCTCCACACTAGGCTAAGCCTGTCTCGTGGAGGGTTTTTTTACAGAAGTAACTTTGAAGAAAATACGGTGTATCATGTAGCACAAACAATAACAATAATTAGCTTATAAAATATATATAAGTAATATAAACAACATGAATGTAAACTAAGCCTTAGTCATAGTATAACTACTATGATTATGATGTTTAAATACTGTGATTAAGCTATTATTGTCACTTGTATATTTTAAGGAATTCCTCCGTGAAATGATAGGACCAAGTCAGCAACATTGTTGTTAATTTTCTTTTAACTTCAAGATAGCTCAAAGTTACAATTTTGAGATTTTTGCTAATTTTATTGAATACAAAGGGTTTCATGAAGAAGCTAAAGCGCTGGGCGAAAGCTGTCTTTACAGAAGGGACCGGAATACGTACTAGTCGCTTTTCAGCAGTTCGATCGAAACTATGGATAGTAGGAATTTCTTTATGGCACTCTAACACCGCCCTAAGGATGAAGAATATATGCTAAATAATCAAAATATGTCTTCATAGGATCTAGTGTTCCGTTTATGCAGTGTCTCGAAAATAGTTTTTTTTGGCATACTAAACTTTTCAGGAGAGTAGCAAATGAGAGGGACTCGGGGGACTAAGTCCACCCCATTATTCTGTTGTTGACGTTATAGAAAGTTTGATCTCTATTAAGGTAACCAAGAATTATCATTTATTTTCTCTACAAAAATATGTTTTCTACAATCTTAGCAAGATAATATATTATAATTAATAAATAATTGATTATAATCATAATGTTGTCATTTAAAAAACAGTTTGTTATTGTATAAAACAAAAATATCTACTCTTAAAACAAATACGAATCTGACGTAACATTTAAAAATATCTATAAGTTTTGAATGACACGGTATGTTTATAATAGCTTTCCTCACATAATTAAAATAATGGTTATAACCTACGAGCTTTATACAATGCAATCACTTACCACAGAACGTTAGCACTCTACTGTAATTTTAGCCAAACGCGTGCTCCGACCACGAGTACGCTGCTATTACTACGCAGGCGCGGCGAATGGCGATACTTCCAACTTCCAATTTCACAGTTCACTCTCCGGTATCATGAATTGGTATTATTTTTTAAGCATGCGACGAAACGTATGTTTATCATTCATGTTCATAAATTAGATTTCTCATCCAGAGAAACTTATTATCACTATATCTATATGGCTCTGTTCACAATTTTCATATATGATACAAGTTTTGATACCATCCTTTGAGTACCTCTAAGATCCATACCATCCCTTTGGAAGAATGTTTTATAGCCCACCAAAGATGGAAACTGCGATTTTTAGTTGCAGCCGATATAATGTTACCTAGGTAAAGATCCAACAAGTGGATTCGTGATTCGGTGAGCTAACTTCCGTATATTATTCCTTATCGTCTTATTTAGTCATTTATGCGTGACGTTATTATACAATTAGCGTTTTTGTGTTTTTTATCCTAGCACGGCAAAGTGACCGCACTTCACCTGATGGTAAGCGCAGAACGGTCCAATTAGAGTATCGAGTAGCGAGAGACGATCTATCCCCCGCTACTCAACACAATCATGCCGGCCTGCTCCTTCACACTACGCCATGGGCAAGAAGGTGAAGAAGCGGTCGAGGGTCCATTGTCAGAGTACTCAGAAGGCCGCAAAATGGCCAACATTGTACCCCAACTCTAGATCCCCAAAAAACCGGATGTACACTGGCTGATCCCGGAACGCGACACACTTGCGTGTGCCACTATGGCGGGTTTTTCACCCTGTGTACGGTGGTCGCTATCCGGGCGGATATGAATATCCTACCACCAGCGTTCAGGCTTAGGGTGTGAAGAGCTCGTAATTTATATAATAATACTAGCCCTGTATTAAACATTGTCCCACTGCTGGGCACGGACCTCCTCTACTAATGAGAGGGGTTAGGCCTTAGTCCACCACGCTGGCCTAATGCGGGTTGGTAGACTTCACATACCTTCGAAATTCTTATAACAATTCTCAGGTATGCAGGTTTCCTCACGATGTTTTCCTTCGCCGTTAAAGCAAGCGATAATTAACATTTAATACACACATAACTTAGAAAAGTCAGAGGTGTATGCCACTTGGGTTTCAAACATACGACTTCCGTCTTGGCAGTCCGTACCGCAACCAACTAAGCTATCGCTGCTATTATCTCGTAATTTTTATAAGATAAATTATATTTAGTTATAGAACATTTACTGACCAATAGTATCTTTATATAGTAGCTGCTATCATAGTTTAATGCTAAATACAGATCTTCACTTATAGAGTTCTGCTTATCAAAGAACACAGATTGGACTCTAAATAAATTCCAAATTGGTTTCTGCGCTCGGAACACTCGGAACTATGACCCAATGGTGTTTATAAAAGTATCTATAAGCACATAACAAACTAACATGCTTTCATAATATGGATCTGAATAACATAACGTCATTTGGCAAATTATCCGGTATTTTTATTAGACTCGTTTATCTCTCTATTCTTAAATTATAAAAAATTTAAGATCACCGATGTATAGACTGTAGTAAATTTTGATGTTTCCGCATAATTACCCATAATCAAGTCTAATTGTATCGTGTGTACCAGATAAACAGAGACCTAGCAAAAACTACGAACGCTTATTAAACTATAACTAACTAAAATTATAAACAAGACTAAGAATAACTAAGAATTCCTTGACAAGGAAATCATGCGACCACACACAAATCCGCTCAAAATATATATAGCATACTTTTCAAAACGAAATTTACTTACTCTCTGTAAAAATATGCAGGAGCCTGCTCGAGTTCTCTAACAGGTTTGTGTCGACCCTAACACGAGCAAGGTCAAATGATTTTTATGACATTGACTGCGACACACCTATATATTTGTTTTCATGAATCTCAATGAATTTGACCACCTCGCTAAGAAGCCATTCAAAGAGGCCGAATGCTCAAAATAACTTCTATATAGATGTAGTAAAATCAAAGATTAGACAGTTTTTTAAGACTACAATGTGCAGAGCCTCGTGATCGAAAACTATATGGACTATCGGCTTTATTTATCACCTGCAGCTTCGCATGCATGCTTGTATGAGAGTAATGCTCTACAAAATAAACAAGTACATCCAACATTTTCCTCGTTGAAAATATTTTTGCCCACGCGAAAATTGAACCCGCAACTAATCTTATCGAGGTCTAAACAGTCCAATATTTATTTTGTGATGCGCGAACAGAGAGTTTTATTTATAAAATATTTTCGTATAGTGCGCATATAATTGGCTGGCAGCAATTAATTTTACGCTTGTATAATGTAGACAATTGTATGAGTAAGTGAGTAATATACTTCTACAGTACTAATACACGCCACCATAACTATACTGTTGAATTGAATAAGAATTCTACAACGTTTTCATGGCAATGTTTTAATAGCGACAGACAAAGAAAATATATGGAACCAGTAAAAAAACACAATCATAAAACATATAGACAATAAGAAACAATTCATCAGAAAAGGTATGAGGCAGCAATACTTATAAATTTATTCTTTAATATATACTTACGGTGTAATAATCACTAACACATGTTGACGCTAGTATAATATAATAAATTATAGATTAAAAAAAAACTAAAAATTCGCTTTAATAGCTAGCTGAGCTAAAAAATAAGCAAATTGGAGTTTTAACTTTGCAATCTTCATTTATGCTACGTTCATGCATCTTCTATGTCAGCTTGACATGCATAGGAGTAGCAAGAGTGTGTCCCAGAATCTAGCATAGTACCGCCGTCTCTTTATAAGACTTTATTTGAAATAACCGGAAGGAATAGTTTTAAATTTGGGTTCCTCAGAATAAGAAAATTCGTACACTTTTCTGGACTTAGGATAAAATACCAAAATGAGAACAACTGAGGATATTAATTATCATATTGACCTAGTGCCTAAGGCCTAAGCAGCGATAAACTCAAATGGCATACACCTCTGACTTTTCTAAAGTTATGTGTGTATTTAATGTTAATTATCGCACGCTTTAACGGTGAAGGAAAACATAGTTAGGAAACCTGCATACCAGAGAATTCTCATAAAAATTTCGAAGGTATATGAAGTTTACCAACCCGCATTAGGCCAGCGTGGTGGGCTAAAGCCTAACCCCTCTTGTTAGTAGAGGCCCGTGCCCAGCAGTGGGACAATGTTTAAAACTAGGCTAGTATTAATTATTACTATGGACCTAATGACAAGACTGCTAAGTTACGTAACTCGTACTCGAATACGGTAGCTACCTAAATTGTTAGTTCCTGGTTGCGACTCCCAGGTTAGGAATTAGGTCGTGAGTGAAGCAATCATTCATACATACATATATCATATTTACTATATAATCCCCGAAGGAGTAAGCAGAGGTGTAACGGTCCCATAATGTGATAGGGAGCGAGCCTGTCGCCATACCGGGGCACAATTCCAGACTCTGGGCGGATACTGAGTATTTCTAAATATAAAAACCCAATATCACTTTACCCGACCCGGGGATCGAACCCGAGACAGCACAGCAGTCGTAACGGATACGCAATTACAACTGCGCCACCGAGGCAGTCCTAGAATAAAATATTATTTATTTTAAGAAAGTCTAGCGAAGTCATTGATTTTTACTAATAATGAGAAGCTGTAAGCTTTTTGTTTTAGAATTTTGCCAGTTCAAATTCGC
Source organism: Laothoe populi (assembly GCA_905220505.1). Taxonomy (NCBI): domain Eukaryota; kingdom Metazoa; phylum Arthropoda; class Insecta; order Lepidoptera; family Sphingidae; genus Laothoe; species Laothoe populi. The sequence continues at coordinate 3,452,091 of HG992146.1, read as the reverse complement.
AATATTTTCAACCAAATAACTTCTAACTGTAACCACCATTCCAGCCAAAGAACGAATTATGTTGTTAATTTATTTATTTCAATCAACGATACTTACAATACAAAAAAAAACAATTGAGATCTTATTACATAAACATATTAGGTGCAGTTACGTTAAGTGCTTCAGAGGCGGTCAAATAAAGCGTAAGCTTCCTTAACTGATACGAAATTGCCAAACCTGTCAAAATATAATTTGAAAATAATAATGGCAAAATATTTTCATGGATCAAACAATAAATTCCATCGATTATGGCTGGCTGTCTCGCTCCTCTCTAAATCATAATATTGCATAACAAAGTTAACAATTTTATTTTTATCCTGGCACGGCAAAGTGACCACACTGCACCTGATGGTAAGCGCAGTGCCGTCCAGATAGAGTATCAAGTAGCGAGAGACAAGACAATATTCTAGCATTGTTTAAAGACTGGCCAGTTTTGGCAGTTTTCTAACAGAAGTAAGGCAGGATATCTAATTTTATATCGGCCACATTAACAAAAATCTAGGTTGGATGATTTGACCGTCTTGAAAGCACTTTTTCTGACACTTTACCGGATATGCTTTTCATAAATAGTGACATACTAGTATGATATACATTTTAAAACAATCCCATAATCATTATGATCCATTATAAATCGCCATTCGTTTGTATCTATACTAATATTATAAAGAGGAAAGGTTTGTATGTATGTTTGTAACGAATTTGCTCAAAAAGTACTGGGCCGATTTTAAAAATTCTTTCACCATTAGAATGCTACATTATCACTGATTAATATAGGCTAGACAACTTCTTGGATTGTATACTTCTGCTCCCGAAAATAACCTCCACGCGGGTGGAGCCGCGAGCAACAGCTAGTACTAAATATAGGTAATCAACTCATGTGTGCACATAGTAATAACAACCAATAGTCACACACATAGTCCTTACCCACAGCACGGGCGTATGGAGGGTTTTGGGGGTCCAAACCCTCCCCGAAATATACAAAATATTACATTTATATTATGAAAATAAGGAAATGCGAGGAGTATAAATGATTACTGAATAATTACTATGAATATTTTGAATCAGAATTTTTTTAAAACCCCCAAAATACACAAACCTGGCTACGCCCGTGCCCCTCAGTATATAATTTTATATTATATACACTTGAGTCCTGGGTATCAGGAACTAGGAGATATTTTCGGTCTCACAATACCGAGAGAAAGAATACAAATACTTGTCATGGCCTATAATTTCCAGCAGCTTTTCACCCACTGAGGCGACACATTATTTGTCTGTGGGCCAAAGTTGCGAGATAATAAATGGACTAATATCATTAATATAAACATATTTGAACAGCCTCCGTGGCGTAGCGAGTGAGTAACCGGCTGTGACACAAGATGCTGTGGGTTCGATGCCCGCACCGAGAGAAATGTTTGTGTGAGAGATAGCTTTTTTCGGATTTCGGGCTTTTTTTCGATATTTGTTTCGGGTGTGGTGGTTATGGGACCATAATCCCTCGTAGTTCTTATACCCACGATACAGGTTTGACCTGTTGTGGGGTCAGGACTATGTGACTTTTTTTTTATCCTGGCACGGCAAAGTGACCGCACTGCACCTGATGGTAAGCGTAGTGCGGTCCAATTAGAGTATCGAGTAGTGCGAGACGATCTATCCCCTGCTACTCAACACAATCATGCCGGCCTGCTTCTTCACACTACGCCATAGGCAAGAAGGTGAAGAAGCGGTCGAGGGTCTATTGTCAGAGTACTCAGAAGGCCGCAAAATGGCCAAACATTGTACTCCAACTCTAGACCAGGACCAGGACCCCCGAGAAAAACCGGATGTACACTGGCTGATCCCGGAACGCGACACACTTGTGTGTGCCATTATAGCGGGTTTTACACCCTGTGTACGGTGGTCGCTATCCGGGCGGATATGAATATCCTACCACCAGCAATGTCTGTGTATGACTGTCGGGTGTATTTATTTATTTTAATTATAATAATCCATTTTCATATTATGTCACTATTCTTGAAAATAATGTCTAGGGTAAATACGGTGCTGTTACAGTATGTTAGATTTTAAAATTAATAATGTGTAATTTGACACGTAGTGTATATCAAGTTTCTATTTGTCATTCCCTAACTCACATGGATCTCCAAAAAGAATTAATAAGGTCTTCAGTTCTTACTAGGCTTTTGCAGTTTTGGCCCATGTTTATAAACATAACAATATCTCCAAAGGAAAATATTTCTACGGTAATCATCTTGTTAATCGATCTTAGTGTCAGTGTCTTCATTAACAAATTTAATTAAATAACAATAGACTTTCCGATTCTATAATAATGTAACATATTTTTTAAACAACTCCAAGTTCTCTTTACTTTTTCGTTCGTCTTTGAACCTATGTATTTGTACTTCTTGGTCACTTGTTAATATCGCCTGAAAAAAAAAGTTTGTTATATTTCTGTAATACACATTTTTTTTAGTGCCTTGATAGGCAGACGAGCAGCTGGGCCACCTGATGGTAAGTAGTCACCGCCGCCCATCAAAGCCGCTGCCTACCGTATACTGATCAAATAATATCAATTCCTACAGTCTATTTTGTTTCATAAAGCCCAAGTCATTGCTCGCAGTATCTGTTCCGAAACTGAGCAAAGACCTCACCTATTAAAAGGATATGTGACCCCATCATGCTGGTCTAATGTGGGTTGGTGTGTTCCGAAGTTTGCGCCAGTTGTCCCACCCTTCATGAACCAGCCAGATTGGCTTTGGTTCCTAGAAATATGAGCTGGGGGGGCCTTATCTTTGACGCCCATTGATTTTACAAAAATAATATAATTAATGTACCATATCACAATCGCAGCCCGTAATCATATGGACCCGTTCACCAGCCGTCCTCCCGTAGATGTCGCTCTGGGCCAAATCCCACGCAATCACAACCCCGTCCTTCAACACTGCGTATATACAACATGGTTTCACTTGCGACCAGAGAAGTGACGTCACACACATCTGCGAATAGTTTGGATAATTACATTGTTATTTATGGTTTTAGTGATATTATAATGGTAATTATATTTTTTTATATTAGCACTCATAAACAGGTTATAATTTGGACACTACCTCGATTATGACGGATGAGTACGTTATTGCCATAGACATGGACTGAGCAATATCCTCACAAAATTGACCACTTTGAAGAAAGAGACAAAGCGACTGTGCGGCCAATAATCGCTGGTGGGAGGATATTCATATCGGTCCGGATAGCGACCACCGTACACAGGATGTAAAACCCGCCATGGCACACGGAAGTGTGTCGCATTCCGGGATCAGCCAGTACATCCGGTTTTTGTCGGGGGTCTAGAGTTGTGGTACGATGTATGGCCGTTTTGCGGCCTTCTGAGAAATGTAACACTAGACTCTCGACCGCTTCTTGACCTTCTTGCCCATGGCGTAGTGTGAAGAAGCAGGCGGGGATAGATTGTCTCTTGCTACTCGATACTCTAATTGGACAGCACTGCGCCCACCATCAGGTGCAGTGTGGTCACTGTGCCGTGCCAGAATAAAAAGACGTGACGTAGACCAATCAAAATTCTAGAAAAAGACAACTGCTGGCTTCGCTTCGCAACGTTCGCTTTATCTCTCTGACATTTTTTTGCCCGTATTCACTTAATAGCTGGATAGAGAGCCTTCAGTCCATTCTCTAAGTATATGTCTATTCCCAATAATTATGTCATACATTGTCAAAATAATATAGTCGTCACAGTAAGAACATTTAGCATTGTCATGATTATAATGCGTGATGAAACAGAGATATAATATTAAAAATTCATTACAGGTTAGTTTTGATAGATAAAATTATATTTACAAAACAGCGTGTTAGTTTCATGTGATAATTTGAATGATCTTTATGGTTTTGCCAAAGGGTGGTACTAATAAAAGCACCATATATAGAGTCGGTGATTAGAAACTTATTAGTAAGGTTAAAAAACGAATATGGGAATTTGAATTTTTTCTTGGTATTTTTGTAACAGAGTCTTAAAATTTATTTGTTAATTTTAACACTCTTGATAAAGTGTCAAGCGATTATTTGAACATTTATTCGTTAGCATTTATCATTGGATTCAGGGATCATAAAAGAATGATTTCATTGAAATGATAATTACTCAGATTAAATAAGTTTTACGGGATTTTCAGCTTTACCGATATGTCACTAATCACGAACTCTATACGTCATGATGCTTTTATTAGTACTCCCCTTTTGTAACACCCCCGTATAGGTACTATATAAGATATTCGTCACAGTAAGAAATTTTAGCATTTTCATAATTACAATGCGTATTGGATTAAACAAAGATATGATATTAAAAATTCATAACAGAGGTTCGTTTTGGAAGATAAATATATATTTAAAAAACGACGTGTTATAATTATAATGACCTTTATATAAATAAGATATTCTTCATAGTAACAAATTTTAGCATTGTCATAGTTACAATGCGTATTGGATTAAACAAAGATATGATATTAAAAATTAATAACGCTTATAACTAAAATAACGCTAACGCTTCCCTCCGGAGCGGGCGGCAGTAATAAAACGCTTTCCCCGCGACAACAAAAAAAAAAAAAAAGGGTGTCAAGAACTACGAGGGACTACGGTCGAAACAAAATATCTATCTCTCACACAAACATTTTTTCTCAAAATTTTAGAATTGTCATTGTTATAATGCGTATTTGATAAAACAAGGATATGATAAAAATTCATATTATAGGTTTGTTTTGGAAGATAAAATGATATTTAACAAACGACATGGCAGTTTCGTGTAATAATGATACATATACATACATATACACTCACGCCTGGAATCCCCGAAGGGGTAGGCAGAGGTGTAACCAGTACACCCACTCTTCGCCGAATTTCGGTCCCATAACGTGATAGGGGGCGAGCCTATCGCCATACCGGGCACAGGTTCCAGACGCCGGGCTAATAATGAGAATTTCTAAATAGAAAAAACCTAATATCACTTTACCCGTCCCGGGGATTGAACCCGGGACCTCAGCAAAGCAGTAGTAAAGCATGCGCAATTACAACTGCGCCACGGAGGCAGACATAGTTCATAGTTGTAATATATTGTAATCCATACTAATACTATAAATGCGAAAGTAACTCTGTTTGTTTGTTTGTCTGTTTGTTACCTCTTCACGACTAAACGGCTGAACGGATTGTAATGAAATTTGGTAAGGGAATAGATTATATCCTGGAGAAGGACATAGGCTATATTTTTTCTCAAAAAACAACCTTGAAAGGGGTCAAATAGGAGGTCCAAATTTGTATGGGAAATCCATAATTCCTCGACTTAGGGCTCTGTAAATTCATATTTAGGCTTTTGGTAGGAAATAAAGAAATACGTGTTTCACATTTTTACACGAAGTTAAATAGTGAGAGAGTGAGAGTGAGAGAGTGAGAGAGTGAGTGAGAGAGTGAGAGAGTGTGAGAGTGAGAGAGTGAGTGAGAGAGTGTGAGAGTGAGAGAGTGAGTGAGAGAGTGAGAGAGTGAGAGAGTGAGAGAGTGAGAAAGTGAGAGTGAGTCAGTCCGTCAGTCCGTTTGTTTGTTTGTTACCATTTTACGACTAAACGGCTGACAGGATTGTGATGAAATTTGGCAAGGAGATATATTATATTCTGTAGAAGAACATAGACTATCTTTTTTCTCAAAACACAACTTTGAAAAGGGTCAAATAAGAGTTCAATATTTGTATGGGAAATCTATCATTCCTCAAGTTAGGGATCTGAAAATTCATATTAAGGCTTTTGGTAGGAAATAGATAAATACGTGTTTCAACGTATTTGAAAAATCATCCCTGAAAGGGGCAAAGTGAGGTTAAACTTATGAGGTATTCTTTAGATGCAATCTCAAGATTCAGGCACAACAACTGAGAGGCTGGATAATCGCTACAGGTGCCTCAGTGCAGAGAACAAATCCTTGGATTATATTTCTGCTCCCGAAAATAACCTCCACGCGGGCGGAGCCGCGAGCAACAGCTAGTAATGATATAAATAAGATATAAACCCACTTTTGAGACTCCTTTCTCTTCCACCAAACGGGTTTCGCTACTGACAGCAACACTACCAACGAATCTTCCCTTGGCATCTGAATGGTATTTTTCTGAAGTCTCCCTTGCTGAGGTAACGTTTCTGAAAATAGAAAATAAGAAATATATAAAAATAATCAGATTTTAACTTAATTTGGCCAAGGTCCTTGACAAGTTTATGTTTTTATGCATGTTGGAAAAATAAATAGTAACTTCAATAAAATAGGGGTTAAATTAATATACCTACTAAAAGTAAAATTTAGGCCGGCCTGGAAACCCGGCTCTGCCGAATATGGTCGGACTAAAACAAGCGAAAGTCGCCCTTGCAAACATGTCAAAAAGAGCGACTGTCGCCTGGCCGGCCATATTCTCAATTTTGTATTTCCCCTTCAAAGAATTTCTTACCTACAGTCAAGTGTATGTAGCACTTTCTTCTCAAGTAAAGAACACAGATTTACGCTTCCAGTGTCGGTGGCCACCAAGAAATGTGGTAGACCATGCGGTGACACTTGAATACTCGTCACTGATGACGCTTCATCTGGTGACAAAACAATTGTTTCACTTATTCGAGTGCAGATGCCAGCTACCTGCTACGTGTAAGCTATGTGTAAGTGATAGAGGTGGAGAAACCTCTCTGTCAACGACGTAACCGCTCTCTGTGCGTGGGATGACTAGCACATGCGTGTGAACTATAAAACATACTCTTGAGTTGTCTTGTGCTATTACATTACCCACGCAATGTGCCTGGCTGCATTAAATTGCGCGTTTTTTTTAGTCTGAATAGGCAGATGAGCAGACGGGCCGCCTGATGGTAAGTAGTCACCGCCGCCCAGAGACCTCTGCAATGCCAAGGCACAGCAAAGCAGCTACCTACCATTGCACGTTAACATAATACTTACTGGCAACACAAAATCGCTGCACTTTGAAAACTCCTAGATATCTCTTACAGCACAGGACTTCGCCGCAGTTCTTCGCCACCAACACATTTTCCACTTCATCCACTGTCATTACTTTTAGATCGTTACATATTATACCACTATTGAAAACACTAATTGTTGGTAACAATTTACTTTCAATTATACTTCGTGCACTGGTAGGTCTTGACGATCCACCAACGCTAGAACCTTTGACGGCAGCTGATTTCTGCCGTGCAGTTTTTACCACACTTCTTTCTTGTTTCTTGGTCATTAACCGTTTCTTAGCCGAATTTAAACTGAAACTTTCGCTTTCATTATTCACAAAAGAATTGTCGATATGCTCATTCAAATGTATTGTTTGTGAGTTCTCCAACTTCATTTTGGACCAGTAGGCTTTGCCTAAATCTGTAATGTTATTCTTTTCCTGGACTATATTCCATATTATAAGGACGCCAGCATATTGTAAGGAAATGACCTGTGGAGGAGATTAAAAATGTATTTAAATATAAGTTGTAAAATTGCTGCAACCTAACTTGTGGCCTATAATACTTTTAATAGCCTAGGATAAAAAATAGCAATTTGAGCGTCAAGGCGACTGGACCCAGGATTTAAATCTTTAAAGTCCAACATACAATTCGATAATATAAATGTTATCAAGCTATCGTGACTTCAAGATAGCTGAACCATTTTATTCGTAACTGCATTTCTCAAACATCAATGATGTGTCTTGATATTGTAATATTGACATTGTTTGTAACGATATGCGCCTAAAAGCGTGATTAGCTCTACATTTTCATACGTAATAATATGATTTTTGGGCACTATGCTAGTCCTACAATTCAGCAGCCACTCAGAGTTCGTAATTTATTTATTGTAAATATTTACACTTTTTTTTATAGTATAGTCCGACAAACGAGCCAGTGGGTCACCTGATGTAAGTGATCTCCACCGCCCATGAACATCCACAATACCGAAAGTATCATGTATGCGTTGTCGGCCTTAAAGGACAGGAATAGGGATTAGGGAAGGGAAGGGGGAATCTGGGCCTCCGGATATCTCACCATACGAAACGCGACAGTAAACTGTCACTTTACGTTGGTTTTCTGTGAGACAGTGGTACTATCCCGGTCGAGCAGGCCCATTCATGCTGTAGACAAATATGTCTACAGCGTGGCTCCACCACTTCCAAAACAAATTGCACTTAATATTACACTTAAAATTTTCAATAAATTATCAAAATCCCCACCTGTCCCACAATCCTTCTACCACCATCTAACGTCATCGTTTTAGGCGCCGTAAATTCTAGACCGACTATTCTATCGGATACTTCACCATTGCTCATTAAAAGGGCACTCGTTGTATATGCACACGATTGCAATGCACATTGTTTAAAGAATTGCTGTAAATAAATTAAACTTGTTATTCACATGGTGTACATCAGCTGTAAATGTTTCATTAATTTTGTGTTCTCATGATTTCCGAGGAGAGCTTGATCGTACAAAAGAACCAAGACACCAGGTTGGACGTTTTTTTATCGTGGCTCAGATGAGGGTCTACGTTGCACTCGATGGTCAATACAGTCCTAATAATAATAACTAAAGTCCACAGTCCAGAGCCATATCGACTCAACATTTGGCACAATTATGCCGGCAAGAAATAGCTTGGTTATTAGTTAGACGCCTGACTCCAAAACAGGACTCCTAGGGGCGAGCCACTATTGCAGATTAATAACCACGGTACTCGCTATCTTTTTTTTATATAGCATAGCAGTGGGTCACCTGATGTTAAGTGATCTCCACCGCCCATGAACATCCACAATACCGAAAGTATCATGTGTGCGCTGTCGGCCTTAAAGGACAGGAATACGGATTAGGGAAGGGAAGGGGGAATTTGGGCCTCCGGATATCTCACTTACCATACGAAACGCGACAGTAAACCGTCACTTTACATTGGTTTTCTGTGATACAGTGGTACTACCCCAGTCGAACCGGCCCATTCATGCTGTAGACAAATATGTCTACAGCGTGGCTCTACCACTTACATCTTACCACTATCTACTCAGGTACAAATTATATGTCTTAGATACCACATGCTCCACAGCACATTGTACTATAATTCCAAGGATGTATTCCTCCACACACACCACGACCGACCCAGTATAGGAAAGTACAAGTAAGGCTTATTCATCCTGTTAATTTTAACATTATGCATTTCTTTACCTGTTCATTTTTCACGTTGCTGTTCTTGAGATTCCACTCTCTGTCTTTCTCAGACTCTGTAAGATTTACCGATTTGACATCTACCAATTTAGTAGATTCGACTTCTTTAATATTATCAGGTGTGTAAGATGGCTCTTCTGACAAATCCCATAGATGTATTGTTCTGCGATGTAAGGACACAAGTTTTTAGAAGGTAGATCTATGAAATCCTAATATTTACAGATTAACGTACAATATCGTCCCAGATTTGTTTTTATTTAACAAAACTATCAAAATTTGGTACGAATTGTAAAAAGAATTAAACATTTATCAAAGATTTAACAAATATGTAACAAAAATTTACGCAATACAATACATGAATAAGCTATTTCTTAAGGCTTGTCCTTTTTTATTTATCATTAATTATACTAACCCGTCCTCTAAGCCAGCAACAAAAACACCGTCAGTGTTACCTCTGAACCTTCCAACGATAAGATTGTCTACAGCGACCAACACCTTCACTGGTTCTCGTCTGATAACACTCGCATCCCATAAACATATCAAACATTTCTTCAATACATTTTGATGGACTGTCATTATTAAATTGCTTTTCATTTCAGAGAAAAATAAACGAGTTACTTTTGACTGTCTTAAAAACATATAACTTTCGTTAGATATACTTTGTAAAATATTCAAAGACGTATAACCTTTGCTGAACGGAAACTTTGAAGACTTCACCAAATCCAGATCAGCTTTTCCGATATTCAGACTCAATATATTACTAACTCTGCTTTCTATTTTCTTTAAAAACTTCCCAAGTTTATGAGAGTCGTATTTCTTGCTGATTATTGCTGCTTTATATGTTTCATATGACAATATTTCACTCGAGCCAACGCCATCTTTCTGTTCTAAGTACATCCTTAAGGGATTTCCTTTGTAATTTTCATCCATTTCTACGTCATTATTAATATCTCGCTTTTCATTATGTTGTGTTAAAAATGAGAATTTAGTCAAATAATCTACAGTGATTGCACTATGTTTTCTTTGTGACGTCTCATAATTTAAATACACATCATTTTTTGAAAACTCCACAGGATTTTGGGTCCATTTGTGAGCACGCATAATTTCATCACATTGAACTTCTTCGGAAACTCCATCATCGAAGGTTTGGACGCCAGTTTGCATGTAGTTTTGTCTTCCAAACGAAGCCATAAATAAGTCGTACGATATTGGTTTCATTTCGAAGAGAGAATAAGTCATTTCATGTAATGAAATCATACCGAGCAAATCTTCAGCCCGTTTTTTTAACCGTTCTAAAATACGCCGCTTTCGTTTAGCCTCTTTTGATTTCTTGAAATCAATGAAGAGAGGTCTAGAAAACAATATAAATTTGTAATACGTACCTATATTTACATATATTGTGAATATAATTTAAATATTACATATATAATATTCCGTGAATCATGAACACAAGTCTTATCTTTAAAAAACGTACCGTTCTAGTAAGTCAACGTGCACGGCTCTCAAACTAGACACTGCACTGGCACTGCTCATCTCTTGGAACCCCTCGTCGGTGAGCGATACTTTCTTGTCTGCAACGTCTTCTGTGACGTCGTCTTCTTTGATGTTCTCCATTATTGATGGCTTTGACTTGGCTGAACGGTCACGTAGATCGTAACTGCCTAATTCAAACAGAAAATATTATAAAAGGTACACTTAAACAAGTTTCAAAACTATTAGATAAAATGTAATTTCCGATTTCTAATTTTCACAAGTTCCGAGAAATTTCTGAGAATCTGCTGACCTATAAGTATTATATGTTTAGGTAATACAGGAAACTTCTCTGTGAAGTACAATTTGTACTATGCTCCCAAAATGGTTCCTGTTAAAAGTTTAATATAATTACCGGAATCCAACATCCTCTCTTCATCTCGGACCTCTTTCGCACTGCCAGCGTGATCCTCTTCCTCATTATCACAGGCATGGGCATCCCCATTTACATCACTTTCTTCGTTTTGTTCACTAGACTCTGTGACGTTTAATGATTTTTCATCATTACTCTCACTATGATACGACTCGAAATCAGATTCATAACTTTCAAAATCATCTTCATAACTTACTTCTTCTTCACTTGGCACATTATTTTTATTCTAGAATAAATTGTTTGCGTTTATTTAAATAAGATATCAAATACACTCAATGGTTATGCAAGTATAGCTCCGGTTATTGTTTAACATCTTTGGTATTAGAAATTACGCGGAACTTTAATCCCATAATTTTAAAAATGCTTACAATATTACATTGGTGCCTAATTGACTTTACGAATACTTACTTTTCTTTGGTCCTCTTCTAAATCGACATAAAATACTTTAGGCTGGGCAGTTAATTTTCGAGATAAATTCATCATTCTCGCATTATTGTCCACAGCTTCAGGAATTAATATTTTTACCTCGTCGTCATCCAATGTTCGAGTTTTGGTTCTTTGTCTTTCGAAAGCTAATTCAACCTTTTTTTGAGAATTGTTTTTGCTTTTATTTTTATCTAATTGTTCTCCGCTAGTTAATTTATTAGAATGTTTGTCGCGTTCTAATTTCTTTACATTATTGGCACCGGCTAGGTCATTTCCTAAATTTAATTTCCTTTTCACAGACGGAGAGCTGACTGTTACGTTTGAAAACGGCAAATCTCTCCTAGGCGTTTGCCGAGTAGTCTGGGGAGTTGTTTTTGTCACAGAATGTGGTGTTGTCTTTGTGTCAACTTTTAAGCCCCTTCGTGGTGTTGCTTTAGCTTCACCTTTTTTAAATCTAGCATCAGAGGCTCTACTTGCTACACTGACGGACGATGACGAAGATTTCAGTAAATCTCTCATTGGCGATACATCGCTGGATTTATATGAAGTATTTGTTAATTTCTTGGGAGCTCCTTGTACTGCGCTCTTATTTTTTTGCCCATAAATATCTGCAGTTGACGACTTCTGCCTAATATAACTTCTGGGTGTCGAAACATTGTGTGGTACATTTCTTTTAAGGTTATCATCGTGTAATTTTTTTGTTGAGATTTCTGTGTCTTTCTGTTTTTCCTTTTTAGATTTTTCGCTCACTTTCTTTATAGTTTGCATTTTGACCTAAAACTGCTACTTAGAAAATAAAAATGTCTAACGTGTAGATTTCGTCGCCACTACTACTGATACAAGAATTACAAAGTCTATTCTTGATCGTAGAATAAAAACCAACTTCCAAAAGTTCGTATCCCATTAAACTAATTTATTCAAATTTCCGTCGTCACAGCGTCCAATTTGCTACGCTGAAAACATTGTCTCAGAAACATATCTCCACGGTTGCTTCTTAGTTTAGGAGTTTCAATGTCACTGGAAAGATACAAATAGGTATACACAATCACCTAAAGCCAGTGTAAAAGTTATAATAAATCAATTATTATTATAATGTAGATATAATATGTAAGTAATCATTACATTACCTAATAATTTTATATTTACTGCACATTTATTAAATCATTATGTTAAAGAATACGTACCTACAGCCGAATTAATATGCATCTTCTTAAAACGAATAAGTATTTGCTACCTTAATTGTTAGTAAATTTTAATTTATGATATCCTACCATGCCTCGGAGATCTTGTATTAGTAGTGAATCATTGAGCTAATAATATGATCGCTGTGGCCGAAATCGGCTAGGATGAATATATATTATTAATGTTAAAGTTAAGGGAAAAATATATTCGTTTCATTAGAACCAACTGCACTTTTATAATAAGACTCGGCTACACAGTGATATCATGGTCAATAATATACTCTAATAAAATAAAAGAGTGTATCACTTTCTCGGCGACACAATTAGTCAACAAACACCTTGGCACACAAATTAGGTCAAATTATAAACAAAAAATCATTTTCATTATATTAACTCCGTAAATATCTGCACAGTGTATGATTGTTAAATTATTTTAATAATTAATGTAGGTTTAAAAACATTTACTTTGTTTCTTATAATACTATGCGGAATGTTGCATAGAATAATTTTACTCGGCTAGAATATGGGTTGTTAAATGTATTCGGTTGTCATGGTAACGGATGACAAACTAAATCAAACCCATAGACATGGAGAATATGTAGAGAATGGACTATATCTATATCCTCACAAAATTGACCACTTTGTAGAAAGAGAGAAAGCGACTGTGCGGCCAATACTTATTTATTTTCGCTCCTGCAAGTCTGTGGCGTAGACCAATCAAAATTCTAGAAAAAGACAACTGCTGGCCACAGGTTCGCTTTATCTCTCTCACATTTTTTTGTGCATATTAGTTAACTAGCTGTTGCTCGCGGCTCCGCCCGCGTGGAGGTCATGTTTGGGAGAAAAAGTATACAATAGAAAATACCAATATTCATGCGTTTAACTTAAAAATTACGGATTTTCATACAAACTTTCATTCCCTATTTTACCCCCTTAGGGGCGGAATTTCCAAAAATCCTGAAACATATATTTTTTATTTTTAACTAAAATGCCAAATACTAATTTTCATGAATTTAACTTCAAAAATGACGGATTTTCATACAAACTTTCATCCCCTATTTTACCCCCTTAGGGGTGGTATTTCCAAAAACCCTTCCTTAGTGGATGCCTACGTGATAAAAGGTACCTACTGTCAAAATTTCAAGTCTCTAACCCCAGCCGTTTAGGCTGTGCGTTGATCGATCAGTCAGTCAGTCAGTCAGTTTCTTCTTTTATATATACAGATAAATGCTTAGAGAGCGCTCAGTCTATTTTATATGTTTAATGGTAAAACCGCATCCAAAACGAATACCAAAGAGTTAATATACTATCGAGTAGGAATATAATAATAATACTAAACGGTATATACTCAACCTATTGCCGCCCACCGTTGGACGTAGGCCTCCCCAAGTGAACGCCCATCATCCCGGTCTTGGGTAGCCCGCATCCATCCGCTACCCGCCTCCTTCTTCAAGTCGTCGGTTCATCGAGCAGCAGGGCGTCCCATATTAGGTTTGCCTAAACGCGGTCTCCACTCCAAAACATGTCTGCTCCATCGACCATCTGTCCGTCTGCAGACGTGACCAGCCCACCTCCACTTTAGCGTGCTAATTTTGCGATAAATTTGAGACTTTGGTTCTCTGGCGGATGACTTCATTTCGAACTCTATCCACCAGAGAAACCCCAATAATTGGGAGCTCCATAGCACGCTGAGCAACTTTAAACTTATGGACCAGTCCATTGGTGAGTGTCCCCGTTTCAGCCCCGTAGGTCATTATGGGTAGGACACACTGGTTAAAAACTCTGGTTTTTAAGCATTGAGGGACCGACAACAAAAGCTTTTGATTTTTTTTAAATTTTGAAACAGGTTACGTAGTTTATCGAATGCTGCCCAGCCCAAGCGAATTCTTTTATCTGCCTTTCTCAAAGTTATGCCTCCCAATTGGATTATTTGGCACAAGTATACGTACTCTTGCACAACCTCGAGAATGGCATCACCCATGACGACGGATCTTGTGAGAAGGTGACCGTGAACACGACTATTGTCAAGGTTCATCGTCGTCTTAAATTCGTATGATATAGTAAGATGTATATAAAAATCTTGTGTAGAGTACAGTTAGTGATTGTGTAACATTTCGACTCTATCGCTTTATTTTCCTACAATATAATTCTAGGTGCCTAGGGCAAGGCTTCCCAATCTTAATTTTACTGAATTTGACCCCCGCCCCCTCTTCGGGCCAAAATACTACATTTATAATTTCAATTAGAAAATAAGAACAAAATTAAAATATGAAGAGATATTTATTTACTTTGGCTTGTTGGCTGGCTACTAATGAGAAAGATGTGCTTGCTTTTATGACATTGTATGACGGCCGTGTGGACACACGACGCCCCTGGGACAGTGCTGCAACGCCCCAGGGCGTCGCGACGCACAGTTTGGGAAGCCCTGGCCTAGGGAAAAGGCGAGCGAATTAATGTACTAAGATCTGATAAGTAGTGTTATAGACAATTTATTCAGAAAACATATTTTTTTTACCATGCGAAACATTCCAAACATTACAACTTCTCGGTAGAATATATTCCTTAATTAAAAGTAGTATCCATACTCTGCTTAGAGATTATAAATGCACAGACCGTACCAGTAAAGGGCTGTGTATGCCGATCTTTAAAAAAAGAACACCCAACAGCTATACACAAAGTCCCGAGTTCTTAACCCCACAATCGCATAGTTATCTTGCGTTGTGAGTTAACGGCTCTACTTTTTTACTATTTTGGGCTTCATCCCACTCTTACAAAGAACGCTAGTCTCGCTGCCAATCAGTTGTATTTAGGATTTTTTTAAATCTCCATTTGACGTTCCTTCACGTAATGCACACTCATTTAATTTCTATCAGTTTAATACTGTTTGAAGTCTATGTTCGAACAGTACAGTAAACAGTAGTATTTGCTGTCTGACAGGGTAATAACTTGCGCATTATCTAAGAATCTGCCTTTACCATATTTCGATTTAGGTTCCTCTCTTATTCTGTCTAATTTTTATTTTTTATTTATTCTATTTATTTATTTAGGAAAAACAAACAGTTATACATTGTGGTAATATTCAAAGAATTATATATCTAAAAAATACAAATGTACAACCTACGACGTTCTTCACAGAATTTGAGGTACTATGACAATTAAACCATATCAGTTTTAGCAATACTAGCGTCAAAGAGCATTATAATACTACTCAAAGAGCATTAATACTACTGAAAGCGAGATTGCTATATGGCGCCGCCTATTCGCTATCCAAATCCCTACGAAAAAAAATGGAAAAACAAGGGAAAGTATGAAATACAATATACTGAATTAGTCGCGTTCTAATGTGGTCCCTTTAGTGATTTCGACACCAGATTAAAGAAAATTAAATCTATCATGGTGAACTTGCGGCTGCTAAGCATGTCTCTGACGCCCCTTCATTTTTGGGGCCCCGGGCGGTCGCCCAACCACGTCCACCCCTAACGCCGGCCCCAATTAAACCGCTAAAGGTACCCTAATAATAAAAAAAAAGAAATATCTTAACTGCCTAACGCTTAACCTAAAGTGATGGAATTAAATGAAATAGCATTTTAAGTATAATATTTTATAATTTCAGAGTACTGCGATTTTAGCATACAAGCCTAATTCCGTGTATTTGTTAAATACTTAAATTAAACAAAATACAACTTAAGGTTGGACACATAGAGTTGGTTCTTTTAATGTACTTTTTATACATACAATTCTTTATTACTTAAAACATAATAAATAAATACATACAATACGAACTGATGAATGTGTTCAATAAATAAAACACAGAAATAAATGAGCACAAACGGCGTGCACTCCTTCTGGAGTTTGGAACACTACTGTTTAATAATTTACATGATTTATTCGTAACCGTTCCGATGTCTTACAGTCGATCATTCGATATTACAAATATCGATTCCAATTAGGAATCGGAAGGTTTTTACTAGTTTACAACCCAGCAACGATTGCAGCGGGGTCTTCAACACCCTGCTTGATCTTCCTTAGGAACATGACAGCTTCACGACCGTCAATCAGCCTGTGATCGTAAGTGAGAGCGATGTACATCATTGGCCTGATCACTACTTGGCCATTCAAAGCAATTGGTCGCTCGAAGATGCCATGCATGCCGAGGATAGCTGACTGTGGCGGGTTGATGATTGGAGTACCCAGTAGAGATCCAAAAACACCTCCATTGCTGATTGTAAAAGTGCCTCCGTCCATTTCTTCGATGGTTAGTTTGCCAGTTCTGGCTTTTTCAGCTAGGCCAGCTACTGTCAACTCTATATCAGCATATGTCATATTCTGGACGTTCCTTATGACTGGCACGACAAGACCTTTAGGCGTCGCTACGGCCACAGAGATGTCGACATAATCACGGTAAATAATCTCGTTCTCTTCGATGACGGCGTTGACAACGGGTTGATCCATAAGCGCGCTAGCTGCTGCCTTAACGAATGGTGACATCAAACCTAACTTAACTCCGAATTTCTTAGTGAAAGCGTCCAAATATTTCTTACGGAAAGCCATAATATGCGACATGTCGATTTCGTTGAAGGTTGTCAGCATGGCGTTAGTATTCTGGGCATCCTTCAATCGCTGCGCTATACGCTGTCTCATCCTATTCATCTTTACACGCTGCTCGGTGCGTGTCCCAGCTATCTCTTTGCTGTAGTCCTGTGGGGGGACTTTTACAGTAGCGGTTTCGATAGCTTGGGCGTGACGGATAGCTGCCACTGGAATGGAAGAGATTGGCGCAGCGGCAGGTGGCGGTGCCACCTTGGGTGCCGGCGGGGGTGGGGGTGGCGCAGCGGCCGCTTGGGGTGGTGGTGGAGGCGGAGGAGGAGCAGCAGCAGTCGGTGGAGGGGGTGGTGGCGGTGCAGCAGCTTTAGGAGGCTCCGGCGCAGGAGCAGCGGCCTCCTTCTTTGGCGCCTCGCCAGTGACATCGAGTCTAAATAGTTTCTGACCAGCTTTAACAGTATCTCCATCCTTCACATACAGCTCTTTGATGACACCGTGGCCTGGAGCCATTACAGGAATAGCGGTCTTATCTGTTTCAATCTCAAGAACAACTTCATCAGCAGCCACAGAATCTCCAACCTTTTTGTCCAACTTAACATCACCCTCCGATACCGAGTCAGGGAAGCTAGGAGTCATCACATCCTGTTCTGCCAACAGTGGGCTGGTGAAGTGGATGGAGGCTATCTGCTGCTGGGCAGAAAGCACCTTAGCTTGGTTGAGCCGAGCGGTTTGAGGGAGAGCAAGGATTTTGGGCACCGAAGATTTAAACCGGAGACTTTGCCCCTGCCTCCGGTATATTGTTTGTAAGTGTTTTGAGCAGCGCCGTAACATTTTTGTGTTTTTGCGGATAGAGGGTTACCCTGAAATGAAGACGAAAAATTATATTTTTAGTATTTCAAACATTTGCCTATTGTCTGGGCATGTATATTGACTGCAGCAGAAAACAATGGTTTTTTTATAAACTGATAGAATTAAATGTATAATGAACAATAAAGTTAAATAGTTAGTAGATAATATGTGTCTACATCTATTTGTAGCAGTGTGCCAGAATTTAAAACTCAAGGACATTATCTAATTGAATTTGTGAACGTATCGTATTTAATGTTGCCATTACTTTGAAAACTATTACAGAATTAATGAAATGTTTTCTTATTTAGTCCAATTTTATTTTTGTAAATTTGAATGCATGTTAAAAATCAATGCAAATATAAAATGAAATCATTGATCTTAATCTTACTATGTGGATTATTTTTTACTAAACTTTTATAAAATATAATTCTTTTGATATAAGTGAAAAGTAAATATAATGTTTTCCTACAAAACCAATTACAGTACAAATAAAGAATAGTGAAATAAATTATATGGTGTTTTTTCACAATCGATATGTGACAATGTTCCTGATTATGTTACTTATAGTCTAGCTAAATTAGAAATACCGATAGACTGTCATACAACAAAGTGATTCTGTAAATGTAGTAGCATAGGCAATAAAAATAGTAATAATGCAATGATATCTTCTGTTGTGAACACAAAGCAGTAATAACAAATCCTTATCAATTTTATAAAGTAAACAAAATGATTATGTGTAGAAAAAATATTTAGAATATATCATAAAATGTTTAGTTTCCATCTTATTATATAATTCAAATAATAAATATCTAATTAATTTTACATATTAGAAAAAATCCTCAAAAAAATTAAGGATCTATAAGCCTCCACAATTTCATACTATATAAAAACCTTTTTATAAAGAAATATCCACTGGTGAATGCCTATCTACTTTTAATCTTTTATTAATACTGTAACAATATTGCAAGCAAAAAACATGCATTTGAATTTAGAACCCTATGTTCTTGACATTTGTAGCACTTGTTAAGATTTATGACACAAATTTTAAAATAAACATTAAAATCAAATACAGTGTGCAACTACAGGAATGACAAATTAGCATTAGACCAGAGCATGGGCAAAACATTACAAATAAGAAGCAGTTTTAAAGAGCACACAGCTGGTCATGTCCGCCGCACGCCTACTCGATAGCGATTTCAAGGTTAGTCACAAAATTGCATGTAATCTTATGAATATTGATAAAAACCACACCCCTTACCTTACAAGCGCGGTAAACAAAACCAATCGACGTGCGATACTGATATTTCACGGGCAAAAATTGGTTACATAAGATTGGGTCGCATGACAGGCTGTGTGTTAGTATTTGAGTGGTTTCTTTGCGTGATAAAAGCGTTAATTACAGCATAACTTGAATACAATCGTGCCCGATATTAACTGTTATGATACTTCACTTATGTTTTGACGCTGCCTTTATGTTAAATTCGAATGGTGCGGCCGAAAAGACCTACATTTATTCGTTCGATTTCGCAAAACGCGAAATCCAGTTGGTTGCCACCTGTCAAAGTTTTACCAGGTCTTTTGTGGTTAGTTAACGTACAAGAGAGAGGCTTATCACGGTATCTGTTGTTAGAAAAGGACGTAAAAAATGTTCATGTGAAATATACGCAATGCTCTGCGTTTGAAATATACGATGCGGATAATGTGATAATTGCGTTTTGTTATTGCAGTAGTCAAAGCTATAAAAATAACTTGTATTATGTTGTATAATATTAAAAAACAAAAACTGAGTCACACGCTTTAGAAATAATTTATTTTATCATAGACTGTGACTCATTAAGAATTATTCTTACCGGATATACTCTGTCGACGTTCTGACCACTATCTTGGATGATATTTAAATTTTAACATTAGAAGAAACAAGAAACATTGTTTATAAAAAAATTATAATGGATGTATACAACGTTTAGTAAAGAAAATAAACAACCCCACTTACTAACCAACTAATACGTTTATGTAAAGAATATATTCTATGTCAGCAGTTAGCACTCAACCAGCCCGATCAACCCTCGGGGCTCAGACCAGTGGCGGATTTATCAGCAGGCTGAGTAGGCTGAAGCCTAGGGCGGCAGATTTAGGGCATATATTTTAATATCTCACAAGATTCATAGTCTTATCAGGTTCACACTTGCAGGCGTAATTGTGTTCAGTGGCAAGAGATAGATTGTCTCTCGCTACTTGATACTTTAACTGGACAGCACTGCACTAATTACCATCAGGTGCGGTATGGTCACTTTGCCGTGCCAGGATCATACATAATACGCATGTAGTGATTTATTACATTATAATTATTGTTTACAGTACTCACAGTATCTACAGAGATTATTTGTCCAGTTAAGCCATAAAGAACACTACGCGGCCGGTCGCAGTGTCTACTATCGAAAGTGGAAGTTTAGGGACAGGGTTGTACGTATTTACTCGTAGAATGTCTTAATTTGTACTGTACTGTGTACTGGTTCCACCTCTGCCTACCCCTTCGGGGATTATAGGCGTGAGTGTTTGTGTATACAGTGCCAAATTCAGGAAGTACCTATTAAAATACAAAGAATATTTTCACAAGTTTTATTTTTAGTTTTAAGCCATTTTTAGTTGTTAGCAATTCAGAACTGTAGGTAGGTAGGTATATATTCTTTTTTTTATATAGCATAGTCCGACAAACGAGCCAGTGGGTCACCTGATGTTAAGTGATCTTCACCGCCCATGAACATCCACAATACCGAAAATGTCATGTATGCGCTCTCGGCCAAGGACAGGAATAGGGATTAGGGAAGGGAAGGGGGTATCTGGGCCTTCGGATATCTCACTTACCATACGAAACGCGACGGTAAACTGTCGCTTTACGTTGGTTTTCTGTGAGACAGTGGTAGGTACTACCCCGGTCGAGCCAGCCCATTAAATTCAGACATTAATACTTTTCGATTTTCTTTGTAAATTCGCTATACGCCATTTCCTATTACAGTTACTGACGTGACATTTCGACGATAGTTTGGCTGGTCTTCTAAAGCCCTCTTTTTACTAATGGACTGACAAGGTGTGTATCGATCTAGCGTGGCCCCTCGAGCTAGACCGACAAAACAAGTGGCAATGCTTTGCTAGTTCAATGTACCTCACGAATTTATTAACAATATCCAATGTACCTCAACTATTTTGAAGGAAATTACAATAAATCGCCTCATCCATTCAGCGGGGCCCTCCGTTGTATTACGCTCGGAATACATAAACAAAAGAGTGTGTGTACTTATGTACACGCGTTAGAAGTTATACTTATAAAAGTATAATACCAATACATAGTACTTATTATTATTATTAACTCGTAACCACTCGTAACCACTCGCAACCACTCGTAACCACTCGTAACCCCTCGTAGTAACCACTCGTAACCACTCGCAACCACTCGCAACAACTCGTACCCACTTTTCATAACGGTGTTACTTTTGTGTCACGGTATCTGTATTTGAAATTGATTTAATAATAAAAAAACACCAAAATAATATTTATTCACACTGTTTAATTGTACTGTTCCGAAACACGTGTTCTAAATATAAAAATACTAGAATATACAACGTGAACATAGTTATATATCGATTTTCATGCCACCTAGAACTAACTTTACGATGTTGCTGTCGGTGTGCGCGCACATCGTAAAAATTCACTCTCATCATTTTTCTCCATCGCGCCAAAAGAAGTATAACTTCAATAATACTGATCGTACCTTGAGCCAATGTACCTTTCAATTCATGTAATAACTCCAAGGGATCTTTAACAGAACAGGACAAATTTGTCTGCCCAGCAGGGCCCTTTTTTTTTGTCGCGGGGAAAGCGTTTTATTACTACCGCCCGCTTCGGGGGGAAGCGGAATAAGAATAAAACGGTTATGCTGGACTAGCCGGTCTTACGACCCAGCATCCCCCTCGCCCGGATGATGGCTATCCGGGCAGCCGCTGGGCCGAGTCCCTACCCCTTATGTACACCCCACCCGGCACTACCAGCTAAAACCCCGCGGTGGCCTTCATCGGCGCTTACGGAGCGATCCCGGGGTATTCTAAGGAGTGCTAGAATTGCTGCCGGAACCGCCCCTCCGCGGTGCTGCGTAGCAGCCCATCTCCATGGGAGGGCTTAGGAGCGCCCAGCAGGGCCCTGTTATTTGAATACATACGTGCAAAAAAAGCACACCACTGTAATGTGTGCTTTAGTGGACCATTTATAAAGTCATTTATAGGGACCATTTATAATGAATAAAACCAAAAACTAAAGTCAATATTTATTGAAATAAATCACAATCTGAACGTAACACACATACATACACCGCACACAAATAAAAGTTTGTACACATGGTAATTGATTCTGAAGAGAGTACACAATACACACTGTTAAAAAAACTGATGTATTATTGACTATTAAGATTTGCTTTGCGATTCAAAAACCACAAAGCAGACACAGAGGCTCGCCGCAAGGCATTAGGGTAGACTGGGTACGGTTGTAACAGGGTACGGTAGTAACAATGCGAATATTTTTGAAATAACGTACAGTAGGTGAGGAGTTGCATGGGGTGGGGCGCACTGGCAATGGGTCTCGACGCGGTGACCAGTGTTGCGTCACGTTTCTCGCGGCGACTACGCGTACTGAGAGGTGTGTTGTGATTATTTAACCAAAAGTAAGTAATATTTGCAAATTTATTTATGATTTAGCTAAAATATTATTATAACTATTAATTTTCGAAATTTGTTTATAAAATTAACGTTTATTAAAATTTGTATTAAGTAGATTTATTCTGGTATAGGTTAAACTCCCACGAGTTTATAACAGGTTAATTCCCAAATAAAGAAGTGGGGACGGTTGTAACAATTGTTTTTATTATATTTTTATTTCAGATGCCCAGAAAACGTACAAGAAAGACTACGAGAGGTGAAAGAGATATGCAGTCGTACAAAGACGCTTACGATGAAGTGAAATTAGGGGCTTCTTTAAGACAAGCTGCAGAAAAGTACGAACTATGCTATGTCTCTCTTTTGAGATATAAGCGAAAGAGGGATGCAGCAGCCGAAGCTGATGATCAACAGGCTCAGAATATTACGATGGGATACGGCTCATAATAGAGTTTTTAACAATGACCAAGAGCGGGAATTATCAAAGTACCTTATACGTTGTGCTGACATATATTTCGGTCTCCCCGCAAAAGAGGTGAGGAAATTGGCTTTTGAACTCACAAAAAAATACAATTTAAATGCCCCTCCTACTTGGCTGGAAAATTTAATGGCTGGAGAGGAGTGGTTTCGGTCATTTATGCAGAGAAATCCTGAACTGTCTGTGCGCGCTGCTCAAGCTACGAGTCTATCTCGAGCTGATTGATTTATTTTAGTTTGGTGAGCTACTAATTATCTTAAAAAGCCTATTCAAAAGTTCCTTACGTATTATTAATTTGTTTTAAGTACATTTAGCTATTTTGATGAATAAAGACTGCTTAATATATGTAATTTATGTTTTTTTTTTAGTGTCACAACTGCCCCCCGTTACTGTTACAACCGCCCCTGGTATGGGGTCGGTAGTAACAATCGCCGTTACTCATTAAAACGACATATTCCTGCTTTACTATTATACCAGAGCTACTGGTTTAATTTTAACCAAATAAGTAAAAATAGACAACATTATGAGCATGCAACTCATTGCCTGGAACTTGAGATCTTAGACCTGCAATCCACTATTACCTCTATAGCTAAAAAGTATGAGGACAGTAAATTGCAGATTAAGGAGCATATTTTAGCCACCTCCGAGCTCCTCAAACTGAGCAATGAAAATATGGAGCGGTTTGAATCACTCACTAACAACTATGAGTGTAAGTGTTATCAAACTGTAACACCTGTCAAACTGCAGTGTAGGTCTGAACAGCAGTGCACTGTTAATTTAACAAGTTCAGTTGTTAGTAATGTCATAGTACAGGAGTCTAGTTATAATGCATCGAAAAGAAACACTCACAAACATTACATTATTACAGACAAACTAGGATTAGGCCTAGGTACCTTGTTGAATCAGTATACACAGCAATCTCTTTTAAATATATGTTCACCCGGAGCTAGTATTGATTATATTAATCAAAAAGTTAATTTAATTTGCCAAAATAATAAATCGGACATAACTATGTTGATATTACTCGGAGACAGCCTGTCTATAAATAAAAATGACATCTTAAATATGGTTAATACAATGACCAAATTTAATTCTATAACAAAAAATAAATTTATTCTATGTGCCTTTCCATACTCGAATATTTTGACTAAAGAACAAAACAGGCACATATATGACATGAACATGTTAATGTACAACATTTCTTGTTATAATCAGGCTATTTCCTATTTTGACACAAATGTTTTTATTAAGAAATTTAAATTAACAAAAGATACTATGTATCTGCCTTATGTATATAATAAAGATCTTGCTAAAACATTAGCATTTTATTTATTAAGTATTGACACAGATAACAGTAGTTTATCTAAGTATTCTTCAAACATTAGCTTGACTAATGATGATTGTTTACATAGTGACATAGGTACTTGTAGTACTGTTTCTAATTCAAATGTTAGTATACCTACTAACAATATTTTTTACACACCTAATAGTTTAAACTAAAGGGTGCGACAAGGGGCAGGCTGAATTGTTTGAATGTAGTTCATCAAAATATACAAGGTCTGCCCGGCAAAGATTTAGAAATAAGTTTATTTTTGGAAAAATATAATGTTCATGTTTTCTGTGTAACTGAACATTGGCTTAAAAATTATGAACTGACATATCTTAATAATGAAAAATTTGTAGTACAAAGTGCGTTTGTAAGAGATACTGCTATCCGTGGTGGTTCTTTGATTATTGTCTCTACCACTCTGAAATCAAGACCTAGACAAGACATAGTAAATCTCTCTATCGAGCGCACTGTTGAGTTGTCTTGTGTCGAGCTTGAGCGATATATTGTAATTTGCGTTTACCGGCCCCCACTTAGTGATTTGAATTTATTTGAATCAGTTATAGAAGATGTACTTACTAAAATTTGTGTTACTAAAAAGAATATAATTGTTTGTGGTGATTTTAACATTAATATCCTAGAGGGAAACTCAGCTAGTAGTAGATTGCTGAATTTATTTAAATCATTTGACTTAAAGCATATATTTAACGAACCAACTAGAATAACATCACATTCATCAACTTGCCTTGATAATATATTCTCCAACTGTGATTCAACTAGCCACATGATTCTCAGTAATTTAACTTCTGACCATTGTGGGCAATTTGCAGCTTTTAAAAATAGTGAAGAAATACAGTATGCGAAAATAACTTGCAGGCCTATTACAGACATGGGAATCAACATTTTTAGGAACAGTATTGTTAGCAGACTAAATCCCTCATTGTTAAAAGCCAAAGATCCTAATAAAAATTATAAGAGTGTATTTAATTTAATTAAAAATGAATTTCATAATACATTTAAAAAGAAAAAATTAAATGTTATAGGTACTTCCAAGTTTAATGAATGGGCGACTCCAGGAATTTATAAAAGTCGAGCTACTCTGTATGAGTTGTATGGAATGAAAAAATATAAATTTGATAGCGAATTCCTACAATACGTTAGAGACTACTCTAAGATATTTAAAAAAGCATGTAATCAAGCAAAAGCAAATTTTATAAGCAGGAAAATTAAAAACTCGTGTAACAAAATTAAGTCGACATGGGATATTATAAATAAAGAAACTGGAAATTTACGAACACGCGATAACCAGTTTGAGTTAAATATAAATAATAAAATTGTATGTGAACAAGTGGAAGTTGCTCAGGCATTTAATGATTTTTTCGCGAACATACCTGTAGCTACTACTTGCTCCTTAAATTCTTCACCTAGTCGTGCTGTATCTTTGCTGCGTGAGAGCGTGTCGCAGTGTAAATTATTATTTAAATTCGAGCGCATAGCTCCCGCTGAAGTAATCAGTATTGTAAAAACATTAAATCCAAAAAATACGGGTGATTTGTGGGACATTTCTGTAAATTTTCTAAAAAAGATAATAGATCTAGTAGCTCCCTACCTTACGGTAATTTTTAATAAGTGTATAGATACTGGTATCTTTCCAGATCTGATGAAATATAGTAAAATTATACCTTTATATAAATCAGGTTCGAAAAAAGACCCCGGTAATTTCCGGCCCATCTCAATACTACCGACCTTTAGTAAGATTTTTGAGAAACTTATACTGAAGCAGTTGATTAACCATTTCAAGGCTAACAACCTCTTGCACGCTAATCAGTTTGGTTTCTCAAAGGGTCGTTCGACTGCAGACGCGGGAGTTGCACTCATTCAACACATATTTGATGCGTGGGAGAGGTCGCAGAACGCCATTGGAGTTTTTTGTGATCTTTCGAAGGCATTTGATTGTGTGCACCATGACACGCTCTTACGGAAACTTCGTCATTACGGCATACACAACATTGCTCTTGACGTTGTTTCTTCGTACCTGCACCAAAGAGTTCAGTGCGTAGATCTGAATGGAGTGAAGTCCGAGGATCTTCCTGTACGACTGGGAGTGCCACAAGGTTCTATACTGGGTCCGTTCTTGTTTCTAGTGTATATTAATGATTTACCTTTTTATTTAAAAAACATGTGCAATACAGTGCTATTCGCTGATGACACTTCACTCGTTTTCAGAGTGGATAGGAATAGAGATAATTTTGACGAAATTAATAGTACACTTTCACAAGTAACTCAGTGGTTTACGGCAAACAATCTTGTACTTAATGCCAAGAAAACTAAATGTGTAAAATTTGTAATGCCAAATGTCACAAATCTAGGACCTAATATAGTTATGAACAATGAGGTTTTAGAAACTGTTGATTCTACCGTGTTCCTAGGCATCACATTGGATAAGAAACTCCAGTGGGGCACGCATATTTCGTGCTTAGCTGGGAAACTTAGCTCTGCAGTGTATGCCATTAGGAAAGTTAGACAATTGACTGATGTAGAAACTGCTCGTCTTGTTTACTTTAGTTACTTTCACAGTCTTATGTCTTATGGTATTTTGTTGTGGGGTAAGGCTGCTGATATTGAGAGCATTTTTATATTACAAAAACGAGCAGTTCGTTCAATTTATCAGTTCAGTACAAGAGTCTCCTTAAGAGATATCTTTAAAGATATAGGTATTTTAACTGTTGCGTCCCAATATATTTATGCAAATGTTATATACATAAAGAAAAATATCAGTTTTTTTAAAAAGAAAAGTGATATACATACTCTAAATACTAGATACAAGCATAAACTGTGTATGCCGTATTTTCGCTTGCAAAAAGTACATGCTTCTTTTGTGGGGCTTAGTATTCGTTTCTATAATAATATTCCTGAGCCCGTGCAAATATTGCCCATCGACCAATTCAAAGTCGAACTAAAAAACTTTTTAGTGAAAAGGGCTTATTACAATATAACGGAATATTTAAATGATAAACAACCATGGCCGCTCAGCTAAACACAGCAACACACTGATAGGTACTTATTTTATATAATGTATTTCGGTTTGATGTATATTGTTTTCACAGGACGCCGGAGTCGTAATAGTCTTGGCTTCTTGTTTTTTTAAAGCTATTTTCTTGTGAATTTGTATCTCTATCATTCTTTGACGCGATTAAGGTATGTCATGCTCGCTTAAGGGTCTGTGCTTGCGGCGGCGTTATGTGCCGGGTCGGTCACTTCCCTGTGTCATGGTTGAGGAGGCCGATGGCTGGCACATGCGTCATACTCGTGAACGGGTGCTGCTTGTGTGGACTGGTCTACCTGGATTGCTCATTGATTGTTAGTTAGAGAAAATAAATAACAGGTTGTATAGCCTCATTTGCGACTCTGCCTTGTATTAACATGTACCGTACCGTTTTTTTTGTTTCATGTGAATGTGACTTGTTTAAGGATGTATGTTTTTTATAATGTAAATTATTTGTGTCCGTATGAACTGAGGAGCCACTCCTGATTTTTAAAGGAGTCTCATACCATTATTTAGTAGCAAATCAGGTGATTTTGTAGGCGAAATTCTGGAATTTGTAGTAAAATATATCAAAAGTTATAGCAATGTAAAAGTGGCTCCTCAAACTAAATGTTTAGACTGAGGAGCCACCTTGTATCTCGAAAAGTAGTAGACGTACATTTATGAAATTTTTGTATGATTTAGTAGTCATTGTGTATAGTATCTACTAAAAATATGGGTCCACTACAATTACTATAGGCATTGGTATGGCTCCGCAATTGCTAAATATATAAAAACACGAGTTTCTGTGAAAGTGATCGGTCAATCGGCATATTTGACTTAATGATAATTTAGTAGTAAGTGTGTTCTAATTTGTAGCATAGGAATTAAATATAAACACTGAGCGAATTTGGAAAATCAACGTATTTTATTTGGCTCCTCAATCCAGACGTTTTGCAAATAAATAATTGACTGTACGTACCTCAGATCGAAACGGATTCGTAAGCTAGATACACCAATATTTAGTAGAAATTTCTACTAAATAAGTACATACATTTCAGCGCTCTACATATTCGGAAACGGAGACAGTAAATACTTTCGTAGTTTTTTGTAAAATTCACCATTAAGGGTGACCATGTTACCTATGAGTTAAACCAGGATAACTAGTAGTTGAATATTATTTTTGAAAAGAATAAGACCGACAACATGAAAATAGTATATAATGTGTATTTTTATGTTTTAATTAAGTAGTTAATTTCGGCATAATTTAAAGAATGAATGAGTATTGGTTGGTCGGTGCTGGTATTGGTTGAAAACGGTGATTTGTTGCAGGAGATCTAGCACACCTGAGTTTTGTTGACTTTAAACCAAACGCAATTTCTGATACCCCATGTTAAAATGAAATCCAAGGTCATGTTGAGCTCAATGACAAGATCCTCGCATCTACTCTCAGTATCCATCCGGCAACCAGCGGGGCTATCGGCTAATTTTGACAGTTCGAGTGATCATCGATATTTCGTTGTCAACCGAACTTTGATGTCAACTGATATTTTGTATAATTTGGTATTACGTATGACATTATAATAATAGACACCATGGGTGCTTATCAGTTTCTTTCAGCGAACCACTTGACATCTCTAGTTTTTTGTCGACATTATGCGACTAAATTAAACATATCCATTTGACCACTAACTAAATGGGATAAAAGGTCGTCCATATTTAGCGGGCTTAACAACGCGTTTCAAAAATTTTAGAATAAGTTTGTGGCGCGAGATTCGTATTCATTTAAGTTTCAACTGCGTTGTGAGAAGTGTTTGAGTGCCTGTCTTTGAGTTTAATTTGTGAAAACAACTAATAATTGAAGTAAGTATAATAGCACAACATAGTTTATTCTATGAAGCGCAGACTTCATTTATATCGAGTAGAAATGTTTCGTGAATTTAAACAATATTTTTGTAAAATGATTATACAGTATTTTCAATATGCTATTATTATACAATGAGTAAGGACTATAATAGGTATATATAATTTCTAGTCTAAATCTTACATTTTCCTAATAATACAACTCAGTTTTGCGGAGCTAATAAATAAATTAGTAGTGGTATCTCTAATTACACACAACTGGTGGCGAGCATCAAAATAAATTAAGTTTTAATATTTAACATGATTTAATACTTTTCAGATGCCTGCCTGCACGTAGAAAAATTTCCCAAAGGCAAACAGAGTTACTGTTGGAATTTGTAGAAAGTCACCGAGAAATTGCGTTGGGTCGCTTCCCAAGTGGGCCTTTGTCTAGTCAGCTTACTAGACAAACTTGGGAATCGCTGGCTCATAAATTAAATGCAATAGCGGATGGTGTCTCTAAAACCTCAAACCAATGGCGCAGAGTAAGTATTTGTAAATATTATAAAATGATTGAATCAATTAATAATATTGTTTGTAGCAATGAGTACCTAGTGGTAAAAAATGGGTGTGTGCTTAACCATTTTTTGTCCCTCTGCATGAAGTAAACCACTTAAGTTGAGGCAATCACTAATGCACAAGTGTATATAAAAAAACCTTTTAAGTTTAAACATTTCACCAAGCCACTTATTTTTACTGTGTTTACTATTTCATGTGTTTGTTTTTAATACAAACTTAAAATGTTCTTGTCTATATAGTACTGGATAGAGTGGAAGGCAAAAATCAAATCCAAAGCAGCAGACTCCAGAAGGAGTGCCTCAGCAACTGGTGGAGGGCCCAGTAAGCTCATTCCCCTGACCATATACGAAGAACGGGTACTGGCTTTAATAGGGTCAGTGGCGGTGGAGGGATTGCCGGGTGCGCATACCTATAGATGTTAGTTTATTATTAAATAAAGTTCTTAGAGGCTGAATTCCTATTTCATAAACTTTAAATGCATGCAAATTAATATAAATAACCTGTTTATGATGACCTATATTAAAAATATTTTATTATATTTCATTATAAATAATTTATTTAAATAATATATTTTCAGTTACCATCAACTAGTGACGATCCTAGTGCATCTTCCATGGCCCTTAATACAGATTTACCTACCACACATATTCCTGAGACAAAGCCTCTTGAGCCTATAATGGTTGAAGAATGGCTAGAAGAAGACATTCCAGTAAATCCACCTTCCTTTCTGTCCATCCCTGTTACTAAAGAGTTGTCACAGTCTGAGGTTGAGCCAGAAGAGCAGGCTCAAGTTGGAGTCACCACAAGAGGGAATAGTAAGTTTTTGGTTTTACTCGGATCTTGGGTGTAATTTAATATAACAATGAATAGTAATAATAGTCATAGTCAGACTATGAGAGATTTTCTAAATCTCTGATGAACTATTAGGATCAATCTACTTATAGTAGAATCTCATTGTCTTTTATTTATTTTTCATGCTAACAAAATATTAATTTAATATTTCAGGACACCAGTCTACTCCCCATTCAGGCAGAGGAGCCCACACTTCAAATTCTTCTCGAAGATCAATTAGGCAAAGTAAGTAAATTTATTATGGAAAGTCCATTGACATAATCTATTAAATATTAACATCTGTAAGATTATTGACTACAAATGGTGTACCTAGTGGTTAGCTGGTCAGTTCACCACTATTATACCAAGGATTGTAGGTTCGATTCGCATCATATATTTACTTAGATCTAGAGATATTTTTCGAGTGCTCTTTGTGTCCCATAATTGTATGTGTTTAAAATACTACGCTACACAAGGCTTCTTAGTTATTGCGGGAGTGTCCTTAACATATAATATGAAGATATTCGTGTATGAAAATTTAACACAAGTTTATGAATTTCAGTATGTCGAGACGAGAGAGTACCCCACTGGGCTTATGAGCTCGAATTGAGGCGCCTTCGTATTGAGAAACAGCACACTGCCGCCTTGCAAAGTATTGCTGAGTCGCTAAGAACAGTTGTGGGGATACTTGATAACGGCCGGCCTGCAGGGCCTCGAGGCGACAGATAGACCATACTTCTCAATCCTTAATATTAAATTGTAATAAGTATGCTAGTATTGTTGTGTGCATATGGATTGTATGAGCACCTTCTAAAATCGGTTTTAAATAGTTGTTTAGTAAAAGTTCTGAAACAATTGTAATGGTTTTACAATTATTTCAGGTTTGTTTCTTGCAATTTTCAAAAAGATTAATCATTAATTTGGGCAATCTCAGTTCTTATAAGAAGCCATAGATTTACAAATGTATCAAGTTCACTTATCAAACTTGGGTTCTAGTTTTTATTAAAACCACAGGAAAGGCACAGTATTTAATTTCAGAATCTAATATAGAATTAAGTTTGATTATATGTCTAGATTTAGTAATTGTTAAATTTTATAACATACAAAACAAACTCCTATCATTGTTGTGGTTCGTTTTTGAATAATTAATTTTTATAAGTGCTCACTCAATCCACACGTTTTTGGAAAGTACGCATGTTTCATATCTTTAAGTTTTTAAGCAAAAAATGTAAGTAGTTCAAGTGTTTTTTTTTAGAATGTCCATCATTTCATATTTTAGATTTATGTGTACTTTAAGAGATGTACCTTTTTTATTTGTATGGGAACCTAGAGTGCAGGGTCGCCACACGTGTCATAATACATTATATTCTACTGTATTCATTTTTTTTTTGTAGGAATTTAAATAAATATTAATATAAAATTAATACATTTTTTGTCAATGCCATCTAGCAACAATTTACTAATAAAGTCCAACTTTGAATGTACTTATGTACTGTTTAATGTGTTTGTGCACAAATACTAATGTGCCTCTTATGTCTAAATAAAAGTATATCAAAAAAAAAAAAATATATCTCTTAATGTTCCATTAAATATACTGTCAGGTTACTCAGTTTTAAAGGAAACAACAAAATTATCAGTTATTACTTCATCGTTTAATTAAGTTAAATCCAGTTCGGAATGCAGACCAAATCCAATCCTACGGGGAAGAACTGGCAAGAAACCCCATGGTCTCACTTTAAAATTATTTTTCACTAAATTAATCTATGGACAATAACACATTTCAGTGTGAGTTGTCATAAGATAATTAATTATCTTAGTTATAAGCAATCAATGTATTTTGTTTTATTAACCATTATATGTATACAAGATTCAATAATAATGTTGCCTTGTAATTAATGCGATTTACAGTATTAACAAATACAATTCAATAAAAAAAACGAGTTTATTGAATCCATAAAATGCTATATATTATATA
This sequence comes from Laothoe populi, assembly GCA_905220505.1. NCBI lineage: Eukaryota > Metazoa > Arthropoda > Insecta > Lepidoptera > Sphingidae > Laothoe > Laothoe populi. Next base: position 3,419,185 of record HG992146.1, on the reverse strand, counting down.
GATTCAGTCAATCTTTTTTACTTTACCACCAGTTCGGAATTCAGTTTCGCTAGAGAAGAATAGGCAAGGAAACTCTAGTGTTGCTCTTTTCGAACACTGGCAACAATATTTGGTCATACAATTAATATACCATTCAAGTTTTATTACATTAGATTAGAGTAGCTCAATGTATGTTAATTAAGTTGCCTTATTGTTATATTCTGAAATAAAATTTATTACAAGACTTATTGCCACACAATGACCATTGGGAGAGATGAAATCTTGATTTCTTGAATCAGTTGGTGCTTATTGAACAGTCCAGGCAGACCAGTCCACACAAGCAGCACCCATTCACGAGTAATGATGCATGTGTCAGACATCTGCCTCTTCAACCATGTTACAGGGAAGAGAACGACCCAGCACATGGTGTTGCAGCAAGCACCAACACTTTAAGGAGCATGACATACCCATACTCATATTAATAAACATAATGTACTACAAGTACTACTATCAACCTTATTTAAAATATTCTAGTTGTATTGAATGAGCAATCTTTTTTAACATCTTGCTTGCCATAGTCTGGACACAAGTCTATTTCGAGTGGTATCAGAAGTATTGATTTGCTCTGTGGGTGTAGTATGTTGAACAACATCACTGTTGTTATCAGAAATCTCTGGCATTGGCACATTCTGCACATTGGCTATGTTATGTAAAACAACACATGCATTCACTATCTTGCCAGTAGTAACTGGATCATAGTGAAGTACTCTGTGTGCCAATAAACAACGCCAACGTGCTTTCAGGATTCCTATGCAACGTTCCACAGTATTTCTGACATGACAATGACGTTCTGTATAGTAAGCTTCTGGGGTACCCGGAGCTGTACCTAAGATAGGTGTCATCATCCAAGGGCGTTGAGCATATCCAGAGTCACCTAAAAATAATATGATTACATATTATTTATCATTACATTTTAATTTACTGAAACTAATATGAAAATAAATATTCTTCTTTGATAAAACTTACATAATTTTGCAGGCATTACAACAGATTTTTTTTAAATAGATTTACATTTTAAAAATCCATTATGACATTACATAAAGGACAACTTCTAACAAGTACAGTATAATACAGATATATATACCTAGTAGCCAACTGTGTTCTCCATTTCTTTCCAGTACTTCTAAAAAAGCTTTTATTGGACACTGATTCCAGACATATGAATCATGTGATGCGCCTCCAAATGATGCATCAACATGCAAAATATTTAAGTTGGCATCACAAATCTGAAATTATAAATATTATTTAAAGCATATTAAATAGATAGGTAGATAATACATATATATTTAATATAGTGCAATACTTACTAATAAAACATTTAAAGAATGGTAATTTTTTCTATTATAATATATTTCTTCATGTTCAACTGGTCGAACTAATGCTACATGAGTGCCATCAATGCATCCAATTACACCCGGAAAACCAAATTTGTCCATAAAACTGTAAAAAATAATTTTAACTTTATGTACCATAAATAAAATATTTTGGAATTTGTACATTTAATATTTTAATGCTTTACTTACTCTGTCATAATAGTTTCTCGTTCTCTTTGGGATGTAGGGAATTTTATGTATTTAAGAAGCACTTCATGGACATTAAGTGCTTCAGTTACCTCATGAAGGCACTTACTGAAACTAGGCTGGGACATATTTAATAAAAAAGAAGCGCCCACATTACGCTGATACGATCCATTAGCGTAAAAATTTAAAGCAGCCAAAATCTGAAATAGATAGTAAATTTGTACTGTACATTTTAGTACTAATTCAAAAAAGTAATAATAAGTACCACATTTTATACAGTAGGCCACATTATCTTTTATATTTTTATAAATACTTATTACTAAATAAGTATAAATAAAATGTACACTTACTTTTAATTCCTTGGAAATAGCTGTTCTTCTTCGAATTACTGGAAGGTGGGGAGAGAGTTCGTCTAAGACCTGTCGAAATCCAGCCTTATTTAGGCGAAAGTGTGCAATAAATTCTCTCTCTGGCAACTGCAATGGATCATTTGCATCGCGCAGACGACGTCTTTCTATGCGAAATGCCTTTTTCCTTCTTTGTTCTTCAGCAAAATCCAATAAAAACGAACGAGACATAATTTAATAGAGAAAAGTACGGACAGTCACGCAGTTATATATACTATCGATCCTATTTCTTTGAAATATCACAACTATTATACTTAATTTAGAAAAATAAACGCTCTCACACAACCGTACGAAAGTGTACAAATCGTAAGTTAAGTGGTTTAAACACGTAATAAATAAAAAATCTCAAATCTCTAAGTGTTTCTATGTAGACTACTTCAATATTCTAAACAGCCGGTTAATAGTGTTAATCACTTTACATCTATAAAACACTGCTTTTAGTTAGTGTCTTTCATAATTATTTTGACATATAAAATGACTATCAAATTGATGTCCACTTTGCTTAGCCGATACAAATTTATATTTTACGATAAAAACTTATACTACCAAACACCCATCGATATCCACCATGACGTCACCGGTGCCTATCAAAATTCATAAGCACCGAACCGTCATCGTAGTTGTTAACCGAAGTTAGCCAATACGAAATCAGTAATTTGACAGTTATTTGTTGAACACTTTGGACAGTGATTATCACTTTCAGTTGTCAACTGAGATACGCAATAGCCCCGCAGGAGACTTGCAGCAATAACGCTCATGAACCGCAAATGCACAGAGCCTTGTGGTACTCCAGCATTTACTGACATGAGCTACGAAGAGTGTCCATCAACGAGGACACGTATACTTCGCTCATGGAGAAACCTGGAAATCCACTTGCGCATGTTGTCGGGCAGACCGTATTCGCTTAGCTTGGAGAGAATGCCACGATGCCAGACCCTATCAAACGCCTTGGGTATGTGGAGACTCACAGCCAGAGCCTCGCCATGCCTGTCAATCGCCTCGCCTCAGTGATGTAATACAAACGCTTCACATGGATTTTAAAACTGCTTTTATTTTGTGTACTAAAAGAAGAAATTTATATAAGAGTTCCCGAAGGTGTTGTTCATAAAAATAATTATGTCTGTAAATTAAATAAAGCCTTATAAAACAGCTAGATATTGGTTCGAGGTATTTGAGCAGTCTCTTATAGAAAGAAAAGGGGTTTCAAAACTTATTAGTGGATCAGTGTATATGTGTAGATAATATTGATATTGGTAAAAATATTTATGTGCTGCTATATGTAGATGATTTGGTTTTAGTATGTTTTATTTTATTATATTCATAAAATGAATTCATTTAAAAGTTATCTTATGAGTACAATGCATGATTTAAATGAAATAAATTTATTTATTAGTATTAAAATAACTAGATATTATGATAAAATCACATTAGACCAAAGTGTTTACATTAACACAATATTGGATAAGTTTAGTATGTCCAATTGCAACCCTGTAAGTACTCCCTTAGAAAATAAACTTGATTATGAAGCTTCAAATATAAATAGTGAGTATAATGCTTCTTGTCACAATCTTATTGGGTGTTTAATGTACGTAATGTTATGTACTCGACCAGATTTGAGTACATGTATTAATATATTGACCAGATACACCAGGACATCGTTTATTGTGGGCTAACACACATATGCGATGGACCAACAATCAGTGGGCTCATGTTCTGTTTTCAAATGAGTCTCGATTCGGATTTCATCTCGATTCCAGGAGAGTGCGTGTTTGGTGAGTTCCTAGTCGCCAGAGTTGACTCCAGAATCCTCAGGTAGTTCATCCTTATCAAGGCGGTACAATAATGGTTTGGGCCGGAATTCGCCTAGGTGGAAGAACAGATCTCGTTTGGATACGAGGCAATTTAAATGCGGAGAAATACCGTGACGAGATTGTGCACTCTATGGTCATCCCTCATCGACAGCAACTCGGCCAAACTTTCATGTTCATGCATAATAATGCACGTGCACACACCGCAAGGCTGGTGATGAGTGTGTTTTTTTTTGGTTCCAGCACTATGTTAGATGTAATAAATTTTTATTTTGTCACTAACAAGTCCTTTATTAAATTACAAAATTAAAATAAATATTAAATTACGCTTCTATTGATGTATAACATCTAAGACAAAAAAATATTGAATTTAAAATAAACACTATTTTCCCTTGTTCCCTAGACTTTGTTGAGCAGTGTAGATGCAAAAAATAATCTAGTGGTAATTGTACTGGTCACATTCTTGATGATTTATGTCAATAGAATATAGAAGAGTGTATTATTTAAAAATGTCTATATTCCTTTACTTATTATACATATTTTGTCGTGCTAGACTACAGACGTAGCCTTTCCTTGTTACATTCCCATACTTGAAATACAAGTGATAGTAATTCACATCTCTTATTTTATTTCTCTCCTATAACCTGATTTCCTATAAAACATTTAATAACAACAGGAGTAAAAATAAATCGAAAGTTCATGTCACGGCTGGTCGATGAATCATTCATAATCGGCCATACTACAGCATTATGCTCTACGTTCGCAACATTCAAAAAAGAAAAGGTCGATCGCAGCTGTCACTTTAGTCTGCCTAATTAAAAATCAGAGTATAGTTGAATTTATCAACCTCTTTCATTCAACGTCGTTGAATCAACGACAGACGCTAAAAAAATGGGACGTATAGATCTGTGAACGTTTCTGCAAACCAGTTAAAAACGTCAACTGGTCTTTCAACTAGTTGACCGTTTATAGGAAACGGTCTCATTTCGTTAACGCAAAAAAAATATACTTAATAAATTCAATACTACAAATCCAACAAACAATACTACAGTACTTCATTTATTATTTTAAACTAATATTCAACTACTAGTTATCCTGGTTTAACTCATAGATAACATGGTCACCCTTAATGGTGAATTTTACAAAAAATTACGAAAGTATTTACTGTCTCCGTTTCCGAATATGTAGAGCGCTGAAATGTATGTACTTATTTAGTAGAAATTTCTACTAAATATTGGTGTATCTAGCTTACGAATCCGTTTCGATCTGAGGTACGTACAGTCAATTATTTATTTGCAAAACGTCTGGATTGAGGAGCCAAATAAAATACGTTGATTTTCCAAATTCGCTCAGTGTTTATATTTAATTCCTATGCTACAAATTAGAACACACTTACTACTAAATTATCATTAAGTCAAATATGCCGATTGACCGATCACTTTCACAGAAACTCGTGTTTTTATATATTTAGCAATTGCGGAGCCATACCAATGCCTATAGTAATTGTAGTGGACCCATATTTTTAGTAGATACTATACACAATGACTACTAAATCCTACAAAAATTTCATAAATGTACGTCTACTACTTTTCGAGTTATACGGTGGCTCCTCAGTCTAAACATTTAGTTTGAGGAGCCACTTTTACATTGCTATAACTTTTGATATATTTTACTACAAATTCCAGAATTTCGCCTACAAAATCACCTGATTTGCTACTAAATAATGGTATGAGACTCCTTTAAAAATCAGGAGTGGCTCCTCAGTTCATACGGACACAATTATTTTCTAATGTAAATTGTAATGACAAGTTACAAAAGACCTACGGCTGAGTTTCTTGGTGCTTCTTCTCAGACCAGTGGGCATTTCCGAAGCACCAGTAGACAGTAGACATTGACATTATTATGACATGTAAAAAGTGCCCATAGTGGCCTAATTTACAAAATAAATGATTTGATTTGATTTGGTTTCGATATTATTTTAGAGATAAATAACTATGGTTTCATCCCAGAACTTTTAATCGTTACTCGTAACTGTAATTGTTGTGCTGTGGGCAATAAACACAAAAATGTTACAACCGTACCCAGTCTACCCTATTTACTATTCGTATTTTTTTATCCTGACGCGGCAAAGTGACCACACTGCACCTGATGGTAAGCGCAGTGCCGTCCAATCAGAGTATCGAGTAGCGAGAGACAATCTATCACCCGCTACTTAACACAATGATGCTGGCCGGCTATGTAGCTTCTTCACACTACGTCATGGGGCAAGGAGGTGAAGCGGTCGAGGGTCTAGTGTCAGAGTACACAGAAGGCTGCAACACGACCAAACATCGTACCTCAACTCTAGACCCCCGACAAAAGCCGGGTGTACACTGGCTGATCCCGGAACACGACATAGTTTCGTGTGACACTATGCCGGTTTGTATACCCTGGGTACGGTGGTCGCTGTCCGGGCGGATATGAATATCCTACCACCAGCGAATTTTAATTATTATGGTTTAACCAGAATAAAATAACTAAAAGGCTTATAGCAGCTTTAGTATAATGTGTTTTCCTTGCCGTGACAGTATAAAAAATTCAAAGAGCCCAGTGTCTGCGACCAATGAATAACAAGTAAATGTAATGGTTAAAGTTTTAACAATTTAAAACATTTATTTTACAAAAACAATTCAATATTCATTTTTAACCTGATGAATGCCGTCTGAACGGTAAACTGATTTAATTCGAAAAAAGTACACATACACAGTTTTGAATATCTAAAATGATCAACTTGTTCGAAATACTAGTCAGCCCGAAGGCTCTTTGCGCCTGCACTATTGTTTTCATTTAGCAAACATTATGTAGGTAGGAAAATTGCAAATAAATATATCTCTCATGAATTTCCAATATTCGGATGGAAAAGACATAAAAAACATAAGTCTAAAAAGTATATATGGTACGGTTGGCGGGCTACTTAATTTAAACGTCATTTTTTTTTTGTTATTTTTTTATGGCTAAAAGCCCTGTGTTGCTGTGCTACGCCAACGCCTTTTTTTGAGCCTAGCTTTTATTTTTTTGCAATTTTTGGCGCTAAAATCAACTGGTAAAACAGGGATCATTTTTTTCAGGCCACATTCATTTTAGAAGACAATACTCATAAATGTATGAAAATAGGTCATAAAGATGCAGTACAGTACACAAGTTATATATTAATACTACCAAAATTCACGCAATAGTTATTTAGTGATTATTTTTCCGAAAAAAAAATAAGCCTTTCTCGTGTAACTTTTCAAAAATGTCCTTTTCAAACCTAGCCCGCCAACCGTCGATATAGTGGTGACATTTCGAACACAAGAATACCATGCTGTCTCGCAGACATTCTCACATACACAGGTAATGTGAAAAATATACTTGAGTATTTAGCACCATGTTAATTGTTGCACTGTGAAATTAAGAACAATGCAAGTACGGCCCTAACTCTCTAGTGATGTGCCTCATATCGAATAAATAAACGTCGATAAATTTATAAAATTAATAATTAAAGCTACAAACATTGTGAATATTAAATAATATAATAACATTAATACTGCTGCGAGTAAATGAATGTTGTACTCGATGTTTTTAGTATTAAATCTACTTCGTATGGTGATGTTTTGTAGGTACAATTGAAAAAGTTTATATAAACGCTGAAAAAACATTCTAACATAGTATACGACATTTTACAAATTTAGTTTATGGTCCGACGATACAAAACAATTAAGATAAGGAGGTACTCAAATATTTAATCGATTCAATTCTTCAACAGTGTTCTGCAGTATGTAACTGTCCTTAAAAATAATTTTAAATAACTATCAAAGAGAATTTGTGCAAATAAATAAATAAGTTAACACATATTATACATTTTTGGCAATAATAATACTTCTTTTTAAAACAAACATAAAAATTGTTGTATATTTAATATTACTGATGTAAAAGAATCAATCCACTCCAGATCAAATGACACCATAAATTCGAGAATTGTGATAATATATTACAAGATAAAATATGATATTAAAATGTCGTGGTAATCTTTTAAATCAAACTTAACTTCAGTCACGCGCACTTGGAACCAATTTAGTATGAATCAGGGATGTTATGGAGCTCCGTAACCGTAACCGAAACTATTGGATATCCGAAATAAAATTCTATCCGTAACCGAATATGATATAAAAGTTTCAAATAATTTCGGATTTTCTAATTGAGACACGTTAGGACTGGTTTTTGTTTTTGCCTGGCTGAACCGACACACGAGCCGCGCGCGTATATCAATGCATTTATTATATTTATTTCTATTGCTTAGACATAGCCTTTCAGTCATATACTCTTGTGAGATTACATTTTCTTACATAAAATAGTACCAAATGATAAACTGGAAATAAAGCAATTTGTTTTTTTACTTTTACATATTCTTCAAAACCTAATATCCATAACCGAAACTATCCGAAACTAACGGATAACCCGAAATAATTTAATATCCGTAACCATATCCAAAACCGATATAATATTATTCCCATATCCGTATCCACATCCAGATCCGAAATTTCAAATCCATAACATCTCTAGTATGAATACCTAAACTATTCCAAGTACTGTAGGAGCTATCATAGTGAGTGAGAGTTATTCGGTGGGGGTAATATGTACTCTACAAGAGTTGCATGTTTACACACAGTTAAAAATTCATATAAAATTTTTATAGATGTAGAAAGTACCCTCATCTGAATTTCTACCGTAATTGCTTGTTAGCAGTAGTCGATTTTAGGAATTTGATCTCGAATGGATTAAAAAATGTCAAAGCTACTGGTAAGTGTAGATGATGTCCAAGATTTTCCTTAAAAAAACTACAAGCAAGAATTTAAAGGCGCCTACTTGTTTCGTAAATAACAAATGGTTACATTAATTTTGAAAATAAAATTACACGTCTTGTACTCACATTACAGTACAGTGTAAACATGTATTTTCTCATTTATTACAGAACAGATAAAATATTGTTTTCTATCTGAAAAGAACTAGCTTTGTTATTATGATACAAAATACACATTATTTTTAGTATTATGATGTAATTTTTTGTACTTGCCTCCTTGATTCGGATATTTAATGCATGTATGATTTTATTATCTTGCCTTATTTTTATTGTAAATTCTGAATAAATAATCCAAAGTATACATATAAAAACATATCTTAGCCTCATCTTGGCGTGTGAATGGTCAAAATTTAAAAAAATCCTACATTGTAAATATTGTAACAAAAAAATAATAAAACACTGCCTATATTTTTTTGCAACACAAAATACCATTATGTAACATTATGATAGCAACTAAAATCGTTATATGTTCCTTTTAATGACATTTTAATGAAGAACATATGTGACGTAACCTTATTTTTACCCATTTTTGTTTAAGGTTTTTAATTTTTTTTGTCTATTTTTTTTATGATTCCTTAAAAGAAACAACGTTGTTCCTTCTTTTAAATCAAGCATTTTTTTTAACAAAGGTAATGCTTTGTTCTAAGCTAAAATTGGAAAGTTTTTTTAGACTTTTTTTGCAGGACTAGGCATATAAATAAACACTGCAGAGTTGGCTACTGATATGGTAAAATAGGGTTACAGCAAGAAGTTGCAAAAATATATTAATCGACTAACAAACTAACCTTCACTCATGATTACATTCCATATCTTTAATCGATTTTAGTTTCGTTGTGGAGTCGAATTGGCGACGCCGAGTCTCCATCTGTGATAATAATACTCATATTACGAAGCTTCAAGAGCCCTTAAACAGGGGCGTATTACAAAACTTTAGACTAACTTTAAACCGAGTTTATATCAACTGATTGCGATGGCAACCCGTACCAGCTTGTTGACTCAGACTACAATTTAAAGTTAGTCCAGGTTTAATAAGACCTGTAGAGTTCAATAATGTAACTGATATGATTTTTTTTAGTTTTAATTTTGCTGTTATAACTTTTAGGATAAAGTAAGCGCCTTTTGAATTAGATTATTTTTATGATAATCTAGTTTTGTCCCGACGACATCTTGCGTTCTGGCTCTAACAGTTTGTCGACCAGAGGGCCGGCTGGTTCTGGTTTCTGGTTATCTTTTCGCGCCTTCTCTTGCGTTTTCTTCTCAATCTAGATATAAAATAAAAACAGATATGACAAAATTTAGTAAGATATAACATTTTGTATAATAACGTGTGTTTATTTATAAACGTTGTGTCCTTCAACAAAAATATAAAATAATGAATGTCATGAATCATCAAGTTTTGTCATATTAATACCAACCATGTAATATATAGCGAAAGAGAAGTGATAAGAAGGGCTCAAATTGCAAAAACAGCGGTGAGGATACTTGAGAAGATCTGGAGGAATAGAGGAATCAGTAAGAGCACTGAATGCAAACTGATGAGAACTTTGATCTTCTCTATATTCCTCTACGCTTCGGAAACCTGGACTCTGAAGGCACGCATTCGGAGCAGGATTGACGCATTCGAAATGTGGTGCTGGCGCAAAATGTTGGGTATTCCGTGGACAGCGCGCCGCACCAATGTGTCAATTATTTCCGAATTGAATATCAAGTGCCGCCTATCGACCATATGCCTCCAACGGGTCCTCAAGTACTTCGGACTCGTAGCCAGACGAGAACCCGATAATCTTGAAAAAGTTATTGTGGTAGGACACGTGGAAGGAAAGAGGAGCCGCGGAAGGGCACCAACCAGATGGGCCGACACCGTGAAGGAAGTCTCGAAAAGCAGCATACAGACTTCCGTCCGGATGGCCGAAGACCGTGCGTCCTGGAGAGTCTTGGTGAAGAAAGTGATGACCTCATGTAGTCACGACCCTCAGTCATGAGGAGGTGACGAAGAAGAAGAAATATATAACATAAGGTTGATTTGTCTCCTTGCTAGCCCTGTATTAAACATTGTCCCACCACTGGCCTAATGCGGGTTGGTTGGTGGGCTTTCATAAGTACATTAAGCATCATTTTATTAAAAGTCTACACCAGTGTTGGGAAAAAGGTTTAATACCTTTTAGTAGCGAGTGAAAACACAAACCAAAACCAACTTTATTTCCATAACATTATCAAACAATTACAAAAATGCACGTATTGGCAGTTTCTGCGAGTCCAAATATGGCCAGATGATACTTGACAGGTCGAAGTTCTATTTAGAGCTAACTTGATATTCTACTCTCAACTCTCGCCTACTCTGGCACCGTCTTGGGTTGCCATTTTTTTTAATCCTGACACGGCAAATTGACCACACTGCATCTGTTGGTAAGCCGTCCAATTAGAGTATTCAGTAGCGAGAGACAATGTATCCCCTGCTACTCTTTTTTTTTTTTTTTTTATAACGTAGTCCGACAAACGAGCCAGTGGGTCACCTGATGTTAAGTGATCTCCACCGCCCATGAACATCCACAATACCGAAAGTATCATGTATGCGCTGTCGGCCCCAAAGGACAGGAATAGGGATTAGGGAAGGGAAGGGGGAATTTTGGCCTCCGGATATCTCACTTACCATACGAAACGCGACAGTAAACTGTCACTTTACGTTGGTTTTCTGTGAGACAGTGGTACCACCCCGGTCGAGCCGGCCCATTCATGCTGTAGACAAATATGTCTACAGCGTGGCTCTACCACTTCATAATAATCTACTCGACATAATCAGGCTGGCCTGCTTCTTCACATTACGCCATGGGCAACAAGGTGAAGAAGCGGTCGAGGGTTTAGTGTCAAGAGTACTCAGAAGGCCGCAAAACGGCTAAACATCGTACCCCACTCTAGACCCCCGACAAAAACCAGATGTATATGGCGGGTTTTACACCCTGTGTATGGTCGACGCTATCCGTTCGGATATGAATATCCTACCAACCAGCGCGCCGCCAGTAACAGCTAGTATAGTATCGTATGCGACTCACATCAGGCTCTCCCAGCAGCGTGTTGGCGAGGTAGGGCGCCTTCAGCACTCCGCGCCAGTACAGCTTCTCCAGCGGCCTGTTCACGCACCAGCCGGCGCAGCGCACGTCCAGCCGCCGCCAGTACTGCACCTCGCTCCTGGAATCACATCACTCACTTCAACATTTACGGTAGGCAGCGGCTTTGCTGTGCCCTGGCATTGCAGAAGTCTATGGGCGGCGGTGACTACTTACCATCCGGTGGCCCGTCTGCTCGTTAATTAAAAAAGACAGTTCATGGGTTTGCTTCTTGTACCGAGCTCAACGCCTTTAACGAAAGTTCATCAAAGAACCCACAATCATGGTCTTGATGGTATGAGAGGTTTAGTTTATACAAAATATTACGATGGCCTCATGTGCGGTTTGACGTCAGTTCTTAATACTACTAAACCTACTAATATTATAAATGTGAATGTTTGGATGGATGTATGTTTGTTACTCAATTACGCTACAACGACTGGACGGATCTGGTTGAAATTTGGTACAGAGACAGACTATAGTCTGGAATAGCACCTAGGCTACTTTATATCCCGGAAAAATACACGCTTCGTATGGGATAGCAAAATATAGAATGGTGTAATAGCTTAAAGTGTCTCGATGGATTATATACTTTTTCTTCCAAAAATTACACCTACGCGGGCCGAGCCGCGGGAAACATCTAGTTTTATATAATTTCTTTATTTTTTTCAATCAAGGTATATGAACATTAACATATTCTAGCATGATTATATCTACCACAAATTAAATTGTCAACAACAGACAAAACTATTAAAATCATAACATTTGAATATTTTTCCTGGACATGTTTTTGTCTTTTAAGTGCATAAAAATATCTTTTTTTTTTTTTTTATTCTGGCACAGCAAAGTGACCACACTGCACCTGATGGTAAGCGCAGTGCCGTCCAGATAGAGTATCAAGTAGCGAGAGACAGTCTATCCCCCGCTACTCAACACAATCATGCCGGCCTGCTGTTTAGCTTCTTCACATTACGCCTAAAGGACCCAGGATCATAGGAAGGAGGGAACACGGTAGCTGGATCCTGAGGATCCTGAGGATCTGGGTGGCGATTCTAGTGCAAGTTGTTGGTCACTGGGGTATGTGTGTTTGTGTGTGTGTGTGCGAGAGATAGTGTGTGTGTGAGTGAGTGCGTGTGAGTGTGTGTGCGTGTACTGACGGGCTGACGATGTCCTTGTGCAGCAGCACGGCACTGACGCCGCACCAGCGCGCGGCCCAGCGCCAGGTAAGCGCGTGTAGCGCGTCGCACGCACGCAGCGCCGTCTGCAGCGCCACGCTCTCGGAGAACCTGACACACAAGCTAATTGTTAGTAGTTCACCATTCTCGCCGTACTGACAGTATAAAGATCTCAATTCAATTACTTTAAGGTCGAAATTACTGTAAGAGAAAACTGGAATGTTGCGATATACCGTAAGAGTTCCGTAGATATACCGAAGCCTAAATAATAATAAATAAACAAATAATAACACCCAACAGTCACACACATAGCCCCCGAACCCACACTAAGATACAAATCTTGTGTTGTGGGTATTAGGGACTACGAGAGACTTTCGGAGTCACAACACCCAGACGCCGGTCACAAATATCTGTCTGTCACACAAACATTTGTCCCGGTGTGGGAATCGAACCCACGGCCTCTCGTTTCACAGTCGACTACTCGCCCATTGCGCTACGGAGGCTGTCTGTCTGTACTGAGGTGTGCTGTGTAAATATTTGTTAAATGATATAATAAAGTTTTTCTTTTTTCCTTGCCTCATACTAAGACCACTGTTTATTTGAATTTTTTAAAGATGTAATTTATAAATTAATTTTAAACAAACAAAATATAGCAATAAAAGATAGAAACTTTTTGGAATAATTAAGATGAAATTGTCAAAAAACATTACCTTACTTTTTACATTATTCACACTTGATTGTTATACGAAGTAGAACAATAACTCTCTTAACATAACTTGTATTACAATAAATACACAATTATATTAAACAGTATAATCATTATTGTCGAATACATCCGTGTTTTTAATCCGTAATTCATGTCAAAAGTTAATCGTTCGTGTTCTTCAATATACCATTATAAAGCTAGTGAAGTGCCTCAAATAAAAAAAAAAAAATGGTTATTTAAATTTCTTATAGAATAGAATGTATATCTGACCGTGGATTGTTGGGTCCGTTCTCAGCGTCGTAGTCGATCGCGCTGAAGCAGTACGACCGGTAGCTCATGGCGCCCACTATTTCCGGGTCTTTCTTGCGTATCTGCAGAACAATACACAGGCATCCTTGATACTAACTAGCATACAGGAGCTAGAAATACAACAGTTGCGGCAGTTGGATTATTTTAATTTAGTCACATTACAAGAACTCTCTAATCTGACTGTTGGTGGAGCAGTTGAAATTGCGCATGCGTAACGACTGCTGTGCCGAGGTCTCGGGTTTGATCCCCGGGTAGGGTAAAGTCATATTGGATTTTTCTATATAGAAATTCTCAGTATTATCCCAGAGACTGGAATTGAGCCCGGTATGGCGATAGGCTCGACCTATATCACATTATGGGACCGTAATAAATTCGGCGAAAATTTACTGATTACACCTCTGCCTACCCTGGGATTACAGGCATTAATGTATATATGTATGAAACTTTCTAACCAAAATATTTTTATGAATTGGCGGAATAAATGGGTTACAAACTATTCCAATTTAGATCACGATGCGACTTCAGCCACCGATGAACATTACGAAATATATGTGTGATCAAGATGTCCCGATACGTGCACACTTTTACAATTTAAGACCAATTTTGTTTGTTTTCATATTTCGATAGGCTCCGCGGCGCAACGGGCGAGTAGCCGGCTGTGAAACGCGAGGCCGTGCGTTCGATTCCCGCACCGAGACAAATGTTTGTGTGACAGATAGATATTTGTTTCCGGTCTGGGTGTTGTGAGACTGTAGTGCCTAAGATTTGTTGATACCTACGATACAGGTTTCACCAAGTGTGGGGTCAGAACTATGTGTAACTGTTGGGTGTATTGTATTTATATTGTTTTATTTATATTATGTTGTTAAGCTGACGTCATTTGTTTTAGACATTAGATAAAGATGCTTTACTTTGCAGAGCGTGAAAAATACCTGCGTATAAATATGATAGGACCTGTCAGTCCATTATGGAAATCCGTATGTGTCGGCAATATAATGAACTAGTAAATAAGAATCCCTCTATAGATTTATTTCATAGCAATAATATAACTACATATAAGAATCTGATCCGTAATGTCCTTAATGATTTATCTTAAGCTAAGTTTAATGTCAATTTAACTATGTATGTCATACACTAAGTGTTTTTTATATTTCATATTCCACTACACTAACATATTTAAAAATTAACTAGTTGAAATTAGCATTGTATTAGATGTTTTTCACTTTGTTATCTCGTTAACACTTAATATTAATTCCAGAACACAAATTTGTGGGTTATAATTATGTTAAAAAACTTTAAACAATTTTGTATACTATTTTTACCCGATTGTAACCTGTTTTGTGTGTAATAAATGAAATAAATAAATCATGATTACATTGATAATTTGCTAGTATGTACATAGTTTGTAGTATTCTATAGTTATATACTTCACCCATTAATTAGAACTATATTTACTTTTTTATTATTTTTATTTAATCTGTTTCAGTAAATTTAATGTAAATATTTTATAAATTACAAATATTGATCTCACCTGATACAATATGTAAGGGTTGAAACAAGTCACGGCAGCATACTGGTGTAACAAGGGTCTATTGGAATAAGCCTTTAATATTCCACTGACCACCTGTGAATATTCATAAAAATAAATTATTATTTCACAACCTGCTGCTGGAAGGATTTTCAAATCCGCTGGGATAGCGACCACCGTACACAGGGTATTTACTTTTGCAGTTGGTTTTCATAAAGCATGGGATTGACATGATTTTTTGCATGTTCGTTGAGGGGTCTGAGAATGACATAGTTTTTATCCCAGAAAATGCATGGTTTCTATGGGATAGCAAAATATAGAAACAGGTAATAGCTTAAGGATTTTATAAAAGTTCTTTCAAAAATACTACCACGCGGGCGGAGCCGCAAGCAACAGCTAGTAGATAGATTATCAAAATGTCAACAATGTTCAGTAAAGTTCAGTAAATGTAGTAAGTACCTGGCTGTCCTCGCCCTTTACATCTATGATCATGCGCACTTTGTTCTCCAGCAGGTAGTCCAGTGCCTCGTCCAGAAGACACAAATGGACTTCTTTGAACTGATGCCTTTAATATGGATATTATGGTACAATTATAAATACTATTCTTAATCTATACATATATAATTACATGTCCTGACTGACTGATTCAACAACGCAGAGCCTAAACCACTGAGGCTGAAAGCTTGAAATTTTAGCAGTTGATGCCTTTATGTCGAAAAAACCATTATGAAAGGTATTCTATAATGACACCCCTAAGGAGGTGGAAAGGAAAACACAGTTGTATGGAAGTCCAACAAAGCAAGAAGCACGAAATTTCACATACATAGTTCTGGTTAGAAATAAATGTACAAATGTATCGGCGTTTATTTAAATTTTACAAAGTTTTTTTTTATCCAGGCACGGCAAAGTGACCATACTGCACCTGATGGTAAGTGTAGTGCGGTCCAATTAGAGTATCGAGTAGTGCGAGACGATCTATCCCCTGCTACTCAATACAATCATGCCGGCCAGCTTCTTCACAATACGCCATGGGCAAGAAGGTGAAGAAGCGGTCGAGGGTCTATTGTCAGAGTACTCAGAAGGCCGCAAAATGGCCAAACATTGTACTCCAACTCTAGACCCCCGAGAAAAACTGGATGTACACTGGCTGATCCCGGAACGCGACACACTTGCGTGTGCCACTATGGCGGGTTTTACACCCTGTGTACGGTGGTCGCTATCCGGGCGGATATGAATATCCTACCACCAGCTGGGTTAAGTAAGTGTAAGGGTAAGTGAGTTTATTGGGGGTCGAAAATTTTCTGTCTGTTACATTTTCACGCATAAACCAATGAACAACAGCAGTAAACAACAGTGGAGCCACAATCATCATGTCCAGATCTAAGCAGTCATTATTAATTATTCAGGACGATTCAAAATAACAAACGTCAACTCACCTATTGGGATGAGTAGCTCCTATATCAATGTTATTAATATTTTCCCAATCCATCAGATGGACATTGCTTATGTCCGCACCAGCCAGACGTTCTAGACCTTGGTCATGGAGAAGGACCAGGCGACCGTCTCGTGATGTGCGGACATCCAGCTCAACAAAGTTGCATTCTCTTTCTACACACTGGAAAATAATCCAGATACGGAGTTGATAAATAATTTGACCCGTCTCTGTGGCGCAATGGGCAAGTAATCAACTATGGAAGGAGAGGCTGTTGTTTCAATTTCAGTACCAAATGTTTGTGTAGCACACAGACATTTGTTTCGGATCTGGATGTTGTGGGATCATAGTGATACCCACAATACAGGTTTTACCAAGTTTTTTTTTAGTGCCTGGATGAGCAGACGGCCCACCTGATGCTAAGTAGTCACCGCCGCTCATAGACTTCTGCAATGCCAGAGCACAGCAGAGCCGCTGCCTACCGTTACCGGGGTCAGAGCTATGTGTGTGACTGTTGGGTGTATTTATATTATAATTAATAAATAACACAATGCAGGAATTACACCTCTTCACTTTTTACACTTCACAATTAGCTACTTCTATGCTGTCTCATAGAGACTGTTACTCTTTTAAAATTTTAAGACTATTATGTTTTTTAACCGGCTTCAAAAAAGGAGGAGGTTAACAATTCGTCAGAATAATTTTTTTTATGTATGTTACCTGATTACTCGAAGAAGACTGATTCGAGAAATTCTTCTTTTGTTTAAAAGGGTATACTTCCCAGGTGGTCCCATTGGCACCAAGTCAGGATCTGATGTTGGGATCTCAGAAAAATCAAGGGAAACCCTCAAATTTTATAGTGACGCATAATTTGTTTTTTATTGAAATCGGTGTACTTTTTATTACATTAATCAATATTCTAAACCAATCTACCATCTTGAAACATTTAACTATACTTAGTAAATTTATGACAATCTAGAAATAATGAGTACATATTTTGTCAGTAACTCTTGTTCTAATTACTATAAATATTACTTTATCGAAAAACATCATCCACTCACATACTTAAACGCCTCTAAAGTGTTTTCGGGCGCGTCCAGCCCAGCTCCTCTGTGAGCTATGCATCGTACCACTTTCTCAGGGTTTTCCTCACTCTCCTTGCTCCAAGGGTCTGGCCCGAATATATTAACCACATTTTTCTGATCTGGCTGCTTCAACTTTGTAATATAATACGCCGAAACGCCCAATAATCCGACATCGAGCCCAAATGGTAAAACTGCGTGAAATAGGGATATCAGGAAGTAGAAAAAGGTGTAAGCATTATAAAGGCTGGTAAAGATGAATGATATTATCGTTATAAACATTTTGTCAATCGTTCGTAGTTAAAATTTAAGTTAATTTCTAGGTTAATTTTTCGAAAATAAACAGAGTTAGGGCTTGTCAGTGATGCGTTTGGTTATTGCAAATTGCCAAACTGCCAAACCAATATTCTAATTATTCTTGACAATATCATATCAAAACTCAAGGAAGGACTTACAAGATCGTATTTTACTCATAGTTATTATTTTACTCCAATATCCAGATTTCAATGATACGTAAAATCAATACCATACACAGAAACAACAGAATAAATATAATTATCTTTTTCTGTGTCAGAATTCTGACAAATTAAAAGTTTAGTATTTTTAGATTACCTGGTTGTTACTAGATATTTACCGGTACCTGTTATCACTTATCAATGCTACCATGTCCCGTGGTGTCGGCTACGTTTAATTTGCCTTGGCACTTGCCTCGCCAATTTGCCAAGGATGGGATCTTGGTCAATATATTCGATGATAATGTTTGGAGTGGGTATAACTTCAAAGGACAAGCCTTGCATGAGTCCTGTTATTGTGTATACCTATGTTAGGTAACGGTTAACTATTTTTACAAATTTATTAATACGCCATCGTGTAAGTTAGATAATATTATGTAAATTAGTTGATTTGTTTCTATATTTATTTGTTTTGAAAAATAAATGGTTTAAATTGTAAAAAAATGCTTTAAAATTTTCATCGGAATCTTTAGAGATAAATGTCTAAAGATTGACAATATATTTTTAACAATCATTTCCTTTTCCTCCTTAAAGAAATTAACACTAATATACTGCCACGACCTTATAAAAATGGGCTAGCTTTAAATTAGGTCTAAGCCAGCAAGTTACCACACTATAAATTTAGTTTAACCTTAGTCTATCTTTTATATTAAATATCGACTCATAGTTACCAAAGTGTCTAGGAGAAATGATAAGCATTTATCTGCTTACTCAGAATACAGAAAAAACCAGAAACCGCCAGCGCGCTTAAAACTGAAGCAACAAAAACCACTCTGAAACAGAGTGGTTTGACGATTTTGCGATTAGTCACTCCTTTGCAGTAAGCGCGTTGTGACGTATTGTACAAGTGTCAATTTTAATTTAAAAATGCCGATTTGTGTTGTCCTTACATGTAAAAATGCTGCTGGGATTACAAAAAAACAGGATGGGATCACATTTCATCTGTAAGTAGCGCATGCAAAGGTATATTTATTTAATTATTGAATTTCTTTTACTTATTGTGATCATCTTAAAACATGACGCGTCCATTTTTTGAGTGTTGCCATTTTATTTTGATCGCAAATTTTACCCACTTATTTTTTTAATACTTTTATAGAATATTCACTATTTTTTATATATAGTTCTATTGTATATCGTTCTTGTAATTTTAGTTTCCCTAATGATGAAAAGAGAAATTCGGACTGGATGAAAATCATACAAAGAACTCGGCTAGATGAGTTTTGGAAACCATCAAGCCGGAGCGTAATTTGCTCAATTCATTTTGAAGAGCAATATTTTTATGACACAAAAAATGGTTTGAAAAGACTTAGGAAAGCAGCTATTCCAGCTAGGGTAGATATAGTCATAATAATTACTTTATTTATATTGTATCCCTCCTGTTCAGAATTTTTATCATGTATTTTGAAGCAGTTGTGTACAACGTTAGTTTACTACCCTACTTACAAATATCAGTTAATGTTTTTTTAATACTTTCTTTAGTGTTATAATATTACCCCAAAAAGTGGGAAACCGCTCCGAGCTAGCAACATTACGCGGGTTGGAGGTGGGGCAGGCGCGGGACGTTACGTATTGTTTTTGGACACAGCGCGGGGTATGTAATTCTTATTGAGCGCGGTTTCTGTTTTTTTCTGTATTCTGAGTCTGCTTATTACAAAAATAAAATTCATGAAATAATAATAAAATTTATTTCATAGTTCGCATCTGTCAAACATACAATCTTCAAACTTAGTTAAACATCTAATATTTGTTTATTTAGGTACATGTGCAATAATATTCAAATACAATTTTTTGTTATCGCTAGGTAGTATTGTACTCAATGCCCATCATCCCTCCTTTTGCCTACACAGCTTGCGTTCAGCAGCAGGTTCACCATTTTCCTGATGATGAAAAGGACCGTCTCCACCACTGTTAACACGCTAGCACCAACGAATAGAGCTGTGGTGCCTCCCAATGACGCTGCAATTAAGTAAACAATGCCAATTTTCCTTGGTAATATATCTAGATTAGGTATAGTGTAAATAATATTAGAATACATAAATAGATGGATAAACAAACGGTTTTATTTTTTACCGTTTCCGAATAAGGAGGAAATTCGCAATTCCAAAATGAATGTTTATCGATTTTAGTATTCAATTAGGTCTATACCTCGAGGCAGGGGCGGAGTAAGCCCAGTCTGGACTGGCGAAATTAATTATCCCTCGGTCTGCTCAGAAATTCATGTATGTAAAATGATGAGAGGCTTCGAAACGTCGAGAAGTCCTCCAATTTGGGGGCCTCCAAGGCTATCATAAATTCGCTACTGCCTCTAACGTGGGAAGAGTTTACAATAAAACACATCGATATTAGGATTATAAAGTTTATAGTTCTAATTATACTTTTGTTATCCAATTTGAGCTAAGAAAGCTAACAACGAAATTTCGTGACAGCTTCATGGACGGTTTGTGTATAGGTACATACTTAGGTCATTAAAACATATTAATATATTACCAAATACTCACACTTAAATTAACACAATCACAAGCGAAGCAACCCAACCAAAAAACATTTACAGTGCCTAATATGTCTGAGAAATAATTATATTTTTTTTTATAAAATAATTTATAATTGATCTAGGTGATGAGCCGTAGCGTGTAAATTGCAAAATAAAAACCTTTACTGTGTATCTACCGTGCGTAATACATATTAAAACTTTCAAGTTAATTTAAATGATGTTTATGAAAATTAAGTCACACCAGATTTAATAACGCACCAAAAAGATCTTCCAGGGTAAATATCACATCCCTATGAAGTCTAAATTTCGGAGGCATCAGATTGATTCGAATCGCCGCCACGGTGTTCTCTTCGGAGTCCGGTGAACTCCCATTCATGTTGTGTTTCAAAATAAATAGTTTATTATTAATGAAATACTACAGTGGGTTGTTTACCTAATGAAGTTATAATATAATATAAATAATACTAGCCCTGTATTAAACATTGTCCCACTGTTGGGCACGGGCCTCCTCTACTAATGAGAGAGGTTATGTCTTAGGCCGTGTTCCGGTATACACTGCGCCACTGTTCAGTGCTCTCATACTGCCGCTGTATGAAATGACGTTATAAATCGGCGCCATTTTTGTACTGAAAGCCACTGGGAGCACTGGCGTTTTCGAGGTAAGGCGCTCTCAATGCTTTGGTCACGTGATCAATAGCGTTCAGAAACAGTTTCTCCAGGTTATGTATATGAAATTTCCCCATTTCAGGTTTAAATTTTCCTTAAAAAGATATATTTCTGAATATTTTCCCCACAATATTTTTCCTTTATATCTCAATGTTACCACATGAATATCGGAATAAAAAAAAGCCTATTTTACTTCCAGTAATCCACTTTTTTGTTTTATATCACGATGATGGCAAACGAGCTGGCGGCCCGCCCGATGGTAAGTGGTTACCGTAGCCTATGGACGACTTGCAACACTAGGAGCATCACATGCGTCATTCCACTATCTAACACTTCCCTCTGATTGGTACACGAGATGAGATGTTTGACTCGCCATTGGCGTGTGGCAGCGGCACGACCGCGACGCGCTGCAGCGGGCATGTTATCGAAAGAATACTGTTGGCAGCATTGTATTGTTTTACGCCTGCCGTTTCAATTACGACACAAAGAACAAATCTTAGATTTCTTTTATTAATTAGACACAGAATTAGTTCTCCCCAAACTTTCGCCAAAATAAAGAAGGCCGCAAAACGGCCAACCATCATACCCTAACTATAGACCATCGACAAAAAAAAACCGAATGTACACTGGCTGATCCCGGAACGCAACGCACTTGCGTGTGCCACTATGGCGGGTTTTACACCCTGTACGGTGGTTGCTATCCGGGCGGATATGAATATAACAACAACGGAAAACGGAACTAACAACGGCAAACATAATTGTTGGTTGGCCTTTACTGTCTTAGTGAAACAAATGTATGATTTTGTTTAATTTATGAGTTAAGTTTTATTTTATATACTTTCGCTTCCTATTTACTTTAAGGCGACTAAATAATATTATCTTCTCCAATTTTAAAGAAAATTGAAAAATGCACCTATTACCGGTAAAATAAATTAATACGGTATTTTTTTACCGGTAAATAAAATCTACGGTAATTGCAAGCCCTAGAATATAACGATATCTTAATTGTCGTAATGCATCAAGGCGTTTAGAAGATACGAGGTTATAAAGAAATTTACAAACATACATACAAGATACTCGCGAAAAACATAAACCTTCCTTGGCAGTCGGGTAAAAAGGGCGGGAGGCGCCAGCCATTCATCAAACTCGGCGCCCCCTCGATTGGTGGCGAGCGGAATCAGTTTGTTCCCGACCCCATAGACCATAGCAGCTACCACCACGCCAGCTACTACCACCAGAAATGTCTCCATTGATAGATTTTGACATGGCAGACTCCTCCTTTCTAGTTGCTTAAGCCCTAGAAAATGTATCGATACTTTCTATTCGATATCGTGTCCCTACAGTTCGGGGATTACAGGCGTATGTATTGTATATACTTAGTAAAAAAAAACAATATTTTGTTAGTGGAAATTTTGGTGGTTATGTGTATATGGTACTGTACTATATGACAATTTTTGTTAGTGGTTTTCTGGTGGTTAAGTAGTTGCATCTGGGGAGAACTAGTTTAGTTGTTGGCAACACTGAAGAGCAGTGTACAGTGCTTCCAGTGTTTTTCGGAACACAGCCTAATTAGTCTACCACGCTGTTATAACATATAAAACACATTTTTTTAAACCGTGCAGGAACGCTAGGGAAACTACATAATTAAGAATTTCTCAAATATTCCTTACAAGTTATTTAAACATTTATATCTGAAAATGATCTTGGCGCAAAACCATATTCCTAACCAAGTCTGAAAATAACACATGTTTAATACTAACCGAATAACGACCTTTTTTGTATGTGAGTAGTAGTTGAGCTCGGCACACTGAGGCAGACAGGAACACTTGGCCAGGTTCTTTGGTATGTTGATGAGGATCTCCACATTTCTCCCGATGCACGCCATGGCGTGCGCGTCACACACACTGCCATCTTATCAAGTGTAAATTTGTAAATACAATATTTAATTCACAGGATTTTTGTAACCGAGTTTGACTTTTGGTTGGTTTGTGAAAATTTGTGTCTGTTGGTGACATTTGTGTGCCAGTATTTTTTTCAGTTATTCGTTTGCCAATCAACTTTGGAGCAACATAAAGAGTTTCTATGCTTAAAAAGATTTTAATCCTACTAATATTATAAATGCGAATGTTTGGATGGATGGATGAATGTTTGTTACTCAATCACGATGCAACGCCTGGACGGATCTGGTTGAAATTTGGCACAGAGATAGATTATAGTCTGGAATAGTACATGGGCATGTACAGTTCCCGTAGGATACTTTAGTTTTTTTGCATCGTGGCTGTTTAGGGATAAGAAAATAATATAGGCCACGTTTTATCCCGGAAAATGCACGTTTCCTATGGTATAGCACAATACAGAAAGGAGTAAGTGTTTAATATGCCTACATGGATTGTATACATTTTTTTCCAAAAATAACGCGGGCGGAGCCGCGGGCAACATCTATATTTTTAATAATCAGGAAGATGTAATTATAATCTTTTAATTTTATTATTGACAAATATTAAATTATGAAATGCTCATGCATGCTACCGTCCCGGTATGGAACGCAGCCTTCCACTTCAGTTTTTTTTAACTATAAATAGGTTTGACCACTATCTTGCCTGATGCTAAGTTATGATGAGGTCTACGGTGGAGCACGCTTGCCTAGAAGATTCCAATTGACCCTTGACTTAAATATTCCCAGGTTATAATTTTCGGGAAATATAGACTCCGGCGAAGGGTTCCACTCTCTAGCGGTGTGCTATGATAAATGTACAAGCAAAACGCTTCGTGCGCACTGGTGGAATATCAACCATGTATCGAAGACGCTTCGCCTTGTCGTCCGATGATGGAAAAGGGGTTGCGAGAATTAAATATGATGTGATATAGCAGCCTGCTGTTCTGTTGTGGTACAAACTCGATCTTGTCGGCCTGTTCACACTGCAGTCTAAAATGGCTTTCTACCATTTAACTTGTTTGGCGCTCATAAAAAGTCTATAGTTCTAGATAGTTCTACATCAACATATACATATTATGTATTATGATCTATGATGATTGTTTTACTATTAATAAAAGCCTCGTCTCTGGTGCGCTCTCAAGTAACCAATCTTAGCAATGAATGCGCGACCACAAACACCACACGTTAACACCCCTCCGACAAAGTTATAAGATACGAACGCGCGTGGTCGGGTCTTTAGCTCGTCACGCTTAGCGTCGAGCTCCACTTTTCGTCTACATCAATATTTGGTATCTAGTTGACATACCTCCTTTTACATGGAAATAGGGTCTGCAGCCGCAGAACATGGCTGCCATTCGGCTGCGGCATTGCATCTGACACAGAGCAAAACTGTACGCCTAAAACAATTATGTATATTATTTATTATGCCTTTTGTAGTTCCACAACACTGTAGTACACAAGAGAAAACACTGATAAAGTAACATAACTCCGAATCCGAAATGGTAAGAGCCTTCTACGGAGATATATGGAGCTAAAAAGAATATAGAATATTATTTTTACTCGTAGAGTTGAAACCTACCTCGTCGAGCTTTATTGCGTCTTATGGGAGGCGAATTAGCCGCCACATGGGGTAAAAAATTCCGGGCAGCTCATGTCTTTTTTCAAAACGAAAATTGAAGTAAAACAATTTGATTGACCTAGGATTTGGGACTTCATCTGTTTCTTAGCCAACATAAGCTGTGATACCTTTATTGATTCGCTGATCCTCTCGTCTGGGTATCGACATCTTCTCTGCTCGGGCCTCAGATTCTTCACGCTTGACGATGCTTGAATCTCTACAGCCTTGGAAAATATACATTATTCAGTAGATACCTATAGCAATTAGTGGTGCAATTCGCTTTACATTTTCGCTAACATTACCTTAAAATCAATTATAAGCTCTTCACCAGGCGACACTTCTCCAGTCGGGTTCGATATAGCCGTTGAAATCTCAAACGGCGAGTGGATGAAATACTGTAATCAATAAAAAAAAGTTCACACAAATGCTACTATAGTAGAAATTTAGGGATTAGAGAATGGAATAGGCCATTTTTTATCCTGAAAATGCACGGTTCCTATGGGATAGCAAAATACAATTCCTTTTCTTTCATAAATAGCTACCACGCGGGTGGAGCCACGGTCAACAGCTTGTATATCATACGTCTTAAAACCATTATATTTTGCCCAAAAGTCAAGATCTAGAAACAATATTAATGGTAGGTAGTATTACTCACTCTCACAGCGTTTGTGGAATCGATTCTTACGTAACACTGGCCCGTGTGGTAGTGACACTGCAGAAGCTTGGTCGGTTGCCAGTACATCTCTTGTAGCATGTACTGGTACTGCGCGTAAATCGAGTTGAATGTCAAACACATGCCTACCTCCGTCATGATGGGGTGCCACATGACCTGGAAAGTTTTACCATTGCTTAAGGCCCAGCTTTTACAATCGCGTCTTTTCATTCCTCCAAGCCGGCAATGTGGCGTTTGCTTATGGAATATTATATATATATTGCAATATTAGGAGTCCATGAGCTGCTGTAATCACAAATCTTCAGGCGATCTAACCGTTCATTTACATTAAATTATGATAAAATAAAAGATTATTTCAACAATATATAATGAATTTATTTATTTATTCACAATCGTGACATTTATCTTAATGTGATCCAGTCCAGCAGTATGGGGGGACATCAATGTACAAACTTCCAAAAGATTGATGTTTAAAATTTACCAATATGTATTCAATTACGATTTCCAACTCACATTTTTCTCATTCTGAGATATCATGACGTCGAACTGGAAGTCAGGGTGAACGTTCAGAGCCAGCTGCAGCAGATTTACCCCAGCAACGGTATCATCCACTTGGTACTTCCAGAAGTTTTGCAAGTTGTCTCTAAAAGACACGTCAGCGACCATGTCTATGAATTCTGAGTAATACTGGTAACGTTCAGGGTCGGACTCTTCTGTGACGTTCCATAAGCTAAAAAAATATGTTTTAACTTCCATGACCTATTTTGCAACAGAAATGTATGTACATAACTATAATCAGAAATGTATACACAAAGCATGCGTGGTTACGTAGTGACAGCCTCCGTGGCGACAGTCGACTAGAAATTGACTGTAAAATGGAAGGTTGCAAATAAATATTTGAGATCCAAAAACAACAATAAGTAGGTACTATAGAATCCGATACCCACGACTCAAGATAACATCAACATCTTATGGATGCTTATGATATGGATTGCCGATATTCAAAAAGGAATGGAGATTGGGCGAGATTTGACAGACTGAATAAAATGCTTTCACGTCACACACATCGATAAAAGTGTATAGAATACTATTACCGGGTTTATCAAAGCACAAATATAATATCAATGATTATTCTTACGTCTCAATTGCCTCCCTAGCCTTTTCGGGCTGTACTCGTTCCATGAAGCAAGCGGTGACCGCCGGGAAGGTGGTCCACCAGCTCCGGTAGTCCCTCTGCATCGATACCACCACGGGCTCCGAGTTGTAACGATTGTACTGGCTGAGCGCGCAGAACACAGCGCCCAAGAAAGCACATACTGTCAGCACAAACCATAGAAACCTGGTGGAAATTAAAAGAAAAATTACGTAAGAAGTAGTATGAAAAAGATTGCGAATCATCATATTGATTATAATTTGACAGCCTCCGTGGCGCAACGGGCGAGTAGCCGCCTTTGAATCGAGAGGCCGTGGGTTCGATTCGCGAGACAAATGTTTGTCTGACAGACAGATATATCGGGTCTGTGTGTTGTATGACCGTAGTCTCTCGTAGTTCTGATACCTATGGGTCGGAACTATGTGCGTGACTGTTGCGCACGTATTTATTATTTAAAGAATAAAGCAAGTATATACTTTTTTGAGATTCTTTGTACATAAAAAGATTAAAAATTACAAAGAAACCTAATAAAAGAGCATCAACGTCAAAATTATTTTTTTATGTCAAAATTATAAGTGTATAGTTTTATACGTTTAATTATTTAATATTAATTAAATATAATAAAAAACTACCTTTCGAACCAGTGCAGTGTTTCCTCGACGCTATGCCGAAGGCCGTGTAAGGTTGTCTCATTGCAGAACTCTACGTACAAACCATATGCTGCAGACATGGATGATTTGATCGATGCTGTCGTCGACTTTATACGAGTCAGACAGTTGAACATTGCGGTTGGTTTTGTTTTCTTTCTATTATTTTTTGCCATTTTAGTCATCCACGACTTTTTTAAGATATAGACCCCAATTAATATTCTATAGAAGCCATATTCCTAGAGCTACTGTTCTATCGAAGCAACAGCGCAGCACTTTGAACAGCACCGAGCATCCAGGCGTAAGAAAGCTCAGAAATAATAGTTATTTCAGAATTCAGAGTGACTAGTTTATTGAAATCACCAAGGAAATACCCTAAATAGTTTGACAGTCAACATATATTGCAGCTGAAAATATAACATTAGGTATATCATGTACGTAATTCATTCAAATAGGTAAATTAAATAAGTCAAGTGCGAACAAAATTAGATAAACGTGGGTTTTCAAGATACAATATAAAACAAAAATTGTCTTCCAACTTTTTGGACCTCTAAATCATACAGACCCTTCTCAATATATATCTAGAGGCTCGTGCCCAGCTATGGGACAAGTTAGTAGTAGTAATACAGGGCCGGTGTTATTACTATTATTAAGTCATACTGTGTATCAATTTAAATATTTTTTTTAGTGCCTCGATAGGCAGTCGTGCAGACGGGCCACCTGATGGTAAGTAGTCACCGCCGCCCACGGCACACGTGTCGGACGGAATACAGATGAAAACAGATACAGTGTGGTCACTTTGCCGTGCCAGAATTACTGCATTCCGAACTGGCAGTAGTTTTTGAAGTGCTAAACTTGTGTTATTTCCTCCGATCCATCCTACGGTGTGCATTCTGACTATGTCTGGTGATAGCAGAGAGATGCGGGAACCCTCTCACAACCTTAACATGATGCCCTACTTCAGACATACACATCTGTCTGTATATATAAAAGAAGAAACTAATTGACTGACTGATCGATCAACGCACAGCCTAAACGGCTGGGGTTAGAGACTTGAAATTTTGACAGTAGGTACCTTTTAGCACGTAGGCATCCACTAAGGAAGGGTTTTTGGAAATACCACCCCTAAGGGGGTAAAATAGGGGATGAAAGTTTGTATGAAAATCCGTCATTTTTGAAGTTATATTCATGAAAATTTGTATTTGGCATTTTAGTTAAAAATAAAAAATATATGTTTCAGAATTTTTGGAAATTCCGCCCCTAAGGGGGTAAAATAGGGAATGAAAGTTTGTATGAAAATCCGTCATTTTTAAGTTAAACGCATGAATATTGGTATTTTGTATTGTATACTTTTTCTCCCAAACATGACCTCCACGCGGGCGGAGCCGCGAGCAACAGCTAGTACTTACATATTCTATATTTACTCGATTCCGTTGCAAAATTCAAATATAAAGCGAATACTAACCCAATTCGTTCTTCACTGTTGAAGTACCTAATTCATCAATTTCAGCAAAGTAATTTTATAAGGACCCCTAAAATAAAACCAGATTCATTTGTAATTAACATTGAATATTCGGTGATTAAATATGATTTATCTATTATACACAAATGGAATAATTGTAAGCCAATTTGTCGTTAATGGGTCGACGCGGAGTAATGGATACCATTTTACGCCTTTGTCTACACGAAACACATTTCCATGCAATTGTAAAAGCCAACGTTAATTTACATAACTTTCCTATTACTCGACTCTTTTGATGCTTTTTGTGTATTTAAAACACAGAAATCAACAGGATCATAGATTTTGTTAAGTCTACCATGCATCTAGATTTTTTTTAGTGCCCTGATAGGCAGACGAGCAGACGGGCCACCTGATGGTAAGTAGTCACCGCCGCCCATAGACTTCTGCAATGCCAGGGCACAGCAAAACCGCTGCCTGCCATTAATTGCTACCTAGATGTCACATTCATGAGATTATTTTATCTTGCTCATTTTACCTACGTATCTACAACCGGTGCATGCGAAGCTGATCACACCAGACACTATAATAATCATTCTGAATTTTTAGGGATTGTCGTTTTGGACTTTAGAAAATTATTGTCTTTGCGTAGTGGTAGTTTCAGTGTTAGTCCAAAAACGGTGACTAGCGATTGCAAAGCCAAAGCAGATGCTTCCTGATGCCTCAGTGTTAAGACTCTTCACGTACTACAGGATAATAGTCAATAGCAAGAGCATCATATTTTATCTCACTCAATCCTTCTAAAAACTAGCCTACGAAAGACACTTAACCTTCATAAATTGTTATTGTTTTTTTTGCTGGCACGGCAAAGCCACCACACTGCACCTGGTGGTAAGCGCAGTGCCGTCTAATTAGAGTATTGAGTAGCGAGAGACAATCTATCCCCCGCTACTCAACAAAATCATGGCGGCGTGCTCCTTCACACTACGCCATGGGCAAGAAGCGGTCGAGGGTCTAGTGTCAGAGTACTCAGAAGGCCGCAAAACAGCCAAACATCGTACCCCAACTCTAGACCCCCGACAAAATCCGGATGTACACTGGCAGATCCACACACGAAACACTTGCGTGTGCCACTATGGCGGGTTTTACACCCTGTGTACGGTGGTCGCTATCCGGGCGGATATGAATATCCACCAGCAAACTCCTCGACTCTTGTAATTATATTTTCAGGTGGCTGTTATCGTGACTGCATTGTATCTTATATATCAGTACTGGGGCGCTATATGCAAATGGCAGGATGGTGACACGTACCGTCCCCACAGGGTCTCCCGTTCTCGCTCCAGGTGAAATGATTTTGAATTGACATTTAAACAGTTTGGTTCACATTGCCAGTACGTTATTTAACAGCTTATATAATGGTATATATTATATGAACTGCCTCGGTGGCGCAGTTGTAATTGCGCATGCGTTACGACTACTGTGCTGCGGTCTCGGGTTCGATCCCCGGGTCGGGTAAAGTGCTATTGGGTTTTTCTATTAGGAATATTCAGTATCAGCCCGGAGTCTGGAATTGTGCCTGGTGTGGCGATAGGCTCGCCTCCTATCGTAATATGGGACCGTAATTAATTCGGCGAAAGGTGGGTGTACTGGTTACACCTCTGCCTCGCCTATCATTTGTACTTCGGGGATTACAGGCGTGAGTGTATATGTATACGTATGTATTAAATAGGTTCCAAAATATTTACCTTAACACAAAAACTGAATCCAACTGGACCTGATCGTGTATTAGCAGAGCCAATTACCAAAACATTACTAATTATTAGATCGGGTAGTCGTAGTAGTTGCCAGCTGTGAAACGAGAGGCCGTAGGCTCGATTCCCGCACCGAAACAAAAGTTTGTGTGACATATACAGAAAAATTTTACGGTCTGGATGTTGTGTAACCGTAGTCCCTTGTAGTTTTTGATACCCAAGATAATCATTACCACTTTCAAAATAACAGCGATAGCCTACTGGTTGCGGTATGGACTATCAAGACGAAAGTCGTATGTTCGAAACCCAAATGGCATACACCTCTACCTTTTCTAGTTACGTGTGTTACATTTTAATTATCGCTTGCTTTAACGGTGAAGGTAAACATCGTGAGGAAACCTGCATACCTGAGAAATTTCATAAGAATTTCGAATGTATGTGAAATCTACCAACCCGCATTAGGCCAGCGTGGTGGACTAAGGCCTAACCCCTCTCATTAGTAGAGGAGGCCCGTGTCCAGCAGTGGGACAATGTTTAATACAGTGCTAGTATTATTATTATTTTTTACCACTTCCAATTAGGCCATCAGCGATCGACTGGTTGGAAGTGGTACGAACTGCCAAGATGACAGTTGATAGTTCGAAACCAACCCAAATGGCATACACCTCTGATTTTTCGAAGTTACGTGTGTATACATTTATAATTATCGCTTACCTACTTATACGGTGAAGGAAAACGTAGTGAGGAAACCTGCATGTCCGAGAATTCTAAGAATTTTAAAGGTAGGTATGCGAAGTCTGCCAACTCGCAGTAAACCAGCGTGGTGGACTCATACCTAACCTCTCAATAGTAGAGGTGGCCAGTGCCCAGCTGTGGGACAATGTTTAATACAGGGCTAGAATTATTATTGAATTTAGTATATTATAGGTCACGGTTGAGATCCCGGTCGCGTTCGGGTGATCATCACCAAGCTGTAGATACGAAGCACAGTCGGCGCAGCAGGAAGATGCAGAGGCGCTGTCCCGAGTGCAGCATGTACCAGCTAGACCAATAACAAGAAATACTAGAACCTATGTACTTATGTACGAGGTCGCGATGCTAATTAATAAAATTCAATGAAACCGTCTGTTTTGTATGATCATATTTTTTTTATCAAGCAAGATATTTTATTCATACTTTACTTACTTTGGTAAGTAGCTTTTTTATTTCCGCGGGAAAAGCGATTTAAAAATTTAAAAAAGATAAAGCCAATGCCAGGCCTCTCATAGAAATAATTTGAGTGCTCTAAATAAGTTCATTTAAAGTACTTGCGTATTATAAATAATATTCAGATTATAACAATTTAGGCACATTATGTTACCAGCTTTTGTTGTATCTTTGTGTTAATATTATAGAACAAATAGGTAGACCGAACTTAAATAAAAATAGTTTATTTATCAGTAATGTAAGTAGGTATATCAAGTTTTAATCATCATCTTCATCAAAGTCGAAGTCGTCTTTGAATGCTGGTTTCTTTTTCGATGGAATAGGTAGCTGGGCGCTGAAGGGACAACAAACTTCCGTCCGACTGCATAATCTAAAAAATAAAAGATAAATCTATATTAGATATACATTTTTATATATATATTCATATTCCAAAAAAGTTTTAATTGTAACAGGTTTATTTAGACATTCAAATAGATGTCAAAAAGAGAAAATCACATAATGTCACAGATCTTCAAAGCCTAGTTATTCATTCAATAAAAAATAATCTGCAAAATTGGTAACAGCTGACAACACTACAAAAAAATAAAATTTTGCGTTATTTCTAACTTACACAACCCTAAATCATAGATATAGTATATACAACTACCCTAAATGTAATTTTTTCATTACTTTAGATAAATAAATACAGATTATGACAAACCCTTATTGAGCTGACCAATCCAGCTCTATTTGATCTCACATTTGCAGAAAAAGAGAAGAGCAATGGATAAATCCATTGCAATAAATACAGTAATCCACACACCACTTATGGAGTGAATCGGCTATTTGACTCATTTTCGATAATGATTTAAAACTATTCTTTATTACATAATAAGCACACTACATTGATATTTCAGGAAAATATACAGTATTTTTAATAAAAATCAATGTTAAAGTTTAAATCTCCAAAACCGCGGCAAAAACGCTATTTCTGTAATGGCGCTGGTATGACGTCACATGCAAGTAAACAAGCTAATAACTAGGGATGTTGATACTTTAAAAAATGACGGATTTTCGATATATCGATATTTTTAAATATATCAATATCGGAGTGTGATTAATCGAAACAAAATATCGATATTTCGATATTTTATCAACATACCTACTAATAACCCTCCGAAAACGTGAAGTGAATTTCAGATTTTCTTCTAAATTAATTAGATAGCAAATCAAATAAAATCTCTCGAAACAGCTATGTTTTAGGGATGTGAAAAATAATCGATTTTTATATTAATTATTGTTATATTTGTGTAATGTTTTGTTTCTATTGTAAATTAATATAAGTGGTGAAATAAGTCACCCACATCAGTCACCCACACATACTCTTGCACAACCTCGAGAATGGCATCACCCACGACGATGTCGGGAAACTCGTCTGTATGGTGGCGAGTTAGTCTGGCACGCGGATCTTCCCCGTTCTGGGCCACAGGTGGACTTGATTTTTAAGTATACCAGTATCTCTGGCATAGAAGTGACGGTGGTGGTTTGTGATGTTCTGAGCTTTGTCAGGTGACAACTAGAGGTAAGTGGCTTGGCGAAAACTCTGATACCCTTGTTCTGCATAATAGCATTTTCAATGTCCAGAGTATTTGGGCGTCTTATATCGCACCGTATTAGCTTCTTTATCTCTTTGTTAAAGTTAAAGTTGGTCGGAAAGTCGACTTCATAAAGCGCGCTCGGTCAATTTTAACTTTTATATTCAGAGTGCCTCTTACCAGTCGGTGATCACTACCGGTGTTAAACCTACTGATCACAGAGACATCTCTGAATATTTGGCGCTCATCAGTCATAATGAAGTCGATCTCATTCCTGGTGACATTATTGGGGCTTCGCCAAGTCCACTTCCTCTGGAAAAATGAATTCATCAAAAAGATGCCCCGGGTCTCGAAAAAGTTAAAAAATCGATTTTAGAAAATCGATTATTATTCATGTGAGAAAAATCGATTTTTTCACTAAATGTCACATCCCTACTATGTTTACTTGCGTGTGACGTCACCAGAGTTGCAACCAATCACAGAGCGTTCACATCACAGATAAAATTTTAAATAAATGTTGTATTTTATTTCATTTAATTTGCAAGAAATATACGTTATTTTGTTAAAATTAAGTGAAATATGGTTTTTTAAGCTATTGTCTAACAGGATGACCACAATTTGCAGTGTATTTTCAATGTTGTCAAATAGCCAATTGGAATGTACCTTGTTGATATTAATAATGCTCGGCAATATAATCGACAAATAGTGTTACCCGATTCAAAACAATATGAAAACTTATTTGAGTCACGATGAAATAGCGATTTTAGAAAAGAGGTTGTGTTAAATTTGTGACCAAATTGTTACTTTTTAGACTTAGGTGGGTAGCTTTTGATTATGGGTCTTTGGCAGCACTGGTCAAGTGTCAACAGCTTATACTGCGGTGACTAGGCAGTATGGTCGAAAGACTAAAGCCTGTCTTTAATAAAAAAAATGTTTGTTTGTAGTTACTTTGTAGTAGAGTAAAATCGTAAAATAAATTCCCTGGATTGTGGAAAAGATTGTTTTACTAAGGCAAACTACAATATATATTTCCATACATTTATATGTAATTGCAAGATATCAATATGAATAATGTAAACTCGAATGAAAAACAAGGGAATGAAATGGAAACTATTGAAATACCATCGAACGAAGAGGAAACTATAGAATTATCAGAGTACGAAGCTGAAGATAGCCCTGAAGGTTGTTATTTTACATACTATACTACAATAGACAGCGGCTAGGCTGTGGCCCATTACGAAGTCAACGGGGCAATGGGCAACGATGACCGCCTATTATAAGGTGGGCCGCTTGCTCGTCTGCTTACTTAAATAAAAAAATACTTTATAAGGTATATACCTTATGGGAAAGTACTATATAGGAATGCCTCGGTGCCCAAGTTGTAGACTGCTTCGGTGGCGTAGTTGTGATTGCGCATACGTTATTGCAGTACTGAGGGTTCGATCCCGGGTAAAGTGATATAGGGTTTTTCTATTTAGAAATACTTAGTAACAGCCCGGAGTCTGGAATTGTACCCAGTATGGCGATAGGCTCGTCCCATGCCACATTATGGGACCTTAATAAATTCGGTGAAAAGTGGGTGTACTAGTTACACCTCTGCCTACCCCTTCGAGGATGATGTATATGTATATGTTTTTATATTGGTACCAACAAATTGACACAGTTGAGTGAAATTACTGAATATTTTTATGTAACCAATGACAAATCTTACATACACACACATAAGCTCACTCCTGTCACTTGAAGAGTTAAGCAGGGGTGTAACTAGAGTGCTCTTGTGTTTGCTGAGCATATATGTGACTCATGAAATATTAGGTGCAAGTTATTGTATTGGCCTGTATTTGCAATGTTATTGCAAATACCGGAACTCAATGTATGTTTTTTATTTGACAACATAAATTGTTACCCAACATAGGATGAATGTAATGTAATGCGTAATGTGAAGAAGCTAAACAGCAGGACGGCATAATTGTGTTGAGTAGCGAGGGGTAGACTGTCTCTCGCTACTTGATACTCTATCTGGACGGCACTGCGCTTACCATCAGGTGCAGTGTGGTCACTGGCGCACCAGAATAAAAAAAATAGGATTTTTTGACAGGTTTTTACTTTAATTCCGCCAAAACGATCCAACGTTCCTGGATCGTTATAGAGAAATTATATATTAAAACTGGTCAACAATTTATAACTTATAAAGAATCCATTCCATCTGGATCACTTTTAATAAATTAATCGATATAAAAATATATATAATAATATATAATATATATAATATATAATAAAACTTCGATCTTCATTATCTCAAAAGTGTAATTTTGTGGGTTGGATCCTGTTTGCGTATCTACGTCCAATTACAGACAAATAAATGTAATAAAAAAATTAATTTCAGAACCACCACTAAAGATACTGTTAAAACGTTTAATAAGTAATGACACAGCACAAAACACAATACTAACAAATGTGCAGCTTATAGAAATCTTAAAAAAACAATTTAACAGAGATGTTTATATGATGCACAGTCTAGAAGTTGACATGTATATGAACATTATGAAGAAATTCCTTAAAGAATGGCCACGGTGGGATGAATTTGATGAAAAAGTAAGTAAATTAAAAATTGAAAATGATCAGGCTGGTATTCAGACTGTTTTAGAAGAAAAATACAATGATTTGACACAACATTTAAAGATGATGATAGATTTAGCAAAACCAATTATTGATGAAGAAGTTAAGGATCTTCAAGATGAGAAACCAAAGACCCTGTTGGACACTGACACTGTTGTCATGGAAATTGTTTGTACTAGAGAACAACTGAATCAACTTTTCTACAGGAGGCCAAAGTCAGATCTGTCTACTTCCGTTTTTAACATTAACAGTTTGCAAAGCCGAATACACCTAGACACTTGGAACATTGCTTCCATACTTCACATGTGGAATGTAAAAGTTAATATAAATCTAAATTTTCTCACTTATAAGCGTGAAATGACACACACATTAAAACATATTTTGCTAAACAAAAAGCACACACTCACACATCCAATAGGCATTTTAAGTGATGAATTCCAAGTGAAATCTACAAGAGCCAAAGACTTTTTGAACCATCAGCTTATCGAAGGGTTCCAAACTCTATTATCAATGTACACAGACAGTGATTATTACTCACTCTTAAGTGAGGTTTTGACAATACTCAAAGATGATTTAGAGGGAGCCCCAGATGTATTAAATGTACCAGCAAGATATAGAAGGTATATGAACAAATATCCATATATAAGGCACTTGTATACAGAAAATACAGATAGGTTTTCAGATAAATACTCTAAGCTGTATGATTTACAACTAGAAGAAACTTTAATGCCAATGTTTCAAATATCCATTGGGAAATTTGAGATAATGGAGATTGAGTTACCAAGTTTTGAGGACTGGTTTAGCATCGAATGTGGGTACTGCAAAGTTAAATTTCATGGTGAAGAATTAGTTGTGAAACTAAAAGCTCATTTCGACGAGCATCATCAAAGTGAACCAGAATGGATGTGCTCTCACTGCTTGGGGAAATTTAATATGAAGCAATTGACTGAACTTAAATGGCGTCATAGTTGTTAAGATAGGTGTATCTTTTTAATGTGATGTCATATTAAGGAAGTAAATGTAATATGTTAGGAATGACTGCTGTGTTTTCTTTTGTATTTTAAATTGTCTTGAACATTTATGTTTTATGATTATTAATATTATCATTAATAATCATAAAACATAAGTTTTCAAGATTTTGATTGAATTTTTATAAAACAACTTTATTTTTACCACCAAAACGCTACCAACTGTCATGGCCTCTCATGTAACATAACCATCCGCAAAACTATACGTTTGGCTCAGCGTTTTAAATGTTTCGGTGACTGTGACATCTGCATGACTGATAGATGTTTTTTTTTATCCTGACACGGCAAAGTCACCATACTGCACCTGATGGTCAGCGTAGTGCCGTCCAGTTAAAATATCAAGTAATACAATCATGCCGGCCTGCTGTGTTGCTTCTTC
Source organism: Laothoe populi (assembly GCA_905220505.1). Classification (NCBI taxonomy): domain Eukaryota; kingdom Metazoa; phylum Arthropoda; class Insecta; order Lepidoptera; family Sphingidae; genus Laothoe; species Laothoe populi. The sequence continues at coordinate 3,381,484 of HG992146.1, read as the reverse complement.
ACACTACGCCTAAAGGACCCAGGATCATAGGAAGGAGGGAACATGGTGGCTGGCAAACTGTTCCGCAGCTTGATGTGTGTTTCATGACATGTGACAAAATGCTTTATTTTTACATATTTGTTTATGGAAAATATTAAATCACATATAAATTAACAAATTGGTTTAATTTTTGATATTTTTAGACTAAAATCTATTATAAAAAACAGAATTCTTTTAGTTTTTCACTTACTGTCAACTACCCTATTGGTTTATGACTGCTTCTGAGCTCTGTCCCAAACCGTGCATAAATATTAAAAATAAATAGGTACTTACTTTTGATATCCATGCGGCGCATATGATGTGAAATCGATGGCGGGTGTGCCGTAATCACAGTAGGCTCGATCCACGCAGCCTCCCGGAGCTCCAAGCCCAGTTGTGCAGTTCTTTACTACTGCAATTAAGTAAATATAAATATAGGTATTAAATAGGTACACGTAGGTATTTTTTTTGTGCTGGATTATAGTCTAAGCTCAGTGGTCACAATTCATTACCATCATCATAGCTCTTTTTTTTCCTGGCATGGCAGAGTGACCACACTGCACCTGATGGTAAGTGCAGTGCTGTCCAGTTAAAGTATCCAGTAGCGAGAGACAATCAATTCCTCGCTACTCAACACAATCATGCCGGTCTGCTGGTCACAATCTTATGGGCTCACATGGAGCTGGTAAGTTTGACCAGTGACTTATCAAATCTCTTAATAACTTTATTAAGTAGTTGTCACCAAGAAAAGTCGTAGGTACTGAGTAAATCTGGCTCAAATTCGAAAAAGCTTACTAGTCCTGGCTTATGTTCCTGAAGTTAACGAAGTGTTGATAATAATCGGCCTTTTTGAGCGTCATATGAAACGTATCACGCTTCAGTCCGCAGTGCGACGGAGCGACATTGCGCAGTGCCGGTCATGCTGATCACTAACCTCCGTACGTGTGTACGGTTTGCCCAGCACTACCACTGGTTGTTGCAGTACAGGAGGGCGTCACCCGAAATAAAACAAGTCAACAATCTACGTCTTATCTTAATAAAAAGCATCTTGATCACAAGCAACGCTTAATACAGGCCCCACATGACATCGGTGTGCAATGCATTGAGATTCACATTAGGTATACCGTAGATCTACTCATATTATCAACCTGAGATCGGGGTTAATATTATTAGGGTATTTCCTATTATTAGTACCTAATACCGGTATTTAGGAGAGTAGTTGCGGGTACATTAATAATGACAACCTAAGTGGGGAGTAGTAAATGTTTAACATAAAACGGAGTACCTTCCGCGCTCCGGTGTTCAGTTGAGTTGTGAAGAAGACTAGTTGATAGCCAGGATATTCGTGGTTCGTTCGCGGGGCAGTAAGTGTTAACAGTTCAATGTTCGCGTAGTTCATCTTAGAGAGTAATGCTGGTAGATTAATTATAAAGAGAAGCCATAAGTAAATCCTGACATGCGGTTGTGTTAATATTCAGCTCTGAGATGTGTAACAGTGTTATGTAAATCAATCAATAAAATGGTAAACATTGTATTTGTGCCTTTTTGAATATCCATCTTGCATAGTTTTGTTGATGTTGCTAACAATATTAGTAGGTAAAAGGAACGAATCGAATAGGCTTCCAATAACAAGCGCTCCTTTTTGATCCTGTTTAAAAATCTTTCATATACAAGTTAAAGATAAAGTAGGTACTTACCTGTTCCTTCATTTGATGGTACAGGAATCTCAATAGGTTTTTCTACCGGTTTTTGACTGGTCAGTACTACGTACGCCAGCAACATGGTAACCACAGTGCTGAAAAAAAAACATTTTTAATCAAACTACCAAGAATTATTTTCAAGGTTCCATACTCGGCAATTCAAAATTGCGAGTTCCGGAACCAAATAAGGTTTCTGATTTTGATCCTTTACTACAAGACTTTTTACAATTTATACAAATAAAATTTGATAGATGCCCATATTTTATAAGCCGCTATAATTTAATAATTTAAAGAAATTACGAAAAGCATTTAGGTTGGTAAATGCATGGCCATTTGACTGAATTATTTACTAAATGACTTTCAACAGCCTCCGTGGCGCGGCGGGAAAATAGCCTGTTGTGTAACGAGAGGCCGCGGCTGTGGGTTCAATTCCGCACCGAGACAAATGTTTGTGTGACAGATATACATTTGTTTCGGGTCTGGGTGTTGTGAGACCGAAAGTATCTCGTAGTTCCCCACCATACAGACAGATACATCTACCCACGATACTGGTTTGACCTAGTGTGGTGTTTAAAAAAACCTGATGGTTTGACCTGACTCACAAGCTATTGCGTGTTGGTCTTCAAAAATAATGGTGAAAATTACTTTTTATTTATGCCAATAATTAGCTGCTTCTTCGTAAGTTAACGTTTCTAAAATCGTAAAAGATCTTAGACGATAAATGTATATTATTTCGTCATTGTAAAAGATCCATCCAATTTTTCAAATATGGAGTAAGTAGGTACTTAGCAATGACAGGTACCTACTTAGTACCTACAACTTAATAAATACGTATTAAGTATCTAGTACTTTCATCGAGAATTGGTTTGAATCCACAACTACATCGATACCTAGTGGTAGATATGATGTTCTCACCCTTCTGTTTTTCTCGTTGGTATCTATCGCAAAAGGTGACTAGCAATTACATGCATACAATAAAAGAAAGTAAAAACAGATCCATGAAAAATCATTCGGATAAACAAACATGGTAAACGGCAGCAGATTGAAGTCAAGAATTGCGCGTTATCAAAGTCAATATCACGGGGAACCATAATACGTATTAGTTCCATGCTTAAAATTGTACTAAGATTAACACTGCTAAGTATTTTTGTTGCGGTCGATAAAATTCTACTTCGGAGTGGTGAGTAATTTGCCTTTCGCAATATTCTGGCCGATGCCGAAACGCGCGAACGAAATCTAGTCACTATTACGTCTTCGCTTGAACCCATTCAGGATATGCATGAATGAATTGCGGTATCGAAGGACGATGATTACTAGTACATACTTAATTTATTCAAATTTTAAGTAAATAACACATTTTTTATTATGAAATATAAAGACTTACATTTGTGTTGAGACGTGCATCGTTGCGACCACACAAACTAAACTGATGTTAATTGTTACGAACATGTTTTTAAGTGATACATATTTATCGATAAGTTCACGAGCTCGCATTGGTTTTTGTTTATTTTCTAAATTTTACATTTACTTTACACCGTCGTTGTTTCATACATTCTTAACGCCTCCGTCTGTTCTGAATGCACTAATTCAAGGGTAAGAAAAACTATTGAGTAATGTTTAACTGTTTGAAATACCTACAACTAATCATGGAGTAGTCTGAGAGGTCAGTAGGTTGAGAAAGGAGGAAACTGAAATTTTTGTCATAAAGCATTGGAATAAATTGTTCTACTCATGCATGCCTACCACTCATATATCGTCCCCTCTAACAATACCAAAAGTGGCAAAAGTTATTCAGCTTATATTATATTCACCAGATCGCAACTTGGATGTCGTTAAATAAAAGTGCGAGTTTTTTTAAAGACGCTCAACATAGCCTATCATTCAAAGTAACGGTTATTCGTCGATATTTCCTTATGAACGGGACATACAACACGCATTAATCATCTAAGTAATCTGTGACAACACGGAATGCAACGGGAATGAGTGATGACATTAGGGCAAATGTCGTTTTAAAACTAAGAAAAATTCTCAATTTAATGTAATAGTTAGGTGCCTCGGTGGCGCAGTTGGAATTGCGTGTGCGTAAGTGATATTGGGTTTTCCTATTCAGAAGGCTGGAATTGGTGCCCGGTATAGCTATTATCATATTAGCTATTATCATATTATTCAATCATATTAAAGAACTTAATGAAAGATGCTTTAAAGCTACTATTAAGCGGAAACTAAGTAATAAAGCCTATTACAAAATTTCTGAATATTTAGATGACCGAAAGGCTTGGGAATAAGTTATCCTATTACTTAGAAGTTAGTCATTAACTTATTATAGAGAACTTTATATGTTTGTATAAGAGTTATATATATTAAGTTATGCCAATATTTTATTTGCTTAACATTGCGAACTTATATGTCTTACATGACTTTACTTGATATTATTGTCTTAGTATTTAATTGTTGTATTTAGTCTGGGTATGTCATGCTCGCTAAAGTGTCTGTGCTTGCTGCGGCGCCATGTGCCAGGTCGGTCTCTTCCCTGTAACATGGTTGAGGAGGCCGATGGCTGACACATGCGTCACTACTCGTGATCGGGTGCGGCTCGTGTGGACTGGTCTGCTCAGACTATTTCAGTAAGGACCAACTGCTTTAAGAAATCGAGATTTCACTCTCACGATGGTCATGTGCGGCACTAGGTGCTGTAATGAGTTTTATTTCACAATCTTGCAATAAGGCAGCTTAACACACATTGAGCTGCTCTAATCTAATGTAATTAAATTGAAATTGTATAATAATTGTATTACCAAATATTGTTAACCAATGTTGAAAAAGAGCAACGCTAAAGTTTCTTGCCCGTTCTTCTCTAGCGAAACTGCATTCCGAACTGGCGGTAGAGTAAAAAATTTACTAAATCTAAATAATGTATAACATTTCATGGATTCAATAAATATTTGATTTTGATTTTTATTGGCTCGCCCCCTATTACCTATGGGATGGTAATGAATTTCGCGGAAAGTGGGTGCTGGTACTGGTTACACTTCTGCCTACCCCTTCGGGGATTACAGGGGTACGTACGACTACTCGATACTCTAATTTGACTACAGTCGTTCTCGACATATGTCTTGGCACACATCTTAGACCTCCAGGAATGTAGTAACGGGAAATACGTAGTCATAAATAAATAATGTTACATTGTTATTGTCATTACAGCGACCTATTTTAATGATGAGCAAATAATATAAGCAATTAATTAACCATTAAGTATATTTTAGACTTACGCCTGACAAGTGACGTCTGCATGGTCAATTATGGTTGATGTATCGCCAACATCAATCAACAATATCCATCTGAATCTACCGATTATTCTCGAAAAATCTATATAATTTTTAGACTTAGTATTCAAACTTTATTGTTACTGACAGAATTTTGAGAACGACCAGAGAATCCGGATAGGATTTGTTATTGAAATTGTCCGTTCGGCATAAATGTATTCATGGCGATGCAACAAGGGTATAAATAAGTAAAAGTATTTTAATTCGTAAAAAGTACACCGACTTCAATAAAAAACAAATTATTCGTCACTATAAAATTTGAGGGTCGCCCTTGATTTTTCTGAGATACCATCATCAGATCCTGACTTGGTACAAATGGGACCACCTGGGAACCATACCCTTTTAAGCAAAAAAAGAATTTTTCAAATCGGTCGAGGCGTCTTCGAGTAATCGGGGAACATACATAAAAAAAGGATTCCGACGAATTGTTAACCTCCTCCTTTTTTTGAAGTCGGTTAAAGAATAAAAAATAACCTTTATGTAATAGTAGGTTTGCGACGAAATAAAACAAAGTACTAAAAGCTAATCACTCTATTTCTCCTATAAATAATCAATTATTATTAAAATTTACAATATGGATCACAGATATGAATAGTTTGAATTGCCGTGATACTAATTAAATTAATTATTGCTTAAAAATGATTAAAATATTATTGTATATTTATCCATATTAATAGAAAATGATGTTGTTTTATCTCTACAAAAGTATTCCCTGTGTTCCTCCTCATTTCTATTTTTTTTTTGTCTAGCTTGTATAATTTGACGATGAACTTTAAAATGTATAGACATAGTAAATCTTATACAATTGTCAATAAAATAATTAATCAGCCTAGTTTTGGAGGAATTGGGGGAATACAAAACCCCAATTTTGTCGATTCTATTTAGGTACACTCAGTGTGAGGTGCAGTTGTCCCTTTCACTCAAAGAGCAGTAAGCGGGACGCGCGTGAGACAATAGATCTACAAAATATCTATTCTTCACACATTTTCAGTCTTTACGCGTCTTCGTCGTTCCCACTGTCTGTAGACACCTCGCCATCACCAATGAAAACCTCCTCCTGAGCCATATTGGGTCTCTGTGCATTGCTATTGGTCTGCATAACGGAGGCCATAGCCAATCCGGTGCCCAAACTATACTCTATGGGTCGTAAACTCTCATCACCGTTGTCTATGACCCGTTTGGCTACAGGATGTTTTTTTCTCCACACAGCTCTGGTTTTACGCGCGTCGTTCAACCCTTGGTGGAATTCAAAATCGCTTTCCGAAGACGAAGATAGCTCCAAATCTTTCTTGCTGACTTTATAACTAAGTTCGTTGTTTGTTGCTTGGTTAGTTGCCGTGTTCATCGTAGCCGCTTCTACATCACTCAAACCTTCAGACAACCCGCTGGAATCCAATTCTTTTGGACTTGCAGCCTTTTTACGCCATCTTACGACAGCTATTTCCGTTTTAACACAATTAAAAGTTACTAATTTACTCTTAAAGTTAAGTTTTGCGTTCGCTTCGTAGAAATCGCCTGTGATGTCGGTCTCGTTTTCATAATTATCCATTTTGAGTACATATTTTTTGGGTTTTAAAGTTCTTCGCGTAGTAATTTTGTAGTGACGAAACAATTTATTTTTAGGAACTTTTCGTTTCAGTTTATAAATGAAGCCTTTTCTTTCTATGAAATCTTCGAGTTCAATCTGTCTGGGAAAGTCTGGTATATCTTTGAGATCTGGCATGGTGTTGAACAGCGCTTGTCTTTCCCTCTCCCTCATCATGTCTTCGCGTTTGCCCAATTTTCTTTTTAGCTCAGTCAAAACTATTTTAGTAGTCTCCCGTTCCTGCTTACCAGGCGCGGTCGTGACGTCACCGGGACTCTGCACCGGGACGTCGTCATCAGTTCTAACGAAATAAAACACTTCATCTTTACTCTCTGGCACACGATCATCTATTTTTATAACTGTCGAATTATCTTCTACGATTTCTACATCATCTTGCACTTTCTCTTCTACTTTGCCCCTTAACTTCTTGAGTCGTATCTGCGAGTTTTGGGCCGTCGCCAGACATTTCGTTATATCGTCGATCAGATCTTCGATATCTTTGTTCAGTATCTCAAGGTCTAAGTTCTGGTTGTTGAGAGCGCAGGAGTCTAAAAATATGTCAAGGTTGTTGCTCTTCTGTAGAGCTAGTTTTAGTTCTAGACAGGCCCTCGCTATGCCGGTGTGTACGTCGGAGCAGAGCCATGCTGTGTTGACAGCTGTTCCCAACTTTTTGTTGACGTCAACATCTTTGTTTCCAGAGTTCTTCAACAGTCGGTACATTCGCTCCAAAGACTCGTAGTTCTGCCTGAAGTCCTCGTAAAGGTGTTGTATGAGTACGGTGTGTATCCAGTATATTCTTTCGTTGTGGTTCTTGTAGAGTTTCCTGGCGTGGGGTGAAGGCACGTAATGGGCCATCGCTATGTGCTTCAGCAATGTAGACTGAACTACCAAGAAGGCGTGGTGGATTTTCTGTAATAATATTAATGACGTTGAGTAAATGGCTTTTGGCTGGATAACAATGAGTAACACTTGTATCGAATTATTTTTTAGACAACATATTTACCTAATCTATTATTGTATTGTGGCTTATGTTGAGGACATCACTGGGTCAGAAGACAGGGGACCAGCGGTTTTGAACAATATATCCTGATCACAGTAAAGTAATGTCCATGGATTAGCAGAGGCATAACTAAAATTTTATGTTTTTTTTTGTATTTAGTTTTTTCTGCATGTGGGTACATAATGTTATCTATATTATTAGTTGGATATACTTCTGACATCACTTTAATCATTAGTAGTTTTACAATCTCACTCTGTTGTGTATATAGTGTGTACATATCACGGACGGTACCATCAAGTTGTCGGTGTGGTCCCTGGAGACCGCGTCCCAGGCGACGTCTGCGTTCAGCCACGGCGCGTTCCCGAGCAGCGCAGGCGACGCGCGCGACATCAGGATCGACAGCTCACTCTGTTGTGTTTATAGTGTGTACATATCGCGGACGGTACCATCAAGTTGTCGGTGTGGTCCCTGGAGACCGCGTCCCAGGCGACGTCTGCGTTCAGCCACGGCGCGTTCCCGAGCAGCGCAGGCGACGCGCGCGACATTAGGATCGACAGCTCACTCTGTTGTGTTTATAGTGTGTACATATCACGGACGGTACCATCAAGTTGTCGGTGTGGTCCCTGGAGACCGCGTCCCAGGCGACGTCTGCGTTCAGCCACGGCGCGTTCCCGAGCAGCGCAGGCGACGCGCGCGACATCAGGATCGACAGCTCACTCTGTTGTGTATATAGTGTGTACATATCGCGGACGGTACCATCAAGTTGTCGGTGTGGTCCCTGGAGACCGCGTCCCAGGCGACGTCTGCGTGCAGCCACGGCGCGTTCCCGAGCAGCGCAGACGACGCGCGCGACATCAGGATCGACAGCTCACTCTGTTGCCGACACAGCAGCGTGTGGGTAGACTCGATGACTGATGCTAAGGAACCGCTAGAAAATGACAAAAATAAACGCTTTTGGAAAATGATAGGTTTTTTCCTCTCCCGAAATCGCTATATATGGCATCGTATACATCATGTACCATCTCTGTGTTAACTTCGATTGTTCAATCGATTTTGTTGCGAATCTAATATACCTCTAAGTTTTGCCAATTGATTACTACCTCATATAGGTGCAACCTTATATAAAAACATTGCTTAAATTAGTAATTCCAGGCAAAAACGTCAAACAGTGGATATTTTACTACAATGGATGTTTCTCCTTAGACATATATAGGTCATAATACTCTGACAATAAAACATGTAGTCTTAATTGGGAATTATTATATGTAAATCAAAATAAACATTTTATCCAGACATCTTAAAAGGTCTTAACTAAAACAGATACTATTCCTTTACCTAAGTGCTAAAACCACACTACACAGTTATTAAGATCAGACTGGCTCGACCAAGATAGAACTACTATCTTACAGATAACTGAAATGGTGCTTGCTGTTGCATATCGCATGGTGAGTAAGATTTCAGGAAGCCTAAAATAATTCTCTCCCCTTTTCTCGATACTTTTCCTTCAAGATCGACAACCGAACGATAACTCTTCTGGTATTAATGGGCGGTAGAGATCATTGTGGAGAGCTACTTGCTAATCTACCAGCATATGCTATAAATGAAAGAAAAATTACATAAACACATACACTCACGCCTGTAATCCCCGAAGGGGTAGGCAGAGGTGAAACCAGTACACCCACGTTTCGCCGAATTTCGGTCCCATAATGTGATAGGGGACGAGCCTATCGGCATACTGAGCACAGATTTCAGACTCCAGACTAATACTGAGGAATTTCTAGATAGAAAAACCCAATATCACTTTACCCAGGTCTCGGGGACCTCAGCACAGCAGTCGTAACGCATGCGCAATTACAACTGCGCCACCGAGGCAGTCAGTGAAAGAAAAATCTATGATGATAAAATAATACTGAGCGTGTACTCACAGCTGCGCGTGCAGAGCGGCGTACTCCTTGAGACAGGCGGCGGCGCGCCTCGCCAGCGCCAGGTAGTCGCGCATCACGTGCAGCAGCGCCGGCAGCGAGCCGCGACACAGCGCGCGGTGGGACAGCCGCACCGCCGCCGGCAGCCAGAGCAACCCGCACACTTGCACCACGGCCAGCCGGCTCACACTGAACACGCAAATTACCACTTAACAGCACGGATAGACTAAAGCTCTGAATAGTATGCCGAAAACTCGGGGAAAGTCAAAACTCGGGTGAAAAACCCGCCATTAGTGGCACACGCAAGTGTGTCGCGTTCCGGGATCAGCCAGTGTACATCCGGTTTCTGTCGAGGCTCTAGAGTTGGGGTACGATGTTTGGCCGTGTTGCGGCCTTCTGAGTACTCCGATATTCGACCCTCGACCGCTTCTGCATCTTCTTGCCCATGGCGTAGTGCGAAGAAGCAGGCCGGCATGATTGTATTGAGTAGCATGGTTAGATTGTCTCTCGCTACTCGATACTCTAATTGGACTGCACTGCGCTTACCATCAGGTGCAGTGTGGTCACTTTGCCGTGCCAGAATAAAAAAAAGTGCATTGAAGGTATCTCTCATAGTGGGCGTAACGGTCACACACATATATACTTGTGTCGTTGAATAAAACACAAGCTGGAACCTCAATATCGGAATCGGTCTTTGGAATAGGGTAGTTGACAGTAAGTGAAAACCTGATAGAATTTTGTTGTTTATAATGGGTTTTAGTCTAAAAATATCGAAAATTAAACTAATTTGTTAATTTATATATGTTAATTAAAATTTTCAAGAAACAAATATGCAAAAATAAAGCATTTTGTCACGTGACATGAAACACCCATCAGTCATTTATGACGTCACCGTCACCGAAACATCTAAAACGCCGAGCCAAACGTCTATTAGTTTTGCAGATGGTCAAGTCACATGAGAGGCCATGACAGTTGGTAGCGATTTGGTGGGAAAAATAAAAAATAAAAATGCAAATTGAATCTTGAAAACTTGTGTTTTATGTTTATTAATGATAATATTTTAATAATATAGACCATGAAGAATAAAATTAAATGGTTTCCCGAAAACAGTCAACTAACCAAATGAAGTTATATCTATCAACATTACTTCGGTAAAAAAAAGCAAGTTGCAGTCACTGATGCCTATAAAATTGCTATGCAAAGAATAATCAGTTTAGTGTAATAGAAAATAATTTCATACATAACTATCTATGTTGTCAATAGTTTTAAGTCTCGTACCTCCTTGGCGGGAACATGAGCACAGCACCGCCTAAAACTGTTGCAGCTATGACAGCCTCTCCTTTAGTGAACCAGCCACTCTTGCCACCACCAGAAGCGACCCACACTTCCTCCTGCGAAGGCGCCTCTTGTTCCACCTCAATGCTGTCCTCCCTGAACAGCAGCCCGCTCTCCAAGATCGAGATTATGTGATGACGACTGTAAATTAACTGGAACCAGACATGTTAGTGACAATAATATTTATGCAAAAAAGGTATTAAATTTATTTTACAGAAATTATATTTATTGAAAACATATAAATAAAATAATAGACCAAAAATGAGATGGGAACTCTGTTACATTTATCGAGAAACACAAATAATTGGCCCCAGGTTGGCCCCCCCTGTACTATGTTCTCTATATTATCTCCTGAAGTTATCTTTATTAATATGACTATTTAAATTATGGTCAATGTTTGTAAGTATTGAGCTGCACCAAACAATTAATTACTGTTGCTACATTTCTTTTTATAAACAATTGTTTTCTTGTCTTTAATGCAAATAAATTTAATGTCTTTAATAATGTTTAATCATTGATTTAAATCCAAATATCTATTAGAAATTATATTTGGACAAATTAGTATGAGACAGTAGACTGAATCGGTGGCACAGTTGTAATTGCGCATGCATTATAACTGCTGAGGTCTCAGGTTCAATCCCCACATTGGTAATGTTATACTAGATTTTCCTATTTAAAAATACTCAGTATCAGCACAGAGTCTAGAATTGTGTCGGTATGGCAATAGGCTCACCCCCTATCACATTATTGGAACATAATAAATTCAGGGTAAATTGGGTGTACTGGTTGCACCTCTGCCTACCCCTTCAGAGATTACAGGTGTAAGTGTATATGTATGTAGTATGAGTTATCTTTGTCGTTACTCTGTCGCGCAAAACACAACACCAGTCGTAAAATGGCGCGCAATTCGAAAAGGAAACGTTTACGTTTAAAACACAATTAATAAAAATTTTAGTTGGAAAAGAATATACACTATTTTATGTCATTGAAATGGTTATGAAATAAGCTAAAAGAATATACAGTGTAAACTCTATATAGCGACACTGAAGGGACTGTGCATTTTATGGCGTTATAGAGAGTTGTCGTTAAATGGAGAGAAGAAACATCAGAATTAGAAAAATAAAAAGTTTATTTCTGACTATTGTTAGTAGTTATGTGCATAAAAAAGAATGTTATTTGAACGCTATTGAGTATAGTCTGTTATTTTTGTCTGACGTCTTTTGCTGCACCAGTAATTTTGTTGTATTTTTTTAGTTATTTTATTAATATCTAGCAATACTGAGGCATCTTGGTTATAAAGGAAATATTTTTCCAATAATTTTGCTGCTTCCAGAGCTTCTTTAATGCTCGGCGGAAGCTCAGGCTCATCCGTCTCATCTTCTTCATCACCTTGTTTTTGATCCTCAGTTTTTCTCACTGAATCCAAAATTTCTTCGTCTGTGAGTGAAGCCGTTGTAAGCAGGCGGTCGTCCACTTCAATGTAGGTTTGAAGATTTACCGTATTTCCTGCCATGTTGAATTGTTGAATCCACTCAGTTAATGGAAGGTCGTCGTCGCTTTCAAACTCAGATTCTGTTTCCACCTCATCACTCGTAGAATTGGTACAAAGTCCAGCATGTCGAAAAGAGTGCTGTATAGTTGTGGGTGTCACTTCTTCCCAGGCTTTAGATAAAAAATTTACTGCATGCAGCATATTAACAGAAGTTTTACCCTCAGATTCGACTAGCTCCATCAATAATTTCCTTCTGTAGTGACCCTTGAGGCTTTTAATCACACTCTGGTCCATTGGCTGTAAGACACTAGTCGTATTTGGAGGAAGAAATGCCAACTCTATGTTTTGAAGGTTTGATATAAAAGGGTGGGCAGGGCAGTTGTCAACAAGAAGTAAAATTTTTCGTCCCTTTAATTCTGCATCCCACTTTCGCACTTCTTCTTCAAAAAGTTGACTGGTCATCCAAGCTGATTTATTAGCTTTATACGTCACTGGCAATTTTTTGATGTTCTTAAAACAGCGCGGATTTTTCGATTTGCCTATTATTAGTAGCTTTTTTTTCTCTGTGCCATCCATATTAGCAGCCACAAGCACCGTAATACGTTCCTTGGAAAGCTTTCCTCCCACACACTTTTCCCCTTTAAATTTCAGAGTTTTATCTGGAGTCAACTTATAGCAAATTCCTGCTTCATCAGCATTGAAAATGTCACTTGGGGCGTATTTTTCTATGAATTTTGACCACACTCTGTTAATCCAATCATGAGTCACATTTGTATCAACACTTCGTGCTTCCCCACTTATTTTACCATAGTTGATATGATGACGCTGCTTGAATTTTCCGAGCCATCCTTCTGATGCTTTGAAAGAAGTTAAACCAAGTTCAGCAGCAAAATTCTCCGCCTTAGCTTTCACGAGCGGCCCCGAGATAGGCATATTATTCTGGCGCTGTCGATGAAACCATGATAGTACAGCTTTATCCAAATCTTCGTATATAGGTTTCTTTAATTTTTTGGAAGATTTTCCCTCGCCCGCAGCGTGGAGGATTTTTTCTTTATTTTTCCATATTGTGGACACGGTAGAGCGACTAAATCCAAAGCGTTTGCCAACATCACTTATCTTCTCTCCCGTTTCTATTGCGCGTATCAGTAAAACTTTTTCGTCAATACACAGTGATTTTCTTTTAGTAGCCATGTTTACAGTTTGCAAGTTTGTGAGCAACTAAGAATATGATAAGGTATAGATAATCCATGACTCCTAGTTATGAATCATGGTCAATAACAGTCTACACGTGCAAGCAATCCCAATTTGTAAACAAAAGAATGAATTTCTTAGAAAGTTCGGTATGCATGATGCCGACAGTCGAGTTTATTGTTGTTTATTAAATTTGGACAATTTTTATTTCAAAATAAAATTAAAAATATACGACCAGATGGTGTTAAACGCGTGGGCAGAAACAAAATCTCGGTTGAATTTGTCACTGCATTTGATGCCAATAATTTCATTATAAATCCGATCCTAGCAGAAAATAAGTATTCAGCTTTTATCCCTTCTTACAATGTTACACGAATGGGTCTTGTTCGTAATGTTCCAACGGACTTTTCTATGGATGAGTTTGTTCGTAGTCTTGTTATTCCTCATGGCAGTGGTATAGTCCTTAAAGCCCGTCGTTTTAGCCGTAAATCCCTCAATGAAAATGTGATTACATGGATTCCCACTCAAACTGTTGTTCTAACTTTCCAGGGGCAAGTTCTCCCAGATCGTGTATTTTCATTTCATACTGCTCTTCCTGTAGAGGTATATCATTTTCCCACTATTCAATGTCTAAGTTGCTGTCGATTTGGTCATGTGAAGGCACAATGTAGGTCACATCCCAGGTGTTTCCGTTGCTCTCAACAACATGAGGGCAACATGTGTGCCATTACAGAATCGAACTCTACTTGTCTTTTCTGTTTAGGGCATCATTTTGCCACCAACAAATGTTGCCCAGAACATAATAGGCAAGTGGAAATTAAAAAATATATGGCTGAAAAGGGCCAATCATATCAAGAATCTTCTCGTATTTTCCCTCTTGTAACCAAAAAATACTCAGAGGCTTTATCATCTTCGCCCCATAATTCCCAGTCTCTTTCATCTCATTCAAATTTAACTGATTGTGCTCCATCTTCTTCTTCCTGCAATTCATACGTCAAAACATCACTTATCCCTAAAAGTCCTAGACCTTCTTTAGGTAAGACTTACAACAAAACTTTACACAATTCTATCATTTCAGAAATCCCTTCAACTTTACCAAACGGTTGTGCTCTGAAATCGCCGACTGTTCTTTCCTCAGTTCAAACCCAAAATCCTGACAACCTTATCCAGTTTCTTTTGCAAATCATCCTTGATATATGTTCCCAAAATAACCTGAACTTACCGTCCAACGCTGCCAATGTACTTTCCTCTCTCTCTTCCTCACTAAACAAGTATGGACCTTGTAACTATTCTTCAATGGAATAGCCAGAGTCTACGTCCTAAAAAAAATGAATTATTTAACCTTGTCAATAGATTTCACCCTTCAGTTTTGGCTGTCGCGGAGACTTGGCTGGTGCCTGGATCTCGGTTTAGAGTCCCTGGTTACTCTTGTCTTCGAGATGACAGAGCAGATGGCTACGCTGGTAGCTCATTACTTGTAAGAAACACATTACCATTTTCTCAAATTCCCATTGCTACTCATAATCACGATATTATTAATGTGGTGGCAGTAAGAGTTTTTGATATATCTTTCATATCCATTTATATTCCTCACCCCAATATGTCCCTAATCCCAGTCATTTTTAATATTATTTCTTCTGTTCAATCGCCTATAATATTAATGGGTGATTTTAATGCCCATCATACGTCTTGGGGAGGAAGCCATAATGATAGTTTTGCCTGTTCTTTAATAGACCTATTTGATGAAGTGAATCTCTGCGTTTTAAACGACGGCTCTCCTACCCGTAGAGTACTCCCTTCTCAAGACCCTAAAAGTGCTGTGGATCTTACAGTCTGCTCTCCGGTTATTTCTTCCCTTATGTCGTGGTCTATAGCCAGTTCAACATATGGAAGTGACCATTTTCCGATAATTGTAACATTCCCTAATAGAACATTCACTCCCTTTAACAGTTCCCCTACCATAAAATATAGACTTTCTAATGCGGACTGGGACTCCTATTCCTCTAGTCTTGATATTATGATTGATTCACTTTCTTTGCCAAAAAGTGATAGTATATTATTAAACTATTCAGATTATGTAGACTGTATTATTTCAAGTGCAAATGTAAACATTCCTCAAAAGAAAAATTCTCGATTTAAAATTTCAACTCCTTGGTGGAATTCAAATTGTTCTGCTGCTATTAGGGAAAGAATAGATGCAGAACGTCAATATAACTCATCTATGTCCATTGTTAATTTTCTTTCTTATCGACATGCAGCAGCAAAAGCAAAAAAAATATTACGTTCTAGTAAGAAACTTGGTTGGCTTAACTTTTGCCAGTCTTTGTCTCCGACTTTTCCTTCTACCTTAGTATGGCAACAAATCAGACGTTTCAGAGGATCGTATAATGCCGTAGATAGTACGCAAAATGATCCTTTTTCTTGGTTAGATTCCTTTGCTGATAAATTGGCCCCACAATATGTTCCAAATTTTGATTATTTCCCTGTTCTTTCGATTCCCTACTGTCCTCCTACAGTAATGGATTCGTCATTTTCTTTCGTCGAATTGGAAATGGCTCTAGATGGTCTATCAGACTCCTCTCCAGGTTTAGACGGTATATCCTATAGTTTTATTTCTAAATCCTCTGAAAAAAATAAAAATCATTTTTTAAAATTAATTAATTTAATTTTCAATACAAATAACATACCTGACTGTTGGAAAATACAAATTATAATTCCAATATTAAAACCAGGGATAAATCCAACTGATCCTAATAGTCGTAGACCTATAGCTTTATCATCAGTCTTGCTGAAAATAGTTGAGCATATGATAAAACACCGTTTAGAATGGTATGCAGAAAATAAAGGTTTGTTATCGGCGTCTCAATTTGGTTTTAGAAAGGATTCAAGTACACTTGATAGCCTTGGTATTTTTACTACCGATGTCCAAATAACATATAGAAAAAAGGAATACCTGATTGGATTGTTTCTTGACGTTGCCTCTGCTTATGATAATGTTTTACTTCCAGTACTCAGGAATAAATTAATTCAGTTGAAGATCCCATATAAGCTCGCTCATTTCATTTGCAACCTTTTAACGGAAAGAAAAATTCAAATTAAAAACCAAGGATCTTTCACGCATCCTAGATCTATTTGGAAAGGTTTGCCCCAAGGGTCTGTTCTTAGTCCTCTTTTATATAGCCTTTACACAAGGGATCTTGATCAGTCTGTGACTCAATACTGCTCTATTCTTCAGTATGCGGATGATCTGGCATTATATGTTTCTGACAACAACCCTCATGAAGCGTGTAATCGCTTAAACTTAGCTCTGAAAAACCTTTCCACTTGGCTAGCTAATCATGGTTTATCTTTATCTGCTTCAAAGAGCAAATGTGTAGTATTCACAAAAAGGAAAATTATTCCTTCTGTTGTTATTTCCGTAGATAATATAATGATTCCTCAGGTTAATTCTGTGAAATTCTTGGGTGTGTGGTTGGATTCTAGAATGTCAGGAGCCCCTCATTGTGAATATATATCCAGTAAATGTGACAAAAACATAAACATTCTTCGTTCTCTGTCTGGTGTGTGGTGGGGAGCTCATCCCTTCTCTCAGAAATTACTATATAATTCCATTATTCGCAGCCACTTGGACTATGGATCTTTCCTATTAGACCCTTGCAATAAAAGAGCAATTGAAAAATTATCAAAAATTCAATCGAAATGCCTTCGTATAATTATAGGTGCCATGAAATCCTCTCCTATTAATGCCATGCAAGTGGAATGTGGTGATGCCCCTCTTTATTTACGTAGACAACTTCTGTCAGATAATTTTTTTTTTAAAGTTGCCCAAAACTCCAATCATCCTTTACTCGAAAAACTTAGATGCCTAGCGAGCATTGTTGAAATAGTTGGATACAATTCTCTTTTTGATTTACCTTGCCTTCTTCGCAGTTTTATTAAATTTTCCCGATTGCCTGACCCTATTCTTCAATTTCCCTTTAAAATTACTTTTTCACTGCCATATGAAGCACTAATATTTCAGCCAAAAGTTATTTTAAATTTTGGTGTTGATAAAGACTCTGTAGTAGCAGCTGAGGTATTTAAATTCATATTATCATCAAAGTTTCCTGATTGGTTAACAATTTATACTGATGCTTCCAAATTGTCAAATGACAGTCTTGTCGGTGCTGCCACATGGATCCCTTCATATAACACAATTTTAAGTTTTAAATGCCCATCTGTTACATCGGTTTTCACTGGAGAATCCATTGCAGTTTTAGAAGCTATTGAATTTGCCATAGCCCACAGATTAAATAAGACACTAATCTTTTCAGACTCGAAAAGCTGTCTTCAATCTATATTATCTAATTCTTTTAAATCTAAATCTAGATGTCCAATTATTTTTAAAATCAAAGAATCTTTATATAATTGTCACCTTATGGGTATTGATATAATACTAGCATGGATTCCTGGTCACTCTGGTATACCCGGGAATGAAACAGCAGACTCATGTGCAAAACAGGCCATTAGTATAGGTTCGTTGGAACATTTTAAGATTTTACCACTTGACTTATGTTCTCTCATGCACTCTCAGATGTTGGTAGCATGGAACAAGGAATGGCAAATTACAAAGGAAATTAAGGGCAAGTTCTTTGGTGATATTCAACCAGAAATTCCTCCAAAACCATGGTTTTTTATTTTTCAAAAATTAAATAAATCTGTTTCTTCCATAATATGTCGAATTCGATTAAATCATTCTTGTACTCCGGTTCACTTGTCCAAAATTAAAGTTCGTGATCATTCACTTTGCGAGTGTGGTTTAGATGATGGTTATCTTGACCACATCTTTTTTAGCTGTCCCATTGTGCAACAGTCTTTATATGACATCCTTCCTATAGATATTCCTCGTCCCACATGCATGAAAACTCTCCTGACACTTACATTTTCGCCATTTGTTTACTTTATAGGTAAATTTATAGATAAGAACAAAATTAAATTATAACTTTTCCGTATTATTTTTATTTTTTAAATATTATATATATATTATATAATTTTTTTTTCCACATATATTTTTCTATTTATTTTTCTTATCCTGTGTTATACTATTGTTAACATCTCTATCCTTCAAATCATCTTGGTTTCAAATGATTAGCTCAACACAATTTTACTATCTTTACTAGTGTCCATAGTTTGTGTAATTTACCTCGATCCGAACATTTGTTTATTTTATTACGTGACATTGGCGAAATTGTGGAATCGTTCCTCCGCATAGTCCATAGAAACAAGAAGAAGAAGAAGAAGAGTTTATTGCGGGCTAGGATAATAAAGCGACAATAGATCGTACACAGCTGCGCAGTTTTTACTAATTTTAGCAACTTAATTGTTGTCGTTATTGAGAGTGGGTGTAATGCTATATAGAGTCAAACATTGTATGAAAAACAAGCTAAACCAACCAAAGCCAATTGATTTCGACGCTTAAGAGAGTTTGTCGTTAAATAGAGTGACGTTACATGGAGTTTACACTGTATATAGTTTAATATCGTTTTTCCCTAATATGATATCGTTAGATTAAGCTGAAAATGCGTGAGCCAAATATTTATCCTATTTATGTAAAAATGTTGTAACAATTTAAAAATAAAAGCATTCTTTCGAATACTTTTTTATTTATTAATATAAACATATATTATTTCACAATAATCAATCAAAAGAACACACAGCTTCTTACATATTTACAATACAAGCTTGAACAATAACATTCCTCAAGTGGACGACCCGTAGACAATGTTCCAAACAATATATAACAAATATATTGTTTAGCAATTGATGTTATTTCACATCCTTGTCTATTTCCCTACATATTGTAAAAGTTCGACTATGATAAATATATTTAGTAATACAACACTGCCGAAAGATATCTGACCGTTGAAAAATGGCCTTCTCAAGGCCACTGACGGTCGTCCGATTTTGTTTCGAACCTTTACAAGGCTCCCGAATGAAGTTACTGCAAAACGTAAAGTATTAATTTTACTAAGATTGCAGCTATGGTTCGTAATTTTACTCCTCCTCATATATTGTAAATCTATGACAAAATACATATTAGTTGATTCATAAAGTTTAAAATGTGTACATAAGAATTGGCTACCTTTGCATACTTGGGTAAAGTAAATACAATAATATTAATTAAAATCAATAGTTACCATGTTGGGTCTGAATTTGATTGCAAGCCATCTGCGTGAGAGCAGTGGTGGAGTGAAATCTTGCTTCATAAATAATGCCATCTGAAAATATAAAAATACATTTTTTTGACAATAAATATTATTCTAAGACATCCATTTTGTTTTCACTGGTGTGAATATGTATATTGCAGTTATAGTATTACGATAATATGACATAAGCTAATTCTAGAATTTGAAAGTCACCCATAGGATAAGGGGATAAGAGGTAAATGCTGCCAAGGGCAACCTCCAAAACAACGGTTTAATGAGCTTTTGACAACTGAATACGAACTGCAAAATATAATGGAGATAAAAATTCAATGCGAAAAATATATAACTTAAATCTGTTTCCAATTTTAAATTGAAGACAAAAAAATTGCAACGAAACCTAACACCGGTATATTGCCGTCAGCTGATCACTGAACTAAATGTTTTTATCATCTTTCCATATAAGTCAGTTGAAATAATCTTAACTCACGTCTAATAGATAACTAGCTTCAAATATATCACTAACACATTAAAAAATTAAAAATAAATATTATTCACATTGTTATTATCGCTATACATTGAATTCGACAGGCACGATATTTCCTCTGGCAGTCTGGCGGCTGGCCACTAACTGACGTTAGGGTGACGGTTACAAATAAAGCTGCAAGTATTAACTAAGTCTAGATTTTAGTTTTGCTTTGATTTGATGTTTACTTCTATACTTTATATTTTACCTTGGTCATGAAAATTTTATGTCGTGACAGTGGCAAAATTGTGGAATCTTTCCTAAAGTTTAATCTCATAATTTGTCTGTTACCTTAATGTAAATAATGCATATCTACTTGTATAGTAACTAGTTGAGTGCACGCACATATTAAGCATAATTAATTTATTTCCTTATTTTTGTGTGGATTCTTTCACAAAAAACACAAACAGTCATTTTATCTAAATTCTAGCGTAAGACAGACTTTCGTATTAAGGCTCTAATAAAAAGGCCCTTATCTATTTTCGTAACTATACTCGTAAACACTTTTTACGTTTTGATATTGCTTTTAACTTTTTCATAAAATGAATTATAAAATTGACTTATATTCCGATTTTCTATGCCGACACCTCAAGGTACCGATCACAAGTAATTTTCTAATTTATGTATTTGAACACAGAATATCATAATTTATTTAGTATATTTTTTTTTATTATTTT
The DNA here is from genome assembly GCA_905220505.1 of Laothoe populi. Classification (NCBI taxonomy): domain Eukaryota; kingdom Metazoa; phylum Arthropoda; class Insecta; order Lepidoptera; family Sphingidae; genus Laothoe; species Laothoe populi. Next base: position 3,360,533 of record HG992146.1, on the reverse strand, counting down.
GATACGTAAATACTTTTTGTAAATTGTACGACAAATTAGCAAATGTATAATAATTTTACTGTTCTTAACAAGTAGGCGATAGGGTATAAACATCACGCTGCGATCCACAGAAGCTAAGCAGTGACCATAAATGTTAACAATCCGGTTAAATTAACTGAGGTGAAGCAGGATGCGGTGGAGGCAACCCCTGTCTGTCGTACAAGGCGACTAATTGGGGCCATCGGGGGTCGCGGGTGCGCAGCAAGGGGCTGTCAGCCCATATCGATGCACTCCAATTTCGGTGCATCGTGCGACCCCGAGATGGACGGCAGCTCGGGTGGTAAGGCCTCGTTTGCTGTCGTTGTTCGGTGCGCGGGGGCTGCTAAGCCCCACATGGAGATGGGCCCGTACAGGACACTGCGCAGGAGCGGTTCCGGCAGCAATTCTAGTACTCCTTAGAATACCCCGGAATCGCTTCGTAAGCGTCGAAGAAGGCTACCGCGGGGTTTTAGCTGGTAGTGTCGGTGGGGTGTGCATAGGGGGTAGGGACTCGACCCAGCGGCAGCACGGATATCCATCATCCGTGCGAGGGGGATGCTGGGTCGTAAGACCGGCTAGTCCAGCATAACCGTTTTATTCTTATTCCGATTCCCCCCGGAGCGGGCGGCAGTAATAAAACGCTTTTACCGCGACAAATAAAAAAAAAGGATGCGGTGGAGGCAGGATGACCGCACGAAGATAGCAAAATATTATCGATTATGGCTGAAAAGGTGATGCCATGACCCACGGCTTATTTGCTTGATGAATCAATTTTTGTTAATGTTTTGAATTACATAATTTAAATGAAAAACATACATACATATACACTCACGCCTGTAATCCCCGAAGGGGTAGGCAGAGGTGTAACCAGTACACCCACTTTTCGCCGAATTTCGGTCCCATAATGTGATAGGGGGCGAGCCTATCGCCACACCGGGCACCATTCCAGACTCCGGGTTAATACTGAATATTTCTAGGTAGAAAAACCCAATATCACTTTACCCGACTCGGGGATCGAACCCGAGACCTCAGCACAGCAATCGTAACGCATGCGCAATTACAACTACGCCACCGAGGCAGTCAGGCAGGCAGTAAATGAAAAAATATATATAAATATGATTTATTGGCAGTTTTAGATTAGGATGTAAAATTATATTATAAAAACTGAAGAGATCTTGACCCTAATCGAACCACTGGACCTGAAAAGCTAAAATATATTTTTTTATTTCTATTCTAGAGAATTTAAAATAAAGGATTATTTTTTTTGTTGAAATCTTGGGTTTAAAATAAAACAAAACTATCATTATTAATAACATTCTTTATTTCCTACCACCCAATAAAATCCAATATCAATAAATATCACAAAAATAAGCCATCATATTTTATAAATATTCCAGCTAACGAACAGAACACATAAAAAAATCATTGCACCATCACCTTATTTCATAAAGTTCAAAAATAATATTTTTAGATATGGATTTGATTAAAACCTCGACAAAGACAAAACACGTCCTTACTTTGGCTATAATATTTAAAAAACTTAATGTTACATTGTTCCCATGATAACTCACAATCATTTGAAAATAAACATGTTAAAAAATATATTTTCGGCCGTAATAAGCAACACTCAAATTACTTTAACATACACTGTATTCAATAGACTCCCTGGCGTAATGCATGAATAGTCGGCTGCGAAACAAGTGGTGTTGGGTTCGATTCCCACACAGAGATAAATGTTTGACAGTTTTTGTTTCAGGTCTGGGTGTTTTGACACCGAATGTATCTCGTAGTTTTAGATACCTGTATAAGTGATTCGTCCGTTTTCGTTTGGCCCAAAAAACGGACCAATCATATTAGGTACATGATACATAAAGAAATCTACGGAGCTCATCTAGTGTTGTTATTGAATTCGAGTATTTTATCTTTAGTACTTTGATCAGACTACAAATATCTATACTCTATACTAATATTATAAAGAGGAAAGATGTATGTTTGTAACAAATTGGCTCAAAAGTACTGGACTGATTTTAAAAATTCTTTCACCATTTGAATGCTAAATTATAACTGATTAATATAGGCTAGTTTAATTGCAAGAAAAAAATAAGGATAGAAATGTGTAATAGCTTAAGATGCCTCCATGGAGAGTATACCGTTTCTTCCAAAAATTACCTACACGCGGGCGGAGCCGCGAGCAACACCTAGTCTTAAATAAGTACAAATGCATTATATACAAATGCATTATATACATTATATACATCCCAGTATCACACATAGGGATGAACAGCTATAGGTAGGTTTGTATGGGTAATATCATTTCTGGTCAAATTTACTTAAAACTTGTTGTCAAACACGTTTTTTAGTTGTAATAAAACGAAATTTACGGATTCTATCGCGGTTTATATTAGTTTTTAAAAAAAAATTAAAAATAACGTAAATTTCGTTTTATTACAATGTATAATATTCGCGTAAACATAAGAAACCATTACGTTTTTTAGTGTTTTACAAAATTCAACCCTTTTTTTAACCGACTTCAAAAAAAAGGAGGAGGTTCTCAATACGACGTGTATTTTTTTTAATCTAAATAGGCTTGCGTTTGACCACTATCTCGCCTGATGGTAAGTGATGATGTGGTCTGCAGTGGAGCACGCTTGCCTAAAAGATACCTATTCACTCTTGACTTAAAGATACCCAGATTATAATTTTCGGGAAATATAGACTCTTGTTAAGACTACAGTTGAATTTTTTCAAGGGACATAATATGTGTCTGATCAAGTGTTTGAAAGTTGATATGTAGATCTTTTTTATTTCTCCTGGAAATGGACCTGTTGTCCCAAAACAGACGCGGGCAAAGCCACGTGCAAGTGCTAAGTAGAGTAAGTATGTATATTTCGGTGGATCTTATAGTATTTCTAGGTTTCCTTTACATGTATGGTGAACCTATTTATTAATATTTACATACTTTAAAAATTTATCAACATTACAAGTGAGTAATTTGACAAAATTATAAACCTTTATCATGTCCATATAATTTGCCAAAACACATTGGAATTTGATTTTTTTAAATCTTTGTGACAGTCTATTTGTGAACAAATCACCTGTTTGATATGTACAGTCAGCTACAATATTATATAACTTTATCAGTGGACCCAACATTTGGTCCAATCAGAGCTTGGCCTTGGAGTCCAACGCTTCCAGCCCGCCTGTGAGGAAGGCACTGACGTATGTGGCGAGTCGTTGTGGGTCGACTACGTGTACGTCATGATGTCCCGGCACCGTGCGGACACGACAGTTCCGCGCCGCGTACGAACTCTCCTCTTGCAGGAACGATGTGTTGCGGAATAGACGCTTCTTAACAGACTCCTCGGCTAATATACACAAGTACGGTGTCGTCATCGACGTGTACACGTCTCGAACGTGGTTTGGTGACAGCGGCGGGATTTGGACCAGCCGGATACGCTGGTCGTATGTGTATCTGTAATGATTTTTACATACATAGTAGGGTTATTTCTCACTCTACAAATCATTATTGGTATTGTATTTCGATTACAAAACCAATGGATACTGGTGGTAGGATATTCATATCCGCCCGGATAGCGACCACCGTACACAGGGTGTAAAATCTGCCATAGTGGCACACGCAAGTGTATCACGTTCCGTTCCTTCTGAGTACTCTAACACTATACCCTCGACCACTTTTTTACCTTCATGCCCCATGACGTAGTGTGAAGAAGCAGGTCGGCATGATTGTGTTGAGTAGCAGGGGATATTGTCTCCCGCTACTTGATACTCTAATTGGGCAGCACTACGCTTACCATCAGATGCAGTGTGGTCATTTTGCCATGCCAGTATAAAAAAAGTTACATGTCTCAACATTTTAGTCTACACAATTTTACAAGATGAGTCACGTCATTTCGGATAAGACAAACTATTGTAAACATATATTCCTACAAACGAAGGAGCTAAACATGTAATTTATTTTAATTTTAACTAGCCTTACGGTGTGTAACACAGCAGGTGCGTTTTCCGCACTTGGGTAGTGAACATAAACGCCTACGCAGGGCACACATAGAGTGCGTAATAATGGGCGCTACAAGCAAGCGACATATAACTTGCTGTACTTGTTGTTTTTATTTTATTTGTACCTGGGTATCTTTAAGTCAAGGGTGAATAGGTATCTTCTAGGCAAGCGTGCTCCACCGTAGACCACGTCATCACTTACCATCAGGCAAGATAGTGGTCAAACGCAAGCCTAAAAAAAGTAAAAAATTATAACGCGGGCGAAATCATAACAGGTGTGTGGAGACCACAGCCATCTATAGAAATAAGTGCGAACGAAAGTATTCTTTAATAAATGGGTAAACTCTATGCCGGCTGTATATACGATAGGATCTTAAAAGCAAAGCTTATTGCAACCACAAATAACTTGATAAAAGAGACCAACTAATTATATAGTAATAGTTTTTTCTATACATACGATTATTAGAAGTCTTACCTTATTAAACCGTCCCCAGCCGGTTCCGACCACCTTTCTAATGTCGCTAAAGCTAAATCATCTGTGAGGCCACGTTTCTTCTTTAATTTATTAAGAGCCTGCAAATAATATCAGTGTAGTATTACTGTTCTACCCGCTCGATTCGTAGGTTTAAGGTCACAGCTCATCAGAGTCACCCGGCACCCGACCCGTACCACCTCGTCACTCGACGTCCACTCGTTGTCGGCAGGTGGTCCACGGGTGGACGCCGCTTTGTCTCCAGTAAACGTCGCGTCGCGACTCATGGGGCTTGTGCGTTGGCAATGCGCAGCAACGCAAGGCAAGCATACGAGCAGCGAGTTGTCACCAAGTGGTCAACTTGCCCTCCACGCGTGGACGGCTTATGGAGTTGATGTAGTGAGCGCATATCCATAAAGGTCCATATAAAGAATACTAACCGCACGAGGCGAGGCGGTGCGGGTCGGATGCCGGGTGGCTCTAATGACCTGTGACCTTTGCTGTGAGTTGCTGGACATGACAGTTTTGTGATTTGTCACGCCAAGCGCGGTCTTGTAGCAATATTCACCATAATTATTATCTGAAGTCTCACCCAATGTATAGACCGGGTAAATCAAGATACTTATTGATAATTTTGTTATTAGTAAAAAAAACAGATATATAGGTACCAAACATTAACGACTAGAAACAAATTTAACATTTTCATAATATTATATAAGACTACTCAGATATAAAGTTTAAGTAAACTATTTATACGATATGTTTAAGCCAGTAAAATGTACTTTATAAATAGGTTATAAGAGATATACTATATTTTCCTGGGTGAGTATACCAAAAAAATTCTAAGAGTTCTTTCTTTAAGACTCGTTGCTTAATGTGGAGTTACTACTACGTGACTGTTGGGGGTATTCATTTAATACCCATTAGCTTCTTTATAAAGTATGTTGGTAATTATTACCTCTTCTTTCTTTACTTTTGGCGCGGCTCCTATAGGCGTGTTGTATTTCTCGTAGTTGTCGAAAAAGTTTGTGAAGTAATACTCGTACCTGAGAATTTCAAAATCATTTTTAACTGTTTCCTTTATCGCATCTTATCTTGATATATGGGGTTCGATAACGTATTAATATTCAAGTAAGTAATAAATATTTTTTTCAAATTACAACTAAGGGCCGATTTGATCATTGACAATAAGAACCGAGTTTAATAAAACTTAGTTCTGACTAATCGAGTTCAATTGTTGATCTTGATCTCAGTTTACGTCAAACTGATTTCACCAGGATTTTGTGATACCCTTTCAAACGACGACAATAATAATGATAACAAAATCAAATCGAAGTACTAATAGAAAAATATGCCACTGTGGTAAACAAAACAGTATTTTATATTATTGATGACAGCGATAGCTCTTGAACGCGTTTAGCAGAGCTAAACGACGAAAATACGCGGTTCAGAAGTTAAACTAGGTTTAGCTTGAACTGCGGTCAGTTTATGTTGGTAAAATGCAATTCGGAATTTTGAACTCAGTTAAACACGTAAACTGAGTTTAGTTAGAATTGATCGCGTTTATGTTCAATGGTGAAATCGGTCCTAAGGCTCATATAGGCGTTGATGTTTTAGCAGGCGACTTTTTGACACACTCGTCGTATTCTTAGATAAAAACATATGCATTATGCTTCCCAATTAAAAGGCCAAAGAGAGCCCTTAAACAGTATTTTTAAGGTGACGAAACCCTCTGACAGCTACCTGCCTTTGTTGTCCAGAATACAGACTGGATAGGTAGTTGGCAATTGAATATGATTTTTTTTGCAGATGGCTTATGGGAAGCACCTAGGAACTGAGTCGTAGGTCTATTGTAATATTGTCATAACATTTTATTATTAGTTCAGGATTATCCATTTAAACTGACATATAATTGACATAAAAATATTAATAAATAATATTTTCTGTGAATGATGTATTGTTTTTTTTTATCCTGGCAAAGTGATCGCACTGCACCTGGTGGTAAGCGCAGTGCGGTCCAATTAGAGTATCAAGTAGTGAGAGACGATCTATCCCCGCTACTCAACACAATCATGCCGGCCTACTTCTTCACACTACGCCATGGGCAAGAAGGTGAAGAAGCGGTCGAGGGTCTATTGTCAGAGTACTCAGAAGGCCGCAATATGACCAAACATTGTACCCCAACTCTAGACCTCCGAGAAAAACCGGATGTACACTGGCTGATCCCGGAACGCAACACTTGCGTGTGCCACTATGGCGGGTTTTACACCCTGTGTACGGTGGTCGCTATCCGGGCGGATATGAATATCCTACCATCTGCTTAAATGTTAAAATGTTATGTCAAAAATGCATAAAAACCTGCGACTGAGTTTCTTGATGCTTCTCAGAGCGATGGGTATTTCCAAAACACTGGTAATTTTAAATATAATCCTGGCATAAAAAAGTGCCATCAGTGAATAGATAACATAAGGCCACTGACCTTATGTTATCTATTCTTGTACTACCCTCTTGCCTGCAATATTTAACAAAATAAGACTTACCATTTGGGAAATTCCTCAGGTTCTATCGCGTAGAAATTCAATGGGTCCAGGTCAACCAACTTCGTCAACTTCCCTGGATATGACACATTATACACTTTACCTGAAAACATTGTAAATTGTTAATGATGCTGGTCCAGATATTGAATAGCATTTATTGTAAACTTTATCCCCGTCAAAATAATGTGAGGTTACTCTCAAAGCCCAATAAGTAGGTACTAAAGGCACTTTACGATTTATTTTCAACCCTTGAGGATAATACTATGTTTGTGACCATCGGCATCAGTTATCTATCGGGTATCTATACTTGTTGAGTCAAAATGACAAATTGTGTAAAATTATACCAAAACCAGGTTTTTTTTATTACTGATGGCAAACCTGTATGCAAGTCACTTATGGACAATAATTTCCACTATTCATAAACGACCGCAATATTATCTTAAAGAAAAGGAAAGCGATTCAGGGAGGTTGAAGAGGATTTAAGCATCCATATCTCATTCACCGTATGAACGCAACAGCAAGCTGTTACTTTACACTAGATAAATTATTTCGGCATGTTGTCCGTAGTCACGAGTGACTAACGCAACATGCCGAAGTTGCGAGTGATAATCTATCTCTCGCTACTTGATACTATAACTGGACGGCACTGCACTTACCATCAGGTGCAGTGTGGTCACTTTGCCGAGTCACGATAAAAAAAAAAAAAAAAAAGTCACTCACCAATAGCGGCGCCCAACGAGTGCCCAATGAAGACAAACGACGACCATCTAAAGTGTTTTGCGACTGCCTCCACTGTGTATACCAGGTCGTATATGCTGAACATCAGACCGGGCGGGAAGCGATCTGATTTGCCACTGCCTGGCAACTCTATGGCTATTAAAATAAAACTTATTTTAAAGACACATGTATTTATCTGAGAACCGAATTACTTATGTGAACTACATACAACATGTAACATGATTAACGCACACTCTGAAAGTAGTTTGTTCAGAATAAGCGACTGAATCGATATCAACAATTTTTTAATAGGCGTTTTGGATTTTCAAAAATAATTAAGACTCAGGTAAATAATAGCCACCCTTTAAATCAACGTTCAAGACAAACGAAACTGAAACATAACTCGATGCGATAAAGTCTTTTCTAAATGCAATAATAAACGAACACTTTAAAAAATCAAATAATTAAAATTACGAACTTTATGTCCAAAATTAGTACAACTAATTTCATAAAAAACAATATTTATATTCATCGCAGTCTAATTTCAATACATGAATTAAGATTGTAATAATATTTTTAAATTGGGGTGTCTGAGGATGTGCGTTATTCCCGTTACACATAGTATATTTGGTAAAATTAAATCTTAATTTATAAAATATTATTTTTGGCCCACATCATTGCAACCTCCTTGGCGCAGCGACCGATTTATGCACCGAGACAAAGGTTTGGGTGATCCACAAGCGTTTGTCTCGGGTTTGGGTGTCGTAGAATTTAGTCGCTCTTGATGAGTGATATTCACGATACATATTTGACAGCTTCCGTGGCACAGTTGGCGAGTAGCCGGCTGCGAAACGAGAGGCCGTGGATTCGATTCCCACACAGGGACAAATGTTTTTGTGACAGACAGATATTTGTGTCCGTAGTCTGGGTGTTGTGAGACCGTGCGTCTCTCGTAGTCCCTGATAACCATAACACAAGACTCGGTATCTTAGTGTAGGGTTGGGGCTTTGTGTGTGACTGTTGGGTGTTATTTATTTATTTATAGTTTACCTAATGTGGAGTAAGGACTATGTGTGTGACTGTTGGTTGTATTATTATATTCTGGCATGCATATAGATAACACATGCAACGTTGTTCGACGGCCGACATTATTTCGAGATGGCTGCACTTACCATCAAGTTTTCAATTATCTCTACCAGAACAAGAATGAATCCTGATGGATTCATTCTTGTTCTGAATCAATCCTGATGGATTCACATCCATTTAATACACACTTTTAACGCAATATAGGGCCGTTCCAATGAAATCATATATTATCAATATAGAGAGATTTAGGCAAACTGTGAGTATATTTAACCGTCACAAATGTATCAATGTAGAAGAGGCGAAAATGTGTCAGGATTACAACTTGTAGCACTCATGCACTCACTCACTCCTGGGATCCTGGGAGTGAGTGTGTATGTATGGTATTACATAGCTTCTTTACATACATTCACTCACGCCTGTAATTCCCGAAGGGGTAGGCAGAGGTGTAACCAGTACACCCATTTTTCGCCGACTTTCGGTCCCATAATGTGGATAGGGGGCGAGTCTAGCCGGCACAGGTTCCAGACTCCGGGCTAATACTGAAAATTTCTAGATAGAAAAGCATAATATCATTTTACCCGACCCGGGGAACGATCCCGAGACCTCAGTACGGCAGTTGTAATGCATGCGCAATTACAACTGCGCCACCGAGGCAATCAGAAACGGCTTCTTTATAAATAAAGATCCTTGTTGATCATAATTAAAGATTACATACGACATACCAATGTAATAAAAGTTGTTTGGAAGTAGTTTTACTAATGGGCGGAAACTGGCGGCGGAGTCCACAGCACCGTGACACAGCAGAACCGGCGGGTTGACGCAGCTACCCCATGCTATTACTGAACAAACAAATATAACGAGGAAGTTAATTTTTTTTTATTGAAGTTATACTTCTTTACTAAGGCCTAACCCCTCTCATTAGTAGAGGAGGCCCGTGCCCAGCAGTGGGACAATGTTTAATACAGGGCTAGTATTATTATTATTATACTTCTTTAAGCGCGTTATGAAAAATGACGACAGTGAAATTTTAAGATGCGCGTGACACAAAAGTAACACTCTGAAGTTGCCTTAAGTACCTGGCTGGCATGAAATGTAAGGAGATGTGATACCGTTTTAAATGCAAGGTTTGTTTGTTCCTATATACTTCTTGGGTACGTCATCCTACATTGCTGTCATTATTACAGACAGTAGCCATTGCACACCAGGCGAGTAGCAGTTGTAAAACGAGAAGCCTAGGGTTTGATTCCCGCACCAAGACAATAGTTTGTGATCGACAGATATTAGTTTCGGGTCTGGGTGTTGTGGGACCTTAGTCCCTCATAGTTGTTGATACCCACAATACAAGTTCAACCTAGTGTGGGATCAGGATTATGTGTGTGACTGTTGGGTGCTAAGTGTGCTTGTATCTTATTATCATACGAATTTTAACTGCTTATAATATGTAAAACTAGAAGCATTTAACATCTAGCGGAAGGAGTAATTGTGAATTGAAAAAATCACATGAATTTGAATGGCCATTATGATGTTGTCCAGCGAAGGCAAGGTATATTGCCATTGGGTACTGCTCATATCCATTTCAAATAATAATTGCTGCCTTATCTTTTCATCAATTTTCATTTAGCTTTGGAAATGTTTTTTTGTTTAATTTTTTATTGCATATCAAATTATGTTAAATCACATGAAACTACCTACTACATATCTTTAGCAGTTTAAAATAAAAGTTTGTCAATGTATCCATTTAGTATATTTAATTTCTGTACACAAGATTGTTTTTGTTTGCAATCATAAATGAAGCAGTGAGGTATACGGAAAATCTGCACATAGCAAAGTGCTTGGTAATCATTGACTTATATTCTATAGACACAAACTGTCAAAGAAAAAAACTTGTCCTTCCACTAATCTATTCATTTTACTAAGAACTATTTGGAAGTTATAACTCCCGTCACTTTCTCTCGAAAGGGATTTTCGCACGCCAAAACGGGACAAATTATATAATGAATTTTGTTATGAAATATAGACCTCCCGTATTCAGAATTGAAATTAATTAATATTTATTGATATTACGTTCTAAATATTTCACTGTAAATCAATTTAAGGCAGATTTGTTCAGGAATGTTGCTACAAATAACTAAAATTAACTGGTGTGCATTCGTAGGTGGCATGAAGCATACTAACGTTGGGGCAGTGTATACACCACGACTCGGTGGAACATAATGTTTGTTCTGGTCGCCACATCTAGTATGTAGTACATATAGATTGCTGTTGGTAATGAATTCTTGAATACAGATGTTAATTAAATTGAAGTTAATAAGTAGACAATAATGTCGGATACTCCCTTACTATACTAGTGCATACATTTTAGCTGCAGGCAAGTTATAAATTTAATACATACATTACATTTCCATTATTTTTAATTGTATTATTATTCTCATGAATACAATATTGTTATTTTTCGGTGTCGATGACCTTCACTATACGTCACACATAATAAAAAGATAAGTTTTGGATAACCAAATGGAACAAGATCAAAGTTCAGTTGGGCTGAGAAATTGTTACCACTAGGAAGATGTAAGTTTGTTTATATTACTTACTGCATATCCTGCCCCATGGTGCTTCTATAAACCATTCGTTTTCTAACAAACTCATGATAAACACTTCACAATTTTAATTATTTATTCACATTTAAAAGAACAGGTATTTAAGGTTATGTTTATTTAATTTCAAATTTTGTTCTAGGCAAAGTTTTATAAATTTGGGATTGTCATAGTTTCTTTTATTATTCTATTGCTTTCCGTCACACATTCGCCTGTTTAACTAAATTAATAAATCAATAATAAATACCATGATAGGAAATGTCAAAACTTAGGATAAGATGATAGTGTTGTATATGGATGTTTATTAGATGTATAGTCGATTAATTCAACTAATTATTTCACTGCATAGAGTTTGCTCTGATGATGGATGGACAGTGTTCAAAAATTATGATTTATGACACTGACCTTTAATACATCTAACTAACTTATTAGTAAGTGTTATGTAATTGTCTAAGGTCACTCAGCTCGTTAATATACTTAATTTTGTCTACAGCATGAATGAACTAGTTTGAATAGTAAGGTAACATCGTCTCACAAATCACTTTGTTATTATTTGATTTTATAAAGATCATTTTAAATAGGTACCATGTAAATGTAATGCAAACTTTATTTAAAACATTCAAAATAATAATCGTGTAAGAAACATCAACAAAAATTATGCAAGATGGATATTTAAAAGGCACAAATACAATGTTTATCATTTATTGATTGATTTACACGACACTGTTACACATCTCAGTGCTTAATATTAACACACACGCATGTCAGGATTCACTTAAGGCTTCTCTTTATAATTAATCTACCAATACCAGCATTACTCTTTAAACTGAACTACGCGGCCATTGAACTGATTACTATTTAAACTTACTACACCGAACCACGAATATACTGGCTATCGTCTCGTCTTCCACTCAACTGAACTGAACCAACTGAACACCGGAGCGCGGAAGGCACTCTGTTTTATAGTAAACATTTACTACTCCCACTTAGGTTATCATTATTAACTACCCCCAATTTTAGTCTCCTAAATACTTCCGTTATACCTTCGGTATTTCTAATAAAAGGAAATATCCTAATAATCGACTAATTTATAAAAAAAAATATCAAATCTACTATATACCATTGCGGTATTTTCTTTAACTGCAGAAGACAAAAATATTGTGTAACACTTGTGTACTTATGTTTACGCGAATTTTATACATTGAAATAAAACTAATTTTACGGATTCTATCGCGGTTCATTTAACTTTTTATTCCCGACGTCTCGAAAGCTTTACATACTCCATTTCCAGTCCGCCCCGTGATTACAAAAGTTAAATAAACCGAGATAGAATCTGTAAAATTCGTTTCATTTCAAAAATATTGTGATGTTAGGTAGCGGTATTATCAATTTAAAATACACCGTATGGCACATATAATTGATTTCCATTATATAACCATCAAACTGTAATTATATTAAATAGAGATGCGGTAAACTGAGAAACAATAACAGAGACTGCCTCAGCGGCGCAGTTGTAATTGCGCATGCGTTACAGCTGCTGTCTCGGCTTCGATCCCGGGGTCGGGTAAAGTGATATTGGGTTTTTCTATTTAGAAATACTCAGTATCAGCCCGGAGTCTGGAATTGAGCCCGGTATGGCGATAGACTCGGCCCCTATCACATTAGGGGGCCCTAATAACTGCGGCAAAAAGTGGATGTACTAGTTACACCTCTGCATACCCCTTCAGGATTTACAGGCGCGAGTCTATATTATGTATGTACAATAAAAGAGACACTTTAATGAGTAACACATTTTGTTTACTCACTTTCTTTTCCTAAATTCTGATAAGAAATATTGTTTGTGAGACATTTAAATGTTGTTATCCTTTATTTATTAAAACAAAAGTAATATTTCTATATCAGACAATAAATATTATCTTATTCGTATATGTTTTATTATTGGTAGATAATAGTAACCAAAGTGTCTTAATTAATAATAATAATTTATTTCCAAAAAATGTACATAATGTGTCAATCCAATTAACATTTTGGCCCCAAGCATGGGGTGGGGTTACTGACAATTAGTAAAAGACAATAAAAAATTTTTTTTCTTTGTTCACTTGTTTAAGTAAAATATGAACAAAATAAGCATTTCTTATTTTTATATTAGTGTATTATTCTTGTTTTATGTTATGATTTAAACTGGCACAACCTTGTGCACATCCTAGTAAAAAATCTATACGTATTCTTCAGGAATTAGCAAGCACTTTTATGTTAAATATAAACACTCTATTTATCTGACGTCACAACAGCGAAGATACCGTGTTTAAGATAAGATATTGTCAAAATGAAGGTGCTCCAAACATTGTTTCGCGCGACGACGTAAGTGGTTCATATTGTTTATTCATTTTTAGTGTTTATATCACAATGCATTCGATGTCAGCGACCCTATTAGTAGAAAACATTTGTCTCGATACTTCCTCAACCATACCTAGTTTATAATGAATAGTTTAGTGAACTAATAAATACAACAAAAAAATCTAATTGGTGAAAAAGAAAATAAAAACTGAAAAACGTATCGTCGGTTTCAGTTAAAAACTTATATCAGTAGCATTCGGTATACAGTAGGGCAACAAAGCAATTTCAGGATTTCTCTAAGCGAATCTTGATGTTAATTCGGTTTTTCTATACCTATTTCGAGTAGGTACAGTTATTATGTTATTTGTTATCGAAACTTAGGATAATCGTATTTAAAACTAATAATATACTTTTTCTTTTCTAAACTACTAATTTCTTTTTATACTTAGATGAATTATTCATGCATATAATATTTCCTATAATTTATTAATTAGCTATTAACTTATTAAGTCAAAATATTTTTTCAGCATAATGAAATCTATACGACTACCAGAAAACGAGGTGACAGTGAAAGCGCCTTGGGGAAACATAGCAGGTAAATTCAACAGCTTTGGTCGTTATATTAGTAGCGTAAGACATTAGTACCTTGAAGATAGACTTCCGATGCTCGCGTTACTATCAGTATCCTCTCACTGTGTCGGTATGTGGTTAGCTGGTGGTAGGATATTTATATCCGCCCGGATAGCGACCACCGTACACAGGGTGTCAAACCCGCCATAGTGGCACACGCAAGTGTGTTGTGTTCGGGATCAGCCAGTGTACATTCAGTTTTTGTCGGGTGTCTAGAGTTGGGGTACGATGTTTGGCCGTTTTGCGGCCTTCTGAGTACTTTGACAATAGACCCTCGACGGCTTTTTCACCTTCTTGCCCATGGCGTAGTGTGAAGAAGCAGGCCGGCATGATTGTGTTGAATAGCGGGAGATAGATCTCTCGCTACTCGATGCCCTAATTGGACCGCACTGCGCTTACCATTAGGTGCAGTGTGGTTACTTTGCCGTGCCAGGATAAAAAAATGTTTGTACAGGTTACTATGTAAATCTAAGGACCATTCTGCTTGCGCCACTGATGCCTTCAATATGACGGAAACAAATGACCATGTCACTGACACACACGTCTGAACATTTAAAGTCTTTTACGTCTTTTAAGTAGCAGAGGTCGCTAAAAACCATGTGTCACCTGATGTTAAGATCAGCATCGCTTCTGGACATCGACAATACAGGCCTAACATGCGTGCCATGACACATCTCGAGAATCACTGTAGAGAAGTTGACGATGTCGATTCAGACCTTGATTTCCTTAACATGCGCGTTACGATCGACAAGTTTCTCGTTAAAGAGATAAGTCTACTCACAAAGACGATGCAATGTTGCTAAAAGAACTAAAAGGGACCCTAGATGAGCTATAGTAAACCCAATGAGTTTCTCCAATTTGCCTTTGGTACCGTCCATTGGCAAGAAATTGAATAATTGGCCTCATCCTCACACCAGCACAATTGTTTATGTGATCCCATATTCCTGGTCTTGTTGCTGTGTCACCATAAGTCCCTCTTAGTTTCTGATACCATGATGCAAGTTATTCTAGTATGGGGTCAGTCAGGATTAAGTATATTGTATGTGATTCTTTGTGTTTGTACTCAAATACTCCAGGATTGACATGGGGCAGTCCATCAAACCCGCCAGTGCTCCTCTTCCACGGAAAGTTGGACGCGAGTTCAGGGTTCCGTCCGCTGCTCTCCCTCTTGCCAGACTGTTTTTACTACGTCGCAATAGACTTGCCGGGTAATGGCAGGTCAGACCATATGCCGCCAGGTAGTCGGTATACCGTCATCGACTTGGTACCAACCGTCGTTAGAGTCATGGAACACTTCAAATGGGACAAATTTATTTATATTGGGCACTCGCTTGGAGTTCCTATTGGTGAGTAAGATTTTCAATTTATTTTGCTGTTTTAAAAAAGTTAGATATGCCTTTTTTTAAACTATAAGTTTACTGATTAAAGATTTTTTTAAGTCTCTTAAAAATACATACATATTTATTATTGTTTATGCAATATTATATACCTATCTGGTACCTACCTGATGGTCGACCAAATAAACATGCCTAAAATTACGTAAAAATACCAATAAAATAGGTAACCTCTAGGGGTTAGTGATTGATGTTTTGGCGCTTGTCATTACATTTATTGATACTTGGAACTGGAACCTGCACAATACCACAGTTAAATATATAAATCAATTTTAATATCATACCATACCGTATAATATCGTATCGTATCGTATCGTGTCGTGTCGTATCGTATCGTATCGTATCGTATCGTATCAAATTATAAGTTTAAAAGAGTTAAAGGTACTACTACTTATCTAATACTTAGCAGGACATAGATATTTCTTATTTTCTTATATGGTATATTTTATTCCAGGAAAATTGTTTAACATAGCGTACCCGGATCACATAACACGAATGGTAGAAATCGACCCTGTGCCTGCACACCACACGTGGCCGACCACGCGGCAGGGCATACACGACTGGTTCCATGACTACTACGGCTTCTACGATGATAAAAAGTACTTCAAATTCAACAGCGGCCCCGAAACGGCTCCTAAATACACTTATGACAAAGTTAGTTGAACTTTACCTATAGTTTGTGCGTAAGTGCTAGTTAACGGTAGGCAGCGGCTTTGCTGTGCCCTGGTATTGCAGAAGTCTATGGGCGGCGGTGACTACTTACCATCAGGTGGCCCGTCTGCTCGTCTGCATGTCGAGGCACTAAAAAAAAAACTTCCTGATTGGGCGATTGTGGACGAAGGAATAAGTATACTATTGACACGTTGAGTGACGTAACTTTTTAGCGTTAATGTATCGCAAGGTGTGTCTATCAAGTCATAAGCTTTTTTCTTTTTTAATTTTGGCACGGCAAAGTGAGCACACTACACCTGATGGTAAGGGCAGTGCCGTCCAATTAGAGTATCTAGTAGCGGGAGTAAATCTATCCCTCGTTAGTCGGTACTCAACATAAAGGCCGGCATGGCCTGCTTTAGAGCTTCTTCACACTACGCCTAAAGAACCCAGGATCATAAGAAGGAGGGAACACGGTAGCTGGCAAACTGTTCCACAGCTTGATGGTGCGACAAAAATACAAATTTGTGAACCTCTTGATTCGGGCCGGATGCCGGGGTAGTAGACACCACGAAGCTGGCTCCACAAGCCAGTACGCGTGGTTCTGGTGTGGAAGGGAGAGGATGGGATAAGATTAAACAATTCTTCGGAGCATTCGCCATGATACAGACAGTAGAACACGCTAAGCGCGGAAATATCTATAGTTCGCGACAGGTCGACATAGCAATCGGGGTATGAGGTGAGGCGCGGGCGAGCGGTCACCTAGCATACCCGCACATCGCCCGCGCCATCTTATATCGAGCTGTCGCGTACTATAGGCTGTTTGTTACTCACGTCTGCATCGTTCACAATGCGGATGGTCCGCCGCTGCAATCCATCCAAGGCATCGAGTAGGTATTTGGCGGAACCGTCCCCGAGGTGCAAACAGTATTCCATTCCCGGCCGCACCTGCGCTTTATATAAGCTACAAAGAGTTTTCAGTATTGACAAAATATGTCTATTTCCAGGCGCAAGCGCTCATGATGAATGCCCGTGGCCTTACAAAAGAAGCGTCAGAGAATGTTCTAGAACGAGTGTTAGAGCCTGTTGGAGATGGTCTCTATAGGTAAATTG
Source organism: Laothoe populi (assembly GCA_905220505.1). Classification (NCBI taxonomy): domain Eukaryota; kingdom Metazoa; phylum Arthropoda; class Insecta; order Lepidoptera; family Sphingidae; genus Laothoe; species Laothoe populi. The sequence goes on along the minus strand of HG992146.1, from coordinate 3,342,967 downwards.
ATACTAGTGTTGGAAAAAATATGGAAATAAATATTGACGCCAATGGGTCAATGTCTAATACTGGTTTCAGGTTTACCTATGATCAGAGAATGAAAGAAGTCACAGTGCTTCCGTTCTCCGGGGAGCTTCTGCGAAGAATCTATACCACGACCACAACCCCGACCTTCTGCGTGCTGGCCCAGGGCATGATCGACGTCGGCTGTTACACGGAAGTACCTTTCGTAATGGATGAAAAAGCCTGGCCTAATGGCAACTATTCCTACAAGATCGTAGATGGAGGCCACGATGTTCACATAAATAACCCTAGCTGTATGGCGGATGATATATCCAAATTTATATTAGCCGACCAGAAGTCGAAATTGTAATTGAGAGCTATTATTAATTTTACATATAAATTAAATGATGCAGAAATACTATTTTGTTTTTATTATACTTTATGGAATTATATGTCTATAATGATGGTTAACGAGGTAAAGTGTGAAGGTAAACGATCAAATAATGGACTTACTGGATATATGAATAGTATGATTAGGGACAGATAGTTTTTTTTAGAATATACAGGTACAGTGTGGTCACTTTGCCGTGGCAGGATAAAAAAAGACAAAAATTCAAGAAAAAACTATTTTTTCTTAACGAATTTCTAGGAGGCTGCCTTTCATCCTAATAGTAAAATATTCTGATATGTGCTTCTTGTCCGTCTCAACCTAATGCACTCAAACCTGTTTAACTGAATCTCAAAAGCTCAAACTCTGCTCAGCTTTCAGCAACGCAAATTTCTCTACAGTACCTATCGAATAAATTGATCATGTCGGACACATCTAATCGCGTTCCAAAACTCCCAAAGGCCGCTACATTAAAGTGGAGTAGAGCGGGGCATATGCTTCCAATGCTTAACAATGCCTCATACCTTAGTCGACGACAGACTGCTGTTACAAGCGATGCATCGGCCACTGAATACATTCTGAACGTTGGAAAGGGTTCCAATGGTTGGCCATAGAAACTGTGCACGACCAAAAAAGAAATGAAGAGACGATTTGCATGCATCTGATACAATATCGAACGAAAAAATTTAATAGTTGTATTTCGTTCTATGTGTTTTGTTCAGGTAAGTGTACCAGAAGGATTCATTTTGGACCCTTTCTTATTATCAGTTCGTTTAAGTGCAGGCGGTAAGTTACTTATCGTCAAGGTAAACAGGAAGGTATCCGTTTAAATTGGTTACTTGAAATAATTAACTTTTAAATGTAACAAAAACACAACGTTTCAAGTTTTTAAACATCAAAAACGAAGTAACTCCTAGAGCCACTGTATGTTTTGTCATATAAATATTTTTATGTCGCTAGCGAATATACGTGAAATAAACTCATGATCAATAATAGGCTATGTGACAACATTGAAACTACATTGCAAATTGTGGTCATCCTGTTGGACAAAGCTTAAAAAACCATATTTCACTTAATTTTAAACAAAATAATGTATATTTTTTGCAAATTAAACGAAATAAAATACAACATTTATTTAAAATTTTATCTGTGATGTGAACACTCTGTTATTGGTTGCAACTCTGGTGACGTCACACGCAAGTAAACATAGTTTCTTCGAGTGATTTTAGTTCGCGTTTTATGTTTTCTGGGTGATAAATTCTATTGTTGATCTATTTTTGAAGCAGTTTTATGATAATTGTTGATAAAACAATTATCATGTAAACATCTGTGACGCCATATAATGCCGCGGCAGGTCCAACAGCATTCTAAAGTTATTATTATATTGTATACGCAGGACATTATAGGCTTGCACCACATACCAAACCCAAAAACTGCTTGAGTAAAAGAATTGAAAGTAGGATTTACAGTGTTATTTTGACTTATTCTGTGGCTCGTCCAAATGTGCGACTTATATATTGGCAATTAAAAAAAACTGAAAACTTTTGTCTAAGTCGAAAGCCAATTTTCATGAATACTTTATTTTAATCTGATGAGATAATTAAATTAATCAATGACAACAACCATGATCAAAAATTAAGCTTAACCGTGCAGAATATTATAAAAGTAGCTGTTGCTCGCGGCTCCGCCCGCGTGGACGTCATGTTTGGGAGAAAAAGTATACAGTACAAAGTATCAATTTCCATACCTTTAAACTTAAAAAAATGATGGATTTTCATACAAAATTTTATCCCCTATTTTACCCCCTTAGGGGTGGAATTTCCAAAAATCCTAAATTGTATATTTTGTATTTTTAACTAAAAGGCCAAATACAAATTTTCATGAATTTAACTTCATATATGACGAATTTTCATACAAACTTTCATACCCTATTTTCTATATATTTCCAAAAACTCTTCCTTAGTGGATGCCCACGTCATAAAAGGTACCTAAGTACTGTAAAAATTTCAAGTCTCTAACCCCAGCCGTTTAGGCTGTGCGTTGATCGATTAGTCAGTCAGTCAGTCAGTTTCTGCTTTTATATATACATATTTTCTGGATTGCTGAATTTGAACCCAACTAAGGTAAGACGGTCGTTTTCCCTGCGGTAGTCCTGCAGAGTTTGATTGTCACTGACTTCATGAAAATAGGTTTGTTGGCTTGACAGATGCTTCTGATTGGTTGATAGTGAAAGATTGCCGACTTTCGTTCTACAGCAACTTTGATTCTGTGTTTTAGAATGGTTTATAGCCGTCTTCTGTATATATAAAAGAAGAAACTGACTGACTGACTGACTGACTGACTGACTGATCGATCAACGCACAGCCTAAACGGCTGGGGTTAGAGACTTGAAATTTTGACAGTAGGTACCTTTTATCACGTAGGCATCCACTAAGGAAGGGTTTTTGGAAATACCACCCCTAAGGGGGTAAAATAGGGGATGAAAGTTTGTATGAAAATCCGTCATTTTTGAAGTTAAGTTTATGAAAATTAGTATTTGGCCTTTTAGTCAAAAATAAAAAATATATATTTCAGGATTTTTAGAAATTCCACCCCGAAGGGGGTTAAATAGGGTAAGAAAGTTTGTATGAAAATCCTTCATTTTTGAAGTTATATGCATGAAAATTGGTATTTTGTAGTGTATACTTTTTGTCTCAAACATGACCTCCATGCGGGCGGAGCCGCGAGCAACATCTAGTTAATTATAAAACATTGCATTAGTCGATGCAGATTTAAATTTCCAATACTGTCCAACTATTTACTTTGACAACTTTGGTTCTATACGACTCATATATAAAGATTGAACGTATTTATTATTAGCACATTCATTTTGATATACGCGTACAAAGCGCCACTTGAGTAAAAGCAGTTTACCCTTTACAGTGTGTGTTTGTCACCAATCAAGCAATTTGTCACCATTAAAGCAATCAATTGAGAAATTACGGCGACAATGAACGTATTTTTGAAAATATTGTGTTTATGTGTCGGTAAGTTACATTTAATCAATTTAAATAAATAATACAAATAGCAATATAATAAATAAATAAAAAGCAATGATAGCCTAGTTGGTTGCGGTACGGACTATCAAGACGAAAGTCGTATGTTCGAAACCCAAATGGCATACACCTCTGACTTTTCTAAAGTTACGTGTGTATTCATTGTAAATTATCGCTTGCTTTTACGGTGAAGGAAAACATCGTGAGGAAACCTGCATACCTGAGAATTCTCATAAGAATTTCGAAGGTATGTGAAGTCTACCAACCCGCATTAGGCCAGCGTGGTGGACTAAGGCCTAACCCCTCTCATTAGTAGAGGAGGCCCGTGCCCAGCATTGGGACAATGTTTAATACAGGACTAGTATTATTATTATGATAAATAACGTTTCCCACAATTCAAGTGAAAGAGACCTGATGACTGGCATTGGGATTTACAAAATAATACATACATATAAACTCACGCCTGTAATTCCCGAAGGGGCAAGCAGAGATGTAACCAGTACACCCACTTTTCGCCCAATTTATTACGGCCGCTTAAAGTGATAGGAGGCGAGACCATCGCCACACCGGGCACAATTCCAGACTCCGGGCTGATACTGAGCATTTCGTGATAGAAAAACCCAATATCACTTTGCCCGACCCGGGGATCGAACCCGAGACCTCAGTACAGCAGTCGCAACGCATACGCAATTACAACAGCGCCACCGAGTCAGTTCATCATAATATTCGCAGATCATAGCATTATTATAACATAACTTATTTCTACAGTATCTACTATAGCAGCAAACGGCGCAGAGAAATCAGAAACCAATACTGAGTAAGTGTTCTTAATCATTATTTATAGTAACGCTTCAGACAACGCAAATATTTTACACTCACCAAAGACATAGTCCTGACCCCACACTAGATCAAATATGTATCATGGGTATCAAGAACTACAAGGCACAACGGCCCACACACGGACGTAATCGGGTTTGTGTTTTTGCGGGTTAAAAAAAATTCAAATTCAAAATATGAATAGTATTAATTACGTAATCATTTATATTCCTCGCCTCTCCTTATTTCCATATAGTATAAATGTAATATTTTCAATATTTCGGCGAGGGGGCGGGGTTTGAATCCCCAAAACCCTCCCCCTGGCTACGCTTGTGGCCCACAACACCCAGACTCGAAACAACATGGGGCAAGGTGAAGAAGCGGTCGAGGGTTTAGTGTCAGAGTAATCAGAAGGCCGCAACACGGTCAAACATCGTACATTCGTACTCCAACTCTAGACCCCCGTCGAAACCCGGATGTACACTGGCTGACCCCAGAACGCGACATACTTGCATGTGTCATTATGGCGGGTTGTGTACGGTGGTCGCTATGCGGGCGGATATAAATAAACTACCAGCGACTTTTGTAATAATTAACATAACCAACGAGTTACGACTCGGTCAGCTTGTCTCTTAGAGTATTTAACACGCTTGTCTATATAGAAAATTAGGTGACGGCTTATGGAGCTTGATTTTTGCCTAGCTATAGTATTGATGTCCGTTCGTCTCAGGTTATTTATGTAAAATATGAAGCTATAGTTAATTATAATAATAACTATGCGACGGAAAAAATCTCATATTACGGATAAATACACCTGAAATTACTTTGAATGTGATCACTACAAAATTAATTGGGACAAAACATTCTTTTTTTAAAATTTAAATTGACCTTCCTACGTAATCCGCGCTTGAATAAAGCTGAAAACGTATAATAACGTATACTTAACACGTATAAGTCGGTTAATTTAATTAGACATAAACCAACCGCGACAGCGATCCTTTATGGTCTTAAAGTCAGCTGCGTCGGATTACCCTCATTTCATTCCCTCAGGACTGGAATAAAATGACTGAAAAGCCGTTTTCCTATGTAAAAATCCCCATGTCTTGTATCCCCTCAGTTCCAGTGATGTCCATTGCACATTACCGCCGCATCCTGAGCACGGCTCATACTCGAGTTCACCGGAGGCCTTGCCTGGAGACAACCTGGACTCATTCCGGTTAAACGTGACCTGCAATCGAGCATTTAAGTTGACAGCACTCGGGGAGGTCAGCTGCTCGCGAGGTGTCTGGACACAGCAGATGCCTTCATGTCGAAGTGAGTTATAATTTTAGATGCTTTCAAAATTAAGGAGCAGATACATCAAGATCTTAAAATAATAATATGCATATAGCAAAAAAGTTATACCATTCCGTATTAAGTCTGACCTTTGAATGCTTTTGATAGTAGCTTCAAACGTCCACATAGCGGCGTTTGCTGTATTATTGAGGATCGTGTTATTGAGCTCAACCGGGCTTTGGATTTCATAATGGGGTACCAGGAATAGGGTTGTGTTTAATGCCAAGTAAACCTAGAGTGCGCGTTCTCGTGCAAGAAATCCGTGTCCACTCTCTATGCTCAGTGGCCTAGGTATGAATATCCGCTGTGGTCTTAATCTAAGGTCACATCGAGGGCGTAATATCTGCCACTTCACGCAGGGTCGGAATCCCGAACAAGGTGTGGCGCTTTTTCACGCCCAGTCAGCTCCACTGTTTATATAAAACGCAGGTGCTGCCGGGAATGGAATATTGCTCGCACCTCTGGGACGGTTCCGCTAAATACCTACTGGATGCCTTGTATGGGTTGCAGCGGCGGACCATCCGCATTGTAAATGATGCAGACAGAGTAACAACCTACAACCGCTACAGCTGCGAAGGGATATTCCCGCACTTAGCACGTTCTACCGTCTGTATCATGGTGAATGCTCTGAAGAATTGTTCGATCTTATCCCAACCTCTCCATTCCACACTAGAACCACACGTAGTGGCTTGCGGAGCCACAGCTTCGTGGTGTCTAATATCCCAGCCCGAACCAAGAGGTTCGCAAATTCGTATTTTTACGGCGTCATCAAGCTTTGGAACAGTTTGCCAGCTACCGGGTTCTGGGTCTGTTAGGCGTAGTGTAATGAAGCTACACAGAAGGCATGATTGTGTTGAGTTGCGGAGGATATATTTTCTCTCGCTACTTAATACTGTAATTAAGTAAAATAACAGCACTGCGTTTACCATTAGGTGCAGTGAGGTCACTTTGTGGTGCCAGAATAAAAAATAAATGTTAAACTGTGGAAAACTTTTACGGAACTTATATAGCGTTGCCCAAAGATTATTTTTATTTAAAACTAAGGTTCACTCAAAAATTACGACAGTTGCTCTCTTATTACTTCTTAATATAAATTGGTCGGTATGAAGCTCGGATGAACTTGCAGATACACTTTAAAACAATGACATGTATTCACCAGATTTTAAATGTATTAAGAACATTCCCAAACTGTTTAAATACAAAAATACCATATTATCGATGCGTTGTCAACAGCATTCTGTCTACCCGCTGAAAACAGCCCAATAATCTTCGAAAGCTGTGTGTTCGCTTCGGGCGAAGTGTTCACCGGTAAGCATATCTATACTACATTATTACTTATATATAATAGTTGTGTGCATCTGTAAGTGATTGAGTAAATTTTGAACGGTTAGACCAGTAATCATAATAATACCAACCCTGCATTATACCTATAAAATGTCCCACTGATGGGCTCGAGTCTGCTCATTTTTTTTAGTGCCTTGATAGGTAGACGAGCAGACAGGCCACCTGATGGTAAGTAGTCACCGCCACCCATAGACTTCTGCAATGCCAGGGCACAGCAAGCCGTTGAGCCGCTGCCTACCGTAATTAATGATGGTTATACCTTCGTTTACCACGCTGGCATAAGGCGGGTTGTTTAATGCCATACAACATTTGTACTGTCGAGACGATGGTTCATAGTAATTAGTCGAGTTCATCATAAAACGAGTTTTTTTTATAGTATAGTCCGACGAACGAGCCAGTGGGTCACCTGATGTTAAGTGATCTCCACCGCCCATTAACATCTACAATACCGAAAGTATCATGTATGCGTTGTCGGTCTTAAAGGACAGGAATAGGGATTAGGGAAGGGAAGGGGGAATCTGGGCCTCCGGTTATCTCACTTACCATACGAAACGCGACAGTAAACTGTCACTGTAGACCAACCACGCTGTAGACATATTTGTCTACCACTCTACCACTTTCAGAATTTTGTATGTAATTATTTAGTAAGGGGTTGTCAGTGAATACGACTGTTATAAATTTAATGAGTATGTAATTATTTTGTTTATATTTTTAAAATTACGATGCATTGTTAATTATGCATAGTCGAACCAGAATGTTCACATTTGTAAAGTTGAAGCTTAGGTATATGCAAAACCAAAGTTAACTGGCAGGGCAACTACTGTCTGCGGTACCATGTGGTGCCACCGTATCTCCGGCGTCTGGTGCGCTCGTATCTATCAGATAGGTACATAGTGTATCCAGGCGCCGACAGGTGGCACCGAAGAGCGATGGCCTGCGGTGTTCCACAGGGCTCAGTCCTGGGCCCTCTCCTGTGGAACATCGGCTACGATTGGGTGCTCCGTGGTACTAACCCCCGAGGCGTCGCTGTCGTCTGTTATGCAGACGACACACTAGTGACAGCGTCGGCCAGGTCTTTCCAGGAGACCACCCTGCTCGCCTCGTTTGCAACAGAACAGGTGGTGGGCAGGATTCGGCGACTGGGTCTTAAGGTGGCCCTGAACAAAACCGAGGCCCTTTGCTTTCACGGGCCTCGGATTCGGCCACCTTTAGAGCCCCACATCGATGTGGAGGGGGTGCGGATTCCCATCGGCTGTAAAATGAAGTACTTGGGATTGATTCTGGACAGCCGATGGGATTTCCGTGCCCATTTCCAGGAGTTGTCGCCGAAATTGGTGCGGGCGGCGGGCGCGCTCGGACGCCTGCTGCCGAACCTGGAGGGACCAAGTAACCCTTGCCGAAGTTTATACGCTGGAGTCGTGCGGTCAATGGCCCTGTACGGATGTCCCGTATGGGCTGAGTCCCTGAAAGCCCGATGCGTCGCCTTGCTGCGCAAACCGCAGCGTTTGGTGGCGCAGCGAATAGTAAGGGGCTACCGCACGGTCTCCCACGAGGCGGCCTGCGTATTGGCCGGCACACTCCCTTGGGAGCTGGACGCAAAACTCCTCTCGTCAGCGTTCTTCTGGCGGGAGGAGGCGTCCAGTCGCCGACAGGAGAGACTGGCCCCAAGGGAGATTGCGGCCCGGTTCCGCAGAACCGCTGTGGAGGAGTGGCATACCAGGCTGGAAAGCCCAAGTGCAGGCTTGAGGACCGTCGCGGCAGTGCGTCCTGTCCTAAAGAGATGGTTAGACAGGCGCCACGGTGCGCCAACGTTCCGGCTGACGCAGGTACTGACGGACCACGGGTGTTTCGGTTCGTTCCTGTGTCGGATCGGAAAGGAGGTGTCTGCCGTGTGCCACCACTGTGGCAACTGCCGTGAGGACACGGCCCAACACACGTTGGAGGAGTGCCCAGCCTGGGACGAAGAGCGCAGCGCTCTCAGAGCAGTCGTCGGAGGAGACCTATCGCTGCCGGCCGTGGTGTCGTCCATGGTCGCCAGCCGGAGGTCCTGGCGTGCGGTGGCCCACTTCTGCGAGAACGTCATCTCGCAGAAGGAGAGTGCTGAGAGGGATCGGGAACGATATGATCCCTCCCGCCGCCAGAGAAGACGTAGGAGGCGCCGGGTGGACGACTGACCGGCGTCTCCCGCCCTGTGGAATGGGGGCGTGTAGAGAATTTCACCACGGCAACCCCTGCCTGTCGTACGAGGCGACTAATTGGGGCCATCGGGGGTCGCGGGCGCGCAGCGGAGGGCTGTCAGCCCGTATCGATGCACTCCCAAATTCGGGGCATCGTGCGACCCCGAGATGGACGGCAGCGTGGGTGGTAAGGCCTCGTTCGCTGTCGTTGCTCGGTGCGCGGGGGCTCCTTAGCCTCCCATGGAGATGGGCCCGTACAAGGCACCGCGCAGGGGCGATTCCGGCTGCAATTCTAGCACTCCTTAGAATACCCCGGGATCGCTCCGCAAGCGCCGAAGAAGGCCACCGCGGGGTTTTAGCTGGTAGTGTCGGGTGGGGTGTACATAGGGGTTAGGGACTCGGCCCAGCGGCAGCACGGATAGCCATCATCCGTGCGAGGGGGATGCTGGGTCGTAAGACCGGCTAGTCCAGCATACCCGTTTTATTCTTAATCCGCTTCCCTCCGGAGCGGGCGGCAGTAATAAAACGCTTTCCCCGCGATAACAAAAAAAAAAAAAAAAAAGGGCAACTACTGTCCGGTTTGCAAGTAACTTAAATTATAATTTACCATTTGAAGGCCGGCGAGGCGTTGGGTTTTCTGTTATCGTAAGTTATTTAACATTATAGTACATACAATGCAAAATACAAGAGAAAATGTAATATGTATTTGACAAATGTTTTGAGTGAACTTTTAATGAATAAAATAGGAATTGCTTTTTTAGTAAATCATTAAATATTAGTTTATTAACAACATATTATTTTTAAAGGCGAAACCTTTTTTATTATAAAGATTATAACTATGTAATATAATGTTAATTCGAGCGATCCAACTTTACCATTTTGAGTGAAAACGTGGTTGTTCTGAATCGTTATTTTTGCATCTAAATCGTATGTCATTCAACCCTAATTTTGTTGCAGCTTCCAGTACAGCTGATGATTCTAAATCAGAAACAAATATGTAAGTAAAATAAAAACGCATTACTGTGGTAGGCACCATGCAGAGTAAAGTTCTTGAATTACTTCAGTAGGTTATTAGACTACCGCATACGATAAAATTAGTACCCCATTAAAAAAGTCCACGATGGCATATAATATATCTATCGGAGTGTGAAGAAAATAAATTAAATTAAATAGAACACTAACGCCATCTATTGAAAATAAATATCAATTGACATCTGACAGCACGCTATTTTTGACAAGACAATGTAAAAATTATTATTGAAAAGGCTGGTCGTTTTTGTTAATTATTGGACTAAATGAGTAAAACGTGTTATTGTTAACAGATGTAAAAGTGTTATGTTTAAAAGAGCAACTCTAGGTTTTATTGCCGGCTTCTTTCCTAGTAGATAACTGCATTCCGAACCGGTGGTAGCTTCAAATAGACTCCGAAGTGTTAATCTCGTTTTATTACCGAACTATTACACGCTATGCATCCTGGCTGTATCTGGCGATCTGAGAGGGGCGTGTAAGCCCTATCACAACCTCGGCCTGATGACCTGACATGCCTTCACCCGGATATATCTGTCTTTTAAGGATAGCTTACTATACCCATTGTATCTTCTAATAAAAGTTTTTTAATTCATAAAAAGTTCACCGACTTCAATAAAAAACAAATTATGCGTCACAATAAAATTTGAGGTTTCCCTTGATTTTTCTGAGATCCCATCATCAGATCCTGACTTGGTGCCAATGGGACCACCTGGGAAGTATACCCTTTTAAACAAAAAAATAATTTCTCGAATCGGTCCAGGCGTCTTCGAGTAATAAGGTAACATACATTAAAAAAAAAGATTCCGAGGAATTGTTAGCCTCCTCCTTTTTTGAAGTCGGTTAAAAAAATGGTCACGTAAAATGCGATAATTGGAAAGCTACTTACCTACGGCCAGTTTAAATATTTAACCTTAATCTTGGTCTAAAGATCATTTCTAGAAATGAGCCAATAGAATAGAGTTTCAATGCCTCGCCATTATTTGAGTGGTTTATTTTCGGGATCGATTGGTATATGTGGTTTGAGTTTGTTTATTAAAATTAGCTGTTAGATGGATACAGTATTATTCCTTATCAACTTAAATGCGTTAGTTACCTTAACCATTTCATGCACATTGTTATAATCTTTTACACAATCTAATTCAAATAAATATCTTAGGAGTTATCGCAAAAAATTAATGCGCCCGATAATAAATTCAAGCGCGTTTTTACACCTTTTTTTGTCAAAAGCTATTTATCACTATCAACCCAGCGGGGGGGGGGGGGGGGGGGGGGCGAGATGGTTATGTTGGCCTCACCGATCTTACAACCCAGCGTTGAGCCGTCTGGGAAAGATGGTAATATCCGGACTACCGCTGGGCCGAGTCCCTCTAGCACTATATACACCCCATACTGCCAATACCAACAATAAAAATCCCGCGGTAGCCCTTTTCTGTGCATTAGGGACGGCTTAGAGTTCCCGGCAGGAGAAGTGCCAAGGCCTCAGGCGGAACCATCCCTGCGACGTTTCTCACACCTATGACAAAATGGCTTATTTTATAAACACCGTTTTATTTTGAGTCAACGTTCCGTCACTGTCGCGAGTGGACGCGTGCTGCGCTCACATCTACTTTACTCCAGTATTTTATATCGTGCGATTTTTATTGGTCCAATTGCGTGATTTTGAATTCTCGTTTACTCTTTAAGCGTTTAAATTACTTAACTCCGCCCCGTGAAAGGGATGCAAGTACGTTTCTGTGGTCAAGCACATAAATCAGTCGCCGGTGCAGTGAGATTTTTGTGAGTGGGGGTGTGGTTTTGAACACTCGGCCTTCGGCGCGGCCGCCGACTGCAGCGACCCCGAGTCCATTCGTCGTGTGCGCCTGTGTGTCGAATTTGAGTCATCGCTTGCGTGCCTACTACAATTTTGCTGGTAGCTGTAGGTCATTTACGTGTGCATCGTTGACAAACTGCTTTAATTTTTGCTATTACTGACATTTTTTTGCTACTTTGCACGATGCCGAGGGTCCGTCGTACCCCTCCTTCCACACCCACCGTGGAAACGCAACGTGAAACACCTAATGCTGAATCTTTTCAAACTGGTACTGATAAGACAATTAATGCACCTAGACCGAAACGGACGCGTGCTGTTATTTCTCCCCCTGACTCCGCAGGGCAATCTTTTGAAGAACGCGTCATGAACATGCTAACTACATGGAAAAATGACCAAGACAACATACTCAAAAAGTTAACAGCGGATATTGCGGACGTGAAATCCTTTAACACCTCTACCCAAAATCGTAACCTGGAACTCGAAAAATCTGTAGAGTTTATGAACCGGGAATATGAAAGTATGAAACAGATCATTAAAAAAATGGAAAAAGAACGACTAGAACAGCAAGCTTACATTCTGGATCTAGAAAAAAAGGTTACGGACCTTCAACAAAATTCTCGTTCTTCTAAAATAGAAATAAGAAATATTCCCATTGGAGAAAAAGAATCCCTTAAGGACATTACCTCATATGTTTTAAACACATGTTGTGCTATACATTTAAGCATAAATCAAAGTGATCTGCGTGATGTTTACCGCTTACCTGGCAAAAAAGGTGTATCAAGACCGATTGTTGCGGAGTTTGTATCCGTCCAACTTAAAAACAAGATTCTCGAGTCTTCTCGCACATTTAACAAAGGACTGCCGATTGCTGAAAAATTAAACACCGAACACATTGGAGTAAGCGGACAAAAAAGTCCTATCTATGTTGCAGAGCACCTGCCAAATAGCCAACGACAGCTTTTTTATGAAGCACGCAATTTTGCTAATTCACACAACTATAAATTTTGTTGGACAAAAAATCAAAAAATTTTTCTACGCGAAACAGAAAATAGTAATGCGGTTATCATTTCTTCCATGTCTCAACTCAAAGTACTTCATGGTTCTGATTGATGTGTTACACCTTAAGATATTTTTTATTATTATTAATTGTTATTGGTTTTGTTTTAATCCTGTACTACTGCAATTTTTTGCATTTATGTGGTTTCGTGACCACATACTCAAGTTCATTTACACCTTTCAAATTCTCACACATATACACATTTACATATTTCATAACACTTATCAAATTTTTACCCAATTATTTACCCGTTGGGGTTTTAACAAACTTATTCCGAATGGACCATTATTAATTTTGTATAGCCCTGCTCATATTATATTTCTAATGAAAGTGATTACAAACTCAGTTACATTGCTATTTAAATATTATACTTATTCGTTATATCGCTATACAAGACTCTCAATTGTTGGTGTCAATTATGTCTGTGTCTGCAACACCCGGTTATAAATGGAGGACATAAATGTTATTTCTAGTGAAATCGACTCATTAGGTACGACCCGACCATTGAGAATATTATCAAAAAACATACTAGATTAGTTAAGACACCCTCTAAAAGTAAAATCATAAAGCCATGGATAACCAAAGGCCTGTTGCGTTGCATACGTAATAGAGACGGTATGTATAGACGACTTAAGAAGAATCCCCTTGACTATGTACTTAAAATTACCTATGTTAGATACCGTAATTTTTGTAATAAACTACTAAAAAAATTAAAGTGGGCATATGAAAAAACTGAATTTGAAAAATCAAAGCACGACCCCAAAGCTACTTGGAAAATTATAAAAAATATTACAAACTCTCATTCTACAGTCATTCCTCCTCTCGAACTTCTAAAAATTTCCACCGATACAAACTCCTCATTGAATTGTATAAATGAGTTCTTTTCAAATATTGGGAGAGAATTAGCAGAAAACATAATCCCTAGATCCATTCATTGCTCTGAGCCCGAGGACGTGAACCTGTGTAATTCATTCGCACTCCTTCCCTCTGACGAGGCCGAAGTTTACAGTATAATCCGGTCAATGCGTCAAAATTCTGCAACCGGCTGGGATGGGATCCACTACCACCACTGGGTACCACTAATTACCCACATTTGTAATGTCTCTATATCTTCTGGAATATTCCCCACCCTTCTTAAAAAAGCTATTGTCCACCCAATTTTTAAAAGTGGTGACAGGGATATTATGAATAACTATAGACCTATCTCAGTCCTACCATGCTTATCCAAAATATTGGAAAAAATAATAAACAAACGCTTAATGTACTACTTAGAGACACATAAAATCTTGGCATCTAATCAATTTGGTTTCAGAAAACATAAATCCACTGAGGATGCTGTTGTAGCCCTCACGGACCAGATTACTGAAAAATTAGACTCAAAAAAGAAGTGCTTAGGGATTTTCCTTGACCTCTCAAAAGCCTTTGATACGGTCTCGGTTTCGTTACTCCTGTCAAAACTCGAAAAGATTGGGATTCGTGGTATCTGCCTTGATATTTTTAAAGACTATCTTTCTAATCGAACCCAATCTGTTCGAATCGGTTCTCGCATGAGTGAAGAAGTCACCCTTTCCTATGGAGTCCCCCAAGGTTCTATTCTAGGTCCTACGCTCTTCTTAATTTACATTAACCCTCTCTGCAATCTTGTCATTCCTTACTGCTCTATTTTTACGTATGCCGATGACACTGCGCTTCTGGTCCATGGCGATACATGGAATGACACCTTTTCTCATTCCGAATACGCTTTTCGACAGGTCATGAATTGGCTCTCTCAAAATTTACTGACCCTTAACCTGAATAAGACCACCTACGTACCCTTTTCCCTTAAGGCTAAATCTCTTCCAACCACTGATTGTTTCACACTCAAGGCTCACACATGCTCGCCAGATCTTGCAACCCCATGCCACTGTTTTCATCTTAAGAACACAAATAATGTTACCTATCTTGGCGTGCAGATAGACAGTCATCTAAACTGGAAAACTCATCTCAATTCACTAATCGGCCGTGTGCGAAAACTCATATTTGTCTTTAAAAAACTTCGGAATTCTGCTGATTACGACACATTGAAAACTGTCTATTTTGCCCTATGCCAATCAATTTTGACTTATTGTATTCCCGTTTGGGGCAGTGCTATGAAAACACATCTCTTGGCACTGGAGCGAGCCCAAAGAGCAGTTCTCAAGGTAATGACTTTTAAACCATTTAGACATTCTACAACTCTATTATACACGCATTGTAAAGTTCTTACTGTGAGACAGTTGTTTGTACTCCATACAGTTCTACGCAAGCACTCTTCCCTAGAGTTTGATAAAATCTTGCTACAAAAACGACGTGCTTATGATGTTTGCCCTAAAACTGTCAATAGAACCTCTCTTGCAAAGCATAGTCAAAAAAATATCGGTGGTCACTTATACAACACAATTAATAAAGACTGCAGTATTTATCCCCTAAATCGGTATGAGTGTAAGAGGAGAGTGACGGAGTGGCTATTTACAAAGGATTACAATGATATTGAGAAACTATTCAATTAACACCTAATTTTATACAGTTGCACACTCAAAATTCTCTCTCTCTCAAACACATAGTTTCACATTCACACACACACACACACTCACACACACATACACACGCACACACTTAAAAAACATTAATAAATAAACAAAATAAAACCAATAAAATAAAATATATATTATAATATGCCCATCATTAATAATATTTGCAATTAATTATTTAAATGTAATTAATTAATACTAATAATTTCATTTTATTATATAACTTCCTAATCATTTTATTATTATTCTTTGGTAATTCAATGTATCACAAGCGTTTTTATTTTACCTTGTCCTAGAACGTCTAATTGTACCATAACTAGTCTAACCAAGTAAGATGTGAGCAACGGTAATCCATAACACAAGTTAAATCTTTACTTGGATACCGTAGCGCATATAACACTTATTTACAATCTGTTGTGTACATTTTCCATGATATTATTTTAGTGTATGTTTGACCTACTGAAGAAATAAAGAATTTATTATTATTATTATTATTATTCACCGGTACTGCTACAACGATGCATTTACAGAACAAATCATATTATTCCAACAGATCAGAGTCATGCGTGCTACCTCCTATTCCCATAAAAGGTTCATACGTGAGCACGCCAACTGGCTCGCCCGGGGCCGCCTTGGAGTCATACGAGCTGACTGTCACATGCGTGCAGGGCTACGAGCTGGTCGGAGTCTACAACGTAAGCTGCTCGTCTGGACAATTGTCGCAATCGATGCCTGAATGTTTAGGTAAAAAATCTACATTTTGTTATGAGATGCTAACATTGAAAGTGTTTAAAAAAACTAAACATTTATTTAGGTATTTATTCACATCCACTCAGCAAGCTGAATGTCTTTTAATATTCATGATGTCATTTAACTTACGATCCAATATAAAATAAAAAGGACTTCAGTTTTATTTGACTCCAGAGAGAGTAATGCGCTCTTTAAAACCCTGGGGCCGCACAGAGCTGAGCAAATAGTTACTAAACAAACCTCGGCCACCGTGTACGAGTCTCTTACTATTCAAAACGTAATTTGTTTCACTGGCATAGCGCCCTGCGTTCGGAGCAGCGACAACGGAGTAGAAGTTCTTTACTGTGACAAAATAGAAACCAATGATGACAACAGTAGTAAGTTTTACAATAATTATTTTTAATTTTCCTAGGTTCCAATAACTGCTATGAAAGCACTGCGCTCTTTAGTTTACATTTCAATAGTGTATTGGGATGTGAGTCGTGACCTGCAGACATATAACACAGCGATGACACACAAGGCTTGTATCCGAGCCGACCACCGAAGCATAATGGTAATAAAAGACAGGACGCTCCAGACTGCTGTGATGCCTAAAGGACTCGAACGCTTACTTTTGAGTGGATTTAATGTTCAGTAACGACACTTGTTTAGGGGCAAAGATTCTGATTACGAATATAGAGCGCTCTTGTATGCCTAGGATTTCCAATCTGGAGAGCGTGTGTACAAAATAAATTGTAATTGAAAAAAACTAAAAAACACGCTTTAATATCTAGCCTAACTAAAAAAAATGTTAATTGTTAGGTAACATAACGTAAAGCGAGTAAAAAAATATAGTAAAAAATTGCAAATGTTTCAATTAGTATTTTAATTAAGCGTTTTGTTCCAGCATCAACAACATTAAAAACAACGTTGGTAATAAACACAGAGTAAGTATCGCAAATTGGAATAGATTCTATTTAATTATATTGCTATTCAATCGAACTTAAGCAGTGGCTGTTCATGATTTAGTAGTTAGATGAATGAGGCTTAAATCGAGGCTCACTCGTCTTGGCTAAATCCTAATGACGAACATGAAAATTCCACGTAATATCACCACTGATTTCAACATGTTCACAATCTTTTTTATCTTAATCTTTAGTGCAAAAATAAACTAAATTAATAAAGGAACCTTTGGTTCACGGGATATTTTTCATTATTTGGTCTTTTGTGTTACAAGAGAAGACTTGAGCCCAGTGCAACCCACGCGTCCCACCAAATCTAAACGCCTGAACCTGCTCCGCCGTAAGAAGAAAAAGCCCAAAACTGGTCCCAACCAACCACAAGAAAACGCCGAAGCAGCGCCACCTGATCGGTACAATATTGATCACTTTCAAGCAGGCGCGCGGCGACCAATTAACTGCGCTTAAGACTTTGTTTATAATTTCGGTTACTTTCGTCGCAGTTATTTCTCGTCTTAAATAGCCTCTTCTAATGTCACTACAATAGGGGATAAATAATAGGGCATAAGTATTGAATATAAAAGCAATGAACCAAGTACCAGTTGGATTATATACGGAGGAAATTGTAAAATAATCTAAAAAAGGAGACATTTGCTATGTCTGCACATAATGCACATCAATACATTTGTAATTACATTTATAACTACATTTGTTTGCAATGATTGGTACAAATTAATCTAAAATCATCATTTTGATTAGAGTTAAAGATTTTTTAAGAACTTATTTGTTTTTCCAATCTAAAGAAAATATTTATTTTACTTTATTTGAATTTGATATTTTAATTTCACTTACTTATATCAATATTTTTTACCTAAATTGTTTCCCTATGATATCATTGTTTTAGTTATAAAAAGGATTGTTTTATAATTTTCCGTTTTAAATCCCTCAAATCTCAAAAATCACTTAGTTAGTTAGTAGGTTACGCCCGATCACCGTTGTTCCAAATGACCGCGTGCCTGCTTGACGGTTATTTAAATGTATTAAAACTTTATAACTAGTGCAGTTGGAAGTGCCTATATCCAAATTAAATTCGCGTATATATCGCAAACCTCGCACGTATGATCGGACATCATGAACCTATAGTAGTGGCGGTCGAGGTAATCAAGACATCCATTCGTGCAAAGGAAGAGAAACCCATTCCCAATAATTATGTGAGTACTTTATTTATTTATTTTATTATACACAAAACAGATTACAATTGTTACAAAAATAAACTTAAAATTATATAGTTTAAATCTAGATTGTATTCCAAAAATATGTGTACACAGAAAACTAAAATGAGTTAGACGTTACAATTATAGTGTTTTTTTTAGGAGAAATTAAACTACAATTACCATATACAGAGTACAAATGTTGATCACGTCCAAACAAAATATCTAAGCTGAATCTAGGTTGTCAGGTGTGGGAAAGAGGATATCCTTTAGTATTTTAATAAACGAAGCAAGATTATGGGTGAATATATCCAATTCCCAATGACTTTTCACCAATTCGTTATACTGATGAGCCATCCTAACCAGTGGATTGTAATATGAAATATTATTTTTATAGGTCTGTAATGCATAAATATTTATTTGAGTGGATCTACGCGCACTATACTTGATATTAAAAGTAACATGTGAAAGCAAATCAGGGGTGTCTATCATTGAATGAATTATTTTGTAAAAGTAAATGAAATCAAAGTGTTTACGACGTATCTCCAGGTTCTGCACATTAAATTTAGACAGCCTAGTTTCATAATTGAGATTGGTACGTCCTAACTTTTCACGGAAGCATAACATTCGTAAACACATTTTCTGTACCCTCTCTAATTCCTCTATATGCACCTTGTATTGGGGTGACCAAACAGGGCTACCATATTCTAAAATACTTCTGGCAAGAGTGTTGAACAAATACAACAAAGAACGAGATTTTTTGAAGCCCTTAGTGGATCTGAAAACAAACCCAAGAAGTTGATTAGCTCTCGTTGTTATATGTTGATAATGTGCACGAAAGGAAAGTTTATCATCAAACAGGATGCCCAGATCTCTAGCAACGCTGGATCTTGCAAGAATCTTTAAATCTTTCTTAGTCTTTTAAACCTTCCTTTTTACTAAAGTGAATATGTATTTCACTTTAGTAAATATATTAGGGTGGTCCTTAAATAATTTTGAATTCAAGTTTATAAATGAAGGCACGGTATATGGTCAAGCAAAATATGACCGCGAACTAATCACGCGAACATTTTAAGTCGTTCCACCCGCCAGTAGGCTCTATGAGCTGATTCACTTAGACCTTCTTATGATCCTTAATTAAAAACTCTTAAGTATTGTAGTTTCTCGCCAGTTTGCACAAGGGTACTATATAAGAGATGGAACCGCCAACTATACAACTCATTTACGAAAACTGCAATGCACGCACCGCCCTAAATTCAGTCGCCTGCACAAGTTGTTGAAGGGCACAGGAAAACCCCGAAGCAACAGAGCCTCAAAATTTATACATCATTAAACATCAATCATCCATTTAAAGATAATTAAGTATAGCAATACTTCTCTTTTGATTAAATGTATTAAAATAATTGTTTTTCTTCCAACCTCCGGCTCCACACTTCATAATTCGAGCAACAGGGACAGTGGGACAGGGCTAATATTAGTATTATTTGTTAGTATTATCTGTTTGACAGCCTCCGTGGCGCAGTTGGCGAGTAGCCAGCTGTGAAACGAGAGGCCGTGGGTTCGATTCCCACACCGGGTCAAATGTTTGTGTCCGGGGTCTGGGTGTTGTGAGACCGAAAATCTCTCGTAGTCCCTGATACCCACAACACAAGATTAGTATCTTAGTGTGGGGTCGGGGCTATGCGTGTGACTGTTGGGTGTTATTTATTTATTTATCATAAAGTAAATTCTGAACACATATTATATCGAATAGGTAGACTCTGCGGTGCCACGGGAGTGAGCATAACATTTACGGTAGGCAGCGGCGTTACTGTGCACTGGCATTGTAGAAGTCTATGGGCGGCGGTGATTACTTACCACCAGGTGGCCCGTCGGCTCGTGTGCCTTTCCAGGGACATAAAAACATTGACTTCACTGTTCTTATATTATAGGCTCAAACCAGGAGTCTGTGTGCTGCCGCCGTATCCAGAACACGGCCACTACTTGATTTTACCTTCAGCTTCGCCGGGTGACAATGTGACGTTGTTTCAACTGAATGTCACGTGTGACCATGGGTACAACTTGGTTGGCGAAGCGAAAGTCGCCTGTACTTTCGGATCGATGCACAACAACATGCCTGTCTGTCTGCGTAAGTTACATAGTCTATTTCTGACGCATGAATTCTCCAAAAGTTATGCAATCAGAGTACAACAACTCGCCGCAATTATTTTAACTTCAATCAATCGTCCTCGACATTTCAGACACAAAAATGTCAATCGCAGCCAAATTCAGTTTTTTTCGAATCGGATTGAATGATAATTTTTGTTTGGTGTTACTCCATGATATAAGATAGCATTTTTTCAACTCTTAACCATTTATTATATTAATATTTATGTCAAATCAAATATTTATTGAATCCATAAAATGCTGTACATCATTTAGATTCAGTCAGTCAATCTAGAGAAGAATGGGCAAGAAACTCTAGCGTTGCTCTTTTCGAACACTGGTTAACATTATTTGGTTATACTATTAATATACTATTCAAGTGTTATTACATTAGAATATGTTTTCGACAGCTTACTGCAAGGTTGAACAGCAGTCGATAGTGAGTTGCGAGGAGGCTGTCCCTCGATGTCTGCTCACCGGGACTGACCAAACCACCCCTGCACCCCTTAGCTCTAAAGTGGAATCCTCCTATACAGGTTTGTTGAAAACCACGTTGTTACTAGACAAAAATCCACGCGCAATATATATTATTTACTCTGACTATGTTGATATTATAGTAGGTAACCAAAATATTGAGCAACGGTCCAAATCTTCTAAATGACAAAGTTTTGTGCTCATGTGTGCTAAACGCAATATGTAGCAACTATATGACGCAATCATTATTCTATACCACCTGGCAATGTCTTGTACTAACAATAGCCTTGCTAATATATTGAGCGAAACAAGTCGTGCAGAAACGCAACCTTCAGTGTGAATAGCGTAATCTCATGCCACACATAGGTATACCGTCGATGGCTTAAACCAACTATTTTTCAGAGTGTGGCACTACGGATTTGTTAAGACGGCGACGCGAGCCCATTTCAGGGGGATATAAACCCAAGATAAATGAGTTTCCATGGCACACCGGCATCTATAGAAAGGACCCAGAACTCATCATGCAGATATGTGGCGGCACTATCATTGCCAAACGCGTCGTTATATCAGGTTTGCTTATTGATAAATTCATTACATCCACATCACATCCCGTCCCATAGTGGTTTGTTTTGGTCGGTGAAATTTGTTTGAGTGACTTTGAGCAGTCATCATTTTGGCGATTGTGACATTCTATAAACTACAAATACATAATTAAATGATATAGGTAGGTCATAATACAACGATTCACTTATCCATATTTTTATTTAATTTTGACAGTTTATAATATTCATCTATATTAGAAAAATAGCGTGTGGAGGATTGGAGGATTGTGTTCGTGTTGGCTTGTTGTTTGCTTCAGACAAACGATTGAAAAATGCAGACCCAAGGTATTTACCCATGCAGATGTGTGCAGCCAGAATGGTCCGCTGCTATAATTAAAGTTTGATAGACTATATGCCTTTGTTACCAACATTTTTACAGCTGCACATTGCTTCAGTAAGGACAGGCAAAAGCCGTTAGCTTCGAATTATGCAGTGGCTGCCGGGAAAATATATCGCTCGTGGATCGAAACGGCTGACATACGTGCACAGAAATCTGACGTAAGCTGCTAAACTTTCTCACTTATAATAACGACCGCCCGGCAGGGCCACCTTGTCGTGGTGAAGGGGCTTACTGGTTGCAGGTACCATATAGAAACCCTCAAAAACATCAGAGCGAATACACCCTTCCTAAACTAACGGTCCCAAAACCCAATATTCTAATGAAAATGAATAAAACCCGCCACAGTGGCAGACGCAAGTGTTTCACGTTCCAGGATCAGCCAGTGTACATCCGGGTTTTTGTCAGGGGTCTAAATTTGGGGTACGATGTTCTTATGACGTAGTGTGAAGAAGCAGGCCGGCATAATTGTGTTGAGTAGCGAGGAATAGAATGTCTATCGCTACTCAATACTCAGATTATACGGCACTGCCCTTACCATCAGGTGTAGTGTGGTCACTTTGCCGTGCCAAGATAAAAAAAATAATAGAAGGTATAACTTACGGTCGCTAAGCGGGGGTAGGCGGGGTGCATCTGGAGCCAATGTTAGATGGAGCAGCATTCGGTCCTTCGGCGACAGGGGGTTGAATAGGTGAGCTCCCGTTGAAGAGTATGGTACAGCCGACGATATCATCATTATCATTATCACCAAAATCTCTATTTATCTCTACCTCCTCCTCTCCACTATCTTATCTGATCCATTTATCATCATCATCTCGCTCATCTACCGAAGACTTTGTACAGCGCAGAACAGTCTGTACCGTGTAATCGTGGTTAGTCTTACACGCATTACATGGAATAATGAAATGAAAATATTTATTTTGCGTTCATATTGTAAACTTACTTCACTGTAACGGATACAGCATCATATTATGTAGTTCATCTTCATAATAAGTAATAAGCTACTCTCCGATAAAACTATAAAAGTAATCAACCAAGAAGCATAACTATATCTCAACCCACAAAAGACTACTCAACGTAACACTGCGCACAATATAATAGCAATCCTGCAGACTAATTTATTTATTTATTTACAGCATGGAAAACTTACAGCTAATAGTAACATAATAGCATCAATTTAAGTGACAAAAAGCCAATAACAAGATCTCACTTATAGAAGTAAATTAGGTTATTTGAGTATGAGCAAAATTCTTTAGACAAAAAATACATAAAATAATTTTCAAAAAAAAAGTCAATAAACGAACAAAACTAAAAATAACGCATACATAACAAAAGAAAACAAACTATTTAACGAAAGAAGTCAAGGCTTAAGCACCTCCTCGCCACGGACACACTTGTTATAAAGGGATCTAGATTATTATGTTTACATAATATATTATTGTAAGATCTGCTTGCGCGCACCAAGTAGCTGTTCTGTCTATAATTTGATGATGCCTTATCAACATGCAAAGGAGGATTGAAACGACATACCTTGGATGGAATGTTAAAATATATTTTGGCTAGAAGTACGGGACAGTCAATATCATTTTTTAATAATTTTAAGAGGTAAATGTAATAACCACTAATACCAGACAAACGATAAGATGGACACAGAACCTAAACCATAGTATTCTACGCAAAACTATTACAAAATTACAAATTTAGATTCTAATAGAACCGGACTTAAAAAATTATTACACCAAGTTTTTATGACAGAATTTCCACTCTTATCAGAGCACAGAATATCTGATCAACTTTGTGTAGTAAAAATAATAATTTGCTCTCTGATATGCAGGTGTTACGAAATGTGGCAGTTTCTGAGTTATCAAAGTATGTAACTAACCAAAATACCATGCAGAACACCCAAGAAAGAGAAAAGATCCAAGTACATAACATTACAAACCAAACTTTATTTCAAACACACAACATGATCAAACTGTGAACCACCGCGGAATAATTAAGAATTCACCACAAAATCTCATTCATACAATGAATAGCTTTTTTAGATACGTACGCAATACCAATTCTCACCTATTCGGTCAGTATCTTTCAGTGGTCACAGACAGACTTACAGAGATAATAAAGACACATTTAACAAAATACATAAAACACCATCCCAAATCTTAGAAAGATTGACTCTCTCTTTAAAGGAGGACGAGCAATCATCGACATTATAAATTTACATAACAAGCAAATAATTTCACTAAGATCATACTTCCAAAACCAATGACAGCGATCTCAACTACACTTACCTATAGTAAATACCGATCAGAAGTTTAGCCCACTAAATCTACAGAATAACTCACCACATCGCAACGAATCTAATACAATTATACAACAATAGTTAGATAAATAGAAACAGAAATCCCGACACGGGAGACATAACCTCGACTAGAACAACCCCAATGTCGAGAAATTTGCGTCGAACGCATGGCTCAAGCGAGGCGAATTGTTCTCGGAAACTGAGGAGTTTATAATGGATATTTCACTTGACGCAGGATAGCATCAGCTCCTTAATCCTTCCTCTGAATTCGTACCTGATTTGCATTACTCCTAGAGTTTATAAATACTCCAACTGATTAATAGTATACTACTTTATGCAATAGTAAATAGAAGGATATTTTCTTCAAATTGGTTACAAGCAATAATATTTGGCGCAGGTACAGGAAATAAAACTCCCGCCGCGATATCAAGGTGTCGTGGCGAACTATCAAGATGACATCGCTGTCGTGATACCCGTTGAAGAGTTCTATTTAAATTCTTACGTTCAGCCAGCGTGCCTTAGTTTCGACCTTAAGTTCGATGAGGAGCAGTTGACAGAAGGAAACTTGGGGAAGGTCAGCACTTTTTTCAATAATAAGGACTTTAAGTTATGCAAATCAATTTTATTTTATTCTAGCCATGTATTAAACATTGTCCCACTCCTGGCTACGGGCCTCCTCTGGGTTAGGGGAAGAAGAAGAAGTGTTAGGCCGTAGTCCACCATGCCTAATGCAGGTCGGTAGACTGTTTATTATCTATTATTAACTCGGAAAACTTACAGCTATCGTTTACAATTTAAATACAGTATATACAGAAAAAGGCCAATTACAAATTTTTAAAAATAAGTATAAGTGTGGTTCGGCTAGGGCTTTATAATATGCTGATCATTCATACATAAAAATTAAATTAAGCACGAATACACCAACTGATAATAATTATAAATACTAAAATATCCTTTTATGTTATTTATAAATAAATGTTAAAGTTGTATTAAACACGTCCAAATTAATGTCACTAGAAAGTGTGTTAAATGTTCTACATGCACGTAAAGAAAACCACTTTTGCATATATGGAGCAATCTAGGCTTACGTAGCGGTATGGGTAGATTTCACATAGCTTTAAAATTGGAAAAAGAATTCTCAGGTATGCAGGTGCCTTACGATGTTTTCCTTCACCGTTTAAGCAAGCGATTATTAACAATGAATATACACGTAACCTTAGAAAAGTCAGAGATCTATGCCACTTGGGCTTTTGCGATCATACAACTTTCGTGCCGAAATTCCATACCCACTACCAACAAGGCTGTTGCTGCTATCAACATAAATAAAAATTATAATAATCGCAACACTTGAGAAAGGCTGGGCAGAGATGAGAATCTTGTTTTAATCTTCATAAGGTTTTTAGGCACAGAAAATGGGAAAGGATGCCGTCACTGGGCATCCTTGGACACGAGTTTCTTGGACAGCGTTGAAGTAAATTAAAACACGATATCATTGCAATAAAGGTCATAGGCGGTAGGCCTAATAATAATACTTTTACAACTCTAGATCAGCGGTTGGGGCCTGATAAACGAGGAATCGTATATATCGAGAAAACTCCTAGGTGCGTACCTGCCCTACATAAACATCGAGAAATGCATAGACGAGTTTCCCACCTCCTTCAAGGGCTACATCACTAGTGACAAGATCTGCGCTGGATACGATAATGGTACATACGTAATAGCCTTTAGATTTACCACTCATTTCACAGAAAACCACTGTGAATTAAAATAGCTTTGGTGTAACATTTCGTACGATCTTTGAGATTATCTTAAACATCTCGCCGTCTCCCCATTAAATCTGAAACCGCATATTTTGAATCTATTAAATTATCTCCTCGTGACCCCCTAGTAATGTGAAGAGAGTTTTTAACCAGGCACGTCAGCATGTCGCGGGGATAGCGGCGGCGGCTTCGTGATTGCCGTTGAGGAGGAGTTTGGAGATCGCTATTTCCTCCGTGGAGTGATCTCCACATCGCCTACCACCGACAAAGCCTGCAACATATACACCTGGATCACCTTCACACACGTGCTGAGGCATGCAGAATTTATAAAGTCAGCCGCGCGAGGTCTACTATAAATATATCAAATGTCGGCCACTACCTTTAATGATTAAAATTTTACTATAAATGTTTTTAGACTCTCGCGATTTGAATACATATTATAAAATTAGGAACTGACAGTCAGCCCGTGACCACGGCCGATGCAACTCGGTCGAAACGTCGGGAAATAATTGTGGTATTTATACCATTAAAGTATTGCGCGATTAAGACCCGTTCCTAATTTTATAATAAATATTTACTATTTACAGTGTACATTCATTCATACTAATATTATAAATGCTTAAGTTACTTTGTTTGTTTGCTTGTTACCTTTTCACGACTAAACGGTGAAGTTGGAACTTTTTATTGTTGTAAGTATCAAGGGACAAGGACCTATAACAATGAAATATTTTCATAACTTTAGCTTATATCTTAACCAGCATCTCCGGGCTACTAAAAAATATGATCCTTATACATTTATGTTATCATGTGATTGTGATTCTTGAAATCGAGTGTATACAGAATTCAGAAATCAGATAGCTAATTTAAAGATTGGATGGCCCCTTAAAGATAGTATTTATATGTTTATTATATTGTCGACTATGCGATGTGAAGATATCTTACGAAATATCAACTTTAAAGGGACACACGTGTCCAACTCTGAACATTTGCCAAAAACTAATAAAATAAAAAAAAATATAAAAGATTTAAAGCCAATATATTCTTTTTTCAAAAAGTCTGATACTTATTTCTCCCATGGAAATGCATTTGCTTAATTGGATTTAAAGCTGTTAATTCATGAAAATCAAAATCAAATATTTATTGAATCCATGAAATGTTAATACATCATTTAGATTCAGTCAATTTTTTACTCTACCGCCAGTTTGGAATGCAGTTTCGCTAAAGAAGAACGGGCAAGAAAATCTAGCGTTGCTCTTTTCACACCGGTTAACAATATTTGGTCATACAATTAGTAAACGATTTCAGTTTAATTACATTAGATTAGAGCAGCTCAATGTATGTTAAGTTGCCTTATTGCAATATTGTGAATAAAAATCATTACAAGACCTAGTGCCGCACATGACCATCGTGAGTGACGAAAATATCGATTTCTTAGAGCAGTTGGTCCTTACTGAGACAGTCTGATCAGACCAGTCCACACGAGCCACACCCGGTCACGAGTAATGACGCATGTGTCAGCCATCGGCCTCCTCAACCATGTTACAGGGAAGAGACCGACCTGGCACATGGCGCCGCAGCAAGCACAGACACATTAGCGAGCATGACATACCCAGACTGAATTCAACAATTAAAATACTAGAAAAATATGAAGTAAAGTCATGTAAGGCATAACATTTCGTTGCAATCCATAGATCACCTAAGTAAAATAATAAGCAAGTGTACCTGGTCCAAAATTGCTGCCGATATCAAATTGAAAAGAAAAAAAATTACAGGAGTAAAACGTTATAGAGAAATTTCGCAAAAGCGATCTAGAAACTCTGTGAAAATCGACCAAATTCAGCGTGTTAGTCGAAAAGTCAACTTAAATTTCATTAGTAAAAATGTGCATTGTTATGTGTATCTTTATGACCTAGGAATGTGAAAAAAATCAATCTTTTTATGGGAACTGCGACCTTTGTTTGATAAGGACGATTTGACGCTAAAAATCAACGTGCAACTGAAACAGTCATGAATAATTTGATCAACAAGAGTTTTGAGGATGGAAATACTTCTTTACAGAATATAATTGGATTTGCATCTGGCGACGTCATGATGTGCCAGTACATTTCTGTAGCTAGTCGTTTCATGGCAAATAATAAAACCATTCCTAAATGCATCTGCCACTGGCTATACATATGTGTACAAGTAAAGCTTGCAAGAAATTGCCAAGGCGGTGTGAGGATTTAGCGGGAAATGTATTTGGTTTCTTTAAGCACAGCTCTATGTCTATCTGAATTTGTCGATTTCAGGAGTTCAATAACACCAAGGTGCACAAAATATTGCACCTTTCTCAAACACGATGGCTGTCTCTCTTAGCCGTTGTTCATTGACTATTGGAACAGTGCTTAGAGTATTTAACACTGGAGACGCCATTGAGCGCTTACCCCGTTTGACAAATGTAAGAGCACGGTGCTCATACACGTTCTATAAAACTAGTTGCGCTTCGTGATCCGCCACATAAAAAAGTGACATCACGAGCGAATTGAGCTCCGTCAAAATGCCTGCCTGTAGCGGTATTAACATGTAAAAATAGATCTGACACATCAAACTTACAAAAATACAACATTATTTTTCACCTGGACGTATTTTTTTGAAGTAATATTATCCTTAAAAGCAACAAAACATATAATTTCTAAAAATTATTATCGGGTAATAAATGTTGCCAGGTTAAACTTTTAGCCACAGATTTGCATTCAATATCTTAAAAGCAAGTTGTTTTTTTAATATTCTATTTTAACTAGATGTTGCCCGCTGCTCCGCCCGCGCATTTTAACATTTTAACCTTCTATATTTTGCCATCCCACTTTTGCTATTTTTTCGAGATAAAAGAGGTCTTTGTAATTTTCTGATCCCTAAACTGCCACTATGCAAAAAATCATGTCGATCCCTTGCTCTGTGAAAAACTAAACTATCCAATGGGAACTGTACATTTCTCCGGGATATAAAGTAGCCTATGTGCTTTTCCAGACTATAATCTATCTCTGTGCCAAATTTTAAGTAGATCCGTCCAGCCGTTGTAGCGTGATTGGATATCAAACAACCATGCATCCATCCAAACATACGCAATTATAATATTAGTAGGATTTCTTTATTTATGCTTCCTTAACTTAATTTTTAATTTAAAAATATTAGGAGAGTTGGCATATTGACTAAGTTTACAATTTCATAAACTTTATTACACTGGCATTTTGGGTGGTTTATGTGGTAACACTGTCGTTTATGCAAGACTCAAATAGTGTTGTAGATAAACTTATAAAGGTTATCGATATAATATCGATAAAATTACTAATCCATCTGGACTGTTTTCTAAACACATACTTATAATGTAAATAGTTCTAACACACTAGGAATGTCACAAAATATGACAAAACCAGAATAAAGTATTTGTCAAAAAAATGTGATCCTAAAAATGTATCCGGTATATTTAAAAAATATTTAGGTATGAATTTTGGCGCCATTCATTTATTACGTAAGATGATGTAGGGGGGAGTCGATCATGTCTAACTTTTTCTTACAAGGGGTGGGAGGGAGTCTCAATAGTTCTTACGTAAGATCACACAAATGCGCAAAGTTAGGATTATACTTTGAAAAATCGCGGCTATGCCTATAATTTTAAAAACATGCAACTTAGATTTTTTATATTTCACCCGGTTCCGGCTTGACGTCGACTTTTGGGACATTCAAGATCTATAATTAGTGTAAGATAAGATTGTCTCGGTAGCTCAGTTGTATCTGCATACGCGGTATAACCTCTGTGCGTGAGGTCGCGGGTTCGATACCACGGTCGGCTAAAATGATAATAGATTTTTCATCTTTATACTGAGTATCAGCCCGGCGCGGTCTGGAATAGTATCCGGTGTGGCGATAGATTCACCCCCATCACTTTATGGGACGGTAATAAACTCTTCGAAATGTACACACCTCTTACACCTCTACCCGCCGATTCGGAGGTTACAGGTGTGAGTGCTTACTTATGTATGCATACTATCTTAATATAATCTTAATATTATAATACCATCGGGTGCAGTGTGGTAACTTAAAGGTGCCAGGATAAAAAAAAATCTAAATCGACATGTCATGATTCTTCACGAGTTAATAAAATCATCTAATACATTTAGATCTGCCTGACTAATATTAGACTGCCTCGGTGGGGCAGTTGTAATTGGGCATGCGTTACGACTGCTGTGCTGAGGTCTCGGGTCCGAACCACGGGTCGGGTAAAGTGATATTGGGCTTTTCTATTTAGAAATTCTCAGTATCAGACCGGAGTCTGGAATTGTGCTCGGTATGGCGATAGGCTCGCCCCCTATCACATTATGGGTCCGTAAAAACTTCGGCGAAAAGTGAGTGTAATGGATACACCTTTGCTTACCCCTTCGCGGATTACAGGCGTGAGTGTATATGTATGTACATTTAGATCTCAGTTGCAGGCCAAAATTAGATTTTAGGATTTAACTGTAAAATTAGCACTCGCTTGATGTGAATTGTTGTTTTCAATAGAGGACGCCACGCGTGCCCAGCAGTGGGTCGATGAATATGTACATAGTGTACGTATACATGACAACATTATTTTTATTATCATTAAGGTGCTTTTTTTTTTTTAGTGCCTGTATAGGCAGACGAGCAGACGGGCCACCTGATGGTAAGTAGTCACCGCCGCCCATAGACTTCTGCAATGCCAGAGCACAGCAGAGCCGCTGCCTACCGTGCTTGCGTAATATTCGATGTTTTTAATATAATTTCGCTGTATACGAGTACAACTAAAACGTTTTTTTTATCCTGGCACGTTAAAGTGACCACATTGCATCCGATAGTAAGCGCAGTACTGTCCAAGTAGACTATCAAGTAGCGAGGACAAACAACCCTCGCAAAGTGACACAATCACATCAGTCAGTCAGAAGCTTCTTCCCAGTACGCTTAATAAACCAGGGAATACAGGAAGTAGGGAACACGTGCGCTGGCAAACTTTTCCACGACTTGATGGTGCGGCTAAGATACAAATTCGCGAACCTCTTGGTTCAGGCCAGGGTAATAGACACCACGGTGTTGTAGCTCCGCAAGCCGGTACGCGTTACAGACGGTAGAACATGCTAAGCGAAGAAATGTCCCTGGGCAGCTGTAGCAGCTCTAAGCTGTTGGTCACGTCTGCATCATTCATAATGCGGATGGCCCGTCGCTGCAATCCAGATCAACCATCGAGCAAGCAATTATCGGAACCATAACAGAGGTGGAAGCAGTATTCCATTCCCGGCTATACCTGCGCTTTATATTAGCATCACGCTAATATACGCTAACCGGGCGTTAGAAATCGCCGCCGCAAAATGAAATCCGATATCTATAGCTTAAGATCCTAACATCATTCTGCAGTGTCATTGGAACACCCTGAAAGTGGAGACTGGAGAAAAGGGGGATTTGTGGCATGAAAACGCGCACACCTGTTTGCCTGGCATTGAATTCAATCCTATTCCTGATATCCTGCGAAAATATGAGATCTAGGGTCTGGTTGAGCTCAAATACAAGATCCTCGCGTCTCCGCATAGTGTCCGCCCGGCATCCGGCTACTAGGCAGATGCTAGAGGGATGTAATAGCATAATATGCCTCCATGGATTGTATGCCTTTTCTCTCAAAAACAACTTCCACGCGGGCGGAGGCGGAGTCGGATTCTTAAAATGTTGTTCATTAATAGTAAGATTATTGTTACCTCATTATAACTTAGTCCTAAGTAATGTAACAACAGCTGGATATCCATTTTAAATAAATTAAAGGCGTATTATTTAAAATTCATTTTCTAATTTGTTTTTTATTTTTGCTTATTTGGCTTGTATTTTTCTCACTATTATTACCTTTATTATCTTTACAGCATTTCTATTAAATTAGAAATATTAATTTACACTTTTTTAACTATACCTCCCTACTTCCCTTTCACGAAATCACACCCAGAGATTGCAAGAAAGCGATAGAAAAGATGATACACATAAAAAATAATCTTAAAACATTTCATAAATTATAATTGTTTTATTTTATCTATCGATAGATAAGGACAACGCTATCTATACCTCGTATCGACATTGCTACGCTCTACTGTTTTTACACAGTTGTCAATATATGACACTGTAAATACATTAGACACCAAGATAAATTTGTAACTGTGTGCATAAATTTGCCAGTGTTGTATGAAATGGTGTAGTGTGCGTGCGTAGCGACGTGATTACATTTTGCATTAGTGTGCACATGTTTATTTGTAGGTGTACGAAGCCCCCCACCGACATTGCTGAATTTTTTGTTCGAGATTCGAGCGTAATGGCGTCTCCTTTTGGTTGCCTACTCTAAGGAACAGTGGGATACTTAATTTTTTTCTTTACCAAAAAGTGGCTAGAGGGTTGTGACAGCAGAGCTCATATTTAAAAATTTAAATGACCCAGTCATTTATCAAAATTTTCTATTTCTGCAATGGGTCTGTTCTCTGCTACACAACTCCGTTGACTTAAATGAATATCTTCAAAAAAGTGGTAATGCCATAGCAAAACTACACAGAGTAATGAGAGCAACATATAAAGAACTTTTTTGGGCTATGTGAAATGACACTATATTGTACAAAATTACTTAGAGACAATTAAATGTCCTCACTAAAGAAGAATATTTTTTACTAGCTGATAATATGTATTTCGGGGTAAAAGTAATGACTGAAACAGGAAAGTAGAATATTCTCAAATCCAGACTTGATTTCAGTTTTCCATAACAGACGCAGAGACTTCTTTATAATCGGATGCTGTCAAATTAGGAATAGATACAACTTTTCCGAAGTTGTATTGCAGAAGTTATCAATACTGTCACCATAAAATGCCGCTTCGCAATCTCAAAGAAACAAGGAGGTAACTTTGTTGCCTATGATGCTAAAGGTTCCTTGCGTCATTAAAGATGACGAAAACATGCAATAGATGATGAATGAAGACTTCTACGAATACAGTTCTTCCCGAAGATCTAGTTTGTAACTTAGAAACAAAGTAAACGCGGGTCGGGAAAAGTGATATTGAGTTTTTCTATTTAGATAAGATTAGATTTCTAGATACTCAGTGCCTCGGTGGCGCAGTTGTGATTGCGCATGGGCTACGACTGCTGTGCTGAGGTCTCGGGTTCGATCCCCGGGTCGGGTAAAGTTATGTTGGATTCTATTCTATTCTATTTAGAAATACTTAGTATCAGGTTCGCCCCCATTACATTATGGGACCGTAACAAATTCGGCGAAAAGTGGGTGTACTGCTTATCTCTGTCTACCCCTTCAGGGATTACAGGCGTGAGTGTATATGTATGTAGAAACAAAGTCACCTGACGAGTTTATGAGCAAATTCTAGAAGTCGCTATTTTGAAATTTGGCATAATTTGTTCTAGCACTACTTTTCCCTCCCTTCTTTCTTCCTTCATTCTCCCTCTAGCGAAGCGTACGAAGGGCTTTTCCCGGAGACCCGATTGCATGGTGTAGGGCTGCTCTTTCGACGACGCTGCATCGAGCGATCGTGGTATGGTGTTGCTTGGGGTAGCCGTTTCGATGTTCGGTGGGGTACTGATAACGTCCTCTTCGGTGTAGAAATGTGCCGGTTTTGTCTATCTATTGTTACGACTGTAGTACAATAAGGACAAGTCAGTCAAGTCATTTACTTGTAATGTGCAAGGGCGCTCTCATTCTTCTCGTTCACAAGATGTTTAGTGAACCGGCGCGTTGGTGATAGCCAAATTAATGGTCACTGCGAAGGTGACCTTCTAAATAGGCAAGTCTCCGTGGCGCTGTCGGCGAGTTGCCGGCTGTGAAACGAGAGGCCGTGGGTTCGATTCCCACATTCGGACAAATGTTTTTGTGACAGACATATATTTGTGTCCGGGGTCTGGGTGTTGTGAGACCGTGCGTCTCTCGTAGTCCCGGATACCCACAACACAAGACTCGTATCTTAGTGTGGGGTCGGGGCTATATGTGTGACTGTTGGGTGTTATTTATTTATTTAAGTCGCAGATTTGGTACAAGCTGTATAATCTCACCGAGTACGTAGATTGTTGCGAATCAATACAGCGATAATTTGTTGCAAGCAATATTAAGCCTTCAGAAGTAAAATATTTGAAGACGCCGCGAAATCCACACAGCATAACTTATCTACTACGTGTAACGGGAATAACGCACATCCTCAGACACCCCAATTTAAAAGTATTATTACAATCATAATACATGTATTGAAATTAGACTGCGATGAATATAAATATTGATTTTTATGAAATTAGTTGTACTTATTTTCGACATAAAGTTCTTAATTTTAATTATTAGATTTTTTAAAGTGTTCGTTTATTATTGCATTTAGAAAAGACTTCATCCCATCGAGTTATGTTTCAGTTTTGTTTGTCTAGAACGTTAAATTAAAGGGTGGCTATTATTTACCTGAGTGGCTATTATTTTTGAAAAAAAAATCGTCTATTAAAAAATTGTTGATATCGATTCAGTCGCTTATTCTGAACAAACAACTTTCAGAGTGTGCGTTAATCATGTTACATGTTGTATATAACAGACCCATAAAAACATCGGTGAGTCTAATATTAATCGCGTGAGAACGTTTAAAATCCTGTTTCGTATAACAAAAAATGATAATAAAAAATTTTTTTTTCAATTTATCTTAATATCTATTGAACGTATTTTATGATCATTCATTTCGATGACCGAGTACAAAGTGCCACCTCTGACCCGGGCCGGTTAGGTTGGAGCATCTTCACAAATTAAAACAATTTAAATTATAGTATTTGTTTCTCACCTTATTATAACAATCGCTCAACAGAATACGATGACAATGAATGTGTTTTTATTCATATTTTGTTTATGTGTCGGTAAGTTATATTTAATTCATTTTATTAAATAATAGGAACCTCTATCCGCAATTAAAATTATGTTAAATTCAACAACATTTATAACAAATGTCATAACTTCGATTTACACAATAATATCAGCTGCTTATAACAAAACTTATTTCCACAGTACCTTCCATAGCAGCAAACGATACTGAGAAGTTAGAAATAAATACCAAGTAAGTGTAGTTTGTTTTTATTTACTAAAACGCTAAAGACCTCGCGATGATTGTAGATCGATACCTGCTTCGAATATCAATTTTATGTACACGATTACACTGAAAATCTATTTACTTACAATCGAATCATCTGATAGTATAATTTGTGGCTTACATTAAATTTAACCTACACACACACACACATACTCACACACGCACGCACACACTCTCACACACTTCTTTTGATGTTATGTGTTATTTTGTTGTATTATCTACATCTTTATTTTGTCTTTTATTAGGTATGTTTTGTTATTATATACACTAGAACCCTAATTGTTTCGTGGAGGGCCTACTAACTGCAACACAGTTTTTAACTAATGCAGTTATTACCATTGTACAGATTTATGTTACAAGTTCCGAAAAAAAATAAAAATAAAGTAAGTTGTATTTATAAATCAATAACGGACCTTCAACTCCGGTTGCTTTTTTCTTAATAGTGCTTTTTTATTAACCTTCCATATCCTAAATAATTAGAGAACGGGTCTTAATTGCATAATAGTTAATAGTATAAATACAAATTTATTTCCCGACGTTTCAACCGAGTTGCATCGGCCGTGGCCACGGTCTGAGTGGTCTGACTGAATAAAATTTACCGAAGGCTAACTTTTCCATATGGTAAATTAATAAGGTGACGAATTTTAACAGAATAAGTTATTCGAATTGGCAAATATTTGCGGTTTTGGTATATCAGTACAAACCGAGGAAGTAATATTTATTTCATCGGTATAAAACTGATTACTATTGGTTACTCTTTCCTCTACACTTGAGTAACACTGCTCCGATACTCCTATACATTTTTTGTTCCGGTCTATTGTTACAGTCTCGAACCTTCCTTATTATCGGCAATTGAGAGGAGTATTTAAGTACACCCAGATACTGTTGGATATTGATGTTGGATGTTGATAAATTGATGTCGTTAATCTGAACAACATTTTCAATCAATTTAATAGTTTGTTAATTTGATAACTGTAGACGAGCAATTTTATTCTTAACCTCTCCCATGCTTTCTTGTATTTTATTAATGTTCTGTACCTTAGATCCTTATATTTCTCCAGTAACTAATCGATTCGGTTAAGTTTTGCCATAATTTCTTTAACTTCGTTGCAACATTCACGGGTTTTGTCTAGCGGTTGTCTGCTTTTTCGGTGGGTTTCTGTGACTATGGGACGTATTCGAGTTGTAACTCATTAAAACATTTTTAACATCAGCGAAAAGAATACATATATCTTTTTGATTTGGAATCATCAGGTGTACTGGAAGCTGCAAAAAACCTTGGCCGTGTCAGATTAGAGTTAAATGATGTACAAATTATTGGGATGCTTCAATAACAAGTTAATTAAACAACCACGATATCTCCCAAAATGGTAAAGTTCGATAGCTCGTACAAGATTAATTAGTTATAATTATTGACTTATATTCTATAGACACGGACTGTCGGAAAAACAATATGTTCCAATTACCTTGTCCGCCCACTAATGCCATCTATTCATTTTACTAAGAACTATTTGGTTTGATCTATGACAGTTAGAAGCGTGATAACTCCGTCACTTTTCCCGAACGGGACTTTCCGCGCGCCAAAACGGGACAAACGATATAATGAATTTTGTTGTGAAATATAGACTTCCCGTATTCAGAATTGAAATTAATTAATATTTATTGATATTACGTTCTAAACGTTATGAAATTATGTTATTTACCGTATATACTATTAACAGTTTTACTGTAAATCAATTTAAGGCAGATTTGTTCGGGAATGCCGCTACAAATAACTTAAATTAACTCAACACTGAAAGATTTTTGTAATCTTTTTGAGAAAATAAATGTCTTTAATCATATATTTATTATTTATTTAAATGTCTTTAAACACAAAGATGCAATGTGGTGTGCTTAGGTGGCATGAAGCAAACTAACGTCGGTGCAGTGGTTCCACCGCAACTCGGTGGAACATAATGTTTGTTCTGGTCGCCACATCTAGTACGTAGCACATACAGATCGCTGGTTATAATCTTTATTATTAAAAGACTTTTTACCTTTAAAAATAATACAATAATAAAATTGATTATATAACGAGCATTCTGGTTTGTAAATACTTACACCTATATTTTATAAATGAACAAAAAATCTATTCTTATTTAAAGGTCACACAAACCATTAATCAAATATATATTTTTTGCGTTGTACATATAAATTGTTTGACGGACTCCTCAGCGACAACCCAATTAATGATATCTAATGTTAAATAACTTTCGATAACAGAACGCCCAAAGCCAGTATTGTGGTCTGCTGCGGTCGCCCCAGGCCATGGTTCCCACGGTCCAGGGGTAACTACACCACTGGTTTTACTATTATTAATGAAGTTGCTAGCAAACCCGACAAACTCTGCTAGTACTTTGTTATGCCACATAACCTTTAACTTTATAAATCTCAACATTCTGGTTGGATTTTGCATAATTAACAATCTGCCTCCGTCGTAATTTAGAGAATACTAGCTGTAGCTCGCGGCTCCGCCCGCGTTGAGGTCATGTTTGGGAGAAAAAGTATACAATACAAAATACCAATTTTCATGCATTTCATTTTAACTTAAAAATTACGGATTTTCATACAAACTTTTATCCTCTATTTTACCCCCTTTGGAGTGCTATTTCAAAAAAACCCTACATTAGTGGAAGCCTACGTCATAAAAGGTACTGTCAAAATTTCAAGTCCCTAACCCAAGCCGTTTAGGCTGTGCGTTGATATGTCAGTCAGCCAGTCACCCAGTTTCTTCTGTTATCTAAACAGATAAATAATAAGATGACATATTATACTTCGTTAACTGTGGCAGCCCCATACTAAATAATTACATAAAAAATCTCGTTTTATGAATAACTAAGCGTTACTATGTACTACGTCATATTCCATGAACCATCGTCTTAACAGTCTCAATATTGTAGGAATGGCATCAAACCACCCTCATTATGCCAGCGTTGTGGACCAAGGCATAACCATTATTAGTTGAGGAGGCCTGTGTCCAGCACTGGGCCAGTGTATAAGGCTTGGCTGGCCTGGTCCAGTCGTTCAAAATTTACACAATCACTTACAGATGCACACAAGATTTTTATATGTAAAGATAATAATGTAGTATAGTAATGCTTACCGCTGAATTCTTCGTCTGAAGCTAACACGCAGTTATTGAAGATAATTGGGCTTTCCTCAGGCGGTAGCCAGATTGCTGTCAACAACGCATCGAGGAATAACAAAATTGGTATTGTATTTAAACGACTTGGTAGTGCTCTTAGTGCTTCAGCTCTACCGCTTATATAAAGCGCAGGTGCGACCGGGAATGGAACACCGCTCGCACCTTTGGAACGGTTCCACTAAGTACCTATTCGATGCCTAGGTCGCAGTTGCGGGTCAGCCGCATTATAAATGGTGCAGACGTGAGAAACATGTCAAACACGTTTTGCTGGTGGTAGGATATTCATATCCGGCCGGATAGCGACCACCGTACACAGGGTGTAAAACCCGCCATAGTGGCAAACGCAAGTGTGTCGCGTTCCGGGATCAGCCAGTGTACATCCGGTTTTTCTCGGGGGTGTAGAGTTGGAGTACAATGTTTGGCCATTTTGCGGCCTTCTGAGTACTCTGAAAATAGACCCTCAACCGGTTCTTCACCTTCTTGCCCATGGCGTAGTGTGAAGAAGCAGGCCGGCATGATTGTATTGAGTAGCAGGGGATAGATCGTCTCGCACTACTCGATACTCTAATTGGACCGCACTGCGCTTACCATCAGGTGCAGTGCGGTCACATTGCCGTGCCAGGATAAAAAAAAAATACAGCATAGAAGGGATATTTCCTCACTTAGCGTATTCTACTGTCTGTATTATGGGGAATGCTCCGAGAAATTGTTTCATCATTATCCGATCCTCTCCCTTCCACAACAACCACGCGTAATGGCTTGCGGAGCTACAGCTTTGTGGTGTCTACTACCCCGGCTCGATCTACGGGAGTGAGCACAATACTGATTCACTGTCCTTGCATTATAGGTTCAAATCAGCCGCCTGTGTGCTACCGCCGTACTCAAAGTATGGTCAGTACTTGAATTTACCTTCAGCTTCGTCGGGTGATATTGTGACGTTGTTTCAACTCAATCGTGACGATGACCGTGCGTATTGTGACCATGGGTACAACTTGGTTGGAGACGAGAGAGTCCAGTGTATGTTCGGATTGAGGGATCAGGAGAAGCCTGTCTGTCTGCGTAAGTTGTCTTATCTATTTGTGACACATGTATTCCCCAAAAGTTATACAGCTCGCTGAAATTATTTTCACCTCATTAAACAGTCCTCATCATGTCAGGCACAAATGTCAATCGCAGGCAACTGTTTTATTTAATCAGATTGAATTATAATTTTATTTAAGTTGGCTACCATTATACCGTTTATTATGTTAATAAATGTTTTCGACAGCTTTCTGTAAGGTTGAGCAGAAGTCTATGGTGAGCTGCGAGGCGACCGCCCCGCGATGTCCGCCCACCCCAGCACCCCGTCGCTCTATAATGGAATCCTCCTATAAAGGTTTGTTTAAAGCCTTGTTGTTACTAGACAAAAATGGGCGCGCAATGCATATTAGTTAACATAACTATGTTGAGTGATCCAAATCTTCCAAATGACCAAATTTTGTGTCCATATATGTGTGTAAACTTAATATATGGTGGATACTATATGACGCAATCAATATTCTGCCTCACCTGGTAATGTCCTGTACTGACAACAGCGTTGACAATATATTGAGCGTAACCAGTCGTGCAGAGACGCAAGCAACAGTGTGAATAGCGTAACCGTCAATAGCTTAGACGCGAATTATAAATAGAGACGTAAAGTTGACAACGCAACTATTTTTCAGAGTGCGGCACTACGGGTTCTGTAAGACGGCAACGGGAGCCCGTCTCAGGGGGATATAAACCCAAGCGAAATGAGTTTTCATGGCACACCGGCATCTACAGGAAGGACCCAGAACTCATCACACAGATATGTGGGGGCACAATCATTGCCAAACGCGTCGTTATATCAGGTTTGATAATGTGGTAATCAGTGGCGTAACTATAACGTCTGAAGCCCGTGGCAAATTCATTAGATGGCCCCCCCACAAATAACGTTGTAATTTAATTTTAATAAATTACTACAGTAGTTAGTTACCCAACAGTATTACTTATTGATATTGTGTGTATTGATAGTAAAAATCTAATATATTTAATTATTAAAAGCATAGGTATTATATATTTATATATTAACTAGCTGTTTATTTATATTATTATTTTTCTGTTTATTTATGTTATTTTTGAAAGAAAAGGTAAACAATCCCTGGAGTCATCATAAGCTATTACATATTTTGCTATCCCATACGAAACGTGCATTTTTCCGGGAAAAAATACCCTATGTAAAACTGATACATGTACATATAAACTAAACTAACTTTCTGATCCCTAAACTGGCACTATACAATAAATCATGTCGATCCCTTGATCTACGGAAAACAAAAATATATCTCTCTGGAACCGTCATTTCTCCGGAATAAAAAGTAGCCTGATGGTAAGTGCAGTGCCGTCCAGTTATAGTATCAAGTAGCGAGGGATAGATTATCACTCGCTACTCAATACAATCATGCCGGCCTGCTGTGTAGCTTCTTCACACTACGCCTAAAGGACCCAGGATCATAGGAAGGAGGGAACACGGTAGCTGGCAAACTGTTCCACAGCTTGATGGTGCGGCAAAAGTACGAGTTTGCGAACCTCTTAGTTCGGGCCGGGGTAGTAGACACCACAAAGCTGTGGCTCCGCAATCCAGTACGCGTGGTTCTGGTATGGAAGGGAGAGGATGGGATAAGATCAAACAATTCTTCAGAGCATTCACCATGATACAGACGGTAGAACACGCTAAGCGAGGAAATATCCCTACGCAGCTGTAGCGGCTCCAGGCTGTTACTCACGTCTGCATCATTCACAATGCGGATGGCCCGCCGCTGCAACCCGTCCAAGGCATCGAGGAGGTATTTTGCGGAACCGTCCCAGAGGTGCGAGCAGTATTCCATTCCCGGTCGCACCTGTGCTTTATATAAGCGGTAGAGCTGACCGGGCGTAAAAACCGCCGCACCCTGTTCAGGATTCCGACCCTGCGGGAAGTGGCGGATATTAAGCCCTCGATGTGACTCCTTGGATTAAGATCGCAGCGGATATCCATACCTAGGACACTAAGGTCATTCCGCATTGCGAGTGGAACACCCTGAAGAACGGGGATTGGAGAAAACGGAGACTTCTTGCACGAGAACGCGCACACCTGGGTTTTCTTGGCATTAAACTCAACCCGATTCCTGGTACCCCATGATGATATGAGATCCAAGGCCTGGTTGAGCTCCATGACAAGATCCTCGCGTCTCCTCTCAGTATCCACCCGACAGTATCCAGGAGGCTTGCTGCAATAACTGCTTGATCGGTTATGGCGGAAACCATATTGTCTGTCACTGATCAACGAGTGATCCTCCAGGTAACGAACTAATTGGCTGTTAATTAGTCGCTCCATGACTTTACAGATCACTGAGGTGATGGCGATTGGGCGGTAATTGTTAGGGTCTGACCGATCACCCTTTTTGGGGATCGGCTGCACATTGGCCTCCCTCCACGATTCAGGCACAACACCTGAGAGGTAGGACGATCGGTATAGGCGCGTCAGTGCAGGAGACAACTCCGCTGCACACTTTTTGAGAACAAGCGCTGGGATACCATCCGGACCACTGGCCTTCCGGACGTCGAGAGACTGCAGCTCACGCCGCACATCACAATGCCTGATACGGATATCAGGCATTGTGTGACCGCAACCGGACAGCGTAGGTGGTAAAGGAGCATTGCAGTCCTCGAGTCTCGAATTAGCCGCGAAGAGGTTTCCCAGTAAATCGGCCTTCTCTTGCGAGCTATGGGCCAGTGTTCCATTACGATATCTCAGCGGTGGCAGCGAAGGGCGACAGAAATTAGATTGGACC
Source organism: Laothoe populi (assembly GCA_905220505.1). Classification (NCBI taxonomy): domain Eukaryota; kingdom Metazoa; phylum Arthropoda; class Insecta; order Lepidoptera; family Sphingidae; genus Laothoe; species Laothoe populi. The sequence goes on along the minus strand of HG992146.1, from coordinate 3,300,764 downwards.
GCCTTAGCCAAGCTCCAATAAGCACGACTGCTTGTCGGGTGATCGGCCAAAGCACATCCAATCTTGGAGACGCGCTGGGCATCCGCTCTAACATACTCCCTCTTGCAAGCCTTGGCAGCACGGTTGTAGGCTGCTTTGAGGGACTTGAGATTGGGATCCTTCTTAGCGCGACCCCTGATCCAAGCGCGATACGCCGTCTGTTTTTTGCCAACAGCATCGGCGCATGCACGATTGAACCAGGAGCGTCCTCGGCCGTTGCCCGCGATCTCAGAGGAAGGAATGTAATATTCCATTCCTAGTCTGATCTCGCAGGCAACGGCGTCGGCACTCGCAGAAGTATCCTTTCCTTCAAAGCAGCGCTGCTGCCAAGGGATGGATGCGAAATAATCCCGCATACCATCCCAATCTGCCGACGAGTAGTGCCAGACCCTGCGCTTGACCTTCACGGGACGTGGAGGCAAAGCGCGAGGTACTGCCGTCCCAACCAGACAGTGATCGGAGGTCCCCAGAGGAGCACCAACCGACACCGTATACCCGGTCGGGTGACTCGTCAACAGAAGGTCCAGCAGAGAGGGCGCATGACTCGCCACATCTGGGATCCTGGTAGGCTGGTTCACCAGCTGTGTCAAGCCATGAGTCAAGGCGAATGCATGAGCAGTTCTGCCAGCATGGTCAGTTTTGGAGGAGCCCAACCACAACTCATGGTGTGCGTTGAAGTCCCCCAGAACTACCAATTCCGCTGTTGGGAACTGCTCCTGCGCGTCGTCTGTCTGCATATTTCTCCAAGATTTTTCCGGTATAAAAAGTAGCTTATGTCATTATCTGATTCCTAAACTACCACTATGCAGAAATCATGTCAATCTCTTACTCTGTGAAAAAAAAGCTATCCTGCGGGAACCCGGACATTTTTCCGGGATAAAAAGTAGCGTATCCTTTTCGCGATCAAATGATTTAACTGTATTCTAAATATCAGGATGATTCGTTTTTGAAAAAACAAAAAAGTACTTTCTCGGTTAACAAAATGCCGGAATTCCCCGAGCGTCAACAACTCACCCGTGCCACAAAAGTACCGCAACACAAAATGAAGCAACCAATGGATGTGCGTTCTAAAAAATGATCCTTTTCTAGTGAATACGTTTAAATCATTATAATTTATTTGAATTTGCATATCACTTATTTACTTATGTTATTTATAATTTTTACTAAGTTTTGTTAAAAATGGTTGGTTACAGAGCTCCCGGCCTATCGGGTCGGGCGCCCCGTTGGGCCGGGGGGCCCGTGGCATTTTGCCAGCCCTGCCACCCTATAGTCACGCCACTGGACTGGTAATGCCTACTTGACTCATTCATCGCATGGTGAAATTCCCGCCATAGTGACGCCAACTCTAGACCCCCGACAAAAACCGGATGTACACTGGCTGACCCCGGAACACGAGACACTTTCGTGTGCCACTATGGCGGATTTTACACCCTGTATACGGTGGTCACTATCTAGGCGGATATGAATATTCTGCCACTTACAGAAGTTCCTGTTGATGTATCGTTAGCTTCAGACAGATTATTAAAGATTCAGATCCAAAGTATTTAGATGTGCGCAGCCGGGACGGTCCGCTGCTATAATTAAAGTTTGATAGACTACATGCCTTTGTTACCAAAACTTTTACAGCTGCACACTGCTTCACTCAGAGCAGGAAAAAGCCGTTAGCTTCGAATTACGCAGTGGCTGCCGGGAAGATATATCGCTCATGGGAAGAAGCAGCTGACATATATGCACAGAAGACTGACGTAAGCTGCTAAACTTTCCCACTTTTAATAATAAAAAGTCAGCCACACATCCTGATCAACACTCAGATCACGTGGGGAGTGGACACACGATTGAGAACCTACTGGCGCGGCTTACAGGGCTCTGATTACCTCCTTTAAATTGGAGATACGATTAAAGAGCAATTGTTTATCGATTGATCGACGCCCAGGGAAATGGCCTGGGCGCATTTAAGCCAAGCAGCGCTGAGTGAGTGAGTTCAGCAGTCGGGCTCCTACCGAGACACCCAAATTGAATGCGACAGCTGAAAATGTTTTTATATTCTTTTCCTACATCTCTCATCTTATATTATCTTCCATGTTCCATCTTCTCTACCTTCCCACCTAAACTGTCACTTATGCCGTGATTCTTATCCACTTTCTTCTATATTATCTGAACAAACGACCGAAAACGTTGTGTAGGGGACAACTGTCCAAAACGCTGCACCCGCTAGTCTAGTCTCCTCGAAGTGAGCATTTGGCATGAACAGTGTCTGGGTAGAATTGTTTAACCAACCTGCTTGGCGCGAGCTAACAGATACATAAATAATGATAAACATAAAGATAACAAGAGGTCGCCAATGAATTGGGTATGAGAAAAATTTTCATCGGATTAACACCACTTAGAATAATACAACTGCTAGTAGCAACACTTTAATAAAAGAAACAGTACTTAATGTAACGTAGAAGCCGTTGAGATCTTCAAGAATGTCATAGATGTTTTATGCGATGTTAATTTCTTCATTAGAGACATTGAGCGCAATACAGAAACGTCTATATAGGTCCATATACTTGGATAGATTAGATTTGTCGTACTTTAATCTAGGGACTATTTATGACGACTTAGACTATAAAAGCCTTTTGGAAGGTTTGCGTATGGTCGCTGCTGAAGTTAAGACGGAGAAACTGTATACATTACAAATGCACCCAAGGATAATGGTCGCTGTGTGTAGGTCTATCGTAGGAATAAAATAAAAATGTATAGAGGTTTAATGAGACCAGGTGTTGCTGGATTGTGTCACTGTGGTAACGTATTATTATTACATTATACAGTGTCATTTTGACATTGCGTTACTAAATGAACGAATGACCATCTGTTCGTTGTGAGCTCTATTAACACCGTGCAAAAAATTATTCATGAACAATTAATAGTTTCGTCAAAATCCCTATTTTAGATTTATGGTTTTTTGATCACGCTGTGTTTTAGCGCGCTCAACTTTATTGAATGAACTACGTCACACCTGGCGGTATTATCACAGAACCTATAGGATAACTGTTGTATACTAGGGTCGACGGAGACTCATTTTTGTTTGCATCCCAAAAAATGACTTCATTCTGCGCCAATTGCTTAATCCTTCCTCTGAATCGTACCAGATTTACATATCACCTAGAATTTATAAATATTCTAACTGACTATTATTATTCTACTTATTTCATAGTAAATAGCGTACAATACAAAAGTATAAGGTTATTTTCTTCAGATTGGTTGCAAGCAATAATATTTTGCGCAGGTACAGGAAATAAAACTCCCACCGCGATATCAAGGTGTCGTGGCGAACTACCAAGAGGACATCGCCGTCGTGATACCCGTTCAAGAATTCGATTTCAATTCTTACGTGAAGCCAGCGTGCTTTAGTTTCGATCCTATGTATGATGAGGAGCAGTTGACAGAAGGAAACTTGGGGAAGGTTAGCACTTTTTTCGAACTATAAGAACTTTTAATGTCGGGAAACCACATGAAAAGTCCGGAAGATTCAATGAAACTATTTAATTTAAAATTTGGACGCAAGTTTCTTGTACACCGTTCAAGTAAATAATAACATTATATGGTCGCTACTAGCAGACCACGGCCATAGATCCAAACAATAATACATTTTACAACTTTAGATCTTTGGTTGGGGCCTGACAGACGAGATGTCGTATCAATCGAGAACACTCCAAGCCGCGCACCTGCCCTACAAAAGCATCGAGAAATGTATAGACGAGAGTCCCACCACCTTCAGGAGCTTCATCACCAGTGACAAGATCTGCGCTGGATATGGAAATGGTACATATTTATTAACTTGTTGATACATTTCATTTCACAAAAAACCTCTGTGACATGAAATAGCTTTGCTGTTACGTTTTGTACGATCTTTGAGATTACCCAAAACATCTAACAGTTTCCTCTACAAATGTGAATCTCTAATCCAAAGGTTGCTCTGGCATTGTGACAGTTTGTGGGCTGTCGCAGTTATTTCTCATTAGTAGCTTAACAACGAGACAACGATAAATATTTATTTGACAAAATATACAGCGGTTCTAATGATTACGTAATTTGTTTACTTTTAGAACGAAACATTCAGTGTATAAAAAACAAGGCTGCAATGTTCGTTTACCTATCATCACTCTATTTGACTTAAGCTCATGGTTGGGTTACAAATCACCTACCTAAGTAGATATTCAATAGCGTAGTGAGTAATTTAGACAAAACGCCACTTAACAAACGACGAGAGGCTTGCTGGGATCTAAATTTCTAGCACGATTACGATTTAGTCTTTGTTTAGTCTGAAGTCCAGTCGGCCATAGCTATGCCAATGCTAACATTTTAATTGTTAAAAATCAGGTAGGTTAGGTAGGATTAGGTTAGGCTTATTTGAGAGATGGCTAGACAGGCGTGTCGGTGCGGCTACACTCCGACTGACATAGTTTCTGATGGACGGGTGAACCATGGGTGTTTCGGTTCGTTCTGTTATGTTAGGTAACGGGTGCGTCAATCAAACGAGCGTGTTGAGCCAAGACTAATTTATTAACCATCACAGGACACCCACATAATATTGATAATTCACACATACAAATATTTCATATCTACCGACAATCCCCTTCCAAAACAAAATTAAAATTAATTTCCTTATTGCTATCATGCATTATTACAAGATTTTATGAAATTACATTACAATAGTTTTTATTAGTTTCTTTATGATTTTTATTAATAATATTCAATATTAATGCAATAGGCCTAATTTTATGAACACACAACAAATATAATTATATTTATAATTTTCCATTGATACTATTATAACTAAACATAACAACTAAAAATAATAATAATTTTACATACACATATTATAAATGTCATAACATTTTAGAGATAGGTACATTTCAAAATACATCATAATTATTTTACATTTATTCTATTTGACAAAGATTATTTAAGTAATAAGCTCTTAAATAGATGCCAAAATATTCATAATTATGTTTGTTGCCATTCAGGACCATTAGTAAAAACTAACCTCCGATGGCAAATCAAAATTTTAATCAAAATAATAATATAAGTTACATAATAATAATAACAATAATAAATTACCTCATAAATAATTATTTAACATTGATACGATACCACAATATTTTATTACAATACAATTACAATATTTTTTTTTTTTTTTTTACATATCGTTAAAATCTATCGTACATTTTATTTCGTATATTATTATTTAAGTTGCACATTCAATAAAAGAAGTTGAAGTTGACTAAGTTTTATATACTAGCTTTAAAATCCATTAATATTACGCAAATATAATTAAGTTAAATTACTATATAATGTTGAAGAATTGACATAAAGTGGACAGGCTTATTTAATAACTACAATTTGCTTACTTGTCTGGAATGCAATCTGTCCTTGAGTTTGGAATACCAAGTCCTGGGTATTCCCAGCGATCAGGAGGTCTCACTGTCCTGCCAGAACGAGTTTGGTAATAGTTAGTATTATTGTGTGCTACGCGGGATTCATTTGTTGGAAGAACACTGGAGCCGCCGTTTGATTGTGTGTGTATAAAATAATCCTTATTTGACTGTGTTCGAGTTTCACCTATGTTTATATCATCATAAATATAATCATTATTCCTATAGTTAAGTTTGCTCATACTTCTGTCCGAATCCATGATTATATGTTTTCTATTACGTCTTAAAATCTGCCCTGTATATAATTTTACTAAATAAGATCGAAACCCTTGAATTGCTTCAATTACCCCTGGAGTCCACTGACCATGCATCTTAATTTTAACATTTTGTTTCAATTTTAAAGGTTTCAAAATTCTTGTTCCTATATCATAGTACTTTTTCTGACAACCCTGACGTTCTCTTAATTTCTGTATAACGCCCTTTTGTATCTTAGGTAGTAATAAGCTAGGAGGGCACGGAACGATACTTCTTAACTTTCTGTTATATAATAATTCAGCCGGTGAAGCTAGAGTACTACTGATAGGGGTATTAAGATACTCTAATAAAGCTATATTAAAATCCGATTCATTAAAAGTTGTTTTTCTCATGATATTTTTTATTGTTTGTATAGTGCGTTCCACTTGACCATTCGATTGGGGATATCTAGGGGAAGAGGTGACATGTTCAAAATTCCAGTTTACTGAAAAATCTTTAAACAATTTAGACGAAAATTCGGGTCCATTATCTGACATGACTATCTGAGGAATACCGTGACGCCCAAAAATATTTTTTAATTGTTTTATTACCTCACCCGAAGTATTCGAACGCAATTCACTCAATTCAACAAACTTACTAAAGTAGTCAATCACAATTAAAAATGATTTCGAACTGAAATGGAATATATCCGTTCCCACCTTATACCAAGCCCTCTGCGGAACCGTATGTGATATGAGCGGCTCATTTGTATTATTTTTCCTATATGTTAAGCACGCCTGACATTGTGACAGGTGGTCAGTTAATTGTGAAGACATATTTGGCCAAAACATTATTTCCCTAGCCCTAAGCTTACATTTTTCTAATCCTAAATGACCTACATGTATATTTTTTAACATTGTTTTACGCATACACTTAGGTATTACTATTCTATTACCCTTCCATATTAAGCCATAATTTACTGTTAAATCCTCTCTACTGTCCCAATATGGTTTTAAAATGTCTGTAATTTCACTTTTATGCATAGGCCAGCCCCTTTTTATAATTTTAAACAATTCCTGCATTTCCGAGTCATCTTTAGTATGTTTTTGTATTTGTATAAAGTGTGAGTCAGTAAGTGGATTATCAGCTGACAACGCACACACTTGCGCCTGCGCCTCGAGATGATCGCGAGGCGTTGTATTTGTATTATGGCTCGGTGCAACTGCCCTCGATAGTGCGTCAGCTATATATAGGTATTTGCCTGGCTTGTACACTAATGTAAATGAATACGGTTGGAGCCTCATTAACATTCTTTGTAATCGCGGCGGGGCGTTACATAGCGGTTTATTTATTATATTTACTAGCGGTTTGTGATCTGTTTCTATAGTTACATCTTGCCGTCCATAAATATACATGTAAAACTTTTCACATGCAAATACACACGCATATAACTCTTTTTCTATTTGTGCGTAATTTTGTTCGGTTTTAGATAATGATTTTGAAGCATAACAGACGGGCAGGTTGTCTTGCAATAAACATGCGCCTAAACCATTTTTACTCGCATCTACCGATAATACAACCGGTTTTTCTAAAGTATAATATTTTAGTATGGGAGGATTACACAGTTGGTTTTTAATTAATGCAAAACATTTTTCATGGCTGTGATCCCAATGCCACGCCACTTCTTTTTTTAAGAGTTCCCGAAGTGGGGCTGTTTTTTCAGAAAAGTTTTGGATAAAATTACTGACATATGTTACAATTCCTAAAAACCTTTCCACGTCTTTCACATTTTTGGGTGTGGGCATGTTCTGTATTGCTAAAACATGCTTTGTGTCGGGATAAATGCCATCTTTAGTTATTCTGTGCCCTAAGTAAGTAAGTTCACTTAATCCTATTTTGCATTTTGATTTATTAAGTTTGATATTAATATCCCTACATCTTTGCAATACCGTGCGTAAAATTTGATCATGACTTTCTTTAGTTTTAGCGTATATTAAAATATCATCTATAAATTGAATAACGCCCTCTAGATTTTCAAAATAACTGCATAGCCGTTTATGAAATATTTCCGACGCTGAGCTTATTCCGTAAGGCATACGTAAAAACTTATATCTACCATATATAGTATTAAAAGTACACAGGTCAGAACTACTACTGTCTAGTTTTACGTTCCAAAAGCCTTGCTTTGCATCTAAAGTACTAAAGTATTTAGCACCTGACAGGTTAGCTGTTATTTCGTCCAGAGTGGGCAACTTAAAATGTTCACGTTTTATCGACTTGTTTAAATCACGGGGGTCCAAACAGATGCGAATATCCCCGTTAGGTTTTTTTACTACCGTCATGCTATTTACCCAGTCTGTGGGTCTCTGGACTTTTTCAATAATGCCATCTTTTTCCATTTCTATTAATTTTTCCTTGACCTGCTGTTTTAAAGCAACTGGTAACTTTCTAGGGGCGTGCACTACGGGTTGTGCATCTTTCTTTAATTCAATTTTATAAGTCCCTGGCAAACAACCAATGCCTACAAATAGGTCAGGAAATTCATTTAAAATACTAGAACTATTTTTACCTCCTCCCGATATCATCATCACCCTTTTTATTAACTTTAATTCCTCACAAGAACTTCTACCTAGAATTGGAACAGATTGCGTATTGACAACGAGAAATTGCAATATATATACATTATTTTTATATGTTACCTTCAAAAAACATTTACCTAATACATCTATACTATTGCCTGAATAACCCTGTAATTTTATAGTTGTTCTAACCAAATCCTGCTCCAATAATTTAAGTTTAATTAAATAATATTTTGGTAATATATTAACATCGGCTCCAGTATCCAACTTAAAATAAATGTCTACTTTATTTATTAACAATCCTACGGACCACTCGTTATTACTAGAAAAATTATTTCTGACAGTGTTAATTACCTGATCACTGGAACTCCCCTGGACTTCGTATACACGGCACATTCGTGCATAATGATTCATCCTTTTACACTTATTACATCTTTGACCATACGCAGGGCACTTGAACATCTTATGACTAGCTCCACATTTTCCACACACCTTATTGTTTACTAGCCGTCTGTATTGTGGTGATTTGTTCTTTGAATTTTCACCCAAAGATGGACGATAACTGTCGTGTATGCCTTTGCCATAACTTGAAAATTTTTGCTGGGAAGTCCGCCATTTTGTTTGACTGTTTTTTCCATTTAATGAAGTTGATGGTTTTGTACCTTTTACGTAATGAACATGGTGTTCTCTTTGGTGCTCCTCAGTCGAAACAATTTCGTCAATATTATGTTTTTTTACTTCATTTATTTTATCGGATTGAACGCGCGACCTTTCCGCTAATGTGCAAATGTCCACAGCTTTTGATAGTGTTAAATCTGTTTCTCTCAATAATCGTTCCCGTAGACTTCCATCTCTTATTCCACATATCATTTTATCCCTGACCAACTCATGGCATAATTCCTTGAACTCACATTTTCTTGCAATTTTATTTAACTCAAACACGTATTGTTCTACAGACTCAAATTCTTTTTGTTCTCTGGTAAAAAATGCATGACGCTCAATTGTTATATTCCTTTTGGGTAGAAAAAAACCATCAAATGCTTTGAATAACTGCTCTAATGTTTTATACTCTCCTTTAAATTGTTCATATACTTCACGACATTTTTCGCCAATGATGTGCAATAATATGTTTATCTGGACCTTATTCTCTTTTTTATGCAATTCACACGCTTCATAATATATCATAAAAGAACTTTTCCATTTTTCCCACTCTTTGCATAAATTTCCAGACGTAACGTTCGTAATGTCGTTTTCAAAAATAAACGGTCCCGGCGGTTGCAACATTGATTCCATTTTCGTGATAATGCAATCCGTTTCTTCAAAATCACTTTACTTTTTCAATATTTACGATAACATTCAAAATGCCCTATAATTACTTTACACTCGCGTTCTTTTGTATATAAATGTTCATATGGTATCCTACCGACTGCGCCATGTTATGTTAGGTAACGGGTGCGTCAATCAAACGAGCGTGTTGAGCCAAGACTAATTTATTAACCATCACAGGACACCCACATAATATTGATAATTCACACATACAAATATTTCATATCTACCGACACGTTCCTATGTCGGATCAGAAAGGAATCCGCCATGTGGCAACTGCCGGGAGGATACAGCCCAAAACACCTTGGAGGAGTGCCCAACCTGGGACGAAGAGCGCTGCGCTTTCAGAGCAGTCATCGTCAGAAACCTCTCGCTGCCAGACGTGGTGTCTTCCATAGGCGCCACCAGCGCTACTACAGACCCCTGCTGAGCACCGGCAACCCCTAATGGCCCCTATAAGTCACCTCTTATAAAATGCAGGGAATACTATGGTAGGATTCTCCAAACTCCCCCAATCCACAGGGCGGGAGGCGGCGGCAGGGATCGGATTGTTCAGTCTCCTTCTATGAGATAACGTTCTCACAGATGTGGACCACTATACACCATACCTCCGGCTGTCGACCATGGACGACAGCGAAATATGCTTTCAACTAACCTAAAGAAATAATCTAGTTGCGGTGTTTAACAACCATGTTTCACCTAATAATAATAAGCTATGAGAATTTTTATTTTGTACTTAAATAATATTCTTTTATGCTTAATTTATCATGTAGGTAATGCACTTTCTAATCTTGCTAACTTTCGCAGAGAAGTTTTACATTTATAAGTATTATTTGTTACAAATATTTCTATTTCCTTATCTAGAAAACGAAACCTTATCTTGTTGGCGCCTTAGGCATCTAAGCCCTGTGTAAATCTAGCCCTACATTTAACTTTGAGTCAAAATAAAGTTCCTTTTCTTTATTATTGTTTCTTTTTTGACTATTTGCACCAATTAAACTATCTCCCTATGACCCCCCATTAATGTGATGTGAGTTTTCACCCAGGCACGTCAGCATGTCGCGGGGACAGCGGCGGCGGTTTTGTGATATCCGCTGAGAAGGAGTATGAGGATCGCTTCTTCCTCCGTGGAGTGATCTCCACGTCACCTGTGACTGACAAGGACTGCAACATATACACCTGGGTCACCTTCACACATGTGCTCAGACATGCAGAATTTATAAAGTCAGCCGCACAAGGTCTACTATAAAAATGATGAACATGTTAATTGATTTATAGTGTAAATTAATAAAGTGGTTTTGTGACTTGTGACTTTGTTTTTAGTTTATGAAATACAGTATACCAACTATACTACTTCATTCTTTTCCTTGTTAGTTTCTTTAATTTTTCGCAAGGGTTTGGATAACGAATAGGGGGTGTCGTATAGCAATCTCGCCCAGAGCTAAAACTATTATTGCTATTATTGCACTGGCCAATGTAACATCGTTTTGTGCAAAATTAATACCGAGGTTCTTCAACAAAATGATTACAAAAATATACTTACAGTCTGGGATACAAATATTGCATAACATGTAATGTAAGAAATGAAATAATTAATCATGTCAAGTATGATATGAACACTTTATAATAAAGTAAACAAAATCTGCAGTGCACCATATTTCTTGTGTCATCAACACATAAATCACTTTCTAACAAATCACTTTTCGTGAAAAATATAATAAAGTCGCATGCCAAATGTGTTGGGCACTGTTGCCAATTAGACCCAATAAACAAATGGAACTTTAACAAAGACAGAGAGTGTGGAGACCCTTGCTGATTGGATGAGGAATAGTGTGATAATGGATCGTTTTGAGTTGAAGAATGATGCGGTAACTACTGGTAACTAAGATAGAAAGAGATGCTGAGATGGTTAGGACGTATGCAGAGGATGGATGAAAGGCTATTTACGAAAACGCATGCCAACCACGAATGAGAACCTGCGAGCAAAAGCTAGTTTATAATAAATCTTGTAAACATAATATATATTTTTGTAATACATATTGTTTTATATTTTATATATAGCGGTACTGTGGAGTGTGAGTGGATATATGCAAGTCGCAGATTTAGTACAAGCTCTATAATATTACCGATTATAAATATTAATGAGATAGAGCAACACTTTGTTCCCTGGCTTATTACTTTTAGTACACGTTTCACAATAGCAAGCATCCAAGAGCTTAAAGAGTTGAAGGAGTAGCCAAATATGCGTATAACTCTTCATGCAAAACTTATATAAATAAAAGAACAATAAGTAACACTGGTAAATATGATATTAAACTTGTGAGAACATTTAAAAAACCTGTTTCCTATAATAAATAAGGTATGCTTATACAACTTTTTTATTATCTATTGAATGTATTATATGCAGATTCATTTCGATGACCGGCGCACAATGCGTTAGGTCCCGCCCGTGCCGGTTAGACTTGGAGCATCTTCACAAGTTAAAATTTTTATCTTTACATTGTTTGTTTGTCACCATATTATAGCACTCAACAGAATACGGTGACAATGAATGTGTTTTTAATAATATTGTGTTTATGTGTCGGTAAGTTATATTTAATTCATTTAATTAAATAATAGAAAACGGCTTTAATCAGATTTGATACTGGTCTTCCGTATACTTTGAGAGTGCACATCCTGTGATGTGTAATCTCTTATTTTCTTCACTTCACAGTGTTTAGATTGAGGCTAGTCGCATTCTTTTCAGCCGGTATATGCAGTCGTTTGTACTCATAAGCTTTGTAGCCAGATGATTTATGTGGCCGTCGAGTCTTCGTTTATAGGCCACTCAGGACCTTTCTATTTCTTCCTTGACTGTCGGTATCTCCAGATACTCGTGCACTTCTGTGTTCCTTATGAACCATGGCGCATTGCTCAGGACCTTCAGTACTTTATTCTGGTAGCGCTGGAGAATTTGTACATTAGAGTGGCTTGGTGATCCCCATAGTTGTATACCATATGTCCAAATCGGTTTTATGACACATTTGTATATAAGAAGTTTATTTTCCAGACTTAGTGTTGATTGCCTGCCCAGTAGCCAGTACATGTCTCCAAACATTTTATTTGCCTGTTCCTTTTTGGACTTTATATGTTGACGCCAGGTTAGTCTCCTATCTAGGTGTACACCTAAGTATTTAACTGTCGTATGGTTTGGCAAGACAGCTCCATCAAGTGTCACAGGCGGTACCTCGGCGGTAGGCGGCCCCTCTCTTTAGAGTAAAAGTTATGTGGACCGATTTTGCTGGGCTTGCACAGATTCTCCACTTCTTTAGCCATGATCCAATTTTGTCCAGACATTTTGCTTCTGTGTAAAGGTATGACCAATGAGACCATTGGTCCGGATGAGTTCTATTAGGTCTTTATATATTTCGGTGGATTGTGTCATCACCCTTAGCTGGTCTCTATTGATGATTTTATAGGAATAGCTGTCACTAGGTATAGCCTTATTTAAAAGTTCTGTTAATCCAGACAGGTCCTCTATTCCATACAATATAACGGGTGGTGGCTTGCTATTCTTTCTGACATGAGTGGATGGATCTTCCGTTGACTCCTCAGTCAGATCTATTGGTAGTCCACTGTATCTGTTGGAAGTGTTGATTCCTGTTCTTTGCTCCAGCTCTTGAGTGTGTGGCGGGCTATTGGATAGTCTCTTCCTTTTGGGGTGGCGGTCTGTAGGTACTCTTTGCCAGGGGGGAGGGCAAACATTGTTGGCACCATCATCTGTGGTGTTTATTGCTGAGGATGTGGTAGGCGAATTCTTTGGATCAGTGGTGTTGATATTCCCCACTGAAGACGATCTTGGTCTTTTGAGGAATAGGCTTGGATGGAATGCCTGCTGAGTTAGTTTTTTATTGGTGTTGGTGTTGGTGTTGCCAGTAGTATTTACCGTTACGGAGGCCTGGTCACCCACTCCCGTGCGGTCTTCGGTAGCATATTTCACACTCGCAGGCCCGGTTGCCTGCGAGCGCCGGGCGTTAGCCGGATCGCATGACAAATCAGTATTCGTAATATTCATTTTCATATTGAGAGTTGGGACATACTCATGTCGCTTTCCCAAGGCGCCATGACCACACTTTTAGAGGGGATTTAGTCCTCTTGGTATGTGGTACACCAGTGGTCAGGTTAATTAACCGCCGCCTGTTGCTCGGCGTTGTTGCTCATTTAGCACCACCCTGGGGGCACGTGTAGGGTGAGCCTAGGAGAAGGTGGGAAATCCTACGGACGCGAGCAACAATACCCCCCAATTAAAAACACATTTTAAACAGTTATACATTATACAATACCATATTTATACTGCCTCGGTGGCGTAGTTGTAATTGTGTATGTTTTACGACTGCTATGCTGAGGTCTCAGGTTCGTTCCCCGGGTCGGGTAAAGTGATATTGGGTTTTTCTATCTAGAAATTCTCAGTATTAGCCCGGGGTCTGGAAACTGTGCCCGGTATGACGATAGGTTCGCCCCCTATCACATTGTGGAACCGATAATTCGAAAATTGGATATTCTGGTTACACCTCTGCCTATCTCTAAGGGGATTACAGGCATGAGTGTATATGTATGTATGTGTATGTACCTATATTTATTATAGCAAACGGTAGGCAGCGGCTTTGCTGTGCCCTGGCATTGCAGAAGTCTATGGGCGGCGGTGACTACTTACCATCAGGTGGCCCGTCTGCTCGTCTGCCTATCAAGGCACTAAAAAAAAAAAAAAATGATAAATTGGACAAGGGCCGACATTACCAGTAGCCTGTTGCCATAAATGGGTTTCAATAGTAACAGCTGCTTGTAACATAACTGGTTTCCACAGTATCTTCGGATGCAACAAACGGTACTGAGAAGTCAGAAAAAAATACCGAGTATGTATTGTTTGTTTTTATTGATAATAATGCTAAGACCTCGCGAATATTGTAGAAATATACATGCTACGAATCTCAATGTTCTGTAGTTGGGTAGCTGTAGATAGGCTCAACATGGTTAATTCCGGATAGCGACCCATAGTGACATAGAAACCCGCCATAGTGGCACACGCAAGTGTGTCGCGTTCCGGGATCAGCCAGTGTACATCCGGTTTTTGTCGGGGGTCTGGAGTTGGGGTACAATGGCCATTTTACGGCCTTCTTAGTACTCTGACACTAGGCCCTCGACCCCTTCCTCACCTTCTTTCCCATGGCGTAGTGTGAAGAAGCAGGCCGGCATGAGTGTATTGAGTAGCGGGGGATAGACCGCCTCTCGCTACTAGATACTCTAATTGCACCGCACTGCGCTTACCATCAGGTACAGTGCGGTCACTTTGCCGTGCCAGGAAAAAAAAAATCGTTTATTACCGTTTTGAAATTGGAAATAATAAGACGTTCGAAAACTTTCAACCTTGATAGTCATGTACAGTATATAGAAGTAGTAAACTAAAACCACGATAAAAGCCGCAAAATTATAAGGAATTTGAATATTGATTACTTCTGAGATGAAGAGTAAATCTTTTTTTTAAATGTCTTTCTATAACTAGTTGCTATACTCTTTCTATGTATTTTTGTTATTTTGTTGTGTTCGACAGCCTCCGTGGCGCAGTGGGCGAGTGGCCGGCTGTGAAACGAGAGGCCGTTGGTTCGATTCCCACACCTGAACAATATTTGTGTGACAGACAGATATTTGTGTCCGGAGTCGGGGTGTTGTGAGACTCTCTCTCGCCTCTCGCAGTCCCTAATACTCACAACACAAGACTCGTATCTTAGTGTGGGATCGGGGCTATGTGTGTGCTGGGTGTTGTTTATTGTTTTAATTTACATAACCACCCAGTGCCAGTAACGAGACGGTCTTAGCGAGCTGGAATTGGGAAAAACTATGTCTTTTTGTCTCAAGTTATTTAACTAAATAATTCAAGCTACAGTTAATAATAATAACGTCACAGTAAAAATATCCTATTCCAAATACACAGCTGAAGTTATATTAGAATGTGATCTTACAACATTGATTAGGACAGAACAAAAAGTTTCCTTTTTTTGGACATAAATTGACCTCTCTACTTGATCCTCGCCTGAATGAAGCTGAAATAGAAATAGACCGACACCAACCCTTTACGGTCTTCGAGTCAACTGCATCGGATTACCCTCAACTATTATCCTGAGAGGTTGGAAGGAAATACTAACAACCCGTTTTCCTACGTAAAATCCCCATGTCTTGTATCCCCTCAGTTCCAGTGATGTCCAGTGCACATTACCGCCGCATCCCGAGTACGGCTCATACTCGAGTTCACCGGAGTCCTCGCCTGGAGACAACCTGGACTCATTCCGGTTGAACGTGACCTGCAATCGAGCATACACGTTGACAGCACTCGGCGAGGTCAGCTGCTCGCGTGGTGTCTGGACACAGCAGATGCCTTCATGTCGAAGTTAGTTATTATTATAGATGCTTTCAAAACTAAAAATCAAACATATCAAGACCTAGAATGATAATATATTTAAAGAAAAACAAGTTATAGCGTTACGTATTAATATGTGAACGCTTCTGATCAATTCAAGCGTCAACGCCGCTGAATTTGCTGCGTTTTATCTAAAACTATGGTATAATTTACAATAAGCCCATTGAAGTTTTTAATATGACGCCGTCATCAATCGGATCAGTGAACATGACGGTTGCTTTCTAATTACTTCTAAATATAAGTTGGTCGGTATGAAGCTTGGAGGAACTTGTAGTTGTTACCTACACATTAAAACAACGACATAGCCTCACCGGATATTTAACCCTTTTTAATAGCTTTCCCAAATCATTTAATACCTATAATAACAATTACCTTATTCTCGATGTCTTGTCAACAGCATTCTGTCTACCCCCCGAGGACCGCCCAATTCTCTTCGATAACTGCCTGTTCGCCTCGGGCGAAGTGTTCAGCGGTAAGCATTTCGATCCTACATTTATTGTTTTTATACATAAAAAATCATGTCGCTCCCTTGCTCTGTGAAAAACTAAACTATCCCACGGGAACTGTACATTTTTCCGGAATAAAAAGTAGCATATGTGCTATTCCAGAATATAATCTATCTCGGTGCCAAATTTCAACCAAATCCGTCCAGCCATTGTAGTGTGATTGAGTAACGAACATCCATCCATCCAAACATTCGCATGTAATAATATTAGTAGTATGATCGGATTAGTAACGCTTAGTCATGTTAGGTTAGTAAGGGGCACTAATTGGGGCCATCGGGGATCGCGGTCGCGAAGCGGGGGGCTGTCAGCCCATATCGATGCACTCCAGTTTCGGTGCATCGTGCGACCCCGAGATGGACGGCAGCTCGGGTGGTATGGCCTCGTTCGCTGACGTTGTTCGGTGCGCGGGGGCTCCTAAGCCCCACATGGAGATGGGCCGATGGTTCCGGCAGCAATTCTAGTACCCCTTAGAATACCCCGGGATCGCTCCGTAAGCGTCGAAGAAAGCCACCGCGGGGTTTTAGATGGTTGTGTCGGGTGGGGGGTACATAGGGGGTTGGGACTCGGCCCAGCGGCAGCACGGATAGCCATCATCCGTACGAGGTGGATGCTGAGTCGTAAGACCGCCTAGTTTAGCATAACCGTTTTCTTCTCATTCCGCTTCCCCCCGGATCGGGCGGCAGTAATGAAACGCTTTCCCTACGAAAACAAAAAAATAAAAAAGTTTTGTATGGGCTATCACAGTTCACGAAATATAATTATCATTTTGTTATTTATATTCTCTAAATCACGATGCAGACAGTATTGTTAATTATGCAAAATCGAACAAGAATGTTCAGATTTATAAAGTTGAAGGTGAGGATTATGAGGCATAATCAACGCCATCTACTGGCGGCACTTCTGTCGGGTTTATTATAATAATATGTAATAACCAGTGCTGTATTTTTTTTTATCCTGGCATATATTCTTATGTTACCACACTTAACACTGCACCCGATGGTAAGCGCAGTGCCGTCTAATTGGAGTATCGAGTAGCGAGAGACAATCTATCCCCCGCTACTCAACACAATCATACCGGCCTGCTTCTTCACATTACGCCATGGGCCAGAAGGTGAAGAAGCGGTCGAGGGTCTAGTGTCAGAGTACTCAGAAGGCCGCAACACGGCCAAACATCGTCGGCCCCAACTCTAGACACTCGACATAAAACGGATGTACTCAGGCTGATCCCGGAACGCGACACACTTATGGCGGGTTTTACACCCTGTGTACGGTGGTCACTATCCGGGCGGATATGTATATCCTACGACCAGCAAATTTAATCCTTTTAATTTATCCTTGGACCACGGGGACCATTGCCTGGGGCGGCCGCGACAGACTGCAAAAGCCAGCTTTGGGCGTTCTGTTCATCATTATTCACTAACTAACATAATCTTAATACAAGCGATCCAGCTACACCATTGTGAGTGAAATCGTGGATTTTCTGATTCGCTGTTCTAGCATTTAATCGTATGGTATACATATTGAACCCTAATCTGACACCACTTTTTTGCAGCTTCCAGTACACATGATGATTCTAAATCAGAAACAAATATGTAAGTGTAAAATATAAAAAATATTACCGTGGTATCGATTCAGTTACCATGCGGAGTAAAGTTCTTAAATTACGTTAGAAATCTTCAATGGGGCACTAGAGTATCGTAGAAGATAACATTAGCATCCCATCAAAGATTTCAGATTTTTGACATACATACATATACATATACACTCACGCCTGTAATCGCCGAAGAGTTAGGCAGAGATGTAACCAGTACACCCACTTTTCTCTGAATTTATTACGGTCCCATAATGTGATATGGTGCTAGCCTATCGCCATTCTAGTTTGTTTCCAAGTTCTATGGAAAAATACTACCCGAGAGCTTTCAACATAAATATCAGTAAGTTTATGGTTTCAAAAATAAAACAGATTCATGCAATGATTTGTGATCTCCAAAATATAGAATCCACAGTCTATTCAGTAGTTCAAACCCGACAACCAAAATGACCGATAATAAACATTTTAGACAATGTCTTTATCATTTTAAATAATTAGCAAAATGACTCATTTCATAAACACGGACAGACAAACGGCGTAAATGTATTCATATGTTTTATTCACAGATACGGCTGCAGCGATGCATTTACAGAACAAATCATATTATTCCAACAGGCCAGACTCATGCGTGCTACCCCCCATTCCAAAAAAGGGTTCATACGTGAGCACTCCAACTGGCTCGCCCGGAGCCGCCTTGGAGTCATACGAGCTGACTGTCACATGCGTGCAGGGCTACGAGCTGGTCGGAGTCAACAACTTAAGCTGCTCGTCTGGACGATTGTCGCAACCCATGCCTGAATGTTTACGTAAGAAAACAACATTTTATTATAACATGCTAGCATTTAAATATGTGTTTGATAAAACTACAAATTATATGTTTAAAGAAATAAAATTCATAATTTGACGTAAAGGTCGCGATAAGAGCGCAAGGACGGGACTATAAATAAGAGATATATGATATTTTTGCATGACACTGCACTGCGTTCGATGTTTCGAGACATATCTGGCCTCATTGAGCCCAGCAATTTCATATGCTTTTCCTTCATTCATACCAGACCACGACAGTGATGCATACAAAAACAATTGTGTTGTACATCCGCTCACTTTATAAACTTATTACTTTATAAGCTGAACCAGATGTGGTTTCAGAATATCGCTGAGGTGGATATGATTCAACTTACGATCCAACATATAGTAATACATAATCAAAGTGATTAATATCTACATTTGTTTCATCAGCGCCCTGCGATCGAAGTGGTGATAATAGTGTACAAGAAATTTACTGTGACGAAATAGAAACCAACGATGAAGGCAGTGGTAAGTTTAAATATATTTCTTTTTCATTTTCCTTCCTTTCCAGCAAAGAGATCACACTGCACCTGATGGTAAGAGCAGTGCCATCCAATTGGAATATCGAGTAGCGAGAGATAATCTATCCACCGCTACTCAACAAAATCATGCCGGCTTACTTCTTGGGCAAGAAGGTGAAGAAGTGTAAGAGTACTCAGAAGGCCGCGAAACAGCCAAACATCACGTACCCCGACTCTAGACCCCCGACATAAACCGGATGTACACTGGCCGATCCTGGAACGCGACACGATTGTGCCACTATGTCGGGTTTTACTACCCTGTTACGCTTAGTTGCTGAAAGTAAGTAGTCTGCTTAGGAGCAGAAATTTTGATTACGAATTCTAATAACCACAATTTCTTATCTAAAAAAATGGCTACAAAATAAACTATAGTTAAAAAAACTAAAAACACGCTTTAATAGCTAGCCGAACTATGTATATAATTAATTGGAAGCGGTTTATAAAAGTAGAATTGTTATCAAGATATAGTAAAAAGCTACCGATGCCTTTTTCGAATAAAATTTATTATTTTATTGATAACTTAGGTAATCTTATATCGCTATAGAAAGAACTCTCCATATTTAAAAACTATTTTCTACTTATACTTCGGCTAGCTAGCGTATAGATCGTACTCATTAGACATAACATAAAAAAGAAAAACATATTTTAACCAATTAGGTAAGAACAATTGTTTCAACTTAATGAAGCGTTTTTTTCCAGCATCAACAATGCTAACTACAACATTGGAAACAACCACAGAGTAAGTATCGCAAATTACAATAAAACTTAAGCAGTAGCTGTTAACGATTCAGTAGTTAGATGCATGAGTCTTAAATCGAGGCTTGCTGGTCTTGGGTAAATCCATTAGGACATCATCATCATCAAAGTTCCACGTAACATAACCAGTGATTAACTTTATTTTTAAACATTATTTATTGGTTCAAAACTAAACAATATTATATTTTTGGGTATGTTTCGTTATTTGGTCTCTTGTGTTAGAAGAGAAGACTCGAGCCCAGTGGAACCCACGCGTCGTCCGAAATCTAAACGCCTGTACCTATTCAACCGTAAGAAGAAAAATCCCAAGACGGACGTCAACCGACCACAAGAAAACGCCGAACCAGTGGCGCCTGATTGGTACAATACCCAGTGAACACATGACCTTGATATGATATAACAGATAAGTCATAGTTAGATAATGTCACGTTTATGTAATTTTCACGTATAAGTAACATCCTTTATTGGTATTATTTATGATATAATTCTGACATCATAACGATATAATTCTGACATCCTAATGATATAATTCTGACATCATAATGATATATTTCTTACATCATAATGATATAATATTAATATCTATTTTCTACGTATATTTGACGTAGCAATGATGTTAATTTTCTCACGCAAAACTAATGTTTTAAGACATAATTATTCTAAATTTAATATGTTTTTAGGTAACGTCAGTCAAACATTATTTTGGAATTACGACCTAAGTTACTAACTGCCCGATAATAATTATACCTAAATGTTTCAATTATTATTCCACATTTATTCGTGCATTATTAAACTTTATCTCTGATCATCTGCTGAATCCTCCGCTTAGACAAATTATTTAGCATAAGGTTGGGCATGCTGATATTTTTAATTAACCCCGAAAAAAAAACCTTAATTTAAAAAATATATATTGTTTTTAACAGTTTGTTTGTTGCAGAACTTTTTTAAAAGAAGCTACTAAGCCGTTCGATAAACGTGATCTTTATTTATAAATATAACTAATAAATTGTCGGCTCGAAAATAACTTATTAAAATTACAAGAATTAAATCTTAAAGTGAAGTCATATTTTCAGTAATAATGAAAATATTATGATATAATGACTTGGATTTATTAATAAAAGTAATAATATGCACGGGAAAATATTGACATAAGACGTTATAAATGAATTTATAGCATTAAAGAAATAGTTTCATACTTACTTTAATAAAGTAATGTTAATTTTACAACAATTTTAAATAAAACGAAGACTGGGCTTAGGCTTTACTGCAAATAATTCCATGTTAAATATACTACGATTGATGAGGCTGTATGATTTGAACCCTTTGCCTTCAAATTTGGCGCGCACGCCGCTTAATGATGGCGCCATTTTCACTGAACATAGACGAGCGAGTGTCTTGGTTAATAATTACAAATGATTTTTTACATCGCTTAATAAGTTTTTAACATAACGACAAATTTTACTTTATTATTGGCTATTTTGTAATATCACCTAAGAATAAGTATATCCTTATTATATTTAATTTAAAATTGTGACTGTTAATAATAATATATTTAGACGTGTCTGTTTTAGATAATGAGAAATTAATAGTATAATCATTTTCAGATCAAACTTATACTGCAAATCGGCGAGTCTAAGGGAAAAGAGTATATGGACAGAATAAATATTTTCACCGTTTGCCAAATGGCAGATCGGGATGGGAGAATCTCAAAATATCCTGTTAAAGATTTGACTCTGATAAATATAAATCAAGGTACAGACACTATTCCATTTTTTTTTTATTTATTATTAAAATTAAAATGAAGCTAACAATTTTTCCATTCCAGAAACTATATTGACGAAATTTCCTTTTTGGGGTTCTGCCGAATTTGGAAAAAATCGCTGGTAACCAACTTGGCTTTCAACTTACGACTTGGTAACCGACGCGCAGTGGAACAACTCGGTCAACAAAAAAAGCTAAACTGTAGCAAACAACAGCCAAAGTGAAGAGTCAATAATTTTATTCTAATATATTATTTGGTTGGTTATTATCCAGAAATTATAACAGATTTCTTATGTAATGTATAAATACTTGTGAAATAAAAAATAAGAAATAATTTGTTGTTTTAATTAGTTAAAAATCAATATTTTAATAAAAATAAAAAGCGACATCAATGTAATTTCTAAATAAATGAAGCGTCATTATTCCGTCAGTAGTACGTAAAACTGAGTAAATGAGGATGTCAGGTTGTCATCATCATTATGTCACGTGACTTACGTCACTATCTGACGTCACTAAGTGCGAAATAATGAGTCATTTATTTGTCAGTCCTTAGTCTTATGTTATGTAAAGCATGATATTGAACGACATCATACTGATGTCATATTTACATAAACGTGTTCACTGGGTATTGACCACCTTCAATCGGGCGCGCGGCGTCGGCGTTGCATGTCACCGCCTCAGAATACAGAACAAACCAGAAACCGCGCTCAATAATAATTACATACCCCGCGCTGTGTCCAAAAACAATACGTATAGTTCGCGACAGGTCGACATGGCAATCGGGGTATGAAGTGAGGCGCGGGGGAGGGGTCACCCCGCATACCCGCACATCGCCCGCGCCGCGCCGTCTTACTCGTAGCGCTGCACGACGCACGTGTTTGCATCGACCGCGTTTATCTCGCTCACATTGTTCTTTGTCGTTGTGTATTAAAATGACTTCGGTCGCTTCCTCGTCACGTATTAAAACTAAAAACCAATAATTCATTAAACATTAATTAAGCACGAGAACTAATCTGAAAAGTGTTAGAAAATTGTGACATTATAGTGGTAGAGACACGCTGTAGACATATTTGTCTGCAGCATGAATGGGCCGGCTCGACCAGGGTAGTACCACTGTCTCACAGAAAACCAACGTAAAGTAAGAGTTTACTGTCGCGTTTCGTATGGTAAGTGAGATATCCGGAGGCCCAGATTCCCCCTTCCCTTCCCTAATCCCTATTCCTGTCCTTTAAGGCCAACAGCGCATACATGATACTTTCGGTATTGTGGATGTTCATGGGCGGTGGAGATCACTTCCCAGTGAACACAGGACCTTGATATGATATAACAGATAAGTCATAGTTAGATAATGTCACGTTTATGTAATTTTCACGTATAAGTAACATCCTTTATTGGTATTATTTATGATATAATTCTGACATCATAATAATATAATATTAATATCCTTTTTCTACGTACATTTGACGTAGCATTGATGTTAATTTTCTCACGCAAAACTAATGTTTTAAGACATAATTATTCTAAACTTAATATGTTTTTAGGTAACGTCAGTCAAACATTATTTCGGAATTACGACCTAAGTTACTAACTGCCCGATAATAATTACCTATACCTAAATGTTTCAATTATTATTCCACATTTATTCGTGCATTATTAAACTTTATCTCTGATCATCTGCTGAATCCTCCGCATATACAAATTATTTAGCATAAGGATAGCATAACCCCGAAAATAAATTAAAACCTTAATTTAAAAAATATATTTTGTTTTTAACAGTTCGTTTGTTGCAGAACTTTTTTAAAAGAAGCTACTAAGCCGTTCGATAAACGTGATCTTTATTTATAAATATAACTTATAAATTGTCGGCTCGAAAATAACTTATTAAAATTACAAGAATTAAATCTTAAAGTGAAGTCATATTTTCATTCATAATGAAAATATTGTGATGTTAATGACTTGGATTTATTAATAAAAGTAATAATATGCACGGGAAAATATTGACATAAGACGTTATAAAGCAATTTATAGCATTAAAGAAATAGTTTAATACTTTAATAAAATAATGTTAATTTTACAACAATTTTAAATAAAACGAAGACTGGGCTTAGGCTTTACTGCAAATAATGCCATGTTTAATATACTACGATTGATGAGGCTGTATGAATTGAACCCTTTGCCTTCAAATTTGGCGCGCACGCCGCTCAATGATGGCGCCATTTTCTAAGTATGTGTCGTTCGTTCGATCTCAACGAACCGAATCAATACTGATCTGTTAACAAAAAGATCTGGTTCGTTCGATTCGTTCAATCGATTGATTGGTTCACTAGTGATTCGTGAGCTGTGATCAACAACAATGGTTATTGGTCAATGGGTCACACACTAAATTCAAATTTAATTTAAAATAAATATTTATTTTAAACCACATTGAACCTTATTTATCTTTATATAAAAACCATTATAACATTTCTGGAGTAGTACTACTAGAATAGATTAGATACAAGAGTAGATTAGACTCTAATACTCTAAATTTAAAGCACATTTTCTACATAGTTCGTAAGGTCGTGACGTTTACTCTCCGGTCTCTCTCTCTCTCTTACGGTCTACGTTTCATTCAATCATTCGAGAACCGTCGCGTCGGTCTCGGCTCGATTCGTTTGTCTCGTTCGCGGCTCGCGGCTCGCGCCTCTGGATCGCCGCAACTCGCGATGCGATACGACTAAAATCGAACGAACGAATCTTTTGCAACGAAGTGATCCAATGGATCTTTCAGATATTATGACCCGGTTCTTTTGATTCGTTCAATCGCGAACGACACATACATACCATTTTCACTGGACATGGACGAGCGAGTGTCTTGGTTAATAATTACAAATGATTTTTTACATCGCATAATAAGTTTTTAACATAACGATATATTTTATTTTATTATTGGCTATTTGTAATATCACCTGGGAATAAGTATATCCTTATTACTTTTAATTTAAAATTGTGACTGTTAATAATAATATATTTAGACGTGTCTATTTAGATAATGAGAAATTTATAGTACCTATATCATTTTCAGATCAAACTTATACTGCAAATCGGTGAGTCTAACGGAAAAGAGTATATGAACAGAATATTTAAGAAAATATTTTCACCGTTTGCCAAATGGGATGACGGTATGGGAGAATCTCAAAATATCCAGTTAAAGATTTGACTCTGATAAATATAAATCAAGGTACAGACACTATTCAATTTTTTTAATTTATTATTAAAATTAAAATGAGCTAACAATTTTTTCCATTTCAGAAACTATATTGACGAAATTTCCTTTTTGGGGTTCTGCCGAATTTGGAAAAAATCGCTGGTAACCAACTTGGCTTTCAACTTACGACATGGTAACCGACGCGCAGTGGAATAACTTGGTCAACAAAAAAAAGCTAAACTGTAGCAAACAACAGCCAAAGTGAGGAGTCAATAATTTTATTCTAATATATTATTTGGTTGTAATGTATAAATACTTATGAAATAAAAAATAAGAAATAATTTGTTGTTTTAATTAGTTAAAAATCAATAATTTAATAAAAATAAAAAGCGACATCAATGTAATTTCTAAATAAATGAAGCGTCATTATTCCGTCAGTAGTACGTAAAACTGAGTATATGAGGATGTCAGGTTGACATCATCATTATGTCACGTGACTTACGTCACTATCTGACGTCACTAAGTGCGAAATAATGAGTCATTTATAAGTCAGTCCTTAGTCTTATGTTATGTAAAGCATGATATTGAACGACATCATACTGATGTCATATTTACATAAACGTGTTCACTGGGTTAACATCAGGTGACCCACATGCTCGTTTGTCGGACTATGCAATAAAAAAAACATTAAACTGAAAGACAATTATTATAATTACCCTGTCAATCAGACATTGGATATGGCTGCGTTTTACGCCGGCTTTTTAGAACTTTGCTTTGCTTTGCTTTTTAGAATACGATCCGAACGAAATTAGCAGGACCCAATAAACAATTAAAATCGCCCATAATTGATATTGATTGTGATGAATAAAATATTCTACTTATAATAAACCTTATTTAATGAATTCTAGTCTTATTTTCTTGCATTGCAATAAAATAAATATCGATATAAACTACCTAATACATTTTGCCACATCAAAAGAAAATTGCCATGTCGAGCTGTCGCCTACTATACGTCCCGCACCTGCCCCACCTCCACCCGCGTAATGTTGCGAGCTCGGACCGGTTACCCACTTTTTGGGGTAATCTTACAATACTAAAGAAAACATATTTATTAAAAAATATTAACTGATATTTGTAAGTAGGGTAGTAAACTAACGTTGTACACAAGTACAACGTTAGTTTACTACCGTAGTTGTCTACGCGACTAGTGTTCAAACATTTTATGCACTTGCTATAAAATCTGATAACTAGAGAGGTGTCCATCGTGAGTTATACCAACAACTGTAAAAAAATACGGCTTCAAAAAGTTAAGATTATATCATTTTTAAATCAAATCAAATGTAGCGATTGTTTTTTAATTTGTTTAATATACTCTTTAGAGATTCGTACTTCTTGACAAGTCTATTGTGTTTTTGCTGTAATGTTTTCAAACCTCGAACATGACGCTCACAAAAAATTTGGTTTCGTCGTAATTGAGATTTTAGTTTGACCTTTCTCGGCGTATCAAACACAGATTCTAAATCAGAAATATTGACTTCACCAATCTCTGAGTTTGATCGCGCAGGTAATTGTGGTTGTGTAACCTGAAATGAAAAATCTTAAGTTTGTCATAAAATAGAAAAACAAAAAGTTCAATCAAATGCGTTAAATTTCTGTCGTACAAGGCATGACATTTCAGTCCTTATTTATTAATTATTATGACTATATCTACCCTAGTTGGAATAGCTGCTTTCCTCAGTCTTTTCAAACCACCTATTGTGTCATAAAAATATTGCTCTTCAAAATGAATTGAGCAAATTACGCTCCGGCTTGATAGTTTCCAAAACTCATCTAGCCGAGCTCTTTGTATGATTTTCATCCAGTCCGATTTTCTCTTTTCATCAGCAGGGTAACTAAAATTACAAAGAACTATATACAGAAAAACAGTGAGTATTCTATAAAAGTATTAAAAAAATAGGGGTAAAATTTGCGATCAAAATAAAATAGCAACACTCAAAAAATGGACGCGTCATATTCTAAGACTATCACAATAAGTAAAAGAAATTCAATAATTAAATAAATATACTTTTGAATGCGCTACTTACAGATGAAATGTGATCCCATCCTGTTTTTTTGTAATCCCAGCAGCATTTTTACATGTAGGGACGACACAAGACGGCAGTTTTAAATTAAAATTGACCCTTGTACAATACGTCACGACGCGCTTACTGCAAAGGAGTGGCTTTCAGTAGTATTATAATGCTCTTTGGGAGTGACTAATCGCAAAAACGTCAAACCACTAAGAGTGGTTTTTGTTTCTTCAGTTTTAAGCGCGCTGGCGGTTTCTGTTTTTTTCTGTATTCTGAGGTCATGAGTCTTCCTTATTTTATTAATTCGTATATTTATCTGATCTTATATACCAAAAACTAAATTGGGTGTTTCGGCTTTATGGTATACAAAAACTAATCTTGTATATGTCGGAGAATCATTATTCCCATCGACATCAGCAATCGTGGTTGCGGGCTTGGTGGGCGTCATTGGGGTAAAATGCGAGCACATAAGCAAACAATCCAACTCGATCCGTTGCTGTCTCTTCATAATATGTGTCAAAAACGTTCATTCTCCCTCAAAAGTAAACATGGCACCTCGACTCCGCTCGAGGCACGTGTCCTGCTCCGATTGTTCGTTACGTGAATTACAATATTCATAAATTTTATAAGATCAGTAAGGAGTATTTAAGTTATAGAAAAATTAAATAAAATAATTAAAATGTAAACAAATAATATTGTACATTATCGATGCAAACAGCAATCAAACCGGCTCATGGCTTCCTCCGACATATATAATTTTTTATAATATTGTTTTTTTTTTAATCTCCGGCCTTAGACTTCGTAACTCCGGCAATTGGGCCATGGCTAATACTGGTATTATTATTTATCATAAAGTAAATTCTGGATACATCTTTTATCGTATGATTAAGTATACTCTGTCGTGATACTGGAGTGAGCACAATACTGATTCACTCTCTGCTGCACTGCACTCACTGCTCTTGCATTATAGGTACAAATCAGTTCCCTGCGTGCTACCTCCGTATCCACAACACGGCCACTACTGGAGTTCACCTTCAACTTCTTCGCCGGGTGATAACGTGACGTCCTATCAACTCAATATCACCTGTGATCATGGGTACAACTTGGTTGGAAACGACATAGTCCGGTGTATTTTCGGATCGATATACGATCAGATGCCTGTCTGTCTACGTAAGTTGTCTTATCTAATTGTGACGCATGTATTCTCCGAAACTTATGCAGGAGTGCAATCCGCATCGACAGCTCGCCGAAATTATATTCACCTCATTAAATCGTCCTCGTCATGTCAGGCACAAATATCAAACGCAATAACTTTTTTTTGGAATCGGATTGAATAATATTATTAGCTAAATTTTATTCCATGATATAACAATTCTTTTGTAACCGTTTATAATGTTACTATTGTTAGAAACACAGCAGAGTGTTCTTTAAGGTTGATACCCTTGATATGTCTAATAAATGGGACTTATCCTAACAATATATAGTCTTATTTTCGACAGCTTACTGCAAGGTTGAACAGCAGACGATGGTGAGCTGCGAGGAGGCCGTCCCGCGATGCCTGTTCCCCAGCAGTGACCAAAGGACCCCAGCACGCCTTAGCTCGAGAGTGGAATCATCCTATACAGGTTTTTAAAAAAAATCATGTTGTTACTAGACAAAAATCGACTGTTGCTACGATCGAAGTCTTCCAAATGGCAAAGTTTTGAGCCAAAATATGTTTGGTAAACACAATATGCGATAGAAACTATATAATACTGACTGGTAATGTCCTGTACTGAGAACAGCCTTGGCAAATATATTGAACGTATCAAGTCGTGCACAGACGCAAGACTCAAGCGTCAGTGTGAATAGCGTAATCTCATGCCACGCATATATACTGCTGATGTTTTAGTCGCGAATTATACATACAGATGTAAGGTTGACAACACACCTATTTTTCAGAGTGCGGCACTACGGGCTTGTCGAGACGGCGACGCGAGCCCGTCTCAGGGGGATATGAACCCAAGATAAATGAGTTTCCATGGCACACCGGCATCTACAGGAAGGACCCAGAATTCATCACGCAGATATGTGGTGGCACTATCATTGCCAAACGCGTCGTTATATCAGGTTTGCATTGAAATTTGAAAAAACGACAGTAGTGCCTACTTGTTGGTATGGATGGCTTAACATGGTAAAGATCTCTCTATAGTGATTCGTTTTAGTAGGTCGATTCCTTTAGATCGATTTGGACAGTCATAATTATAGCAACCATCCCATTGAGATGCTAAGACGAAATAGCTACAAACAGATAATGCTATACCCATCAATGACATAGGTAGGTCATAATAAAATAACTGAGGACGTTAGGGACGCACATGTATATCTAGTAGACATTATTACCAATGATTTGTTTTAAAAAAAATAGCGTGTAAATATTTCGAAGATTACCTATTTGTGTTCGTGTTTAGACAAATTATTGAGAAATACAGATCTAATGTATTTACCCATACAGACTGCTATTATTGAAGTTTGATAGACTATATGCCTTTGTTACCAAAACTTTTACAGCTGCACACTGCTTCACTCAGAGCAGGCAAAAGCCGTTAGCTTCGAATTACGCAGTGGCTGCCGGGAAGATACATCGCGCGTGGAGAGAACCGGCTGACAGACGTGCACATAAGACTGACGTAAGCTGCTAAACTTTCCCACTTTTAAAAATCAAAAGCTAAATCCAGCCAAACATCCTGATTGACACTCAAATCACATGGGGGGGTAGACACACGATTGATTAACGACGTTTGAGAATCTATTGGCGTGACTAACAGGCCTCTGATAACGTCTAAAATAAGTTGGGGACACGATCAAAAGGCAAATGTTTAGGATCGATTCTCGGGCAATGGCCGGGGCGCATTTGGAGCTGAGCAACGCTGAGTGCCAGTATAGCTTCAGTGGTAGTGAGTTAGGCAGCTGAATATATTTTTTATCTTCGGCTCTATCTATCGTCTTATATTTTCTACCATCTCCACCTTCTCACTGTAACTGCTACTCATACCGTTTTATCCCCTTTCTTCTCTATCATCTGAGCAAAGGTCCAAAAATGTTATGCAAGGAACTGTCGAAAACGCTGCACCCGCTAAGGTTTAAACGGCAAAACTGGCGGAGGTCTTCTACCCCGAGGATCGGGTAGAAGACGACAACGCAGAACACCAGCGGATAAGGGTTAAAGCCGATAGCGTAAATGTCGGTATGGATAATGGTTATCGGGACCCGGCATTTACCCTGGATGAAATTCTAGTGGCGGCGAACAGCTTTAACCCCAAAAAAGCCCCCGGTGCAGATGGTCTAACATCCGACATCTGCAAACAGGCTATCCTTAAGGATCCGGAGTTGTTCCTATCACTGGCCAACAAATGCCTCGAATTGGGCCACTTCCCGACCATCTGGAAGGAGGCCACGGTCGTAGTCCTCCGGAAACCCGGGAAGGAGGATTACACACACGTTAAGTCGTACAGACCGATAGGCTTGTTGCCAGTGATGGGGAAGATTCTGGAGAAGATGGTGGTGGGAAGAGTTAAGTGGCATCTACTACCTAGGATGAGTACTCGACAGTTTGGCTTTATGCCCCAAAGAGGCACGGAAGACTCCCTCTATACCCTGGTCAACTACATCCGTGACCGTATAAGTGAGAAGAAGATTGTGACCGTAATCTCACTGGATATAGAGGGAGCCTTCGACAGTGCCTGGTGGCCAGCTATCAGAGTCAGACTGTTTGAGGAAGGTTGTCCGAAAAATCTACGACGGATAGTGGATAGCTACTTTGAGAGCCGAAAAGTAAGGGTTCGCTACGCCGGGGTAGAACACGAGAGGGGGACCACCAAGGGATGCGTTCAGGGATCCATTGGTGGGCCCATCATGTGGAACCTGCTCCTTGACCCATTGCTAAAGGAGCTTGCGAAACGGGGTGACTATTGCCAAGCCTTTGCCGATGACGTTGTTTTAGTATTTCATGGCGACGAAACGTTGAAGATACAGAGACAGGCCAACGATGCATTAGCGTATGTGCAGGATTGGGGAGTCAGAAATAAGCTCAAATTCGCTCCCCAGAAGACGAAGGCTATGGTCGTAACGCGACGACTTAAGTACGACTCACCAATCCTGCGCATGGGCGGCACGGACATAGGCCTGTCGAAAGAAATTAAAATACTGGGCTTGACTGTGGATGACAAACTAACTTTCAACACGCACGTTTCGGAAGTCTGTAGGAAAGCCATAGGCTTCTACAGACGGTTGGCCACCGCTGCAAAGGTGCAGTGGGGGCTGGGACCTGAGGTGGTGAAAACGTTGTACACGGCAGTCGTTGAACCTACGATATTATATGCGGCCAGTACATGGGCGCCTGCGAGCAAAAAGATAGGCATCACAAAGAAGCTTGCAGCGGTTCAACGAGGTTTTGCACAAAAGATGGTAAAGGGCTACAGGACAGTTTCGCTAAACTCGGCCCTACTGCTTGCTGGGATCCTTCCGCTAGACATTCGTGTCCGAGAAGCGGCGCTTCTTTATGAAGTGAAAAAAGGACACACTCGGCGAGTGGTGGGGGACCGGGATGTGGAAAGTCCTGTGCCTTTCGCCAACTTACGACATCCAGCTGGACGCAGAGTATTGAAATTCGAATGCGTGGTGAACGATGCAGAGCTGAACCTACAGGCTGCAAACACCGTCAAGGTGTTCACGGACGGCAGCAAGATTGGTGGTCAAGTCGGTGCATCGGTGTCCTTATGGGACGGCGATGCCGAAACGAAAGCCACCAAACTAAAGCTGGAATCGTTCTGTACCGTTTACCAGGCGGAATTGTTGGCTCTGCAAAAGGCGGTGCAAATGGCCCTGAGACACGAAAAACGCCAATACAGCATTTTCTGTGACTCGCGAGCTGCGCTTGAGTCGGTCGCGAGCGGAGTTTCCCTCCATCCCATTGCATTTGGCATTAATAATTTATTATGTGAGACCGTTACGTGCGGAAAAACCGTTAACCTCTTTTGGGTGAAGGCGCACGTGGGGTGTGTGGGGAATGAGCGCGCAGACGAACTCGCAAAGGCTGCAGCCACTACGCTGAAGCGGAAGCCCGATTATGACCGATGCCCCATCTCATTCGTCAAGCGATACATCCGTCAGGAGTCGATTGGCGAATGGAATGAGCGCTACAGGGCTGGAGAAACAGCGTCGGTTACGAAGCTGTTTTTCCCAGACGCAAGTAGAGCTTACAGCGTAATTAGGAAGATGTCTGTGGACCCGGTCCTCACGCAAGTGTTCACGGGGCACGGGGGATTCTCTGAGTACTTGAATCGCTTCAAGTGCAAGGAGAGCCCCTCGTGCATCTGTGACCCGGAGGTAAAGGAGGACGTGGTGCACGTGTTGACCGAATGCCCGGTATATCTGTATCAGCGCATGAAATTCGAAACAGACTGTAACGTAAAACTTTGTAAAGATAACTTTTGCGATATACTGGAGACCGGTGACATAAGACGTAAATTTTTAGATTACTGTAGGGATATAGCACGTATGTGTATAGCGAGAAATAAATAGAAAAGGGCGGCTATGCAATA
Source organism: Laothoe populi (assembly GCA_905220505.1). Classification (NCBI taxonomy): domain Eukaryota; kingdom Metazoa; phylum Arthropoda; class Insecta; order Lepidoptera; family Sphingidae; genus Laothoe; species Laothoe populi. The sequence continues at coordinate 3,267,893 of HG992146.1, read as the reverse complement.
TTATATGTTATAATATGAACTTAGCCGCCAAGGAGTGTGTTTTACTGTGTTTTATAATGAGATTGACGTGCTATATTAGGTTTTAAAAATTGTAAATGTATAATATTAACGAACCCATGTGTATATATGTAAAGCGTCGTATGACTGTGGACTGCTTTATACACATGGGCGATTCTACAGTGTCGTGTAGTTGTCGGATGAAAAAGTGTAATATTTTAGAGATTTTTTAGATTCTGTAAATTTTGTTGTAAATATTTTGGTGAACACCTCTAGTCGTTTTTTAACATAGCAATATCTTTTAATAAAAGCATGTAATTCAAATAGGTGTTTACAATTCTCTGAAATAATATCAGAGGGAGCAGAGTGGGGCATAGCGCCCCACAATAAAAAAAAAAAAAAAAAAAAAAACGGCAAAACATCGTACTCCAACTCTAGACCCCCGACAAACCGGATGTACACAGGCTGATTCCGGAACGTGCCACACCTGGCGAATGCCACTATGTCGGGTTTTCCACTCTGTGTAAGGTGGTCGCTATCAAGGCGGATATGAATGTCCTACCACCGGCTAAAGTTAGAATATCAAGTAACGAGAGACAATCATTCCCTCGCTAATCAACACAATCATTGACAGTAACAACAGTAGGACAGTAAGGTAATTCCGCATTGGGAGTTGGGACAAAACGGGGATTTCTTGAACGCACACCTGTTTTTCTTTGCATTAAACTCAACCCGATTCCTGGTATCCGGTGATGAAATGAAATCCAAGGCCCGGTTGAGTTCTATGACAAGATACTCGCGTCTCCTCTCAGTGTCTGCCCGGCAACCAGGAGGCTTGCTGCAATAACGCCCATGAACCGTGCTGTCATCTGCAAAGCAATGAATGTTGCCCCTATCATTGATATGCAGAAGAAACAAGGTGGGCGAATGCACAGAGTTTTGTGTTACTCCGGCATTTACTGACATGAGCTGAGAAGCGTGTCCATCAACAAGGTCACGTATTCTACGCTCATACAGAAAGCCGGAAATCCACTTGCACAGGCTGTCGGGCAGACCGTAAGCCGGGAGCTTGGAGAGAAGGCCACGATGCCAGACCCTATCAAATGACTTGAATATGTCGAGACTCACAGCCAGAGTCTAGCCATGCTTGTCAATCGCCTCTCCCTAGTGATGTAATACAAATGCTAGAAGATCACCCGTTGACCGGTTACGACGGATCTCATTTACATATCACGTAGAATGTATAAATACTCGAACTGACTAATAATATAATACTACTTAGTTAATAGTAAGAGTATAAGATTATTTTCGTCAAATTAGTTACAAAAAAAAAATATTTTGTGCAGGTACAGGAAATAAAACTCCCGCCGAGATATCAAGGTGTCGTGGCGAACTACCAAGAGGACATCGCCGTAGTGATACCCGTTCAAGAATTCTTTTTCAATTCTTACGTGAAGCCAGCGTGCCTTAGCTTCGACCCTAAATTCGATGAGGAACAGTTGACAGAGGGTAACATGGGGAAGGTTAGCACTTTTTTCCAACAGTAAGGAATTTTAATGTTTCAAGGCAATATTTTATACTAGTCCTGTATTAAACTTTGAAATCCGAATAAGAACTCTCAATTATGCAGGTTTTCTCACGATGTTTTTCGTCGCCGTTAAGGCAAGCGATAATTAACAACGAATATACATGAAACTTTAGAAAAGTCAGAGGTGTATGCCATTAGGGCTGGTTGCGAACATATAGCTTTTTAGTACAGTACAGTCCATACCACTACTAACCAGGTACCAGTATATATTATTTTTTTGTAATCATACCACTTGAGACGGGTTGGACCAAAAAGAGTTTTTTTTCATAGCAATCTTCTTCGGGTTTTAAGGGATAGAAAATTGGAAAAGATGCCCATTAAATTAAAATGTCGAGTGCTCTTTCCATGGGATTTAAATCTCCCAAAAAGCAGTAAGTAGTTATCAGTGTGGGGAACAAGGGATACATACTCGGAAAGAGATTACATTGGAGATCACAAATATTTATTTCAATAACGATATCGACCCCTCAGTTTCTCATTACCTGGCCACTCGCCTATCACGCCACAAAAGCGATCATAAAAAATCTTCATTGTTCATTCATTCATTTATTTCCTTGGCCGAGGAGTATGAATAACCGTTGCCGCCATAGTTCCTGCAGGAAGTTTCAAATAAATAATTTAATTCAAAATTCGGATGCTAGTTTCTTGGACAGCGTTCAAGTACATGACAACATGATATCGTCGCTACTGGCAATCATGGTCATGCACCCCAACAATAATACCTTTTACAACTCTAGATCACCGGTTGGGGCCTGACAGACGAGGAATCGTATCAATCGAGAATACTCATAGCCGCAAACCTGCCCTACAAAAACATAGAGAAATGTATAGACGAGAGTCCCACCTCCTTCAGGGGCTTCATCACCGGTGACAAGATCTGCGCTGGATACTCAAATGGTACATACTTATTAACCTGTTGATACATCTCATTTCACAGAAAAACCGGATGTACACTGGCTGATCCCGGAACGCGACACACTTGCGTGTGTCAACGGCGGTGTGTCTATGGTGGGTTTTACACCCTGTCTACGGTGGTCGCTATCCGGGCGGATATGAGTATCCCACCATCAACAGTTTTGCTTCATATTATAAAAGCTATATTATTAGTGGTAGAGCCACGCTGTAGACATATCTGTACAGCATGAATGGGCCGGCTCGACCGGGGTAGTACCACTGTCTCACAGAAAACCCACGTAAAGTGACAGTTTACTGTCGCGTTTCGTATGGTAAGTGAGATATCCGGAGGCCCAGATTCCCCCTTCCCTTCCCTAATCCCTATTCCTGTCCTTTAAGGCCGACAGCGCATACATGATACTATCGGTATTGTGGATGTTCATGAGCGGTGGAGATCACTTAACATCAGGTGACCCACTGGGTCGTTTGTCGGACTATGCTATAAAAAAAAGCTATATGAGAATCTTCACTTTGTTTATAATAATTGCCTTAAAACATGTTAATGTCGTCTAAAAACTAAACCTTATCTCGTATTCGCTCTGAACAACTATTTTGCCTTACATATAGCCCTTTTTTTTTTTTTTTTTTTTTGTTGTCGCGGGGAAAGCGTTTTATTACGGAATAAGAATAAAACGGTTATGCTGGACTAGCCGGTCTTACGACCCAGCATCCCCCTCGCCCGGATGATGGCTATCCGGGCAGCCGCTGGGCCGAGTCCCTACCCCCTATGTACACCCCACCCGACACTACCAGCTAAAACCCCGCGGTGGCCTTCTTCGGCGCTTACGGAGCGATCCCGGGGTATTCTAAGGAGTGCTAGAATTGCTGCCGGAACCGCCCCTGCGCGGTGCTGCGTAGCAGCCCATCTCCATGGGAGGGCTTAGGAGCCCCCGCGCACCGAACAACGACAGCGAACGAGGCCTTACCACACGCGCTGCCGTCCATCTCGGGGTCGCACGATGCTCCGAAACTGGGAGTGCATCGATTCGGGCTGACAGCCCCCCGCTGCGAGCCCGCGACCCCCGATGGCCCCTATTAGTCGCCTCGTACGACAGGCAGGGGTTACCGTGGTGGAGTTCAAACGCCCCCGTTCCACAGGGCGGGAGACGCCGGTCAGTCGTCCACCCGGCGCCTCCTACGTCTTCTCTGGCGGCGGGAGGGATCATTTCGTTCCCGATCCCTCTCGGCACTCTCCTTCTGCGAGATGACGCTCTCGCAGAAGTGGGCCACCGCACGCCAGGACCTCCGGCTGGCGACCATGGACGACACCACGGCCGGCAGCGAGAGGTCTCCTCCGACGACTGCTCTGAGAGCGCTGCGCTCTTCGTCCCAGGCTGGGCACTCCTCCAACGTATGTTGGGCCGTGTCCTCGAGGCAGTTGCCACAATGGTGGCACACGGCAGACACCTCCTTTCCGATCCGACACAGGAACGAACCGAAACATCCGTGGTCCGTCAGTACCTGCGTCAGCCGGAAAGTTGGCGCACCGTGGCGCCTGTCTAGCCATCTCTTTAGGACAGGACGCACTGCCGCGACGGTCCTCAAGCCCGCACTTGGGCTTTCCAGCCTGGTATGCCACTCCTCCACAGCGGTTCTGCGAAATCGGGCCGCAATCTCCCTCGGGGCCAGTCTCACCTGACGGCGACTGGACGCCTCCTCCCGCCAGAAGAACGCAGACGAGAGGAGTTTTGCGTCCAACTCCCAAGGGAGGGTGCCGGCCAATACGCAGGCCGCCTCGTGGGAGACCGTGCGGTAGCCCCTTACTATTCGCTGCGCCAACAAACGCTGCGGTTGGCGCAGCAAGGCGACGCAGCGGGGTTTCAGGGACTGGGCCCATACGGGACATCCGTACAGGGCCATTGACCGCACGACTCCAGCGTATAAACTTCGGCAAGGGCTATTAGGTCCCTCCAGGTTCGGCAGCAGGCGTCCGAGCGCGTCCGCCGCCCGGCCTCGGATTTGTTCAGGGCCACCTTAAGGCCCAGTCGCCGAATCCTGCCCACCACCTGTTCGGTTGCGAACGAGGCGAGCAGGGTGGCCTCCTGGAAAGACCTGGCTGTCGCTGTTACTAGCGTGTCGTCTGCATAACAGACGACAGCGACGCCTCGGGGATTGGTACCACGGAGCACCCAGTCGTAGCCTATGTTCCACAGGAGAGGGCCCAGGACTGAGCCCTGTGGAACACCGCAGGCCATCGCTCTTCGTTGCCACCTGTCGGCGCCTGGATACACTATGTACCTGTCTGAGAGATACGAGCGCACCAGACGCCGGAGATACGGCGGCACCACGTGGTACCGCAGTGCTTCCAGTATGCAGGCCCAGGGCAGGGTGTTAAACGCGTTGGCGATGTCTAGAGACACCGCCACCACCACTTCACCCCGAGCCACTGCATCCTCCGCTTGTGCCTTGACCCGCAGAATCGCGTGTACTGTCTATCGGCCTTGCCGGAACCCGTACTGGCACTGTGCCAGGTCCGGCCCGACCCCTTCAAGATGCTCGACGAGGCGAGCGTGAATGATACGCTCGAAGAGCTTACAGACCTCGTCGAGCAACACGATGGGCCGGTAGGCCGATGGTGACTCTGCGGGCCGCCCCTCCTTCTTGAGCAGGACCAACTTCCCAGTTTTCCACTGAGACGGAAAACGGCCCTGCTCCAGGCACGCGGAGAACAGGCCACGAAGCCTAGTCCCCAGATGCTCGACGGCTAACACCCACGCACGTCCGGGGATACCGTCGAGACCCGGGGCTGTTTTCTTGCCCCGCAGCCGAAGCACCACCGCCCGAAATTCCTCGGGCGAAACCTCCGAAATAACCCTTGCCGAACTCAACGACGATGGCGTCGATGGATGTGACGCCATCGGTGGGGGAGTGACATCTTCAGTGGCAGGGAACAAAGCTGCGACGACCTCTTCGACTAGGTCGCCCCGGAGACTCTGCGACAGTGGGGGCGTCCACGGGCGATATCTCCTCATCGCCACGCGATATGGACGCCCCCAAGGGTCGTTATCGAGAGTACCCCGGAACTCCTCCTGAGCTGCAGACTTTGCCCTAGCTATTGCCACGCGCAGCGCTCTCTTAGCCTCCCTGTGGAGGCCGTGAAGCAGCCGCTCCTGGTCCTCGTCGCCGGGAAGACGGATCCGACGACGACGGTGTCTGGCGAGACGACGAAGGGCGGCCACGCAGGAGACACGTAACCGCGTGAGTTCCGCCGACCACCAGAACACCTGGCGCTTCTCGGGAAGACGTCGGACTCGGGGCATGGCCGCGTCACAGACGCGCGACATCGCTGCCCCGAACCACGACGCCTCCTGCTCGACCTGCATCGGTGCCTCCGGTGCAGGGAGCCACGCCTGGGCCAGTGCGGCCTCCTTCAGGGCCTCAACATCGAGGCGTTTTACAGACCAACGCGGGCCGTCCGACCGCGGGCCAGTCGGTCCTCCACTGGACTGGGGGTTAGGGGATAAGGCGACGTCGAACCGAATGTATCGGTGATCCGACAACGTCTCCTCGTCCACCAGAACTCTCCAGTCACGGACACGGCGGGCAATAGCTGCGGTGGCGAACGTGAGGTCCACCACCGATCCGCCATTATGCCGCACGCACGTGTTAACTGACCCGCGATTCACGACGGCCAGGTTGGCCGAGATCGCCCATTCCTCCAGGGCCTCGCCGCGCCTGCTGGTGACCGACGAACCCCAAGCCTGAGACTTGGCGTTGAAGTCGCCGGCAACGAGAACGGGGCGAGGCTGACTGCCTTGCACCACCAGGGCCCCTAGCCGAGTGAGAAAGTGCTCGAACTCGGCCAGGGATCTATTGGGGGAGAAATACACACCCACAATCCAGATCCCCCCCAACAGAACCGCCACACATCCCGCCCCCTTCGCTACTTTTTCGAAGGGTGGGGAGCCGGCGGCGCCCCGAGTGATGACGGCCACCAAACCGTTAAGGTCCCCTGCCCAGTCTTCCCTGGGGGGAACAAAATAAGGCTCGGCGACCACAGCCACTTGTATCGACCACTGCGCCATGCTCTGGACTAGCAGGTCCTGGGCTCTGGCGCAGTGATTAATGTTCGCCTGGAGGAAACGTTGCGCCATATTAATGGGCGATCTCCATATGCTCTCCACTGGTGCTCGCTGTCGGCTGGGTCACAACCTCCGATGCCCGACCACGATTAACGCGGCGAGGGCGGGAGGAGGCGACGCATGCCTTGGCGCCCACCTGGTGCCCCGCGGGTTTACCGGCACCTGCACACACTGCGCAATGCGGCTCCGCGGAGCACTCCTTGGCCTTGTGGCCCACAATACCACAGCGATAGCAAAGTTCGCTGCGGTCACACTCGTCGGTGCACCGTGCCCGCACATGTCCTTTGTACAGACAACGGTAGCACCGCATGGGCCTCGGCTCAAGGAGCTGGACACGCGCCGCCACCCAGCCGATCAGAACTCGGCCCGACTTTAAAATTTTGTCGGCGACCTTGGCGGGGCACCGCACCCACGCCGCACCAAGGGGCGGATCTCCCCGACCTTAAAACTCTCTGGCAGGGAATCCCCAGCTCTTGCGAAGGCCGAAGCGACCATCTCCGGGTCAGCCGATGCGTCTAACCCGGACACTCGCAACTCCGCGGACTTGAAAGGGCGGGAAACTCGAACATCACCCGCCAGCTCCGTTCCGCGGAACACCTCCCTCACTTTATCAGCGAGGGAGCCTTCACCTCCGACTCCGGACCGGGCACCTCATATAAGTACCCGCCCGTCAACATTAAACGCGCCCGCGTCTCAGCAATACCGAGACCGGCCAAGTCCACGCGTCGTTGGACCTCCCGTAAGACTTGGGCGTAAGTGATACCCCGCGCCAACCCCTCTGGCGTCGCCGTTAACGTGACGGCTGCCTTGCGGGGTAAGTCTATACGCGGCTTCGGCCGGCTCTGCTGCGGTGGTGCGGTCACCGCAGCAATTAACACGGGCTGGGGATTCTTATTTCTCTTTTTTGCCACCACATTCCACCCTTCGTCCATACTTGCAGGGGCGGGAGGTAGTGGCCGCGGCTCCCTGGGCATTAGGGCAGCGGGAGTACTCCTTCTTTTTTTCGCTTTTCCCCTCTTTCCCCCTCTTCGTGATTTATGTTGAGGGGAATTTGGGGACGCCACAGATGTTGAAGCTGCCACCTGCCCAGCGACTACGACAGGCGCAACTAGGAGACGGGGAGCTTCAACAGGGGCGGGCTGGGCATTACTCTTTCCCTTGCCCAGCCCTTTTCCCTTCGGAGTAGCCGGTGGACCGGCGGCGGCTGGACCGGCGGCGGCTGGAGGGGTCTTTGATGGCCCAGCAACGGCAGGCGTTGCCAGAGCTTTAGCCCTATCGGCGGCCAATGGAGGCCGCATGATGGGCTCTGGAGGTAGCCTCGAGTATATGTCGCTCAAGCGCGCGTCTATAATATTTAGAAGACGGCGCTCGAACCGCTCGAGGCGGTCCTCCTCTCCAGACACGGCTCCAGTTTGGGCCGCCGGCTGCGACTGTCCTTGTATCGCTTGGACAGTCGCCATCATCTCCTCCAAGGTCCGCTGTTGGGATGCAAGGGAGGCCTTGAGGTCGACGATTTCTTGGGCCATCGCCACCTTTTCGGCCTCCAACCTAGCCACCTCTGCGGAGGCTGACTCCTCAGCCCTCTCCGACAGCTCTTTCGCCGCAAGGTTCAGCCTCCGCTGCTCCGTCCCTTTAAGATGCTGGGACTTGCGGGCCACGTCCCGGATCATGGCTGACATCTGCAAGCGCCAGTCATGGTCACCCGTTCCCTCCATCGGTGCAGTGTCGTCATCAGACACTGCAGCCGGGCTTGCTGAAAGAGCAAGCACTTTTGGCGCCGGTTCAACATCACTGTCGCTTGCAGATGCGTCCAGTTCTCGAGTTATCAGCGCCCTCTTCGAACGCGTCATAACGCCGCTTGCTACCTTGGCTTCGGGAGCCAAGAAAGTCGAAGTCCCTTTTTTGAGTTTACACTCAGTGTTTGCCATCCCAGGGTCGCTATCGTCCCCCGGGGTAGACAACTTCTCCACATTCTTTTGTTTTTGTTTTAGGTTTTCCATATTTATTCCCACGATTATGGGGGATATAGACGTCCACCCAGGCAGAGCCCCCTGTACCTGGGTAAGCCTTGGGTATCACGCACGGAGGGGCAGCAGGTACTCCGGCGGCGTGGTTCGCACTAGCGACCGAACTACCCATCGGCCATGCATCCCCTCGCGGTGCGCCGCCGCTTGGGATTCGGGGTGACTTTTTATAGAGGTTTTCTCCCTCGCAGCCCGGGCGATTAAGCCAAGACCCTCGGTCCAGTCGGAGCGCGAGACATGACCACAGATCTCCAGACCGAATTACGATTTACGACGGTGACAGCAGGAGAGAGCGTCCCCCCCACTGCCCGCTCGGCGGCGGGGTGAGCGCACACCGAGCCCGCCGACACCCCCGAGACAGAACCCGGGAGTAGCTCGATAAATGAGCTCGAACTCTTGATTGAGGGCCGCCGCAACAAGCGACAACCGTCAACCACCTTTTGTCAGGATATCGGCCGTCGGTCAATGTGACCGCCGTTGCCCAGGGTGCACCGCGTGGAGGTTTCCTGACTTCGCACCCCTTTACATATAGCCCTGCTTTTATCTTTAATGCACCTATTAAAATATCTCCTCATGAGTATCCACCAGTAATATGAAGAGAGTTATCATCTTTGATCAGATAGTCAAACGTGCTAGAAGTTGCTACGCTAGTATTTTCGAAAAATAGCAGTTTAAAAGTGATTTGTGCACTAAAAGTTTTGTTTATCGATATATATTCAATTAATGCAAGTTTCTATGGTGTTAGATTATCGTAATACTCTATTTAATGAAGATATAACTAAAATTTTGTATCAAAAAATTAGAGGTTATCTTTCATGCAAGTCATTTCGGTGTAGTTTCGTCGCTGCTGCGTATAGGATCATCACGGTTACGCGCTTCACCTAACCGTGAGAATTGCGTGCACCTGCACGCAGCAAGTGCGTTGTGAGTCACCGTTAGAATTTGGGCAAACAATAAGTCCTCAGAGCGGTTATTCGTGCGTTGTAAATAATCTTTGTCTCTGAGAGGCAAGTGAAATAGTGAAGAAATAGATAATTTTCGACAACATGAATTGTGCTGGATGCAAGAAGCAGAATAAAAAAGTCGTTAGATGTACCTCTACTGTTTGTGGAAAACTCTTTTGCCCGATATGTGCAAATATCTCTACTTTGAGTACCGAGCAGAAAAAACTATGGAAATGTGGTGAGTGCTGTGATTCAAAAAAGAAAGATAGTTCTGCCACATCGCCAGATCTGGCTGGATTTGAAAATGTCAGCAGCCGAAAGAAAACAGAAACTAAAGGATTGGAGTATGGCCAGCTCACCGAACAATTTCGTTTATTAACACATGAGCTGTCGTCCGTCAAATCAAAGTTGGACGATTTGATGGAGTCTCTCTCATTCACAAATGAAAGAATGGAAGATGTGATGGCTAAGCTAGTGGTCGCCGATAAACGCATAAAGTATTTAGAAAAACGGGATGAGGAGGTACAGGCTTTACAAAATACAGTTTTGCAGCTTCGAAATGACCTGAGGGTACAAGAGCAAATACACCTTAAGAATGAAGTCGAAATAATCGGTATCCCCGAAAACGTAAATGAAAGCTTATCTCACATTGTGCTTGTAGCGGCCCAGAAACTGGGTGTGGATTTAGAGGACAACGAAATAGATTGGGTTACGCGAATTGGACCACGCCGGCCACCAGTGCGCACCACCCTCCCAGAGGATAGTGCCAAAATGCCACGCCCAATCGTGGTTAGACTGCTGCGTCGTTCTAAACGTGACCAATTCCTAACAGCGGCAAAGACCAGAAGGAATATTGATAGCCGTGCCCTGGAGGTGCCTGGTACTACCAAAAAAGTATTTTTTAATGAAAGGCTAACCAAAGCAAATAGATTATTATTTCGTGACTCTAGATCTAAAGCCAAACAGCTCGGTTACGCCTTTTGTTGGTGCAGTGGAGGCGCTATTTACATCAGACAGCGGGAAGGGAAGCCGGCTCTCCTCGTACAATCTCACAGGGACCTCGAGGGTCTCCTACCTACTTCGTCCGCAACTGGCAACACGTCGGTCTCTGCCCTCTAAAGCCAGGTGTAGGCATTTTATAATACATTTATGTCATAATATTATTGATATGGATCTCCTTAATTTTAGCCTTATATTAATTATTTTTTATAGCTCCTATTGTATCCACTATGTTATGGTGAAAAACTTGAGATCTTGTGCTAAACCATTTAAAACAGATTTAGTGTCATGCTGTAAGTATCTTTTTATACTGATGAAGCAATATGTCATTATTTTAGAAAATTTTTCCACCGTTTTAAATCTCTATTTGTATTTGTCTATGCATTACTTTAGAATCATACCTACTAATTGTGCTACTCTAACACTGATATTGTGTAGTTTAGATTGTGCGAATTGTAGTCCATTAATCATACTTGTAGTTTATACCGTTAGTTACATATATTTTAATATTTATCATAGTTATTACATTGTGTGGTCTTACAGGATTAATTATTTGTATATTTTATAGACATAATTAATGCTTTTTATGAATGATATAGGAACTGAATTAGACTCACTAAAAATTAAGTGTCAAGTTATAGAAGACACGAGTAAATGTAAGGATATGTTTAATCCAGAACATGATTTTAAAGTGCTTTCGTTGAACATTAGAAGCATACATAAAAACTTTGACACCCTAATGATAGCTTTAAAGCGCCTGGACACGCCAGTTGATATATTGATTTTGACAGAGTGCTGGTTGAATGATTCATTCATAACTCCACAAATCCCGGGGTACAATTCTTTTAGAACAGTAAAATATATTAATCAAAATAGTGGTGTTGTTGTATATTTGCGAGATGTCTGGAACGGCACGGTCCTGGAACTAGACAGTAGCGAAGCTAACTGTCTGGCTATACATATTCCTAAAGTCCTTAATATTCTTGGTGTATATCGTCCACCATCTTTCCGGGACATTGATCAGTTTCTGCTTTCACTCGATATATACATGAGTAGGTTAAATGAATTACCATTTCTGCTTGTTGGAGATATAAATGTGGACATATTAGACACATCGAGCAACCTACAGAGCACAGAATACCAATGTTTCATGGCCGAGCACGGCCTTCTTCCGGCCATTACACAACCAACAAGGTACTCATCCTGCCTTGACCATATTTATGTCAAGAATATAAACCTCTGCCAGTCACCACTAGCCTCTGTGTGCCATTTCGATATCACTGACCATTATCCAGTCGCCTTGGGAATTAACCTAAACAAACACAAGCCTCCCAGGCCTAATAGATTCGTGATAAAAAGAGATTTTGATGCCATCAAAAAAGATCTAGCAAATACTGATTGGTCAATTGTTGAGGATTGCGAGGAAGTAAATTCTGCTAATAAAGTTTTTACGCGACTCTTCTTAGATATTTTAAACAGGCACTCGCACCAAGTCAAACTTGCCAGAACTAAGTATAATTTAAAGCCTTGGATCACCCCGGGATTGATGCGATGTATGCGCCATCGTGATGCTTTGCACTTACGAGCAAGAAATGATCCGAAAAATGATCTACCCAAAAAAATTTACGCTCGTTATCAAAACTTTTTCATAGATCTTTTACGAAAAGTCAAAACCGAATACCAAGATAAAAAACTAAAAGAAAACAATAACAATCCTAAATTACTATGGAAAACAATCAAAAGTATCTGTAATACGACCACAAATAAAAATGAGCCGAGAGAGTTATTAGAGTTAGAGGGCTGCTTGAATTCTCAACAATCAATAGATTTCACTAATAAATACTTCTCTACAGTTGGACAAAAACTAGCAGATAATATTCTCACAACTACAAATAAATCTCAGGCGGACCTTGTGAAAGCCGTCACTATTACAAACTCCCCACCCAACTCGTTGTTTATGTCACCTACATATTACGACGAAGTTGATAAACTTATAATGGGATTTCAAAATAATAAAGCTCCAGGAATGGACGGCATTAGCAACGCACTCCTAAAACATGTAAAGAACGAAATATTGAAGCCGCTAATCTATATTTTAAACCTAAGTTTGTCTAGTGGAACATTCCCACATGACTGGAAACTCGCGTCTGTTTATCCCATTCATAAAGGTGGCTCTAAGACCCTTGCAGAACATTATAGACCCATTTCACTTTTAAGAGCATTCTCTAAGTTACTGGAAAAACTCGTTAATAAGCGTGTCGTTGATTATATAGAATCACATAACCTCTTATCTTCCAAACAGTTTGGGTTCCGGAAGGGAAAGAGTACAGAGGATGCAGTCACTCTGTTAACCACCTCAGTATCAGCACACCTTGATAATAAGCAATCTTGCATTGGTATCTTCCTCGACCTGGCGAAAGCTTTTGACACTGTTTCCGTCCCTATATTATAAAAAAAACTGGAAGGTATTGGTATTCGAGGGGTCGCATTAGATTGGTTTAGGAGCTACTTATCAGAACGGAGACAGTGTGTAAAGATTGGCCATATAACTAGTAGCCCACGGTATATAAAATTTGGAGTCCCTCAGGGTAGTAATCTCGGGCCTACTTTGTTTCTTATTTATATTAACGATATTCATAACCTGAATATTCCAAATGCCGATATCCTGTGTTACGCCGATGACACTGCTGTAGTATTTCATGGCCCTTCCTGGGATTCAGTTCGTTCATCGGCTGAGAGTGGTATGGCGGTGATATCTCAATGGCTGCAACTGAACCTTCTTACACTTAATACGTCAAAAACTACCTATTTATGTTTTCATAAGACCTCTGCCTCTGCCCCTAAATATAACCCGATCATTAAAATCCACGATGTAAAATGCAACTTAAATATATCTTGTTTATGTAATTCGTTAATTCGCGATAAATCCTATAAATACCTTGGGGTGTACATTGACGAAAACTTAACATTTAAAAAACATATAGAGGCTCTCTCAGGCCGCATACGGAAGGTAATATATATTATGCGTAATTTACGTAATGTAGCAGGCATCAGCACTCTAAAAAGTGTATATTACGCGCTTTGCCAATCCCTAGTAACTTACTGCATAACGTGTTGGGGAAGTGCTGCCAAAACGCATATTATCCAAGCTGAGAGGGCACAGCGCTCAGTCCTAAAAACATTGCTACGTAAGCCCTACAGATACCCCACCTGTAAAGTCTATAAAGATGCGGGGGTTCTGAGTGTCAGGCAGCTCTTCATTCTGACAACCTCGCTTTTGGTCCATAAATCAGTAAGAAGTTCTAGTCAATATGAGATATTAGCGAATCGTAGAGTTTACAGACTGACCACCCCAAACGTCAACACTCAATTTGCGAAAAGATTTGGCGATTTTGTAAAAGCGCATGTTTACAATCGAGCTGCCAAATATTGTGACCTCAAAAATAAAACATTAAAAGAAGCGAAAGGTTCACTACAGAAATGGCTTTCTTCATTAACCTACAGTGAAACGGAAGATCTATTAAAATTCCAATGCTAGATGGACAATTGCGTATAACTGAAATAATTATATGTAATATGTATATATAAATAATATATACATATGTACATAAATTTATTAACATTTGTAATGCACTTGCAAAATTGTAAACCATGATACTCAATTAATTTATTTTAAGAATTTCAGTCAAACTTCTAAATAAATATTTCCAAATGTTTTTTTATTTTTTAATTTATATTTTTGTATAAGTTATTTAGAATTATAGTGCTATCTGAACACAAATTGTATTCTCGTAGGACGATTTCCTCGATACAGGCTTGCCTAGTGAGGAAATCTAAGGAAATGTTCGCAGATACAATGTGATCAGCAAAAACATTGTTCTACTTTTTAAGTTAAGTCAAATTTTATTTGTATGTCATTTGTATGTATTTTGCTGTAATAAACAATTTTTCATTTCATTTTCATTTCATTTTCATTTTCATTTCATTTCATTTCACCCAGGCACGTCAGCATGTCGCGGGGACAGCGGCGGCGGTTACGTGATGTCCGCCGAGGTGGAGTTTGAGGATCGCTTCTTCCTCCGTGGAGTGATCTCCACGTCACCTGTGACTGACAAGGACTGCAACATATACACCTGGGTCACCTTCACACATGTGCTCAGACATGCAGAATTTATAAAGTCAGCCGCACAAGGTCTACTATAAAAATGATGAACATGTTAATTGATTTATAGTGTAAATTAATAAAGTGGTTTTGTGACTTGTGACTTTGTGAAACTAAAAAGTTTATGAAATACAGTATACCAACTATACTCCTTCATTCTTTTCCTTGTTAGTTTCTTTAATTTTTCGCAAGGGTTTGGATAACGAATAGGGGGTGTCGTATAGCAATCTCGCCCAGAGCTAAAACTATTATTGTTAAAATCAGCACTGGCCAATGTAACATCGTTTTGTGCAAAATTAATACCGAGGTTCTTCAACAAAACTATCACAAAAATACACTTACAGGCTGGGACACAAATATTGCATAACATGTAATGTGAGAAATGTAATAATTAATTATGTCAAGTATTTTATGAACACTATTTTTATATATATAATTCTACTGTACGTGTGTATGTCACTGAACGCCTCCTAAGCGGCTGGACCGATTTGTTTTTTTTTTGTATGCGCCTTGGATGGTTTAGATTCACAAATCAGCCCGGCAGATGGCGCTGCGTTTACGGGCAGCACGACGTCTGCACGGTCCGCTAGTTTATAAAAAAGTAAACAAAATCTGCAGGGCACCATATTTCTCGTGTCATCAACACATAAATCACTTTCTAACAAATCACTTTTCGTGAAAAATATAATAAAGTCGCATGCCAAATGTGTTGGGCACATTTGCCAATTAGGCCCAACAAAAAAATGGAACTTTGACAAAGACAGAGAGTGTGGAGTCACCCTTGCTGATTGGATGAGGAATAGTGTGATAATGGATCGTTTTGAGTTGAAGAATGATGCGGTAACTAAGATAGAAAGAGGTGCTGAGATGGTTAGGACATATGGAGAGGATGGATGAAAGGCGATTTACGAAAACGCATGCCAACCACGAATGCGAACCTGCGAACAAAAGCTAGTTTATAATAAATGTTGTAAACATAATATATTGTTGTAATACATATTGTTTGAACTTTAGATGGTCGAGATCTTAATTTTAAAAGTTTGTATATATATACCTTTGACTTTGACGTAATAAGAGAGTCAAATTATTTTAGGATGGTATACGCATAAGAATGATCATATTCAATGTGACTTTCTGCATATTACATACCACATTTATTATTTATTACTACATTGATTTAGTACAAGCTCTATAATATTACCCACTATAAATATTAATGAGATAGAGCGACACTTTGTTCCCCAGCTTATTACTTTTAGTACACGTTTCAAAATAGCAAGCCTCCAAGAGCTTAAAGAGTTGAAGGAATAGTCAAATATGCGTATAACTCTTCATGCAAAACTTATATATTATATCTTTCATAGATATAGGATATAATACTCTATGCAGGTTCTGTAGGAGTGAAAGACTCCTACAGAACCTGCAATGAACCAATAGTTTTTAACGTAAGAACTGACAAAAGCATCTTTGACATCTCACGCTTTAGAGCTAAAAGCAAACTGCGGAAGCACAAAGTCATGGATATACTATATGGATATGCTGATGACATTTGCCTAAAGGCTGATAATATTAATAGTCTGCAGAGTTACATAAACAGCTTAGACGAATCATGCCGTAAATTTGGGTTAGTTATCAGCGTATCCAAGACCCAAGTCCTCAAACAATAATAACTCTTTGCGGGAAACCTCTCGGAGAAGTTACATCCTTCCGCTACCTGGGATCGTTTGTTCGCAATGACAACCGACTTGAGACTGAAATCTCCTCACGCATAGCAAGGGCGGCTACATCTTTCGGAAAACTCAATAAAAGAGTTTGGGACTCTCACGACTTGCAACGTCATACTAAAATAGCCGTGTACAAAGCAATTATACTACCTATTTTGCTTTATGCCACTGAAACCTGGTGCCTTTACAAGGGCGATATAAGGCGCCTTGGCATAGAGTCGCTGCTCGTGAAGGGTCAACTCAGGTGGTGCGGTCATGTTGTTCGTATGGAGGACTCTAGACTTCCGAAGATGCTGCTGTATTCGGAACTCGCTCAAGGAAGACTCAAGCTTGGAGGCGAATTTCTGCGCTACAAGGATGTCATCAAGCGCCACTTAACATCTTGCCACATACCATGCGACTGCTGGGAAGAACTAGCGCATCTTCGTTACCGAATGGCGTAGCACCGTACAAAAATCATGTGCACAGTTTGAGGAAACACGCATCCAACGCCTTGACGCCCAGCGTGAAATACTAAAGTTAAGACCCAAAACTGTTTACACATACAACTCTTCTGGACAACTGTTTTGTGCGTTTTGTGACAGAACTTTTAAAACAAAGTTAGGGCTAGCTAGTCACATTCGCTCACATTGGCGAAAAGAAAATAAATAATTGAATCCAAAAGTGCAAGGTTCGCCGTCGACGGATACGTACATACTATATACTCACTGTTATCGACTAGTTCAGAAGACGGGGTTTGGTATCACAAATGAAAATGCATTAATAAAATTAACATATATAATGACATTATCAGACTAAAATTAGAGAATTAATCATCGACACATCCAAATCAATCCAGTCACAATGTGATTGTAATTTTGTAAGAACTGTTGCTTCCATTTGCCGTTATTTTACAATCATCGTTTCATAATATAAATTGTTAATAATCCACTTTACTTACACAAATCTGTATATTATAATTATAGCCTCCGGACTAATTTTTCACCTTTTACGTTTCGAACTGGCGCCTCTGTCAAGAAGTGAGTATATATCAGTATATAGTACTTTATCATATATTATATTAAAATTGTGAGAACATTTACAAAAACCTGTTTCCTATAGTATAACTTATACAACTAACTTATTTTCATTATCTATTGAATGTATCATATGCACATTCATTTCGGTGACATTCACAAGTAAAAACAATTTTATCTTTACGGTTTTTGTTCGTCACCATATTATAGCAATCGCTCAAAAGAATACAGTGGCAATGAATGTGTTTTTAATCATATTTTGTATATGTGTCGGTAAGTTATATTTAATTCATTTAAATAAATAATAGGAAACTTTATTCGCAATTAAAAAGCTCTTTGAAAGCATTTCTATACAGTAGACACCAATATTTATTATGGCAGTTATTATAATAAATTGGACAATATTTATAACAAATGTCGTAATTGAAATTTACTCAATAATATCAGCTGCCTATAACAAAACTTATTTCCACAGTATCTTCAAATGCAGCAAACGATACTGAGGAGCCAGAAACAAATACCAAGTAAGTGTTGTTTGTTTTTTTATTGATAACTAGCTTTTACGGCTTCGCCCGCGTGGTTAAAGAAAAGGTATAAAATCCATGGAGATATCTTAAACTTAACATCTTTCTATATTATGATATCCCATAGGAACCACGTATTTTATGTAATTCAGTAATCCCTAAAGCATGCCAGTGCAGGATAAAAAAAAGTTCTACTTTGAAAAAAATCATGTCGATCCCTTGCTCTGTGAAAATCAAAAATTTATCCCGCGAGAACAGTCCATTTTTCGGGGATAGAAAGTATAATATGTCATTCTCTGATACTTATCTGATCTCTACTAACTAAATATATAGCAAAATAACTCATTTTATAAACACATACAGACCAACGGCATAACTTATTTATATATTTTATTCACCGGTACGGCTACAGCGATGCATTTACAGAACAAATCATATTATTCCAACAGACCAGAGTCGTGTGTGCTTCCCCCCATTCCAAAGAAGGGTTCATATGTGAGCACGCCAACTGGCTCGCCCGGAGCCGCCTTGGAGTCATACGAGCTGACTGTCACATGCGTGCAGGGTTACGAGGTGGTCGGAGTCAACAACGTAAGCTGCTCGTCTGGACAATTGTCGCAACCCATGCCTGAATGTTTACGTAAGAAAACAATATTTTATTATAACATGTTAGCATTTAAACATGTGTATGAAAAAACTACAAATTATATGTTTATAGAAATACAACTAATAATTTGACGTAATGGTCGCGATAAGAGCGAACGTTAGCGAGAAACGAGACTATAAACAAGAGATATATAATATTTTTGTTTAATTATGTTCCTTCCTCCTATAAAAATATAGCATTATCTTTATTTGTTTGAACTTATCAGGTGATTAGCACGTCTTACAAGAACGTTAAATTACAAAAGAACTGCATGACACTGCACTGCGTTCGATGTTTCTAAACATATTTAGCTTCATTGAGCTTTTTTATCCTAGCACGGCAAAGTGATCACACTGCACCTGATGTAAGAACAGTGCCATCCAACTAGAATATCGAGTAGCGAGAGACATTCTATCCCCCGCTGCCACACAATCATGCCGGCCTGCTTCTTCACACTACGCCATAAGCAAGAAGTGTTCTAGGGTCTAGTGTTAGAGTACTCAGAGGGCCGCGAAACGGCCAAACATCCCGTACCCCAACTCTAGACGACACAAACCGGATGTACACTAGCTGATCCCGGAACGCGATACACTTGCGTGTGCCACTATAGCGGATTTTACACCCTGTTAGGCTTAGTTGCTACGAAAGCGCAGCTCTTTTTATCCCAAGCTAGTTCTATTTCAAAAGTGTATTCGTGTAGAATTGTTGAATGTTTAATTCTGTACTAATAATATCAATACCTATATACCAATAATAATTGACCAGGTTTGAAAGTCTTTTAGCTCGTTTCCTTTGAGTGCATTTATGATTTTTTTATTTGTATTTTAAGTAACGTCACTTGCTTAGAAGCGGAAATTGTGATTGTCTACGAATAAATTCTAATCACCACGAATTCTTATCTAGAAAACGTGCCTACAAAATAAATTATAGTTAAAAAACTAAAAACGCGCTTTACTTTTTTTACGCTTAAATAGCTAGCCGAACTATATAATTAATTGGTAGGTGTTTATAAAAGTAGAATTATTATCAAGATATAGTAAAAATCTACTCGTGCCTTTTTCGAATCGAATTTATTATTTTATTGATAACCTAAATATTAAATACTTAAATATTTAGTTGGAAATACTTAAATCGCTATAGAGAGAACTCTCCATATTTAAAAACTATTCTACTTATACTTCGGCTAGCAAGCGTATAGATCGTACTCATTAGACATTACATAAAAAATAAATATATATTTTAAACAATTAGGTAAGTATAATAGTTTTAACCTGTAACTTAATAAAGCTTTTTTTCCAGCATCAACAATGCTAACTATAACGTTGGAAACAACCACAGAGTAAGTATCGCAAATTACAATAAAACTTAAGCAGTGGCTGTTCACGATTCAGTAGTTAGATGAATAAGTCTTATATCGAGGATTGCTGGTCTTGGGTAAATCCATTAGGACATTATTTATTTATTTATTTATTTATTTATTTACAGCATGGAAAACTTACAGCTAATGATTACATAAAAAATAGCATCAATTTAAGTGACAAAAAGCCAATAACAAGTTCTCACTTATAGAAGTAAATTAGGTTATTTGAGTATGAGCAAAATTCTTTAGACAAAAATATAAAATAATTTTCAAAAAAAAAAGTCAATAAACGAACAAAACTAAAAATACAGCATACATAACAAAAGAAAACAAACTATTTAACGAAAGAAGTCAAGGCTTAAGCACCTCCTCGCCACGGACACACTTGTTATAAAGGGATCTAGATTAATATGTTTACATAATATATTATTGTAAGATCTGCTTGCGCGCACCAAGTAGCTGTTCTGTCTATAATTTGATGATGCCTTATCAACATGCAAAGGAGGATTGAAACGACATACCTTGGATGGAATGTTAAAATATATTTTGGCTAGAAGTACGGGACAGTCAATATCATTTTTTAATAATTTTAAAAGGTAAATGTAATCACCGATTTCTCTACGCTTACTAAGCGGCAACAGATGGAATTTTTTGCAAAGTTGAAGGTAATCGTTAGTAGTATATGGTATGCTTTGGTGAAAACAGAGATATTTAATAAACCTTTTTTGTATATTCTCAATCCGGTCTATGTATTTGAAATAACGAGGATTCCAGATCTGCGATGCATACTCAAGGTGACTTCTGACATACGTGCAGAATAGTATTTTGAGTGTTTTAGCCTCCGTGAAACATTTGGCGATTCGCATTATGAACCCCAGGGATTTAGAGGCTTTCATCACAACAGATTGGATATGCGTGTCAAAGATTAATTTCGAATCGTGATAAACTCCCAAGTCACGAATAGTGTTACATCTAGGTAGTATGAGGCCTCCAAGCGTATAACTTGTAGTCAGGACAGAGCGCTTACGTGTATAAGTTATTAAAGAACATTTAGACGGGTTGAGGTCGAGTTTATTTAATTTGCAATATACTTCGAGGCGATATAAATCATCCTGAAGTGCTGCCATATCATCATATGTAGAAACCGTCGTAAATATTTTCATATCGTCAGCGAAGCACAGCAAGTTAGATGATTTCAGACTGGTCAATATCGTTAACATAAACAATAAATAGAAGGGGTCCAAGCAATGATCCTTGCGGCACACCACTAGGTAGGGGAACCCATTTAGACATATAGTTATTAAGTACTACCGCCTGCGATCTGTTTTCTATATAGGAAGAAAACCATCTTAAAAGGTCACCACAAATTCCCACATGGTTTAACTTATTTAAGAGGCTCATATGGTCAATCCTATCAAAGGCCTTACTATAGTCGGTATAGATGACATCAACCTGCTTACCATCGTCCATGGCTTTCGTAATAAAGTCATTGAGCAGGATCAAATTAGAGGTAGTAGAGCGACCTTTTAAAAACCCATGTTGAAAGGGAGTGAGTAGCTGAGCAATAGCTGGATATACTCTATTATATATTATCTTTTCAAATACCTTAGCTATAATACAGAGTTTAGATATTGGCCTATAATTAGTAACTTCGGTTTTAGTCCCTTTTTTATGCACTGGTGTAATAAACGCGGATTTCCAAATTTTAGGCACGACAGTAGAGGATAAGGACTTATTAAATAAAATAGAGATTGGAACGGAGATGGACTTGGCGCACTTCACAAGAAATTTAGGTGATATTTTGTCTGGTCCCTCACCCTTTGACGTGTCTAGCTTAAGGAGTAAACTGGTGACTTCATCCACTCTTACACATATGCGGCTTAATGCAGTATGCAATGGATCATAGTTAGAGCGGGATATAGGCCTTATTGAATTTGAGATGTCCGGAATATGAGAGAG
Source organism: Laothoe populi (assembly GCA_905220505.1). NCBI lineage: Eukaryota > Metazoa > Arthropoda > Insecta > Lepidoptera > Sphingidae > Laothoe > Laothoe populi. Next base: position 3,245,914 of record HG992146.1, on the reverse strand, counting down.
AAGAAAGTTGGAATGGAAATAAGAGGAGAATGCTTCACAAATTGATACCCCAGTATCAAGCGTATCATTATTATAGCTAAGTGTATTCGGAATAGCATTCATATTGTATCTATTTTTTACAAACGTCCAAAAGTGCCTAGCATTGTTTTTAATTGAATTCTCGGTTAATCTTAAATAATCTTTATAACACACTGACTCGAGAGCCTTAACTCTATCACGCAGTAATTTAAATGATATCTCATCAGATTTATTGCCATATATCTGGAATTTTCTAAAATACTTGTATTTCTCCTTAATGACCTTGATGAGCGGAACACTATACCATACGGGATACGCTTGAGATTTCGCAGGCTTTTTGGGTATGAATTTATTTATTAGGTTCATTACAAAGTGAACAAAAAACTCGACTGCCTCATCCATGGATCTATAGGAAAATTCACGCTCCCAACTCACTCCAAGAATTTCCTCATTAATGCTTTGGTAATCACCTCTACCAAAAATATAACGCAACCGTGGGACGACATCCAGAGCTGGTGTTTCAAAGACATCTGTACTAATTAACAAAGATGGATGATACAAATCAATAGGGACCAAAGGTTCAGAGCACTCAGAGACACTAGTAGCGAAGTTGGAAAAAACTAAATCCAATAGTTTACCGTATTTGTTGACCGTTCCATTCTGTTGTAAGAGTCCTAAAGTACTTAGCTCGTCTACTAGTAATTGGTCATCATTAGTGGTTAGGTTCGTTGGGACGAGAGAAAAATTGTCAGTGGGCGTCCATGTAATACCACTCATGTTAAAATCGCCAACAACTATAAACTTGTCGTTAGCATTATGCATCATAGTATCACTCAGTTTCGCCAAAAAATTACTTAACTGATCAGAAAAAGAAAGGCCTCGATTTTGTTTACATAAGTATAGTACACATATGAAGATGTTTACATGATCCCTAGAGTTTTTTTTCCTAAGACGCAGTTTTAGCCAAATGTCTTCAGCCGTAGAACTTAGAAAAGGTTGAGGGGTGATTGGTAAATCACTTCGTGTCGCAATAAGTACCCCGCCTCCGCGCGTCTGTCCCGTTAATGCATAATCTCTGTCACGTCTCCACACAATATATCGATGATCGAAGAACTCCGAACTCGCAATTCCATCCATTAACCACGTCTCAGTTAACATAATTATATCGAATTCGCCAACAGAAACTTGATGACGAAAAGACTCTGATTTTGTTCGAAGTCCTCGAACATTTTGGTAGTAAATAGAAATTTTATTTCTACAATTATCAAACATTAAAGAATAAAGTAGCAATCGAATAAGATTCATTAAATGTTAAAACAAAGCAAGTCATTTCAATATACAATAATAGGTGCGAGGAGTTTATATATAAATAAGGCGGGTAGAAACCACGGATCGTTGTGCGTTGCCAGTGGTCAATCCACAGCAAAATACAAACATAAGAGCAACAGAACAAACAGTAGCCCGTAACGCAAACAAGTATAAGCGAGAGCGGTATAGATTCGTGCGTATGCGCATTAAAACATGCAGTGTCATGCACTAAACAAAAAGCAAGACAATAGAATGCAGTAAACAATAGCGGTATCATTAGCGAAGCAGAGGTGCTCAGCCTTTTACAATAGTTGGTCACGATTTTAATTAAATGTTTAAAATAAAAGTTAATATAGGGTTTTATGACACGGTGTAGATTATTATAGTTAAGATAAATAAATAGGACGTTGTATGATAAAATTGATTGGTAACACTTTAGACAATTTTGTTTAAATCTAAATCATTTCTAATTATTAAAATTTTACTGGTAGTGTTTTTTCTTAGATGGATTTTTCCATGTTTGACCCATACAAATTCGTAATTTTTATCCTTAGCAGTAATCTTTGTAGTGTTTAATAGTTTCTTCGATTCTACACTAAGATGGTCGTTAACATAAATACGCTGCGGAGTTCCACCAAATCCAATGTCGACGGCGGAAATGTGTTTAGCAGATCGCGCTGCCGCAACAAAATCCTCCTTCACATACCTGTTTAAAAAACTGATAATTATCGTTTTTTCCTTAGAATTGCGTACAGGAACTCTTGATATGTAGTTTATTTGCGTCTTCTGAACACAGTAATTGATTTTACGGCCGATGGTGTCAACAATCGAAAATAAATTTTCATCCTTCCTTAAAGGGACTCCCTTGATCTCCAAATTGTTAAGACGCGATCGCTGAGCCTGTGATGAAATTTCAAATTTCGTTTTCTCCAAGTCAACTTGCAGGGTATTTATAATTGCTTCAAGCTTGTCAAAATTCTTTGCTTTAGTTTCAAGTTCAGTAAGTCTAGAACTGAAATCATTAAATTTTTGGAAATACGACTCACATGTTGACTTAAGCTCTATCAGCTCGTCTTTTACCGATTTAATTTCATCGACAAGCGCCGGCAAACTTGACAGTTGACGCTTCATATCACGAATCTCAGTAAGGATGATGTCCAGAGAAACAGGCTCCGAAACAGGTACAACCGGTGAGGGGGAAATTTTACACGTAGAACACTTCCACTGTGCTCTCCTGTCGACACCCAGCTTTCTCCAACCAGCTTCAGTGATGCTAGCGCATCCGAAGTCCAAGACTTTCTTACAACTCCCACATTGGACTCCATCATTAAACTGTACTTTACAGACTGCACAAGCATTCATCCTCGATAGAGAATAAGAGCTTATAGAATGATAGGAACACTAAAAAAAAAAGGTTGACGATCTACTCTCAACTAAGCGACTAGCCTGAGGTACGTATTGACACGATGCGGGCTCACACACGACTGATTATCATCATCAAAGTTCCACGAAATATAAACAGTGATTCACTTTATTTTTAAATCTTATTTATTGGTTCTAAACTAAACAATATTATATTATATTTCATGTTAGCAACATCGACAAAACTATGCAAGATGGATAGTTGAAAGGCACAAATACAATGTTTATAATTTTATTGATTGATTTACACAACACTGTTACACATCTCAGTGCTTAATATTAACACAAACGCATGTCAGGATTCACTTAAGGTTTCTCTTTTTTATTATAATCTACCAGCATTACCCTCTAAGCTGAACAACGCGGGCATTGAACTGTTTACAATTACTTACTGCGCCGCGAACGAACCACGAATATCCTGGCTATCACTTCTTCACAATTCAACTGAATTGAACACCGGAGCGTGGAAGGCACTCTGTTTTATATTAAACATTTACTACTCCCACTTAGGTTGTCATTATTAATGTACCCCCAACTAGTCTCCTAAATACCTCCGTTATACCTTCGGCATTTCTAATTAATGATGAAACGAACTTACCTGTACGTGAAGTTCTATCATAATTATACGAGGTGCTTCGTCCGAAGAGATTAGTAATGAACACTATGTAGTATCGCTTAGCTGTCACCACTTCAGCACTATAGTTGAAAAAAAAACTATAATAAATATACTTGCAACACTGGTTATCCCTTCTTTCTTCTCCCCACTTGGCTACCTTACCGCTCCAGTCCGATCTGCCGATTCCACCAGCTTCATTTCGTTCAGAGTACAAGGATATTTCCGTAACTTCCTGGGAATGCTTTAGGGGTGGGGGGTGGGTGTAACTAATCTCTTCGGACGAAGCACCTCGTATAATTATGATAGAACTTCACGTACAGGTAAGTTCGTTTCATCATTAATTATACTGCGTGCTTCGTCCTCGATTATTAATATAAAAAATGATATAAAAAAGCAATAGCAAAGAGATCAAATTGCATCGACGACTTCTTCGAAAAACCTAAGAAGAAAAAGAAGGTGGCAAAAAAGTCGTCAAGTGTTGGTCGCTCTTCCAGTGGTGGAGTTTCATACATCACGTCAAATAAGGACGACATCGCCGATGCATCTCATCTTATAAAGATTGAGATATATGATGTCAAGAAGATAAAAAATATTGCTCCGATGGAACACTGGAAACATGCTGAGGTGCGTGTTAAATATTACGCAGAAGCTGACGAAGACAAAAACTTGCAGTCAGTGAGAGATATAATATTTAATATCACCAAGCACTTGGCTACAAAAGAGGACTGTGTGAAATATTTTATAGACACTGATAAATAAGATAGTGCGTAAGCTTATGTGTAAGTGAGTGTTTAAGGACATTGCGTTATTGTAGTATAAGTTATTATAACTCATTCTGCATGTTAATACTAATTTATAATATTAATATTTTGTCATGATCATAATTTGGATTTTAATTAATTGTAAACATTTAGTGTTGTAAGTCAGTGTTTAAGGTCATTGTAGTATAAGTTATTATAACTCATTGTGCATGTTAATACTAATCTAGAAAATTAATATTTGGTCATGATCATAATTTGGATTGTAAATTAATTGTAAACATTTAAGAATTATTTGTAAGAATTTGTATATATGATTAAGTAAGGTTATTAGTAATGAATAAAAGATATAATAAACTCTTTATTCGTATTTTATTTATTTATTTTAAAACATGACTTAAACAATCCCGATAATAATACATCATTACACATTGTATTGGTATCAAATAATTTTTGAAAATCTTTTAAACTCATACCATGATATTTGTAATATAAATACATTATACAATACTCTCCACAAACGATTGTAAAGTCGTTTTGGATTCGATTAGTATTATAATTCCACATCCTAGAATTCCTTGCTAAAAACATTCGATGATAGCCTTGAGGTGGTCGACCATATGAATCAAAGTACTGACCAATCCCGTTTTTATCTATATGTATGGCGATCCAGTGAGAACCCGGTTTATTATCTGGATCTAGGTTGCTTATTATGTAAGTAGGAGTTACTACGTGTATTGGCAATCTATTGGCTGCATACACATTATATTGGATGGATGAATCTATTTTCCTCAAGTAATTCGTTATCTCTGTTGTGTTCATTTTATTAAAAAAAAAAGAAACGTTATCCGGTCGAATGTTAAAGAAGTAGTGTTATGAAATAACAGTGAAATAGGTTATTATAGTACTTCATAATTAAAGTAACCAGTTGAAGAGGGTTGCAAGAATAGTCATAATAAAAAACTAAAATAATTTATATTTATTTTATTGATTAGTCCACAATAAACAAATAAACCATAATAAAAATATACCATACTTAATTTACAAACATTTTTTTCTTAGCTACTATAGTCTACCGAAATATTGCGATTTTTGTCTATTTCTATAACATTATCAAACTCTGCATATACAATACAATTAATAGTTTGTGTTAGAGCTGATTCGAAACGAACTTCTAATCTCACACTCCCATGCTTTATAAGATTCCAATGACCAGAAGAGTTTGCTGATAAATCAGGCGTCAAATCAAACGCTAACATACAGTATCCATTAGCATATTTCTCACGAGATATTCCATTACCTTCGTTAAGAAAATGTATACCAGTCCCGGAAAACAAAGTATGATAGACTGTAGTATAAACATTGTTATCAAACGAAGGTTGTAGAGCTTTTGATGGTATTTGATGACCATCTATATACAAACAAAATGTATTAATATTGTAATTTTCAAAGTTAAATGGGTTTTTAGTAAGGTTCCCATTAAATGCGGCATTATTCACAAATCCAACTATACATCTTTTAGGTACTTGACCAAGGAAAATGTTGTCAAGAGTTTTTCCTTGAACTCCTGATGGTATAGTTAAAACTTTGACTTCTGCACGTGTAATTGGGTATTTGGCAGTTGTAGATGCTAAGACTTTTTGATGGGCAAGTAAAACAGAAGGATTGATGCGGGCTCTACGAATAATCAAAGTTGCATCCGTAATACACACTTTTAATTTAAGATCAACTGTAGAAGCCATTAAATTGAAATTTTCTCGAGAACGAACTAATTTAACACACATATCAACACCATTTATCAAAAACTTTTCTTGGTTGAACAAATCACCATGTAGATGTCCAATCATTTCAATTTCTTTACTTTCGTTAGCCAACTCTTGTCTTTTACCAAATCCTTTATTAGTTTCATCGGTAGAATTCATTTTTCCAGCTGTATCTTCATACCATAGGGCACAAGTAAGATGAGATTCCTTAGCTGCCGGAGCATAGTTCAACAAATTTTCTATGTAAGCACGGTAGGCATATGTGTTATTGGGTGGTGATACAAGTTTTTGATTTAAATAAACATCAAGTTGATTAAAGAGTGAATGTAACCAATTATTAACTGGAGCTACAACTGTAGATGACATTAGTTTAGTGTTATCTTGATTCAATATTTTAGTTTTTATGTGAATTAATGTATGTGATAGGTCTATGTAGTCGTCACCTGCTCCAGGTACTTGAAATTCTATAGGACCATCATCAGCAAGTGATGAAATTGGTTTGTAGTGGATCCATATTCCACTTTCAATACTAGTCTGAGTAGATGGTAATGCAAATAAATCCAATTCCGACTTAATGCATTCACAGGAATGACTATGTAAAAAAGACATTTTGATTAATTACAAAATATATCTTTAATTTGTTTGGATCTAATTTTCAATTTTTTTATAGCTTTCCCTTTCGCAGTCAGCGATGGACTGAATGCAGATACTCGTTTTCGTTTTGTTATATATCCCGATCCAGACATATTAATTCTATCTATTTTTTCATCTGCTTTCCGTTTTAAATTTGAACCGACTTCTTTAAGACGTGCTTTTATTGAATCTTCCATAGGTCGGGCACTAACCATATCCGTTAAAAGACCTACACCAGCACTCAATGCCTCCTTACCAACAGCGCGGACACCGCTAGATAGTAATGGTAAAACTGATCTAAATAAACCCCCAAGAAAACTACCAATCCCATGACCCTTTTGATATGGTGCTCCTTTATAAATCACTCCTATACCCGACCCAGCTTGATGAGAATAATAGCGTTCGTAAGGGCATGTGTTCTTGTGTTGAGAATACATTATAGTTTTTTGGAATGTAGTTTAACACACACTGTTCCAAATTGGAATGGTATCTTTTGACCAGTGCTTGACCTTATATCTATTTCAATGGTATCAAATTCTCTACGCATTACAGATAAATAATGAGGTGGTGAAAAAACATGCATTTTATTGGCCCCATATATGTATTTTGAAGGATCCAATGGTATGATTCTTAGAAGAGGAGTCATTACATCACCAACAATTTGAAGTTCAACTATATCACAATAAACGAATAACTGAGATGGTAATCCTAAATGCAAATTAGCTGGACATTTTGCAAATTTTTTTTCAGCAAGGTTTCTACCTGGTTCATATCCTAATTGTAAACTTAATTTGGGTGATAATGTTACAGATTTTATCGATTCGTCTAACACAGAAACGTATACAAACTTAGATATATTATCATAGGTAAATTTAATTTTTTCTCGAATACTATTCAATGCTGTTAAAATATGGTTGATATTATCATAGTTTGTGGCAGGTATATAATGCTTATAGTACACTGTAGAAGGATTAACTTCATTAGGCATCTTCATCAATTTCGTTATGTACATAATATTCTCATGATCTTGAACAGTAAACATAGTGCATGGATATTGAAATTCAACAATTCCCACACACCACTCCCCCTCGAGTATGATGGCTTTCGGTAATTTAGTTGAAAAAATAGATGATTTGTTGTCAGGAAAATATTCCATTGAACTATTGCTAAGTAAAGTTAAATAAAAGTCTTTATTCATATTTGTTTTAAACTAGAAACTGAAATCCAACTATTAAATTTATTCGGATAACCTTTCCACTTAACTAACAGTTCTTGTCTGTCGCCCGTGTAGCGAGAGCGAATTATTTTATCTATCTTATGTTCTATGGTGGGGTCATAAATCACCTTCTGTAACTCTCGTTCATAAAATGTTCCTACTACCTCTTCCCGTTCTAAATCTTTGATAGTGTATACAGACCACGGAGATCGGTCTATTATAGAGGATATTACAAATATTTCATCACTCCAATTAGATTCGTAACCTTTTTGAAAGATATGTTTATACTTGGTTATTCTTACATGATCACCAATATAAAACTTAGGTAACGTAGTTTTAAATGATTTTTTTGTACTTCCTTTATCATACAAATTTGTCCACACAGTTATTATATTACTGGAATTCACATCACAAGGACACATCTTAATACTAGAGTGAAAACTGTGATTGTAAGAGTAAATCAAATCATGTAAAATATCAATATATTTATGTGTATTCTTATGTGTGAAATAACGCCACATTTTCATTTTTAGCGTTCTTTGAAATCTTTCTACAATGCTTGCCTTAATATCTGGATTATTTGTTGTATAGTAATTTATATTTTTAGATTTCAAGTATCTTTGTACATCTTTTGAAACAAATTCAGTACCTTTATCAGATTGTATGTGTGTTGGAGTTATGTTAGCTTCCTTAAATATACTTTCGAAACAAGTTTTTATAGTTTCAGAATTTTTCTTTTTCAATGATCTAGCATATGCATATTTGCTGAAGACATCAATAACACAAAGAATATAATTAAAACCTTTATTATCTTTAGAATAAGTTCTCATATCACTTAAATCAACTTGCCATAGTTCATTTATATTAGATAAGATATATTTGTTTCGTGGGAACTTTCTATGTACTGGTTTATGAAGCGTGTACGTTTCCTGGGCTTGCAACCATTTTTTAACATCTTCTTTATTTTACCTTTCATAGCTTGTGATAATTTATCAATACTGCTATATCCAGCTGGGTGTGACACATCATAATATAGTCTATTTATTTCTAATAAGGGGTCCATTTTTCCCAATCTATCTTTTTCTTTATTTTTCTTATATGCTTATCGTCACTTTTTGGAGTATAATATAGCTCTTTGTGTTTTGGTGAAGAATCTTCAATATCTTTTTGAAGTTGCACTATGTACTCACGTCTTTTGGGATTTCCGATATAGGTTAATGGTATTTTTAAATCCTTCAATGCTTTAGCAAATTTTTCCCAACCAATTGGATCATTTCTTTTTAATGGCCGCAGTGTATCATTTACTAAATCTATAATATTACTTTCAGGAATTACTTCGTTGTCTATAATTACCGTACCATCATCGTTCCAAAAAAATTTGTTTTTACTCAATGATAGCGAATCCAATAACAACTCACCTCTTTTTACGTATGATTTAGGTATCAAGCTTAGAATTTGATTTCTTGTGTAGAGAGGATTTTTTTCATCCACACAATTATCTTGCTTTTTCTCTTGGTTACGTGATGTCTGACTGGCAACTAGATCTTTAATTTTGATGTCGTTATTTATATTTAGATTTTCACTTTTATCCATTGGTTCAGTAAAATCATTATTTTGAGTTATTATAGGGAGCTCAAACGGTTTTCGATCTTCTTCCGTGAAATGGAGATACCTTTGTAAAATTTGTAAGTACAATTTACATTTTTTTCGGTCTTCCATATTACTATTCAAAATGTTTTGCATTTCAGCATCCAACCGAGTGGTAGGATTTTCATTTCTACTTTGATTTAATTTATCTATTAAACCTGGTTCAACTAATATCATTTTTTTTGCATGATCCATTTTAAACAAGACCACTTATTAAACCACTTAAAATAGATCCCAATATAATCGGTAAAAAAGCACCACCCTTTTGAACTATTATATTCTTTCTTATTTTATTTGTACTTTTACGCACTAATTTACGAAGTATATTTTTAAATTTATGTAGCTTATTCTTAGATTTTTCTTCAAGCTTTATATTTCCTTGTAGAACGTTATGAATGCACTCACAAATAAAATTAATTTCTTTGTCGTTACAGGCTTTTAAAAGAGCTTGTTGATGTTTCGGCTTGAGTTTATACAGTGCGTTTAATAAATCTTTATGCGTCTTGAGGTGTCGATCCATCATTTGTAAATGACGGGTATTTGTTGATTCTTGATATATTTAAACTCTTTTTTAGGGATGTATACTGTGCAATAACCATCGGATGGAAATATTTTTGTTTTTATTCGACAAATATCGCAGGTATTTTGTTTTAGATCTATCATCAGGTATCCATGTGCTTCCTTAGTAGAATCTCTGTAGGCATCTTCGACAAATTTGTTATTTTCCGGTGAAACTTGTCGTGCCAAATAACGAATTTGAGTTTTGTCGCGAGGGTTTTTGAAATAAATTATATAGCTTGAATTCAAAGAAATGTCTCTTTGACCTTTACCTTGATGAAATAAATTTTGAGTTATGTAAAACACACTTAAGTTTCTATGATGACTACCTTTGGTAAATATATCAACAACACGACCATCAGATTCCCTCATAAGGTCATCAATAATAATGAGGTTTGGTTCATTTCCATCAAACATATTCAAATCTGGTATGCCTTGATAATAATTCACGTTTGGTAGATTATACAAAGGCTGCATTTCATCAAAACACCAAGTTATTTGACTGAAGTTTTTATTACATATTTCTTTAATATATTTAATGAAATTTGTAACAAAATTAGATTTTCCACATCCAGTTGGACCTGCGACTATGGCAGTAAAAGGATGAATAAAATGAATCATTTTGAATATACGTGTAAACTCTGAAGAGGTATTGGAATGAATAAAACATTTCGTTAAAATTAAATGTATTATATGTATTTGATTTTATAATTTACACCGCCAGTTACCACTCTACTGGTGCTTCACAAATACCCAGTGATCTAGAAAGCAACACCAACCTCTTCAGTCGTAGGTCCAATTAAGCACACAATAATCTGATAACAGCTATAATTACAGTGTTTTAATTTAATAATACACAAAAATATAAATAAATAATTCTTATCATTGTACAGAAAATATGAAAAAAATTAAATGTCCTTTATCTTATAATGACCCCAAGCAAGAGTATCAGTGGAATTTTCTAATAAGTACCGTTTTGTATCATTATGTGATAGAGATATTTTGTTTATTTTTTGAGTATACATTATGTGTTTAATGGATTTAAATCTTAGCATTTCACTATACTGAGTTTTGTTTTCATATAAACATGATTTATAATCATTAAGACAAAACTTTTTTGTGATGCATTTATTAACGCCTTTTGCTTTACATATACATTTATTTTGCACATCTAATGCATACATTTTTGATCGCAGGCCTACAAACTCGTTTAAAATTTTACCGTTAGTTTCATCTTTAAAAAACCCTAACCGTTTTTTATTTATTAAAGGTAAACCATATTCATTATTAGATGGATAGTCAGAGGTGTCAAAATAGTTTTCTAAATCAGTTTTTATATCAGCATAGAAATTTTCTGTAAATATTTGATAGATTAGACTGTCAGTGTCTGTATAAAGTAATTTAATATTATCTCGATATTTCTCTTTCATGTAATCGTAATGAAATGTGTACATTAATGTTTTTGAAAGATCCAATATACAAAACCCCAGATAAATTGGTTTATTGTATATGACACTTGTTTTCTTTAATTGCACTGCAACTAAATTTTCTGAAAAAATGGATAGACTGTGAAACTCAGGTTTTGCAATCAAAGATTGAGCTCCCTGAGTTTTCCCACGATTCAACCAATGGTTCACTAATTTAACGTTTACGCGTTTTATAACATTTTCCATTGTTTTCCCGAAAACTGAATTATTCATAAGTTTGAAAAAATCTTTTTCAAAATCTGAGGTTGCCAAAGAACGCATACGTGTATTTAAATCTATGTAACATTTTAACCATGCAGATTGTTCAAATTTAAGAATTCTATGTATTTTAAGTAGTTTCAAACCATTTTTTAAACATTGTTTAAGATTTCTGTAATGGATAACATAGTTCTTTTTATCTTTTAGATTTGGAATCAGTTTTGTATTTTTGGTATTCCCTAGGCATATATTTTCAGGGCAAAAGGGAAAATCTGAATGACAATTATGTAAGATTTTTGGATATTCTAAATCTACTTCTAAAATATAACCATATTCGGCATCATCGGGGATGTTAAAATCTGTATTTACATCTACCCATTCAAATTTACCTGTTGGAAGACATTGAGACATAGCCCAACCGTAAAGGTTATTTGCGTCTAGATACATGAGAAAGGAAGATGGTTTATCAGAATCATAATCAGTCATAAATAGGTTATTTGCTTTTGCATGTCTGTTACTACACTGTGATATACCTCCCCTAATATTGTTCGCAATAAAAGTAATTTTGTCAATATCTGTTAGGAGCTCTAAATTAATTTTAGTATAAATTAACATAGCATCCCAACTCAATCCAGGTGCTGTATAATAATGAGCAGGATCCAATTCATAAGTTTTAAGACAAACGTTCCTAAAATTTTCAAATATGTATATCTGTTAATAATAAAACGTCGGTTTTTAAATAAAGATCAGAATAATCACCCATGTTTTTACAATCAAAGTGATTCCATACATCTTGAGCATGATGGTAATCATTTTCTGAAATATGATTATCATTTAAAGAACTGTAGAATTCATCGCGAGTAGGAAGGGAAGTTATTTTTAAAGAATCAAATGAAGTCATGTATTCATACGGATAAACACCTTTCCTTATTAAACGCTTAAAGTGGATAGTTTAATTTGAGTTCGTGGAATTGATTAGGTAGTAAGTTTTGAGCTAATTTATCAAGACTACTAGACATAAATTTTAAAGAATCAAGAAATCTAAGTTTCACTGCACGGTTATTAATATGCAGAACCTTCGAAAAAGATATATATTTCTCTTTATTCTCAGGAATAAGTTCTATATCACCTTCGTCAAAATTAAGACCATGAACTATAAAATGAGCATCATAATTACTTAAATTGTGAAAAAATACTGGTACAAAATTAGGTGTTTTGTATTTTTCTGAACAAAGTGAATGAGCGACTCCTTCATAAACACCAGTATGCCAATTGTATATTATTGTGACATCTTCATTTAAGTTACTTTTACAGATATAACACAACTTACTTTGAGAAATATTTATTTTATTTTCATACGTTAATGGTAATGGAGATTTGACAAAAGTGTTTTTTTTACATATATGTATTTTCTAAATCTGTTTTGATAAATTTGATAAATTGGTTTGCACAATCTTTTCCATTATACGATCGATATATCGAAAAGTTGTCATCGTACGAACACTTAACATAATATCCAAAACTATACATCTCATGTTTTTGAATGTTCGTTGTGGATGATATATTGGGATTGTTTGAACAACTTTCTATTGGATTTAAAAATGCTTCAAAATCAGCATATACAACAAAAGGGACCTTCAGTTTACGTTCATAATTATTGAATGAGATTTGATTTGATGGGATTAATTCATTAAACCAATTCTTTTTGTTATCATGTTCCGATGGTAAATTAATGCAAACGTTAAAACAGTCATTTGCTTGATGACGCTGTAAATTATCCCGTGATGTGAAATGTAATAAACATCCATCGCAAATATGAACTACATGTTCGGATGTTGATAACTTTTTAGATACTAACCTCGAAAGATTTTTAATATAACAATAATGACCGTTGGCACCGCGAGATATATACAATAAGTTTAAGTGAGTGGTTTTTCTATGTTTCGTTAAGTGTAATGGACCTACAACTTTATTTGACTTTTTTATTGAATCATAATGTAAACCAAAAACATTAATACTTATATTGTTTAGTTTTTCAAATTTATGAATATCATTAATTTTGAAAGGAAAAGATAATTTATCAAATTTTAATCTATTTTTATGTTTTATATAAGACTAGCTGTTGCTCGCGGCTCCGCCCGCGTGGAGGTCATGTTTGAGACAAAAAGTATACACTACAAAATACCAATTTTCATGCATTTAACTTCAAAAATAAAGGATTTTCATACAAACTTTCTTACCTTATTTAACCCCCTTAGGGGTGGATTTACCAAAAACCCTGAAATATGTGTTTTTAATTTTTAACTGTAAGGCCAAATACCAAATTTCATGCGTTTAACTGCAAAAATGACAGAGTTTCATACATACTTTCTTCCCCTATTTTACCCCCTTCGGGGTGGAATTTCCAAAAATCCTGAAATACATATTTTTTATTTTTGACTAAAAAGCCAAATACTAATTTTCATAAACTTAACTTCAAAAATGACGGATTTTCATACAAACTATCATCCCCTATTTTACCCCCTTAGGGGTGGTATTTCCAAAATTCCTTCCTTAGTGGATGCCTACGTCAAAAAAGGTACCTACTGTCAAAATTTCAAGTCTCTAACCCCAGCCGTTTTGGCTGTGCGTTGATCGATCAGTCAGTCAGTCAGTCAGTCAGTCAATCAGTCAGTCAGTTTCTTCTTTTATATATACAGATGACACTCTATTAGAACTTTGAGAAGCCGGATACAATCCTGACAATACAGCCCAACGAAAGCACTCGTGATCATTATTTTGAACGTTAATTACAGCTTTCTTATATTTTATATCTAACGGTAAGTCTATATATGATGATCCTCGTAATGGGTTAAACTTGTTTATATTCATATCTAAGTGATTTATTTTAAGTAAAGTCCATCCACTACCCTTTTTTTCAAAATTTGCCATTTTGTTTGTTATTTCGGTTGTTATAGAAGGAAAAATTATATCCTTATCATCACCTTGACAAATAAGATAATTGGAGATTTGAAAGTCAAAAGTGTTAAATAAATTTTTGGTTTCCTGTGTAAAATCTGCATTAAGAATAAAATTTACTTTCAGAACAGAGTGTTCTAGAATAGAACGTGTAAGTAATTTATATATTACATCTTTAGTTTTTTGTAAAAATAATTCAGGCGTTTCAAATTGATGGTTCGATGTTTTATTAGACATGATTCTATATGTAAGAATTCTATTACCAAAAGCACTATCAATTATTTGAACATCCCTTAATTCATTATCATTCCGTAGTAAATTGTTTTTATGAGTATTACTCTTTAAATGGTTAGTCATATATTTTTTCAATACAAATACGTGACAGTCGGGACATTGAATTTTATCATTATTTTCTGTACTTACATTTGAATTCGGCGTTGGTAACGATGTTGATGATGAAGGAGCTTCAAGATAAGTATTTATCCTCTTCTTCGCTGGTTCCGCTTCAGTTAACATCGTCGGTGCTGATCTCTTTCGTACACCACTTCCATGTTGATTAAGTCTGATCGAAAAACACAAAATAAATAAAATATAACCTAACTACAATAATAATAATGTACATTTTTTCCCATAATTACTAACATTTTTACATTGCAAACAATATGCTTGCATTGATAAAACACCATCAATTTCATCTTCATCGGAATGAGACAAATTCAACATTTTATGTCCTGAACATGGTGTATAATACGGAATAAAAACAGGATCTTTCAACATTGACTCGGGTAATAAATTTTGTATGAACCAAAGTCGTATAAAACGATGAAACTTGTGTAAAATAAGATTTTTGTTTAAACTTGCAATCTCACTTTGGGACAAACATAAACTCTGTAACTCAAGACCGTGATACATTTTTAATGTTTGGTAAAAAACAATGAGAACAAACGTACAGAATGAGTTCGAAAAGATGACTCTAACGTTTTAAATACTTAAAAATGTATCCCCTCTACATGGTTCACAGAAACTTGTATAAACATGTTATAATACTCACATTTCAAAATGGTTTTGGTCTATTTCCTCACAAAGTTCGTAGAGCCCTTCATCGAATTGTGATGACATCAGATCCAATGGTTCAATGTTATTAAGAAGCATGACGAGCTCTGAGTCGTAGACATCACACCGTAATGTATGCATGGTAAAATAGTATGCTTAACAATAAATATCTTAGAGAAAAATTAAAATGTTTATATAGTGCTAACTCACTCAATGCATTACACCGTTATGTTACAATGAAGTAAGTTATTACTATTAAATAATATACAAATTCTTACAAATAATTCTTAAATGTTTACAATTAATTTACAATCCAAATTATGATCATGACCAAATATTAATTTTCTAGATTAGTATTAACATGCACAATGAGTTATAATAACTTATACTACAATGACCTTAAACACTGACTTACAACACTAAATGTTTACAATTAATTAAAATCCAAATTATGATCATGACAAAATATTAATATTCTAAATTAGTATTAACATGCAGAATGAGTTATAATAACTTATACTACAATAACGCAATGTCCTTAAACACTCACTTACACATAAGCTTACGCACTATCTTATTTATCAGTGTCTATAAAATATTTCACACAGTCCTCTTTTGTAGCCAAGTGCTTGGTGATATTAAATATTATATCTCTCACTGACTGCAAGTTTTTGTCTTCGTCAGCTTCTGCGTAATATTTAACACGCACCTCAGCATGTTTCCAGTGTTCCATCGGAGCAATATTTTTTATCTTCTTGACATCATATATCTCAATCTTTATAAGATGAGATGCATCGGCGATGTCGTCCTTATTTGACGTGATGTATGAAACTCCACCACTGGAAGAGCGACCAACACTTGACGACTTTTTTGCCACCTTCTTTTTCTTCTTAGGTTTTTCGAAGAAGTCGTCGATGCAATTTGATCTCTTTGCTATTGCTTTTTTAACTTTGTATGCCAGGGTGCCTTCCTCGTCGCTGGGCTGATCATCATCGTCGTTATCTGCATAATAATAGTTTTTGAAAGCATTATCAGCGAACTGAAACAAAAAGTAAACTATTATAAGTATTGGCATAGAGAGGAGTGTAGGAATATGGGATACATAAAAATATATACATCATCAACAATTGATTAAAACAATCTGAGGTCAAAACACAATATTAACAGTAAATAAAACATAATTAATATTATATTACATCGAATTATACATAGGTACTTACATTCATTTTGCAGCAAAGTCACTATTTAAAAATTCACTATACAAACAACCGGAGTTCATTTGTGGTGTAGAGCACACTGTGGAATACGGTGTAGTATAATTTTTGTCATCGCTTTTATACGGCAGCTAAGGGTCATTTTGCTGTAGCAAAAGCAAAAACTGATACGATAGACCGGTATTCGATTTCTCTTATGGACAATGGGTTCCCAAAACTCATTGCTTAAGGGTGACATTAACAACCCCATGTGGTCCGTTGGTATTCAAACAATACGTGTACCGTAATTAATTTTAACACCGCTTGCCCATATGAACAATGAAGCTTTGAACAATAGGTAATACTGCTTTGTCATTACATTTGATTGATGTACCTAATAAATTACCCGATTTCTCTTATTGACAATGGCTACCTAAAACTTATAAAGAACCGTGTGGTCTGTTGTTACCTATATTCAAAGAATACATACCATCACTAATTTTAATAGCTTTCCCTTATGAACAATGAAGCTTTGAAACGCAGGTAATATTAAGACTACTACTAAGAAATTATACAGACACGTTGAGACATGACTATTACCGTACGAAGACAAGCGTAACTTCATAGAAAAAGGGATTCATACCTGCATACAAACAAAAATGAGACCATTCCTCAAGCTGGCTGACAAACGTGCAAAATAAACGTAATATGTTTAAATATAAATTAAATTCGAGACAGGTATAAAATCTCCTTTGATATAAATCAAATTCGCGTGTGATATCAATTTTATTCGCGGCTGATATTAATTAAATTCGCGGTTGATATGAATTAAATTCGCGGTTGATATAAATTTAATTCGCGGTTGATATAAATTTAATTCGCGGTTGGTATAAATTTAATTCGCGGTTGATATAAATTTAATTAGCGGCTGCCGAGTCCTGTTCGGGAACCTATTCGCGGGTAGTAGGGTACCTGGATTCTGGAGCAATTCTAGGGACCCTAGCTTCCTAGCTCGGGCCTAGATTTGTGCTCAGGAACCGACGAATCCCTATACTACTTTTTGGTAACCGGAATTAGTGAGTTCCCACTCAATGTCTGCATGAGTGCGTCTAGATTCCCTATCTGCAAGTACATTGTCTGACGATTTAATGTATGAAGCAGTCAGAAAAATTTTTCGGCTTTCACACCACTGCCATATATGTCTAGAGACTTTATTTAAGTGGGGGTATTGTACACCACCCATCCGGTTTACATAGCTTACAGCAGTCGTGTTATCAATTCTCAGTAATATCTGGCAGTTATGATAATTTTGTGGAAATATTTTCAGAGCAAAATAGGCTGCTAATAATTCTAATTGATTAATATGTAACAATGTCTCGTTACGAGACCAGCGGCCATTGGCAGTTTGTCCGCTGCACGCTGCGCCCCACCCCGTTGTTGAGGCGTCAGAGAATATCTCCAGCTCAAATTTATCGTTCCTAATTCTGTGTACGGAATTATCAATAGCGTATAACCACCAATTTATATCTGGTAGTAAAGATTTTGGAAGTGTCATATAATTGTCGTAATTATTATTATTGCCTCTTAAATTGATAAATTTGCACCGCTCTAACTGTTTTGTGTACAACCAACCATATTCAATAGCAGGACAGGCTGACACTAACAGGCCTGTTAGTTTTGCGAGATTTATTATTTTGCAAATTTTCAGATTCTTAATATCCTCAAGCTCTATTTTAATTCGAGTACGTTTATCAGATGGTAGACTTAACTGCCATTTATGTGTGTCTATGATATACCCTCAGAATACAGAAAAAACCAGAAACCGCGCTCAATAAGAATTACATACCCCGCGCTGTGTCCAAAAACAATAGGTAACGTCCCGCGCCTGCCCCACCTCCAACCCGCGTAATGTTGCTAGCTCGGAGCGGTTTCCCACTTTTTGGGGTAATCTTATAACACTAAAGAAAGTATATTAATAAAAAAACATTAACTGATATTTGTAAGTAGGGTAGTAAACTAACGTTGAACACAACTACTTCAAAATACATGACAAACATTCTGAACAGGAGGGATACAATATAAATAAAGTAATTATTATGACTATATCTACCCTAGTTGGAATAGCTGCTTTCCTAAGTCTTTTCAAACCATTTTTTGTGTCATAAAAATATTGCTCTTCAAAATGAATTGAGCAAATTACGCTCCGGCTTGATGGTTTCCAAAACTCATCTAGCCGAGTTCTTTGTATGATTTTCATACAGTCCGAATTTCTCTTTTCATTAGGGAAACTAAAATTACAAGAACGATATACAATAGAACTATATATAAAAATAGTGAATATTCTATAAAAGTATTAAAAAAATAAGTGGGTAAAATTTGCGATCAAAATAAAATGGCAACACTCAAAAAATGGACGCGTCATGTTCTAAGACGATGACAATAAGTAAAAGAAATTCAATAATTAAATAAAACACCTTTGAATGCGCTATTTACAGATAAAATGTGATCCCATCCTGTTTTTTTGTAATCCCAGAAGCATTTTTACATGTAAGGACAACACAAATCGGCATTTTTTTATTAAAATTGACACTTGTACAATACGTCACGACGCGCTTACTGCAAAGGAGTGACTAATCGCAAAATCGTCAAACCACTCTGTTTTAGAGTGGTTTTTGTTGCTTCAGTTTTAAGCGCGCTGGCGGTTTCTGGTTTTTTCTGTATTCTGAGGATATACCCTAAATATTTACATGATTTAGAGGGTACCTTTATACTTTTCTGTTCGTTAACAATAAACCCTAACGCTTCTAGCAATGCCTGGGTAACTTTTATATTTTCCATACACTCATTATAAGTATACCCGGCTAAAAATAAATCATCTAAATATATGGACGGTACAAAACCACATGATCATAATAATTTGATGATTGGTTTCATAAGTTTAGTAAAAACAAATGGTGCTGTACATAATCCGAACGGCAGAACATTGAATTCGTACATTTGTCCGTCTATTATAAAGCGAAGATATTTTCGCGAAGTCGGATGTACGTTAATTAGAAAATATGCATCTTTTAAGTCTAAAGTCCCAATGTAAGTCTCGTTTGATACGAGTTTAATCACTGTCCGAATATCTTCTAACTTGAAATGTTGGGTACTTATAAAACTATTAAGATATTTTAAATTTAGAATGAAACGCATACTGCCGTTTGGTTTTGGTACTAAAAATACACGTGAAACATATTGGTCCGGACACGGTTCACATTCTGAAATTGCCCCTATAGTTAATAAATCGTGTATAGCAGTGGCTATGTGAACTCTATCAGAATTAGTAAACTTGCTAGAGGGTAAACTAATCTGGCGAACAGGTTTGTTAAACTTAATCTGATAACCATTTCTCCACGACAATATTGTACAATCACAAGTTATTAAGGACCATTGATAATAAAAATGGGCAAGTCTGCCAGCATAACGTACCGGATCTACCGACGGCGGGTTTGCTTGGGCCGTCGAGAGTACGCTTGTGACGAGGTCCCTCGCCGCGGCACGTTCTGCGGAGCGGGCAGCGGGCGACGCGGCGAGGAGTCCTTCTGCTGCCTCTGACGGAGGGCCCTCGCCTTCCAGTTTAAATTCTTGTTTGTTGTATTAGCTGATGTCGATGCTCTAGGTCCTTTAGGTGGATTGGTGCTTTAGATCAGCGCTAGACCTTGAAACAGCTTTTGCTGTTTTGAGAGACTCAGTGAGGTTGCTTCCGAACAAGAATTTGTCAATCTTTGATGAGGCCAAATGATCTTTTAGGTCTCTTTTTACTGAATAAAGAGCAAAATTGCGTCTTGCCTGGGACTGCTTTTGTTGAACGTCACAAAAAATTCGACCAACGTCCATCAGTTGTTTAATCAGGTCGTAATTTTTGTTCGTAGCACAGAGTAGCTCCGATATAACTTTGCTTAACGCAGTAATACCACACGCAACTTGCTGTTGTCTACCCTCAATGATTTTATCTCTCTTTAACGCCTGATCGTTAAAAATAGCTTTTATTTCCGCATTCAATTGCGGTGCCGCTATACTTGTGCAGTTTCCAGGCACTAGGTATTTCTTAAGGAGATCTCCGCGATCGTCCTTGCTCAAACCGGAGGTAGCGATATAAGAGAATCTGGTAGCCACGTCTTGATTTATATCGGGTCCATGTTCGAAAGTTATCGACGGGTCCTCTCCCAATATATCTAAAACCTCCGAATTAGAGACATTTTCCTCTTGGCAAAGCAGAGGGCTCCCTTCCAGTGAATTTGTCAAGTCAATTTGGATTGATTCCATATTTGTCACTGGGGCCGCTGAAGCAGTTGCTTCTTGGCCTGGAGCAATGAATATTATTTAACCCTGATGATTCAAATGCGGCAAGAAGTCCCGCAGACTACTCAAGTTGCATTTGAAAAACTTTAAATGCGGCGAGAATCCCTCAGATTACTCAAGTGCATTTTAAGGGTTTTAAAGCGGCAAAATAGTTCCTTAATTTACTCAGGTGCATTCTAAGAGCTTGATGCGGCTAGAGATCATCTTGCCAATAATTTTAATAACTTCCAAAAAGTTTTGAATGCAGCGAGATATAATATTCAATAAACAAGGGTAGAAAATAAAAAATATGTAAAAATGTACTTACAATATAACATGTTTTCTTGTGGGTTCGGTGTGACTGCCCTTGAGGAACATGACGATGAACTTGAACTTGTCGAAGGATTCGTGATACGACGTGAACGTTTTACTTCACGTTCCAGTTTTCGTAATTTTTTTACGATATAGTCCAAACTATTCTCACTGTCGCGTTTCGGCATGACTTAGTGCGAAAAACACTGAATGTTGAGTGAAGTGGTTGAGCACTTATTTGCGAATGAAGCTGGTGGAATCGGCAGATCGGACTGGAGCGGTAAGGCTCCCCAAGTGGGGAGAAGAAAGAAGGGATAACCAGTGTTGCAAGTATATTTATTATAGTTTTTTTTTCAACTATAGTGCTGAAGTGGTGACAGCTAAGCGATACTACATAGTGTTCGTTACTAATCTCGAGGACGAAGCACGCAGTATAATAATAGGAAATACCCTAATATTCGTTATTTGGTCTTTTGTATTAGAAGAGAAGAAACGAGCCCAGTGCAACCCACGCGTCGTCGGAAATCTAAACGCCTGTACCTGTTCCACCGTAGGAAGAAAAAGCCCAAGACTGACGTCAACCAACCACAAGAAAACGCCGAACCAGTGGCGCCTGACTGGTATAATATTGACCACCTTCAAGCGGGTGCGCGGCGTCGAATCAACCGCGCTTAATACATTTTTGTTTATATTTTCGGTTGCTTCCGTGACAGTTATATTTCGTCCTAAGTAGCCTCTTCTAAGTCCACTACAAATATAAAAAAATATAAACCCACCTTCCCCGCGCGTCTCCGGTTAAACAAATAGGGCATAAGTAAGGAATATAGAAGCGATGAAACAAGCACCAGTTCGATTACATCACTGAGGATTACATACTGGGGAAACTGTAAAATCCTACTAATATTATAAATGCGAAAGTTTGGATGGATGGATGGATGGATGTTACTCAATCACGCTGCAACGGATGGACGGATCTGGTTGAAATTTGGCACAGAGATAGATTATAGTCTGGAATAGCACATAGGCTTCTTTTTATCCCGGAAAATTGTATAGTTCCCGTGGGATAGTTTAGTTTGTCCCAGAGCAAGGGATCGACATGATTTTTTGCATAGTGGTAGTTTAGGGATCAGAACATGACATATGCCACTTTTTATCCCGGAAAAATGCACGCATCCTATGGGATAGCAAAAATAAAGTATACCTTTCCTTCCAAAAATAACCTCCACGCTGGCGGAGCCGCGAGCATCATCTAGTCATTTAATATAGGAGACATAGTAAGACACAATGCTTATCTTTTCTTTAAAATGTTTGTAGGGAACATTTGTTTGCAATGATTGTTAGCGTGACAAAGAAACTGACTAAGAAGAATTCTAATTTGTACCTACGAGATTTGTAAATTAATAGTTTTTTTTTATGTTAAAAGGTTTACTTCCCAAAGGTAGTTACGACCCAAAAATTTAAGAAGTTATTTGTTTATCAAATCCAAAGAAAATATTTGACTTTATTAACCGACTTCAAAAAAAGGAGGAGGTTCTCAATTCGACGTGTATTTTTTTATGTTTGTTACCTCAGAACTCCGTCATTTATTGACCGATTTGGAAAATTTTCTTTTATTACAGAGAACATGCTTCCAGATTGGTCCCATAGAATTTTTATCAAAATCGGTTGAGTAGTTTGGTTTTAAAACCAAAATTACTTGAAAAAATATGTTGTCCGAATATACGAATCTGCGAATTTTGCTATTCTGTGACTTTTTAGAGGTGTTTTCTTTTGGTACTCTAACCAGCGTACCTATTTTATATTTGTACCACTAAAAAGAAAAAAATAAATTATTACTTTTTAAATATAAATAAAACCGCCTTCAAAAAAACCCAGGCACAACTAAAAAACAGAGAATAATTGGTTACATTTACATCAATTAAATACATAAAATTTAAATCAATTATTTGGAGTCGGTGCCAGCCAAAACATGGAAAAACAGAATAATCAGGCATATAAGAAAATATAAAATAGATTCATACTTGGTTTTTATAAATCTAAAAGTAAAGAAAATAACACCGGCACCGAATCTCTTCGTCATTTCCATCCGTACCATCCAAATTTACTAAGATAAAAAAGTGCCTTCCGTTGACTATCATTAGAACGGTAGGCTAAATATGATTTTTTGAATAAATTTCTTATTTCCTGTAATTTTTTTTTATTCCGTGAAACGCCCAAATTTGCACGAAATGGCGGAATCACCCTCTTCAAGTTGCTTCGCGATCTTGTCGATAGCGACTTCTTCGGGTTTTTTGGGGTAACACAAATGTATGATGAGATCCAAAGCTTCGGTCCCAACTATTGCTACCAAATATTTATATTGTTCAGCCACTTTAATGTCGTGAATACTAAACTACACTCTCAACCATGACGAATATATGTAACCAACTTGTAACCAATGATATTTAACACGCGATTAATGAGTTCCTCGTCGCCAAATAGTTTATATTGTAACGTTTGTGAGAAAACGTGTTGGCAATGAAATACGCAATACGAGACTGGCTGTTTATTAAATTGTTTACAGCCACACGCAGCCATTTTACAATATTTATAGCAATTAAATATATATTATATTTTTTTAATATTGTTTTTTTTAAACTCCGGCCTTAAACTTTGTAATTCGGGCATTTGGGCCAGGGCTAATATTAGCATTATTAAGTATCATAAAATAAATTCTAGATACATCTTTTATCGTATGACCTAGTATACTGTACCGTGATACGGGAGTGAGCACAATACTGATTCACTGCTCTTGTATTATAGGTACAAATCAGTTCTCTGTATGCTACCGCCGTATCCAGAACACGGCCAATACTGGAGTTTACCTTCAGCTTCATCGCCGGGTGATAACGTGACATTCTATCAACTCAATATCACCTGTGATCATGGGTACAACTTGGTTGGAAACGACATAGTCCGGTGTATTTTCGGATCGATATACGATCAGATGCCTGTCTGTCTGCGTAAGTTGTCTTATCTAATTGTGACGCATGTATTCTCCGAAACTTATGCAGGAGTGCAATCCGCATCGACAGCTCCGAAATTATATTCACCTCATTAAATCGTCCTCGTCATGTCAGGCACAAATATCAAACGCAACACCTTTTTTTTGAATCGGATTGAATAATATTATTAGCTAAATTTTATTCCATGATATAACAATTCTTTTGTAACCGTTTATAATGTTAATATTGTTAGAAACACAGCAGAGTGTTCTTTAAGGTGGATACCCTTGATATGTCTAATAAATGGGACTTATCCTAACAATATATAGTCGTATTTTCGACAGCTTACTGCAAGGTTGAACAGCAGACGATGGTGAGCTGCGAGGAGGCCGTCCCGCGATGCCTGTTCCCCAGCAGTGACCAAAGCACCCCAGCACGCCTTAGCTCGAGAGTGGAATCATCCTATACAGGTTTTTTAAAAAAATCATGTTGTTACTAGACAAAAATCGACTGTTGCAACGATCGAAGTCTTTCAAATGGCAAGGTTTTGAGCCAAAATACGTTTGGTAAACACAATATCTGGTAGAAACTATATGATACTGACTGGTAATGTCCTGTACTGAGAACAGCCTTGGCAAATATATTGAACGTACCAAGTCGTGCACAGACGCAAGACTCAAGCGTCAGTGTGAATAGCGTAATCTCATGCCACGCATATATACTGCTGATGTTTTAGTCGCGAATTATACATACAGATGTAAGGTTGACCACACAATTATTTTTCAGAGTGCGGCACTACGGGCTTGTCGAGACGGCGACGCGAGCCCGTCTCAGGGGGATATGAACCCAAGATAAATGAGTTTCCATGGCACACCGGCATCTACAGGAAGGACCCAGAATTCATCACGCAGATATGTGGCGGCACTATCATTGCCAAACGCGTCGTTATATCAGGTTTGCTTTGAAATTTGCAAAAACGATAGTAGTGCCTACTTGCTGGTATGGACGGTATGGATGGCTTAACATGGTAAAAATCTCTCTATATTGATTCGTTTTAGTAGGTCGATTCCTTTAGATCGATTTGGACAGCCATAATTCTTTTTTTCCGTCCAAGAGCCCGTGTGAGATAGCTGCGTGTTTCTCGTTCCAGTGTTATTTAAATTGAAAAAGGTGTTAAATCTGCATAATATTACTTGCATGTTATACTTACGTGTGCGCAAAATTGCAACTGACGCAGTTGTATAAAAAACCACGAGTGTCCCGCGGCGTAAGCGTAGTAATCACAAAATTCAATTGAGAAAGTGTTATTAAAAGTGCTCGCTGACGTGTGCCGTGACTTTGACAAGCTGCGAAAGGTCATTGAAGTACTACAGTATATTCATATTCTGAGATACAGAAACGTAACTTCGAATAAGCTAAGCAGTGTCGGCTTGGCCTCGCGGTCAAAATCGGTTTGACGGACGCAGAGTAATAGTTCAAAACCTAATACCAAGTTTTTTTTTTATGTATATATTTTTTTTGTTTATATTTTCTTTATTTATAAATATCAATCGCAATGCCACTTAGAAGATCTCCTCCAAATAAGCCTGCAGAAACACTATATGATTCCGAGCCCGATGCTAAATCCTCCACAGAAAAACGTACATCACAAAGATTTAAACGGAAATTCCAACACGGTGAAGACATAAATCAATTTATGACGGAAATCAGGGATATACTATCTAATTTCATTGAAAATCAAAACATAAAGTATGAAGAGCTGAAGAGTAACCAAGACAAGAAATATGTTACCCTACTGACTGCGGTTAGTGAAATAAAGACCCAGAACGGTGAGATTCGTAAAACCCTTGATTTTGTTTCGGAAATGTATGACAACTTATTGCAAAGAATTAAAAATCTTGAATCTGAAGATAAGGAAAGGATGGCGTACGTAAAGGTTTTAGAAGAGAAAATAGAACATTTGGAGACAAATAATAAATATTCTACAATCGAGGTGCGAAACTTGCCTTTTAGCAGGGATGAAAACAAAAATAGCCTACGTGAGACAATTACAAATATCGGTAGGATTCTAAAAATTGATATACAAAAGTCTGATGTCCGGGATATTTATCGACTAAAAACTAAAACCGAAGCTAGTCAAGGCTCCGTGGTGGTTGACTTGACGACAGTTATTGCGAAGGACAATTTATTGCAGGCCTACAAAAATTATAATAGGAACAAAAGCGATAAAAGGCTTGTGTCAACTGACTTAAATCTTGAGGGTTCACCAAAACAAATTTATATGTCGGAAAGTTTAACCGCTAAGATGAGAGTCTATTCTATCTTGCGCGGGAACACGCGAAAACTCACGACTATTCATATTGCTGGATCTCGAATGGTAGAATATTGATGCGACAAAAAGAGAAGGAGACAAAGTTATACGCATAAACTCAGAACCAGATCTCATGAAACTGCCTAAAAATCCAGCCTGACTAGAGAAAAAGTCTGATGTTTATAGCTTTTATTGTTATTGCTTAGATCCTTTCTATTGTTTTATCTTTTGTTATTTCTTGTTGTACTAACTTTAATGTTTATGAATATTTTTATACACTGTTTTTATTCAAAGCCAAAGGAACTCGTAGATCTCTTAATGGTTGATCATACTAGTGATATATGTCATTGCATCAGTGCCAGGTGTCGAAATCATATAAGGTGCCCGTAGCGAACTGTTTGGAAATAATAAAAAACACAAGTCGAGACATAAAGATTTTACATATAAATATACGTAGCATAAATAAAAATTTTGATGAACTGGCTGTGCTGTTAAATCAACTTCAAATGCAGTGTGATGTACTTATATTGTCGGAGTGTTGGCTTAGCAAGACTACTACAATTCCAATATTACAGGGTTACCGATCATGCCAAACAGTCAGATTTAAAAATCAGAATGATAGTATTGTTATATACGCTAAATCAAATCTTAACTTCACAATTATTGAACCAGAATTTGACGAATCTAACTGTTTGGTATGCAAGTTAAATAATGAAATAGCAATTGTTGCCCTATACAGATCACCCTCTTATCCATATATTAACAAATTTTTGAACAGCCTTGACACTGTACTCTCATATCTTGTGCAATTTAATCAAATAGTAGTGATTGGTGATATAAACATTGACATTAAAACTAACAATAGAGATCGTAACTCCGAACAATATCTGGATTTTACTGCGGCTCAGGGTTTGTTGCCAGCTCATCTTTATCCAACCCGAATAAACAACTGTTTAGATCATGTCCTTTTAAAATCAAAATATATAGCCACTACAATCGTCATAGAATCCCAGATAACGGATCATCAACCAGTCCTAGTATGTGTCAAAACAGACAACCCTACACCAAAGCATTTTCATATTCGTACAGTCATTGATCACACGTCAATTTATAAAGATATCGAAGAAACAGATTTTTCTGGCGTCTTATTTTCAAGCGATGCCAATGAAGCAACAGACCTTTTAACTTCGATATTAAGAACTATTATAAATAAACACACCCGAAGGAATAGAGTTTCAAGGAAATTTCGTAATATAAAGCCCTGGATTACTGGTGGCCTTATCCGTTGTATTAAAAACAGAGACAGTATGCATAAAACATTAAAAAGACAACCAGAGAATAACATACTCAGTGTTACATACTATAGGTACCGTAACTTCTGTAATGGCCTACTCCGTAAGCTGAAACGTAACTACGAGAAAGAACAATTTTCTAAAGCAAAAAATAACGCAAAAGCAACATGGGATGTTATTAAAAATATTACCAATACAAAGAAATCTCATGAAGCACTTGAATTATTAGGAAATAATATTGACTCGGTTAATGATCATTTTATCAGTGTAGGTAAGAACTTAGCTGCAAAAATTAAGACTTTCTCGGAATTTGATCTATCTGCCTTTATCCCTTCTAAAAGTTACCTATTGCTCTCTATGAAACTGATCAAGCGGAAATAGAAACAATAATTATGAATCTTCGTAGTGATAGTGCTGTTGGCATTGATTTCATATCTAGTAAAATACTCAAAATGTGTAGACATAAATTAGTTCCGCTGATTACTCACATTTGCAATTTGTCAATTACAAACGGAATGTTCCCCAGTGCTTTTAAAAAAGCAGTAGTAAGTCCAGTCCACAAGGGTGGGGATGGACACTGTGTAAGCAACTACAGACCTATCTCTGTGCAGCCTTCGATGTCAAAAATTTTAGAGAAAATCATAAATAACCGTCTCATAAAATACCTAAATGCAAACAATATAATTGCAGGAAACCAATACGGCTTTCGGCCAGGTGTCTCCACTGAAGATGCTGTAACAGCTTTTTCAGATTCTGTGACCGACTGCTTAAACCGCAAAAAGAAATGTTTGGGTGTATTTTTAGATTTATCGAAGGCTTTTGACACGGTCTCTGTACCTACTCTCCTAAAAAAACTCTTTAATGTAGGAATTCGAGGAATAGCATTGGATCTTTTTGAAGACTACTTGACCAATCGTTTCCAATGCGTCAAGGTAAACAATAATTTTAGCAAAGAGGTAAAAATAGAGTATGGTGTTCCACAAGGGAGCATTCTTGGTCCAAGTCTGTTTCTTATTTATGTAAATGATTTATGCCTCTTTCAGCTAAAGAACTGTTCAATTTTTGCCTATGCAGACGATACTGTCTTACTATTTCAAGGAAATAACTGGAATGAAGTAACACAGTCTGCAGAAACCAGTCTGAATATAGTCTCAAATTGGCTATCAAAAAACCTTTTAACATTAAACGCCGATAAAACTAAAGTTATTCCTTTCTCAATTTCCAATAAAACACAACCAAAAACCCCTGTGGTTATTAGAATCCATTCGTGTGGTAATTCAGACCCATACTGTTCTTGTCCATGTGTATCTGTTGTCACTACTGTCCGATACCTAGGCGTCGAAGTTGACAAACATCTGAACTGGCAGTCACACATATGTAATTTGGTAGCTCGAAAGAGAAAACTTATCTACATCTTTAAAAATTTGAGGCAATCTGCCAACGTGAAGACTTTGAAGATAGTTTATTATGCTTTATGCCAGTCAGTATCATATATTATCATATTGTATAGTATGTTGGGGTGGATCTGATAAGACCACTCTCCTTAGGTTAGAAAAAGTTCAAAGAGCCATTCTGAAGCTTATGGAATTCAAGTCATTTAGGTTCCCAACTAAACAGTTATACTCTGACAGCGCGGTGCTGACTGTTCGGCAACTATTTATTATCTATACTATCATAAGAAAGCATCGTACTCCTCCTGTTGTTACAACTAGGCGCCGTGCTGACATTGTATTCCCAACAGAACCTCATAGTACTATGTTTGCACACAAGCAGTACCTTTTTATTAGCTCCAGATTGTACAACAAAATTAATAAAATCTTAAATATTAACAGACTTAATAGACATGAATGTAAAAACAAATTAAAAAATTGGCTGTTGGGTTTGGACTATAATGATACAGAAAATCTTTTGATATAGTATTCCATTAATTATCTGGCTAAGCACTACTTACAAAGACGCACACGCACATACACACACACACACACACACACACACGCGCGCACGCACACACACTCTCGAGCGCTTTTTCATATAGTATTTAAGTAGTATTACACGGGTTGTGCCCGGAAATAGTTTAAAACAAAAACTGTCCCTCAAGATACAAGCTTTTAGCTTAGTTTCAGGAACAGAGATCATTAATTATAACCTGTAACCTGTATGTTTATTTTAAGCTTATATGTCAATTTTAAGCTTATATGTCAAATAAAAAATTATTATTATTATAATTATAGCAACCATCCCATTGGGATGCTAAGACGAAATAACTACAAACAGATAATGCTATACCCATCAATGACATAGGTAGGTCATAATAAAATAACTGAGGACGTTAGGGACGCACATGTATATCTAGTAGACATTATTACCAATGATTTGATTTAAAAAAATAGCGTGTAAATATTTCGAAGATTACCTATTTGTGTTCGTGTTTAGACAAATTATTGAGAAATACAGATCTAAAGTATTTACCCATACAGACGTGTGCAGCCGGAATGGTCCGCTGCTATTATTGAAGTGTGATAGACTATATGCCTTTGTTACCAAAACTTTTACAGCTGCACACTGCTTCACTCAGAGCAGGCAAAAGCCGTTAGCTTCGAATTACGCAGTGGCTGCCGGGAAGATACATCGCGCATGGAGAGAACCGGCTGACAGACGTGCACATAAGACTGACGTAAGCTGCGAAACTTTCCCACTTTTAAAAATCAAAAGCTAAATCCAGCCAAACATCCTGATTGACACTCAAATCACATGGGGGGGTAGACACACCATTGATTAACGACGTTTGAGAAACTATTGGCGTGACTAACAGGCCTCTGATAACGTCTGAAATAAGTTAGAGACACGATCAAAAGGCAAATGTTTAGGATCGATTCTCGGGCAATGGCCGGGGCGCATTTGGAGCTGAGCAACGCTGAGTGCCAGTATAGCTTCAGTGGTAGTGAGTTAGGCAGCTGAATATATTTTTTATCTTCGGCTCTATATATCGTCTTATATTTTCTACCATCTCCACCTTCTCACCGAAACTGCTACTCATACCGTTTTATCCCCTTTCTTCTCTATTATCTGAGCAAAGGTCCAAAAATGTTATGCAAGGAACTGTCGAAAACGCTGCACCCGCATGTACACAAACCGGATGTACACAGGCTGGTCCCGGAACGTGCCACACCCGGCGAATGCCACTATGTCGGGTTTTCGACTCTGTGTACGGTGGTAGCGATCAAGGCGGATATGAATGTCCTACCACCGGCTAAAGTTAGAATATCAAGTAACGAGAGACAATCATTCCCTCGCTAATCAACACAATCATGGACAGTAACAACAGTAGGACAGTAAGGTAATTCCGCATTCGGAGTTGGGACAAAACGGGGATTTCTTGAACGCACACCTGTTTTTCTTTGCATTTAACTCAACCCGATTCCTGGTATCCGGTGATGAAATGAAATCCAAGGCCCAGTTGAGTTCTACGACAAGATACTCGCGTCTCCTCTCAGTGTCTGCCCGGCAACCAGGAGGCTTGCTGCAATAACGCCCATGAACCGTGCTGTCATCTGCAAAGCAATGAATGTTGCCCCTATCATTGATATGCAGAAGAAACAAGGTGAGCGAATGCACAGAGTTTTGTGTTACTCCGGCATTTACTGACATGAGCTGAGAAGCGTGTCCATCAACAAGGTCACGTATTCTACGCTCATACAGAAAGCCGGAAATCCACTTGCACAGGCTGTCGGGCAGACCGTAAGCCGGGAGCTTGGAGAGAAGGCCACGATGCCAGACCCTATCAAATGACTTGAATATGTCGAGACTCACAGCCAGAGTCTAGCCATGCTTGTCAATCGCCTCTCCCTAGTGATGTAATACAAATGCTAGAAGATCACCCGTTGACCGGTTACGACGGATCTCATTTACATATCACGTAGAATGTATAAATACTCGAACTGACTAATAATATAATACTACTTAGTTAATAGTAAGAGTATACGGTTATTTTCGTCAAATTAGTTACAAAAAAAATTATTTTGTGCAGGTACAGGAAATAAAACTCCCGCCGAGATATCAAGGTGTCGTGGCGAACTACCAAGAGGACATCGCCGTAGTGATACCCGTTCAAGAATTCTTTTTCAATTCTTACGTGAAGCCAGCGTGCCTTAGCTTCGACCCTAAATTCGATGAGGAACAGTTGACAGAGGGTAACATGGGGAAGGTTAGCACTTTTTTCCAACAGTAAGGAATTTTAGTGTTTCAAGGCAATATTTTATACTAGCCCTGTATTAAACTTTGAAATCCGAATAAGAACTCTCAATTATGCAGATTTTCTCACGATGTTTTTCGTCGCCGTTAAGGCAAGCGATAATTAACAACGAATATACATGAAACTTTAGAAAAGTCAGAGGTGTATGCCATTAGGGCTGGTTGCGAACATATAGCTTTTTAGTACAGTACAGTCCATACCACTACTAACCAGGCTCTCGCTGCTACCAGTATAAATAAAGATTAATAATTAATAAATTAATATCAATATATTATTTTTTTGTAATCATACCACTTGAGACGGGTTGGACCAAAAAGAGTTTTTTTTTCATAGCAATCTTCTTAGGGTTTTAAGGGATAGAAAATTGGAAAAGATGCCCATTAAATTAAATGTCGAGTGCTCTTTGCATGGGATTTAAATCTCCCAAAAAGCAGTAAGTAGTCATCAGTGTGGGGAACAACGGATCATCATCATCATGTCAGCCGAAGGACGTCCACTGCTGGACATAGGCCTCCCCCAACGGAACAACGGATACATACTCGGAAAGAGATTACATTGGAGATCACAAATATTTATTTCAATAACGATATCGACCCCTCAGTTTCTCATTACCTGGCCACTCGCCCATCACGCCACAAAAGCGATCATAAAAAATCTTCATTGTTCTTCGGTATTTATTTCCTTGGCCGAGGAGTATCAATAAATAAATACAATTAAAAGATTTAGTAATATTGCGTGAAGAAATAAAGCAGATAAAAATTAATTATGTGACGAAACAGGAGTTAGAAAGCAAACAAAAAAGGGATAGAATTTCCGAAAACAGCCCTATGTCATATATTAATTCCAATATTAATATGCGTAGAGGAGGGTATTTGCTAGACAGCGGGCCGTTCGGACTGTCGCATTTTTCTGAGTCATCAGCGCCCGCGCCGTGTGACAAAAACCCCGAGTCGCTGCCGTCGGTGCCGCCATTATGCCCAGGCACCGCCACTGTGGAAACAAGCGCCGGCATTGATAACAGCTTGCCGGACATTAACGACTCATTGCAATATCGTTCTCTCTGTCATCCGAACACGGCTGCGGATGGCTCTGTCCTACTCGCACCCGTAAACTCAACTTTATTAGGAGTTAATAATACGAACGATACCGCTGTTTCGAGTAAGCAGCTGACTATGGCTGAAGTAGTAAGCAAAGGTGAATGGAAAGAAAAAGAAAAGGAATATAAGGAACAATGGACAGTTGTTCAAAATAAAAATAAATATTATAAAAACCGATTCACTGGTAGGACAGGCAAGGCTCAGTCTGCTCCAACGGGGAACTTTAGAGCAGCGGAATCGTTTATCCCGCTTTTTGTTTCGAATGTTGATAAACACACAACAGAAGCCGATATCTGTGATTATATTAAGACTAAGACTCAGATTATCGTAAAGCTAGAGAAAATTAATATGAAGACAGAAAGAACGTATAACGCATTTAAGGTATTTGTCTCCGCAAATAAATTAGACACTTTTTTAGACGACAGCCTTTGGCCTGAAGGAATACGCTTCAGAAAATTTGTGTTCTTTAAAAATAATAAGGATTCTGTAAAGACTCAGCTCCCATCTATAAACAAGTCGCATCTATAATGGCGCAGATTGTCAAAAATAAAATAACATTATCTACTTTTAATTGTAAAGGGGTGAACAGGTCGGTGGAATGTGTGAGAAACTTATGCAAGAGTGCTGATATTATTGCACTCCAAGAGACCTGGATTTGGCCACACGACATAGGATTCCTAGGAAACCTAGACGACAACTTCGCGTACAACGGCAAGTCAGCCATTGACACGTCCGTCAAAGTGATCACAGGAAGACCATACGGCGGGGTGGCACTACTGTGGAGGAAGTCAGTGTTTCCGTCTGTATCAACAGTGAAGTGTTTAAGCGATCGATTAGTTGCGATTAAAGTGGAAATCGAAAATCGTCCCATGTTGATATTCTCAGTGTATATGCCCTACGATAACGGTAAGAGTGACAATTTGACTTTATATACACAAACTCTCGGTGAGATTATAGCTATAATTGAAGCTAGCAGTATTGAGTGTGTAGTTATAATGGGGGATTTTAATGCCAACCCTGGTTCGCGATTTTTTAGTGAACTTGTCTCTGTATGTAACGAGCAGACATGGTCCTGCGCCGACTATGATCTGCTGCCCAGAGATACACATACTTTTGTATGTCAGGCTAGTGGCTCTCGACGGTGGCTAGATCATTGTTTGACAACAAGCGCAGCCAAAAACTTAATTACTAAGGCTTCAGTCGCATATGGGGTTTACCAGTCTGATCATTATCCAGTTACATTTGAATGTAATTTAAATAAAATTAATGAAAAGTTATCAGCCCGCAATGCTCTTAGTAATAAAGTGCGCTGGGGTGAAAGAAATAGTGAACAAATTAATAATTATTATGGGTACTGCTATGATAAATTAAAATTAATAGATTTTCCACATCAATGTGTTACATGTTCTCACAAAATGTGTAATAATGTAGATCATTTGTTACTAATTAATAATTTGTATTTGAATATAATATCAACTCTGCAAGAGGGTGCCCAGTACACGTATGTCGGCAGTGATCGCATCAAGCGACAAAAATATGTCACAGGCTGGAACAAATATGTCAGCAGCGCTCATAGGGAGGCTCGTGCATATTATCAATCGTGGCTATTGCATGGTGCACCCACTCAGGGCACTATATACGAGAAAATGCGCGAAACACGAAGGATATTTAAAGGTAAATTAAAATTTGTTCAAAATAATCAACAGCAAATTAAAATGGATATTTTGGCAAAAACTCATTCTAAAAAAGATTTTGCCAAGTTTTGGAAGTCTACTAACAAATTAAATGCCAAGCCGAGTCTCCCTGCGAGTGTGGCGGGTCTAAGTGAACCGAAAGATATTGCCAACGTTTTCCTAAGACATTTTAAATGTCAGCCTCTCTTGCAAACAGGGCGGCGGGTGTTCGATGAAGGGGAACTGTCGGGTTCTGGTGAGCTTACCGTAATGTTCACAGCCAAACAGGTTGCTGCTGTTATAAAGAAAATGACAAGAGGTAAGTCACCAGGCCACGATGGCCTTAGCGTCGAGCACCTGAAGCACGCGGGGCCACATCTGTATAGGGTTCTTGCTTTACTTTTTAATTTATGTCTCAGTCACAGTTACTTGCCGCAGGACCTTATGCGTACAGTGGTAGTACCGATTGTTAAGGACAAGACGGGGGACGCCTCTGATGTGTCCAATTACAGGCCTATTTCGTTGGCCACCATAGTGGCCAAGGTCTTGGACAGTTTGCTCGATCAACAGTTGGCTAAACACATTGAACTCCATGACGCTCAATTTGGCTTCAAACCTGGTCTATCTACGGAGAGTGCCATCCTGTGCCTCAAGCAAACTGTTCAATATTATACCTCACGAAAAACGCCTGTTTTTGCTTGTTTTTTGGACCTGTCAAAGGCGTTCGACCTGGTGTCCTATGAGGTACTATGGGATAAACTGCAGAGTGATACAACGCTACCCAATGAAATTACAACTTTATTTCGTTACTGGTACTACAACCAGAGGAATAGTGTCAGATGGGCGGAGGCTCAATCGGAGGTGTATGAGTTGGAGTGCGGGGTGAGGCAGGGAGGGCTAAGTTCGCCTCGCCTCTTCAATTTGTACATAAACCGGCTGATCGGTGAGCTCAGCGGCACCAAAGTTGGGTGTCATATTGACGGCGTCTGTATGAACAATATTAGTTATGCGGATGATATGGTGCTGCTGAGTCCATCGATTGGCGCCTTGAGGACACTTGTGTCAATTTGTGAGTCCTATGCGATGACCCATGGGCTCAGGTACAATGTTAAGAAAAGTGAACTTGTTATGTTTAAAGCGAGTGCCACATACTATACCGATATCCCCGGTGTCTCACTCTATGGCACTCCTTTAGCTTGGGTTACAAAGTTTAAGTACCTGGGTCATTGGGTCACTGATGACCTCAAGGACAATATAGACATAGAGAGGGAACGCAGGTCGCTGGCTGTTCGATGTAACATGCTGGTTCGAAGATTTGCACGTTGTACAAATCAAGTTAAAGTCACTCTCTTTAAAGCGTACTGCCAGTCTTTTTACACGTGCAGTCTTTGGACTAGTTTTACGCAGAGAGCATACAGCGATCTGCGTGTCCAATATAATAACGCGTTTAGGATACTGTTGGGGCTGCCGTGGTGTTGTAGTGCATCCAATATGTTTGCGGAGGCGCATACGGACGATTTTTATGCCATAATAAGAAAAAGAGCCGCTTCCATGATTGGCCGGCTGCGTACCGCCTCCAACGGTCTCCTGAGCGTGTTTGTAGACCGGTGGGACTCCCCTCTGCTGCGTCACTGGATAAGGATCCACATAAATTGATAATATTATATTATGTAATAAAATAATGTATTAATGTAATAATGTATAAATGTTTATTTGCTACTAACACTAGGCATTAAGTTACTTTGTTACTAACACTATGGGTTCATGCCCGAAATAAAGAATTTGAATTTGAATTTGAATAACCGTTGCCGCCATAGTTCCTGCAGGAAGTTTCAAATAAATAATTTAATTCAAAATTCGGATGCTAGTTTCTTGGACAGCGTTCAAGTACATGACAACATGATATCGTCGCTACTGGCAATCATGGTCATGCACCCCAACAATAATACCTTTTACAACTCTAGATCACCGGTTGGGGCCTGACAGACGAGGAATCGTATCAATCGAGAATACTCATAGCCGCAAACCTGCCCTACAAAAACATCGAGAAATGTATAGACGAGAGTCCCGCGTCCTTCAGAGGCTTCATCACCGGTGACAAGATCTGCGCTGGATACGTAAATGGTATAACGTATTAACTTGTCGATACTACTCATTTCACAGAAAACCTCTGTGAAATAAAATAGATTTGTTGTTGCGTTTCGTACGATCTTTGAGATTTCCCAAAACATCTCACCGTCTCCTCTTCAGTTCTGAATCCCTACTCCAATGGTTGGTGATGTGCCCACGATTCTTCTGGCATTACGACAGTTCGTCCGCTGTCGGAATCACTTCTCATATACAGCGTTTCTAACAGTTACGTGTGAAACTAATTATGGTACTTTAAGAAAGAAACATTCATACATTCGACTACCTATTGTAAACTTTCTACATAAACTCATGGTTCAGATCACCTAAATAGATATTCAAAGGGCAGTGGGCAAAAAAGACAAAACGCAGCTTAACAAGCGACACACTACGTTTACACTCAGCAAGGGAACACTTCGTAAATTATTTAATAATCTGTCCATCTTGTGGGATGTCGAAACGTTGACCCTCTACCCTTCCTTGTATTACTAGACGTTCCAAAGAGCTTTCTTTGCGAATGATATGATCAAACATCTTAAGGATTCGCAATTGCACAGTCGACAAAATTCTTTGTTTGATGCGAAGCTCTTTATTATGGAAACGTTAGTGCGGTGAGCAGTCCATTTTATCCTCAGCAAGCGCCTCCAGCACCACATCTCAAGGGCGTCAAACTTTTTACGATGCTTTTCATGGATCGTATATATTTCAGCTCCATACAGGAAAATAGGAAATATTAAGCTTCTCAGTAAGCGTAAGGTAAGCTAAATGTTAAGCGCAGTACCATCCAATTAGAGACTCAAGGGCCAACTCCAGACCCCCGCCAAAAACCGGATGTACACTGGCTGATCCCGGAACGCGACACACTTGCGTATGTCAACGGCAGTGTGTCTATGGTGGGTTTTACACCTTGTCTACGATGGTCACTATCAGGGCGGATATGAATATTCA
This sequence comes from Laothoe populi, assembly GCA_905220505.1. Classification (NCBI taxonomy): domain Eukaryota; kingdom Metazoa; phylum Arthropoda; class Insecta; order Lepidoptera; family Sphingidae; genus Laothoe; species Laothoe populi. The sequence goes on along the minus strand of HG992146.1, from coordinate 3,207,767 downwards.
TATTAATTTAAAATTAAACCACCAGCAGTTTTGCCTAATATTATAATAGCTATATGAGAATCTTCATTTTGTTTTTTTTATAATATTTGCCATAAAACATGTTATTGTCTCATCTCAAAATTAAACCTTATCTTGTATTCGCTCTGAGCAACTATTTTGCCTTACATATAGCCCTGCTTTTATCTTTAATGCACCTATTAAACTATCTCCCCATGACCCACCAGTAATGTGAAGAGAGTTCACCCAGGCACGTCAGCATGCCGCGGGGACAGCGGCGGCGGTTACGTGATGTCCGCCGAGGCGGAGTCTGAGGAACGCTTCTTCCTCCGAGGAGTGATCTCCACTTCACCTGTGACTGACAAGGACTGCAACATATACACCTGGGTCACTTTCACACACGTGCTGAGACATGCAGAATTTATTAAGTCAGCCGCAGAAGGTCTACTATAAGAATCTCGAACACGTTAATTGCTTTATAGTATACAGTAATATTATTATAAAGTGGTTTTGTGAATTGTGACTTTATTTTTAGTTTATAAAATACAGTATACTACTCCATTCTTTTCCTTGTTAGTTTCTTTAATTGTTCTTAGTGGTTGGATAGCGAAAAGGGCGCCCCCTTTTCGTATAGAATAGTATCGTATAGAAATCTCGCCCAGAGCTAAAATTATTGCTAAATACAACACTGGCCAATGTAACATCGTTTTGTGCAAAATAAATACTGAGTTTCTTCATCAAAATGATCACAAAAATATACTTACAGTCTGGGACACAAATATTGCATAACATTAACGGTAGGCAGCGGCTTTGCTGTGCCCTGGCATTGCAGAAGTCTATGGGCGGCGGTGACTACTTACCATCAGGTGGCCCGTCTGCTCGTCTGCATATCAAGGCACTAAAAAAAAAAAAAAAAAAAACATGTAATGTGAGAAATGTAATAACGAATCATGTCAAGTATGTTATGAACACCGACTATAATAAAGATAACTATATACAAGACAAAGCGATAGCCTAGTTGGTTGCGGTACGGACTGCCAAGACAAAAGTCGTATGTTCGAAACCCAAGTGGCATACACCTCTGACCTTTCTAAAGTTATGTGTATATTAGATGTTAATTATCGCTTGCTTTAACGGCGAAGGAAAACATCGTGAGGAAACCTGCTTACCTGAGAATTCTTATAAGAATTTCGAAGGTATGTTAAGTCTACCAACCCGCACTAGGCCAGCGTGGTGGACTAAGGCCTAACCCCTCTCTTTAGTAGAGGAGGCCCGTGCCCAGCAGTGGGACAATGTTTAATACAGGGCTAGTATTATTATTATTATATAAAAGACAGAGAGTGTGGAGTCACCCTTGCTGATTGAATGAGGAATAGTGTGACGTTAGATCCTTGTGAGTTGAAGAATGATGCGGTAACTACGATAGAAAGAGGTGCTGAGATGGTTGGGAATTATTATACTAGTTATTTTTAAGTAAGAACAGCCTGGTCTATAAGCAGTCAGGACCATAATTAATTATTATTATTAGGTTATATTTATTATGAAATTCGTATTTGTGACATAACATAACATATTTAAAAATCAGATATGTAAAAATAATTAAAGTACATTTATTTTTTGTGGAGCTTCAAAGCGTCTGACATAAGTTTTGGTCCATGGACAGTGTCTGACACTTATGATAGGTACTTTAGAATAATATTCTACAAAACATATATAAAAATCAGCCATATGAATTTAAGTAACTCTTATTTTTAGTTACCTTTCTTACCTGATACCTGGTACCCAGGTGTCACAACGCGAGCTCCACAAGCACGCAGGTATTCAAAGAACATGAGACGCTACTGAGAACCTAAGGTTTCATTTAATCTATGTGAAAATAAGTTATGTCTGATGGCTCTGGGATCTTGGACTATTTCACAATAGCAAGCCTCCAAAAGCTTAAACAGTTGAAGGAGTCGCGAAATATGCGTATGACTTCATGCAAAACTTATCTATATAAAAGAACAATAAGTAACACTGGTAAATATGATATTAAACTTGTGAGAACGTTTAAAAAAAACTTGTTTCCTTTATTAAAAAATAAAGTATACAACAAATTTTATTTTATTATTTATTGAATGTATTATATGCACATTCATTTCGATGACCGCGTACAAAGCGCTAGGTCCGGCCCGTGCCGATTAGACTTGGGGCATCTTCACAAGTGAAAACAATTTTATCTTTACAGTGTTGATTCGTCACCATATTATAGCAATCGCTCAACAGAATATGGTGACAATGAATGTGTATTTAATCATATTTTGTTTATGTGCCGGTAAGTTATATTTAATTCATATAATTAAATAATAGAAAACTCTATTCGCACTTTAAAAGCTCTTTGCAAACATTTATATACAACTAGCTATTGCTCGTGGCTCCGTCCACGTGGAGGTCATGTGTAATGTCAGAGTGTAATTAAATGTGTGCAATTAAAATAGCCTATATTAATCAGTGATAATGTAGCATTCAAATTGTGAAAGAATTTTTAAAATCGGGCCAGTACTTTTTGAGACAATTCGTTACAAACATACTTACATACAAATCTGTCGCGAAGTTTTTTTGTAGATATTGATATGTTCTTTAATATTGTAGAACATACTTTTGTTCTATCATCAATAAATTCCGCAGCGCATGCGACGAAAGACGTTTTAGGGCACTTTTTTACACCTTGGATTACGTTAGTTAAGTTTTAGTAAGGACACCTAATATTTTATAGCAATAAATATAGTCTATGTTACTCAGGGTGAATGTAGCTTTCCAATGGTGAAAGAATTTTTGAAATAGGCTCAGTAGTTTTTGAGTTTATTCATTACAAACATACACACAAAAATACAAATCTTTCCTCTTTATAATAGTAGTGTAGATAGACACCAATATTTATTATGGCAGTCATTATAATAAATTGGACATCATTTATAACTATGTACTGTCATAACTGGGATTTACTCGATAATATCAGCTGCTTATAACAAAACTTATTTCCACAGTATCTTCAAATGCAGCAAACGATACTGAGGAGCCAGAAACAAATACCAAGTAAGTGTTGTTTGTTTTTTTATTGATAACTAGCTTTTGTCCGCGGCTTGCGAGGTTAAAGAAAAGGTATAGTATGTTTCCGAGATAAAAATATCCCATGTCATTCAGTAATCCCTGAACTACTACTTAGGAAAAATCATGCGATCTCTTATTCTGCGAAAAACAAAAAAACTATCCCGCGGGAACAGTACATTTTTCAGGGATATACATATTTACGAACTAGCGATCGTAAATACTGTATTTCATTAAGTTACTAAATATTCCGCCGTATTCAGTTAAATCGTACGCTGGTGTTGCGTTCAAGAGTGCCAATTGTACAGTTTTCGAACCCAAATTTTAAATTGGAATCGAGTGTCAAGAGTAACCCTCCGTATCCTTATCTGATCTCTATCATTTTAAATAGATAGCAAAATAACTCATTTTAAAAACACTTATAGACTAACGGCATAACTTATTTATATGAACAAATCATATCAAATCATATTTGTCCTTCTTTAAACGAGGCTTAAAAAGAGTAGTCCTTCAACGGTAGGCAGCGGCTTTGCTGTGCCCTGGCATTGCAGAAGTCTATGGGCGGCGGTGACTACTTACCATCAGGTGGCCCGTCTGCTCGTCTGCCTATCAAGGCACTAAAAAAAAAAAAATATCCAACAGGCCAGAGTCATGCGTGCTACCCCCCATTCCAAAGAAGGGTTCATACGTGAGCACGCCAACTGGCTCGCCCGGAGCCGCCTTGGAGTCATACGAGCTGACTGTCACATGCGTGCAGGGCTATGAGCTGGTCGGAGTCAACAACGTAAGCTGTTCGTCTGGACAATTGTCGCAACCCATGCCTGAATGTTTACGTAAGAAAACAATATTTGAAAGGTCAATAAGAGCGCAAAGTCGAAACGTTCCCACACACACATACACTCACGCCTGTAATCCCCGAACTAAGTAAGTACAGTCCCTTTTCGTTGAATTTCGGTCCCATAATGTGATAGGGGGCGAGCGTACAAATATTCCAGACTCCGGGCTAATACTGAAAATTTCTAGATAGAAAAACCCATTATCACTTTACCCGACCCGGGAATGGAACCCAAGACCCGAGAATTATACCCAATGGTGTTTTATGTTTACGCAAATATTATACATTGAAATAAAACTAATTTTAGCTTGCGGACTGACCCCATAACCTTGAAGGTTGTAAACCTTTCGAAAGGTCGGGACTAAAAAAGTAAAATATAACGATAATATCCGTAAAATTGGTTTTATTTCAAAGACATATTATATGTTTATTTTATTATATTTATTTTTTCGGTAATATAATTTCCTTTTTTGCTTGAATGTCGAGTCGTTCGTCAGGTGGTGCCTGCCCACACACAGTAGCAGTACCACTCAGAACATTAATTACATGGTACTGCATGACACTGCACTGCGTTCCACATTTGAGGCATATTTAGCCTCATTGTGCCCAGCAATTTCAGTTGCTTTAATATCTTTCACACCAGAACACAACAGTACTTGCATACGGCAATTTTATTTAAATGAAAGGATTTAAAAAATAATTGTGTTGTACGTCCGGACCATTTATTTACAAGCTTATATTTAACTTGCAATGTATGTATCAATGTTTCTTCGGGTGGAATCTTGCAACTCAATTTTGAAGCAGATATCTTCAACCGATTGAGCTGAAATTTTGTATACACGTTTAGTTTGGCTGACAATGCATGATTAGCTATGTGATGTTATTCTAAATCCAAGATGGCGGACTAGTTATTTTTAATGCACTACAATGCAAGGCAATATGGGTATCAAATAAAAGGGCTTGCTGCGAATAACTCGAAAAATAAAGTGACGTCACTCCAAATCCAATATGGCAGACTTCTAAAGATGGCGGACTAAGTTTTTTATGATTACAATATGGGTATTAAATGAAAGGACTTGCTGAGAAAACGAATGCGAGATAAAAAAAAATACTAAAAATTAAAGGTAAAAAAACTTCTTTAAAAACAAGTTTTTTTTTTTTTGGCATTTGATAATTGCCCGCCAAGCAGGTTTGATAGTATTTTAGCCCGTTTACTTTTGAGTGGATGTATGAAATTCTTTGTGACGACACTTGCTTATAACCTGTAATTTAATTAAGCGTTTTGTTCCAGCATCAACAACATCAAAAACAACGCGGGTCATAACCACAGAGTAAGTATAGTAAATTGGTATAAAACTCAAGCAGTGGCTGTTAACGATTTAGGAGCTACATGAATGAGTCTTCAATCGAGGCTCACTAGTCTTGGGTAAATCCTAATGACGATGGCGAAAGTTTCACGTACCTAATATCACCACTGATTTCAACAAGTTCACTATCTTTTTACCTTATTATTTGGTGCAAAACTGAACTAAATAAATAAAGAAAACTTTGGTTCACGGGATATTTTTTGTTATTTGGTCTTTTGTGTTAGAAGAGAAGACTCGAGCTCAGTGCAACCCACACGTTGTGGCATCACGGCCACACACATACAGGACGTATGCCGGGAGTACCTAGAAAATAAACGACGCAATACTATTCTTAGAACATTTAGTTATTAGATTCAATGTAAACTTTTACCTACGGAGAAATAGCTGTAAGAACCATTGTATTTTATGTTTATATTAATAAACACCACGACTGCTGACAGTAGATATTCATATGGCCAGAACGGGGGTGCCGCGCAGAGAGTATGACTATACAAAAGTCACGGCCGCGCTACGCTCCATACGAGTCTATCAAATAGAGCGACACAGCATACACCTATCACTGGCGGCATTCGAGTCAGATACTACGTTATTGTTTTATTCGCAACCCTGCAATTTTATAAACTTCATTGAGTAGAGCAGAAGTTCCAACAACAGCAAAGGTGTCGCATAGACTATACGCGCCCTTCGCGTCAAAGCGTCGCTCGCAAAGGTTACGTGCGATTCTATACGCGAGAGTATGCTTGCCAGCTTTTAAGTTGTATTTTATTAGTATTTTTTCATAAACATGCTTGTTTTGCTTACACAGAAATAAAACAAATGTAACAAATCACCAGGGAATAAATACTTAAGATATAAACAATGAAGCCAACCATTTCGATATAATGCGGAGGAAATAAGGAAAAAGTAGACAATTTAAATCACAATGCACATTTTGTCTTAAAAATATTTATAGAGACCATACTACATTTGTTTGCAATGTTTGCTACCGTAACTAGAGACGACGATAAAATGTAATTTAGTACGAGATTTGTGAAATAATATATTTTTTTTAAATGATAAAGTTAAATGTTTTTTCAATCCAAAGAAAATATTTGGATTATAATATACTTTATTTTCATTTTACTCACTTTTATCCAAATATTTTTTCTATTTAAATAGCTTCCTAAATAAGAGATTATTATTTTAGAGAGCAAATGGTTATTTCAAATGCCCACGTGCCTGCTTGAATGTTAATTTAATTAATTCGTAATTAGCGCACTCGGTACTATATCCGAATTAAATTACTGTATGTAACGCAAACGCGCGTGTGATTTGATAACGTGAACCTTCGGAGCTGCAGTCGAGGGAACAAAGAGATCGATCAATTCGTGCAAAGGAAGTAATACTGCGAGTACTTTAAATTTTTCTTAGTTTTTGACTCGTCCTTCATTTGTTAGTTGTATTATTTTTCTTTTTAACCGACTTCAAAAAAGGAGGAGGTTAACAATTCGTCGGAATCTTTTTTTTTATGTATGTTACCCGATTACTCGAAGACGCCGATTCGAGTTTTTTTTATTTTTTATAAGGGTATACTTCCCAGGTGGTCCCATTGGCACCAAGTCAGGATCTGATAATGGGATCTCAGAAAAATCAAGGAAAATCAAAATTTTTAGTGACGCATAATTTGTTTTTTATTGAAGTCGGTGTACTTTTTATGAATTAAAAAAAACTTTTTTCAATATCTTTTTATCAAGATTTTCCATCTGATCGAGTTAAGTAACATTAGTTTAGATAACAGTAGGGTACTAAGGTAATAGACAAAAGAAGGAAGTTAGACGAAACTATAGATGATAACTCGCTCACCAAACATGCCAGCCCTTATTCAAACGCCACGTGATCTTACCCATGCTCAGTAGATAATGGTTTCACCTCAGAACAAAGTAATAAGTTTTTTGTCGAGGGTCTAGAGTTGGGGTACCATGTTTGGCCTAGACACTAGATCCTCGACCGCTTCTTCAGCTTCTTACCCATGGCGTAGTGTGAAGAAGCAGGCCGGCATGATTGTGTTGAGTAGCGGGCGATAGATTATCTCTCGCTTCTCGATACTATAACTGGACGGCACTGCGCTTACTTTGCCAGGCCAGGATAAGAAAAAAAACTTGGTTTATTACTTCATTGTTATGATCATTTCATTTTAGAAACACGCTGCACCCTATTGATAGTAACCCTTTTTTTTTGTTGTCGCGGCGAAAGCCTTTTATTACTGCCGCCCGCTCCGGGGGGAAACAGAATAAGAATAAAACGGGTATGCTGGACTAGCCGGTCTTACGACCCAGCATCCCCCTCGCACGGATGATGGCTATCCGTGCTGCCGCTGGGCCGAGTCCCTACCCCCTACACCCACCTCACCAGACACTACCAGCTAAAACCCCGCGGTGGCCTTCTTTGGCGCTTACGGAGCGATCCCGGGGTATTCTAAGGAGTGCTAGAATTGCAGCCGGAACCGCCCCTTCGCGGTGCTGCGTAGCAGCCCATCTTCATGGGGGGGCTTAGGAGCCCCCGCGCACCCCACAACGACAGCGAACGAGGCCTTACCACCCGCGCTGCCGTCCATCTTGGGGTCGCCCGATGCTCTGAATTTCGGAGTGCATCGATACGGGCTGACAGCCCCACGCAGCGCGCCCGCGACCCCCGATGGCCCCAATTAGTCGCCTCGTACGACAGGCAGGGGTTACCGTGGTGAAATTCTCAAAACGCCCCCATTCCACAGGGCGGGAGACGCCGGTCAGTCGTCAACCCGGCACCTCCTACGTCTTCTCTGGCGGCGGGAGGGATCATATCGTTCCCGATCCCTCTCAGCACTCTCCTTCTGCGAGATGACGTTCTCGCAGAAGTGGGACACCGCACGCCAGGACCTCCGGGTCCTCCAACGACCGCTCTGAGAGCGCTGCACTCATCGTCCCAGGCTGGGCACTCCTCCAACGTATGTTGGGCCGTGTCCTCGCGGCAGTTGCCACAGTGTTGGCACACGGCGGACACCTCCTTTCCGATCCGACACAGGAATGAACCGAAACACCCATGGTCCGTTAATATCTGTGTCAATCGGAACGTAGGCGCCCCGTGGCGCCTGTCTAGCCATCTCTTTAGGACAGGACGCACTGCTGCGACAGTCCTCAAGCCCGCAGTCGGGCTCTCCAGCCTGGAATGCCACTCCTCCATGGCGGTTCTGCGAAACCGGGCCGCAATCTCCCTCGGGGCCAATCTCTCCTGACGGCGGCTGGACGCCTCCTCTCGCCAGAGGAACGCTGACGAGAGCGACGCGTAGACCAACGCGGGCCGTCCGACCGCGGGCCAGGTCCACCACTGGACTGGGGGTTAGGGGACAAGGCGACGTCGAACCGAATATATCGGTGATCCGACAACGTCTCCTCATCCACCAAAACTCTCCAGTCACGGACACGGCGGGCAATAGCTGGGCTGGCGAACGTGAGGTCCACCACCGATCCACCATTATGCCGCACGCACGTGCTAACCGCGATTCACGACGGCCAGGTTGGCCGAGATCGCCCATTCCTCCAGGGCCTCGCCGCGCCTGCTGGTGACCGACGAACCCCAAGCCTGAGACTTGGCGTTGAAGTATTAATAAGTAATTAATCTATAAAATCATGTTTCATAGTAATGAAACACGATTTCGTAGATGATATGATCTGTACAGCGAATATTGTTATTGTTTCTCTGAGAGCTCAATAGTAAGGAAGGTCGGTTCCAAAAACGAAAATTGATTTTCCGAAGGCATTGAACTCAGAAAAACCAAATTCGTATTGAACTGCAATTAGGTTACACTGAAATATTCAACCCGTCTCTTCTTATTATTATTTATGCGAATCAATATTTTACTAGCCCCAGTCTGTAATAGGGTATTTGACAATTTTTGAAAATTGATGGACATCGATAGAGGACTCTTCACTTATTGCCCCCGTAATATTTTTTTTTTTGAAATATACTCAATTTATATAAAATCCGTGATTTTATTGTTTCATATATAATTTCGCGCTAAAACGCGTTGTCACGTGACATTATCTCTATGTGACGTCATCGCACATATACAAACATGCGTGACCGATGTGACACTTAATAACATAACAAATTATTTGCATTTATCTGTTAGTTTTTCCGCAAAAATGAATGAGCCAGCATATAAATATTGTTCAATGCCTTTGTGAAAAACTCGACACTAAATCCCGATAAATTTTTCATCCATGTGCCAAAATCAAAAGTTTTAAGATAGAAGTGGCAGATTTCGACTATCAGCCTTTGTAATACCTTCCTCCATTCTTATAGAACATTTGAGGACGAAATTAACACATTTCCACACGTTTACACATCAAAAAATATGTTCTTCCTTACAATTTTATTTGTCGTAGGATGCAATGTTTATGTGCGATGTCGTCACGAGTAATGGCGGCCGGTATTGCTACGTTTTTGGCACCGAGAGATACAGATTAAAAATTCTAAATTTTAATGACGAAAATAAAATGTTTATAATACATTTAAAATAAAAAAATGTATTTAATAATATGTTTGCCCACTATCCTTTCTCCTATTGCAGTTTAAAATTTTTTGGTTACACCAGTCAAACACCCTATTTTCTTTGGTCATTTAGGTTTAAATTACAATCTGTTCGTAACCGAATGTACATACCACTAATAAAAAATATTATTCAATAACTTAGCTATGTTTTCGGGAACTTAACGAGCAATGTGGTATAACGCTTTTGTGCCTAATATATCCTACTATTCTACTAATATTATAAATGCGAACGTTTGGATGGATGGATGGATGAATGTTTGTTACTTAATCACGCTACAACGGCTGGACGGATCTGGTTGAATTTTGGCACAGAGATAGATTATAGACTGGAATAGCACATAGGCTACTGTTTATCCCGGAAAAATGCACGCATGCTATGGGAAAGCAAAATATAGAAAGGTGTAATAGCTTAAGATACCTCCATGGATTGTATACCTTGCCTTCCAAAAATAACCTCCACGCGGGCAGAGCCGCGAGCAACATCTAGTATTTTATAATTACTTCGATGTGCTATTAGGGTTTGATTTACTAGACGTTTGGGATTCCAATATTGAAATTATAAGAATATGAACAAGAAGATGAGAACATGAAGACGCAATATGTGCAAATGTCTATCCTTATGTATGTTTAGAAATGTTAATCTTTATTTATTTATTTATTTATTTAACACACTTTATACATTTAAGTACAGGCGGACTTAATGCCGGAGGCATTCTCTGCCAGTCAACCTGCGGTAGTGCAGAGATACAAGAAGGTAGGTGTTCTTGCATTATAGGTTCAAAGAAGGCTTTTGTGTGCTACCGCCGTATCCAGAACACGGCCAGTACTCGAGTTTACCGTCAGCTTCGCCGGGTGACAACGTGACGTTGTTTCAACTGAATGTCACGTGTGACCATGGGTACAACTTGGTTGGCGACGAGAAAGTCGCCTGTACTTTCGGATCGATGCACCACGAGATGCCTGTCTGTCTGCGTAAGGATCTTGTATATTTATTTATTGTATCAAAGTCTGAGGTGATGCGGCAATATGTAACATTTTAGAGATCGAGAGAGCGCAGCGTGCGGTGTTGAAAGTAAACCACTACGATATGCCACAAAAGACCTATATCAGTAATGCAAAGTCCTTAGAGTTTCGCCAACAGTACTTACAATGACTGTCGCAACACACAGCGCAATGCAAAGTTAATTTCACCCGAATACGAAGAGCTTGTAAAACGCCGTGATTTCAGAACTCTCACTACAAAATTATTTTCAACCCATTAAATCGTCCTGGTCTTGTCAGAGACAAATGCCAATCGCAAGCAACTGTTTTTTATCATATTGAATGATAATTTTAGCTAAATTTTACTCTTTAGTAACCGTTTGTATAAATACACACTCACGCCTGTAATCCCCGAAGGGATATGCAGAGATGCAACCAGTACAACCACTTTTCGCCAAATTTATTACGGTCCCATAATGGGATAGGGGCCGAGCCCATCGCCATACCGGGCTCAATTCCAGACTCCAAGTATTTTTAAATAGAAAACTCAATATCACTTTACCCGACCCGGGGATCGAATCAGAGACCCAGCATAGCACTCGTAACGCATGCGCAATTACAATTGCGTCACCGAGGGAGTTACCGTTTATTATATTAATATATACCTAGTACTCGTATTTTTGACAGCTTACTGCAAGGTTGAACAGCAGACGATGGTGAGCTGCGAGAAGGACGTCCCGAGATGCCTGTTCCCCAGCAGTGACCAAAGCCCTCCAGCACCCCTAAGGTCTAAAGCGAAATCTTCCCGTACAGGTCTGTTTCAATTCATCTTGTTACTAAACAAAAATAGACGCGCATTGCATATTTAAGTTAATATGATTATGTTGAGCAACGATCCAACTGGCAAAGTTTTATGTCCATATATATGTGGTAAAAACAATATATGGTAGAAACTATATAATAATAATATTAGGGAACCAAACATAAAAATTATATTACGATAGAGCTATATTAACTGATCGAACCGTGCACTACAACCGACCCGATATTACTATAATAGACAAGACCAAAAAAACAGCTCACCTAATAAATATAGCAGTCCCAAATACCCATAACCTTCAAACAACTGTTACTGAAAAGTTATCTAAGTACACCGAATTGGCAAATGAGGTAACTAGAATGTGGAAGATTAGAAAAGTACAAATAGTTCCTATAATTATTTCCACAACAGGAGTAATCCCTAAACAACTGCACGTATCCATCAAGACTTTAGCCCTTCCTCCATCAATATACATAGAAATGCAAAAAGCAGTAATTTTAAATACACGCAGGATAGTAAGAAAATTTCTCAACACGGACGACGCAACATATACATACACGCACACAAATAATAACACAGACGACAATGCGACAACTAATATTCCAACCGTCAATGAGATTCACTTGGCTGAGGCCCGTGAATTTCATAAAATACCGGTTTTTATTATGAAAGCCGAGATGATATAGAGTATCAAAAAATAATAACTTGGTAATGTCCTGTTCTGACAACAGCGCTATCAAATATATTGACCGTAGTAAGGCGAGCAAAGATGCAAGACGCAAGCGTCAGTATGAATAGCGCTTAGCGTAATCCCATGCCACGCATATACCGTCGATTGCTTTGAATAGAAACGTACAGTTGACAACACAACTATTTTTCAGAGTGTGGCACTACGGGATTTTTGAGACGGCGACGCGAGCCCGTCTCGGGGGGATATGAACCGAAGATAAATGAGTTTCCATGGCACACCGGCATCTACAGGAAGGAAACAGAACTCATCATGCAGATATGTGGTGGCACTCTCATTGCCAAACGCGTCGTTATATCAGGTTTGCTAATGTGGTGGTGCTTGATTCATTCATCACATGGTGAAAATCCCGCCATAGTGGTTCGTTTTAGTGGCCTTAGGCAGGCATAATTTTGGCGACCGTGACATTGACATAAGACAAAATAAACTACAAATATATAATACCCATATATGACATAGGTCATAATGAAACAACTGACGACATTAGGGAAAAACAGATATATAGTAAAAAATAATATCAGTATTCTGAAAGATTAATTGAAAGATGTATTTGACCCATACAAATGTGTACAGCCTGGATGGTCCGCTGCTATAATTAAAATTTGATAGATGAAATGTCTTTGTTACCAAAACTTTTTCAGCTGCACACTGCTTCACTCAGGACAGGCAAAAGCCGTTAGCTTCCAACTATGCACTAGCTGCCGGGAAGATATATCGCTCGTGGAAAGAAACGGCAGACAAGCATGCACAGAACACTGACGTAAGCTGCTGAACTTTCCCACTTTTAATAATAACTAGCTGTTGCTCGCGGCTCCGCCCGCGTGGAGGTCATATTTGGGAGAAAAAGTATACAATACAAAAAACCCATATTTTCGTACTTAAAAAATGACGGATTTTCATACAAACTTTCATCCCCTATTTTACCCCCTTAGGGGTGGTATTTCCAAAAATCTTTCCTTAGTGGATGCCTACGTCATAAAAGGTACCTACTGTCAAAATTTCAAGTCTCTAACCCCAGCCGTTTAGGCTGTGCGTTGATCGATCAGTCAGTCAGTTTCTTCTTTTATACATACAGATAAGCTAAAATCAACCACACGTCGATCGACTATTAGATCAAATAGAAGGCGATCACACGATTGACAATTTCATCATCACTGGGATGGCTAACACAGCTTTAATTTCTTTGTAGTCGTACACTCTTGACAGAGTGGTCGTGGTCATGTTGAGGCCGATTGTTTCGCTGCCGTTTTCGCGATGCGTCGCCATGTGTCTCGATGTTTGGCGGAGCGGGAGAATTCGTTGATAGAGGAGTGCGTCGTCAATTTGATCAGATCCGTCCAACGTGTAGGAGCGCGTCCTCGAGCTCTTTTGCCGTCTACTTTTCCTTGCACATCTAATCGTTCTATGGAATCTTCGTTACGACTTATGTGCCCAAAGAACTTGAGGATTCGTAATTGCACAATCGACGATAATCTCCTAATTACCCCATTTTAAATGGAGACACAATCAAATGGTCTAGGATCAATACCCGGGGTGCTTTTGGTTCCTAATCTGGGTACTATTTATAAACACCTGGACTATAAAAGCCTTTTGAATGGTTTGCGTATGGCTGATGGTGAAGTTATATGGCCGGGAACCTGATAACCGCCGGTCGGTGCAAGACTGTTGTTGAGATGGATAAACATGTATACTGGTTTATTGAGACGAAGTGTTGCTGGATCGGGTAACTTGGGTAAATTATTATTATTACATTACCAGGGTCGACGAAAACTTCTTTTTATCTATGACTATATCTCAAAATATCCTTCCGCTGGATACACGTAACAGATTCACATATCACCTAGAATTTATAAATACTCTAACTGGATTTATTTTCTTCATTGGTTGCAAGCAAATATATTTTTCGCAGGTACAGGAAATAAAACTTCCGCCGCGATATCAAGGTGTCGTGACGAACTATCAAGATGACATCGCTGTCGTGATACCCGTTGAAGAATTCGATTTCAATTATTACGTGAAGCCAGCTTGCTTTAGTTTCGATCCTAAGTTCGATGAGGAGCAGTTGACAGAAGGAAACTTGGGGAAGGTTAGTACTTTAACCAACAGTAAGGACTTTGATGTTCCAATAAATTTAAATAAAAATTAAAAAATTAATATAAATTTTTTTTGGTAGTCGCATCACTCGATAAGAGCTCGAGCGAGATGGCTATTTTTTCTTATTTTCATGTCAATCTGCATAGGGTTTATCTGGCCGCTCGCCTACCGCACCACAAAAGCGATCATTAAGAAGCTTTTTTGTTCTTCGTTATTTATTTCCTTGGCCGAGTTCAACAACCGTTCAGGAAGTTTTAAATAAATAATTTAATTCAAAATTTGGAGGCGAGTTTCTTGGACAGCGTTCAAATACATGACGGCATGATATCGTCATTACTAGCGTATCATAGTCGTACGCCCAAACGATAATACCTTTTACAACTCTAGATCACCGGTTGGGGCCTGACAGACGAGGAATCGTATCAATCGAGAATACTCCTAGCCGCGCACCTGCCCTACAAAAACATAGAGAAATGTATAGACGAGAGTCCCGCGTCCTTCAGGAGCTTCATCACCAGTGACAAGTTCTGCGCTGGATACATAAATGGTACATACGTATAACCTTGTCGGTACAACTCAATTCACAGAAAACCTCTGTGAAATAAAATATATTTGCTGTTAAGTTTCTTTGAGATTTCCCAAAACATCTCACCGTCTCCCCTTCAGTTCTGAATCCCTAATCCAACGGTTGGTGATGTTCCCACAATTCTTCTGCCATTGCGACATTTCGGAGGCTGTCCGAAATTTTTTTTATCAGTACCTTGACCATTACTTTTTGTTGGCACAGCAAAGTGACCTATGGTAACTTTTTTACATAAACTCATGGTTCAGCTACAGATCACCTAAATAGATATTCAATACGGTAGTGAGTAAAAAAGCCAAAACGCAGCTTAACAAGCGATTATACTGGCACGGCAAAGTGAACACACTACACCTGATGGTAAGCACAGTGCCGTACCGTTAGAGTATCAAGTAGCAAGAGACAATCTATCCCTCGCTACTCAACCCAATCATGCCGGCCTTTTTTGTTATCGCGGGGGAAACGTTTTATTACTGTCGCCCGCTCCGGGGGGAAGTGGAATAAAAATAAAATGGTTATGCTGAACTAGCCGGTCTTACGATCCAGCATTCCGATTAGTGGCCTCGTGTCGTACGAGGCAAGGGTTACCGTGGTTGAATACAAACGCCCCCATTCCATATATGGAACCCTTCTACACAACCTTCTACTTCTTCACACCAGCCCTAACTAATTTTGGTGCTTTAAGAATTAAACATTCCATACACAAAGCAACCCTTCAACGCTAGCGACTTCGTTTACCTATGGTAACTTTTTTACATAAACTCATGGTTCAGCTACAGATCACCTAAATAGATATTCAATACGGTAGTGATTAAAAACGCAGCTTAACAAGCGATTATCCTGGCACGGCAAAGTGACCACACTGCACCTGATGGTAAGTGCAGTGCCGTCCAGTTAAAGTATCAAGTAGCGATAGACAATATATCCCTCGCTATTCCTAAAGGACCCAGGATCATAGGAAGGAGGGAACACGGTAGCTGGCAAACTGTTCCACAGCTTGATGGTGCGGCAAAAATACGAATTTGAATTTGTATCTATGAGAACCTTTATTTTTTTTGTTTAGGTATATTATTTTGCCCAAAAAGAATGTTATTATCTCATCTTAAGACTAAACCTGATCTTATATCCGCTCCTAGCAACTATTTTGCCTTAAATTAGCCGTGATTTTATGTTTCATCCACCTATTAAACTATCTCTTCGTGACCCACCAGTAATGTGATGAGGGTTTTCACCCAGGCACGTCAGCATGTCGCGGGGACAGCGGCGGCGGTTACGTGATGTCTGCCGAGGTGGAATTTGAGAAACGCTTCTTCCTCCGTGGAGTGATCTCCACGTCACCTGTGACTGACAAGGACTGCAACATATACACCTGGGTTACCTTCACACACGTGCTCAGACATGCAGAATTTATTAAGTCAGCTGCAGAAGGCCTACTATAAAAATCATAAATGTCAGTCACTATCTTCAACGACGAACATGTTAATTGAATTAAAGTGTACATTAATCCATACTATTATTTGTTTGTTTGTTACCTTTTCACGATTAAACTGCTGGACGGATTGCAAATTGCTAATCTTGAAGGGGTGAAATAGGGGTTGAAAGTTTGTATGGGTAATCCGTGGTTCCTCAAGTTAGGGATCTGAAAATTCATAATTAGGCTTTTGATAAGAAATACGTGTTTTAAATTTTTTTGCAAGATCAATCACCTTGAAGGTTATCTCTAGCTAAAAAATGTATGTGTGACAGACAGATATTTGTTTCGGGTCTGGTTGTTGCGGGACCGTAGTCTTTCGCAGTTCTTAATACCCACTATACAGGGTTTACCTAGTACAGGGTCGATCCAATTTTAGTATATGTACTGCCGAAGCAAGTACCCTAGTACAGGGTCAGAACTATGTGTAATTGTTAGAAATATATATATATATATATATATATATATATATATATTTTAAATTTAATTCTGCCATTGTTGCGGGGCGTAAGTTTTGCAAACTTTATGATTCGCCTGATGTTAAAGAAGCACCGAGTACATGGCTTATAAAAACATATCTAGGTACAAAAGTTTACAGAAACTGATTCGTCATTGAGCAAAACTCGGATGGGGCGATCAAGGTCATCAAGAAACGAAGACAACTTTAAAAATGTGCGTCAGTCAGTTCGCGAGATTGCCAGTCTTTCCGTGAGGAATAGGACAAGTGCCTTAGGTATAATGTTTATTAGTGAATCTAATACTAAACTTGTGAGAACATTTAAAATACCTGTTTCCTATAACAAAAAATGAGGTATAACTTATAATGAGCATTCATCTCGATGACCGCGTACAAAACCACACGGCCGGCCCGAGTCGATTAGACTTGGAGCATCTTTACAAG
Source organism: Laothoe populi (assembly GCA_905220505.1). Lineage (NCBI taxonomy): Eukaryota > Metazoa > Arthropoda > Insecta > Lepidoptera > Sphingidae > Laothoe > Laothoe populi. Next base: position 3,190,317 of record HG992146.1, on the reverse strand, counting down.
TTATAACAATTTAATTACAGTGTTTTTCACCTTAGTATATATGTATAGTAACCGCTCAACATAATACGGTGACAATGAATGTGTTTTTAATCATATTTTGTATATGTGTCGGTAAGTTATATTTAATAATAATAATACTAGCCCTGTATTAAACATTGTCCCATTGCTGGGCATGGGCCTCCTATATTAATGAGGGATTAGGCCTTAGTCCATCACGCTGGCCTAATGCGGGTTGGTAGACTTCACATACCTTCGAAATTTGTATAAGAATTCTCAGATATGCAGGTTTCCTCACGATGTTTTCCTTCACCATTAAAGCAAGCGATAATTAACATTTAATACACACATAACTTTAGAAAAGTCTGCGGTGTATGCCACTTGAGTTTCGAACATACGACTTTCGTCTTGGCAGTCCGTACCGCAACCAAGTTATATTTAATTCATTTAAATAAGTAACAGGAAAATCTATGAAAAGCTCATCGAAAACATTTATATACAGTAGACTTCTTTTTATGGCAGTTATTATGACAAATTAAACAATGGTCTAGACAAACAATAGCCTGTTGCTAGAACTGGGATTTACACAATAATAATATATACTCAGCCTGTTGCCGTCCACTGTTGGACGTAGGCCTCCCCAAGTGAACGCCAACCATCCCGGTCTTGGGTAGCCCGCATCCACCCGCTACCCGCCACCTTCTTCAAGTCGTCGGTCCATCGTGCAGCAGGGCGTCCCACACTACGTTTGCCTAAACGCGGTCTCCACTCCAACACATGTCTGCCCCATCGGCCATCTGTCCGTCTGCAGACGTGACCAGCCCACTTCCACTTTAGCGTGCTAATTTTGCGAGCAATATCTATGACTTTGGTTCTCTGGCGGATGACTTCATTTCGAACTCTATCCACCAGAGAAACCCCAAGCATTGCCCGCTCCATAGCACGCTGAGCGACTTTAAATTTATGGACCAGTCCATTTGTGAGTGTCCACGTTTCAGCCCCGTAGGTCATTACGGGTAGGACGCACTGGTTAAAAACTCTTGTTTTTAAGCATTGAGGGATCGACGACTCAAACAGGTTACGTAGTTTACCGAATGCCGCCCAGCCCAAACGAATTCTTCTATCTGCCTCTTTCTCGAAGTTGTGCTTGCCTAGTTGGATTATTTGGCCCAAGTATACGTACTCTTGCACAACCTCGAGAATGGCATCACCCACGGCGACGAGTCTCGGGAGGACGTGACCGTTAAACATGACTTTCGTCTTGTCAAGGTTCATCCCGAGACCTATCCGTTTTGAAGAACAGTTAAGGCTGTTCAGCATGTCTTCCAAATCCTGCAGAGTTTCAGCCATGATGACTATATCATCCGCAAATCGCAAGTGAGAGATGTACTGGCCGTTGATATTGATGCCCCGTCCTTTCCAATCAAGCGTCTTAAATGCGTCTTCCAACGCGTTGGTAAACAGTTTCGGAGAGATTACGTCTCCCTGTCTTACCCCACGTCGCAGTTGGATTGGCTTTGTGCTTTGTTTTTGTACTTGGACGGTCATCGATGCGGCTTCATACAGGCATCTCATCACTTGGACATAGCGGTCGTCAATGCGGCATCTCTGCATAGCCTCCAGAACAGCCCAGGTCTCGATGGTGTCGAAGGCTTTCTCGTAGTCCACAAACGCTAGGCAAAGAGGTTCATTGTACTCCTCGGTCTTCTGAATTATTTGCCTTAGTGTGTGTATGTGGTCTACGGTACTAAAGCCTCTCCGAAACCCAGCCTGCTCCGGCGGTTGGAAGTCATCGAACCTTTGGGCAAGACGATTCGAAATAACCCTCGAAAACAGCTTATAAACATGGCTCAAGAGTGATATAGGGCGGTAGTTCTTCAATAGGGTGTTATCTCCCTTCTTGAAGAACAAAACAACCACACTCCTGCTCCATGCCGCCGGTGTTGTACCAGTGTAGATGACGGAGTTGAACAGCTTTACAAGCTCAGTTAATACTGGCATACCGCCTGCCTTGAGCAGCTCTGTAGTTACTCCGTCATCACCTGCAGCTTTGTTATTGTGAAGCTGTTCAAGGGCTCTTCTAATCTCGCCGAAGTCGATGTCGGGAAACTCGTCTGTATGGTGGCGAGTTAGTCTGGCACGCGGATCATCCGCGCTCGGGGCCTCAGGTGGACTTGTTTTTGGAGTATACAAGTCCCCATAATACCTTTCGACCTCTGCGAGTATCTCTGGCATGGAAGTGACGGTGGTGGTCTGTGATGTTCTGAGCTTTGTCAGGTGACAACTAGAGGTAAGTGGCTTGGCGAAAACTCTGGTACCCTTGTTCTGCGTAATAGCATTTTCAATGTCCAGAGTATTCGAGCGTCTTATATCGCGCCGTATTAGCTTCTTTACCTCTTTGTTAAGTACCTGACGCTCAGATTGTGTGACCTTTACGAGCTCTCGTCGTTTCCTTAAAAGGTCCAGAGTCTCGCTTGAGAGCTTCGACTTACGTCTATTGTTCTGAGGTCGAAAGTATTTATTACCCACCTCACGCAGAGTCCGCACCAGGCTGTCAGTGGCGTCATCAATATCCGCCGTAGTTTCCAATACGGCAAATCGGTTCTGTAGCTCTAGCTGGAAAGCTTCACAGCCGACCTCGACTTGGGGCAAAGTTGGTCGGAGAGTCGACTTCATTAAGCGCGCTCGGTCAATTTTAACTTTTATATTCAGAGTGCCTCTTACAAGTCGGTGATCACTACCGGTGTTAAACCTACTGATCACAGAGACATCTCTGAATATTTGGCGCTTATCAGTCATAATGAAGTCGATCTCATTCCTGGTGACATTATTGGGGCTTCGCCAAGTCCACTTCCTTTGGGGCTTCTTCTGGAAAAAGGAATTCATCAGAAAGAGCCCCCGGGTCTCGAGAAAGTTGACTAGCATTTGCCCCCTGTGATTCCTGCACCCATAGCCGAATGATCCTACCCTCGATTCGCCGTGTCCTTGTACTCCCACTTTGGCATTGAAGTCACCCATTACAACGCTGTAGGAAGCCTTGGTACGAGACATAGCTTTCCCTATGTCTTCGTACATGGCCTCTACTTCGTCATCAGGATGAGCTGACGTTGGGGCGTACACTTGTATAACCTTCAGAGTATATCTCTCAGTTATTTTTAAGACAAGGTACGCCACTCGCGCTGATACGCTGCCAACTTCCACAACGTTGCTTTTTAGTGACTTGTGGATAATAAATCCGACGCCACCTTGGGATGGTTGGTGTCCTTCTCGGAAGTAGAGTAAGTGACCAGAATCTAGGGCTATCTTCTCCTCCCCCTGTCTTCGGATCTCGGATAGCCCTACGATATGCCAGTTAATGTGACTTAGCTCTACTTCCAACTCAGCGATGTGCTCGTCCAACCGCAGAGAGCGTCCGTTGTACGTCGCCAAAAATAGCCGTTTGTGGTACCCTACCGTAGCCCGGGGATTCTTAGCACCCCCCACCCACCGTTACCATGACCGGTACCGTGGTCAGGAATAGCGGGGCTACCGGGAACTGGGGGCCGTGAATTTGGGAAGCCTTTCATATTGGGGGGTTTTGCCATAGTCACCACGCTTGGCAGGCGGGTTGGTGACCGCAGTTGCTGGTATGTTTTACCATCGACGCTGCTGCCCGTCGAAGGCATGGGTATTTGGCATTCCAGCATTTTGTGTGGTTATGCCGCCACAAGTCGGCCGCCAGAACCTCATTCGTTAGCTAGCAGGGTGTACCACGAGCAGGTAGGGTTGGCAGTTGGGAGCATGAGATGTAATTTGCCCCCCTTACACCCCTTAATAATAGTTACTTATAATTGTTTCCACAGTATCTTCGAATGCAGCAAACGATACTGAGGAGTCAGAAACAAATACCAAGTAAGTGTTGTTTGTTTATTATAATGCGACCGCGTGAATATTGTAGATAGATACATGCTTCGAACGTCAATAGTCTGTGGTAGCTTTAGCTGTAGGAATAAGATCAACCAAGTCAATTTACCGGTAACGGGTTTACTTTTGCTAGTTTTTTTTTATTGTATAGTCCGACAAACGAGCCAGTGGGTGACTTGATGTTAAGTGATCTCCACCGCCCATGAACATCCACAATACCGAAAGTGTCATGTATGCGTTGTCGGCCTTAAAGGACAGGAATAGGGATTAGGGAAGGGAAGGGGGAATCTGGGCCTCCGGATATCTCACTTACCATAAGAAACGCGATAGTAAACTGTCACTTCACGTTGGTTTTCTGTGAGACAGCGGTACTACCCCGGTCGAGCCGGCCCATTCATGCTGTAGATAAATATGTCTACAGGGTGGCTCTACCACTTCTAAAGTGTGGTGTGTGTGAATACCGCATATCTGTACCGTGCTACGGGAGTGAGCACAATACTGATTTACTGTTCTTGCATTATAGGATGAAATCAGCCATCTGTACGCTACCGCCGTATCCAGAACACGGCAAGTACTGGAATAAACCTTCAGCTTCGCCGGGTGACACCATTTCGTTGTATGAACTCAATGTCGTCTGTGACCGGGGGTACAACTTGGTTGGCGACGCGATAGTGACGTGTATTTTTGGATCGGTGCTCCGAAAGATGCCTGTCTGTGTGCGTAAGTTGTCGTGGCTATTTGTAAGTAAATTGTTTATTTTCCAAAAACACATTTTACATATTGTGACATAAATACAACGGTCCCCGCACTAGGCGAACCTGTATCGCGGGAGACCACATAGGTTTACAGTAATCATTTTATAAATGTGCGAGTGGGCTGTACAAACTTGCTACTAATGGCATTGCAAGAATAATTGTGACTGTGAACATTAAAGTGTAATAGTTATTTCTTTTTTTTATATCATAGTCCGACAAACGAGTCAGTGGGTCACCTGATGTTAAGTGATCTCCACCGCCCATGAACATCCACAATACCGAAAGTATCACGTATGCGCTGTCGGCCTTAAAGGACAGGAATAGGGATTAGGGAAGGGAAGGGGGAATCTGGGCCCCCGGATATCTCACTTACCATACGAAACGCGACAGTGAACTGTCACTTTACGTTGATTTTCTGTGAGACAGTGGTACTACCCCGGTCGAGCCGGCCCATTCATGCTGTAGACAAATATGTCTACAGCGTGGCTCTACCACTTTAGAATTATGAATAGATAACTCTGGTATATATGATATAATATCATATATACATTCGTATATATATAAATAAATGTATAAATACATAAAAACATACGTAGACATAAAATATTATATATATATATATATATATATATATATATATATATATATAAATCGCGGAAGACTTCTTACATCTTTACAAACTACCACCCTGGGGCGTCCACTGTATGTGGCAAGATTTTAAATGTTTTGAATGCGTATTTATAAAGTTTTTATCAGTATAATTTCATGAATTGACGTGGAATTCGATTTAAATGTGATGTGTTAATATTCAGTTTCAGACATTTCCTGGTAATTTACCACATCCGTTCACCACAGTAACTATCCAGCACGCTAAATATCACCGTATACCTTCTATACACTGCAAGGATGATCCTACGTCTATCAAAACCTAGGTTTAAATCGATTCTGTATATTGTCCTACGTATAGTACAAAGATTACGCTAACCAAGTTACATCCATCAATTTTCGAAAATGTTGTGACTCCGTATACTGCTTTTGTATTGTTATATTCAGAGTACTAGATAACAAGCTTCCAGCTATACCAGCGATCATACTGTGTCTAGAGCAGTTATCACGATGTGATATTTGTTTTGGGTTTTTCAATTTTTTTTTATCCTGGCACGGCAAAGTGGCCACACTGTACCTGATAGAAATTGCGTGCCGTCCAGTTAGAGTATCAAGTAGAGAGAGACAATCTATCCCTCGCTTTTCAACATAATAATGCTGGCCTGCTGTGTATCTTCTTCACATTACGCCTAAAGGACCCAGGGTCATAGGAAGGAGGGAACACGATAGTTGGCAAACTGTTCCACAGCTTGATGGTGCGGCAAAAATACGAATTTGCTCTGCCCTTGGTTCAGGCCGGGTTGGTAAACACCTCGAAGCTTTGGCTCCGCAAGCCAGTATGCGTGGTTCTGGTGTGGAAGGGAGATGATGGGACAAGATTAAACAATTCTTCGGAGTATTCCCCTTGATTCAGATGATAGAACACGCTAACGATGCTGGAGGAGGAAATATCCCTACGTAGCCGTAGCTGCTCCAGGCTGTTACTCACGTCTGTATTATTTACGTCAGTTTTTTGTGGAACCGACACACATGCGAGCAGTATTCCATTCCAGGCCGTACCTGCACTTTATATAAGTGATAAAGCTGACCGGGCGTGAAAAACCGCAGCACCCTGTTCAGGATACCGACCCTGCGAGAAGTGGTGGTTGTTAATACGCCCTCCATATAACACCTTGGATTAGGATCACAGCGGATATCTATACCTAGGACACTAAAGTCATTCCGCATTGCTAGTGGAACACCCTGAAAATGGGGTTAATGCCGATGGGAGGAACGGGGATTTCTTGCACGAGAACGCATACACCTGGGTTTCCTTGGCATTCAATTGAACCCGATTCCTGGTTCCCCATGATGAAATGAGACCCAAGGTCTGGTTGACGTCAATGACAAGATTCTCACGTCTCTTCTCAGTATACGCTCATGAACCGTGCTGTCATCTGCATAGCAATAAATGTTGCCAAGGCACAACATATCATTAATATTCAGAACAAACAAGGAGGGCGAAAGCACAAAGCCTTGTAGTACTCCGGTATTTACTGAGATGAGCTGCGAAGCATGTCCATCAACGAGGACACGTAAACTACACTCATGCAGAAAGCCGGAAATCCACTTGCTCAGGTTGTCGGGCAGACCATATGCCGGAGCTTGGAGAGAAGGCCACGATGTCAGACCCTATCAACGCTTTGGCCATGTCGAGATTCACAGCAAGAGCCTCGCCATGCCTGTCAATCGCCTCGCCCCAGTGATGTAATACAAATGCTTGAAGATCACCCATTGATCGGTTATGACGGAATCCGTATGGCCTGTCACTGATCAACGAGGTGTCATCTAGGTAGCGAATAAGTTGGCTGTTAAGCTCCATGACTTTACACATCACTGAGATGATGGTGATTGGGGAGTATTATTAGGGTCTGACCGATTATCTTCCTTTTTGAGGATTAGCTGCACATTAGCCTTCCTCCAAGATTCAAGCTCAATACCTGAGAGTTAGGACGATGGATATGGGCGTGTCATTGCAGGAGACAACTCCACTGCACACTTTTTGAGAATAAGCGCTGGGATGCCATCAGGACCACTAGTCTTCCGGACGTCGAGAAACTGCAGCTCACGCCGCACATCACAATGCCTGATACGAATATCAGGCATTTTGTAACCGCAGCCGGGCAGCGTAGGTGGTAAATGAGCTTTGCAATCCTTGAGTCTCGATTTGGCAGTCATTTGAGTGTCCAAGAGATCTGCCAATAAATCGGCCTTCTCTTGCTTATCTTCTCCGCTGTCAGTACTCTGTCGCGCAAAACACAACGCCAGTCTTAAAATGGCGCGCAATTCGAAAAGGAAACGTTTACGTTTAAAACACAATTAATAAAAATTTTAGTTGGAAAAAAATATACACTATTTTATGTCATTGGAATGGTTATGAAATAAGCTAAAAGAATATATATAGTTTAATATCGTTTTTCCCTAATATGATATCGTTAGATTAAGTTGAAAATGCGGGAGCGAAATATTTATCCTATTTACGTAAAAATGTTGTAACAATTTAAAAATAAAAGCATTCACTCGAATACTTTTTTATTTATTAATATAAACATATATTATTTCACAATAATCAATCAAAGGAACACACAGCTCCTTACATTTTTTACAATACAAGCTTGAACAATAACATTCCTCAAGTGGACGACCCGTAGACAATATTCCAAACAATATATAAAAATATATAACATAATATTGTATAGCAATTGATGTTATTTCGCATCCTTGTCTATTTCCCTACATATTGTAAAAGTTAGAGTAGGATAAATATATTTAGTAATACCACACTGCCGAAAGATATCTGACCGTTGAAAAACGGCCTCCTCGAGGCCGCTGACAGTCGTCCGATTTTGTTTCGAACTTTTAGAAGTCCGTCCGACAGTGGGGGGGCTAAGGACTAGTGTTCCATTTCTATATCTCAGCGGTGGCAGGGAAGGGCAACAGAAATTAGATTGAACAGCCTTAGGCAAGCTCCTATAAGCATGCCTGCATGTCGGGTGATTGGCCGCGCTGGGCATCACTGTAACGTACTCCCTCTTGCAAGCCTTGCCAGCACGGTTGTAGGCTGCTTTTAAAGGACTTACTATTGGAATCCTTCGTAGCCCGAACCCCGATCCATCCGCTGTCAGTTTCTTACCAACAGCATCAGCGCATGCACGAATGAACCAGGAGCGTCCTCGGCCTTTACGTGCAATCTCAGAGGAAGGAAAGTAATATTTAATTTCTAGTCTGATCTCGCAAGCAATGGCGTCGGCAATCACGGAAGGATCCTTAAGGGATGGATGCAATGCCTGGTAGGCTGGAGCACCAGTTGTATCAAGCCATGAGTCAAAACGAAGGCATGGTCAGTTCTGCAGGAGCCCAACCACAACTCATGGTGTGCGTCGAAGTCTCCAGAACAACCAATTCCGCTACTGGGAACTACTCTTGCGCGTCGTCTGTCACCTGGCTAATCTACTCAAAAAGCCGAGTTGTCTGCACGTCTCCGTCGTGTGACCTGTAAAGGCACAAGTAAACCCGACTCTAAGATCCGAAGTCGACGTGCACCCGCAGGGAGGAGAATGAGGGGTCCTCCATGCAGCACAGACGGCGACAGCATACGTCCGACCGAACATACAGACATACTTGCTTTCTTCAAGCAAGTAGCCGGGGTAAGGGGAGTGTGAAGTATCGGTCGGACTACAAATCTCCGTCTCCGTCAAGAAGAGCAGAGCAGGCCAGGCTATCTCAAGATGGTGGTGGACGGCACTTATGAAAGTGGTTTGTAAGTCAAGAGTGGTAGGGCACCCTTTGCTTTTTGCTTACTCCGTCAGAGATTCGGCATGATGATTAATAACTAAGTAAGTATTTTTGATGGACATTGTAAGTGTAACGTTATAAATGCACATAATAAAAGGCACATAATAATATAGGACTTAGTTTTATTTTAGTAGACTTAGATTCTAACATTACTATGACATGTAAAAGTGCCCCTAGTGGGATAATTTACAAAATAAATGATTTGATTTGATTTCATTGATTAATTTTCAATTAAGACAAAATTAGTCCCTCATAAAATAAATACTTAGTGGTTGCCAATTGAAGAAGCCTCATACTTATTTTCATTGTGTTATACCTATTTATCCATATTTAATAATATACGTTGTGAGAATTTACTCTGGTAACTAGTTCGCGTCTTACCGGGCGGTCTGCTTAAAAACACATTTAAAACATGCGACAGTCTGCACACCGCTCCGCCTCAACCTGTGCACCCCGAAAGGCCCCCGTAGGAATCACGATCTCCCAAATTGAAATTAAATACTGGACGCAATTTTAACGTCATGGGGAGTTGATAAAAACTTTAAATTAATTTATTCAGTGAGACGCAATTAAATCTGTAAATGAAACACGAAATATACGATACAAATTATACACTCCTCAGTAGCTCCCTCCAAATTCCGCGCGGCCGATGCCTGAACTATTAAATACGCTAAAAAGCATTTTAGTGATAAAATTGAGTCCATGTAAATTTTTTGACCATACATTCTAACGATGAAAATACACTCTTGGACGAAAAATGAGAGTTGATTAATCTTGCGTCCGTATATCAAGTCAGTCGGACGCAGTATCATTGGTAAAAATCGTCACGTGGGACGCAACATGATCTGCAGGATGCATATATATATATATATATATATATATGTTATATATATAATATATAGATCTGAAGATTAGATATAAAGTTGAGTTTTTCTGTAATAAAATGACTTCTATTTTGTGGTGGTTAGTATTTTGTGATGCATGTATTCTAAAAAACTTATGCAGAAGTGCAATCAGCACTTCGTCAGCTCGCCGAAATTATTTTCATCGCATTAAATCATCCTCGACAGATCTTTTTTTTTATTGAGGAGGAACACCCCCCACTGCTCCCTCTGATATTGTTTAGAGACATTGTAAACTCGTTATGAAAATCCCATGCTTTTATTAAAAGACAATGCTACAAAAATAAAACGTTAAGGTGTACATCTATGAAATTACTGTTAAAAATATCTGACTCAATACTCGTCATATCAGGCACAGCTGATAATCGCAGGCAACTGTTTTTTTCGAATCGGGTTGAATGATAATTTTCGCTAAGTTTGACTCCATGATATAAGACGTTTAGTTACCGCTATGTTATGTTATTTTTGTTTTGGACAGCTTACTGCACGGTTGAAGACGAAGTAATGGTGAGATGCGCGGAGGACGGTCCACGATGTCTGCTCACCGGCGGTGACGAAAACACTCCAGCAGGCTCCAGCTCCAAACTGAAAAGCTCCTTTACAGGTTTGTTAACCATGTTGTTACTATACAAAAATCGACCCGCAATGTATATTCGTTAATATGACAATGTTAAGCAACGATCAAAATCATCCAAATGGCAAGTTTTATCTCCATATATGTGTGGTAAACACAATATATGGTAGAAACTCTATGACGCAATCTATATTCTGTATCATTTGGTAGTGTTCTGACAACAGCGTTCGCCAGGAATATATTGAGCGTAACAAGTCTTGCAGAGGCTCAAGATGCAAGCGTCGTTGTCTGTGGAATTTATTATAATGGCTTGTAATCCACTGCCACGCATATACCGTCGACGGTTTAGACGCAAATTATACATAGAGATGTAAAGACAAGACACCACAACAACTTTCAGAGTGCGGCACTACGGGCTCGTTAAGACGGCGACGCGAGCCCATCTCAGGGGGATATAAACCAATGACAAATGAGTTTCCATGGCACACCGGCATCTACAGCAAGGAGCCAGCACTCACCATGCAGATATGTGGCGGCACACTCATTGCCAAACGCGTCGTAATAACAGGTTTGCTTTGACATGTGCTAAAAAGATAGTGCCTATATTTGATTATATCTTACCATGGTGTAAATCCCGCAATAGTGGATCGTTCGTTCCATTGGCATGCTAAGACAAAAAATACTGCAAATTGATAAATCTATACCCATCTATGACATAAGTAGGTATTACTGAAACATTTGACGACGTTAAGAATAAAAAGGTATACTGGGTGATTTTTTTTACCGTCTTGTTAATAATATGGCGTGTTGTGTAAGTGGAATAGAATCTATAGACAACATTATTTGTGTACCAGCATTTCGATTACGAAAGTTCCGAAAGTCTAATAAAATCCATAAAAGAAATACACCCTACACGGCGCGTCAATAGTAATAATTCGAGAGATTATTTCGATCTTACCTTCATACTTTTAAGGGCTTAGGACCTACTTACATGCTATAGTTATTGTTACATGTTGAACTAGTCCACGTGCCACTCAACTGACTGACTACTCAACGTTATTGTATTCGTACATGTTTATGGTATACGTAATACGATATCACAGTGAGAGACGGCACGGTACGTTGCGAACAGATCACGCGTCGTCACAATGTGCCTAATCGAATGCAACTAAAATAATTAGCGCAACTCGCAAGGGCGGCGGGCGACCGGGAAAGGGAAGGTGGGAGAGCGGGGGTCCAGCGCTTGTGACGGCCGGTGAGTGCGAGTGTCCTTGAAAATAGTTTTTATGGTATTTGTTACGTAATCATTCCTACTAATTTGTCGCGTGTTATTGGCGTGACAATGTTTACGATTGTGAATTATTTTTTTTATTCTTTTAAATTACTTCTTTTAGTTTTTTTTATATGTAAAATAGATTATAAATTAGGAGTGTATATTGGTAGATTTATTTCAGCCTATGTCAGTAAGAAAAATTAAAAATAAAGTAACTATGCCTGAGGCTTCTACTCCATTTACCTATCACGCCCAATTTTTTTCAAGACGGTATAAAAAGGCAACTATACTGGGTGACCCAGTGTAGTTGCCTTTTTTATCAATATTTAATTTAATTTTGACCGTATATATTATTCATCTATTATCATAAAAATAGCGTGTCGAGGATTTGAAGATTATTTGTGTTCGTGTTTAGACAAATTATTGAATGATGCAGATCCAAAGTATTTACCCATACATATGTGTGCAGCCAGGATAGTCCGCTGCTATAATTAAAGTTTTATAGACGACATGCCAACTTTTACAGCTGCACACTGCTTCACTCAGAGCAGGAAAAAGCCGTTAGCTTCGAATTACGCAGTGGCTGCCGGGAAGATATATCACGCGTGGGATGAACCAGATGACAGTTACGCCCAGAAGAGTGACGTAAGCAGCTAAACTTTCCCACTTTTAATAATAAATATAATAAGCCTAAAACCCAATCACACGTTGACTATCAGAAAATTACTTACCATCTGCGCTGCACTTGCAGGCACTGCACTTACCATCAGGTGCAGTGTGGTCACTTTGCCGTGCCAGTATTAAAAAAAATTTAAGGCAGGTACACGATTAAGAAATTACTGGCATGGCTAACAGGGTTCAACATAGACCATTTAAAATGGAGATACGATCATAAAATAATCGTTTAGGACAGCGGTCAGCAGCACACGATGTCCTATTTGCGGCCCGTGATTGTTTTGTAAATTAGTCATAAATATCTAAAATAGATTCTAGATAGAGAATATTTTATATTCTAAATAAATGCATTGAATAAATATAGGATACGACCAATTATACGTACATTAAGCTTCTAGGGTTGATATCACAAGTAAGGCCCGCCTTTACTATATTTTGACACCATGTGGACCCTGCCTGCTAAAAGGTTGCCGACCGCTGGTTTAGGATATACATATATAGGCAATAGCCGAGGCGCTTTGGAGCGGAGCATCGCTGAGTTCCACAAAAGCCGATTTTTAAGACATTTTCTGCCTCGCACAACCACTCTGTGGAACCAGTTGTCGCCGGCGGTCTTTCCGAACCGTTACGACCTGGGAACCTTCAAGAAGAGAGCATATTCTTTCCTGAAAGGCTGGCAACGCATTTGGAAGCCCTCTGCTGTTGCAGATTTTCATGGGCGGCGGTGATTACTTTCCATCAGGTGAGCCGCCCGCCCGTTTGTCCCTTTTACCATAAAAAAAGATATACTTTCAGAGCCAGCGAGCTGAGCAGCTGGACTTCTACCGTACGTTTGCGTCCATCAAGATGGTAGATGTACATATCCCCCAGAATTTATAAATACACGAACTGACTTATGTTTTTTTTTTATTTCATAGTCCGACAATCGAGCCAGTTTGTCACCTGATGTTAAGTGATCTCCACTGCCCATGAACATCCACAATACCGAAAGTATCACGTATGTGCTGTCGGCATTAATGGACAGGAATAGGGATTAGGGAAGGGAAGGGGGAATCTGGGCCTCCGGATATCTCACTTACCATACGAAATGCGACAGTGAACTGTCACTTTACGTTGGTTTTCTGTGAGACAGTGGTACTACCCCGGTTGAGCCGGCCCATTCATGCTGTAGACAAATATGTCTACAGCGTGGCTCTACCTCTTTTAAATGTTATATTACCTACCTACTTATTTCTTAGTAAACGTTTTTTTCTTCAAATCGTTTACATGCAGTAATATTTTACGCAGGTACAGGAAATAAAACTCCCGCCGCGATATCAAGGTGTTGCGGCGAACTACCAAGATGACATCGCCGTCGTGATATCCCTTGTAGAGTTTTATTATACTGACTACGTGAAGCCAGCGTGCCTTAGCTTGGACCCTAAGTTCGATAAGGAGCAGTTGACAGAAGGAAACTTGGGGAAGGTTAGCACTTTTTTCCAACAGTGAGGAATTTTAATGTTTCAAATAAAATTAAATCAATAACTAAAAACTATTTTAGTAATGGCACGACTCGAGAAGGGCTGGACCGGCTGGATATTTTTTTATTTTCATGGCAATCTGCATAAGGGTTTTAGGGAAAAAATATTGGAAAGGATGCCCAGAAATTGTAAATTTAGTTAAAATCACGTATGCAGGGATATTGTCACTACTAGCGGATCATGGCTATAGGCCCAAACAATAATACTTTACTTACACTCTAGATCGCCGGTTGGGGCCTGATAAACGAGGACGCGTATCAATCGACAACACTCCTAGCCGCAAACCTGCCCTACAAAAGCATCGAGAAATGTATAGACGAGAGTCCCGCGTCCTTCAGGAACTTCATCACCAGTGACAAGATCTGCGCTGGATACTCAAATGGTACATACTTATTAACCTGTCGATACAACCCATTTCACAGAAAACCACAGTGAAATGAAATCGCTTTGCTGTTACCTTTCGTACGATCTTTGAGATTACTCCAAACATCTCACCGTCTCCGCTTTCTATTCTGAATCCCTATTCCAAACGTTGGCGATAAACTCACGATTCCTTTGGCATTGTGATGGCTCGTAACTCTTGGAATCATACTCATCAGGTGACAAACGAAAGCTTATCTTGTAGCCTAGAGTTGCCAACCATCCCGTGTCCTGGGGTGTCCTGGACAGTTTTTAAGCAGCGTCCTGGTAAGTTTTTTTTTAGCATCGATAGGTCCTGTATTTTAAAATTCGCACACCACTTTTGCAATCCTTACTTTAGGAGCGGCGTCTCGGCTCGCAAGTGTTTACGCTATTATAAAACAAAGATGCGTCCTGTTTTTAAACTGAATTGTCCTGGTTTTTCTAACTTCTAATCGTAGTACCTATTTCAATTCCGGGGTTGGTAACCCTATTGTAGCCTCCCTACGTATATGACTATTTTGCCCTTAAATCTAGCACTGGTTTTACCTTTGCAAAATAAAGTTTCTCTTTTTATTTGTAATAATTAACTGTTTAGGTTTATGTAATATGATAAGAGTTTTCATCCAGGCACGTCAGCATGTCGTGGGGACAGCGGCGGCGGTTACGTGATGCCCATGAAGGTGGAGTATGAGGATCGCTACTTCCTCCGCGGCGTGATCTCCACATCACCTACCTCCGACAAGGCCTGCAACATATTCACCTGGATCACCTTCACACAAGTGCTGAGGCATGCAGAATTTATAAAGTCAGCCGCTGGTCTATAAAAACTCAAATGTGGGCCACTGTCTTCAATGACGAATAATTATGTTAATTGATTTAGTGTACCTTAATATTATAATACAGCGGTTTTGTGACTTGTGAGTTTGGTTTTAGTACATACATATACACTCACGCCAGTAATCCCCGAAGAGAGGTAGGTTAGGTGTACCCAGTACTCACACTTTTCCCCGAATTTATTATGGTTCCATAATGTGATAGGGGGCGAGCCTATCGGTATACCAGGTACAATTCCAGACTCCTGAGAATTCCAGATTGAGTATTTCTAAATAGAAAAATCCAATATCACTTTACCCGACCTGGGGGGAACATTTGATCAGGTTCGATACCTGATCAAATGTTACAATTAAGTAATAATAATATAATCAGCGTTGCAACAAATTATTTTTGTTGACCAGTGTAATAGTACCCAAAAAAATTGACGATATATAGTTGTGTAGATGTATACTGGTATGTACTATGTACGTGTACCCACCAGTCCAAGTATGATAAATGCTCTTTGCACCAGCTTTAATAGTTATTGGAAACTCAAATGAAACAGGAAAACAATTTTAACAAAATATATTTCATAGCTTACAAATAATTAACATTGGCTAATACCAATTATGGTCCCGCAACATAAATTAAATACAATAAGTATTATTGAAACATGATTTTTATCTACCATTTTATAAATAGCTCAAAACAAATGAAGTTGCTACAAGATATAAAGTATATATAGCACTAGCTGTTGCTCGCGGCTCCCCCGCGTAGAGGTTATTTTCGGGAGGAGAAGTATACAATCCAAGGAGTTCTCCTCTGACTGAGGCACCTGTAGCGATTGTCCAGCCTCTCAGTTGTTGTGCCTGAATCTTGAGATTGCATCTAAAGAATACCTCATAAGTTTAACCTCACTTTGCCAGGTATGATTTTTCAAAAACGTTGAAACATGTATTTCTTTATTTCCTACCAAAAGCCTAAATATGAATTTTCAGATCCCTAACTTGAGGAATGATAGATTTCCCATACAAATATTGAACTCCTATTTGACCCCTTTCAAAGTTGTGTTTTGAGAAAAAAAGATAGCCTATGTCTTGCTCCAGGATATAATCTATCTCCTTACCAAATTTCATCACAATCCTGTCAGCTGTTTAGTCGTGAAAAGGTAACAAACATACAAACAAACAAACAGAGTTACTTTCGCATTTATAGTATTGGTATGGATAGCATTATAATTATAAATACACGCAACTGTCACACACATAGTTCTGATCCCACACTAGGTAAAGCGTGTATCGTGGGTATCAACAACTATGAGGGACTATGGTTCCACAACACTCAGGCCTGAAACAAATATCTGTCTGTTACACAAACATTAGTCTTGGTGCGGAAATCGAACCCACAGCCTCTCGTTTCACAGCCGGCTACTCGCCCGCTGCGTCACGGAGGCTGTCATGAACATAAAAATTGTGTAGATAAAGCAAGCGGATACAAAATATTAATGTCAATATAAGTTGCAAGTTTACAGTAGGTGTTCTTATTAGATGAATATACCTAATCACATGTTTAAATGTTAGGTAGTCATCTGTGATCAGTACAGTATGAGTAAAATATTGTGTGAATATGTTTAGATGGCCTTGTGTGACATTCATCTGAGCCATAAGTAACCCTGAGCATTCTCTCATGTCTGCATATGCCTTCAGTGCCATGCCATATTTGTTACCCAAGGACATAGTAATCAGTACACACAAAAACCCAGAATACATTGACTTAATTTCCCTAAAATTATTTTCATCTAGATTTCTGACTCCTGACCATCCTAATATGCAAGGCCCCATGATGTACTTCCCAGATATGTGTGGACAGTTATTTAAAATAAATTGTATATTTTATAATAGTTTCTTATGTTTACACAAATATGAGCCATTGAAATAAAACAAATTTTACGGAGACTAACTGCCAGACCTCATGACACTGTGAGCTCTTTCTGTGTAGATTTGGATTTTTTTTTAGTGCCTCGATAGGCAGACGGGCCACCTGATGGTAAGTAGTCACCGCCGCCCATATACTTCTGCAATGCCAGGGCACAGCAGAGCTGCTGCCTACAGTTAAACTACAACAAAATAAAAAAATTATTTAATTATCTATATGCAGAATATAAACATTGCATTTTAAAAGTTTGTGATGATATACAACTCAGTCCGCCGCGTGACCATGAAGGCTGTAAAGCCTTGGAAATGTCAGCTTAAAAAGTAAATAAACTGTGATATTATCTGTAAAAATAGTGTTATTTCAATTGTATATTTTATACCTTTTACCTCATTATATTATATAATCAAAATAGCATCTTACGCTTTTAACTCAAAATATAGCTCCTTAATGTATACTTTAACATCATCTCAGATAAAATATTACAAAAATACTTACAAGCTGGGATACAAATATTGCATAATATTGTGAGAAATTTAACAATTAATCAGTTCAAGTATGTTATGAACACTGTTTATATAAAAGAGTGTTCTTTGTCAATAGGTCTATCAACTTGTTATTGATATTTTTCTTAACAATGATGACACCTATCTTGTGTAATATTTGAACTGTAAAGATAATTGAATGTAATCATAGTTCTCTCCAAATAAAGGAACTGAGTCTAAATGTGTTTGACATATCCCAATTAAATATTCTTTCTGCAGGCTTTGATCCGCCAGCCCCTGCAATCACAATTAATGGCATGAAATGTTCTGCAGCTCTTATGGGATGAGCGTCTGTGGCACCTGGCTGCTGTCTCCAAGACAATAAACCTTCTCTTCTCACATTTTCATCTTCAGCAGTACATACTTTGTCCAAAAAGTCATCAAATCCTTTATTTACAACATTGTCTTGGTTTCTGCCATACATAAACTCTCTCATATTGTGATAAGACATCCCTGAACCCAGGATTGCGATGCCTTCCTTTCGGAATTGTTGCAAGACTTGACCCACTTTATAATGTTGTTCAGCATCTTGGTTTTTAAGTACGGACACCTGGATAATTGGTATATCTGCAGATGGATTTATCAGAAGCATGGGGACGAAGACTCCATGGTCCCAACCTCTTTCTGGGTCCATTTTGGATTTGATTCCGGCTTCCTTCAATGATGTATGAATGCGTTCAGCCAAAGCAGGGTTTCCGGGGGCGTCATACTTGTATTTGTATGACTCAGGTGGAAAGCCGTAGTAGTCAAAGTATAAATCGTGGTGTTTACCTGACGACACCGCTACCACATCAGACTCCCAATGAGCGGTCACGAGAATAATGGCCTTCAATGTTTTTAACTCGACATACTTTTTTACCTCGTCTCGCAAAAACTTGGTGAGTTCTGCGTGTCCTTCGTCGCCTAATAAGGGCATTGGGCCACCACCGTGGTTCACAAATATCGCAGGAGCTACTACTGCCATTGTTCTAACACTGCTTGTAAAATAACGAATTATATTCATGGAAAACAATGACATAAAAACTATAAAAACTACGTGTAAAATAATCGACAGCGTATTGAGAATAAGCATGAAAACGCGTAATTTATCCTTGTTGTAGGTAGGTACTTATATAAAAAAAGAATGATATTATGTAAACAAAAAATAGCAAGTCAGTCTACTCTGACATGATCTGACCTGACCTCAGCCTTAGGGCTCGGGCAGTATAATATATTTAAATTAATGTAAAAATGGGTCCCGGGTTAGACAATCCAAATAAGTAAAATCTAAGATTGTTAAATTAAAATCAGAGGCAAATGGAAATAAGTTTACAAATTATTTACAAAACATGTAGGTCATTCATAAATAAATATGATTTTTAGCATGAAGTAACGTCAAAATTGTGCTAGGGATATGATGATGTGAAACTGGACCATTGCAAATAATGTTGGACAAATAGAAAGTCGACTAATTCATTAGTATCGACTAAAGAAATAATCAATGTCACTGCAATGGTCTATGTACGTAACATATAGAGCTATGGGATAAATAAAGAATAATGATGAATAGCTTTACGAGCTTCTTAAAATAAAGCCACATGATTTACTCAGAGTCCAAATAAATCTATTGTTTTACAGATTGGTTAAGCATGCGAAGTAAAAGCAAAAGGGCTGTATATAAGCGGTATTAAAAAAATAAATCAGTAATCTATTCTGCATATATAAAAATACAGTAAAATTCTTAGTTTAGCTCATTATTAAATTAATTTTATTTTCAGTCATAATAAATGATTATATGAAAACAATTCGATCGTTGTACGTTATTTTTTACATAGACTAAATCAGTGTCAACTTTTAAGACCAAATATCGATAAATATATCGAATAGTACACAGACAGCACTATGTCAAGCCGCCATTTACTGTTCTCAGTAATTTTTTTGGTATACACGTTTTATTCTCAGATAGACCTATTGACGAGCAATCTTTATAATGGCTTGAAGTGTTTCGCTTTAGAATTATTAGCAACAATATGAAATCAATCGATATTTTATACATATAAATATAGTAGCATCTCTATGAAGTGCCGTCAGCCGTGGACAAATTGAAAAAGAGATAACACGATTGCAAAAATGAGACAAAAGTTTCCTGTTTCCCTCCATCCAAAAATGGCGTCGCTCTGAGTTGTCCTTTTCACACTGACACAGTTTTGAATTTTTCTCAATTTTTAATAGTAAAAAAAGAATAATTTATATTTATTTTCCTTGAACAATGTGGTTGTTAACTCGATAGCACTGTAAAATTTAATATTTCAAAGGCACATCTTAGTTTAACGAGAAAATGTCGCTGTATGGGCGAGGCGTTGAAACAAACCTTAAAAAATAGTGTTGTAAAAGAGTGAAAATGGACAAGAAAAACAAAAAGAAAACTGTTATAAAGCGGAAAAGTGACGAGCCAACCGAGGGTGATAAAAAAAAGATTATGGTAAATAGAAAAAATGATGAAAAGGACAAAGTGGAAGTGGTCAATCAAGTTGTTGAGGTGCCCGTTGAGGGTCAACAGATAGTGCACACCGGACAGCTGGTCGAAGGGAACTTCGAGCAGCCGGTATTCGTCAACATGAAAGGCGAGCCAGTCCAGATAGGGCCCAACACTGTGATCCTGTACGAACAAAGCGGGAATCCTTCCAACTTCGCGTTCGGTGGAATGTGGACCATGGACTCTTCGGGCAGGATCGTCATGGCGGAGACTATTTATGACGTGAAAGGCGAGCCTGAAGAGGAGAACACGAACTTCGTGCAAACTAACACAGAAGTTAGTAATGTAAGTAATTCAATATTTCGTAAAATTTATTTTAGCCAATTAATCTTTGCACATTTGGTTATATTTTACTCCATAACTGGGTATAATCGGCTATAAGACAAAATCATACACATGCAAATCAAATCAAATCAAATCATTTATTTTGTAAATTAGGCCACTATGGGCACTTTTTACATGTCATAATAATGTTAAGGTCTACTGGTGCTTCGGAAATGCCCACTGGTCTGAGAAGAAGCACCAAGAAACTCAGCCGTAGGTCTTTTGTAATTTGTCATTACAATTTACATTATAAAATAATTTACATATAAAATACATACATCCTTAAACAAGTCACATTCACATGAAACAAAAAAAAAAAACGGTACGGTACATGTTAATACAAGGCAGAGTCGTAAATGAGGCTATACAAGCTGTTATTTATTTTCTCTAACTAACAATCAATGGGCAATCCAGGTAGACCAGTCCACACAAGCAGCACCCGTTCACGAGTATGACGCATGTGCCAGCCATCGGCCTCCTCAACCATGACACAGGGAAGTGACCGACCCGGCACATAACGCCGCCGCAAGCACAGACCCTTAAGCGAGCATGACATACCTTAATCGCGTCAAAGAATGATAGAGATACAAATTCACAAGAAAATAGCTTTAAAAAAACAAGAAGCCAAGACTATTACGACTCCGGCGTCCTGTGAAAACAATATACATCAAACCGAAATACATTATATAAAATGAGTAATATGTATATTATAAAATAAGTACCTATCAGTGTGTTGTTGTGTTTAGCTGAGCGGCCATGGTTGTTTATCATTTAAATATTCCGTTATATTGTAATAAGCCCTTTTAACTAAAAAGTTTTTTAGTTCGACTTTGAATTGGTCGATAGGCAATTTTTGCACGGGCTCAGGAATATTATTATAGAAACGAATACTAAGCCCCACAAAAGAAGCATGTACTTTTTGCAAGCGAAAATACGGCATACACAGTTTATGCTTGTATCTAGTATTTAGAGTATGTATATCACTTTTCTTTTTAAACAAACTGATATTTTTCTTGATGTATATTACATTTGCATAAATATATTGGGACGCAACAGTTAAAATACCTATATCTTTAAAGATATCTCTTAAGGAGACTCTTGTACTCAACTGATAAATTGAACGAACTGCTCGTTTTTGTAATATAAAAACGCTCTCAATATCAGCAGCCTTACCCCACAACAAAATACCATAAGACATAAGACTGTGAAAGTAACTAAAGTAAACAAGACGAGCAGTTTCTACATCAGTCAATTGTCTAACTTTCCTAATGGCATACACTGCAGAGCTAAGTTTCCCAGCTAAGCACGAAATATGCGTGCCCCACTGGAGTTTCTTATCCAATGTGATGCCTAGGAACACGGTAGAATCAACAGTTTCTAAAACCTCATTGTTCATAACTATATTAGGTCCTAAATTTGTGACATTTGGCATTACAAATTTTACACATTTAGTTTTCTTGGCATTAAGTACAAGATTGTTTGCCGTAAACCACTGAGTTACTTGTGAAAGTGTACTATTAATTTCGTCAAAATTATCTCTATTCCTATCCACTCTGAAAACGAGTGAAGTGTCATCAGCGAATAGCACTGTATTGCACATGTTTTTTAAATAAAAAGGTAAATCATTAATATACACTAGAAACAAGAATGGACCCAGTATAGAACCTTGTGGCACTCCCAGTCGTACAGGAAGATCCTCGGACTTCACTCCATTCAGATCTACGCACTGAACTCTTTGGTGCAGATACGAAGAAACAACGTCAAGAGCAATGTTGTGTATGCCGTAATGACGAAGTTTCCGTAAGAGCGTGTCATGGTGCACACAATCAAATGCCTTCGAAAGATCACAAAAAACTCCAATGGCGTTCTGCGACCTCTCCCACGCATCAAATATGTGTTGAATGAGTGCAACTCCCGCGTCTGCAGTCGAACGACCTTTTGAGAAACCAAACTGATTAGCGTGCAAGAGGTTGTTAGCCTTGAAGTGGTTAATCAACTGCTTCAGTATAAGTTTCTCAAAAATCTTACTAAAGGTCGGTAGTATTGAGATGGGCCGGAAATTACCGGGGTCTTTTTTCGAACCTGATTTATATAAAGGTATAATTTTACTATATTTCATTAGATCTGGAAAGATACCAGTATCTATACACTTATTAAAAATTACCGTAAGGTAGGGAGCTATTAGATCTATTATCTTTTTTAGAAAATTTACAGAAATGTCCCACAAATCACCCGTATTTTTTGGATTTAAAGTTTTTACAATACTGATTACTTCAGCGGGAGCTATGCGCTCGAATTTAAATAATAATTTACACTGCGACACGCTCTCACGCAGCAAAGATACAGCAAGACTAGGTGAAGAATTTAAGGAGCAAGTAGTAGCTACAGGTATGTTCGCGAAAAAATCATTAAATGCTTGAGCAACTTCCACTTGTTCACATACAATTTTATTATTTATATTTAACTCAAACTGGTTATCGCGTATTCGTAAATTCCCAGTTTCTTTATTTATAATATCCCATGTCGACTTAATTTTGTTACACGAGTTTTTAATTTTGTTGCTTATAAAATTTGCTTTTGCTTGATTACATGCTTTTTTAAATATCTTAGAGTAGTCTCTAACGTATTGTAGGAATTCGCTATCAAATTTATATTTTTTCATTCCATACAACTCATACAGAGTAGCTCGACTTTTATAAATTCCTGGAGTCGCCCATTCATTAAACTTGGTACCTATAACATTAAATTTTTTCTTTTTAAATGTATTATGAAATTCATTTTTAATTATATTAAATACACTCTTATAATTTTTATTAGGATCTTTGGCTTTTAACAATGAGGGATTTAGTCTGCTAACAATACTGTTCCTAAAAATGTTGATTCCCATGTCTGTAATAGGCCTGCAAGTTATTTTCGCATACTGTATTTCTTCACTATTTTTAAAAGCTGCAAATTGCCCACAATGATCAGAAGTTAAATTACTGAGAATCATGTGGCTAGTTGAATCACAGTTGGAGAATATATTATCAAGGCAAGTTGATGAATGTGATGTTATCCTAGTTGGTGTGTTAAATATATGCTTTAAGTCAAATGATTTAAATAAATTCAGCAATCTAATACTAGCTGAGTTTCCCTCTAGGATATTAATGTTAAAATCACCACAAACAATTATATTCTTTTTAGTAACACAAATTTTAGTAAGTACATCTTCTATAACTGATTCAAATAAATTCAAATCACTAAGTGGGGGCCGGTAAACGCAAATTATAATATATCGCTCAAGCTCGACACAAGACAACTCAACAGTGCGCTCGATAGAGAGATTTACTATGTCTTGTCTAGGTCTTGATTTCAGAATGGTAGAGACAATAATCAAAGAACCACCACGGATAGCAGTATCTCTTACAAACGCACTTTGTACTACAAATTTTTCATTATTAAGATATGTCAGTTCATAATTTTTAAGCCAATGTTCAGTTACACAGAAAACATGAACATTATATTTTTCCAAAAATAAGCTTATTTCTAAATCTTTGCCGGGCAGACCTTGTATATTTTGATGAACTAAATTCAAACAATTCAGCCTGCCCCTTGTCGCACCCTTTAGTTTAAACTATTAGGCGTGTAAATATTATTGTTAGTAAGTATACTAACATTTGAATTAGAAACAGTACTACAAGTACCTATGTCACTATGTAAACAATTATTATTATCGCCATTAGTCAAGCTAATGTTTGAGGAATACTTAGATAAACTACTGTTATCTGTGTCAATACTTAATAAATAAAATGCTAATGTTTTAGCAAGATCTTTCTTATATACATAAGGCAGATACATAGTATCTTTTGTTAATTTAAATTTCTTAATAAAAACATTTGTATCAAAATAGGAAATAGCCTGATTATAACAAGAAATGTTGTACATTAACATGTTCATGTCATATATGTGCCTGTTTTGTTCTTTAGTCAAAATATTCGAGTATGGAAAGGCACATAGAATAAATTTATTTTTTGTTATAGAATTAAATTTGGTCATTGTATTAACCATATTTAAGATGTCATTTTTATTTATAGACAGGCTGTCTCCGAGTAATATCAACATAGTTATGTCCGATTTATTATTTTGGCAAATTAAATTAACTTTTTGATTAATATAATCAATACTAGCTCCGGGTGAACATATATTTAAAAGAGATTGCTGTGTATACTGATTCAACAAGGTACCTAGGCCTAATCCTAGTTTGTCTGTAATAATGTAATGTTTGTGAGTGTTTCTTTTCGATACATTATAACTAGACTCCTGTACTATGACATTACTAACAACTGAACTTGTTAAATTAACAGTACACTGCTGTTCAGACCTACACTGCAGTTTGACAGGTGTTACAGTTTGATAACACTTACACTCATAGTTGTTAGTGAGTGATTCAAACCGCTCCATATTTTCATTGCTCAGTTTGAGGAGCTCGGAGGTGGCTAAAATATGCTCCTTAATCTGCAATTTACTGTCCTCATACTTTTTAGCTATAGAGGTAATAGTGGATTGCAGGTCTATGATCTCAAGTTCCAGGCAATGAGTTGCATGCTCATAATGTTGTCTATTTTTACTTATTTGGTTACTGTACTCATGCAAACTTGATAATAAATCTCTACGTTCATTTATTAATTTTTTAACACTTTGTGCACATTTTTTATATCTAATTGATTTTTTTATTTTCTTAATAATACTATTAATTTTAATATATTTTTTTAATTTATTGTGGCTTACTGTGTTTGTGTGTGTTTGTGATATTAAATTACTAGTACCTGGACAAGACTCAATGAGTTCAGTGTACAAGCTCTGAGTCGCAATGCTTTCATTGGAATCTCTGGTATTTTCAAGACTCATAATAGATTTGTGGGCCTCACTTAGATTCCCTTCCAATTCCACAATGCGAGTCAAGGCTCTCTCATGGGTGTCACTGCACTCATTAAAGGAGTTTACAATATCCTGAAGTCTGTTTCGCTCATCAAATACATCCATTAATTGTACATGACAATCTGCTAGTTGTTTTTTAAGCTCCGAATTCTTCTGGTTATTTTTTATAATTTCCTCCTCACTTTCCTCTCGTTCCCTTAAGAGTTGATTGCAGAGGTCCTTAGATGTTTTGAGCTCTTGCAAAGACAACTTTAATTTCGACTCCATATCCTTAGCAATAGCCTTGCGAGTCAGCATCTTTTATAGAAGGGAAACTGAAAGTATTATAAGGAATTAAGTGAAAATTTGGTAAATATTAGGCCAAAACTGATAGATGTTAATAGGCAATTAAATGGAGTGAAAGAATAGTAATGTAATAAATATGTTAGAAGAAAAATTACTAGACAGATAGGAAATAAAAGATTAGAATAAATGAAAAGTATCCCTTAATACTTAATAATTTATTGTTAGGGAGGTAGGACAAATTACAACAAAAACGCGAAATGAATTTTTAACCTTTAAACATTAATTTTAATACAAATTTTAATTATTGGGGGCATTCAAATCACAGAATATAGAAATAAAAGCAAATACTCCCCCGTAACAGTTTCTTGTTTGAAATATTTGAGCAACGATCCGTTGACGGACAGCTGCTACGTTCGGCACTCGGATACACTAAAATATCAGACTTTCCGTTGATTTTAACATTTATCTTGATCTTGCAGATTGTAAACTGTATTATTTACACGTATAAAGATAATTTAACACTTTAAAATAAATTAAAATAATTAATTAATAGCCTCAGCTGATTTTGGCATGTCACCCGGCCAGTGTTGCCAGTTATCCCATGCTTTAGATGAATAGAAGAATTCCTTTGTGAGAGTAGACTTGAGAAGACTCTGAATATTCTATACTATATATGGGCATAGGTAGATGCTTCTGAAAATAGCAATTTGTAGATTGTCAACTACACATACATTTTAAGTATTGTAACTTGTTTAAAGAATGTTAAGATAAGGCAAAAAAAATATGATAAATGTACTGCAAAAACTAAAATTAAACATTTAGGTATTAGGTTTTGTTTTGGCTGCCCTGCCTGCAGAAAAATTAATCTCTTAGTTGTGCTTGTGCTATAAAGTGATGTACAAAAAATGCAGATTAATTTTTAGCCTGCTATAGGAACTTGCATCGAGCTATTATTTACTTTAATTGTAGGCAAATTCAATACATAACCTTATTTTAAACAACTATGGTGCAGTGGTGTTGTGAACAAGAAACTTGGGTGCTGGGCCACTATGCTACATTTTATTTTCTATTTTTATTACTATTTAGGAATAGTCTACGCCTCTTTAAAGACACCAATATTTTTCCCTCAAAATTGTTATTCAAATTTGGTATTTCGGCGTCTGTACTTCTCGCTCTACCCCAGAGCCACAGCTGATTTTACATTGGTTTTTCTATATAGTTTAACCTGTATTTGTATTATGAATAGCTTTTAACCCCAAGCAATAAAGAGAGGGTGTGTGTGTAATTATGATGTTATGAAATTAATACATTCACAATAATGTAGATGTTAATTTTTAAATCTTACTGTTATACCTGAAATAATGCACATGTTCGTTTCCTTGTAACACTGTAAATTATAAAGTTTCAGAACAAATAGTACAACATCTTCTACAGTATCTTTGTTTTCCTAGCTTTTGCCAGCTGCCTTTGCTCGATTCCATTTAGTATTATGTATTCCATTTGTAGTGGACTGTATATACCTAGTCAGGTCATAAATTCTGTCACATGTTTAATATAAAATAATTGAAACAAGTTTATTCATTATGTAACCATTTATATACCAAAATGAACTTAACAAAACATAGATTCTTATGACACTAAAGTTTATTCAAAATGACCTCCGTGATTTTGAATACAGGCCTTCAATCTGCGCGGCCAGTTGTCTATCGCAGCACGAACGAGGTCCATGTCAATATCGGCGGCTGCCTTAATCAAGGATGTCTTGAGTGACTCCAAATTGGGATGAGACTTTGAGCACGCCTTTTCCTCCAAGTGTTGCCATATCTTGTAATCTAACGGATTCAAATCTGGACTGTAGGAGGGCCAGTCTTCGTGCCGGATGAAGTCGATTTCACGCGCCGCCAGCCAGTCTTGTGTGCTCTTCGCTCTATGAGCTGGCGCCGAATCTTGTTGGAATACCCAGTGCCTGTTATTGAACATGGTATGGGAAACAGGTTCCACAAGGTTCGTCAGGACTGTATTTTGATACACAACTGCATTCGTTTTTACACCTTTCTCACAAAAATGTACCTCTGTTAAGCCCCGATAAGAAACTCCCAACCATACCATGAGCGAGGATGGAAAATGACCTCGTTGGACACGCGGAATACGGTTGCTCGCTTCTTCACTACTGTGTGCGTACACCTTATCATTTTGTTTGTTGTAGCTCTCTTCTTCGGTAAAAATTTTTTCATCTGAAAAAAGAATTTCCGGATATTTTTTTCCCGCGTACCGCTTCAACAAAGCGCGGCATCTCTTCAGTCTCAGGTCCATTAGACGAGCATTCAAACGATGTCCTGTTTTTCTTCGATATGCCCGAAGCCCTAAGTCTTCATTTAACACCCTTTTCACCATGGTTCTGCTTAACCCCATCTGAAGGGCCAACAGTTTCTGCTTACGTTTGGGATTTCTTTGAATTCGCGCCTTCACAGCTTTTATCACTGCTGGAGTCCTAACAGACCGAGGGCGACCACTTCTTGACCTGTCATCTACACTAGAGTCTTCATTGTATCGTTTGATGGTACGATAAACGAATCTTTTGGTTATATTAAAATTTTTCAGTATGTCAAAAATTTGAATTGGCGCGTAAACGCAACGATGCAACGCAATTACTGCAACACGGTCTTCTTTAAGCGTCCACTCCATATTTAAAAATGAGTAAAATTCTAAGAAGTATACATTTTTATTTTCATGAACAATTTGAAATTCGAATTCAATTAACTTTTTTGTGGCCAGCATTCTAAAATAAAAGTTTTTACTGTGTGACAATACTTATGACCTGACTGTGTATATATTTATTGGGAGTGTTTTGTACTGATGACTTGAAGTACTTCTTCTACTTCGATATATTTTGATAACGTAATGAAACACAGGAGAACTCCGAACAACTATAATTTATTTAACCAATGTATCTACATATATACAATAATTCAGTCTCGCAACTGGCACATGGTGCGATAACGTTCAATACGCCGTTGTCCAATCACAGGCTGACTGTGCATCTTCTATCTCCCTCGCACACGACCCGACGCGTTGACCAATCCCGTGGCGGTCCGTCGGTGCGAGGAACGATCCTCCGTCTCACTCGCACACCGCCCGAGGCTCGCAACTTCACACGGGTGCCAGCCTATGCGACAGTCTCTTCGGCGTCCTCAACACGATTTATATTTAGTCCTATGGTACCATAGGAGATTGAAATCCATTAAAAATAATACTTCAAGTTTATCCTGAGTTTACCAATAGTTTTTTCCTAACAACCCCATTTTTGACTAATATAAACATTTAAATAAATTTATTCTGAAACATAAATTTTAAGCCTGCTGTGTAATTTCACTGACTTTATTCAATTGAACAATTACTATGCAAAATTTCAGCCACAAGTGGAGGAACAACAGACCACATACCAACAGTATGAGATCAGTAGTAACACGACAACAGAGCAGCAGGAGTATGAGGTGGCAATCATTGAGAACCCAGCCACAGAGACCACGGAAAGGTGAGTATTTATAGTTAAAAAGGTTCATAAAAAAATTATGTGCCTCCCTTGCCCCTGCAAGATAAGATATTGGCAGGGATACATGCATATGCATAGCTATGCAGAAAATTAAAAACACACTATGCTTCCCAGTATATAAATTACATGTTGCCCTCCAGTTGAAATCTTGTTATAATATTGTTATAAATTAGCTTTATGTACTGCCCACATACTCTTGTGAAACTTAAATGGTACAAGTAATGTGACTGATTTCCTTGCATTTTATAAAGTTATTACTAAATTTTTTTTTTTGTGTTTGGATAGGCAGACGGTCCACCTGATGGTAAGTAGTCACCACCACCCATAGACTTCTGCAATGCCAGAGCGCACAAAAGCCGCTGCCTACCGTAAATCTTACTAACTTGTCATTCGTGATAGGGAACGAGCCTATCGCCATACCGGGTACAGGTTCCAGACTCCAGGCTAATACTGAGAATCATTATACTGACTGCTTCGGTGGCGCAGTTGTAATTGCGCATGCAATACTTTTTTTATGCATATATTTACAGAAGTACTGAAGCTCAAGTGATTACGACGGAGGAGCAACTTGTTGCGACAGGCACCGCGGCTGTTCGCTGGCTCAATCAGAAGTACGACTTTGTTGTCAGAAAACTGCAGTTGAACTATGGTAAATAATATTACTGTTTTGCATTCCAACAAAACAGGTATTATGTGTTGAATAAAACATAGCATTGAGGTGTTAAAACACACAGGACAATTTGGTGAGTTGTAACCATAGAGTACTAATTTAAAGGCAAGTTTACAACATCTTCACCTCAACACTGTGTGTTTTAGAAACACACATAATATGCCTTACCTTTGTTTAGTTAGTAGTACAAATAACTGAAAATATCTTAAATTAATATAATTTAATTTGGTTAGTTACTGTGGGTTATCTTAGAAACCATCTTACTATTATCATAAATACGAATGTTTGGATGGATGGATGTTTGTTACTCAAACACGCCAAAACAGCTGAACAGATCTGGTTGAAATTTGGCATGGAGATAGATTATATTCTGGAATAGCACATAGGCTACATAGGAGCCATACATTTTCCACCATAAAGGTGAGGCCCCGCACCCTATACTTGTTTCGGGTTTGAGTGTTGTGGGACCGATGTCTCTTGTAGTTGTTGATATACCCACTATACAAGTTTTACCTAGTGTGGTGTTTAACTATGTGTGTGACTGTTGGGTGTATTTATTAATATTTCAGACGCTGGCGTGAAGTTGCTGCACTCGGAGTCTGGCTGCATACAGTGCGTGTACCTGACGACGCCCAGCATGCAGCTCGCGTTCAACGCAGTGCCGCAGTTCCTCTGCATAGAGACCGGTCAGACAGTTTGACACTTTCATTGTATTTATGTACATCGCACTATATTGATACACACGGGTCGAAAGAAAATACTTTTTAATCCTTAAATTCTGATTCTATTCGGCGAAAAGTGTGTGTGCTGGTCACACCTCTGCTTACCTCTTCGAGGATTAAAAGGCGTGAGTGTATATGTATGTATTCTGATTCTATGCATTCACAATATTCTATTTCAACTTATAAAGTTTGCTTTTGTCTGTTTTCGTTGATAAGTAACTTTTGAAGATT
The DNA here is from genome assembly GCA_905220505.1 of Laothoe populi. Classification (NCBI taxonomy): domain Eukaryota; kingdom Metazoa; phylum Arthropoda; class Insecta; order Lepidoptera; family Sphingidae; genus Laothoe; species Laothoe populi. Next base: position 3,159,369 of record HG992146.1, on the reverse strand, counting down.
TTGGTTGCTTTTATGAGTAGCACGTGTAGAGACGAGTACAAGTCACGAGTAGCGTCCATAGGCTACGATAACCGCTTACCATTAAGCGGGCTTGATTGCTTGTTTGAAAAAAAAATAAAGCTTATGTATGAGTAAATGTTTATTTGTATTTAGATAAATGATTTTTATATTGAATTCTGGCACAGGCATAGAGTTCAACAGCACGATCCCGACGGTGGGCGGCGGCGGCGCCACCAGCGTCAAGCACAACGTTACACTGTTCCTCGCTGAGGACGGCAACGGCAAGTCGGTCATCGTCAGTGCAGGTGAATGTCAATCTATAAATAAATCCAACAGCAGGAGTCGTTTGGTCAGTTAAAGCCAGTTTTTTTCTAAAATGGTCAGTTTTTAGTTTATTGATTAGGAAGGTACATAAAGGCATAAAAAGTGCTCAGTGATTGTTTGAGGGCTACAACCAATGATGCTCTATTATGATGTTATATGATTGTATGTTATATCTGCATGTAAGTGCGCTTTTATTGCATTATTCACTAACATAATAAAGAGGCTGATGTTGCTTGGCTATGGGGACAGTGGAGACCAATTGAGGCTGTCAGTGCAAAAGTGGCCCAACCCTCAATTTTTCATAATCTGACCTATGTACTACATATGATTTTAAATGTGCGAAAATTTAATGCATAACCAGCCTATCTCTAGTTTAACCAATTGCCAATAGATGGCATTGCATTTATGTACTTTGATTTAAAAGTCATGAAAATATGCAAACCCCATTATTTTCATACTCATTGTCTCTCCTTATTATTATTTAGCTTAGGACACTTTTGCGCTGACGGCCTCAATTAGGTAGGAGTATATAGGAAATCAGGTTACAGCAGAGAAATAAAATAAGAGATGTAAATTACTATCACTTGTATTTCAAGTATTGGAATGCAACAAGGACGGTCTACGTCTGTATTCTAGCACAACAAAATAAAGAAGTATAATAAAGAAATAAAGGAATATAGACATTTTTAAATAATACGCTCTTCTATATTCTATTGACATACGTCATCAAGGCTATGTGGCCAGTACAATGACCACTAGATTTATTTTTGCATCTATTAAATACTTTTTAAATAAAATAAATCTCAACAGATATTTATTATTTTTTATCCCTAACACCTACAAAACAATTATGTTGAAATAGTCAGATAAAGTCAGTTTTTCTAAAAATCTGAGTCAGCAAAATCAGACTTTTTGGACTGTAAACTTGTTTCAACCCCTGCAACAGTCACCCCACATAGTTCTGACCCCCACTAATTAAAACCTGTATTGTGGGTATCAACAACTACTACCCACAGTCAAAACAAATATCCGTTTGTCACACATACATTTGCCTTAGTGCGGTTGTATCGAACACACGGCCTCTCATTTCAACCGACTACTCGAGCAGCGCCACAGAGGCCATCATATATAAGCATATGTTGAAGTTATAGAAATGTTGAATAACTGTATCTGACATATTTCAGGCATATCAACACTGATGGAGGACGACTTGACTTGGTTATGTGACACGTTCAAGTCGTGTAACCCGGCGTGGAGGCAAGTGCGCTGCGTCGTGTGTGACCCCATCAAGTGTCAACAGGTATGTGTAATGTACATGTGAAAGCACCCAGGGACTTGGGATGAATCACGGAAACAACTTTGACTGTTAAAAACAGCGATCTATATGTACTACGTAGTAGATGCGGCGACCAGAACAACGTTTTATAACGTTTAGAACGTAATATCAATAAATATTAATTAATTTCAATTTTGAATACGGGAAGTCTATATTTCAAAACAAAATTCATTATATTGTTTGTCCTGTTTTAGCGCGCGAAAAGTTCCGTTCGAGAAAAAGTGACAGAGTTATCAAATAGTTCTTAGTAAAATGATAGATGGCATTAGTGGGCGGACAAGGTTTTCGGAACATCTTTTGCTTCGACAGTTCGTGTCTATAGAATATAAGTCAATGGTTAAAAATCATGTTTAACGCAGAACTGAGTGACAGCTATATGTTTTATATTTATAGTACCACTTGACATATATACTACACTATGAACTAAGTATGTAAAGTTAGTTCTACAATTCTGCGGAGCATTGTCAGATATAAGTATCACGTTTTTATTTAGATTTTTATTTTGCGGGAGATTATAAAAATCAATAATTTGCTTATTATTTTCGATCGTCGATAACGATAGAGGAGGCTCGCTCAAGAAACGTTTATTGATTTAAAATATTAGTAAATTTTTAATAACGACTTTTAACAAGTATTGGCTGACCTAGGTTTTGCATTTTTTTGAGTCAATCTTAAGACATAGCTATAAGATGCCACCGTGGTTGTTTTTTTATTTAAAAACCTACAATTTTTCAGTAAATTGCTCGTGAATAATTATAGAACTTCATAGGCGTGCGTCTGTCAAGGTAATTAATATACACGGTTAGACGAAGTATAAGTATAGCATGTCGATGGCGTGAACCCATAAGTTTTCTCCCTACCAAATATATTAACGGTAGGCAAGTTCTTTGCTGTGCCCTGGCATTGCAGAAGTCTATGGGCTGCGGTGAGTACTTACCATAAGGTGGCCCGTCTGCTCGTCTGCCTATTGAGACACAAAAAAAAATCAATATGTCCAAGGGAGTTTTCACTTCAACAATTCTATCTGTAATAGTACTATGTATGTATGTGTGTGTACAGACGGCTCGTGGCGCGTTCCCTAGCGCGCACGTGACGTGCTCGGTGTGGCAGGCGTCTAGCGCGGCGGCGCGACTGTGCGCGGAAACCGCGAGGACGGCGCGCGCACCGCTCGACGTCGGCGAGCTGTCCGCGCTGGCCGCTCGCTGCAAGACGTACGCGCTCGCACTGCTGCGGGGGGAGCACACCGCCGCGCAACTACAGGTATACCACACTAACACCACGGTACACTGCTTCACTCGTAGACAACATAAGTAGGTAGTTGGTGATAAGATATACGCCCGGATAGCGACTACCGTACACAGGTGCAAAACTCGCCATAGTGGCACACGCAAGTGTGTCGCGTTCCGGAGTCAGCCAGTGTATATCATTATTCATTTTTGTCGGGGGTCTAGAGTTGGGGTACGATGTTTGGCCGTGTTGCAGCCTTCTGAGTACCCTGACACTAAACCCTCGACCGCTTCTTCACCTTCTTGCCGTATGCATAGTGTGCAGGCCGGCATGATTGTGTTAAGTAGCACGGGATAGATTGTCTCTCGCTACTCAATACTCTAATTGGACGGCACAGCGCTTATCATCAGTGCAGTGTGGTTGAATTGCCATGCCAGAATTGAAAAATATATAAGATCATATTCTTTATTATATGATTTTTTAATACAGTACTAAGTAGCATATAGCAATAGGGTTGTTCCTGTGTTTAATTTTGTACATTATTCGATATGCAACCGAATATAATATGCAAAAAACCTTAGTTTTAGGTAAAGTAACTTGTTGATTGTCCCTCAGGTGCTGAAACGCGGCATCGCCGGCTCCGGTCCGACGTCGCAGCGGCTGTGGGACGCCCTCACGCGCCCGCTCGCGCCCATGCACAAGATCGACTCCTGGCTGGAGGCAGACAACTACACCAACATACTGCACAAGGTACCAACAAACATATACTAGGTTTTTTTTAATGCCTCTGTGGCGGCACGGAAGCGCCTCACACCGACGAGATAGCAAAGACGCCAGGCTGAATGAATCGCGGTTCTTAAATTTGAGCGACACATTGTATATACAACATGTAACATGATTAACGCACACTGTGAAAGTAGTTTGCTCAGAATAAGCGACTGAATCGATATCAACAATTCTTTAATAGACGATTTTTTTTTTCCATAAATTATTAACACGCAGGTAAATAATAGCCTTTAATTCAACGTTCAAGATAAACGAAACTGAAACATAACTCGATGCGATAAAGTCTTTTCTAAATGCAATATTAAACGAACACTTTAAAAAATAAAATAATTTAAATTACGAAGTTCGAGTCAGCTGTGTACTCGTGTGACCTCTTCTACATGCGGCTGGAGCTATCCGGGTGCGCGCGCGACTGTGTCATTCACCTTTTCGTCGAGTGCCCATAATATGCGCGCAAAATTAGTACAACTAATTTCATAAAAAACATTATTTATATTCATTGCAGTCTTATTTCAATACATGAATTATAATTGTAATAATAATTTAAAATTGGGGTGTCTGAGGATGTGCGTTAATACCGTTACACGTAGTATACAAGCTCCAAGTATCAACGGTTAGAGGGGCCGCGGCCGGTCGGGCATAACACCTGCCCGACTGGAGATTCTCCCCCTTCACCAGAGGAACACTATCACCCGTTCCTCTACACCTCGAAAGGCAGACGAGCAGGCGGGCCACCTGATGGTAAGGAATCACCGCCGCCCATAGACTTCTGCCATGCCAGGGCAAAGTAAAGCTGCTGCCTACCGTCAAGTTTTTATGAATTAAAATTGGTAATGAATAATTTGGAATAATCTTATCATAAGGCTGGACTGGACAGCAATATGATCACATCACCTTTTATTGTTGTGGGATCAGTAGTGTAGCTTGCCTTAGATGGGCCCTGTATCAAAATTTATTGAGTGCCCGAATGAATGGTAAAGATGTATTGAAATGAATGTAGAAGCCCAAGGTTTATGACCTCATACTGTAGTACTCAATGATGACAACTACACCATTATACCATACGGCATGGGGCAAAATCGTGAAGAAACGGTTGAGGGTCCAGTGTCAAAGTACTTATAAGGGCGCAAAACGGCCAAACATCGTACCCCAAGACTAGATCCCCGACAAAAACCGAATGTACACTGGCTGATCCCGGAACGCGACACACTTGCTTGTGCCGATTTACCGGCAGCATTGACATTATCTCAAGAATCCTTGTTATGTATTAAATTTTTGTTTGTTTCAGGGTTTGGAACGTCTGGTGGGCAAGTTCCAGGGTCTGGTGCGTAACGCGATGCAGCCCGACGAGTTCGTCTCGTTGTTCTTCAATGTGGCCAACCAGCTAGAGGACGAGCGCAGGAACTTCGCGCTAAGCAGGCTAAGGGTCAGTGTGTAATTTTATTTTTGTTCTGGCGCGGCTAAGTTATCACGCTGCACCTGATGGTAAGCGCAGTGCCGTCCAGATAGAGTATCAAGTAGCGAGAGACAGTCCATCCCTCGCTACTCAACACAATCATGCCGGCCAGCCCTTTCGCTTCTTCACACTACACTTAAAGGACCCAGGATCATAGGAAGGTGGGAACACGGTAGCTGGCAAACTGTTCCACAGCTTGATAGCGTGGCAAAAATACAAATTTGCTAACCTCTTGGTTCGGGCCGGGGTCTGAAATGGCGATAGGCTCGCCTCCTATCATAATATCACAGTTTATACGGGGAGAATGGTGTGGGTTGTACAATTATTGAATTTGATTTAACTGTGCTAGATGTAAGACACGTTGTATAACTGTTTAGGCAGACGAGCAGACAGGCCATCTGATGGTAAGTAGACACCGCCGCCCATAGACTTCTGCAATGCCAGAGCATAGCAGAGCCGCTGCCTACCGTTACTGTACTGTACTTATGTGTGACTGTTGGGTATTTATTATTATATATGACAGGACACGGAGACGCTGAAGCAGTCTCCGACGGACACGATCACGCAGTACGCGTACAACCTGATGAGCCACCAGACCAAGTTGGCGCAGCGCTGTCTCGACGACCGCGCCGGAAGGTACACTCTATCCATATATTCACCACTCACCAAAATATACACTTAAATACAAACATTACTGGGTTGTTTCTTTTTAGTTGGTAACTTAGACCCTATGATATCAACTTATTCACCTAAATTTTTCCAAACTGTCACTAGACTAGATTCGGTTCAATCGTGTTATATATAATTCTATTGTATGTGTATGTCACTGAACTCCTCCTAAACGGCTGGACCGATTTAATTGATTTTTTTTGTATGCGTTTGGGTGGCGCCCTGGATGGTTTAAATTCACAAATCAGCCCGGCAGATGGCGCTGCTGCTGCTGCAAAACGACGTCTACCGGGCCCACTAGTAGATTATAATTATAAATATTCTATAGAAATTTCAGATATCTATCTAATAATTTGTAATATATATACATATATGCCAAAAATGGTCATACTGTATAATCAGAAATATACATTGATTATGAAAGCCAATGAATTGGTATTGCAAGTCAGTCATCTACAATGTGTCATTTGGCAGAAGACACAGCAGTGCAGCGATATGCAAGTACGGTACATCCACCCAGGAGTGCTCCTGCCTGTTCAGCAAGGTGTTCCGGCTGCCGTGCAGGCACATCCTGATGCTCACCACTGAACTAAAGGTACTGTTTATGAATATATCATTTTTAGATTCATATTCTTCTTAAGGCCTAGGCAGAATACCAGCGCCTGGCAGTACTTTACTACCTGGCAAATGCTGAGCCTATAGCCTTTTAGGTCTTACATTAGACACATGTGTTGCAAATCAAGGAGTAGCATAACTTAGGGTTTTATTATTTTTTTTGTTTTACTCCTTTCATGTGTTTGTGTGTGTCATCTAAAGTGTTGACCAAATAAAGTTTATTTCTTTATTTCATTCTAGATTCCTTAACATTTTATTTCTGTGTACTTGTGTGAATAAACTTCTATACAGTGGCTTGTACCACGTAGCAACGTCCGTCTTGCTCGGGTCCCGTGAATATACTTTTAGGCTGCCTGGTTATTAAATAAGAGCGGAATTTAGATAAAAAACAATAAAATTGCAAGAGGCTGTAAGTTAGTATACAGCTGAAGGAATTATAGAGACGGAGGTCTCGGCTTTGAATCCCGCATCCTAGGTACATTTTTCTGGCTTTATGTATTCATACAGAAATCGCATCGGTTTTGTGCATTTCTAGCGCCGCACACAGACTAATAACAAAAACGACGTTCTGAATCGCTTTAGTTAAATTTGAGCGACGCGTAAGATATACGTTTACAAGTATAAACAGTTGGAAAGTCCGCCGTCGGGCTTAACACCTGCCTGACTGGAAGACTTCCCTTTCGCTAGAGCAACATCTGTTCCTCTACAATATTCAATCATTTATTTTTCCCCAGAGGCCCAGCGTCGTAATGTGTAATGTGTATGTATGGTTTGCAGGTGAAGACGCACATCCCGTTCGAGCCGCGCTGGACGGTGCAGCACTGTCTGTTCGGCTGCGAGGCCACACCGCCAGCCAACACAACCAGTGAGTACCACACTATAACAATCAGGATTAATAATAATAAATAAATAACACCCATCAGTCACACACATAGCCCTGATCCCACACTAAGATACGAGTCTTGTGTCGTGGGTATTAGAGACCTAGAGAGACGCACAGTCTCACAACACCCAGACCCCGGACACAAATATCTGTCTTGTCACACAAAAATTTGCATCGGTGTGGGAATCGTACCCACGGCCCCTCGTTTCACAGCCGGCTACTCGCCAACTGCGCCACGGAGGCTGTTGGATTTTTATTATTGTTATTGGATCAGGGTTGTTGTTATCACACCGAGGTTTTCCAAGTGGACTACAGTATGGCCTATGGGGTTCTTCGAGAAGGGACTAAATTGGTTCATCTAGGGTTGGCAACAGGCATGTGATGCATGGTGTTATGGTCATAGGCTACGGTAACCGCTTACCATAAAGTGGGCTTTCCCACCATCGTGGTATAAAAAAACACTGTCATCACTGGTTTGATTAGTACACCCGTTAAATAAGGAAGCAGCATATAAATTATCAGTTACACTGTTTCATCTCATTATTGTTCAGCAGGGTCATTTGCTTGTGCTGGCAACTTGTTTCTAAATATCGATAATGAAGAGATGTTATAATACAAGTATTGTGTTTGCAGCGAGTGGTAATGTTGGCACGTTCATGGAGCAAGTGGTCGTCTCGGAAGACACGCAGCACCGGCAGAGCCTCCAGCCTGCACAGCAGATGCATCAGGTATGCACACACTAACAATCACTTGTAGATAATAATAATTATTACTCAGTCACCTTTTGTTTTGTGTTTTACACAACCACCAATGTGATTAATTGCCAAATGACTAGTCTGTATCTTCAATGGCGGGAACATAGTGGTGACTGTGCTCTAAGATAGTAAATAATCATAATTTTGTTCATATACACTCCGTCTGATGTTAAGGTGTTGTATTGTAGGTGAGCGGCGTGAGACAGCAACAGTACGTGCTAGCGACGCCCGCGCAACCAGCCACGCCCGTCTCACAGGTGCGTACTGAGCACGCAGTGGACACTACAGTAATAATTACGCTCCAAACACCATACATATGGTCAAAACTTGGGCACGACACCCAACATCAAACAGTTATACATATTCCTAACCCCAAATTATGTTAAACCGGTATATCAAATACTATTACGCACTGCAGTCCCACAATAGCAAGACCCAAAACTATTAAACCCGAAGCCCCTCGCTACTCTCGCTGCGCCACTGAGGCTGTCAAAAAGTTTTGTGCATGCGTTAATGCCTCGGTGACGCAGTTGTAATTGCGCATGCGTTACGACCACTGTACTGAGGTCTCGGGTCGGCTAGTGATATTGGGTTTTTCTAATTGAGCCCGCTATGGCGGTATGCTCGCCTCCTATCCCTTTCTGGGACCGTAATAAATTCGGCGAAAGTGAGTGTAAGTCACCGCCGCCAATAGACTTCTGCAATGCCAGGGCACAGCAAAGCCGCTGCCTACCGTTGTATATGGTAATGGTAATGTTGTATTTCAGGTGATATTTTGCGGCGGCGGCGTGAGCTCAGTGAGCGGCGTGGGCTCAGTGGCCGGCGCCGCGCCCGTCATCACCTCCGTGCTGCCAGCAGGTGGCGCTGTGCTCACTCCGCACCACACGCTGCATCACTGAACACTCGTCAACTCAACAACTCGACAAACAACAGCTAAACTCAGTGGCTAATAGAGATAATAATAACACCCATCGGTCACACACATAGCCCCAATCCTACACTAAGATACGAGTCTTGTGTTGTGGGTATCAGGGACCTAGAGAGACGCACGGTCTCACAACACCCAAACCCTGGACATAAATATCTGTCCCAGTGTGGAAATCGAACCAGCGGCCTCTCGTTTCACAGCCGGCTACTCGCCTACTGCGCCATGGAGGCTGTCAAATAAGCTAGGCAAGCCAGTTGGACTTATTCCAAAGCAGTAAGAAGACGTCTGTTTTCAGCAACAGTCTTGATATGATCCCTGACCCAATCCACGTCATAGTGACCAATTTCTTTTATATTTTATATGGTAGGCAGCGACTTTGCTGTGCCCTGGCATTGCAGAAGTCTATGGGCGATGGTGACTTACCATCAGGTGGCCCGTCTGCTCGTCTGCCTATCCAGGCAAAATTATTAAGGTGTCAGTACAGTGAATAGATAATAATTGGCAATAATAACAAAATGTGATAATGTCAAACATCTTGAGAGGCATCAATGCTCTGAATGGACATAATTCTGTTGTATTACTGTCAATCGACAGTTGGCAATAGTGTGGCAAGTAAGGTGGTCTTATTCAAAAGTGGCAATAACGTGTTGTGTAAACAGAACTTGGAATGCATCGAAGTGGTTAGCAATATTTGTTAATAATATTTTTTTGTTGACATTCTCCGCGCTGGATCAGGGTTGTCCCGCCGAGGCTTTGTTAAATACCCATGTTATATATTAACTATTTCTTATTCTTTATATTCATTGCAATAATAGCACCTGTATCAGCTAAATAACTACACTGATTGTCAGTGGTGTAGCTTGCATTAGACGGGTCCTGTATCAAAATTTGTTGGAGTGCCCAAATGTAACAGTAGAAAGCGGCTTTGCTGTGCCCTGGCATTGCAGAAGTCTTAAGGGTGGTGGTGACTACTTACCATCAGGTGGCCCGTCTGCTCGTCTGCCTATCCAGGCACTAAAACAAAAGTAAGGTAAAGATTTGTTTATAAAATTAGGAACGGGTCTTAATCGCGCAATATTTTAATGGTATAAATACCACAATTAATTCCTGACGTTTCGACCGAGTTGCAATCGCGAGAGTCTAAAAACATTTAAAGATTTTTTTGTATAGACGTTCATGACTGTCTCATATCATTGAAATGGCGGTAGCTACGCCCCTACTTGTGCAGTGTTATATTATTGTTCTAAATTGTTTTGGAACAAATTATCCTGAAAGAATTTGGCCCGCGGTTTAGCAACAAGGCGCGGAGAGCGTTTGAACTAGTAAATCGACATAGGTATGTATATGTAAGGTGTTCTGTAAATAAATTTATTATCTTAGTTATAATCGAGAGGTGTGCTTCGACACGACTGAACTACATCTATCTGTTAACTCTCATAAGACCAATGGCAGAGCATATGAGTCGTATAAAACCAAAGGCGGCTAAGTAATAATTTTTGTTTTTTTGGCAAAAAAAAAATATACCTTTTAAATCGAAAGAAAATTTTGCTGATTATTTTATTTTAATCTGGAGAGGTATTTAATTTAATCAATGACAACAGCAATGATAAAAAATTAAGCATGGTGCAAAATATTACAAAATTTCCTAGATTGTCGAGTTTAAACCGAACTAAGGTAAGATGGCCGCCTTTGCTACTGTCCGGCAAGTTTGGCATTTTTTATTGGTCATGAGAAATAGGATTGTTGACTTGACAAACGTTTCTGATTGGTTGATAGTGAAAGATTGCCGACTTTGGTTTTAAATAAACTATTGTTTTGTTTTTAGAAGGGTTTATAGCCTTCTTTAATTATACAACATTGGAATAGTTGATGCAGATTTTTGCTGGTGGTAGGATATTCATACCCGCCCGGATAGTGACCACCGTACACAGGGTGAAAAACCCGCCATAGTGGCACACGCAAGTGTGTCACGGTCCGGGATCAGCCAGTGTACATCCGGTTTTTTGGGGGTTGTTTTTTCAGAGTTGGGGTACAATGTTTGGCCATTTTGCGGCTTTCTGAGTACTCTGACACAAGACCCTCGACCGCTTCCTCACCTTCTTGCCCTTGGCGTAGTGTGAAGAAGCAGGCCGACATGATTGTGTGGGGTAGGGGGAGATAGATTGTCTCTCGCTACTCTATACTCTATTTGGACGGCACTGCGCTTACCATCAGGTGCAGTGTGGTCACTTTGCCGTGCCAGGATAATAAAAAAAAATGTTCCTATATTGCCATATATTTATTTAATTTTTGCCCAACTACGTGCTTTGCCGATTTTGGTTCTATACGACTCATGTCAAGACACACATGCTGATAACTAGTCCCAGTGGACACAGGTCCAGTTGGTTCATATAGACATTGTGTAATAGATTTGTAACAATGTTAGTCTGTAGGAACTAACTGGGACATTAATTTACTGCCACCGACTTACCTTAGGGGTCGGTGACTGGCCGTTTACTACAAGTACTCTAACTTATTACTGCATAGATGTGTATTTTATAAATATTGTACTAAATAAACTTATTGAAGACCACTGTACGTTTGATTTTATTTTTTGAACAGATTTTGAAAATATAAAATAGCAGGCAGTTGACTTACAACCGAAATGTAACTTGTATCATACAAATAATAATGACAAAGTTCATAAACAGATGTTTTTGATGTATATTTAATTTTATCCACTTTAAAATTCACTAAATACTTGAGACCTGAACATGTTTCTAATATATAATTAACTAGTTGTTGCTCGCGGCTCCGCCCGCGTGGAGGTCATGTTTGGGAGAAAAAGTATACAATACAAAATACCAATATTCATGCGTTTAACTTAAAAATGACGGATTTTCATACAAACTTTCATTCCCTATTTTACCCCCTTAGGGGTGGTATTTCCAAAAACCCTTCCTTAGTGGATGCCTACGTGATAAAAGGTACCTACTGTCAAAATTTCAAGTCTCTAACCCCAGCCGTTTAGGCTGTGCGTTGATCGATCAGTCAGTCAGTCAGTCAGTCAGTCAGTCAGTTTCTTCTTTTATATATACAGATGTATCGATTTGAAACATTGCAAGTAGCTTTATGCATTCTGAATTACAATACCAGGCTCTGCAATAACTTTGTACCATCAACCAAATCTAATGATGGCGGCAGGAGATGGATAGTTAACTCTTCTCTCGTCTAGAGTTTGGGCTCATTTGACTTGTGTGGTCGAGTCCCATATATCATTACACTGGGCGAGGTGTCTCGATGGAGCCAGAAAATGGAAAGTGGGATTTTATTCAAAATATGTATGCAATCAATAACAATTGAACAGATAGGCCATCGTAGGTAGGTTACGTTATGTTCGAACAAAGCCCAATTGTAAAACTTGATGTCGACTGAATAGTTCGCAGCATCTCACCGTCACGATCTTCTGCCAATCGTAATAGGCCGCTCATATCGGTAGCTCCTTTTGTACTTCCTTATATATAGTAAAACCCAGAGATTAACGACATTGCGGATTACTGCCGAAGACGCTGAGGGCATAGTTCGTTGCTCAGAGGATTTGGGCAACCGTTTACGCATGTGGCGCTTATAGCATTATGTGGTATGGCGTAGGGGTGCTTCATGCCACAGTTAAGGCAGCCAGTAACAATACGCAATAAAAGGCCAACGGAAGGTTATGCCAAAGTAGAACTTTATTAAGATTTTGGATATTTTATTTTCTCCCGGACGGCTTAACTTTTCTAATTGGTCTGTAAGATTGAGGCAGCCTGTGGACACCCTCGAAGTCGAGCGGCATCGATATAGATATATCTTCCCCACCGAAAGTACAAAAAAGGCTACTTTCTCTCTGATCTATGCTATTTTCTGTTAGTTATTTCAGTCAAATTATTCCAATGCTGTATATTGCATGGACATATTTTGCTAAAATAATTTATTAAGACTAGACTAGGCATAAAACTAAAAGAAATTCATAAAATTTCATTCTGCCTCGGTGGCGCAGTTGTAATTGTGCATGCATCATGCTGTGCTGAGGTCTCGGGTTCAATCCCTGGGTCGGGTAAAGTGCTATTGTGTTTTTCTATTTAGAAATTCTCAGTATAAGCCCGGAGTCTGGAAACTGTGCCCGGTATGGCGATACGCTCGCCCTCTATCACATTATGGGACCGAAATAAATTCGGCGAAAAGTTGGTGTACTGGTTTAACCTCTGCCTACCACTTCGGGAACTACAGGCGTGAGATTTTATGTAAATTCATTAAAAAAATGTTATATAATTAAAACAATATTTAATTATTATAATATATATATATATATTTATAACAATATTCACAATTGCATTAAAGAAAAAATTTACAACTAAATTATTTAATACCTAATTAATTTCATATTAAATGTAAAAACTTTTGTATAAAAACAAATAAGTTGTACATTAAAATATATTTACCAGAAACCAAGAATCTTTTCAAAAATTTCCCTGTGGAATTTTAAGTCATAATTGGTTGCTGCTTACATCATGTTAAAGCTCAGGTAGTTTCAATAAACATTCATTTAAATGTGAAACAATAATTCATATGGAATAATATCTGTGACATGAATACCAACAATTTATACTACGCCAACTCGAATTTAAAAAAAATCGTGAAGAAATATATAAAACACTAGCGGGCCCAGCAGACATCGTCCTGCCCCGAAAAGCAGCGCCACACCGACTGCAGCGCCATCTGCCGGGCTGATTTGTGACTGTAAACCATCAAGGGCGCCAACCAAACGCATACAAAAAAATCATTCAAATCAGTCCAGCCATTAACGAGGAGTTTAGTGACATACACACGTACAATAGAATTATATATATATAAAGATAACTTCATTATTTTCGAATATCTCTTCACCTTTTAAGCCACTTGGCATAAACAAACGAATTTACCTAAAATTCGAGTTAGCGTAGTATAAATTGTTGGTATTTATTTATATGAGATATAAATATATATACACATAAGGTTGGCAGGTCAGAATTTACCAAGGTTCACACAATTCATACTTCTCAATGCATTCTATAAACCATCCAATGGGCAGAGCTTTCAAATGTTGCATATTGTACATTGGTTCATAAATATCCTTAAATATGATATAGTGTGAGCAAATAGCCAACTTCCCATCCCTCTTTGCATGGTAAGGGACCAATTTCTCTTGCTCTGGAATAGACTCGGGGTTTGGAACTCTTCGAAGGACAATACCACCAGCATCAGTCACCAGTTTACTTAATGAAGCTTTAGTTACTACTATGCTCTTTGAAATTTCATATTTTGTGTTAAAATTGTGAAAATAGAAATGGCAGCCATCAAAAATGCCAGGCAGTTGCTTGTATTTGTTGAATCTGGCAGTTTTTGGTCCTGTAAATATAAGTAAGGTGCTATTAAATTACATATTATTTTACTAAAGAGCAGCGATAGGTTAATTGGTGGCGGTATGGACTATCAAGACAAAAGTCATATGTTCGAAATTCAACTTTTCAAATGTTATGTGTGTATTAAATGTTAATTATCGCTTAATTTAATGGTGAAGGAAAACATTATGAGGAAACCAGCACACTTTAGAATTTCGAAGATATGTGAAGTCAACCAACCTGCATTAGGCCAGTGTGGTGGACCGCCTAATCCCTCGCATTAGTAGAGGAGACCCGTACCCAGCAGTGGGACAGTGTTTAATAAAGAGCTAATATTATTATTATTTACCATCACATAATCATTTGTGCCTAACTTCAAATTAACAGGCTAAGTATGACAAATATTTAATTATTATCATGGAAATTATCCCATATTTCCTGAGTGAACATATTATATTAACAACCATTTATTTATTTGATAACAATATTTGGATTGTTAGCTTATAAAATTATTGATTTTAAATAAATGTATGATTAAATGGAATATGTGCTAGCACATACTATGGGTTTATATGAGTGTATATATGTTTATATATATTACACTACAGTGTACTAAAGTTATTAATTACTTGGACACCCTCGAATGGTACAAACACAGTGGGCAATCTAGCCTTTATTTTTTTATTATTAAAAAATATTAACAACTCAAAATAATCCAAATTTACACCTGTATAAGATTTTGTGCCAATTCCAACAACTTCATACTTGTCAAATGGTTCCAATTTATTCTCTGTGCTGTTTGTCACCCATTCAGAAGAGACAATCCATAAACAGCTGACAATGCCTTGAAGGATATCGAGACTTGATGCGCAGACCCCATCCTCTGCATCCACCATCAAATGCGTCACTTTCTTAGTAAACTTTGCTTCAACATGTACATTGTTGTGATATCTACATAATGTTTTGAGTTTACTATGAGCTGTCTTATATTGGCTTACACAATATATGCGTATATCTTCATGTTCCAGCTCCGAATGCAAGTTCGACATGTGCGTTACATTCACAGACTGTGTTTGAACAATATCCTCTGCAGCATCAAGAATTGCTTTTTTAATTTCATCAGTAGCTAGTTGTAATGGTGTCTCACCCTTGATATTCGGTATGTTTGGATCAGCTCCATGTTTGACTAGTTCCTTGGCTATATCTATGTATTTATATCGGACTGCTTCATGCAGCGGCGTTTCGTTACTCTGTCCTGGTACATTAATAAGTGTATTGTACTTCAATAACATCTGTACAAGGTCAAGCCGTCCATTTTGCACAACTTCATGCAAAGGTGTCCATCCCGCATTATCTTTAGTGTTCGTATTAGCTCCTTGATTTAATAATTCAGCGATTTTGTCAACTTTTCCCAATCTGCATGCCACATGGAGAAGTGTTTCACCTTTATTATTTCTTTTCTCATTTGTTTTACTAAATTTACTGCTAGTTGTTGATATATCGAGCAGCGGGGGCCTAGACTTGTCAGATGGAACGGTTTTGTGGGTAGAGTGACTACTTTGGAATGTGTTGTCATTTTTCGGGTTAACATTTTTCGACGTCGATTCGGTAGTTTTAAAACTTTTAAGCATTTGTTCAAGTTGTTTTGTGGAGTTTATACATACACTCAGGCGGTCGTCGGTAAAAGTTTTGCAGCCTTCAAGATCAATGCCGCAGTTAGGACAAGCTTTTAAGCTTTCGAAATGCTCCGCACAAATCATGTGAAAACATTTACTCAAAGTAACCGGATTCTTGCACAATTTCGAACACACACGGCATGTGTAGTCATTTTTCACATTTTCAAATGCTTTGAAGAATTTATTAATGTCCGCTGAAGTCATATTCGTCTTATTAAACTTGTTTCCTTGTCCCAAAAAGTTTTACAATCGCGGGAGAGCTTTTGTTTATGTCAAACGTCAAAATAACCAAATAATTATTTTTTTCGTACAAAGGACAGGCTTTAGTTTTTCAACCATACTGTCTAGACTAAGCAATCATAAAAAATGCGTGGGGTGCTTATGTTAGCTATTTTAATAATTGGCAATTAATTAAATTTCAGATGTAGTTGCTATTTTCAGTATTTATTGGGTTTAATTTTATAAAGCACGTTCTCAAGTCCCTATAACAATTAATTGTATTCTCTAAGTATTTGTTTTTACGAAGAATAATTAATTCAACCTTTATGCTTTGTGTCTCGTATGTGAATAGAGAATGAGAATAGACCTCTATAACCCCGAGGACGGGCATAGGGTAGGCACTATGCTATGCACTATGCCCGTCTAATATTCATATAAATCGGTTCAGTGGTTAGGCCATGCAAATTTAACAGACAGAAAACTTTCAATCCCTAAGTCACCTTCATAAGTATTCAATTTTAAAAACACCGATATATACACACATACATAACCTACCTACATTTATTTCTAACCAGAAACAGATATATTAAATTTGTGCTTCTTACTTTGAAAATAATTCGGATTTCCATACAGCCGTTCATCCCTTATTTTAGCCCCTTACACGTGAAAATTCAAAAAATCCGTTCTGAGTGAGCTATTGCATCGAAAAATAAGTAATTATGCTATATTTCAACTCACTCGAGTGTACAGTTTTAGAGATCTCGTAATGAGTCAGTGGTATTTCGCTTATGCATAACGGTTATCCTGATGATCCTGATTGGCATATAAAGCTAATGTTATTAAAATATTGTATTATCATCGGTCCTTGATACGAACGGCTATATTTGCCCCTTCATGCTTTACATATGTATGTTTATATATAATATTGTTAGGGTAGATCCCCTTTATTAGAACTACCGAAGGTATTTTAGAAAATAACTGTGGGTAGATTAATACGTTTATAGATTGAGCGGGGTAAAGGTTTGCAATGTAATAAAAGAGACCGCTCGCGGCGTACCGGTCTTCAGTTCGTGTTCAATCCTGTGCAATATAGTTTGTGAGCAGTGGACTCGTAGAGTCAGTGTTGATAGTCTGTTTAGTTCACGTCGGCCTTATACCCCGATCTAATCTAGTTGTAGTTCAGCTTAGAGCGTCATGCTGTCCGAACTCCTAGATATTTGTTACAAAGCTGTATTTAGTACAACCTGACATGGGTTGGTAACGTTAAGCACTAAATTGTGCAACAGTCATCATTAAATAAATCATTGATTAGTAATCTTGGTTTATGTTCCCGGGGGGGCTCGGGCGTCCCCGCAGTCTCCAGACTAGTCCCCCTACTGTGTGGTATTTCATCTTGTGTCTGAAGGCTAGAAGCATAAAGTCTCATTCCACTACCGTCTTCCTACCTTCATTCGCTCTTCCAAAATAACTTTTATGAAAATGGCCAAGAATAAGAGAACGTTTCCACAGCGGCAGCACTCCCTCTCACTAAAAGTGCACCTTACCAACATCCGAGGATTGCACTCAAATCTCGTCGCGGTCCATCACCACCTGGAGACTGAAAGACCCGCTCTCTTATTCCTCTCAGAGACGCAGATAAGATGTCCGTCTGACGTGGCGTACCTTTCTTACCCAGGGTTCACTCTGGAGCACAATTTTAAGCCACATGCGGGTGTGTGCTTGTACGCCCGTGATGAAATCTGTTGTCGGCGTCTCCGTTATCTTGAAGATCCCAGATTCTCTGTTATTTGGGTACTGGTGGATACAGGAATTGAGAAAATTCTTTATTCCTGTGTATACCGGTCGCACAGCGGAGATCAGGAGACTACTAGGCTCACAGAATACCTTAGTGAGGCGGCGGATGCGGCACAAAGGCGGTACCCTTGTGCCCAATTAGTACTACTGGGGGATTTTAATGCCCACCACCAAGAGTGGCTTTTCCCATACCAGTGTACCGACCATGCTGGGAGAGAAACGCGGAAGCTAGCGCTGACGCTAAATCTCACTCAGTTGGTCCAGGTGGCAACAAGGGTCCCGGATGTTGACACGCACACAGCCAATTGCTTGGACCTTCTGTTGACAACTGATCCAGACCGCTACTCAGTGTCGGTTTCATCACCCTTGGGTAGCTCCGACCATTGTCTGGTGAAATCTGTATCTGCCTACTCACCGCCCGATCCCAGCCCTAGAGGCACCCGGCGGGTGTGGCGATACAAGTCAGCAGATTGGGATGAGATGCGAGCTTTCTTTGCATCTTATCCTTGGCGCCCCACTTGCTTCTCTTCTGAAGACCCTTCTGCTTGCGCGGATGCTGTGACGGATGTGCTGCGTCAAGGTATGGAGTACTACATTCCATTCTCCGACGTAGCAATGTCAGGCGGAACTCGCCCATGGTTCGGGGCTGAGTGCGGACGCGCTGAAGCGCGGAAGCATGCGGCATACCTGGCATGGGTTGATGCTCGAAACCGCAAAGCAAAGGACATGCGCTTAAAGAAGAGAGCATTTAACAAGGCTGCCAAATCCAGCAAGAAGGTTCTACGGCAAGCTAGATTTGACCACATAAGCCAAATCGGGAAGAAACTAGCTTCATACCCAGCGGGTAGTAAAGCGTTTTGGTCCCTGGCAAAATCAGTTGAATCGAACTTCCGTCGCCACTCACTTCCTCCACTGCTGAGACCCGACGGGTCTTTGGCTCACTCTGCTGAAGAGAAAGCAAACTTGTTTGCTTCTCTCTTTGCTGAATCTTCACGTTTAGATACTGCTGGCGAAGTCCCTCCTAGTCTACCAGTTTGCGAGACACATATGTCAGAAATTCGCATTCGTCAGACTGAGGTAAGAAGAACGCTGCGTAATCTGGACGTGAATAAAGCCAATGGCCCAGATGGGATTCCAGCAATTGTACTGAAAACTTGTGCACCTGAGCTTTCTCCTATTTTGACTCGCCTGTTTCGTCTCTCTCTGGTCACTGGGCAAGTGCCTAAAGCCTGGAAGCAAGCTAACGTGCAACCCGTGCCCAAAAAAGGTAGTCGTGCTGAGCCTGCCAACTATAGGCCCATCTCGGTTACGTCCATACTTTGCAAAAGTATGGAACGTGTACTGAATGGCAGGCTCATGGCATACCTAGAAGCGAATGACCTCCTAAGTGACCGACAATACGGATTTCGCCGAAACCGGTCAACTGGAGACCTTCTAGCGTATGCCACTCACATCTGGAGCGAGGCTGTCGAGAGGCATGGGGAAGCGCTTGCCGTTTCACTCGACATCTCGAAGGCCTTCAACAGAGTGTGGCACGATAGCCTCTTAAGCAAGCTTCCTTCATATGGCTTGCCCACTGGGTTATGTGCATGGATATCGGACTTCTTGAGGGAACGATTGATTCGAGTGGTCATTGATGGCTGCTCCTCCGATCTATTGGCTATCAATGCCGGGGTACCTCAGGGGTCGGTACTTTCTGCGACTCTATTCCTGCTGCATATAAATGATCTGCTTAA
The DNA here is from genome assembly GCA_905220505.1 of Laothoe populi. Taxonomy (NCBI): domain Eukaryota; kingdom Metazoa; phylum Arthropoda; class Insecta; order Lepidoptera; family Sphingidae; genus Laothoe; species Laothoe populi. The sequence continues at coordinate 3,139,566 of HG992146.1, read as the reverse complement.
GCCCGGTACTTTTGGGTACGCAGACGACAGCACAGTGGTAGAAAGTTATATATCTAATGCACGAACCAGTGGAGTCCAAGTCCAGTCCCTCAGGGAGGCCTTGGTAGAACGCTTGAACTTGTCCTTACAGGCAGTCTCCGATTGGGGCGATGCCAATCTGGTCAAGTTTAATGCCACTAAAACCCAGGCTTGTCTATTCTCTGCTAAACGGAGTCCCTTCCAACTGACTCCTACTTTCAGAAATGTGTCCGTACCGATAACTGACCACCTAGAGATTCTGGGCGTAACTTTGTCTCCAACTCTCAGTTTTGGCTCCTACATTGAGCATAAAGCTCAATTGGCTGCCAAAAAGCTGGCTATCCTTGCGAAGGTGAGACGGTACTTTACGCCGGGACAGCTGCTCGATCTGTATCAAGCGCAAGTCCGGTCGTGCATGGAGTACTGCTCTCATCTTTGGGATGGATCGGCCAAGTACCAGCTTGAGGCGTTGGAGGCAATCGAGAGACGCGCCAAGAGGCTTATAGGCAACGAATCCATAGTCGAGGCAAGGCTGCAAAGCCTTGATCATCGACGTAAAGTTGCCAGTTTATCGGTTTTTTACCGGATACATTTCGGCGAGTGTGCCTTGGAATTACACAATTTAATTCCCCCAACCCCTTTCTATCATCGGACGACAAGAGACTCGGCGAAGCGTCATCGATACATGGTTGATATTCCACCAGTGCGCACGAAGCGTTTTGCTAGTACATTTATCATGCGCACCGCTAGAGAGTGGAACTCTTTGCCGGAGTCTATATTTCCCGAAAGTTATAATCTGGGTATCTTTAAGTCAAGAGTGAATAGGTATCTTCTAGGCAAGCGTGCTCCACCGTAGACCACATCATCACTTACCATCAGGCGAGATAGTGGTCAAACGCATGCCTATTTATAGTAAAAAAAAAAAAAATGTGCCTTTTAAAATACCCACCTTACATTGCGACTTAGTTATAGGTATGTTGCTAAAAATATAATAAATGGCTATTAGTTTACACCCAACAGACAATCTCGGTAAAGTATAGTATGTTTTTGGTGGTAATACGAGGGACTACGGTCCCACAACATTCAGATTCAAAATAAATATTTGTGGACCACATATCACAGTATAAATAATATAGGTATTTATTAATTTTCAAATTTACCAAGTAATTCAGAAATATATTTTATTCTTTATTCTTCACATGTCTACTTTACTACGAAAAAATAGATACTCAGTGTCGATAGTACTGAATGATATTATATGAGAATAATTAAATAACAGACTTATTATAAAATATAATCTTTATTAAAATTAAATGCACTATAAACTTTTTATATCAAAAACGTCAACTATTAATTATAACAAATGCGACTAGACTAGCTAAGATCAAGAGGAAAGATGGCGTTGATTTCGCGCCAAAGTCACAGACAAAATCAGTTGAATTTAAAATTTGGCGTTCGAGATTCAAAGGTATTTTGTCATAGGGATGTGTTCGTAGCATATTATCCAATGCCAAAGACCTTGTGTTATTATGAAATAGAACATCCAACTCATGGTTAAAAGGTCCATACATAGAGAACATAGCATTATGGAATGGTGGATGTTTGCCGAACATTTGATCTAATTTGGTAAATACGTTGATTATTTCCTGTCGTCGCATCTCTGTAAGGTTCTTGGACGAGAATATGTGCCCAATATTAGACCAGCTTATAAAACAGTATTTTTTGTTGTCTTCGGGGCATAGAGGAACTATGTTGACGCTTCCCAATTTCTGGTTAGCTGTAAAAAAAGAATAAGGTAAGTGGTCACTCATCTGATAAAAGTTAACCCTTATTTTATTTTTATCAAGATTGGCACAAAAATAAATACTACTTATTTATTGAGTATAGTACAAATACCAACCTTTAAAGGTATTAAAAGCGTTCATACTGACAAAAGCGACATCACTTTTTCCATCAGCGACCGATTTCAGCGCATTCTGCTCGCCAGGTTCGTAACAATTTATCAGACCATCCGTTCCATTAACACCCGGAGCGCATATTTCTTTGAAATAACCATTCAAATATTCTTGACAGTTAATGTTTTCTTTTCCTGTGATGTAGCGTAAGACTGAATGCCACGCCACGCCGTCGTAGACCGAGAAAGCCGCACGTTTCCCGCGAAAATCGGCCATCTTGTTTATTTTACTGTCACTTCTCACATAGGCGACGACGGTGCTCATTTTTTCGACGATTGGTGTTATTTCGTGCAGAATAGGTGAAAGTCCGAAGTCTCTGAAATTGTTTTTGTTGTTTAGTGTATATGTTTATAAAGAAGAGAAACGAAGTATTCCTAGCAAGTAACGTACAAGACAAACGGCCTCTTGAGACTAGAGCAAATATTTGCCAGACGCGTAATCACAACTTGAATGGTTAAAACACGGCTTAACTTCTGACTTCAGTAGTTTCAATTACTAATTAATCACAGCCAGCCATACAATTAGAAAATATAAGATATGTCAGCCACGGTGACGTCACTGTACCCTCTCTTGACCACGTTCATTGCTGAAACGAACTGGAGTGACATGATACTACGTACACTGGACCTGCAACGTTTTTTTAGTGCCTCGAAAGGCAAACGAGCAGACGGGCCTTCTCATGGTAAACAGTCACCGCCGCCCATAGACTTCTGCAATGCCAGGGCACAGCAAAGCCGCTGCCTACCGTTACGTTTGAAGAGTCGTATAGTGATATGGACTCACCTCATCCCCCTGATGAGCCAGTCACTGTCAGCGACTGTGACGTCACTGTCTCCTCTCCTGACCGCGTCCATGCAGTCCTGGAGGCTCGGCTGCGCGACACACTGCAGCGGCGGCACGATGTTGTACACCGCGCCTGCCTCGCTCAGAGAGTCGCACTTGGTTCGCGCGAGAATAGATGTGGTACAGAATGTGATGTGCCTGGAGGAAATACACCAGTCATATACTTGCGACTACATACAATTGCGATAATCGAGCGTATTAAGGAGGACAGGGGGTCGATGAAGTGTGACATTGTGTGACAAGGGGTGGGTGGGGTCCTAATTTACGTGACGTCACATTTCAAAATGTTTATTTGATGTTGACTTTATAAAAATAATAATATCGAACTGCAATTTTAATGTAACAATATAAGGATGTAAAAATTGAATAATTCTGTGACGTCACAGAGGGGAGAATCTCACAAATGTGACCAACTGTGACAAGGACGGGGGTAATTTATGGATGGCCCCTTACCGCTGATAAATAAAACAACAAAATAAACAAAAATCTGGAGAAGCCAGTCACAACTAACTTCCTCCATATTACGACCATGCAAAAGAAGATAAAACTCTCACCTTGGAGGATCGCAACCTCTCTGGCTGTATGCTTCTCTGAAACCCTTAGCTGACGCGAGGTAGTCCAAGGCGGCTCGAGGCGGCTGCAGAGGTTCTGGCTGCGCCTGGTAACTCTCCATCAGGGCAGCCAGTGCCCCAGGCCAGTGTTCATCTATTGCCGCGCTGCTGTTGGCCAGAACTGATGTTATTGCCGACACTGCGGCCGCAGCTTTCCTGAAAGAATATATTCCAATTTTAAAAGATTAATACGGTTAAATTCGAATTACGGAAAAAAGTGTAAGAGACCAAAAATATAATTTAATCAAAGAAAGATTAATTTGCACTTTTTATGAGTAGTCTGCGTTCGAGAGACAGTGCAAGTAAGTTGTCTATACTATGTTCATAATTTTAGTTTAGTACATTCAAATCTAATTTTAGTTAATAACAAGATGTTCTGATAGCGCATTTATCCTCAATAGCATGCATGAAATATGAATAGCAACTGTCCTTTATTAGTTGGTATTTTTAATTTAATCTATACTAATATATAAATCTGTAGGGTCTGTCGGTACATTTGAGTAATTTACCAGATTCCGCGTGAAATTTTAGTATTCTTTTTATGACTCACTGATCACCATTCTGCAATTTTTTTATTTTTGTCTGTATGTCCCGATTAAACTCACTTCTGCTTCTTCACACTACGTCATGGGCAAGATGGTGAAGAAGCGGTCGAGGGTCTAATGTCAGGGGACTCAGAAGGCTGCAACACGGCCAAACATTGTACCCCAACTCTAGACACCCGACAAAAACCGGACGTACACTGGCTAATCCTGGAACGCGACTAGCGTGTGCCACTATGGCGGGATTTACACCCTGTGTACGGTGGCCGCTATGCTGGTGGATATGAATATCCTACCACTAGCTAACCTTCATGCAAACTACGAGAAATCCAAGAAACGATGACGAATGTCGAAAGGCTGATGATGAATAGTTACCTCTTGGCGACGATGACTGGCCAAGGTCTGTGCAGCCACGTGCAGGGCTCTGGGTTGTTGTCGAGCGCCTGCCACGTGCCGTCGCGGCACAGGATCGCGAACCGCTCCGTCGACGGGTACGAGTTCGATGCCGACTTCTTCGGTGACAACTGTATACAAGAGGAAAACAATAAATATTTTTATATACATATAATACATTCACGCCTGTAATCCCCGAAGGGGTAGGCAGAGGCCAGTGCACCAACTTTTCGCCGAAGTTTCTAAATAGAAAAGTAGTTCTAATAGAAAGATAGTTCAATTTGCTCCCTTAGCAATTACCTATCTTCTCCCAGGCAACGGAACCGTCGCGATTTCTTAACACTTAATAAAGGCCGATCTATTTTTATTGAGTCGTTTTAAGTTATAGTCTACATTATAATAATTGGTCCTTCGAGCCGGATATAAAATACAAAATAATCGGTCAAAGGTGACACAGAAAAAACAACTGATGTTTGATCGTTTTGCGGCCTTCTGAGTACTCTAGACACTAGACCCTCGATCGCTTCTTCATCTCATTGCCCCTGGCATAGTGTGAAGAAGCAGCCTGGCATGATTGTGTTGAGTAGCGGGGGATAGATTATCTCTCGCTACTCGATACTCTAATTGGACGGCACTGCGCTTACCATCAGGTGCAATGTGATCATTTGCCGTGCCAGGATAAAAAAAACTGAACAATATGGACACTTACCCCAAAGTAAGAGTTGACGTCATCCAATTCGGCCCAGGTGACGTCACCGGCCGCCTCCACGAGGCAGCTGAGTGCTCCGGCGTCTCCCCAGTAAGGGTCGCTCGTCGAGCATTTGGAAGGGGACCGACAGGCCGCGCATAAAGACGGGTAAAGACGCTCTGCAACATAATCGTTTATATAAACATGCCTGTTATATCGTTGAATCGTTCTATCTTTACTGTATCAGTCTTTATATCTGAGACAGACAAGAACATAATATGTAGTGTTTATTTTATTTTATTGGTAAAACAAACAAGAGTACAGACAGATTACAAGTAAAATTATCTTAAGATTAAGTTAGTGTACACTCCACTACGCTTTCACGAATTACGTAAAGTACCTACATAATGTAATTCACAAAGGTACAGTAAAATTTAAAATAAAATATATATTCGTTTCATGTGTTTTGGTACATCAATAAAGTATCTATAATTTGATTTTAAATACGTTATTTCTAACAGTAAATTATATGTTAGTCTTTACAACCTAACTTTGTGTGTAAGAGTTAAAAATTCGCAAATTTTGATACTGAGATATTTCGCTCAATTGTTTTTGGATTAGAAATGAAGAACGCCGAGCAACTAAGCTTCGCTAGTAGTAAATGTTTTCTAAAAATTACACGTGGTTAATTAATCTTTTGCTCTGAATACTGCCACAGTGTAAATTTCAATTTTTGTTTTAAAGAATTAGATTAGAAATATATAATTCAACTATCAGGCCTGGCAGACGTCATCCTGCCCGTAAAAGCATCGCCATCTGCCGGGCTGATTAGTGAGTCTAAACCATTCAGAGCGCCACCCAAACGCATACAAAAAAAAACATTCAAATCGGTCCAGCCGTTTAGGAGGATTTTAGTGACATACACACGTACAGTAGCATTATATATATATGTCGGATCGTGATGAATACGGACACTGAATTGAACTTGCTAATAACTTTATTTATTGTAAACTGTGGGTAGCGCCATTTGTTTTGCTATTTTGAAGGTGGTTTCGACTTGTTTATCGAGTGATCTCACTCGCAGAGGAGTGGGTCACAACGAAAATCACAATATAAAAGAGCACCTCGTCTTTGGTGCGGCATTCGTGTATAATCATTGAAACAGTTAGTAACTTGTCGGTCGTAATGTCGAAATATTGTTAAAGTAGTAAGTTAACGTGATGTGAAAGTGTTATTGTGTACCGAATATTGTAATAATAATAATAATAAATAATAATAAATTATTTATTGACAAAAAAGGAAATATACAAAAAATATTAACGGCGCTGACTCCTGTGCTAGTATAAACTGTATTACAGGAGGCAGAGTCTTCATCTTAGAAATAGAACAAATGTTTTGTCAACCGAACAATCATTTCAGTAACTAATTTAAAATAAAGTGGAAAAATAAAAAGTTAAAAATTACAAATAAAAAAAAAAAATGAGCATTTGTGGGTATATTTGTGTGGCTGTGTGTGTGACGTGTTTAAAAGAGCAACCATGAGGGTTTCTTGCCAGCTCTTCCCCATGGATGACTGCATTCCGAACTGGTGGTAGCTTAAATAGACTCTGAAGTGTTAATCTCGTGTTTTATTACCGAACTATCATACGCTATGCATCCTGACCATATCTAGAGATCAGAGAGGGACCGCCCGACCCGTCATATATATAAAGATGGTTATTACTGGATAGTTTCAAGTTTTTATTTTGTGTAATATATGTCCGACACTGGCTGGGTTCCCTATTGGAAACCAGCGCTGCAGTATGGGTTAGCCTGTACTGTAGCATGTAGCTGAATAGGGACTCCCATTGTTGGTTCGATTATTATTATTATTGTAATATTTTTTTTAGTTCTTGTTTACGTTCCAACAATAAAAAATCTTTTCTTTCTTAATGGTATAGGGTTGTCAAATAAATGCAATGAATACTCACTAAGCTCAGCATCTCTCTCTTTATCTGGCACCCACACGCCAGCCTTGCACGCCTTGCCAAAGTACCCCGCAAGAGACTTGATTCGATTCTCTGTCAAGGACAGGTTAGGGTCGCACGATCTCTCCAGCACCAGGGATTCCAAGTACTGCAAATATTGAAATTATGACTTATCCACTCTCGAATCACAAGGACACCGCAGTTCGAAAAGGTAATAAGTAGAGTCTGTCCAAAATCAATTTTATTTCCATAATATTAAAGTTAAAAAGAGCATGTAAGAACGGCGAGTGTTGCCAGTATTTTTGGTATGCCGACACGCCATTGATACGTGATTGTTTGACGTAGGGTTTTTCCGTAGAATACAACATCAAAATATCATTCGTGGAAAATCTTCCTGAGGCAGTGAATACAAGGAAAATATAAAAATTATGTAAAAAAAAATGTATGTTGTTCTATGGTAAGCACACCATATAGGAACAGTTGGACCGATTTGCCAGTGTTTAAATGTTATAGTCCGAATAACATTATAAGTGAAAGACTAATTGTAAAAGTTCTATAGATATCATTATTGAATTAAATAAATATAAAATAAATAAAACATTTTGTGATTAGATATTTTGTGTTTTTTTCTTTGTGATTTCAGTCTCCTACAGTAACACTGCACCTGATGGTAAGCGCGGTGCCGTCCAGTTAGAGTATTGAGTAGCGAGAGACAATCTATTACCCGCTACTCAACACAATCGAGCCGGCCGGCTTCTTCACACTAGGCCATGGTCAAGAAGGTGAAGAAGCGGTTGAGGGTTCAGTATCAGAGTACTTAGAAGACCGCAACACGGCCACACAGTCAGTAAATAGAAACTTACCGCAGAAAGAGTCTCACTAAGCGGTCGCAGGTCATCCAGACCGACTCCGGGGTGGCAGAGAGTACTGTTGCGCAGGATGGCGTGCAGGCTTGAAGAGCTCTCCGGCAGGATCCTGCGGTTCACTACAGCCACCACTCGGCGTTCGTACGGCCCTTGAAATAGATGCTATTGTTACAACTCCTGTACAACAGGATCTACAACGCACGCATCTTGGTACCCAGGGCCGGCGTTGGGGTGGGCGCAGTGAGGCGACCGCCCGGGGCGCCAGAAACGAAGGAGACATACTTGTCAGCGTTTTTAAGAAGTTTAAGATCCGTTTTATAGTAATTCTCATAAATTGCTTAATATCAAACGCCATTATGGGGATAAACATCATAAACCGTGTAAACACTGTAAACTTTGGCGGGGGCTTAGGTCGGCCCCCAGCTACGACCGAGTTACCTACCTTGCAGCAACGGACTCGTCATAAAAAAAAAGTTCACCTTAAAAGTCTTAAATTTCCTTTAATCGGGTGACGAAATCACTACAGGGACACTAGAACACTACTACAGTTTACTATATTTTATAACTATATTCTTGCCCTTGTTAGTTTCTTTACTGCCTCGGTGGCGCAGTTGTAATTGCGCATGCGTTACGAATGCTGTGCTGAGGTCTCGGGTTCGATCCCCGGGTCGGGTAAAGTGATATTGGGTTTTTCTACCTAGAAATACTCAGTATTAACCCGGAGTCTGGAATGGTGCCCGGTGTGGCGATAGGCTCGCCCCCTATCACATTATGGGACCGAAATTCGGCGAAAAGTGGGTGTACTGGTTACACCTCTGCCTACCCCTTCGGGGATTACAGGCGTGAGTGTATATGTATGTATGTATATGTTAGTTTCTTTAATTTTTTCGCAGGATTTGGATAGCGAATAGGTGGCGTCGTATAGCAATCTCGCTCAGAGGGCTATTATTGCTAAAACCAGCACTACCCATCAGTGAAAACTTAGCAAGTCTCTGGTTTATTATGATAATACCTACATAAATACATACATATACACTCACGCCTATAATCCCCGAAGGGGTAGGCAGAGGTGTAACCAGTACACCCACTTTTCGCCGAATTTCGGTCCCATAATGTGATAGGGGGCGAGCCTATCGCCATACCGGGCACAGGTTCCAGACTCCGGGCTAATACTGAGATTTTCTAGATAGAAAAACCCAATATCACTTTACCCGACCCGGGGATCGAACCCGAGACCTCAGCATTATTATAAATCATCGCTTTATAATAAAAATAAACAATGAAGTAATGGATATAATGAATGATGACCCTTTGGTATTTATATTTCATGGACAACATTTCACAATATCCTAGGTTACCTACACTAATTATACCATAAAGCAGTAAAAATATGACTGTTTTTTATTTTATTTTTATTTGTAATCTCGAAAAATTATTTATATAACTATTTTTTTTCATCTATTTTTATTATTATCTCTGATCCCTATTTCCTTTTATTTGTGATATTGTTAAGTGACTTCCATTTATACAAAAGTACTATACTAGTTCTTAATAACAATACAACTGTCACTCCGGGCGAAACTGCAAGCAAAAGTTTCATGTTTACCCCAGTTAGTCAAAATTTATCTGTATATATAAAAGAAGAAACTGACTGACTGACTGACTGACTGATCGATCAACGCACAGCCAAAACGGCTGGGGTTAGAGACTTGAAATTTTGACAGTAGGTACCTTTTATGACGTAGGCATCCACTAAGGAAGGGTTTTTGGAAATACCACCCCTAAGGGGGTAAAATAGGGGATGAAAGTTTGTATGAGAATCCATATTTTTTTAAGTTAAACGCATGAAAATTGGTATTTTGTATTGTATACTTTTTCTCCAAAACATGACCTCCACGCGGGCGGAGCCGCGAGCAACAGCTAGTTAAGAAATACGCTGACGCAATATCAAGGACTACAAGGCTGGTAGCCTATGTCTCCACTCGTGGGCTTTCATTTTTTGCATGTTTCTCGGTTCACTGGGCGTTGGATACATGAGCTTTGCCGCTATATGGTTTTGTTAAAATACGCAAATAAGATGAAAGCACACGGTCCGTGGAGCGTTAGTAGCAGTGGTGTAGATTAGTGCCTTAGACGGGCCCTGTATCAAAATTTGTTGGAGTGCCCAAGTGTAGAGTAAAGATTTTTTGCAAAGACGTTCGGGGCCTCTGTAGCCCAGGGGCCCTGTATCATTGATACGGTGGTAGCTACGCCTCTGGAGGTATGCCTAAACATTGTGCAGCCTGGTGCTGGTGTTAGACAAATTAATAAAAAAACACACTATCTCTATGCCTGAGTTCGCTAGTGACGAGGACATCAATTTCTGCCCATTGAGCGGCTATCAAGTCTTCAGGACTAAACACGCCAAAGTCGACTGTGCCCTTGTGGATCCTACGCAGGCAGTCCAATCTGGAATCAAGGGGAATTAGATTAAGTTTTTTTTTATCCTGGCATGGCAAAGTGACCACACTGCACCTGATGGTAAGCGCAGTGCCGTTCAGTTAAAGTATCAAGTAGCGAGAAACAATCTATCCCTCGTTACTCAGCACAATCATGAGGGCCTGCTGTGTGGCTTCTACACACTACGCCATGGGGAAAGGAGGTGAAGAAGCGGCCGAGGGTCTAGTATCAGAGTACTCAGAAGTCCGCAACACGGCCAAACATCGTACCCCAACTCTAGACTCCCGACAAAAACCGGATGTACACTGGCTGACCCCGGAAGGCGACACACTTGCGTGTGCCACTATGGCGGGTTTTACACCCTATAGCCGGGCGGATACGTATATCCTACCACCAGTAATACTCTCATAAGTCTACTCGAGAAATGGTTATCAATTCTGTTCTTGGGCAATCCTGCTAAATGATACTCTACCCGTATAATACCAGTATATATGTTTATCGCAGCTTTAGGAAATATATAAGCTAACAATAGCTATAAAAACATGACGAATACTTAACAGCCCTTTATTTATACTATACAAATGTTCAAAAACTCTTTTTCATTGGGAAAGAATAAAAAAAATTGTTGTTACCTATCAGTGCCCAAAACGCATTCGACGCCTGAATTCTCTTTATCTAGCACAGGGCAGTACTTCGGTGCTCGTTTGTAGGACCCCCGTCCCTCTACTATACACAGCCGAACTGTCAACAAAACAATACATTTTAAATACAACTGTAAAGGTCAGAATGTCTTTATAATGTATAGCACAGAAATGTATAAAACCAGTCAAATATTTATTGAATCCATGAAATGTTATACATAATTTAGATTTAATTAATTTTTTTACTCTACCACCAGTTTGGAATGCAGTTTCGTTAGAGAAGAACGGGCAAGAAACTCTAGCGTTGCTCTTTTCACACCGCTTAACAATATTTGGTCATAAAATTAATATATACATATTATCATTATGTTTCCACAATACGATTGTGAAGGCAAGACTTGATAAATAAGCAAAATAAAGTACATAATATGCTAAAATATAAAATAATAATATTAATAAACTACTCTTTATTAATATAATTGTTAGATGGATGGTCTGCAATTTTAAAGGTTAAGAATATTCTGTTTCTCCCTTTATGGATATTCAAGCGTAAATAATAAAAAATACTCTATACATAGATGTAGGGCTTCAAAGACCCAGGAAAGAGAAGACGAGGCCAACCATCCGTACTACCGCCCATGCGGGATCGCATAATGTACAAAAGAACGCCTGTATTCCAATAAGGGAGCGCTATGACAGCGTCAGACTGAACGCCCGCGACTCCCGATGACACGTATTAGTCGTCTTTTACAACTGTGATACCATTGTGAATTTCTCCAAATGCTAATACACACGATGGAAGATAAACTGATATGTATGTAAGATCGTAGGGAGTTCGCTAAGAAATGCTCTATAAAAATGTATATTTATAGAATTTTTTATAGCAATCCGACAAACGAACCAGTGGGTTACCTGACGATCGTAATGCACCGTTCACGAATACCCAAAGTACCAGAAGACTTACGGGCAAACGGGAAGAGAATGAGGTAGGGAGGAAAAGTGGATAGCGGGAGGATAGACAGGAGAGGTTCAACATCTGGAAATCTCACTATACGGGACACAAAAACAATGTGAGTGTGAGACAGTGGATAAAGACAGCGTATTCATGCTATAGATAAAACGCAACTAACCACGCAAAATTATATCCAAAAAATGCAAGAACAAACACTACCGCTCATAGTTTTATGTGTGAAACATGTCACCTTGATTCTTTGAATAATAAAGTAATCTTGAATGTCTATGCTAATGTTGTATTGTCTGACAAAACTGGTCTTCCATTTACAACATTAATCCATTATAGTTTTTACCTTATGAGACATACTTCCGCTTTAATATACATGGAAGTTTGACAGTAAAAGGTAATGTTTGATCCTTCCATAAGACTATGGGTACATTTATAGGTACTAGAATTTACAGCCTTCGTGGCACAGAGCGCGAGTAGTCGGCTGTGAAACCAGAGGCCGTGGGTTCGATTCCCGCACCGAGACAAATGTTTGTGTGATCCTTAAATATTTGTTTCGGGTCTGGGTGTATTCGACCCCAGTACAGGCTAGACCTAGTGTGAGGAATAACTTTTGGGTGTATTTATTTAGTTGTAATTAGTCTAATTTCGTGGCAAACTTTTGACCACTTATGAGGGTACATTGAACTATGTCTGATCTCTTTTTATTGCATTATTTAACCTCATTCACTCATTAGAAAAATACACAACAATTAATACATAAAGCGTAACGAAATCTATTAAAACTAATAATTTAGAAAAGTTATGTTATGGTGTTGAAATGCTGAATCATTGCATTGCAGGCACGGGGAATTCCCCAGAAAAATTCAGTCACCTTTAGCAATTCATTATCCTTTTAAAATTTCCAAGAAACCACATTGTCCTTGTTTGTGTTTTCTATGTGTTTTCTAGGATATAATACGTAATTCCGAGTATCCTGACATTCCTGATTTCATTAATCGGTTTTACGATTGACAAATGCTAAATATTAGGATGTAGAATAGTCTTCCCCATTATGATGTGTAGAAGTAACATTCTTATGCATTGCTGGTGGTAGAATATTCATATCCACCCGGATAGCGACCACAGTACAGAGGGTGTTACACCCACCATAGTGGCACACGCAAGTATGTCGCGTATATCGCGTATGTCGGGATCGGCCAGTATACATCCGGTTTTTGCGGCCCTCTGAGTACTCTGACACTAGACTCTCAAACGCTTCTACACCTCCTTGCCCATGGCGTAGTGTGAAGAAGTAGGTCGGTATAATTGTGTTGAGTAGCGAGGGATAGATTGTCTCTTGCTGGATGCTTGCTTGGAAGGCACTGCGCTTACCATCAAGTGCAGTGTGATCACTTTCCCGTGCCAGTATAAAAAAATGCTAACAAAACGGTGACAACTTGGGTTGAAATACCAATTCAAGTCAGTTGGATTTGTATTTTAGTGCAAAATCTCATATGAGCTAACTGGCATTGGAATCTATACCTGATTGCCACCGAGATATAAAGTAACAACTATTTTATTTACATTATTTTGGGACTTCAAGAATTCTAGTTTTATTACAAGGGAAAGATCCCTGAAACAAAATACTTTGCGTAACTTTTGCTCGACTGCCCAAAAAAGAAGTTACAAATGTTAGAATCGGAGCTTCTTTATATCATTAAGACAGTTTATCGTCTGAACTGATTAACACTACCGTGTACCCTCCCTCCTATGATCCTGGGTCATTTAGGCGTAGTGTGAAGAAGCTAAACAGCAGGCCGGCATGATTGTGTTGAGTAATGAGGGATAGATTGACTCTCGCTACTTGGTACTCTACCTCGACGTCACTGCACTTACCATCAGGTACCCCTTTCAACTTTACCAAGTGCCATAGCCTAGTTTTTTTTTTAATAATATTTACCCGATAATATTTTGGCGCCAATGTGCGCGAATGGAGCTGTAGGCTGAAGCTAGTCAAAAATATAAATATTAAGCCACCGGCTCACCTCAATGATTACGAAACATCGCCCACACCTCGTGACCTTTTACAAGTTTTCCTCAAGAGGACTCTGCACGATCTTTTGATTTTTGTATGACAACTTGTCTTCGAATTGATATTTAGTTGCATACGTGTAAATTGGTAATATCTACAAACTTCTAAGGTTCTTGATAGGTCAGTGAATGACACAATTTTAATATTATAAGATGCAATTGTTAAAAGCTATAAATTTTAAATAGATTTTTATAAACAATATTAAATATTCTATCGTGATATTTCAGACTCACGGCAGAGAATTATTCACTAGAAATTCCCAGCGTGGAGTAGCCGTCTTTCATTAAAAGGATATATATTATTTTGGATAATCCGGTCCAAGGAACGATGGAAGTGATGTTTTGGAACGTAGGTAAAAAACGAAGTCATGGACCGGTGCTTGTTTTGCAAAAAATATTCTATTATAAAGTTGTAGTAAGCAATATTTCATATCGTACGCAGTAGAGGTCGCAACCTTCAAAACTAGTTTGAAGAACACAACGTCACTACGTATATAATACCTAAAGTATTCCGTAAGATGTTTTATATGTAAGTACAGAATGCTAACAAGCTAGTGGGGTTAGGTAGTAGTTTGATGCGAATAAAGAAGATTCTGTGCAAATCAGTTCCCCTTTCTTCTTATGTATTTATGATATTGACGTTTTACTCAAGATCATAACAAGCTGGACGCTTTGTAACCATACTTTTTTTTTATTCTGGCGCGGTAAAGTGACCACACTGCACCTGATGGTAAGCGCAGTGTCGTCTAGATCAAGTAGCAAGAGACAGTCTATCCCTCGCTACTCAACACAATCATGCCGGCCTGCTGTTTAGCTTCTTCACACTACGCCTAAAGGACCCAGGATCATAGGAAGGCGGTAACACGGTAGCTGGCCGACTTCCTGGCCGATTGTATTACTAGTTACTACAATAATGCGCATAGAGCTATAGATAACTAAGTATAACGAAATAAATAATAACAATAATAATAAAATACAGCCAACAGTCTCACATGTATTCCAGACCCCACCAGATCAAACTTGTATCGTGAGTGTTAAGAACTACGAGGGACTACAGTCCCACAACACCCAGACCAGGAACAAATATTTGCCTATCACACAAACATTTGGCTAGGTGCGGTTTGTCCCTAGATTGTCGTAAGTTGCTTTATTAAATTTAAAAAGTAATTTTATAGTAATTTTTTTTAATTAAAAAAAATGTTAATTATCGCTTGCTTTAACGGTGAAGGAAAACATCGTGAGGAAACCTGCATACCTGAGAATTCTCATAAGAATTTCGAAAGTATGTGAAGTCTACCTACCCGCATTAGGCCAGCGTGGTAGACTAAGGCCTAACCCCTCTCATTAGTAGAGGAGGCCCGTGCCCAGCAGTGGGACAATGTTTAATACAGGGCTAGTATTATATTATTATAATTTGTTGTAAATATCTAGTTATAATCCTCAACACTGAACACTAACTCAATGAAAAATGATCATTACGTATACGACCTCGGTCTATGCCAGTTTTAAATTACGTTAATACTGCTTATATTGCTACACTAATATATTTTTCTCGTTGGTTTATATTACGTGATCTGATAGCGATCATAAGTGTATACGATCTCTTATTGGCTGTATTCTTTGTGGCCCATTTTCATTGCATTCAGTGCCTGTTAATTAAATTGGTGAAAAAGGTCAGGCATCTGATTTGATTAAAGATTGTTGTCAGGAATTTCGCTCAAAACACAAAATCGTGTAGACTCAGAGATGCTAAAAATTGCGTTCATCTTCACACTAGTATGAGTGAATATTGCTAACAGGAAACCTTTGCGCTGTAGTTTGTTCAACTCACATTCACCGACTGACCGGCTAGGCACAAGAAAAAAGACGATCGTGTCGGCTCCATAAAAAAACCTACTACCCTGTTCTAAAACACTGCAGTGAGACTGCTCAAGTTTCTTCTTATAAATGACAGTTTCCCCCTGAAAGTGTCCGACCATCGTTTCAATGCCTGCCTGGTTTCGACATATTTGGTGTCTACCGAAGGTTCCTGGTGTTGTAATATGCACGCAAGTGTGTCGCGTTCCTGGATGAGCCAGTGTACATCCGATTTTTGTCGGGGGTCTAGAGTTAGGGTATGATGTTTGGCCGTTTTGCGGCCTTCCGAGTACTCTGACACTAGACCTTCGACCGCTTCTTCACCTTCTTGCCCATGGCGTGTGAAGAAGCAGGCCGGCTTGATGTTGAGTAGGGGGGGATAGATTGTCTCTCGCTACTCGATACTCTAATTGGACGGCACTACGCTTACCATCAGGTGTAGTGTGGTTACTTTGCCGTGCCAATATAAAAAAAAAACAAAAGTGTTCCAGAAAATACATGTTTGTTCATAATAAAATGCAAAATTATTTTTAATTGAAAAATTTAAATTATCCTTTCTAAAGGATTTTTCCTAGCTGCATTAGTTTCTATAATTAACTTAGATCACCACATCCTTCCTCATACTCATATTATCTAGGTTTGCTACAAACACTAATTAGAAGTAAACAAGTTTAACGACATCATTTAAATAGAAGCTGAAATTATCGTAGGTTTCCGGGTATATCGGTCGTGAAGCACTATAAAAATCATAATAATAATACCTATTTTTTTAAATCTTACATTAATTTCATCGTAAAAATACCATTGTTATATATTATTATTATATTATTTATATTTTGGTGTCTTTTATATTCATTTTTAAGTTAGGTAAAACCTGGTAGATCCTTTTTCTTTCTTCAACAAAATTTCTTAATATCCTGGTTTTGCTTTGCTTCGGTTTTGATTAAGCAACCAGCCGGTAATTTAATTTTGTCTTTTTAGCTCAGCATCAGTGTAGATTACCTGACGAGAACTGATACCGCCAATTTATAGGAATCGTGTGTGCGTTTCCGACCTTGAACGAAAGCAGTGGGATCTGTATTTTTGAGATCTCCATCAATTCCTGTAGTGTGGATTTGTATTTGCGTATTGGAATTTAGAATTAAACCAGGTTTCTTTGAGGGGCTATTTTATGGGTTAAAACTCAGTTTTAAAGCAAGAGGTGGATTTAAATAGATTTTTAGAGTGAATTAAGATGGCAGGAAGAGCGAAACCCCATTTCCTACTTAGATTCTCCTTCAAGGCGGCCGGTGTAGATTGTATCCTAAATTATGAGCTATATAAATAGTAAATTGGGTATTTTTCTCTCTGTTCCACAAAATGACTGGTTAAAATCAACTAGATTAAAAAAAACAAATAGTTCATGAAAAACTGAAACAAAGAAAATCATCGTAAAAAGACCAACTGATTCCGAAAAAAACATGTTCACGAACAAAACTAGGGATTATAACAATCATGCTTTTGTCAATAGCAGTAGATAGTCTGTCTCTCTCTACTTGATACTCTATCTGGACGGCACTGCGCTTACCATCAGGTGCAGTGTGGTCACTTTGCCGCGCAAGAATAAAAAAAAAACCCTACAGCTAGGACGGTAGAAGTACCCCACTGACAAGAGAATGGCGTCAATTGCACACACATTGCTAAGGTCAATCAGTTTAATGCGTCATTAAAATCATTTCACACAGTCTGTCGGTCAGAACGATACAGAATGAGGCTACTTTCAAGGTCAACCAGATTCGCATCTTTTTTTGTAAAGTTTTAAATTTTTTGCAATGTTATTCCGCAATTTGTTAGTTTTTATATCTTATACTTTGGTATTAGGTTTATGAGTTATGATTTTATTAATTTCTGCCACTATGCGATAGTCAGCAATACAGAATATGTTTTAATTTGTATGAATAGAATGCCTTTATCCTACCGCATATTAACATAAGTATTCAAGAACGATACATAAAAGAACTCTTGATATGCGTAGATTTATGTTTCATCTGTTATTGGTTCATTTTTGGCGCGAAACAAAAGCTGACCAATGAGGTATACAGAAACCAACGCATGACATAGGTTTTTGTTACATACGTGTAAAATAGAAATTATAGGTTTTAATATAAAAACACATACTCATAGACCATTCAAATTTGATGGAAGATAGAATATGTGTGATAACATGTGTGTATGAATGTGGAAGAGGCGAAAGAAGTGTGTCAGGATCGTAGCTTGTGGCATTCAATAGTCTCTGCATACCTCTATGGGATACGGTCGTGAGTGTATATGCATGTATGTATGTATATAACACATTTAATCATCTTGAGTTTCCTGGACAGTTTGGCCACACCTGTCTGTACCCTAGTTCAGGCCACATGTTAGTAAGTACCTAGACTTAACAATTAACATTTCTAAGGTGGCAGAATGTAATGAACCGGTAAAGTATTAGTTCTGCTCACCCTTGGCCCCTTATTCTTTGACGTATTTATTAAATCATTACCTATACATCGTTCATTTATTACTAACAAGATTTAATTATCCGTACAGGAAAACTGCAAAGCAACCTTCATAATTTTTATTTCGCATCGGTAGTTTTTTTTTTCATTTTGAATTTTATTGTTTGTGAGCTTACACACTGAGCTTATTAAGTCTTTGCCTCTTACGATTACGATTTGAGCAATGACTTCTCCGTAAAAGAACTTTTCGTAGTAATTAGTATTTTTTTTATAAGGAACGTTAAAATAAAGAGATAAGTACATATTTTTTGCATTACGTTAATGAATGTTTATGATTAATAATAATAATACTAGCCCTATATTAGACTTTGTCCCACTGCTGGGCAAGAGCCTCCTCTACTAATGAGAGGCGTTAGGCTTTAGTCCACCACGCTGGCCTAATCTATAAATCTAATTAATATCTATCTTAATTAATTAATTTATATCTATGTTATTAATGTGTATTATTAATGTTTATGATTGCAAATTTAAATTTATTTATAAAGAAACTATATATGGCCGAGAAAGATGTCCAGCTTTAAATTTTATTTAATCACTAGATGTTGCTCGCGGCTCCGTCCCGTGGAGCTTATTTTTGGAATTAAAGGTACACAAACCATGAAGGCATCTTATGCTATTACACCTTTATATATTTTGCTATCCCATAGGATGCGTGCATTTTTCCAGGATAAAAAGTGGCACATATCATTTTCTGATCCCTAAACTACCACTATGCAAAAAATCATGTCGATCCCTTGCTCTGTGAAAAACTATACTATCCCACGGGAACAATACATTTTTCCGGGATAAAAAGTAGCCTATGTGCTATTCCAGACTATAATCTATCTCTGTGCCAAATTCAACCAGATCCGTCCAGCCGTTGTAGCGTGAATGAGTAACAAACATCCATCCATCTAAACATTCTCATTTTTAATATTAGTAGGATAGTAGGATTATTTTGTATATTTCATGCGGATGCATAGGTATCAGTTGAAATTATGTATTTATTTATATAAGTTATTATTATTTTAAATTTGTATAGAACTATCAGGTGCAGTGTGATCCCTTTGCCGTGCTAGGTTAAAAAAAGATAAGCTTACATTTTATTTTGTACTCGAACAATCTGTTTTCTTGAGAGTTAGCCAAGTAGGAATGTAGTAGGTACGAGTATACTACTGTTCCATATTGAATCATGATTCACAGAAATTAGTCGCAAATATGACACCTTTTTATTTATATTCTTGTGACCGCTATCCAAACGACCCTAATAAAAGCATAAATGTAGGTTGCTCTTTGTGCGTAAGCGGGATTTCTTCGGATTTGTCGCTGAATTTAATGTAATTTTGGCTTTCAAAGCAATTTATTTTTTATTTTTAGCATAGCAGTGGCACTGAATATCATTAGGTTCGTAGACGAGGGGTAATAACAATATTGGTCGAAAAATTCCTGTTATTCAAGTAAGTAATTGAACTCGCACCTTATTTATTTGTGAAATAGATATTTAACTTCCGGGCAGCCTCCGTGGCGCCGTTGGCGAGTAGCAGGCTGTGAAAGAAGAGGCCGTGGGTTCGATTCCCACACCGAGAGAAATGTTTGTGTAACAGACAGATATTTGTGTCCGGGGTCTGGGTGTTGTGAGACCGAAAGTCCCTCATAGTCCCTGATACCCACAACACAAGACTCGTATCTTAGTGTAGGGTCGGGGCTATGTGTGTGACTGTTGGGTGTTATTTATTATTATTTATAACTGACTGACTAAAACGTGTTTTTATATTAACAAACTTTGCTGTAATAATTACTGTCACAATACCTAAAAAAACCCGCGGTGGCCTTCTTCGGCGCTTACGGAGCGATCCCGGGGTATTCTAAGGAGTGCTAGAATTGCTGCCGGAACCGCCCCTGCGCGGTGCTGCGTAGCAGCCCATCTCCATGGACTGTCACAATACCTGCTACATGTCTGTCACATCCACTGAATGACGTCTGACTACGGCTCTGACTATAACCAAGCTATTTCTCGAAACTTATTATGAATGTCGATGTAAAAAATATTTTATGTGCGCGTAAAGCAATTTTGCATTACAGAAACCCAAAATCTTGATAAGTATGACCTACGAAAAATATTATTGAATTATTTATTGTGCGACCTTAATCTGCCCTTGATGTGAACACCTTGTAACTTATTTCACTTGACTTAATGATCGCAGCTTTTGGCTTAAAAGTTGTAGAGTTTATAGGGACTAAAAGAGTTTGCGATTATTATCGCATCTCACTTTTAACGATGGACTTGGCCGGAAAAGATTTTTGGCAACTAGGAGAAGTAGTATGAGACTTATTTATTGTCTAACTGCCTCACCTGCAGAAGGTGGCAGGACGAATTATTTTACTTATTTTTTTTTATATCATAGTCCGACAAACGAGCCAGTGGGTCACCTGATGTTAAGTGATCTCCACCGCCCATGAACATCCACAATACCGAAAGTATCACGTATGCGCTGTCGGCCTTAAAGGACAGGAATAGGGATTAGGGAAGGGAAGGGGGAATCTGGGCCACCGGATATCTCACTTACCATACGAAACGCGACAGTGAACTGTCACTTTAAGTTGGTTTTCTGTGAGACAGTGGTACTACCCCGGTCGAGCGTGGCTCTACCACTTTAATTTGTTTATAATTCTTTATTCTACATTAAGGAGCATATGAAGAACATTATAAAGTAACCGTAGTACAATTAGTGGCATTGTAGCTCTGGGAAAATTCGTACAACAAGATGATGAAAATAAGCTAGTCGAAAGTACATTACACATGATTTAACAGTGAATATATATCATATCGTAATATATACTAAATAAATAAGTGCATATAATACATACTAATTAAGCTAGTGGGAGTGACAGTAGTCCTTCGACATCTAGTATCATCGTGAAAAGAAAAAAGCAACGCTAGAGTTTCTTGCCCGTTCTTCTCTAGCGAAACTGCATTCCGAACTGCCGGTAGAGTAAAAAAATTGGCTGAATCTACATAAGTTTTAGCGAAAAAATCTAATGATAGCATCTCAATGGTTTTTGATTGAATAACCAAGCCTTGGAGTGGTCAAGCGCATTACGTCATTGCATATAAGAATTGATGATGAAATGTGGTAAAACCCGACTCAGTCGTTATTTATCCGGTTGTGGAAGAACTTAATTATCTTTAAAACTTTTTAACTTTGTATCTTGCATTTTGGAAAATATTGTAATTGAAGTAAATTTTATCTCATACTAGCTGTTGCTCACGGCTCCGCCCGCGTGGAGATCATGTGTAATGTCAGAGTGTAATTTTTCTTGCAATTAAAATAGCCTATATTAATCTGTATATACCTAGTCAGGTCATAAATTCTGTCACATGTTTAATATAAAATAATTGAAACAAGTTTATTCATTATGTAACCATTTATATACCAAAATGAACTTAACAAAACATAGATTCTTATGACACTAAAGTTTATTCAAAATGACCTCCGTGATTTTGAATACAGGCCTTCAATCTGCGCGGCCAGTTGTCTATCGCAGCACGAACGAGGTCCATGTCAATATCGGCGGCTGCCTTAATCAAGGATGTCTTGAGTGACTCCAAATTGGGATGAGGCTTTGAGCACGCCTTTTCCTCCAAGTGTTGCCATATCTTGTAATCTAACGGATTCAAATCTGGACTGGAGGAGGGCCAGTCTTCGTGCCGGATGAAGTCGATTTCACGCGCCGCCAGCCAGTCTTGTGTGCTCTTCGCTCTATGAGCTGGCGCCGAATCTTGTTGGAATACCCAGTGCCTGTTATTGAACATGGTATGAGAAACAGGTTCCACAAGGTTCGTCAGGACTGTATTTTGATACAC
Organism: Laothoe populi; assembly: GCA_905220505.1. Classification (NCBI taxonomy): domain Eukaryota; kingdom Metazoa; phylum Arthropoda; class Insecta; order Lepidoptera; family Sphingidae; genus Laothoe; species Laothoe populi. Next base: position 3,117,331 of record HG992146.1, on the reverse strand, counting down.
AACTGCATTCGTTTTTACACCTTTCTCACAAAATTGTACCTCTGTTAAGCCCCAATAAGAAACTCCCAACCATACCATGAGCGAGGATGGAAAATGACCTCGTTGGACACGCGGAATACGGTTGCTCGCTTCTTCACTACTGTGTGCGTACACCTTATCATTTTGTTTGTTGTAGCTCTCTTCTACGGTAAAAAATTTTTCATCTGAAAAAACAATTTCCCGATATTTTTTTCCCGCGTACCGCTTCAACAAAGCGCGGCATCTCTTCAGTCTCAGGTCCATTAGACGAGCATTCAAACGATGTCCTGTTTTTCTTCGATATGCCCGAAGCCCTAAGTCTTCATTTAACACCCTTTTCACCGTGGTTCTGCTTAACCCCATCTGAAGGGCCAACAGTTTCTGCTTACGTTTGGGATTTCTTTGAATTCGCGCCTTCACAGCTTTTATCACTGCTGGAGTCCTAACAGACCGAGGGCGACCACTTCTTGACCTGTCATCTACACTAGAGTCTTCATTGTATCGTTTGATGGTACGATAAACGAATCTTTTGGTTATATTCAAATTTTTCAGTATGTCAAAAATTTGAATTGGCGCCTAACCGCAACGATGCAACGCAATTACTGCAACACGGTCTTCTTTAAGCGTCCACTCCATATTTAAAAATGAGTAAAATTCTAAAAAGTATACATTTTTATTTTCATGAACAATTTGAAATTCGAATTCAATAAACTTTTTTGTGGCCAGCATTCTAAAATAAAAGTTTTTACTGTGTGACAATACTTATGACCTGACTGTGTATAAAAGAAGAAGCTGACTGACTGACTGACTGACTGATCGATCAACGCACAGCCTAAACGGCTGGGGAAGGGTGTCGCGTTCCGGGATCAGCCAGTGTACATCGGTTTTTCTCGGGGGTCTAGAGTTGGGGTACATTGCGGCCTTCTGAGTACTCTGACAATAGACCCTCGACCGCTTCTTCACCTTCTTGCCCATGGCGTAGTGCGAAGAAGCAGGCCGGCACGATTGTGTTGAGTAGTGGGGGATAGATCGTCTCTCGCTACTCAATACTCTAATTGGACCGCACTGCGCTTACCATCAGGTGCAGTGCGGTCACTTTGCCGTGCCAGGATAAAAAAAAATCTCGTATCATATCTCATACTAGTGGTCCCGGGCAGAAGTTGTCCTGCCATAAACCGCCTTCTCTATGGACCGAATTGTCGTTGAAAAAATAAGTAATTCATATCACAACAACAGCCCCACCTAGCGATCCGCTAACAAACTTTACAGGAACATTTTCTGGGCTAATCTAAAGATTGGCTGAACATTTGTCAAAAAATGCTCCTGCCGTTTCGGATACCAAAACGGACATAAATAATAATAATACTAGCCCTGTATTAGACATTGTCCCATTGCTGGGCCCGGGCCTCCTCTATCAATGAGAGGGGTTAGGCCTTAGTCCACCACGCTGGCCTAATGCGGGTTGGTAGACTTCACATATCTTCGAAATTCTTATAAGAATTCTCATGGTTTCTATGCAGGTTTCCTCACGATGTTTTACTTCGTCGTTAAAGCAAGCGATAATTAACATCAAATACACATATAACTTTGGAAAAGTCAGAGGTGTATGTCACTTGGGTTTCGAACATACGACTTTCGTCTTGGCAGTCCGTACGGCAACCAACTAGGCTATCGCTGCTATTCGGATATAATATTGTTTATACATAAATAAATACACCCAACAGTCACACAAATAGTTCTGACCTCACACTAGGTAAAACCTGTATCGTGAGTATCTAGAACTACGAGGGACTACGGTCTCACAACACCTAGACCCGAAACAAATATCTATCTGTCACACAAATATTTGTCCCGTTGCGGGAATCGAACACACGGCCTCTCGTTTTATAGCCGGCTACTCGCCCGGTGCGCCACGGAGGCTCTTTATTATTATTCTCGGATCGGTTTACCTTAAATCATTTGAAATTAATTGGTAGAGTTTTGTGACAATTAAAATTGAACTTTAAGGCATCACGACAATCTTGTTGCTTGTCTCAAAGTTACATAATAATGTTACAAAACATTGCGTGGACTGTGGAAGCCCTAAAATGATTTCACGGCGAGTAAAAATCGGATTCGGGTTGGATGACCTTCTGATTGAAGAAAGTGTAAAAACGCAATACAAAAAAAGGACGTGTCGGTGTAAACTTTCTTACAAAATCAAATTAAATATGAATCACGCATAGACATACATCTTAATAGACGTGGCAAGTAAATACCAGCCTTGTATTTTAAACTCTGTCCCACTGCTCTAATGCAAGTTGGTACACTGTTCATACACCACCTGCACCTGATGGTGAGTGCAGTGCCGTCCAGTTAAAGTATCAAGTAGCGAGAGTCAACTATCCCTTGCTACTGGACACATCATGCCGGTCTGTTGAATATCTTCTTTACACTACGACTACATCATGTTACAAGCAATACGGAAGTACTTGGCAGTGGGCATTAGCCTGGTCTCAAACGGAAGGCCTTGGGTTCGATCCCCAATGAGACTGTTAGGTGTTTATATATATTAAATTATAATCGGATAAAGGATCAGGTATTTTAGTCTCATCATACATACATATACGTACGTACTCACGCCTGTAACCCTCAAAGGGGAGGGCAGAGGTGTAACCAATTCGCTTACCGTCCCATGACGTGATAGGAGGTGAACCTATCACCTTACCGAGCACAATTCCAGACTCCGGGTTGATACTGAGTGTTTTACATACATACATATACACTCACGCCTGTAATCCCCGAAGGGGTGGGCAGAGGTGTAACCAGTACACCCACTTTTCGCCGAATTTTGGCCCCATAATGTGATAAGGGGCGAGCCTATCGCCATACCGGGCACAAGTTCCAGACCCCGGGCTAATACTGAGTATTTTGTGATAGAAAAACACAATATCACTCTTACCCGACCCGGGGATCGAACCTGATCGTACCGCGTACACAATTACAACTGCGCCACCAAGGCAGCATTACCATTTAGTTAATAATCAGAACCACAAAATATGGCACAATTAGGTACACGAATCGAAACCAAATAATCGTTTAAAAAACTATTATGAAAACCCTCGTTACATTGGGACTTCCACGTGAGAAAATTGCGGGAAAAATAAAGAACCGGTTACACGAACCATCGTGTGAAATTTAAATTCTAGTTTATTTATATTGTAAATGATGGTGAAATAAACTTGTTTTATGTGAAGGTTTAATAGTATATACAAATTAAAATATAAAGTAAATTGTAAACTTGAAGAACATTAAGATGTTTTATACATGTTTTGTTTGATTGGGAAATAATCAAAGCAGCAGATGAAACTTTTTCGTATTATAGAACCCGTATAATACGGAACCCACTATTGTCTTGTTCTATACTCCGTCTCACACCCCACTAAACTATAACTATAGTATAGGTTATTTTTTAAATATTCTTATTAAACCTGTAGGCATAAGCAGGTTTTACTATTGTTTACCATATTAGCATTAACGGACAAATTATGTGTAATACATGTAAAGTTTAAACTTTACGGACGAAGTAGGTGTACAGTTTAAACAATTTATTCAAATTGGAATGTCATTTGGACTGGTTAAACTATGTGAATTATTTAATTATTGTTATTAGTTTCTCAGGACCTACGAGAATAAATAATCTATTAATTATAGATATACTATCTATTATATATAATAGAGATCTATTTACGGTAACTTAGTATCTACTCTGTCTACTGAATCAGTAAGTTCAGCTTCACACTTCTGTCGTATCCTTGAATGTTTTGTAATTGAGTAAAAAATAAATTGTTTTTTTTTTATTTCCGCGAAGAAAATTATTTTATCAACATTGCCTCACCCCAGGGAGCCTAAACTACAGTTTAGCCTGTGAGTTTGGTATTTGGTAGAGTACACTCTATCAACAAAAAGCTCGCCGCAACAAGAACGGTTCCTTGTCTCCTAGAAGAGAAGCTCTCCATTTAACGATGCCTCGACTTTTGACGGATCTATGTAAATACGAATTATCTGTATTATACTAAAAAAATAATAAATATAAATAATACTGGGCATGTATTAAACATTGTCCCACTGCTGGGCACGGGACTCTTCGAATAAATATAAATAACTTTTTTTTTTTTAAGAATAATGTTTAAAGTGTAGATGTGTTAGATTAAAAAATATGATAAAGTTTTTGAAAAGTTTGTGGGAACTTCAGCAAAACCTATTTATTGTTCATTAAACTTTTTTAACAATATATAGGTAAATCAAAATATATAAAATATGTAAAAAATACTTACGATTTCCATTGGAGCCCGATCCGGTTCCTTGTAATAAAACAACGTTTATAAACGAAAAAAACAATAGCACGCTCACACTTGACATTTTGAATTCGATTTTTAAATAAAAACAGAAGCTTCCGCCAATATCAATTCATATTTTAATTGTGTCCTTCTTAAAGACGTCTTGAGTGGGTATGTGATCGGCCCGGACTGGAGGCTTCAAGGCGATTACTCACTTAATAAACTACTTGCATGTCCATTATAATTCGGTTTATTTAAAGTGGTCATAGTTTGCTTGGAAATGTCTTGAGAAACATAATAACTTTTGTAAATCAGTATAGTTATTAGGCAGTCCGTGCGTCGTCATAACATAAGTATTAACGTCACTGTCGCAAAAAGATGAATAATTTATTTAGCTTTGCGTGCTTTCATCAACATAAGGTTTTCCCGAAGGGGTAGGCAGAGGTGTAACCAGTACACCCACTTTTCGCCGAATTTAGGTATTCATCATCATCATCATCATCAGCCGGTGTCAGTCCACTGTTGGACGTAGGCCTCTCCCAAGGCCTCTCTCAATTTAGGTATTACGGTTCCCTAATGTGATAGGGGCCTATCGCAATACCGGGCTCAGTTCCAGACTCCGGGCTGATACTGAGTATTTTAAAATAGAAAAACAGAATATAATTTTACCTAACCCGGAGATCGAACCCGAGACCTCAGCACAGCAGTCGTAACGCATGCGCAATTACAACTGCGCCACAGAGAGTACATAACGTATTGTTTTTAAAACGTACACCTACAAGAGGTAGCATTAAAATTATTTTGTTATTTTTAACCGACTTCAAAAAAGGAGGAGGTTAACAATTCGTCGGAATCTTTTTTTTTTATGTATGTTACTCGATTACTCGAAGACGCCTGGACCCACTTCCCAGGTGGTCCCATTGGCACCCAGTCAGGGTCTGATGATGGGATCTCATAAAAATCAAGGGAAACCCTAAAATTTTATAGTGACGCATAATTTGTTGTTTATTGAAGTGGGTGTACTTTTAATGAATTATAAATTAACATTTTAGCAATGCCCCTAGGGTCTTATTCTTGTATCTGCTAGTGAGAAAAATTTTATATATGAATTGTTCAGTAGGTACGAAAAATGTCAACCCCAAAACAATCCTAGCAATATAATCGTTTAACTAACAAGTAAGTCTTTGAAGATGCCATAGAAAACCAAAAAAGCAAACTACTACGGACTGCGGATCTTGCCTCCTGCTTGTCGTCAATCCATACTAATATATGCGAAAGTAACTCTGTTTTTTTGTTTGTTACCTTTTCACGACTAAACGGCTGACCAGATTGTGATGAATTTTGGCAAGGAGCTAGATTAAATCCTGGAGAAGGTCACAGGCTATCTTTTTTCTCACGAAACAACCTTGAAAGGGGTCAAATAAGAGTTCAAAATTTGTATGGGAAATCCAAATTCCTTGACTTAGGGATCTGGAAATTCATATTTAGGCTTTTGGTAGGAAATAAAGAAATACGTGTTTCACATTTATTTTCAAAATCATCCCTAAGGGGGTAAAATAGGGGATGAAAGTTTGTATGAAAATCATGAAAATTCGTATTATAATAAACTTTTTCTCCCAAACCTGAATATACAGAAACAGCTAGTCTTCTATAACTAAGGGATACATGTCCTCGTAGTAAGTGATAAAATACATAAATACATTCCATGAAGTTCTCTCATTATGGAATTGAACCAAGGGCAAGGGAATTTTATCGTATCAATTCTAGCTACTAATCCATGGAGGTTTAAAACCTCTATGGTCCTCCATTTTTTCTTAAGAATATTCGTATATTACTAATGACTGAATAAGAAAACAATAATTATGTATTTTTCTCACGATGTCTCCCTAAAGCCAGTGATAATTAACAATGAATACACAAGTCACTTCGATAAGACAAAGGTGTGAGCCCTGCAAGCTGGGGCGAAGCCACGGCCTCTGTCTCGAAAGTATTTATGGAATTGTTCTGTTTAAACTTAAAATGCCCTATTCACTCTTCTCATTTTCGGATATACTCTATTACAAGCAACTACCTAATAAAAATTGCAATTACTGGTTTCGAACAAAACACAAAAATATATAGTCCTAACGTTATTTAAGATCTAGTTTTTACTCTACCAATGTCAAAGCCTTGTTAGTTATTCTGAAATCATACTTAGAAAGATTAATAGTTTATTTTTTGTTATGGGCAGTGCATTCTATTATTAGAGAAAACATTCATACTCAAAGGAAAATACCAGCCAAAAAAATAAAGATGTAGTGACACAAAATACCGGGTTTTTTTTACTGGTTTTTGAACAAGCTAGACGAAAACGACTATCAGTCAGATTTTAAGGATAAAGTGAAAAACCTTCACAATATTTCTGATCGGAAAAAGATTATGTTTAAATTCCCCATGAATAACCTATTAACCCCAAATACCTTTACAATTACGACAATTCCACATAATTTTTCTGACGCAAACCTAATGTGTAATAATTATTGTTTGTTACAACTAACATGGGAACTACAAACAGTAAACACGTCATGGTACCGTGTTCCCTCCTTCCTATGATCCTGGGTCCTTTAGGCGTAATGTGAAGAAGCTGAACAGCAGGCCGGCATGATTGTGTTGAGTAGCGGGGGATGGACTGTCTCTCGCTACTTGATACTCTATCTGGACGGCACTGCGCTTACCAACAGGCGCAGTGTGGTCACTTTGCCGCGCCAGGATAAAAAAAATGGTATCATATGCTAAATACCGATGTGATGGGGACCTTCACTGACTTAATGGTATAACTCTTAGACCCGTTTTCACCAATCTATACCTAACTTTAGTTGGTGAGTGGCTTTGTTACGAGGCACGTAGACTGGCGTAGGTATATAGCTCTCCCGTCAATCATCATCCTTAAGCATGCAAATAGGTTCTTTAGGCAATCAGTTGATCTGTACCATACCATAGTAGTATGCCTACTATGCTGATGCTAGCTTCGGTTTGTAAAATAAATACTACAATGTTAATTACAATAAACATATCCTTAGATAAGGTATTGTATCTAAATCCGACCCTGGAGCACGGCATGTGAATATATTACTAGACTTTAGTATGCATCCCCTGCAATCTTATCCTGAAATGGGTACATCTCAAGGCGAGATAACGACTCCATAGATCGTTTTATTGTGCATGGATGTGTGTATTGGAGTGGAAGGCACAGGACCGCGCGGTAGGTCACCAATGTGATGGACCGATCAAATAAAGTCTGTCGTGGAACAGAGCAAGAAGAGATGGCGAGATATCGAATCACATCACCCCTGATGATGATAATACTTGATGATGTCCACGACCGCTCTCTTAACAGTGATACCAACCTTTTTTTATCAAAAACAAACTGCAAGTTGCCTGCTTCGGTGGCACAGTTGTGTACGCAGTACGGCTGCTGTGCTGAGGTCTCGGCTTCGATCCCCGGATCGGGTAATATTGGATACCACAAAATACTCGATATTAGCCCGGAGTCTGGACTAGTGCCCGGTATGGCCATATGCTCGCCCTCTATAGCATCAAGAGAGTACTAGTTATACCTCTGCGTACCCCTTCGGAGTAGAGTTGCCTAACTATCGATAGTTTGGCTATCGATAGTTGACCTCGAAAACTAGTAACAATATCGATAGTGCTATCGATAGTATCGATACTATCGATACCATCGATACTATCGATATCACGAACTAACTAATACTATTGATTGGAAGCAACAGTATCGATAGAATCGATACTATTACATGATAATACTATCAATAGTATCGATAGTATCGATTTTTTTATGTAATACTATCGATACTATTGATACTATCGATAGTATCGTTGTATTAAAATCAAAAAACTATCAATACTATCGTAATAGATATTTACTAGCTATGTAATAGATTATTGGAATAGTGTGTGCTATCGATACTATCAATACTATCGATAGTATTACTTCAAAACATATACCGGTCTTCGATAGTATCGATACTATCGATAGTATTGATACTATCGGAGCTAATACTATCGATACTATCGATACTATTTTTGTATATCAATACTATTGCCCTGTATCATACTATCAATAGTATCGATACTATTGATAATATCGATACTATCGATATGCTATCGATACTATTGATATGACGTCAAATATCGATAGACTATCGATAGTTTAGCGATAGTCGACTATCGATAGGCAACTCTACTTCGGAGACTAAAGACGTGAGAGCGTATGTATGTATGTATGGATGATTTTTATTTGTTGTACTTTTTGTTTTACTAATTGGTAGATAGTAAATTGCATATTTTAACCAGATGTTTTGATAATTTAAATAATTTTGATGTTTATCATTATATACGCTATGAAAAGTCATGCAAGGCATTCTGCATGAGCGTAGAATAGGTACGTGTCCTCGATAATGGAGACGCTTCGCAGCTCATATACCTGCTTCTGTTCATGTACACGTATATTATTCAAAATAGAACCAATATGGGGGTGAATTAAGGATTTAAAGTTATATGTACCTATGTTACGTTTTCACGGCTAAGCACTGAACCGATTTTGATGAAATTTAGTATGGTACCTCGAGCTCTGAAGATGGACGTGACAATCTTATTTTTGTAATCAACCTTCTAGAGGGTGAAATAGATCTCCGAGGTGTCCTGTATATTCGAAGAACGGACCCGGTGTTAAAACTGAAAAGTAGCATTTTGTGTTTCTCCGCCAATTTGAAACCATTGATGGTGGTAGGATATTCATATCCGCCCGGATAGCGATCACCGTACATAGGGTGTAAAACCCGCCATAGTGGCACACGCAAGTGTCAGCAGCCAGTGTACATCCGGTTTCTGTCGAGGATCTAGAGTTGGGGTACGATGTTTAGCCGTTTTGCGGCCTTCTGAGTACTCTGTCACTATAACTCGACCGCTTCATCACTTTCTTGCCCGTGGTCGTGGCTAGGATAAAAATTAAATAAAATATCCTGTCGAATATTTGGACTAAAAGTTCTCTTTTCAGTCAAAACTGTTAAAAAACCCCATTCAGACTTCTGGTCAGGAGTAATTATTGTATCGGTCCTACGGGATAGCGACAAACTCAATCAACGCGGACGAAGTCGTGGGCAAAAGCTAGTTATATAAGACTTAAACATACCTGTATACATTGGTTGCCTACTTTAAGAGTATACATAATGCTGTTTGGTTTTACTCAAAAAAATTTACATCACGGTTTACTATTAGTTTTGAGTAAAATACTCATTATAAGATATTTTGAATTAATTCTATATTAGGATGGAAATGAAATGATATTCAGAAGTATTTATACGTGTTTATTACTTCATGTGTATCAAAACTACATAGTATGAAAGTTTGTTTACTATTGTCGTTTACATTCTTACTTATTATAGTCTACAAACATCCTGCAGGAGAAGAACCATCTGAACTTATTTTTAAATTACATATTAATGAACTATCACCAAAAAAATATTATGATTTGGAAATTATCCATAAAAAATTTGGAAAAACATTGAACAATAATGTTTGACAAATTGTTATCGTTATCGTTGCTAAACCAAAGTTGACATCATCCTGGGTCAAGATATTTGGACTTAGTTTAGAAGAATTTATTCCACATTAACTTTTGAGTTATAGACATTTCTGATATTCTAGTCATGTATTCTTATTCTTGCAACTTTAATTTTACTATTTTGTTTGATTGATATTGGATGTACCTCAAACAATCAGGAGAGCTGGTATGGTGGTAATAGCTAATAGAAAGGAAATAATTTTCTAATGCTAGGTTCACTTGCAACAAAAATGTAATTTATTTTATATCTTCTTTGTTAAATGAAAGGCCCTGCTGAACAGACCATTTCTATATTTTGTGGACTAAGTTTAGCAGAAAATGCTAAATGACATCCAATTATGCTAGCTTTTGGAATCATTTATTATATTTTGTTTAATAGTTACTTATTTTATTCCAAAAGGCAGACATCTATTGCAAAAAACATTTTCCTTATGGATTGAAAGCATATCACATATTACTAAATGAAATAATAAATGAAAAGCGACCTGCCATATTTGGTATAAGTGCACAGTACTTTTTTATTGATTAGTTGTACAGTCAAATTCATCACATTTTTAGTTGGTGATTTTATTGGCTAACAAGTTATATTCTTATAATAGTATAAAGTTAGTTGTACACATATTCAAGAGACTAAGTTAAGGGAGCTGAGTATAACTTAACCCTTAGAATAGTAGTGTAGATTTGTTTTCACTGAAAAATTAAAATTATATTTACTGACCGTTTGCCTGTCATAGTAATTTGGAATTGAAATATTGATTGCACACTGTCAAATTACAGCTGTATAGAGAAAAAAGGTTTTTGTACAATTATTTGTCCATATAGATGACACATTGAAGTATTAATCTTCTTCTTTTTCTTCTTTGATGGCAACAAGCTTAACTAAGAAGCTATTCTGCCAATGTCAAGTTAGTGAAGAGTTCCAACATTAAATAGTTGATGTCTTTGCAATGAAGGCCTTAGTTCTGTGCCTTGGTTAGTGGGAGAAGATAAACAAAGGAGATTGTCTGTTCTTCGAAGTTACATTAAATTTTACCCAAGTATTGAATCGGTGTTTACCAACTGCTGTTAGTTATCTACAACATCACAATAATTATAAATAAATACAATATACATAATTGAAGTATTAATGTTTAATTATAAAAGCAGGAAACTGCTAAAAATCTACCTACTGGACAAACATTTGACAACGACAGGTACAATAAACATTAATGTTGGATAACAAGACAGGCAAAGGATTATTATTCACAAAAACACCAAATGAAACGCCGTGTTGGGCCTTACATACTGTAATCATAAAAATGACTTAAACTCTATGATTATTCTATCGCCGACCGCGTCCTCTGCCTCCACGTCCGCCTCTCGGTCCGCCGCGACTGCCCCGGCCTCTGCCGCGGCCACCGCGACTGCTACCGCCGCGCGGGAACCCTTCCCTCTTGCCTCTTCCTTTTGGCGTGTCGTCGATCAACAAAGTCTCCAAAGGCAAGCTGTCCGGCAAAAGATAGTATCTAATATTGTTGCCGCGAATGCTCAACGTCTCGAGCTGCAATTCTTCACGGTTCTTCAATGTCACTTTAACAGCTTTGAGATGTGTGTTCATCGCTACATCGACGCCTGTTATAGTTCCGTGCACTACGCTGCCATTTTTCAACTCTATTGTCACAGTCTCGTGGCTGAGCTTCATCAAGAATCTCACTAGTTTCATTTTGTGTTGTTTTTACAAATATTTTTGTAAAATAAAAGCGGCGTCAGTCGCTAAGATAACCTCAAAATTAGAAAACAAGCAATGGCGGGATGGAATATTGCCAGTAGCAAAAATTAAAAATACAAATTGAAACCAGAGACTTTTTTTTATTTCATTCTTTCTATAAAAGAAAAGGCAAAGGTTTTCTACCATTCAGCCTTGTCTGTCGTTAATTTACCGAATCTATGTTAAAATTGAAAATCTTCTTCTTTGGTTTTTATAAGGCCAAAGCCATGTCTGTAGTTTTTATCCATTTAAAAGCCGAAGCTATATCTTCACAATTCAAAAAGCCCAATTCATGTCTGAAATAGTCACAATTCAAACATCCAAAGTCATGTCTGAAATAGTAACAATTTAAAAGGCCAAAGCCATGTCTGTAATAGACACAACTTAAAGGCTAAAGACATGTCTGAAATAATTAATTCACTTATTTATATTTACCATATTCACATTTAAAACGTCACATCACATTCCCGCCATTTTTATCGCGTTCCGGGACCAGCCAGTGTATATCCGGTTTTCGTCGGGGGTCTAGAGTTGGGGTACGTTGTTTGGCCGTTACGCGGCTTTCTGAGTACTCTGACACTAGACGCTCGACCGCTTCTTCACCTTCTTGTCCTTGGCGTAGTGTGAAGAAGCAGGGGAGTAGCGAGGGATAGATCGTCTCTCGCTACTCGATACTCTAATTGGACCGCACTGCGTTTAGCATTAGGTGCAGTGCGGTCACTTTGTCGTGTCAGGATAAAAAAAACGTGCTAATTCCTAGCAGCACATGAGAGTGCCTCTAAATCTATGTCAAAAATCTATATATGTCAAATTACTGCATAAACAAGCAAAGAACTTGAGTGATTTTGTGTTATTATTTAGATTCAAATAAATAATGCGCTTAAATGAAGACAGATGTCACTTTGTTTAATTTTTCATGTCGTCCCCCATACCACCTTGGCTTCAACCTTAGTCCTTACTTACCTATATAAATGTTTAGCTTTTATCGATCGACACCGCAGCTTTAAAGTTTCAAAGAGTAGTATAATGGCGGAAGGTCCTGTTCCAAAGTACCTGAGTCTTAACAAAGTATTAGCCGAATGTACAATAAATGAAGGCGGCGGTGTTGACATCAAAGAGCTAGAAGAATTTACCGAGAGATGTGAATCATACAGACGTCGGCAACTACAGGCAGGTTTAACATACAATAGCAATAAGTTATAAATAATACTAGCGAAATGAAAATAAGTGATAGGGTACTATTTGTTTTAAAAATTTGGGTGTTTAAATTATCATTCCGAATGATATTATTGATAATATTTTTCTGCTTTAATTGGACTCCAATCAAGTGATTAAAATGCCCTTTAATTTATAATGACGTCACAATTTTATAGCGGGAAAATAGTGATAAGGTTGAATATTTTTCGCCGTTGTCACATATTGAAATCATTCAAAGTTATTTTGCTGAGCAATATAGTCGTGAATCCGAAAGGTCCTTGAAAATGCACGGATAATCAAAATTACTTGTTGTAATAGGCTATTTGACTAATTTTCGAAAATGATTTAAAACTATTATTTATTACATAATAAGCACACTATATTGATATTTCCGGGAAATCTACTGTATTTTTAATAAAAATCAATGTTAAAGTTTAAATCTCCAAAACCGCGGCAAAAACGCTATTTCTGTAATGGCGCTGATCATATAACACGTGTGACGTCACATGCAAGTAAACAAGCTAATAATGATAAGCAAAGCTAAGTTTTATGATAATTGTTTTATCAACAATTATCATAAAAGTTTTTTAATTCATTAAAAGTACACCGACTTCAGTGAAAAACAAATTATGTGTCAATATAAAATTTGAGGGTTAATCTTGATTTTTCTGAGATCCCATCATCAGATCCTGACTTCGTGCCAATGGGACCACCTGGGAAGTATACCCTTTTAAATAAAAAAAGAATTTCTCGAATCAGTCCAGGCGTCTTCGAGTAATCGGGTAACAAACATAAAAAAAAAGATTCCGACGAATTGTTAACCTCCTCCTTTTTTGAAGTCGGTTAAAAACTGCTTCAAAAATAGATCAACAATAGAATTTATCACCCAGAAAACATAAAACGCGAAATAAAATCACTCGAAGAAACTATGTTTACTTGCGTGTGACGTCATCAGAGGTGTAACCAATCACAGAGTGTTCACATCTCATATACAATTAAAAAAAAAATTGTACTTTATTTCGTTTAATTTGCAAAAAATATACATTATTTTGTTTAAAATTAAGTGAAATATGGTTTTTTAAGCTATTGTCTAACAGGATGACCACAATTTGCAGTGTATTTTCAATGTTGTCAAATAGCCTATTGAGTACGCGGTACGACTACTGTGCTGAGGTCTCGAGTTCGATCTCAGGTTGAGATAAAACTGGTATTTTGTTTTATAATTAAATATAAGTACTCAGTATCAGCCACGAGTCTGGAATTGTACCCTATATGGCGATAGACTCGCCCCCAATCACATCATAGGACGATAATAAGCTCGGTGAATTTTGGGTGTACTCATTACACCTCTGCCTACCCCTTCTGGAATTACAGGCGTGAGTGCGTATGTACTTGCATAATATTAATGTTCAATATTACACTATACTCTGTATATTTATAAACATACGGGACCAGCAAAATTATATATGTTTACCAAGATGTGACGGCACAAAAGTATTAACCATACACATAAACATAAGATTTACCTCCTTATGGACCATTGTAGGTCTTCAAAATACCACGCTTGGTCACAGGGCCGGGGTGGGTCTTAGGTTTCCATCACGTAGTCAATATCCATTCTTCCTATGATCCTGGATCCTTTGTAATGTGATAAAGCTAATCAGCAGGCCGGCATGATTGTGTCGAATAGCAAGGGATGGTAGTCTTCCGCTACTTGATACTCTTACTGGACAACACTTTGTCCTACCAGAATAAAAAAACTTTAAGGATAACATCTACTTCATTAACACCTAAAAGGTTCCATCCGAGCTTTGAAACTTTATAGTGCCATTAATGAAACCTATATTGACGCAAAATCTAAGCAGATCGACAACGCAAATTAACTCATCGAGTAAGTTTGTTTAATTGATAGTTTCAATGTATTGTGTTTAGGAGCGAGCAGAGAGGGATGCTCGAAGGCCGCCGGAACAACTGGAGGCGTTACTTACTGCTCGTGGTAATTTTATCAACATTTATTTAACTAAGATAATATATTTTTTTAAATAGAATAAGTCTAATTTTGTGTTAATTTCTATGGAGCTGTGACACAAGATTAGGTACCAAAAGCCAGAAAAAACTGTTGATCCGAACGCTAACAAACTTTACAGGATCACCCGCTGAGCTAATCTGATGATTGTCTGAAAATTACATCAAAATCGTTTGGTTCGTGTTGGTGTCATTTATACATAAAATTTTATATGTATAGATTTACATAACAGCGATGGCGTAACATATCTATGTTCTATATTCCCACCTGGGACTGTCGCGACCTATGTCACGAGCCCGATCCCAAATTTAAGGTTTTTCGGATATACATGTACATTTACTACTCTTAATATAATTATTATGACGTTGCGAAATACCACTGAATGCCTCATCCCGAGATCACTAAAACATTCCGCAATACAGACGCTCACTAAGAAAGGATTTTTGAAAATGTCACCCATAAGGGATTAAAATAAGGGATCAACGGTTCCACAGGATAACGACAAACTTATTCAACGCGGACAAAGTCGCGGGCAAAAGCTACTATAATACAATTTTTTTTATTGTTTCGTGGAATTTAAGTTTGTTTTACAGGTCAATTGGACGATCTTGAAGAGCTAAGGGATATTATATTAAGGGACATGCAACGCTTCGTTCGCAAATACACGGATAGGGATCTTATCAAGAAAATCATATCGATGGGTCCATATGGAAACGATCCAGACGTATTAAATATCTTTGAGACTGACGAAAATGGTAAATATTTAATTAGATATGACTTCAGACATGCTATCTCTTTCGAGGATTTTTTTCAGCTAGGGGATGTAATAGGCTCCTATTGGAGGGAGCTGCAACAAGCACATTAACTTTTAAACATTTTAAGCGCTATTTTCTCATTTCTTTTTCTATTGAATAGGAAATACCTCGAAGCTGATCACGTATTAGTTACGCAGGTTAAGATCTGAAAATGGAGTACGAGGGAAGTTTGAGAACTCTTTAACAAATAGTTTTGAAACCACCGCTCTTCGATCTTGCGATTCTTCGATTATTGCGTGAAAACGATAACCTATAAGTAATTAATATTGCAGGCAAAATGAGTTTTGAAAACATGAAGATAGCATCGGACATGCTTGGTCCGTACGCTTGCTATGTGGACCGTGCCCCTCCAGGCGTTGATCTGGGCGTGCAGACTCACGAACAGCTGGTAAGTTATTACCATGATAAAAGTAAGCGTCCTGCATTGATACATACTTAATCAATTTACACATTATCACTTGGTTAGTATGTCACGGTTGGATGTCTCCTAAATGAAGTTTATCTGTATATATAAAAGAAGAAACTGACTGACTGACTGACTGATCGATCAACGCACAGCCTAAACGGCTGGGGTTAGAGACTTGAAATTTTGACAGTAGGTACCTTTTATCACGTAGGCATCCACTAAGGAAGGGTTTTTGGAAATACCACCCCTAAGGGGTAAAATAGGGGATGAAAGTTTGTATGAAAATCCGTCATTTTTGAAGTTAAATTCATGAAAATTAGTATTTGGCATTTTAGTTAAAAATAAAAAATATATGTTTCAGGATTTTTGAAAATTCTGCCCCTAAGGGGGTAAAATAGGGAATGA
Organism: Laothoe populi; assembly: GCA_905220505.1. Lineage (NCBI taxonomy): Eukaryota > Metazoa > Arthropoda > Insecta > Lepidoptera > Sphingidae > Laothoe > Laothoe populi. The sequence continues at coordinate 3,100,775 of HG992146.1, read as the reverse complement.
AAGTTTGTATGAAAATCCGTCATTTTTAAGTTAAACGCATGAATATTGGTATTTTGTATTGTATACTTTTTCTCCCAAACATGACCTCCACGCGGGCGGAGCCGCGAGCAACAGCTATCAATAATAAATAATTACTGCAATGGGACAGCAGTTTACAAGACTAACGGGCTTGTTGCCGAGTTTGGCGCTGTATTGGGCCGGACATTTGGCACTAAAATTCTTTTCATTAAAGCCATACATTTTTTTATAGTCAGATATTAGTTGTATATAAAAAACATATATTTTTTTCGTCTCTAACATGTTTATATGTTTCATTTTTACAGTTCACCTGTTTACCGGAAATTATTAATGTGGCATATAATGCTTTGTTCGAGGTGGAGAGGTCAAGCGACGCTGTTTAAAATATAAAACCAGGAATGATAAAGTCTAAAGAGCCTAAACACGTTATGTCTGTTGTAAGCTATTGAGGAGTTGGGTCTGCAGGTGGCCCCAGCAGCAGCATTAGGTCCAGCTCACTATAATGTTGCATTTTCATCAGTTTTATACATGAATACCAGATTTCAACATACATACCAACATTGCAACTGCGACTGCGACTGCGACTGCCTCGGTGGCGCAGTTGTAATTGCGCATGCGTTACGACTGTTGTGCTGAGGTCTCGGGTTTGATTCCCGGGTCGGGTAAAGTGATATTGGGTTTTTCTATCTAGAAATTCCTCAGTATTATCCCGGAGTTTGGAATCTGTGCCCGGTATGGCGATAGACTCGCTCCCTATCACATTATAGGACCGAAATTCGGCGAAAAGTGGGTGTACTGGTTACTCCTCTGCCTACCCCTTTGGGGATTGCAGGCGTGAGTGTATGTGTGTGAACCAACATTGCAAATAAAATAAAATTTCTAAAAATGCGCCTCATTAATATGCAACATACATAGGTACAACATACGTACAACTGATGTATTTTATAATACTCTCGTGTAGCTGAAGGCGTCCCTTGCGCCGCTTCTTCCCAGCCCAAGCCATGCTGCGAAGTTGTCATGTGTAATAATAATTGGCCAGTTTTATTTGACGACCCGTAATTATGCGATTTTTATTTGTTATTTTAATCTGATTTCTAATCAACGTTTAATAAATAATAAAGTTTTGAACTATATACCTATATTTTACAGCCGATATATATAACTTATATTATTAATTTATATTATGTCCGTAATATACAAATATATCATTAGCTAACTCTTAGAAGGTGAAGGCGAATATACAATGCGCCCGAGGCAGAAAAGTTGTCGTAACGATTTCGATACATTTGGCAATCGCCTGTGATATTAGATCGTGATACGTGCACTTAACGATAGAGGAAGGAGATCCTGCCCCAATTATGGGATGCCAAATGTCCTTGCCAAATCCTTAACATTTCAACATAAAATTGAATAATTATTGTAAAATAATTTAACACTCTGTAATATTTTGTGATCGTTCATTGAATAAATAAAATAAAAAAACTATGGTTTTATTATTTTTATTTTTATATAATAAGGAGTTTTGTCCAAAAATACGTGCCAACACTATTATCCATTGCAACCACTTCTCATTATTTAATTCATTATTTTATAATACTAGGTAGGTAGGTACCTACAGAAAGTTATTAGAGCTATATTCTCAAACAGCTTCAACTGCATAAATCTTAGAGGTTGGTTGCCTACTCTAAGGCATAAATATATTCTTCTACGTAGGTACTTGTACAGTTGTACTGCCAGAATCAAAAACAAATCAACAAGGTTTTCAGTTTTCAACGCAAAGAATATTTTTGACAGCGTCATAAATGATTTCCACCAATAAATATAGTATATTACACAAAGAGTATTATAATACTACTGAAAATACTACAATTCACAAACAAGGAATATACCTAGCACTGTTTACTCATCATTCATAAATAGTAACAGCGGATGCCGCATATAGTTAACAAAATTAATACATTAGTAAAAGGATATCGCTTATAAACGATTACTAAATGAATCAGGAAGAAAGTCTCGGTGAAATCAAAGCTGAAACTGAAGAAAAAGCAGAAGACAAAGAGAAAACCGTCTGTGCCCGTCTGGTCCTTTCTAATGAGCAGGTCCATTTTGTTTCTTTATTACTTCTTCATGAGCTCCACGCCCAAGCCACACCAGTCTTCCCAGTACATTATTACACTCTTGACAGTCTGAAAATCTTCGTAATAGTGGGATCAGACATTAGCTCAGGGAAAAAGTTCATTCTAAAAACCCAAAGTAATGATTATTCTTTTACTTTTTTGTTTCACATTGTACTTTGATAATTAATATTTTTTTATGTGTAACATCTTTCCTCTGGCTTTCCTGCAAACTGTGGGAGTCATTTCGTTAAAGGCATAGACACAGAGAACTAAACAGCAATTTCCTCACAATATTTAGGTACCACTTTGTAGAAAGAGACAAAGCGACTGTGCGGCCAATACCTATTTCTTTCTGCAAGTCTGTGACGTAAACCAATCAAATTTCTAGAAAAAATACAACTTGGTCGTACGTTCGTTTTATCTCACACATTTTTTTGACCGTATGAACTTAATAGCTGGATAGAGAGCGCTCAGTCCATTCTCTATGTCTATGGTCAAAAGGGACGGAAGTCTGTAACAAGAAGCCGAGGAAGCACGCGCTATTTCATTTAACGAACACTCGGGCCGGGCGGTACACATGAGTCTATTGAATGAATATTTTGATACGTTAATGTTAATGTAAATTTTATTTATTTATAATATGATTATATTCACCATCTCTGATATGTGTCCCATTAGGTTTATATGGGTGCATACTCACAGCGGGCGAGCAGCCAGCTGTGAGAGGCCGTGGGTTCGATTCCCGCACCGAGACAAATGTTTATGTGACAGACAGATATTTGTTTCGGGTCTGGGTGTTGTTAGTCCGTAGTCCCTCGTAGTTCTTGATACCCACGATACAGGTTTTACCTAGTGTGGGGTCAGAACTAGGACTGTCGGGTGTAATTAAAAAAAAACTTAAAAAATACTACATACAAAAATACGACGAGCATTGCCAAGTGGTTCGTCCAATACAATAATCACAATATTATTTTACTAGCAACACAGCCCAGTATAGTTTCGAAGGGGTAAAACAACCCTTCAATGTCTAAAAACTAATTGATCAATATCGCGACCACGTAGTTTTGATTGTAAACAAGATGGAAGATGCTATGTTTTCGGGCACTGTTGTTTATTCAGATAAAGAAAATGAACCTCTGGACGAACTACCTCCGGAATTCAAAGAAGCTAAGGCAGAATTTGTATTAACTACCGAACAGGTATCGAGGAACGTTATTCATTGTTGTTTGAATTTTTATCTGCAGCATTTTATCGTCATATAATAATATATCTTCATAGTATACTTTGTAGGGATATGTCAATGTACCTACGGCAATATACCGAGTTTTAAATAAGTATTCTCTAGGTACGGAGAACGACGTTATATAATCCACTCATTAAAATTGCCAGCGACATCGGCCTGAAATCGAATTCGGTCATAATATATTATTATTTTAATATCAAATTCAAAGCTAGGTACTGGTTGATACCGTACCTGTCTTGTAATAATTAAGAAAATTGCGTATTTTTAGGAAAATGATTTACGAGAAGCTTTCAACCTTTTGGACCACACAGGTGAAGGAAAAATCAAATCTGAAGATTTCCGAGTGGCTATCAAAGCGCTGGGTAAATTTTAATTGAAACATTCCCAAACAGATTACATGCATACCTACATACATTACATTTTTATACTATTACATATTTTATACTATTACAATAGATACATTTATACCTAAATGCTAGGTACTCACATAACAAATAAATGTGGCAAGGCAAAGGTTCTTAATCATGCAGCCTGTCGTTGGTTTTTAAATTCGGCCTATGACATGAAATTTATATTTTCATGTTTATCTAAATGTGCGGTCCAGTTTTAAGACACATTAATTATTTAAATTTAGCATAAGTTTAGCATCTGCCTGCGTTTGTCCTACTCTAAGGTAGTTTGTCCTACACTAAGGCCCACCTTAGTTATTCACTTAATAGTACATAGACCCCAGTCAGCGCGATGTACTATAATACGTATGTTACAGGTTACGAGCCTACTAAAGAAGAGCTCCAAAAAATGATAAGCGCGGTGGACAAAGGAGACACCGGTAAACTTAGCTTTGAGAACTTCGAGACTGCAATAATGAGGAAGGTCATGTCACAAGACAGCGATGGTGATATCATGAAGAGTTTTAGACTCTTTGATATGGATGATAGCGGTGAATAAAAAATTCCATTCTGTTTTCGCAAAAGAGTTTCTTTTGCGTATTACATTCGGTTACATATCGAATAATGTACAAAATTAAACACAGGAAACTATCCTATTATAAACGGTGTGCACCTGCTTCACTTGCCGTTGTGGAAAAACGCTTTTAGTTGCTGCTATCAATTGTTCATACATATTGTAATAAAACGAAATTTACGGATTCTATCGCGGTTTATTTTACTTTATTAACCGTGATAGAATCCGTAAATTTCGTTTTATTACAATGTATAATGTTCATACATAGTTTAAATTAACTTTCAAAGCACGCCCGTTTTTGCATTTCGCGATATTTTATCTGAACCACGACGATTTTGTTCAACTCAATAGATCTCCTAGCTATTTATTTATTATTATTCAGGTTTCATTAATTTTGAAAATTTAAAACGAGTGACCGACATACTAGGCGTACATCTTAGCGATGAAGAAATTGAGGAGATGATTGACGATGCTGACAGAGACTTCGATGGTTTGGTGAGCAGTTATTTCTTGTACTTAACTAATCGAAAGATCAAGATTTCAAAGATATGGTAACATCTTTATCATTATAGTAACAAAAAAGTTCTAAAAACGGATTACATACGTATATAGTCAGTATTTACCCTTGATTTCCTTAATTTGATCCCGACTTGATTCGTTCCAATGCATGCAATATCATAAGTAGATATTAATGATAACCTATCCAGTAAATTAAATGTTATTTACAGATCTCCGTGCAAGAGTTTATGAATATGATAAAAAATTGTGTCAACATAGTGACTCCCTAGAAACCGAGATGACAACACGATGCTAAGCCCAATTTGATGCTGATTATTTTCATTATTAAGATTTTAAATAAGAATGAACATGTTACAAGATCCCATTTAATGCAATTAAAAAATTATTACTTACGTGTGTATTCTTTATTAATTTTATCACCGATCCTTTGAGTATTAGCATAATGTACAATTATTTATGTAAATCGATTTTTTATAAGAAAAATAATCGATTTTTTTCTTAAAATTTTGCGTAATATGTTTTTCTCTGTAGTAAGAAATTAATATTAACAATTTATTACGAGTCTTCAGTTTGGCATTGAAGTCACCAATTTCACCGCTGTAGGAAGCCTTGGTACGAGACATAGCTTTCCCTATGTCTTCGTACGTTGGGGCGTACGCTTGTATAACCTTCAGAGTATATTTTTAAGATAAGGTACGCCACTCGAGATGATACGCTGCCAACTTCCACAGCGTTGCTTTTTAGTGAATTGTGGATAATAAATCCGACGCCTCCTTGGGATGGTTGGTGTCCTTCTCGGAAGTAGAGTAAGTGACTAGATTCTAGGGCCATCTTCTCCTCCCCTTGTCTTCGGATATCGGATAGCCCTACGATGTGCCACCCAGTGAACACGTTTATGTAAATATGACATCAGTATGATGTCGTTCAATATCATGCTTTACATAACATAAGACTAAGGACTGACTCATAAATGACTCATTATTTCGCACTTAGTGACGTCAGATAGTGACGTAAGTCACGTGACATAATGATGATGACAACCTGACATCCTCATATACTCAGTTTTACGTACTACTGACGGAATAATGACGCTTCATTTATTTAGAAATTACATTGATGTCGCTTTTTATTTTTATTAAATTATTGATTTTTAACTAATTAAAACAACAAATTATTTCTTATTTTTTATTTCACAAGTATTTATACATTACATAAGAAATCTGTTACAACTTCTGGATAATAACCAACCAAATAATATTATTGACTCCTCACTTTGGCTGTTGTTTGCTTCAGTTTAGCTTTTTTTTGTTGACCAAGTTGTTTCACTGTGCGTCGGTTACCAAGTCGTAAGTTGAAAGACTTGGCTTTACTTGCTTGGTTACCAGCGATTTTTTCCAAATTCGGCAGAACTCCAAAAAGGAAATTTCGTCAATATAGTTTCTGGAATGGAAAAATTATTAGCTTCATTTTAATAATTATATTATAATAATAAATTTTATTTATTATTAATATTTTAATAATAAATAAAAAAAATGGAATAGTGTATGTACCTTGATTTATATTTATCAGAGTCAAATCTTTAACAGGATATTTTGAGATTCTCCCATCCCGTTCTCCCATGCGGCAAACGGTGAAAATATTTTCTTAAATATTCTGTCCATATACTCTTTTCCGTTAGACTCAACGATTTGCAGTATAAGTTTGATCTGAAAATGATTATACTATAAATTTCTCATTATCTAAAACAGACACGTCTAAATATATTATTATTAACAGTCACTATTTTAAATTAAAAATAATAAGGATATACTTATTCTCAGGTGATATTACAAATAGCCAATAATAAAATAAAATTTGTTGTTATGTTAAAAACTTATTATGCGATGTAAAAAATCATTTGTAATTATTAACCAAGACACTCGCTCGTCTATGTTCAGTGAAAATGGCGCCATCATTGAGCGGCGTGCGCGCCAAATTTGATGGCAAAGGGTTCAATTCATACAGCCTCATCAATCGTAGTATATTTAACATGGAATTATTTGCAGTAAAGCCTAAGCCCAGTCTTCGTTTTATTTAAAATTGTTGTAAAATTAACATTATTTTATTAAAGTAAGTATTAAACTATTTCATTAATGCTATAAATTCATTTATAACGTCTTATGTCAATATTTTTCCGTGCATATTATTACTTTTATTAATAAATCCAAGTCATTACATCATAATATTTTCATTATTAATGAAAATATGACTTCACTTTAAGATTTAATTCTTGTAATATTAATAAGTTATTTTCGAACCGCAATTTATTAGTTATATTTATAAATAAAGATCACGTTTATCGAACGGCTTAGTAGCTTCCCTTAAAAAAGTTCTGCAGCAAACAAACTGTTAAAAACAAAATATATTTTTTTAAATTAAGGTTTTAATTTTTTTTCGGGGTTAATTACAAATATCAGCATGCCCAACCTTATGCTAAATAATTTGTCTAAGCGGAGGATTCAGCAGATGATCAGAGATAAAGTTTAATAATGCACGAATAAATGTAGAATAATAATTGAAACATTTAGGTACAATTATTATCGGGCAGTTAGTAACTTAAGTCGTAATTCCGAAATAATGTTTGACTGACGTTACCTAAAAACATATTAATTTTGGAATAATTATGTCTTAAAACATTAGTTTTGCGTGAGAAAATTAACATCATTGCTACGTCAAATGTACGTAGAGAAAAGGATATTAATATTATATTATTATGATGTCAGAATGATATCATAAATAATACCAATAAAGGATGTTACTTATACGTGAAAATTACATAAACGTGACATTATATAACTATGACTTATCTGTTATATCATATCAAGGCTTAGAGTATTTAACACTGGAGACGCCATTGAGCGCTTACCCCGTTTGACAAATGTAAGAGCACGGTGCTCATACACGTTCTATAAAACTAGTTGCGCTTCGTGATCCGCCACTAAAAAAGTGACATCACGAGCGAATTGAGCTCCCTCAAAATGCCTGCCTGTAGCGGTATTAACATGTAAAAATAGATCTGACACATCAAACTTACAAAAATACAACATTATTTTTCACCTGGACGTATTTTTTTAAAGTAATATTATCCTTAAAAGCAACAAAACATATAATTTCTAAAAATTATCATCGGGTAATAAATGTTGCCAGGTTAAACTTTTAGCCACAGTAGTGCAAAATTTATTTGCATTCAATATCTTAAAAGCAAGTTGTTTTTTAATATTCTATTTAAACTAGATGTTGCCCGCGGCTCCGCCCGCGCATTTTAACATTTTAACCTTCTATATTTTGCTATCCCACTTTTGCTATTTTTTCGAGATAAAAGTGGTCTTTGTAATTTTCTGATCCCTAAACTGCCACTATGCAAAAAAGCATGTCGATCCCTTGCTCTGTGAAAAACTAAACTATCAAATGGGAACTGTACATTTCTCCGGGATAAAAAGTAGCCTATGTGCTTTTCCAGACTATAATCTATCTCTGTGCCAAATTTTAAGTAGATCCGTCCAGCCGTTGTAGCGTGATTGGATATCAAACAACCATGCATCCATCCAAACATACGCAATTATAATATTAGTAGGATTTCTTTATTTATGCTTCCTTAACTTAATTTTTAATTTAAAAATATTAGGAGAGTTGGCATATTGACTAAGTTTACAATTTCATAAACTTTATTACACTGGCATTTTGGGTGGTTTATGTGGTAACACTGTCGTTTATGCAAGACTCAAATAGTGTTGTGATAAACTTATAAAGGTTATCGATATAATATCGATAAAATTACTAATCCATCTGGACTGTCTTCTAAACACATACTTTTAACGTAAATAGTTCTAACACACTAGGAATGTCACAAAATATACCAAAACCAGAATAAAGTATTTGTCAAAAAAAAATGATCCTAAAAATGTATCCGGTATATTTAAAAAATATTTAGGTATGAATTTTGGCGCCATTCATTTATTCCGTAAGATGATGTAGGGGGGAGTCGATCATGTCTAACTTTTTCTTACAAGGGGTGGGAGGGAGTCTCAATAGTTCTTACGTAAGATCACACAAATGCGCAAAGTTAGGATTATACTTTGAAAAATCGCGGGCCATGCCTATAATTTTAAAAACATGCAACTTAAATTTTTTATATTTCACCCGGTTCCGGCTTGACGTCGACTTTTGGGACATTCAAGATCTATAATTAGTGTAAGATAAGATTGTCTCGGTAGCTCAGTTGTATCTGCATACGCGGTATGACCTCTGTGCGTGAGGTCGCGGGTTCGATACCACGGTCGGCTAAAATGATAATAGATTTTTCATCTTTATACTCAGTATCAGCCCGGCGCGGTCTGGAATAGTATCCGGTGTGGCGATAGATTCACCCCCATCACTTTATGGGACGGTAATAAACTCTCCGAAATGTACACACCTCTTACACCTCTACCCGCCGATTCGGAGGTTACAGGTGTGAGTGCTTACTTATGTATGCATACTATCTTAATATTATAATACCATCGGGTGCAGTGTGGTAAGTTAAAGGTGCCAGGATAACAAAAAATCTAAATCGACATATTATGATTCTTCACGAGTTAATAAAATCATCTAATACATTTAGATCTGCCTGACTAATATTAGACTGCCTCGGTGGAGCAGTTGTAATTGGGCATGCGTTACGACTGCTGTGCTGAGGTCTCGGGTCCGAACCCCGAGTCGGGTAAAGTGATATTGGGCTTTTCTATTTAGAAATTCTCAGTATCAGACCGGAGTCTGGAATTGTGCTCGGTATGGCGATAGGCTCGCGCCCTATCACATTATGGGTCCGTAATAACTTCGGCGAAAAGTGAGTGTAATGGATACACCTTTGCTTACCCCTTCGCGGATTACAGGCGTGAGTGTATATGTATGTACATTTAGATCTCAGTTGCAGGCCAAAATTAGATTTTAGGATTTAGCTGTAAAATTAGCACTCGCTTGATGTGAATTGTTGTTTTCAATAGAGGACGCCACGAGTGCCCAGCAGTGGGTCGATGAATATGTACATAGTGTACGTATACATGACAACATTATTTTTATTATCATTAAGGTGCTTGCGTAATATTCGATGTTTTTAATATAATTTCGCTGTATACGAGTACAACTAAAACGTTTTTTTTTATCCTGGCACGTTAAAGTGACCACATTGCATCCGATAGTAAGCGCAGTACTGTCCAAGTAGACTATCAAGTAGCGAGGACAAACATCCCTCGCAAAGTGACACAATCATTTCAGTCAGTCAGAAGCTTCTTCCCAGTACGCTTAATAAAACCGGGAATACAGGAAGTAGGGAACACGTACGCTGGCAAACTTTTCCACGACTTGATGGTGCGGCTAAGATACAAATTCGCGAACCTCTTGGTTCAGGCCAGGGTAATAGACACCACGGTGCCAAGCCGGTACGCGTTACAGACGGTAGAACATGCTAAGCGAAGAAATGTCCCAGGGCAGCTGTAGCAGCTCTAAGCTGTTGGTCACGTCATTCATAATGCGGATGGCCCGTCGCTGCAATCCAGATCAACCATCGAGCAAGCAATTATCGGAACCATAACAGAGTTGGAAGCAGTATTCCATTCCCGGCTGTACCTGCGCCTTATATTAGCATCACGCTAATATACGCTAACCGGGCGTTAGAAATCGCCGCCGCAAAATGAAATCCGATATTTATACCTTAAGATCCTAACATCATTCTGCAGTGTCATTGGAACACCCTGAAAGTGGAGACTGGAGAAAAGAGGGATTTGTGGCATGAAAACGCGCACACCTATGTTTGCCTGGCGTTGAATTCAATCCTATTCCTGATATCCTGCGAAAATATGAGATCTAGAGTCTGGTTGAGCTCAAATACAAGATCCTCGCGTCTCCGCATAGTGACCGCCCGGCATCCGGCTACTAGGCAGATGCTAGAGGGATGTAATAGCATAATATGCCTCCATGGATTGTATGCCTTTTCTCTCAAAAACAACTTCCACGCGGGCGGAGGCGGAGTCGGATTCTTAAAATGTTGTTCATTAATAGTAAGATTATTGTTACCTCATTATAACTTAGTCCTAAGTAATGTAACAACAGCTGGATATCCATTTTAAATAAATTAAAGGCGTATTATTTAAAATTCATTTTCTATTTTTTTTTTTATTTTTGCTTATTTGGCTTGTATTTTTCTCACTATTATTACCTTTATTATCTTTACAGCATTTCTATTAAATTAGAAATATTAATTTACACTTTTTTAACTATACCTCCCTACTTCCCTTTCACGAAATCACACCCAGAGATTGCAAGAAAGCGATAGAAAAGATGATAGACATAAAAAATAATCTTAAAACATTTCATAAATTATAATTGTTTTATTTTATCTATCGATAGATAAGGACAACGCTATCTATACCTCTTATCGACATTGCTACGCTCTACTGTTTTTACACAGTTGTCAATATATGACACTGTAAATACATTAGACACCAAGATAAATTTGTTACTGTGTGCATAAATTTGCCAGTGTTGTATGAAATGGTGTAGTGTGCGTGCGTAGCGACGTGATTACATTTTGCATTTGTGTGCACATGTTTATTTGTAGGTGTACGAAGCCCCCCACCGACATTGCTGAATTTTTTGTTCGAGATTCGAGCGTAATGGCGTCTCCTTTTGGTTGCCTACTCTAAGTATCAAGGTCATGTGTTCACTGGGCAGTTAATGTGACTTAGCTCTTCTTCCAACTCAGCGATCCAACCGCAGAGAGCGTCCGTTGTACGTCGCCAAAAATAGCTTTTTGTGGTCCCTACCGTAGCCCGGGGATTGCAATGGTTGCCTTCAATGCCAATGTACAATAGTACAAGGAGACGGCGAATCGAGGATAATTCGGCTATGGGTGCAGGAATCACAGGGGGCAAATGCTAGTCAACTTTTTCGAGACCCGGGGCCTCTTTTTGATGAATTCATTTTTCCAGAGGAAGTGGACTTGGCGAAGCCCCAATAATGTCACCAGGAATGAGATCGACTTCATTATGACTGATAAGCGCCAAATATTCAGAGATGTCTCTGTGATCAGTAGGTTTAACACCGGTAGTGATCACCGACTGGTACGAGGCACTCTGAATATAAAAGTTAATTTTTTTTAATTGGTAAATTATTTTGTAGCTCATTACGATTACGATTGTCTTTACACGCTTCATACTAGCTACAATTGTATCCAAGTAGACTAAGTATAAATGTAACGGAATCCTTCAACGTAAAGTTCACCACCTTCAAGACATCCGATTTACTTGAATATTTACACACGTATCAAGGACCTATGATCACCAGGTTCACCAAGATATTAAAAAATATTAGGTATCACTTTAGATTATATTTTTTATGTGGTCTTAATTTGTAATCGAATATTTTATTATAAGTATGTACGTTTGATGCTGTTTCGAGACTAAAAGCATAAAATAAATTATATTTAAAAATAACTCGCTTAATTAGCTAGCCGAACTAAAAAGTTGAAAATAATATTAATTTCATTGCGAAAAATTATAACTTAAAAAAATATCACGTTTTAAGGTTAAGATTTTCAAATATGATTCCAAGATCTTTGAATCTAATAAGTTCATTGGCACACTGTTTAACGAAGAAAGGATGTATGCCAGACCCTTAGAAGAGTCAAGATTTTTAATAAAAAATATCGATATTTTGTTTCGATCTTAGAGTATTTAACACTGGAGACGCCATTGAGCGCTTACCCCGTATGACAAATGTAAGAGCACGGTGCTCATACACGTTCTATAAAACGAGTTGCGCTTCGTGATCCGCCACTAAAAAAGTGACATCACGTGCGAATGGAGCTCCCTGAAAACGCGAGCCTGTAGCGGTATTAACATGTAAAAATAGATCTGACACATCAAACTTACAAAAATACAAAATTATTTTTCACCTGGACATATTTTTTTAAAGTAATATTATCATTAAAAGCAACAAAACATATAATTTCTAAAAATTATCATCGGGTAATAAATGTTGCCATGTTAAACTTTTAGACACAGTAGTGCAAAATTTATTTGCATTCAATATCTTAAACGCAAGTTGTTTTTTTAATATTAATTTTTAACCCAATGTTGCCCGCGGCTCCGCCCGCGTGTAGGTCTTGGAGCATTTTAACCTTCTATATTTTGCTATCCCATAAGAAGCGTGCATTTTTTCGAGTTAAAAGTGGTCTTTGTCATTTTCTGATCCCTAAACTGCCACTATGCAAAAAATCATGTCGATCCTTTGCTCTGTGAAAAACTAAACTATCCCATGGGAACTGTACATTTCTCCGGGATAAAAAGTAGCCTATGTGCTTTTCCAGACTATAATCTATCTCTGTGCCAAATTTTCAGTAGATCCGTCCAGCCGTTGTAGCGTGATTGGATATCAAAAAACCATGCATCCATCCAAACATACGCATTTATAATATTAGTAGGATTACTTTATTTATGCTTCTTAATTTATAATTTAAAAATATTAGGAGAGTTGACATATCGACTAAGTTTACAATTTCATAAACTTTATGCCAGTGTAGCATTTTGGGTGGTTTATGTGGTAACACTGTCGTTTATGCAAGACTCAAATAGTGTTGCAGATAAACTTATAAAGGTTATCGATAAAATTACTAATCCATCTGGACTGTCTTCTAAACACATAATTTTAATGTAAATAGTTCTAACACACTAGGAATGTCACAAAATATGACAAAACCAGAATAAAGTTTTTGTCAAAAAAATGTGATCCTAAAATTGTATCCGGTATATTTAAAAAATATTTAGGTATGAATTTTGGCGCCATTCATTTATTACGTAAGATGATGTAGGGGGGGAGTCTATCATGTCTTATTTTTTTTTACAAGGGGTGGAGGGAGTCTTAATAGTTCTTACGTAAGATCACACAAATGCGTAAAGTTAGGATTATACTTTGAAAAAACGCGGGCCATGCCTATAATTTTAAAAACAAGAAACTAAGATTTTTTAAATTTTTTTTGTTAACCGGTATGTCTTGCCTTTTCACCCGGTTCCGGCTTGACGTCGACTTTTGGGACACCCTGTATTCATGTCGAGATCTCAAGCCCTTTTTAAATGCTCTTCATAATAGATAGCCGTTAGCCGGCTACCACACCAAAACAGGCGATAATCGCTCTCAATGACATACAATAATTTCATTCACAGCATTTGCTAATCGCATTCGTTACCAGTAACACTGTATTTCTTGGCTCCGCTTATTTAATTTGAAATTTTATGGAATAACAGAACACTCCATTTTCTTACAAACTATATACCATTGGAAAGGTCGTGTTGTGTACTTTCCGGTGGTTTATTTGCTGAGGTATAATCGGAATACCTCAAAACGAGTGAGTAATCAACATTTTAAAATAATTTGCAACGGCCGTCATTGTTGTGTTGCATGTGCTGACATACCTGAAAAACGCTACTCTACAATTAGTGTTGACCAAAAAAAAATGGAAGTGTCACGGATGATGTGCAAAGCAACCAAAAACTGATAACAGTAATACGCCTTTACGTCCCATTGACTCACCCGGGAAGTCGAGGAACAATAATGACTCGCTACCTTTTAATGACAATATTACGCATCGAAAAAAGCCACTATTGATACTAGCGCAATTAGTGGAAGTTCCGGCTTAAACTCTTCCGCGTCAGTTATTACAAAGAAAGACGCTAGGGAAATAATAAGAGAAGAATTCAATGTCATGAAATTGGCTTTAGCACAGGAGCTTAACCAAACACTTAAGCAGATGGTGAGAACCGAATTTCAATCTCGAAAATCAATTCATAAAACAGGAAATAACTGCTTTGGATAATAATGTTTGTTTCTGAATGAAAATTATGAAACCACCAAATCCGCCATCGCCAAATACCAAGACACACTGGGAGAGCTAAAGAAATAGAACGTTCAGTTAACATATACATTACAGGATCTGCAAATCAGGCTTCAGGTTGCTGAGCAGCATAACCGTTCTAACAATCTTGAGATAGAGTGTGTCCCCGAGCACAAACAGTAAAACTTGCTATCTATAATTACTCAGCTGTCTAAGGTATCCTGACACTTGAAAGAATCCGACATTCATCATTGCACTCGTGTGGTAAAAAGTAACAGAGATGACAAGAGACCTCGCTCAATCATTGTTAAATTGGCTACCTCTAGGCTTCGGGATACATTTTAGCGAAAACAATAAATTTTAATAAGGCAAATCCAAACGACAAGCTCAGTACTGCTCACATAGGCATTGGAGGTAATAAATCGCCGCTTTACATTGTTGAGCACCTTTCACCTAAAAACAAATTACACGCAGCGGCTCGCCAGATCGTCAAAGAAAAAGAGTACAAATTCGTGTAGATTAAGCAAGGTCGTGTTTTCATTAAGAAAACAGAAGAAGACGAGTTTACTTATATAAGAAACCAAGAGACCAGAACCGACCTAAAACAATTCTCTGCCATATCCATACTAGCTGTTGCTCGCGGCTCCGCCCCCGTGGAGTTTATTTTCGGGAGCAGAAGTATCAATGCAAGGAGTTGTCTTCTGCACTGAGACACCTATAGCGATCGTCCTGAATCTCAGGTGTTGTGACTGTCTAGATGGCTAGACAGGCACAACTCCTAACTTAAACTTCTAGCACTCCTTATAATACCCCGGGATCACTCCGTAAGTGTCGAAGAAGGCCACCGCGGGGTTTTAGCTGGTAGTGTCCGGTTGGGTGTACATAAGTAGTAGGGACTCGGCCCAGCCGCAGCCCGGATAGCCATCATCCGGGCGAGGGGGTGCTGGGTCGTAAGACCGGCTAGTCCAGCATAACCGTTTTATTCTCATTCCGCTTCCCCCCGAAGCGGACGGCAGTAATAAAATGCTTTCCCCGCAACAAAAAAAAAGTGTTGTGCCTGAAGCTTGAGATTACATTTAAAGAATACCTCATAAGTTAACTCCTCACTTCACCCTTTAAGGGATGATTTGGTAAAAACGTTGAAATACGTATTTCTTTATTTTTTACCTAAAGCCTAAATATGAATTTTCAGATCCCTAAGTTGAAGTATTACGGATTGCCCATACCAACTTTTAACCTCTATTTCACCCCTTTCAAGATATTTTTTTGAGACAAAAGATACCCTATGTCCTTCCCTAGGATATAATCTATCCCTCTACTGAATTTCATTAGGATTTGTTCACCCGTTTAGTCATGAAAAGGTAAGAAACAGACATACAAACAACAATATTAATTTTGTTGCGGAGATATTTTAAAACTGTAATATCTCCTAAGATATTCATTGAAATCAAATGACGTAAAGGGCAACTTTGTTCAAAATTAAATACTTGTGATGAATAAAGTATTTATTTGGATAAGGATTAATACCATGTTTATAAAAACCCCTTTCCAAATAATACATTGTTTCAGAACAAATTCGATAACCATTAAAAAGGTTATAGTGAGCCAACCGAAATAGATAGACATATGCTATTGCGGACTTTTTTTAGAACTTTTTAAGAGGAACAATTTCGTCGTACATGATTGTTATGTAACTTTAACCGTTAACGCAGCGTACGCAACGGAAGCTCTCAAAAGGAATCAATTTTCCCCGTTTTTGCAACATTTTTCATTGCTGCTCCGCTCCTATTGGTGACAGCGTGATGTTAAATACCCTATAGCGCTCCTCGATAAATGGGCTATCCAAAACTAAAAGATTTTTTCAATTCGAACCAGTAGTTCCTGAGATAAGCCCGTTCAAATAAACAAACAAACTCTTCAGCTTTATATAATAGTATAGATTAAATAAATTAAAGGCGTATTATTTAAAAAAAATCTAAAAAATAAAGTTTTTATTTTTGCTTATTTGGCTTGTATTTTTCTCAGTACTCATTACCTTTATTATCTTTACAGTATTTCGATTAAATTAGAAATATTAATTTACACTATTTTTAACTATACCTCTCTACTTCCGTCCCTTTTCACGAAATCACACCCAGAGATTGCAAGAAAGCGATAGAAAAGATGATACACATAAAAAAATATCTTAAAACATTTAATAAATTATAATTGTTTTATTTTATCTATCGATAGATAAGGACAACGCTATCTATACCTCGTGTCGACATTGCTACGCTCTACTGTTTTTACACAGTTGTCAATATATGACACTGTAAATATATTTCACAACAAGATACATTTGTAACTGTGTGCGTAAATTTGCCAGTGTTGTATGAAATGGTGTAGTGTGCGTGTGTAACGACGTGATTACATTTTGCATTTGTGTGCACATGTTTATTTGTAGTTGTACGAAGCCCCCCACCGACATTGCTGAATTTTTTGTTCAAGATTCGAGCGTAATGCCGACTCCTTTTGGTTGCCTACTCTAAGGTTTCGATATATCAAACTCCGATATTGATATATTTAAAAATGTCGAAATTCCGATATTTTTAAAAATTTCAACATCCCTAATTATTAGCTTTTTACTTGCATGTGACGTCAAACGTGTCATATGATCAGCGCCATTACAGAAATAGCGTTTTAGCCGCGGTTTTGGAGATTTACGGTCTTATTCATAATGAGTTATCGGAGGTTTAAATAGCCGTTAATATGAGCTTGTTAAAAAACGTTATTCATAATGGCTCAATAGAATAAGACCCTACTATAAACGTTCCATAGCAAAAAATGGCCGACGTCGATCAGCTGTCTCGTGTTTGACGCTTATTTTCGATGTCACTTTTAATCAAGTAAAAACACATCGACCAAAGAGTATTATACTATATATGAGATCGACCTTGTAGCGCAGTTTATTTACTTACCTATTAAAAATGCAAGCCTTACAATCCCTGCATACCATTGCACTTATTGAAAATCTTTCGTCTAGGAAATTGTATAGGCAGAGATTCGATCCACTTTCTCTGGATGACAAGGAATTCCGTAAACGGTATCGTTTTTCGAAATAATCGGCTGCTGTTATTATTGATTTAGTCCGCGAAGAGTTGCAGCTGAATCGTAAAGGTTGTGGCACATCACCAGAATTGCAAGTATTAACTGCAATAAGGTGTTAAGGTCGTCGTGAGGCAAGTTAATCCTTTTTGATATTTTTACTAACTTGTACCTAATGATGAGCTACTGTTAAGACTCTTTTCTTTATGTTATAGATGCAAGAAGATGCTGGGGACCTCCATGGATTATCTCAAGCCGCTACCAGTCGCATATGTAGCAGAGTAGCGCGTGCGCTCACACGACACGCTATATATAAAGATGCCCACTTCTTTGCAGAGGAACAACGTCAAAACAAATAGCAAGGCACTTCAATGAATGAAATTTTATCACTCAAAGGTAAATAATTAAACATCGTTTAAAATTCAGTTATCTATATTTTTTATTCGTCATTTTGTTTTTTATTAAATTATTTTTTTCTTTTAGTAATGTTTCTTTCAAGTTTTAATTTTTAGTTCTCTGGTGCTCACTTTCCATCTGCAGAGCATGCAGCTCTCTCATACGTTGCACTTCCACCGCTGCAATTTGTTCTGCGGCTGTGCGATGAACCTGAAATAATGCAGTGTATAAATAAACAAAATAATGCAATACCTTTTCTTTGATACTTATGTTACAATTCTTGATGGGTGTGAATGTAGATTTAAGATTAGCTGGTTAATGTTAGATGTATAATTATTATAGGTTTTTTTTATTGTTGGGTAAAGTTCATTATTAAACTGTATTAAGTTTATATACACACCCATATTTAATTATTAACCAAAACATTATATAACTTTTTTATAACTATGGAAATATAAGTTTACTTACTGTAGGAATCTTTTTTTTTGTGATTTACTGTTTTTTAAATAGTTGAATTGAAGCAATTGGTGGAGGTGGATCTGAAGGCTCCACATATGTCATCTAAAAAATTAATTTTATTTAATAAAATAGTATCTACAGGATTTTAGCATAAAACTGAAATTACATAATGATGATTTGTAAATACCTGCTGTATGTTTGCAGGTGGAGATCGGTTTGGAGATTTTTTTGTTTGATTGGTTTGGTTTACTGCCTGAAAAATATAAAGTATTATTTATCTATATACCTACAACATAATTCTACATGATTACAGCATAAAACTGATTTATTAATACCGTCTTTATATATTCAGGTGAAATCAGACCCTGAGGAGGCACAACTATCTGAAAAATAAATAGTTTTTTTGAAGTATTATTAAAAAAAGTTTTGTTTTGGCAAAGTAATAATTTCCTCTGGCTTCGTGGGTGTGTTCCTCTATGGTGATCTTTACATTACTTATTAAAAATGATTTGAGTTTAATTTTGACTTTTGATTTAACATATCTCTTGAATTATACAATTTTCTTGATCTTGTGAGGTGGATGGTTTTGACGAATATTAGTTCTGTAAATGTGAATTTTCATTACACAAAAGTATTCTCACCTCAAATATACCTATAGTTACAAGTACAAAAACTATGACTCAATTGTCAAATTATAAAAACAAGCAATAAAATATTACCTGATTTATTTGATCTGAATCAAATTCATTGTTGTCAGTAGTGAATTCATTAGGCAGCCAGCTGCTAATGTCTTCACAACTGACTCTTATGATTGGTGGTGGGCCACCACTAGTCTTTAAAACCATCTTTCTCTTCTGCCTTAAATTTTTTTGCCTTAATTTTCAAAAGGCCCCACTGTGCCTTCAGCTGGTTTACTGTGCGTGGGGCCCCTTTACACATACAATTAAAGCTGGAATAAAAACGAAGTTTGTTTATATCGTTGTGCACATTGTTTGACATTAAAACAATGCAAGAATAACAATTAGATTTAAGTTGCACCTCTCTCTCAAATCGCTCCACGCCGCCACCTTTAAGGAATTGGAGTTCGTGTCTGTATTTTTATTCTCGATGACATGAACCCGCTCCCTCACTAACTCCTTCAAGAAAAGCTTGTAAGCAAAAACAATGTTAGTAATGGATACATAAGAGGAATTTTGATAACCAGAAAATGGCTGCACCAACCTTGTCTTCCTCTAGCCAGTTTTCACCCCTCGGCCGCTTTGCAGATTGCTGCATTCTGACCAAATGATACCTTTCTAGATTGCAAAGCAAATTAAATTTTCCATCAAGAGTCTTCTTCTTCTTTTTTTAAAAATATATGGCTTTACGACAGTGATTACCCTCAAGAGTAAAGTTTGTTTACAAATGACAATGACAAGTTGTCGTTTTTTTGGCTCTTTCCAGAGACAAAACCTCGATGAAATCAATTGAAATCACATTTTTTCTACGAAATGGCAACATTGTGTACGATAGGGACATTTTATTTATCGAAGCTTTATGAAACGATTATGAATAAAGAATTTTATGAAACGTTCCATAGGCTTATATGACGTTTTAACTAATATAGGTTTATACCTTCGATAAGCGTTTTATTATGAATAAGACCGTTAGAGTACACAGACGGGAATTTAAACTCAATGTTACAAATATGGTTAGTACGGTATATAAAACGTAACATAAAAATGAAATATCAAAACAAACTTTTAAAAATAATGGAAAAAGGATAAAAAAACTTTTAAAACTTCTGAAAATGGCGCGAATGTGATGTGACGTTTTATTTGTGATTAGTAAGTGAATTAATTATTTCAAACATGGCTTTAGCCTTTTAAATTGTGACTATTTCAGACATGGCTTTGGCCTTTTGAGTTGTGACTATGTCAGACATGGCTTCGGCGTTTGTAATGAAAAAAATATCGGACATGTCTTTCTCCTTATATATCGATAAAAACTACAGACATGGCTTATAAAACCAGAGAAGAAGAAGACTTTCAATTTTAGCCCATTTTTGGAAAAAGTTGCGCCAGACAAGGCTGCATGGTGCAGAACCTTTGCCTTCTCTTTCATATAAAAAAAAGAATAAAAAAACAACAACAATTTAAATTTGACATTTGATAAATTTTGAAACGGTCTGAAAGTTGAACGGTCAGCTTCATTTAATGCATTTTTAGGAATAATTGAACTAAGATACATAATAGACACATTGTTTTTTCATTCGCCACACAGTATTAATAATTGTTTTAAACACATAATGGGTAAGTTAATTTTGTTTGTCTGAATAAATGTGTGTTTACATTTTGTTTATAAGTTTTTTTATTTTCAGATGGCGAAGACTCAATAGAGTGTAAATGCGAGAATCTCATGAATATAGTCGTGGAATCACGTAAAAGATTCGGCAAGGTGTGCGTCGATTATGAAAACAAGAGTTCTCTCGTGGAGAATAAAATTTTAAAATTGAAAATCGAAACATTTTCCAACTATCGTTACAAACCGAAGAACCCCGTACCAGACTACGTGGATGATACAAAAGATATGGAAGCCTTCACTACGGAGTTTGTAGCCAGGCAGAATAGGATACAAGAACTTAGAACTAAGTTGAAAAATACGCAAAGTGTTGTTTTGCAGCTAAAAAGTGATAAAGTCGCAAGCAAAATTCGGGAGCCACTAAGTGCCGAGTCAATACTGACGCATGCTAAAGGAAAAATAATATGATATATATTGCAGGTGTTCATTTATTGCCCAAATTCTTTGGGATGAAAAACCACTGAGCAGATATTACACTTGTTTAGAATATTATTTGTTTATTTATTGATGAATATCTCAAACACAAGTTCAATTAATTAAAGCTTATTCATTTCAATTAGACATAAGGGGAAATCCCCTTTGTTATAAAACTCGGATGTAATTATTATTTTGTGAGGCACATATAAAAAAAAATGTTTCTATTATACTGGTGGTACTGGCCAGACATTGTCCTCCCATAAACTGAGGGACATTGTCCTCTCCTTCTCTGAGGACCGAATTTTTGTTAAAACAAGATATTCACATCTCAACAAAAGCTACTACTTACTTACAAAAGCGCTACTTATCGTTTCTAAATTATCCTATCTTTCAAGTTAGATCCTACCACACATATACAAAATTATGAGAAATTGGTTTGAGTGGTTTGAAAGTCTATAACGGACATAAGTAGAAACTATTTTCGTGTTTTATACATATATAGATAGCTGTTGCCTGCAGCTCTGCCCACACTGAATCTAATGCATTGTGTTAGTGGTCTGAAACCATCTCACATTATTGCCTTTCTAATGAAACTGGTGTTGGGCACATCCGTTGGATGGTTTCAAAGGCTATAATGGACATATATAGTAACAAATATCAATTTGTGTGTTTTATATATAGATTGAAAGCATACTGGCAGCTCATATACAAACAATATGTGTGTCAGATTACTTGACATTCTTGTTGAATCACTTTCATTTATTACAATTTACCTTAAGCTTGTGCTTGTATTTTTTTAATAACAAACAACATACACTCACGCCTGTAATCCCCAAAGGGGTAGCCAGAGGTGTAACCACTACACTCACTTTTTGCCGCATTTATTACGGTCACTAATCTGATAGGGGGCGCGCTTATCGCCATACAACTCAAACCATATAATGTGTTTGTCTACCCTGAGATTTAGCCCATAACCACAACCGTTTCTTGGTCTTTGTACGCTGCTATATAATAGATACTCAATTCTGCTAAAAATAATTTTAAATTTATTGAAATTAGGTACAATTTATTTTGACTGAATTAAAGTTTCCTTGGTATGCTAGAAACTTATGGGAGCAGGAAGGATGGTGCATCATATAATACCTATAATACAGGGTTTGAGGGTGCATATGAGTCCACTTGATAGACTACTATGAAAGAAAGTAATACAGGTGATTTATTGATGTATATGGTGGAATAAAATTAAAAGCAAGTAGAGAGTATAGTACTTTTATAAAATTTATCTTAAAGGTAATTGTGTACTAAATAGTGCAAATGCATCGACCATGAGAGAAATCAACTTCATACAACAATAATATTGTAAGATGTGATACCAAAAAGCATTATAATACTACTATTTTTTTTATATAAAATACCATATAAGTTACACAAAATTACTATTATTGATTGTAATAGAAGTCAGAAGGAACTGAGAGACGAGAGTAAAACTCAAAAGGATCTAAAAATAGATAGTTTAGATATTTCCTAAGACTATTGAACTATATAGTTGAATTCAAAGTTCCTATAGTATTTTGTTTATAAATGTCTGAGTGTGCATCCGAACTTAATAAAAATCGAAAATTAACCGATTATTTTTTATCTGTAGATTTACGAAACCATAGACATTCTCAAATGAAGTTTTTTTATTAAGGTTAGTATACATTAAAATTGGCAAGGACCAACATGATTTTTATTAAAATATCTCTTATTCAACAAACATAAGCTACTATATTTCTTGAATATTTCAATATAATAATATTTTGTTATACCATTTTCCTCTTGGCTTATTTTTATCATGGTAATATTAACCTAAATAATTATATTTTGGTAGATCATTAATTTGTCACCCAGTTGTTACTAGGCAACTGTTTTATTTATAAAATTTCCCAGATATAAAAATTGTATCTTGTATAATAATTAAATTATAATAAAATTGTTGTATTAAAGTGTAGTTAATACGTAAAGATCAAGGTCTGTGTTTTTGTAAAAAGAAATTTTCCGTAACTTTAAGATTTAAGATTCCTTTCAGCATGACGGATATTCAAGGTCTATTCAAAAAACATTGTATAGTCCCTGATGTGATTAATACGGCACCAGAAGAGCCGTTGAGTGTCCAATACTCTAGCGGCGTCAATGTCGAATTAGGCAAAGAATTAACACCAACTCAAGTTAAAGATAAGCCTATAATAAAATGGGTGGCTAAGGAGAATGAATACTATACATTGGCGATGGTGGATCCAGATGCACCGAGTCGCGATAATCCTAAATTCAGAGAATGGCATCATTGGTTGGTGGGCAATATATTTGGTGGAGATATAAGTAATGGCGAAGTTTTATCTGACTACATTGGCTCTGGTCCTCCAAAAGGTACTGGCTTACATAGATATGTGTTTCTCGTATATAAACAACCAGAGAAGTGTGATTTTTCGAAAGTGTCAAAACTTCCTAATAATTCAGGTGATAAACGAGGAAAATTTTCAATTTCGAAGTTTGCACAACAATTTAAATTGGGCACTGCCGTTGCTGGAAATTTTTATGTCGCTCAATATGATGATTATGTGCCTAAGTTATACGCAAAACTTAAAGGATAATTTTTTTGATAAAAATATCGTTATTTATATAAACCACTAATAACCGTAAAATTTCATAAGTGTAAACTAGTCCTTAGACAGAAAATTCTATATTATCTATGACCAAATCGATAATTTCCGCCTCCGCGTGACATTATCATTTTTCTCATTTGTGGCAGCGTCCGCCATTATCGTTTGGAGTTAGCATTAAATTGGTCGTTAGTGTGTGAACACGCGGCGTGCGCGTTATCAGTGACTTTATTATAACGGCAGTGCGTAGTATCGCAGCGTTTCGTTGAAACAAAGAGAAGCAACGTTCAATCGTATGTCCATCCAGAATCTGAACACATTTGATCCATTCGCCGATGCTATCAAAAGCTCGGAGGACGACGTGCAAGATGGTCTAGTGCACGTCCGGATCCAGCAGCGAAACGGGCGCAAGACGCTTACTACGGTGCAAGGCCTTTCGTCGGAATATGACCTGAAGAAGATCGTGCGGGCATGCAAGAAGGAGTTCGCCTGCAACGGAACGGTGGTGGAGCACCCGGAGTACGGCGAGGTGCTACAGTTGCAAGGCGACCAACGAGAGAACATTTGCCAGTGGCTGACTAAATCGGGCCTGGTGAAGCCCGAGCAGCTGAAGGTGCACGGCTTTTAAGCCGGCGAAGCATGCACTCGCCACATACTATGAGAGATTGCGCGTTGTAAACTTGTCGAATATGTACCTTGAGAGCACCGACGTCTACAGAGAAGAGCGGGAGCGGCCACATCGGCCGCCCGCGCCCCGTGCCTTGCGATTCCCCCGTGTAAAATATATATTATATGTATATTGTGCGAGTACCGACGCCGTCTCACGTCTTTAGTTGCAAATTAACACCGAACGAAATAGTAAATCACTTTTTGTTTTGTACGACATTGTATTTTTAAATTGCTGTAATTCAATTAATAAATATCATGTTTTTGTATGCGGGATCATTTTATTTTTGCAACGGTATCGTGCGAGCCCGTGCGTAGTGAAAGTTGGCCGCGCGCCCCCGCTCGGTTCCTTTGCATTCCTTACAATCCAGTAAGTATGCCGCATAATGTCTCTTAAAAATGCATTGTGTCTTGGCGGTTCTCTGCCAAGCAGTCTGACCTCATAACAGTTCGATTGCTGTCAAATAAAGAACTTAGGAACACCATGTAAAAATACCATGAATATTCTATGAAATCGAACTAAAGCCTCAGATAAATTGTGTTTCAGTCAGAAAACTATGGATTATGAATGAAAACGTCTCGAAAAGTTTGTCATTTGCGTCAAACTACTATAGTTTTACAATTACCTATACGACTTGGTAATAAAGGTCGCGACTATTTCTATGAACACAACGTCAGGCGCAACTAGTAATTTTCCACAGCTACTCCTAAACATTTTCATTCAATGCATTTGATTAAAGTTAGGGCTTGTGTAACAGACCGTGGGGTTTGTGTCGAATGATACTCAGAGTCTCAATTCACAATCTCTATATTTACTGGCAGAGGTTTCGCTTATTACAATTACAATGCAAATTAATATTTTTTACTGTCATGCTACGACTTTTATATGGTTAGACACCATCTTTAATTATAAAACAACCAGTATGTAGGATTTCTAAAATAGTTCCGATGTATATAATTTTAATAAATATAATGAGACTATTTCCTTAAAACATAAAATATTTAGTGTGTACTGTTATACTAAATATTTTATTGTTATTAACTTGGATTATTTTTATGAAGATACTTGCTATTAATAATTAAGTAATTAATAAATGAATCAATCAATAAAATTAATCAGAAGAAGGAGACAAGAGGATGTGACGTGTCATGTATTTGCACCATCACTAGCGCCGGGTGTCAGTCGCTAACATTCGGCCATCCTGCAAATGCCGTGTCCCACGGCGCATAGGCAATCTGCTAGGCAGCTTCCGTACCAACATTTACCTGTAAAATGAGAAAAAAATACAAAAGAATAGGCAATAAAAAAAACGGCTTATAATATGTTTGGCTATATCTGGCATCACTCATATTCATTTAAACATTAAATCTGTAAGTACTTGCTGTAATAACTTTACGCGGACTTTCAGATACTGAGTACTAAATCATCTTCTATTTCTATCCATATAAATATACTACTTTCGTACGCGCCGGCATATGTAGGGAAGTTCTCACTACTCAATAGGATACAGAGCAATTTCAATGACCTTCAGAGTTCTGTATCTCCTGATTTATCCTGATCTATACTTGATTTAAAAAAAAAAATATGCGGAAATCATGTTTGTCTAATTGTAATTCATGATTTTTATTTTTTCTTATGATTATATAGTTATTTTGTTTGATAATTTGTTATATTCTGCAGTTTTGTTATTTTTTATTTTACGTTTGTTATGTTCGATTCTTTTATTATATAATTTTATTAATTTGATTTTAATACCAATGTTACACACCTGTAATTGGTGAGTAGACTAGTCCCTAAATTGTACAAGTTTAATGAAGCATGTTTGGTCTATCAACTGTTAAGTTTGTCATTTAATACATATAATAAATAACTATCACAGGTCACTTAGACAGTAACTCTTAGTAAATGACACATTTTTAAGTACGCTACAAGAGATATTATTTCCGGTAGATAACTTAAACTCAATTAGTTCTTGAAGACACCAGTCTATAAGGGTCAAACAGACTAGTTACGTGGGTTATATTGACGCTTATGTGGGTCACGTAGTTGGTCACTTAGACATTATGTATTAATGTGGGTCACATAGACATAACTTGTCTTGGTCACTGGTCACACAGACATTAACTTTCGTTGGTTACAGAGACATTTACCTTCGTTGGTCACGCAGATATTTACTTTCGTTGGTCACACAGACTTTTACTTTCGTTGGTCACACAGACTTTTACTTTCGTTGGTCACACAGACTTTTACTTACTTGTGTTGGTCACACAGACTTTTACTTACTTGTGTTGGTCACACAAACGTTTACTTTCGTTGGTCACATAGACATTTACTTGTATTGGTCTCAGACGTTTACTTTCGTTGGTCACATAGACATTTATTTGTATTGGTCTCAGACATTTTTGAAAATGCGATTTAAAATACGTGTAAAATGTTAATGAATTTGAAATATTGTTACGCCAAATCATGAAACATTGTTACATATAATACTATATGCCAGGTACAAAGATCTTTGAAAGAACACAAACTTATTTAGCTAGATTTCGAATAAATCCATGAGATTGTACCTGTCTACTTCCCTTTCGCTGGCCGAACTATCTGCATCATAAACAACCGATCTGTAAAGGTCTCAACATCTCGCCTGTGACAACTGCATTAAAGTTCTTATAACCTTTCATTCCTTTGATGCTACTTATTGTATAAAGATTTATATTAGGTTCGGTTTTGTAAGGGCTAGAATAAAGATTATTTCATTTTAAAGTAACTTCCGTAGATACATCTCAATTAGCACCACCTTTCCACAAAACCAACTGTCCTACCGAATATTTTACGCATTTTATATGGGATTGATCAAATCGATTTTTCATTATGGTCATATGTCTGTCGCATCTTGTTTATTCGTGAACTTGTATCACGTAAAACCATGGTGGACATTAAACTTCAGGAAACGTTTAAATAAGTGGACTATGGCGTTGACTTTACAATATTTTAATAATAGTCTTTTAAATTACTTGAACAATTAGAGATTACAATAATAATTTGCGATTTAGAGCCAATAGGTTTGCAAATTACCACAACGTACAACCGCTTTCAAGCAGATAATTAATTGACAAGACATTCGCACGCAATATCAGACGCAACTCCATTTGGTGTAACCCGCTCTTAATTACAAAGTAATAATAAAGTTAATGGATTCTCAAAATAGACTGTTTTTCATTATTCAATAATATCGCGCGCCGTTATATATTTATGTATGTACATCTTATTGAATTAAATTAGATATTTTTTTGTTTACCTTCTTCCTGTATAACTTTATGCACCTACCTTGTTCATCTCTGCATCACCCTAAGATTGACTGGGAGAGAATGTCCTTGGCATTAAGTCCGCCTATATACATTGTATATGAAGTGTGTAAATAAATAAATATTCCTGCCAATACACAACTTTGCAGTTTCAAGCCCATTTTGTAGAGCTAGGCTCTTGTGAAGCAAAGTATTGTGATTAATTTAAAAGGACAAGCTGGCAAACTAAAATTACTATTAGCGATCATTAGTTTGAAAGGCGCAATGGTGGTAGTAGAGTTAGGGGTGTTCTTTATGTCCCACACGATATCAGGAAGTCTTTCATCCCATGTTTTCTTACTACCTGACATTGTATTCAAGCCGTCTAAGGTTGTGCGATTTACACGCTCGACTTGGCCGATAAACCTGGGACTTGCAATCGAATTCAAAACGTGCTTGAATTGAGATTCTTAAGAAAACTGCTTGAAGTAACGACTTGAAGTAGTGAAAGCTAACACCTATATCCGTAAAAATTCTCGAATTTCGAAAAAAGTGTAATTATTTCTTTTAGGTGTCTATAGCACTATAATTTCTAACAGCCTTGGCAAAACAAATGTCAAAGAAAATAAAAAAAATATATTGCAACTAGAACATATGTATTCCCTTTTCTAGTTTTCAAAGGTCCCAAGTGGTCGACGTGCAGAGTATGCATAGGTACCAGTACCTTTTCAATTGGATATAGTTCCCTTTTTGCCTTCCCATACTCTGATTTCCCACAAGCGCTCTGTACGCATGATTTGATATATCTATACTATAGTAAAGCTGAAGAGACACTTTGTCTGTACATTAAATGTTTTTGCAAAATGTTGATTGTAACGTATTATATTTACTCTATCTGTATATCAAAATCCTGAATAGTGAGCCAACACCGCGCTATACAAGTGATTAAGATTATTTAAACTAATATAGTGCGTACGGCTGCACAATCTATAATAACATCGTAGAAGTAGGTTTTCCTGTTAAATAAATGTGGAAACACTTAATAACTCTACTACTGCTAGTCTAAGTCTCAAGTTCATAACTGTCATAGAACTGTTTTTCTTTAGATGAAACTCTACTAAAGTATGCAATTGGTTTAATTGAACCGTCTTGCTGATGCTGTATAAGCATGCCACCTAATCCTAATTTACTTGCGTCCGTGTGTAATTCCGTAACAGCCTTACTATCATAGATACCAAGCACTGGCCTCTCAGTTAATTTAAGTATTAAAATTTGAAACGCACTGTCCTGTTCAGTACCCTAACACCAGTTTGCATCTTTCTATGTAAGTTTTGTTAAAGGAAGTGCAATTTTGGCAAATCAGCGAATAAATTTTCGGATTGTGAAACTGCAACGTCACTTTTTATGAATTTCAGACCTTCGATGCAGATAATTTCCCCAGGAATATCGTAACATAATTTACCTAACTGACTGACACTTTGTGCTGGTATAGTGACATGACACATTGTATTTAGATTAGTCTGAATTTTGTAATTTTATATGTATAAGATTATTAATTATTGTTAAGGTTTGAACAAAGTTGGCAGAGTTTGATGAAGTAAATAGACTATACGAGAAAGATAAGTAATCCTCAAGCACACATTATCGACATACACACACATCTATTCGTGACCTGTCTAATGACCATGTGTGAGCACCACCAAAACCT
Organism: Laothoe populi; assembly: GCA_905220505.1. Lineage (NCBI taxonomy): Eukaryota > Metazoa > Arthropoda > Insecta > Lepidoptera > Sphingidae > Laothoe > Laothoe populi. The sequence goes on along the minus strand of HG992146.1, from coordinate 3,071,020 downwards.
CGCATTATTGTTAGTATATTTAATTTACTGCCAGTATGAATGTACGTAGTACTTTGTTCTGCACCAATATATGCGAGACGTTTGAAAAGGCTCAGTATATCATTATTTAAAGTATACATGATACGACTCACCCGGGATGCTTTAACTTGTTGCTGCGATGACCCAGAAGTGGCTGCAAACCAGCAGGTGGTAGATGTATGACTGATACGTTTGCAGTCTCGCGCGAGGGACACGATGTCCAACCTGACGACAGGAGTAGCGCCGCTTCACATCCGTATGTTGAGAAGCTGTTGTTGAACCACCATCGGCAGCACCCCTTCTCCATGTTGACTTCCGCGTTGACGCTGTAGTTTCTACTCTTCTATAATTTTCCAGCGACGATAAATTTCCTTAGGAGAGTAGTTCAGGTGTCTGGCATTGGTATGCATTGGCATTTGCAGGCAGCTCCAGAGGAAGTATGATAAAAGAGATCGCATCTTCTCCGTAGATATTACACTTTTTGAGCAACGATACCTTGTCATGGAAGTACTTCGTCATCGTTTTTAGTATCCCTTTTAATTCTTGCCAGCATGATATCGAGCTTATCTACGTAGTCAATAGATCGAGGAAAAGTAGTCTCCAGAGAATGCTTCCATTGTTCCCAGTCGAGGTTATAATCGTCCAAATCGTCACACCATCGTCTAGCAGAACCTTTGAGTTTGAGTTAGATGAATTTGCATCATGCATTTTGCATATTCACAAATTACCTTTCGGTCGCGTCCCATTCTAAACTTCACCAAGCTGGTCAATATGTAAACAGCTGCTAATGTTACTTGTGCTATCTTCGGGCTGGAATTTAGGAATAACCTCTACGTCAACAAGGGTGTCGTTGCGTAGTCGTCGTAGCAACTCGGCGTTGTTTCTTGATCAAGGGCGTGCAGTGCTCAGACGACGAAGAAGAAAAAAAAAAATTGGCGTTCTTCATCGCTATGTTTCTTCTTCTTGATGCCAAGACCAGCAGCATAGGGCCCCGACATTTTCATAATCCCGCTTCTGAGATGTAACAGACCGTGGGGTTTGTGTCGAATGATACTCAGAGTCTCAATTCACAATCTCTATATTTACTGGCAGAGGTTTCGCTTATTACAATTACAATGCAAATTAATATTTTTTACTGTCATGCTACGACTTTTATATGGTTAGACACCATCTTTAATTATAAAACAACCAGTATGTAGGATTTCTAAAATAGTTCCGATGTATATAATTTTAATAAATATAATGAGACTATTTCCTTAAAACATAAAATATTTAGTGTGTACTGTTATACTAAATATTTTATTGTTATTAACTTGGATTATTTTTATGAAGATACTTGCTATTAATAATTAAGTAATTAATAAATGAATCAATCAATAAAATTAATCAGAAGAAGGAGACAAGAGGATGTGACGTGTCATGTATTTGCACCATCACTAGCGCCGGGTGTCAGTCGCTAACACTTGACAATCTTTATTTTCCGATTCATAGATACGAATATGAAATCAATGTCCGAGTATCACTAATCACATGGACTAACACTGAAAACACAAATAAATACTATACACTATTAGATCTCGTCAATTATCATTTTCGAAGCAGGAAAATGTTGCCAGAATTCCTACTGTACATTGATTATTACATGTACATTATAGTAATAGTTTGGAAAGGAGATAAATGCCAGAAATGGTAGTATCAAACGAGAATATTATTTACAAGGAGGAAGTTTTAAAAACAAATTAGCCATTGTGATATGGGAATGTTAACTTTATGTAAACAGTAATAAAGTTCAATGAGCAGTTGAAGATAAATGTGAGTCACTGCTTCGATTTAGCAAGGCTACAAGAGTGAGGTCACTGAAGTGACGAATTATTATAGGAATTTATATTGAATCCACCACATTATAATTTGCCAGTGATTAGAATACAAAGTGGTGAATATCTATCCTTGTTATCTTGCTTTAGGTAGAGTTGCCAACCGTCCTGTTTTCCCAGGACATGTCCTGGATAGATTTTAAGCAGCGTCCTGTATTTTAAAATTCGTACACCACTTTTGCAATCCTTACTTTAAGGGCGGCTTCTCGGCTCGCAAGTGTTTACGCTATTTTAACACAAAGATGAGTCCTGTTTTTAAACTGAATTGTCCTGGTTTTTCTAACTTCAAATCCTGGTTTTTGTATCCCGGTGTTAGTAACCCTAGCTTAGCTATTAGCTTTAGGCAAATGTTCGGTACAATTCTCAGGGCGGGCTCTAACATATAACAATTGCCAAACGGAGTGGCCGTTCGGTCTTCAAGTGCTCCGAACGGTGGAGTCTCTATAAATGTGGCCTTGAAAACGTTAAGTTTATCTATACCAAATATCAAGAAGCAAAGCGTGCCTTATTTTCATATAGTTTCATCCTAAAACTAGTCCTTGGCTGAACTGAAGACATACGGTGCACAGCGTAGGCTCGTTCTCCGGAATTTTAAACGTCTTGAAAATGATTCGTCTTGTCATTAAGATGACGAAATCAGGGCTGTTCGCTAGAGGTGTTCGCTAAAGTAAAATTGTTCTGTGACACGATGTACCTGCGATATACAACAGCAAAACTGTAAAAAAAATACACCCAACAGTCACACACATATTTCTGACCCCGTACTAGGTAAAACCTGTATCGTGGGTATCAACAACTACGGTCCCACAACACCCAGACCAGAAACAAATATTCGTCTATCACACAAACATTTGTCTCGATGCGGGAATAGAACCCACAGCCGTGCAGCCCCTCGTTTCACAGCCGGCTCGCCCGCTGCGCCACGGAACCTGTCGTCAATGATCTACAATAAAATGTAAAACGTGATCTAAAATCTACTTCTTTTTGTTTTATAATCTTACTAATGTTGCTCGCAGCTCCGCCCGCGTGGAGGTTATTTTTATAAAAAAAGGTATACTATCCATGGAGGTATTTTAACCTATTACCTACACCTTTCTATATTTTGCTATCCCACAGAAAGCGTGCATTTTCCGGGAGAAAAGTGGGCTATGTCATTTTATGATCCCTAAACTGCAAATATGCAAAAAATCATAAACTATCCCACGAGAACTGTACATTTTCCGGGATAAAAAGTAGCCTATGTGCTATTCCAGACTATATAATCTATCTCTGTGCCAAATTTCAACCAGATCCGTCCGTCGCGTTGTAGCGTATAATTGAGTAACAAACATCCATTCAAACATTAGCATTTAATATCAGTAGGATTTAGACTATCTGACATCACGTTACGACCCATGGGAGCATGGGTAATGTCACGTGGCCCGTGGACACCCAGCCACGACGCCGCAACCAACATCTATAGGAAGGGGTGAATTCAAGAGGCCAATGACCGACTTGTTCTCATCACGATGTGTTTTTCTTCGCGCATATTGTCTGTGATATAACATCACTCTTGTTAAAATTCGAATGAATCTGATTTATACTTATAAATACTATTTAAAATTGTTATCACCTTTAATCATTTTTAAAATCAATCACACTATTTAATTATTTTAATCATGAGAAAGTTCAGTTGGCTATATCGATTCGCCCCTGTCGTTTTTATTGATGAAATTTGTCACTTAATTGTAGCTTGTCATTGGTAATTAATTAATATAGGCTCCAAGCAGGAAGTGTCGCCACAACAAAATGGTTGAAAGATAGAATCATACATTTTTAGTTACGACAGTAAGAAATGGAGATACATAATACACCACCTTGTGGCCGGTGCGTGTTTCTTTAAAATACGTCTATGTTTCATAGTAACTTTTTTCTTTGGAGTGCTTCGATTTAATCTGCTGCAATTTCGATCTTATGAGTACTACCACACGGTCTATGTTATGTTTAGCATGAACGAACTTAATAGTTAACATTGAGTTTTTTGATTTCGTCCCTGAGAGGCAACTGTTGCCAGGCGGCAACAGGCGAGTCAAGATTGCAAAAAAATAACACGCCTCAAATGTATTGAATTAGCGTCTCATGTTGTGATAATTTCCGCATTGCACATTTTGATGGCTGATAAGAGATAACGCTATCTTACCTATCTTTAATTACGGTAGGTCATGGATATTTTAAAAAGTCTAGGTCATTTCATCAATCTTGTATTTTGATTATACATTACATTTTTCGTTTAGGAGCAATTTCCTATGACTCATAATTTGAACGTATAAAAAATTATGATTGACACGTAAATGAGTTAAGAAGTAGGTAATAAATTATAGACTGGAATGTGTTGTTTTATTAATTTTATAATAGAGAGTTGTTATTTTAAATATTGGAAAAATCTCAGTCATCTAGGACTATCAGGCGGGAACTAAGCAATGAAAACGTCAAGTAGAAGAATCAACTACTGTCAGTTGGCGTCCGTGGCGCAGTGAGTAACCGGCATGAAATAAGAGGTTGCAGTGTCGATCGGTGATTGATACCCATCATGAGACCAATGTTTGCGTGCTCCACAAATATATTATGTTTCAGATGTTATGAGTCTGAACGTCTCGTAGCTACTGATACCCAAGGTCTGATCAATCAAGGTATCTGATTGTGGCGTCAGTACTCAGGTCACACGACTGTTGGACGTTATTTATTATTATTTAAAGTTAAATCGCAAAGGCCCCACATACTTCTTACGTTATAACTGTGGGTAGAAAATTGTGGGTACCAAAAGTACACCGACTTCAATAAAAAGCGCATTATGCGTCCCTATAAAAATTGAGGGTTGCTCTCGATTTTTCTGAGATCCCATCATCAGATCCTGACGTGGTGCCAATGCGACCACCTGGGAAGTATACCCTTTTAAACAAAAAAAATAATTCTGGAATCGGTCCAGGCGTCTTCGAGTAATCGAGGAACATACATAAAAAAAGATTCCGACGAATTGAGAACCTTCTCCTTTTTTTGAACACAGTTAAAAATAATCTTTATCAACATTCATAAATGCACGGCTGATCTTCAAATTTGGACAATCTAACGATACACACGAAGACGGGTCTTCATTCCTATGACTAAATGTGTCTCTATGTCGTATGCGTTTGATCATTGTTTAAACTTTGATTCTAACAACCACGTGTAACAAAACAAAGGCAGAAACTAGCTCAAGGTCCAATCTAGGAAGTGGTTATGACTACCTGAGGAGTAATTAAAATTATCTTATACTCCTCATATTAGCTTCTTATTGTTAAGTAAATGAATAAAAAAAACATTAGAACACATAGCTACTTACCTACCTACCGACTCAGTGTAATACATGACATTGTTTCGTTTTTATATTATCTGAAACGTGAGGAAACTGAAGTTTGTGGCACTCCCAAGATACTACGTTCGATGAAGAACAGAGATGTGTCTTCGATGTATGGCTAATGTTAGCAAAGTCGGGCAATATTTAATCGAAGATTGTGTTTCTTTAGAGTATTTTGTTCCATGATAGTGTTGTTAACCGTGAGATTCACATATTTTTCACCTATGGTATCTATATAACATTCTTTTGAGGAATATGTGAGTGGTTATTCAATGGTCGGGGGTCCAATGACAAAATAAATTACTGTTGAAAACTACATGGTTTTCAACATATAAAGAGTGAAGATAAAAATGGAATCACGCGAATTAAGTCATATAAACAGCAACAAGTAAGAACGGTACTTTAGCAACAATCGTAAAACTTTCCAGTCGTCCTACTTTCGCCCATGAGAATTTGCGATTTGTGCAAAGTAAGTAATATTATTATTGGTCGACTATCACGTCAATTCAGCGACTTCCTATTGGTTGATTTGAATGTAATATAATGAAATACATTATGCAACAACCAACACGTAAATCTAGGAAGAATTGTATTGTTTCCTTTGTCATGAACACGGTACATAAAAAATATTGGATTATGTGTAGAATTTATTTATGTAGTTATTTTTTACTTCTTTCAATAGAGTTGATTGATCATTATAACGGTTAAGGATCACTATAGATTGCCCGCTTGCCCACCTATCGGTCGAGAGAACTATATTTGTTGAGATGAATCATTCGAATTGCTTCATCATTTCGTCAGTAGTGGCAAAAAATAAAGCCATTTCCTCTGCGTCACAGAATAGTAATTTAAGATAACGCGAACGTAACAATGATAACAGTGACTTAGTACCGAATGTCGGGAAGCGTGCTCGATGATTGCTGCGAAGTACGGACACGTATATGCTGTATTCCGCTGCAGATCGGTTCCATTTATATCGCTTTAGCTGGCACCATAATGGCTGCTTGGGGCGTCATGTGCATTCTACTAACAACGTTTTTCGACAGTTCTCATCTCCAAACAGTCAAGTTGGATGGCGAGTTAGCAGCGTGGCAGTTTTCATATTTTCTGTACTTAATTTAATTTTATAGGTACTATTTTTACCAGTATCAGCCTTCTAATCAAGGCTTGCAAAAGAAATAATACTTTGGTGACCATTTATGTGTGGTACATAGCTGATATATAACTATGATTGTAATAGTAACTAGGTATATTAGTATTTATTGCATGAGCGTTGCTGGATCAAAGACATTCTATGATTATGTTTTTATTAACAGGTATTTTAATTATAATTGTGTTTTCACCTCAGAATACAGAAAAAACCAGAAACCGCCAGCGCGCTTAAAACTGAAGCAACAAAAACCACTCTAATACAGAGTGGTTTGACGATTTTGCGATTAGTCACTCCTTTGCAGTAAGCGCGTCGTGACGTATTGTACAAGTGTCAATTTTAATTTAAAAATGCCGTCTTGTGTTGTCCCTACATGTAAAAATGCTGCTGGGATTACAAAAAAACAGGATGGGATCACATTTCATCTGTAAGTAGCGCATTCAAAAGTATATTTATTTAATTATTGAATTTCTTTTACTTATTGTGATCGTCTTAGAACATGACCGTCCATTTTTTGAGTGTTGCCATTTTATTATGATCGCAAATTTAACCCACTAATTTTTTTAATACTTTTATAGAATACTCACTATATTTGTGTATATAGTTCTTTGTAATTTTAGTTTCCCTGCTGATGAAAAGAGAAAATCGGACTGGATGAAAATCATACAAAGAGCTCGGCTAGATGAGTTTTGGAAACTATCAAGCCGGAGTGTAATTTGCTCAATTCATTTTGAAGAGCAATATTTTTATGACACAAAAGGTGAAGAAAGACAAAAAAAAAAGAAGAAAAAAGACTGAGGAAAGCAGCTATTCCAACTAGGGTAGATAAAGTCATAATAATTACTTTATTTATATTGTATCCCTCCTATTCAGTATGTTTGTCATGTATTTTGAAGTAAGGTTTTGGTCAACAAAGGCAAAGGTGTATCAAGTACGCCCACTTTTCGCCGAGCTTATCCGTCCCACAGCGTGATAGGAGGCAAGCCTAAACCGGGCACAAATTCCAGACTCCAGGCTAATGAAACTTCGGTGATTTAAATATATGAATAATCTAATAGTAACGTTATATTTCAGAATTTGGCCTTGACACCAGAGTTTTCCGAGTTGCACATAAGAACATCTAAACCTTCGAAATCGGACAATGTGCGTACCCACCTATAATAAATGTTTCAACTGTATACATTATTTTTTGTACTGTAGGAAGTAAAATTAGGCAATTATTCTATATAGATAGTTACAAGTAAACTAAGGCTCATGAAAATTTGCAATCAGGCACAAAGTGCTATTACTGATGCGTTGCCCTCCATGAGGACTGAAATGTCATGCCTTGTACGACAGAAATTTAACTCATATGATTAAACTTTTTGTTTTTCTATTTTATGATAAACTTAAGATTTTTCATTTCAGGTTACACAACCACAATCACCTGCGCGATCAAACTCAGAGATTGGTGAAGTCAATATTTCTGATTTAGAATCTGTGTTTGATACGTCGAGAAAGGTCAAACTAAAATCTCAATTACGACGAAAACAAATATTTTGTGAGCGTCATGTTTGACGTTTGAAAACATTACAGCAAAAACACAATATACTTGCCAAGAAGTACGAATCTCTAAAGAGTATATTAAACAAAATAAAAAACAATCGCTACATTTGATTTGAAAATAATACAATTTTAACTTTTTAAAGCTGTGTTTTATTTAAAGTTGTTGGTATAACTCACGTTGGACACTTCTCTAGTTATCATATTCTATAGCAAGTGCATAAAATGTTTGAACACTAGTCGCGTAGTTGTGTACAACGTTAGTTTACTTACCCTACTTACAAATATCAGTTAATATTTTTTAATAAATATATTTTCTTTAGTGTTATAAGATTACCCCAAAAAGTGGGAAACCGCTCCGAGCTAGCAACATTACGCGGGTGGGAGGTGGGGCAGGCGCGGGGCGTACGTATTGGTTTTGGACACAGCGCGGTGTATGTAATTATTATTGAGCGCGGTTTCTGGTTTGTTCTGTATTCTAAGGTTTTCACATTTCTTTTTATTTTTAGTTACAAATTCATATAGGATGAGAACATTGTAAATTTCCTTTATTAAAAGTTTGTTTTGTGCTTTTGTTTTTGAAACCGCACATTGATGTCAAGTAATACCAAAGCCTCATTTTAACTTGGCCTGTTTAAATAAACTACTTTATCCACTCCGTATATCCCCTATATTTCTTAATGTAATTGCTGTAAATGCGGCGAAAAGTGGGTGTACTGGTTACGCCTCTGCCTACCCCTTCGGGGATTACAGGCGTCAGTGTATATGTATGCAATTGCTGTAATCGTCGAGTATCGGTCGACAAAAGAAATGTAACTAAAACAGAAAATATTGTTTAAGTAAATAATCTAAAACAGTAACTGCGATATCCGTATTTAGAACCACGATGCACCGCGCCGCATACCAGCCAATAATTTTGTATATGTATTTATTTATACACTTCATATAAAATGTATATAGGCGGACTTAATGCCAAAGGCATTCTCCAAGTCAACCTTAGGGCAAACCACCTGCACTGCACCTGATGGTAAATGCAGTGCCTAATTGGACGGCACTGCGTTTACGTTTCACGAGTATAGAGCAGCGTGAGACAATCTATCCCCCGTTACTCAACACAATCATGCCGGCCTGCTTCTTCACACTACGCCATGGGCAAGAAGGTGAAAAAGCGGTCGAGGGTCTATTGTCAAGAGTTATCATTCAGAAGAAGGCCGCAAAACTTCCAAATATCGTACCACAACTCTAGATCCCCGACAAAAACCGGATGTACACTGGCTGATCCCAGAACGCGACACACATGCTTGTGCCACTATGGCGGGTTTTACGTGTTGTATGTACTCACTGCCACCTCCCCGGAGACAATGGCCAAATAAATAATTTTCTTTCTTTCTTTCTTTACACTTTGTGTACGGTGGTCGCTATCCGGGCGGATCTGAATATCTTACCACCAGCAATAAATATCCTACCACCAGCATAAATATTAAGTATAACCCAAAGAGCATTATAATACTACTGAAAGTATAACCCTAAAGGCTTAGAGAAAGTGTCTTATTTACTCTATAGGAAATTTTTGGAAAGGAGTACTGTATTCATTGATGGGATGTGTACTGAAGTCTAAGGTATAGGTATGTGGCATAGGCTTAGAGTAGGCAACCAAAAGGAGACGGCATTACGCTCGAATCTTGAACAAAAAATTCAGCAATGTCGGTGGGGGGCTTCGTACAACTACAAATAAACATGTGCACACAAATGCAAAATGTAATCACGTCGTTACACACGCACACTACACCATTTCATACAACACTGGCAAATTTACGCACACAGTTACAAATTTATCTTGTTGTGAAATATATTTACAGTGTCATATATTGACAACTGTGTAAAAACAGTAGAGCGTAGCAATGTCGACACGAGGTATAGATAGCGTTGTCCTTATCTATCGATAGATAAAATAAAACAATTATAATTTATTAAATGTTTTAAGATATTTTTTTATGTGTATCATCTTTTCTATCGCTTTCTTGCAATCTCTGGGTGTGATTTCGTGAAAAGGGACGGAAGTAGAGAGGTATAGTTAAAAATAGTGTAAATTAATATTTCTAATTTAATCGAAATACTGTAAAGATAATAAAGGTAATGAGTACTGAGAAAAATACAAGCCAAATAAGCAAAAATAAAAACTTTATTTTTTAGATTTTTTTTAAATAATACGCCTTTAATTTATTTAATCTATACTATTATATAAAGCTGAAGAGTTTGTTTGTTTATTTGAACGGGCTTATCTCAGGAACTACTAGTTCGAATTGAAAAAATCTTTTAGTTTTGGATAGCCCATTTATCGAGGAGCGCTATAGGGTATATTAACATCACGCTATCACCAATAGGAGCGGAGCAGCAATGAAAAATGTTGCAAAAACGGGGAAAATTGATTCCTTTTGAGAGCTTCCGTTGCGTACGCTGCGTTAACGGTTAAAGTTACATAACAATCATGTACGACGAAATTGTTCCTCTTAAAAAGTTCTAAAAAAAGTCCGCGATAGCATATGTCTATCTATTTCGGTTGGCTCACTATAACCTTTTTAATGGTTATCGAATTTGTTCTGAAACAATGTATTATTTGGAAAGGGGTTTTTATAAACATGGTATTAATCCTTATCCAAATAAATACTTTTTTCATCACAAGTATTTAATTTTGAACAAAGTTGCCCTTTACGTCATTTGATTTCAATGAATATCTTAGGAGATATTACAGTTTTAAAATATCTCCGCAACAAAATTAATATTGTTGTTTGTATGTCTGTTTCTTACCTTTTCATGACTAAAAGGGTGAACAAATCCTAATGAAATTCAGTAGAGGGATAGATTATATCCTAGGGAAGGACATAGGGTATCTTTTGTCTCAAAAAAATATCTTGAAAGGGGTGAAATAGAGGTTAAAAGTTTGTATGGGCAATCCGTAATACTTCAACTTAGGGATCTGAAAATTCATATTTAGGCTTTAGGTAAAAAATAAAGAAATACGTATTTCAACGTTTTTACCAAATCATCCCTTAAAGGGCGAAGTGAGGAGTTAACTTATGAGGTATTCTTTAAATGTAATCTCAAGCTTCAGGCACAACACTTTTTTTTTGTCGCGGGGAAAGCATTTTATTACTGCCGTCCGCTTCGGTGGGAAGCGGAATGAGAATAAAACGGTTATGCTGGACTAGCCGGTCTTACGACCCAGCACCCCCTCGCCCGGATGATGGCTATCCGGGCTGCGGCTGGGCCGAGTCCCTACTACTTATGTACACCCAACCGGACACTACCAGCTAAAACCCCGCGGTGGCCTTCTTCGACACTTACGGAGTGATCCCGGGGTATTATAAGGAGTGCTAGAAGTTTAAGTTAGGAGTTGTGCCTGTCTAGCCATCTAGACATTCACAACACCTGAGATTCAGGACGATCGCTATAGGTGTCTCAGTGCAGAAGACAACTCCTTGCATTGATACTTCTGCTCCCGAAAATAAACTCCACGGGGGTGGAGCCGCGAGCAACAGCTAGTATGGATATGGCAGAGAATTGTTTTAGGTCGGTTCTGGTCTCTTGGTTTCTTATATAAGTAAACTCGTCTTCTTCTGTTTTCCTAATGAAAACACGACCTTGCTTAATCTACACGAATTTGTACTCTTTTTCTTTGACGATCTGGCGAGCCGCTGCGTGTAATTTGTTTTTAGGTGAAAGGTGCTCAACAATGTAAAGCGGCGATTTATTACCTCCAATGCCTATGTGAGCATTACTGAGCTTGTCGTTTGGATTTGCCTTATTAAAATTTATTGTTTTCGCTAAAATGTATCCCGAAGCCTAGAGGTAGCCAATTTAATAATGATTGAGCGAGGTCTCTTGTCATCTCTGTTACTTTTTACCACACGAGTGCAATGATGAATGTCGGATTCTTTCAAGTTGCAGGATACCTTAGACAGCTGAGTAATTATAGATAGCAAGTTTTACTGTTTGTGCTCGGGGACACACTCTATCTCAAGATTGTTAGAACGGTTATGCTGCTCAGCAACCTGAAGCCTGATTTGCAGATCCTGTAATGTATATGTTAACTGAACGTTCTATTTCTTTAGCTCTCCCAGTGTGTCTTGGTATTTGGCGATGGCGGATTTGGTGGTTTCATAATTTTCATTCAGAAACAAACATTATTATCCAAAGCAGTTATTTCCTGTTTTATGAATTGATTTTCGAGATTGAAATTCGGTTCTCACCATCTGCTTAAGTGTTTGGTTAAGCTCCTGTGCTAAAGCCAATTTCATGACATTGAATTCTTCTCTTATTATTTCCCTAGCGTCTTTCTTTGTAATAACTGACGCGGAAGAGTTTAAGCCGGAACTTCCACTAATTGCGCTAGTATCAATAGTGGCTTTTTTCGATGCGTAATATTGTCATTAAAAGGTAGCGAGTCATTATTGTTCCTCGACTTCCCGGGTGAGTCAATGGGACGTAAAGGCGTATTACTGTTATCAGTTTTTGGTTGCTTTGCACATCATCCGTGACACTTCCATTTTTTTTTGGTCAACACTAATTGTAGAGTAGCGTTTTTCAGGTATGTCAGCACATGCAACACAACAATGACGGCCGTTGCAAATTATTTTAAAATGTTGATTACTCACTCGTTTTGAGGTATTCCGATTATACCTCAGCAAATATACCACCGGAAAGTACACAACACGACCTTTCCAATGGTATATAGTTTGTAAGAAAATGGAGTGTTCTGTTATTCCATAAAATTTCAAATTAAATAAGCGGAGCCAAGAAATACAGTGTTACTGGTAACGAATGCGATTAGCAAATGCTGTGAATGAAATTATTGTATGTCATTGAGAGCGATTATCGCCTGTTTTGGTGTGGTAGCCGGCTAACGGCTATCTATTATGAAGAGCATTTAAAAAGGGCTTGAGATCTCGACATGAATACAGGGTGTCCCAAAAGTCGACGTCAAGCCGGAACCGGGTGAAAAGGCAAGTCATACCGGTTAACAAAAAAAATTTAAAAAATCTAAGTTGCTTGTTTTTAAAATTATAGGCATGGCCCGCGTATTTTCAAAGTATAATCCTAACTTTGCGCATTTGTATGATCTTAAGTAAGAACTATTAAGACTCCCTCCACCCCTTGTAACAAAAAATAAGACATGATCGACTCCCCCCCTACATCATCTTACGTAATAAATGAATGGCGCCAAAATTCATACCTAAATATTTTTTAAATATACCGAATACAATTTTAGGATCACATTTTTTTGACAAGAACTTTATTCTGGTTTTGTCATATTTTGTGACATTCCTAGTGTGTTAGAACTACATATTTACATTAAAAGTATGTGTTTAGAAGACAGTCCAGATGGATTAGTAATTTTATCGATAACCTTTATAAGTTTATCTGCAACACTATTTGAGTCTTGCATAAACGACAGTGTTACCACATAAACCACCCAAAATGCTACACTGGCATAAAGTTTATGAAATTGTAAACTTAGTCGATATGTCAACTCTCCTTATATTTTTAAATTATAAATTAAGTTAAGGAAGCATGAATAAAGTAATCCTACTAATATTATAAATGCGTATGTTTGGATGGATGCATGGTTGTTTGATATCCAATCACGCTACAACGGCTGGACGGATCTACTGAAAATTTGGCACAGAGATAGATTATAGTCTGGAAAAGCACATAGGCTACTTTTTATCCCGGAGAAATGTACAGTTCCCATGGGATAGTTTAGTTTTTCACAGAGCAAAGGATCGACATGATTTTTTGCATAGTGGCAGTTTAGGGATCAGAAAATGACAAAGACCACTTTTAACTCGAAAAAATGCACGCTTCTTATGGGATAGCAAAATATAGAAGGTTAAAATGCTCCAAGACCTACACGCGGGCGGAGCCGCGGGCAACATTGGGTTAAAAATGAATATTAAAAAAACAACTTGCGTTTAAGATATTGAATGCAAATAAATTTTGCACTACTGTGGCTAAAAGTTTAACATGGCAACATTTATTACCCGATGATAATTTTTAGAGATTATATGTTTTGTTGCTTTTAATGATAATATTACTTTAAAAAAATATGTCCAGGTGAAAAATAATTTTGTATTTTTGTAAGTTTGATGTGTCAGATCTATTTTTACATGTTAATACCGCTACAGGCTCGCGTTTTCAGGGAGCTCCATTCGCACGTGATGTCACTTTTTTAGTGGCGGATCACGAAGCGCAACTCGTTTTATAGAACGTGTATGAGCACCGTGCTCTTACATTTGTCATACGGGGTAAGCGCTCAATGGCGTCTCCAGTGTTAAATACTCTAAGTCTATAACAAATCTTAATACGAATGCAAAGGTCATCATTATACAGCCTATTATATCAAAATCACCAAAGATTTATTAAAACAAAGTTTGTTTACTTACAATTTTATTGCGTTTTAAACAGAACTTCACTACTCAAAACACAACACGTGAGTGAGGCATTTAATCGGTTGGCCAGTGGTATTGAGAATATACCTAAAATAGATCTTATTGTGCAGGTGATAACGACTATTAGTTATGTCATAACATTTGTTATTACTCAAACATCTGCACGTGGAGTGGGTTTCCATTGCGTAATTGCATATGAATTATTTTATCATGTGCTGATTTTGGGTATATCGAAGATAAAGAACTATTTTCTTACCTATATATCGCTTGGCAATACATAATTCAAATCGTACAATTGACATTGAATTGCTCCGCAACTATTTTGAGACTATCTGACTCGACACCACTATAGTATATTGGTAGAATTACTCGCATGATTTCTACGGCTACCACGATTATTACGGCGAGTTTCTTGGTGCTTCTTCTCAGACCAGTGGACATTTCCGAAGCTCCGGTAAAGTTTAGTAAATGTTAATAATTCTGACCTACCAAAAGTGCCTCTAGTTGCTTATTTACTAAATATATGACTATAGCTATGTGTGTGACCGTTGGGTTTAATGTATGTATGTTATACTTCACATCCTTCCATCCATCATACGCTGGATTCCACAATTCCATTCCTTATGTTTGTTGATGATTGAATGATTTGTAATTTATCGTGGTCATAAAATTCCTACTTATGCATAGCGGACACGAATTACAGCAGTGTTCTGGAGCAGAAATCATGCGAGTTTATAGGACTAATGAAACGCATTGGGTCAATGGAACTGACTAATTACGATCATTTGTTTCAAGGTTTAGGATGTTTACCAGGTAAATATAGCAGTAGTCAATCAGTCTGTATCAGCTATTATATGTGCATCTAGAAAATTCAATAGATGGTTTTCCTCAACGGTGCGATTTGCTCGATGTTTTTTACTTTGTAGAAACAGCCTTCGGTATTTCCAGACTAATTCAACTATGGGACCTTCTAGAAAGAACCTAGCATTTTCTCCAGATATTTTCGCCCACTTCTTATAATCTTGGAAAGAGCCATTATTAAAGGTGACACCCACCTATGATGGTATTGTAGATTTATACCTGTGGGTGGTCGCTTACTATCAGATCCTCATATATGCTCTTAATCACTAAAGATTATGGTGATTACAGCCTCTACAGCTGCGTAGGGACAATTCCTCGCTTAACGTGTTCTACCGTTTGTACCATGGCGAATGCTTCGAAGACTTGTTTAATCCCATCCTCTCCCTTACACACCAGAAACGCGTACTGGCTTACGGATCCTTCGTGGTGTCTACTAACTAAATCACAGCTTTAGTACCAAGTACCGACTAGGCTGTCCATAAATTGATTTATCGTTGGACAATGGACTCAGTTCTCCGTTGATGCGTGACAAGGTGTCGCCGCCTCGTGACGTCATCTTCGCATTTGGATTATCATTTTAGATTCGTTCAATTCATAGTCGATTTCTCACATGTAGAAGCCCAGAAATAAATACTGTATTATTCTTAGAGTAGGCAACCAAAAGGAGACGGCATTACGCTCGAATCTTGAACAAAAAATTCAGCAATGTCGGTGGGGGGCTTCGTACAACTACAAATAAACATGTGCACACAAATGCAAAATGTAATCACGTCGCTACGCACGCACACTACACCATTTCATACAACACTGGCAAATTTATGCACACAGTTACAAATTTATCTTGTTGTGAAATATATTTACAGTGTCATATATTGACAACTGTGTAAAAACAGTAGAGCGTAGCAATGTCGACACGAGGTATAGATAGCGTTGTCCTTATCTATCGATAGATAAAATAAAACAATTATAATTTATTAAATGTTTTAAGATAATTTTTTATGTGTATCATCTTTTATATCGCTTTCTTGCAATCTCTGGGTGTGATTTCGTGAAAAGGGACGGAAGTAGAGAGGTATAGTTAAAAATAGTGTAAATTAATATTTCTAATTTAAACGAAATACTGAAAAGATAATAAAGGTAATGAGTACTGAGAAAAATACAAGCCAAATAAGCAAAAATAAAAACTTTATTTTTTAGATTTTTTTTTAAATAATACGCCTTTAATTTATTTAATCTATACTATTATATAAAGCTGAAGAGTTTGTTTGTTTATTTGAACGGGCTAATCTCAGGAACTACTGGTTCGAATTGAAAAAATCTTTTAGCTTTGGATAGCCCATTATCGAGGAGCGCTATAGGGTATATAACATCACGCTATCACCAATAGGAGCGGAGCAGCAATGAAAAATGTTGCAAAAACGGGGAAAATTGATTCCTTTTGAGAGCTTCCGTTGCGTACGCTGCGTTAACGGTTAAAGTTACATAACGATCATGTACGACGAAATTGTTCCTCTTAAAAAGTTCTAAAAAAAGTCTGCGATAGCATATGTCTATATATTTCGGTTGGCTCACTATAACCTTTTTAATGGTTATCGAATTTGTTCTGAAACAATGTATTATTTGGAAAGGGGTTTTTATAAACATGATATTAATCCTTATCCAAATAAATACTTTATTCATCACAAGTATTTAATTTTGAACAAAGTTGCCCTTTACATCATTTGATTTCAATGAATATCTTAGGAGATATTACAGTTTTAAAATATCTCCGCAGCAAAATTAATATTGTTGTTTGTATGTCTGTTTCTTACCTTTTCATGACTAAACGGGTGAACAAATCCTAATGAAATTCAGTAGAGGGATAGATTATATCCTAGGGAAGGACATAGGGTATCTTTTGTCTCAAAAAAATATCTTGAAAGGGGTGAAATAGAGGTTAAAAGTTTGTATGGGCAATCCGTAATACTTCAACTTAGGGATCTGAAAATTCCTAAATATGAATTATGCTTTAGGTAAAAAATAAAGAAATACGTGTTTCAACGTTTTTACCAAATCATCCCTTTAAGGGCGAAGTGAGGAGTTAACTTATGAGGTATTCTTTAAATGTAATCTCAAGCTTCAGGCACAACACTTTTTTTTTGTCGCGGGGAAAGCATTTTATTACTGCCGGACGGAACCAGGATTTTTACTAATACCCGAACCAATCGTTCAAAACCTCACCTTTGCCTTCTTCAATGCACCAGAATCTGAATTTCCCAAAGAGCAATAAGTAGACATATTTCTCGTTCAAGAAACATTCGTTAAACCTTATTTTTTTTTGTCGCGGGGAAAGCATTTTATTACTGCCGCCCGCTTCGGGGGGAAGCGGAATGAGATTAAAACGGTTATGCTGGACTAGCCGGTCTTACGACCCAGCACCCCCTCGCCCGGATGATGGCTATCCGGGCTGCGGCTGGGCCGAGTCCCTACTACTTATGTACACCCAACCGGACACTACCAGCTAAAACCCCGCGGTGGCCTTCTTCGACACTTACGGAGTGATCCCGGGGTATTATAAGGAGTGCTTGAAGTTTAAGTTAGGAGTTGTGCCTGTCTAGCCATCTAGACAGTCACAACACCTGAGATTCAGGACGATCGCTATAGGTGTCTCAGTGCAGAAGACAACTCCTTGCATTGATACTTCTGCTCCCGAAAATAAACTCCACGGGGGCGGAGCCGCGAGCAACAGCTAGTATGGATATGGCAGAGAATTGTTTTAGGTCGGTTCTGGTCTCTTGGTTTCTTATATAAGTAAACTCGTCTTCTTCTGTTTTCCTAATGAAAACACGACCTTGCTTAATCTACACGAATTTGTACTCTTTTTCTTTGACGATCTGGCGAGCCGCTGCGTGTAATTTGTTTTTAGGTGAAAGGTGCTCAACAATGTAAAGCGGCGATTTATTACCTCCAATGCCTATGTGAGCAGTACTGAGCTTTTCGTTTGGATTTGCCTTATTAAAATTTATTGTTTTCGCTAAAATGTATCCCGAAGCCTAGAGGTAGCCAATTTAACAATGATTGAGCGAGGTCTCTTGTCATCTCTGTTACTTTTTACCACACGAGTGCAATGATGAATGTCCGATTCTTTCAAGTTGCAGGATACCTTAGACAGCTGAGTAATTATAGATAGCAAGTTTTACTGTTTGTGCTCGGGGACACACTCTATCTCAAGATTGTTAGAACGGTTATGCTGCTCAGCAACCTGAAGCCTGATTTGCAGATCCTTTTTTTTTTTTTTTTTTTTTTTTTTTTTTTATTCTGGCACGGCAAAGTGACCACACTGCACCTGATGGTAAGTGCAGTGCCGTCCAGATAGAGTATCAAGTAGCAAGAGACAGTCTATCCCTCGCTACTCAACACAATCATGCCGGCCTGCTGTTTAGCTTCTTCACACTACGCCTAAAGGACCCAGGATCATAGGAAGGAGGGAACACGGTAGCTGGCAAACTGTTCCACAGCTTGATGGTGCGGCAAAAATACGAGTTTGCGAACCTCTTGGTTCGGGCCGGGGTAGTAGACACCACGAAGATGTGGCTCCGCAAGCCAGAACGCGTGGTTCTGGTATGGAAGGGAGAGGATGGGATAAGATCAAACAATTCTTCAGAGCATTCGCCATGATACAGACGGTAGAACACGCTAAGCGAGGAAATATCCCTACGCAGCTGTAGCGGCTCCAGGCTGTTACTCACGTCTGCATCATTCACAATGCGGATGGCCCGCCGCTGCAACCC
The DNA here is from genome assembly GCA_905220505.1 of Laothoe populi. NCBI lineage: Eukaryota > Metazoa > Arthropoda > Insecta > Lepidoptera > Sphingidae > Laothoe > Laothoe populi. The sequence goes on along the minus strand of HG992146.1, from coordinate 3,051,983 downwards.
ATCCAAGGCATCGAGAAGGTATTTTGCGGAACCGTCCCAGAGGTGCGAGCAGTATTCCATTCCCGGCCGCACTTGCGCTTTATATAAGCGGTAGAGCTGACCGGGCGTGAAAAACCGCCGCACCCTGTTCAGGATTCCTACCCTGCGGGAAGTGGCGGATATTACGCCCTCGATGTGACTCCTTGGATTAAGATCGCAGCGGATATCCATACCTAGGACACTAAGGTCATTCCGCATTGCGAGTGGAACACCCTGAAGAACGGGGATGGGAGAAAACGGGGATTTCTTGCACGAAAACGCGCACACCTGGGTTTTCTTGGCATTAAACTCAACCCGATTCCTGGTACCCCATGATGATATGAGATCCAAGGCCTGGTTGAGCTCAATGACAAGATCCTCGCGTCTCCTTTCAGTATCCGCCCGGCAACCAGGAGGCTTGCTGCAATAACGCCCATGAACCGTGCTGTCATCTGCATAGCAATGAATGTTGCCAAGCGACAACATATCATTAATATGCAGAATAAACAAGGTGGGCGAAAGTACAGAACCTTGTGGTACTCCGGCATTTACTGACATGAGCTGCGAAGCGTGTCCATCAACGAGGACACGTATTCTACGCTCATGCAGAAAGCCGGAGATCCACTTGCACAGGTTGTCGGGCAGACCGTATGCCGGGAGCTTGGAGAGAAGGCCGCGATGCCAGACCCTATCAAACGCCTTGGCTATGTCGAGACTCACAGCCAGAGCCTCGCCATGCCTGTCAATCGCCTCGCCCCAGTGATGTAATACAAACGCTAGAAGATCACCCGTTGATCGGTTATGACGAAACCCGTATTGTCTGTCACTGATCAACGAGTGATCCTCCAGGTAGCGAACTAATTGGCTATTAATTAGTCGCTCCATGACTTTACACATCACTGAGGTGATGGCGATTGGGCGATAATTGTTAGGGTCTGACCGATCACCCTTTTTGGGGATCGGCTGCACATTGGCCTCCCTCCAAGATTCAGGCACAACACCTGAGAGGTAGGACGATCGGTATAGGCGCGTCAGTGCAGGAGACAACTCCGCTGCACACTTTTTGAGAACAAGCGCTGGGATACCATCAGGACCACTAGCCTTCCGGACGTCGAGAGACTGCAGCTCACGCCGCACATCACAATGCCTGATACGGATATCAGGCATTGTGTGACCGCAACCGGGCAGCGTAGGTGGTAAATGAGCATTGCAGTCCTCGAGTCTCGAATTAGCCGCGAAGAGGTTTGCCAGTAAATCGGCCTTCTCTTGCGAGCTATGGGCTAGTGTTCCATTTCGATATCTCAGCGGTGGCAGCGAGGGGCGACAGAAATTAGATTGGACGGCCTTAGCCAAGCTCCAATAAGCACGACTGCTTGTTGGGTTATCGGCCAAAGCACATCCAATCTTGGAGACGCGCTGGGCATCCGCTTTAACATACGCCCTCTTGCAGACCTTGGCAGCACGGTTATAGGCTGCTTTGAGTGACTTGAGGTTGGGATCCTTCGTAGCGCGACCCCCGATCCAAGCGCGATACGCCGTCTGTTTTTTACCAACAGCATCGGCGCATGCACGATTGAACCAGGAGCGTCCTCGACCGTGGCCCGCGATCTCAGAGGAAGGAATGTAATATTCCATTCCTAGTCTGATCTCGCAGGCAACGGCGTCGGCACTCGCAGAAGGATCCTTTCCCTCAAAGCAGCGCTGCCGCCAAGGGATGGATGCGAAATAATCCCGCATACCATCCCAATCTGCCGACGAGTAGTGCCAGACCCTGCGCTTGACCTTCACGGGACGTGGAGGCAAAGCGCGAGGTACTGATGTCCCAACCAGGCAGTGATCGGAGGTCCCCAGAGGAGCACTGACCGACACCGTATACCCAGTCGGGTGACTCGTCAACAGAAGGTCCAGCAGAGAGGGCGCATGACTCGCCACATCTGGGATCCTGGTAGGCTGGTTCACCAATTGTGTCAAGCCATGAGTCAAGGCGAATGCATGAGCAGTTCTGCCAGCATGGTCAGTTTTGGAGGATCCCAACAACAACTCATGGTGTGCGTTGAAGTCCCCCAGAACAACCAATTCCGCTGTTGGGAACTGCTCCTGCGCGTCGTCTGTCGCCTGGCTAATGTAATCAAATAGCCGAGTTGTCTCCACGTCCCCGTCGTGTGACCTGTAAAGGCACACGTAAACCCGACTCTGGGAGCCGAGGTCGACGTGCACCCACAGGGTGGAGAAGGAGGGGTCCTCCATGCAGCGCAGACGGCGACAGCAGACGTCCGACCGAACATACAGACATACCCCGGCCCTCGGCCTGAAGCTTTCTTCAAGTGAGTAGCCGGGGTAAAGCAAGTATGTGGTATCGGTCGGACTACAAATCTGCGTCTCCGTCAGGAAGAGAAGAGCAGGCCGGGCCGTCTCAAGATGGTGGTGGACGGCATTAAGGTTCGAATGGAGTCCGCGGATGTTAGCGAACTCCATTGTGAAAGCGGTGGTGGGGTTACGCACCGCTGTAGGTCCTTTTCTCTTTTTAGGCACTGTCATGGAGTTGATGGGGGGAGGAGGTGAAGAAGCGGTCGAGGGTCTAGTGTCAGAGTAATCAGAAGGCCGCAACAAGCGCCGGTCCACTACAAGAGCCGAGAGGAGGTAAGCTGATCCGCCGGACGGAAGGGCCCCCGTACCCTCCCGGGATAGGCCGCCGGGACCCCACATCCGGTCACCAACCGGCACGACGGACCCACCCAAGATTATGCGCGGCATGGTGGGGCAGCCTCTCGTGGTGGTTAGTCACGATTGGGCCCCTGTACTGTACCGCGGGCGGCCAGCGGTACAACCGTTTCTACAGGTCTCCCTGGCCGACGGATCAATACACCTCCAACCGACTGTGAACCGGCTAATACCTGCACGGCCAAACATCGTACCCCGACTCTAGCCCCCCGACGATAACCGGACATACACTGGCTGATCCCGGAACGCGACACACTTGCGTGTGCCACTATGGCGGGTTTTTCGCCCTGTGTACGGTGGTCGCTATCCGGGCGGATATAAATATCCTACCACCAGCAAGTAACGTATATGTTAACTGAACGTTCTATTTCTTTAGCTCTCCCAGTGTGTCTTGGTATTTGGTGATGGCGGATTTGGTGGTTTCATAATTTTCATTCAGAAACAAACATTATTATCCAAAGCAGTTATTTCCTGTTTTATGAATTGATTTTCGAGATTGAAATTCGGTTCTCACCATCTGCTTAAGTGTTTGGTTAAGCTCCTGTGCTAAAGCCAATTTCATGACATTGAATTCTTCTCTTATTATTTCCCTAGCGTCTATCTTTGTAATAACTGACGCGGAAGAGTTTAAGCCGGAACTTCCACTAATTGCGCTAGTATCAACAGTGGCTTTTTTCGATGCGTAATATTGTCATTAAAAGGTAGCGAGTCATTATTGTTCCTCGACTTCCCGGGTGAGTCAATGGGACGTAAAGGCGTATTACTGTTATCAGTTTTTGGTTGCTTTGCACATCATCCGTGACACTTCCATTTTTTTTTGGTCAACACTAATTGTAGAGTAGCGTTTTTCAGGTATGTCAGCACATGCAACACAACAATGACGGCCGTTGCAAATTATTTTAAAATGTTGATTACTCACTCGTTTTGAGGTATTCCGATTATACCTCAGCAAATATACCACCGGAAAGTACACAACACGACCTTTCCAATGGTATATAGTTTGTAAGAAAATGGAGTGTTCTGTTATTCCATAAAATTTCAAATTAAATAAGCGGAGCCAAGAAATACAGTGTTACTGGTAACGAATGCGATTAGCAAATGCTGTGAATGAAATTATTGTATGTCATTGAGAGCGATTATCGCCTGTTTTGGTGTGGTAGCCGGCTAACGGCTATCTATTATGAAGAGCATTTAAAAAGGGCTTGAGATCTCGACATGAATACAGGGTGTCCCAAAAGTCGACGTCAAGCCGGAACCGGGTGAAAAGGCAAGTCATACCGGTTAACAAAAAAAATTTAAAAAATCTAAGTTGCTTGTTTTTAAAATTATAGGCATGGCCCGCGTTTTTTCAAAATATAATCCTAACTTTGCGCATTTGTGTGATCTTACGTAAGAACTATTAAGACTCCCTCCCACCCCTTGTAAGAAAAAATAAGACATGATCGATTCCCCCCCTACATCATCTTACGTAATAAATGAATGGCGCCAAAATTCATACCTAAATATTTTTTAAATATACCGGATACAATTTTAGGATCACTTTTTTTGACAAAACTTTATTCTGGTTTTGTCATATTTTGTGACATTCCTAGTGTGTTAGAACTATTTACATTAAAAGTATGTGTTTAGAAGACAGTCCAGATGGATTAGTTTATTTTTATTAATTTTATCGATAACCTTTATAAGTTTATCTACAACACTATTTGAGTCTTGCATAAACGACAGTGTTACCACATAAACCACCCAAAATGCTACACTGGCATAAAGTTTATGAAATTGTAAACTTAGTCGATATGTCAACTCTCCTAATATTTTTAAATTATAAATTAAGAAGCATAAATAAAGTAATCCTACTAATATTATAAATGCGTATGTTTGGATGGATGCATGGTTGTTTGATATCCAATCACGCTACAACGGCTGGACGGATCTACTGAAAATTTGGCACAGAGTTAGATTATAGTCTGGAAAAGCACATAGGCTACTTTTTATCCCGGAGAAATGTACAGTTCCCATGGTATAGTTTAGTTTTTCACAGAGCAAAGGATCGACATGATTTTTTGCATAGTGGCAGTTTAGGGATCAGAAAATGACAAAGACCACTTTTAACTCGAAAAAATGCACGCTTCTTATGGGATAGCAAAATATAGAAGGTTAAAATGCTCCAAGATCTACACGCGGGCGGAGCCGCGGGCAACATTGGGTTAAAAATGAATATTAAAAAAACAACTTGCGTTTAACCCCTCCAGTCAGGAAGGATATTAAAAAAAAGTCGGGAGTAAAGCAACAAGCTTTATATTACAAGCTTCTATCCGTCATGACAGTTTAAGATATTGAATGCAAATAAATTTTACACTACTGTGGCTAAAAGATTAACCTGGCAACATTTATTACCCGATGATAATTTTTAGAAAATATATGTTTTGTTGCTTTTAAGGATAATATTACTTTATAAAAATACGTCCAGGTGAAAAATAATGTTGTATTTTTGTAAGTTTGATGTGTCAGATCTATTTTTACATGTTAATACCGCTACAGGCTCGCGTTTTCAGGGAGCTCCATTCGCACGTGATGTCACTTTTTTAGTGGCGGATCACGAAGCGCAACTCGTTTTATAGAACGTGTATGAGCACCGTGCTCTTACATTTGTCATACGGGGTAAGCGCTCAATGGCGTCTCCAGTGTTAAATACTCTAAGGGCATAGGCTACTGCTGATGCTCGGATTCTATGTCAGTAATAAGAATTGAGAATGCATAAAGTTTGCTGCTCTTCTAAATTAGCTTAGCACACTCGGCAATCTTGCATCAAACATTTTGCAATGATAGGCTTAATTTTTTCTCAATGTTGTTTTAAAGTAAAACATTCAGCGTAACTGCCTTTCGCCTTAAACAAAAGTTATCAAGTTTTTTTGATTTTCCCAAGTATAAGTCTGCCCTACTGAAATATTGCCCATTTATTTTTCTCATTTTACAAACAGCTTGCAACTACAACGCACTTGTAAATGTATGCATAAACAAAACGAAACGATGACCAATACGTCAAAGTGACATTCTAACTCCAAAAATCCAATCCATACACTTTGTAAAACAGTACTTGCATTGGTGTAATTGGTAAATTTTCACTTCAAAAGGCAAAATTAATCAATAATTTCTGCTTGAACCAATAGTACATATCAATTATGTTGTAATTAATCATACTATATTTAGTTATTTGATGTAATTGTTTTATTTTATACCTTATAAGGTAACTAGTGGTTGCCAGTCAAATGTCACCAAAAATTGATTATTTTTGTGAAATGCTTCAATATTTTCGTGTTGTTTAGGATAGCAAGGGTGGTTAAAAATGTCGGATAAGGCGTTAACGCTTGGGCAGCGTGTGATAGTTGTTGGGAAAGATGTAAAAGGATCGGTGGCATACGTCGGCTACCCTACTTTTGCGACTGGGAAATGGATCGGTGTGATTCTCGACGAACCGAAGGGAAAGAACAATGGTACTGTCAGGGGACATGCGTATTTTACGGTAAGCAATTTAAAAAGAATATGCCGTGATATCAGGTAGTAAAATTATTGAATCCAATTGAATAGTGTGACCAAAACAAATCTTGTCCAGCGGTATTCGTTTTTATTTTTATTTTAAACATAAGAGACCCTCATATATGGTGCTTTTAGATTGCAATATAGGCTTTCTATAATAAATACTTAAATCCTTCTCTAATTAATACTCCACATATTGATTATGTTAAAGGAATTGGAATCAATTTATAGTATTGAAAAGATTACACTGACTGCCTCGGTGGTGCAGTTGTAATTGCACATGTCTTATAACTGCTGTGCTGAGGTCTCGTGTTCGATCCCAAGGTGGAGTAAAATGATATTGGGTTTTTCTATTTAGAAATACACAGTGTCAGCATGGTGTCTGGAATTGAGCCCAATATGGTGATAGGCTCTCCCCCTATCACATTATGAGACCACAATAAATTTGGCATAAAGTGGGTGTACTCGTTACGCCTCTGCCTAACTCCTCTGGGTTTACAGGCTTGAGTGAGTGTATATAGTATTGAAAAGGTTTAAGATTTGCCAGGATAAGTTTTAAGATTTTATTTATAGGTAGCTTGCATAGTTGTAAAGATGGCATGAAGATAATGATTATTACAGGCAAAGTGTTTATTTATTTTATTTTTATTTTATTTTATTTTATTTTGAACAACAAACAGTCACATACATCAACAAAATAAGTTTGATTACATGTTTACAACTTACAGACTTTGAGTGCCAACACTTTAATTTAGAAACTAATTACAAATAAAAGGATCACTCTTTGAGTGACGCAAACATGTCATTAGTCTTTAGTATTTAAAGTAGGTAACAAATTACAAAAATGATTACATAGGTAGTTTTCAAGTGTTAAGAACAAGATTCTTATAATTCACTGAAGAAGAACTCTCTTAATTTTACTTGTTGCTTTAGTTATCTAATATTCATTGACCAACAGCCCTGTTTAAGAAACATGGGTGATTGACTATTTTGCCACTAATTATGGAATATATTTACAAATGCAAAGAAATTCACAGTCTTACTTTTTGCCTGAATACATGTGTTAGAGATTAACATCATTCATCATGTTATGTAAGAATGATCCGTTAGATAGCAATACATAGATCTCGGTGTATTTAATTGGTTTATTTTTGGCACCGAATTATAACTGACCTATTATATATACATACTAGAATGTCCGGGAGATGTCGTCCTGCCCCCAAAAGCAGCTCCATCTGCCGGGCTGATTGATGAATCTAAACCATCCAGGGCGCCACCCAAACACATATAAAAAAAAAACATTTAAATCGGTCCTGCTGTGTAGGATTAGTTCAGTGACATATACACATACAGTAGAATTATATATGTAAAGATAGAAATCAACACATAACAAAGACCACTCTTTAAGTATTCTTTTCAAAAAATGGGTACTGCTTTCGACACTCTGATTTGGAATATATACTTGAGGATCACAGACATGCTTGTTTCTATAAACAGATAAAAGCTGCAGCCTCTTGGTCTCTGACCTATTGTGCTCACATTGTTCATATTCCTCAGTGTGTATTCATTATGCAAATATACATAATGTTGACAGCATCCGTGGCATAGCAGTCAAGTAGCCTGCTGAGAAACGAGAAGCCCTGGGTTCGATACCCGCACCAAGACAAATATTTGTGTGACAGATAGATATTTGTTTCGGGTCTGGGTGTTGTGGGACCGTAGTCCCTCGGAGTTCTTGATACCCACAGTACAGGTTTCACCTAGTTTCAGAACCGTGTGTGACTGTTGGGTGTATTAATTTAATTTAATATAATTTCAGTGTGACGAAAATTATGGAGTGTTTGTACGTCAGACACAAATCCAATTGTTGGATGCTGAGGACAATCCGATGGAGACATCCATCACCACTCCATCAGAGGAGTCTAAGACTGCATCTGGGCGGAGACTGAGCAGGTATGTGACAATTATGTGTAGACAACTGCATAATATTATTGCACAATACAATGGGCTAGATCTTGCAAAATTATAATACCCTTATTCTATAATGGTTTCAAAGAAGCTATTCTATTGTTTCATAAATTTTTATTTTATTGTGATAACACTAAATTTGAGTTACTCATAAGTTATATAAATAGATATAGTGTTACAAGTATTTAAACAATTTAAAAACAAAGTATGGATGATAAAATTAATGCAAAAGAATTGATGAATGAACTAAATTGAATAACTTAGGTTCTGTCAAACTAAGAATGGTTTGATGACAGTCATTTATCAGGAACATACTTAATTTTAGTGATATTTAATCTAGTTTACCAGAATTTGTGACAACAGAATCGGCACTAATATACAACATGTAACATGATTAATGCACACTGTGAAAGTAGTTTGTTCAGAATAATCGACTGAATCAATATCAACAATTTTTTAAGACAATTTCTTTTTTCCAAAAATAATTAATACTCAGGTAAATAATAGTCACCCTTTAATTTAACGTCCAAGACAAACGAAAGCGATGCGGTAGTCTTTTCTAAATGCAATAATAAATGAACACTTTAAAAAAACAAATAATTAAAATTAATAACTTTATGTCGAAAATTAGTACAACTAATTTCATAAAAAAACAATATGTATATTCATCACAGTCTAATTTCAATACATGAATTATGATTGTAATAATATTTTTAAATTGGGGTGTCTGAGGCTGTGCGTTATTCCCGTTACACATTGTATATTCAGACTTCTGTTGGACACTTGTTGGAGAGTCACAGCAGAGTAAAATGGTGAAGGGAAGTGCAACGTTAGTCTGTATTTTTATTCAAATTCAAAGTCAGACATTATATGCACATTCTGAAAGCTAAAGAATTAATGTTGGCTTCCCGTTACTAGTAAGGTGATATAAGTTATAAAATCTTTATATACACAATGTGTTTGGTGGATATGTGTGGTTTTGAACGAATAGTTCAAGGATTGAGGTGTTTGAATGATGTGGGGATTAGCACAAAAACACTGATTTAAAGGGTTTTGGGATATTTTAACTATTAATCATTTATTATATTGTCTATTAAAAGAGATATGTCACTAAAAATGACTGAATATTTTGCATATTTTAGTTAGTATCGTTAGATTTTGTAGGGTATTTAAAATATCCCAATATCTCTGTCTCCTATAAACACTAAGGGGTGAGGTAAAATGGTAGAATAATGGGTTCAAGAAGCATGTGTTTTTTTAAATATAGAAAATAAGTATAGGGATTTTTACTTAGAACACATTTACTGATTGCTAATTATTTGATGACACATAGTGTAATAAATTGCTAGTGATATTTTTTTCAGGGAAGAGCAATGTTGCCAACATAAAATTTAGTTATGATATTTAAACAGCTATTCATGTCGAGCTATCATAATTCATACATATAATTCATTCATGAAGCTCGTGAGTAACTATAATTCTAACAGAATTTCAAACTAACAGTGTGTTACACTGCCATTATTAAGAGACTTGTTAGGTAGATAACAGAAGTAGGGAAATAGTTAATAAATTATGTTTAGACTTATTAACCACTCACGGATCATTCGGACACCGGTGTCCATTAAAAAACTGGCAATAGTCGCCGTTATTGACGCGCGTATTAAACGTATTAGTAACGTTAATACTATGGAAATAAAGTAGATTTTGGATTGTATTTTAGTCACTAATTACTTGGGTATTTGTGATCCGTGAGAGGTTAATTAATTATTATGATCATTACTTAAATCATATTTAAAGTCTTAACATTCTTTTTTGACTTAATTTTTCATATCATACAAAGTTTGGCTGTGCACAAATATAAATAATATTGCCCCATAATTCATTGAAATGTTTCATTAATATGTATGGAACATTCATTATCATATTAAGTTAATTACTATAAACACTTTTGTATCTTAATATATATAATTCTTCTGTATGTGTGTTTGTCACCTAAATCCAATTTTCAGGGCAGGACAAGGTTTGCCGGGCCCTCTAGTTTTGTATGAAAAATAATTAGTTATTTCCGTTACACGTGAAGATAGACACTTGATATATGAGGTTTATATTTTACCTTTCCTTTTATAAAATGTCACAACCAACATTTGGGGAATATATATTTATATTTATGCAATAGTCTCATACATACATATAAAAAAAACATGAAACAGTGCATGATAACTAAACTGGTGTACACGAAAGTAGTGTTCTATTAGACAACATCTAGACATTGTTCTGGGTCTTAATTTTTACACTAAAAATCACACATTTATTTAGGAGAGAATTGATAAATAAAATAATATTTTACTTTATAAAAATTACAATTTTCGAATATGTTACTACATGTACTAACTTTACTGTGAGAGTTTTAAGTTAAGTGGAATAAATAAAGAAATTTATTATCTCCATTGTTTGAAGTAGCATTACCTGTTCCAATATCTGAATTAGTGTATATTATTTACAATTCTCTTCTCCACACACACTCAATAAATCATAATAGTTCATAGTGTGCAGCTAACTGACGTGTGTTTCTTTCCCCGCTAGTATAACAGTGGCCCAGAGGTCTAGACCCACCACGTGAGTACTAGATACCGTGTAGTAAACGCACCTCGCTTGATAGAGCTTCCCGCACCCTTACATAACGTTCTGTCTCTTTCGCACTTATAGAGGTAAGAAGGAGACGAACGATCGAGTAGCGACCGGCATTTATTATCGATTTCCTTTGGCTCTTCAATATTCTGGATAGGATGCAGTAAATCTGTATTTAAAATAAAACAGTAAAGTCTGTCTGGTAATTTATTCATGGGTTACTTAAAACAACTGAACGGTTTTCGGTTTTGATTTCACTATTACGACAAGATAAACTTCTATACACATACAGGCTATAAAAGTATAGAAATATGATAAATAACCTAAAAATCTACATAGGTGGCACCGCGAGCAATACTATTTATTAAGGTGCATTTCCAAACATTATTATTATCTAACAGTAAATGAAAAAACATGGTTAAGTGGTAGGATTAGCTAATTAGCTGGTAGTTGTTTAAAATGTACATAGTTATATGCCGGTCCATCCTTTGTTCTCTCTTGAAGTGAATAAATTTTATCCCTTCTGCTCTAATTTCGTTCAATCAAATGAAGCGATGTCAATAAATCAGTAAAAAGTCAATATGTATAAAATAATGACACAGTTTTCTCTAATCGAGTTCCATTAGTATACTTGCCACTTGGAGTTCAAATATCCAAATATTTATATATTACATAACCTATATTTTTCATAACTCTAGTGAAGATAATGACTTTTCAGTATGACCATATAGTACAAAACTGAATTATTGGCATCGAATTTTATTAAAAAGAAATAACAATTGTGTTAACTAATTAATTGTTAATTATAATCATAAAGGAAACATTATTAAATCAGCAGTTAAATTAAGTCTATGTTCGCTACTAGTGTCTTTGATGGAAGTTCTGTTTTATATCATGTGTTACTTGTTTAAGGTTTCAAGTTAAAAACAAGCCGACGATAGCAAAAAGGTGACGCATAAATGTGACAACCTGCTATAGCTTATTTATGCACAAATATATAATTTGAATGATTCGAGCATATTTAGATTTATCATGTATATGTGACACATGACACATGATTTTTTTTTAATCTCGCACGGCAATCTGACCACACTGCACCTGATGGCAACCGCAGTGCCGTCCAATTAGAGTATCAAGTAGCGAGAAACAATCTATTCCTCGCTACTCAGCACAATCATCCATGATGTCAGTGTACACATTGAAAACATTTATATGTAGGTATTTAACGGTAGGCATCGGCTATGCTGTGCCCTGGCATTGCAGAAGTCTATGGGCGGCGGTGACTACTTACCATCAGGTGGCCCGTCTGCTGGTCTGCCTATCAAGGCACTAAAAAAAAACATAGGTACTTTAATTCTAATTTCACTTCGACGTACATTTTGCCATATGACACATAGAGGCGCTAGTAGCGAACTTGCCACGAATCAATGTAATGTACTAACATGACGGTGCTTCACTGAAGGGTGCGTCGCAAGGCGTCCCCCGCGCAGACCAAAGCCGGGACCTTGTCAATGTCGAGGTAACCAAATTTATGTGAACCGCACACGCTTGGGTGTAGCACTTCGCCATGGGGTACCAGAGCTGGATTATCATAATCTCGGCAAGGCAAGCTGTAGGCTTTTTGTATTTCGGCCTTTTGAAATTGTTATGTCTGCAGTTGTCACTTTTTACTCGACTGCCCAAAAAGTATGTAGTTTTTAGTTGTTTACTCTGGCTATTACAAAGTTTTTAGGGCAGTCGTTCATTGAAGCCTGCCTTACCGTTGCATTAATCTGGCTCTGGTGTGGATGTAATTTGTTATTGACACTACATCCACCACCTCGTTGCCGCTGCATTGTTTAGTTACGCGCGAAACGAGCCGGCTTTAGGCCTGCCGACATGCTGAAGCTTCTAGAACTGTTCCACGTTAGCCCGCATGTGTTCATATCACTGTAAACTGTTGTAGGACACAAATTCTACACTAACAATATTTTTGATTGATTTTTGTCTAGAGAGAACTGCTGAGTAAGTCGTCTCATACATTTTCTTACATTGCTTCGACATATTTTTTTATTTACCAGTATACACCAAGTGGGTTTTACAAAAATGTATGATCATGTGTGTGTAGCAGTAAACGTTATTTAATGTATAAAACAGTCCCATACTGTCCACGATTTGTATAAATTTCCACTATAAGCCGCGATATACCACTCACGGATCATTCGGACACCGGTGGCCGGAGAAAAACTAAGAATACTAGCCGTTATTGACATGCGTATTTGTAACGTTAATATTATGGAAATAAAGTTGATACTGGATTGTATTTTTACTCAATACTTATTACCTTTTCCTAACACCGGTGTTCTTGTGATATTTGAGAGAATCCTGTTGAATTTATTTGTCATGAGGATGTTTCTAGCGAGATTCCGCAATCTGTCTACTGCCTAAGCGGCATGCTAGGTTCCCGCCACTAGGTAATATTTAGCCATCACAAATTTTATTTATCGACAAATATCTTTTTGATGTTTGCTGAATTATCCTTATCAGCTTTTCTCTCTAAATCTTTTTTTTTATTTAGTTTAAAAAAAATTGGTAACTGCATGTAGTATATGAAATTATATTATTATTATTATTGCATTATACAAGCACGGGTTATGGAGTAGAGTTTGTGTTGAATTGTGTATTGGTGCCATTGCCTATGTATGTTTAGTGTGAGTAAATAGTTAATAGATGGCGTTGGTAAACTAATTTGCTGGTTCTACGGCGCCATCTATTTGTAGATTTTGTTTTTGATTTTTCCGTCTCTTTACGGTACCTTAATGTCATTTACAGGTGAATCATTGGACTATTTTTAATAGATGGGTAATCTGGTTTTCATAAAATAATCTGTATATATAAAAGAAGAAACTGACTGACTGACTGAATGACTGACTGATCGATCAACGCACAGTCTAAACGGCTGGGGTTAGAGACTTGAAATTTTGACAGTAGGTACCTTTTATCACGTAGGCATCCACTAAGGAAGGGTTTTTGGAAATACCACCGCTAAGGGGGTAAAATAGGGGATGAAAGTTTGTATGAAAATCCGTCATTTTTGAAGTTAAATTCATGAAAATTAGTATTTGGCATTTTAGTTAAAAATAAAAAATATATGTTTCAGGATTTTTGGAAATTCCGCCCCTAAGGGGGTAAAATAGGGAATGAAAGTTTGTATGAAAATCCGTCATTTTTAAGTTAAACGATTGAATATTGGTATTTTGTATTGTATAATTTTTCTCCCAAACATGACCTCCACGCGGGCGGAGCCGCGAGCAACAGCTATAGACAATGCGTAACTATTCCATGAAAATACGACAAGGTACATTTAAGGTTATGTTGTTTCAACCATAATCAAGTTATGAATGATTAATAATTAAAAATAATCAATATAACGTCATCGCATAGTTTCAGCTTGTTACATTTAAATATTGTAAATGTTTGGCATGAAACAATATAGATATTTGATGTTTTTAGACTCTCGCGATTTGAATACATATTATAAAATTAGGAACGGGTCTTAATCGCGCAATGTTTTAATGGTATAAATACCACAATTATTTCCCGACGTTTCGACCGAGTTGCATCGGTCGTGGTCACGGGCTGACTGAGTAGATTTAGTGCCGTCTTCGTAAGGTGGGCTTTCGTGTGGTGGGAGTATCGGTAACCAGTTTAGTGGGGGTTTTGATAACTACCTGCCCTTGATTTTTATTTTTATCAAAAATACTGTCGGTACTTCGACAAACCACACTGACAGTATCCTCGCGCTGAAGAGTTGACTCATTCTGTCGACGCGGTTTACATATACTTATGACAGGATTCCATGTTGTTGACAAACGGTATCCATCCTCTCGGTTGAAATTCTGATGTTTTTTGATTTCTACCGCTTCACGTACTATTCTGGAGTAATAATGGCGATCGGTGGATAGAACCTGTGGTTGGTGTAGTTCTATCCAATGATTACATCCAGCCTCCAGCAAATGCTCAGCCACCGCTGATTTGTTGATCTGGCGGTTTTTTACAGCTGTAATGTGTTCCTTGACCCTTTCAGCGATCGTTTTTTTGGTCTGGCCGATGTAGGAACTACCACAACTGCAATTCACCTTATAAACACCAGGAGTTTGTAAGGGAATTACATCCTTTGGAGTACGCAAGTGGTTCGATATTTTTGCGAGCGGACTATATACAGTCTTAATGGAGTATTGTTTCAGTACTGTTCCAACTTTGTCCGTGACTCCTTTTATATATGGCATGTATGCTGGGACTCTGCTAACCTCAGGAAGACGCTCCCTCTTCTTGGGACGGCGTATCTTTCCTTTGTATCCGTTACTCTTCAGTACCTTCTGAACATGTGTGAGCTCACTTTCTAGATGTTGAGAGTCACAGAGGGAAACGCTACCGTGGTGTTAAACTCCAATGATTACAACAGCAAAGTAATGGATTTGTTAAGTGACACTTCAGTTTACAAACCAGTGTCTTATAACCCGACTGCCAGAGTAACAAAACGCATAAGAGCACACATTAAGGACCATGAAGACTTATTCACAGAAGATGTGTTTCGGCACTTACACAGTCCTCAAATAGTACAATCGCCGAAGCTATATGGTTTGCCTAAAATCCACAAAGGCAATGTAACTTTACGTCCAATTGTGAGTCAAATCAATTCACCAACATATCATTTGGCGAAACACATAAGTAAGGTACTGCAACCATTAGTGGGCAAGACTGCATCTTTTGTGAAAGATTCTCGCCATTTCGTGGACATCATCAAGAGTATAACGGTGGAACCAGACGAAGTAATGGTGAGTTTTGACGTAGAGTCATTATTCACCAACGTTCCTATTCAAGATTGTCTTGAGGTCATCGAGAGTAAGTTGGAGGAAAACGGTCTGTCTAGCGAATACATGGATCTATTAAAGAGCTGTTTAGAAGGTAATTACTTCTTATATCAAGGGCAACATTACCTTCAGATTGATGGAGTAGCTATGGGCAGCCCAGTGGCACCGGTAATGGCCAACATCTGGATGGAATATTTCGAGCAATCCATAGACACACAAACATATAATGTTAAATTGTGGAAGAGGTATGTCGATGATGTATTCTGCATCATGCATGGCAACAAGCATGAAGTAGAACAATTCGCGAACCGGTTGAACTCCATACATCCAAAGATCCGATTCACTTATGAAATGGAGGTAGACAGAACGTTACCTTTTCTCGATGTGAAAGTAATGGTGAGAAACGATGGTTCCATAGGACACACTGTATACAGAAAACCAACACACACTGACAGGTATCTCAATGCCTACTCGCACCACCATCCACGGCATTTGGAATCCGTTGTGACATCGTTGACAAATAGAGCATATGACCTCTGTGACTCTCAACATCTAGAAAGTGAGCTCACACATGTTCAGAAGGTACTGAAGAGTAACGGATACAAAGGAAAGATACGCCGTCCCAAGAAGAGGGAGCGTCTTCCTGAGGTTAGCAGAGTCCCAGCATACATGCCATATATAAAAGGAGTCACGGACAAAGTTGGAACAGTACTGAAACAATACTCCATTAAGACTGTATATAGTCCGCTCGCAAAAATATCGAACCACTTGCGTACTCCAAAGGATGTAATTCCCTTACAAACTCCTGGTGTTTATAAGGTGAATTGCAGTTGTGGTAGTTCCTACATCGGCCAGACCAAAAAAACGATCGCTGAAAGGGTCAAGGAACACATTACAGCTGTAAAAAACCGCCAGATCAACAAATCAGCGGTGGCTGAGCATTTGCTGGAGGCTGGATGTAATCATTGGATAGAACTACACCAACCACAGGTTCTATCCACCGATCGCCATTATTACTCCAGAATAGTACGTGAAGCGGTAGAAATCAAAAAACATCAGAATTTCAACCGAGAGGATGGATACCGTTTGTCAACAACATGGAATCCTGTCATAAGTATATGTAAACCGCGTCGACAGAATGAGTCAACTCTTCAGCGCGAGGATACTGTCAGTGTGGTTTGTCGAAGTACCGACAGTATTTTTGATAAAAATAAAAATCAAGGGCAGGTAGTTATCAAAACCCCCACTAAACTGGTTACCGATACTCCCACCACACGAAAGCCCACCTTACGAAGACGGCACTAAATCTACTCAGTCAGCCCGTGACCACGGCCGATGCAACTCGGTCGAAACGTCGGGAAATAATTGTGGTATTTATACCATTAAAACATTGCGCGATTAAGACCCGTTCCTAATTTTATAATAGATATTTGACTCTGAAAAAAGTCTTATCAATAGTTCTAATTGTCTATGTTGGAACAATACGCTCTTAGAAACATATTACACTTAAGCCTGATGAGCTCAGACATTAGCGGGTAATGTGGCGTCTTGAATATGTTTTGTCTATGACCTTCACTGCTTCAAAAAAGTTTGTTTTCAATTAGAAGTAACTTAAGATGAGTTGACTTTAGTCTTGTTATTTTCATGATTTTCGGTCGTCAGCGTCAGGCATTATACACTGTGTTGCATAAAAGTGGTACTAATGGATGCTTCAGGTATAGTTGATGATTAGTTACTATTAGAAAAAAAATATTTTTGTAATCTTATATTGTGACATTTGAAACGCACTATAAAGTGCCAACCGAATATCAAAGCACTAAATATATTTTGATACCGCAAAATTATTTGTCAATGGCTTTAAGGCATACAATTCCGATTTTAATTACTCAAGGATCGCAAGATTTCGAACTTTATCGATAAGCTACTCATTACTCTCTTTACGTCGCATAGATTTGTATACCACCTTTAAGCAACACCCTGTATATGTCAATATGTTAGAAGAGTACTGGTTATTGATTAGTGTTTATCAGTCAGCAAAGTAATTTTGGTATATAATAAAGTTTGTGCAAAGCTCTGTTTTAAAATGTAATAATTAGAATGTAGAGTCTATCTAGGATGAAATGTTGTCAAATGTGAACTTCCTTTTTCATAGTTGCTTGCAACAGTTAAAGCTTGTATAATTTAAAATGATGGGCTTATTCCATCTTTAAACGACTTAATTTTGTGTGAGGTAAGGTTCAAAATCGAGTGATGGCGCGCGACATTCGAAGTGCTTTGAAAAAAACTATTTTATGTTTCCCAATGATTGTTCCAGTGCATTTGTACAGAACTTTCAATCTAAAATATTGATCCTGATTAATTCTAGTACAAAATGTTTTCTGTGTAAGATTAAAAATTGAGTAAACATGTGTCATTTCATATTGGATGATCTTCACTAATAATACCTATACTGTTGGCATCTGGTGGAGTTTAATTTTCTTTGAACCAATTGATATTATTGTATATTATATAAAATTAAAAAGATACGTTCATTGGAATCCAAATGAGACTAGCTGTGTAGTATCTATTATGTTGTAATTTGGTTGTATTTGTAAGAAAAGGAAGACGCAGCGGCGCAAAAATGTATAAAGGTATCATTTTAACGATGGCTAAAGAAGGTATCCCTATGGGTTTGTGCTCGTAAAATTCTTCAAAGGCTGAACCAATTTGGAGTTGTTTTTTAGTAGTAAAATCAAATCATTTATTGGATATATTAGAGATTAGAAGCACTTTTTACATCTCAGGATTATAATTACAGCATACCAGTTATCTGTATTAAAATAAGCTATCATTATGATTTAATTTAAATCAGTCCACAAATAAAAAGATATGTCAATCTTAAATCTGCCTTTTACATTATGGTTCCAATAAAATGATTGGAATCTCATCAAATTGTTTTACGAAGCCAATCGACACCATCGCAGGCGGAGCTGAGGACAAAAACTAATACAAAAATAAATTCAAATGAGGACTCCCTTATTGTCATTGAAGCTACATTATATTTTCAGTGCGCCGCTGTTAATGTCTTATATAGAGTGTTGCAGAATTGTGGTATGTAAAATAAATAATATAAAATCAATAAATAATATAAGTCTCACGGTATCAAAGTAATTAGAATTTGAAATTATATCGAAACATGCGTTTTAAGATACTTAAAACTTTTGATAAATACTAACGTACTACTTTTGCAGTGGCTAAGTATATGGCTAAGTAAGTGGATGGTTGGATAAGTTTCGGATGGTTGAATAAATTGAATCATAAGAGAATTGGATTACACTTTACCAACAGTTTTAAAAATCACAATAGAATTTTCAGTTCGCCTTACAAAAATGACAAACATTTTGAAATTGCAATTTTATGTAATTTTTTAACTTTACCATAAGTTACTTATCCTCAACTCTGCGTCGACCTTTATTAGTACATTTCTGCAACACTCAATGTAAACTGGAATGGGTATATTTTGTAGATAGAAAATGTGTTTATTGTATCGTTATTGGCTCTCACTTGTAAACATTATTAATTATTCTTTTAAATAATTGCCTGTTTTCTCTTTTTACAGTGAAATATTATATTTATAGATAAGTCCTATTTGTCAATAATAAAACGCTTTCTTAGTACATGTTACGGTAAAAAATCCCACCCTGTATTTAATGTCCCTAGATAATAAGCTTTGTAAAATGCCAAAAATGTCACAGGGTTGATGGACACAATTTGAATAGATTTAAGTTCAGAAATTGGTAATTTGAGTCTATGTTTGAAAATGAGCATAATTTTTTTTTTATTTCTGTAAATTACTATTGAAGCGGACAATGTAAGTCTGTGTAAAATTAATTAAAAAAATATCAACCCTTAAAAATATTTGACTCTAAATTCCAATTTTTTTTTTGTTGGCAAGTGTATTTTATGTCGGTATATCGGGCACAAATCAGCAACAACACGCGGCGTAGCTTTCAAACACGGATGGTTAACGACTCGTCAAATATCTTTGTCCTATTTCTTTGTAAGATATTTGATCGAAGTGTACTTTGTGCCAAAATTTTTAATCAAGTATGATAAAATCATCGAATCTTAACCAGTCATGAGACTCATAAGCTCGCCGGCGGTGCGTCAACACTAGCAACACTCGCCGTTCTTCCATGCTATTTTTAACTTTAATGCTATGGAAATAAAAGTTCTATCAAAACCCTTCTAGACTCGAGTGATTAAAAGGGTATAAAGATATTTGGCGATTGGTATTCTATCCAAGGTACTGGTGTCGGTTATACGTTCAATGTCCACCCAAATTATGTCCATCCATGCTGTGACGTATCCTTAGACGGTATCTGAGGGTTGTCGCCGCGTGTTCCAGCTCGCGCACATCCCTAGCCAGCAGTCGACAGTCGCTCACGTCGTATGCTTCCCCCACCACCGAGCGGGCATCCTCGCCCGACCTGGCCAAGCGGGCCTCTTTTGTCGAGGTTCGTATTAACCAGGTTTTGTTTCGGTATATCGAGGCATAAAAAATATTTTAGGGATGATAATATGTTTTAAATATGGCTGCATTATTTTTCTGACCGATTTTCTATAATTATTCTCAAAGAAATTAAGAATAATCCTGAATAAAACAGATAATAATACAGATTTTTATTGCAATATGTCAAACTACTAATTCTATATACACTTGTCGCATGCTAAAAAATACAGTGACCATGCGTTTTGGTAGATTACCAATGATAAAAATAAAAATTAAAATAATTTAATATTCATTACACACGCCTATGTCATTAAATCGTACATTATACGTTTGTTTTTTCGATGTCTCCGTAGACGGGATTCGTGGAGACCTTGACGCCCCAGTACACTCCTGGACAGAGCATCACCTCGCCGCAGCCGGCCGTCTCCTCAGTCGAGGACAAGATAGCCAACATGCAGGCGCAGCAGGAGGTATGTAAAACGATTTGAATGGTAGGCAGTGGCTTTGTTGTGTGGCATTGCAGAAGTCTATGGGTGGCGGTGACTACTTACCATCAGGTGGCCTGTCTGCTCGTCTGCCTATCGAGGCAATAAAAAAAGGAGGAAAACGTTTGAACAACACACATGAAAAAGATGCCGAATCGAGGTAGTTTTTGCACCTATGCCTACCCCTTTGGGAATACGGCGTGAGCTTATTTATTGTTGTCACAAATCAGCAAGCCGACCATAGCAACAAGTGCGATGGTTCATTTCGAAACGTGACTTTCATATCGACTTCAATGTCAATGACTTGAAGAATTAGTTTTTTATAAGCATCCGTGTTTTCGTCGTTTTGCCTCGACTTATTCATTTCCCAGTTTTTTATTACGTTGTAAGCATTTTAACAGTTATAAACCTAGTCTACGTGAAATTTAGAGTATTTTTTGCATATTTCTTAGTCTGTCAATAAAAAAAAAGTTGTTACTCTGTGACTGGCAGGAAGGAATGGTTTATAAATCACTACGTATTCTGACTGGGTGGTTTTAGCATCGTACTTCAAATGTTTCATAACCTTAAGAAATAATAAGTAAAAAAGAGAAAAACAACTCATGTATAACTTGATTATATTCGCAGTATAAATAAAATATACAAATCTTAATTGTTGTAAACATTAAATATATTTAATGTTTACAATATTTTATGTCAATTAAAAATCACCCAAACACCAAATATAACATTGTTTGGTTATATGAGGTGTTCATCGTAACGTGTTATGCCCGTACTTCTTCATCTTTGACGACATTGAGGTCCCTGTGATGGAGATGCTAAATTAGCATATCATATTAGCCTCCGTGGCGTAGTGGGAGAGTAGCCGACTGTGAAACAAGAGGCAGTGGGCTCGATTCCCGCACCAAGACAAATGTTTAACAGACATAGATGTTTCGGGTCTAGGTGTTGTGGGATCATAGTTGTTGATACCCAAGATACAGGTTTACCTAGTGTGGGGTCAGAACTATATATGAACTGTTGAGTGTATTTACTTATTTATTATTGGCCATTTACCAAAAATTTTAAGCCATCTACACGACAAAAATGATCGTGAAATATTAACTAATACGTTTGTTTACAATTAAATCTATCGATAACTATTTGAGTGATCATCTTTTAGTAAAATCCTCAGGATTGCCACAATAATCTTGCTTGTATGTTACCCCACCACGCGACAAATCGTATTTTTTTTTAATTAATACCATACAAATTAAACCTTTTTCCCGATCCGAAATCGGAATTAGTGCAGATACATCCCGCCAAACATATAAGCCCTTCGCTCCACAGTCTATAATCATCCTTGGACTGCATTGTACTTACCATCAGGTAACAATCAGTCCAGTTTAGTAAAGCCACGCTGCAGAATATGTTGTTTACAGTATGAATGGGCCACCTCAAGCGTCACTACTGTAACATAAAACCTGACGTGAAGTAACAGCGTATTTGTTGTGTTTTGTATCATAAAAGAGATTTCTGGGGGCAAAAATCTCCTTCATTTTTCCAATGTCTATTATTTTCCTTTAGCACACTTGCACATGCTTCTTCTCATATTGACGATGATTGCTTTGCGGCCTTCTGAGTACTCTCGACACTAGACCCTCGACCGCTTCTTCACCTTCTTGCCCATGGCATAGTGTGAAGGAGCAGCCCGGCATGATTGTGTTGAGTAGCGGGGGATAGATTGTCTCTACTTGATAATGATAATGACGCTACTTGATAATCTGATAGGAGGACACTGCGCTTACCATCAGGTGCAGTGTGGTAAACTTTGCCGTATCAGGAAAAAAATGTTAAAGTGCGGTGGCGATCACTCACCATAAGGTGACCTACTTGCACGTTTGGCCGCAAATGCTATGCAACACTTGGATTTGTCTTTGCAGATAGCCCAACTGAAGACAGAAGTGGAGGATCTGAAGGAGAAGTTGGAGACGTTGAGGGTCCGTCGCACCGAAGATCGGGAGAAGTTGCGCGAGCTGGAGCGGCTGCGGTTACAGCTCGAGCAGGCCAACGAGTTCAAGACCAAGATCATGGAGTCGCAGGCGCAGCTGCAGAGAGACTTACAGCGGGCTAAGCAAGAGGTGAGTACCTATAAGAAACCAAATTACCAGCATCAGCCTCAAAATGTTTCCAAGAATGTAAAGATATAAGAGAAACACTGTATAAGTGGTAAATGTTGTGATAAGAATAGTTTGCCCCCTCAAATAAGATTAGTTCTGTATTTACTGTCCCCATCCTGGGAGGAGTAGTGTGAAGAAGCCATACAGCAGGCCGATATGATTATGTCGAGTAGCAAGGGATAGATTGTCTCTCGCTATTCTACTCTAACTGGACGGCAGTGCACTTGGCATTAGGTTCTCTGTGGTCACTTTGCCGTGCCATGATAAAAAAAACATAAATTAGGCTTTTCGTCTTGTTGATCTTATACGGATTGATATTAGCAAAAGTTTTTTAATTCATAAAAAGTACACGTACTTCCCGTACGTCCCTATAAAATCTGAGGGTTGCCCTCGATTTTTCTGAGATCCCATCATCAGATCCTGACTTGGTGCCAATGGGACCACCTGGGAAGTATACCCATGTTCTAAACAAAAAAGAATTTCTTGAATCAGTCCAGGCGTCGTCGAGTAATCGGGGAACATACATAAAAAAAAAAGATTCCGACGAATTGAGAACCTCCTTCTTTTTTTGAAGTCGGTTAAAAATAAGTTTTAGTTACTCGCCGCTAATTCGGCTATATCCTTTGAAAATTAAGAAATCGACATCCCATTCAGATCCGCGAAGCCCAAGAAGCTCTCGAGGTCCACAATGACGAGACTGCAGAACTATCAGAAGCTGCCGAAATGGCTGCCCTCGACAAGGAGATGGCCGAGGAGCGCGCCGAGGCTCTGCAGCTGGAGCTGGAGCAGTGCCGCGAGAAGTTGGAGGAGGCCACCCTCGACCTGCAGCTCATGAAGGCCGAGATGGAGGCTGGGGGGAACATACGTGAGTACTACGGTATACGGGTTGCAGTGGAATTTCTGTAGCGAGGTGGACAAGGTTATGTGGACTATTGGTGGGGAGGGTATAATGTATTTATACAGAGTGTTGCAAAAGGGGGGACTAATAAAAGCACCATGTATAGAGTTGGTGATTAGAAACTTATTATTAAGGTAAAAAAATTAAAATTTTTGTACCACAATCTTAAAATTTTGTTGTTACTTTAAAACTTTTGAGAAAATGTCAACTAAATTATCTAAGCATTAAATATATCTTTGGCTTCAGGGATCATAAAACGAAATAATACCTAAAAAAATTCAAGTTACAATTACTCAGATAAGATGATTTAATTTTATTAATATATTACTAATTACTAACTTTATACATGGTGCTTTCATTGGTCCTCGCCTTTTGTAACACCTGTGTATATAAATGTTAATTTAATAGCGCGTATTCCCATTTTTACTATATCTCGATTAACTTTCAGTCATCCCTAATGCCAAAAATGCTGAAAAAATTTGGAAATTCCGTCACACTTTGATATGTTTTGTGCGGGCTAACTAAATTTAAGAATAGGTTGGTGAAAACCGATATGTCCATTTGTAATCTTTAAGAGGTTATAAGGCTTATATTTAGGAAGGATTAATGAATATTTTGTATTTCAACAGCAGTTTTATACTCGTCGTGTGATCCTTATTCGCAAGGTACCTGTAGTATGCGAACTTAAATAGCGCCTTTGCACCTCACCTATTGATGTTCTAGAATTTACTATTGCTTGCTACAGAGTTTTACTGCAATCCTGCGCTTATGGGTGAAGCAGAACTTTTGCTATTGGTGACAATGACATTCGGCCCTATATTCTTGACATTATGTGTGGTCGTTTAAGGAACGGAAATTCAGGTTTAAAAACAAAAAAAAAATTATATATCAAATGTATTTCTGCACTTTATACTGTGTGCGGTCATGTACAGTTTCTTAAGTGACGACACAGCTGTTTTTAGTTTACCCCAAAGGAAACTAAGTTAGTTATAACTGGGAAATCGACTTTTTTTTTTTTTTTTTTTTTTTTTTTTATAGTATAGTCCGACAAACGAGCGAGTGGGTCACCTGATGTTAAAAATTTGTTTATAACTTCAATTTTCTCAGTTATTTGCTGAGAATTTTCGAGATTTTTCCTTAGTAGTCCGTTAATACATCTTTACATGAAAACTTATGTTTAATTATTTCAACGCCTATCGACCGTAAAAAGATCTATAAACTCGGTGCACAGGCTTATCTTGTAACACAAAAAAAATGAATTGTATTGATTTTTTGTTGAAGTCGGTTAATTAATAAAGGGATTTTATTTTCTGGTTAGTGGTAAACATATACTTAGAATGATAAGCTATTTCCCAAGAATATAACGTAATTTGGTGTAAGTGCCAAAATCAATAATTTTACTATTTACCTTTTTTGTGCCTCGATAGGCAGACGAGCAGACGGGCCACCTGATGGTAAGTAGTCACCGCCGCCCATAGACTTCTGCAATGCCAGGGCACAGCAAAGCCGCTGCCTACCATTAAATCTCTATAGAAATCCATCGTACAATACGCGAAATTTGACGTGGCCAGTCTGAAGTTTGTCTTGTATTCGTAGAAATAACTAAATTCACAGCGGTCATGTATTTAGCTCGTATTCTATATTTGAAACCACAATTTGTTTGCCTTGAAAAATAAATTACAAAAAGGACCAATATCCATATTGGCGCTTATGCCATTTTACGTTAGGTTTATTACATGGAGCTAATTTATTGCTTGTATGCGTTTATAAAAATTAAAATCTTCAATTCATTTTACCATAAATAAAAGACCTTCTCTTTAATATTTTTAACTTGACATAAATACATATAGGTTATTCTATTTACATAGGGTCTTTAGATTTTTATGAACCCATATTTTCATAAATGGTTAAATTTATTCTGATGTGATGTAAAAATGGCATTAGTTCCAAATTATATTTCCACCTTCATGGCGTTTGGTTTTTTTACAGCCTTGTTCCACTTAAGATTGTTTGTGTAACTTTTACTTTTTTACACAATATTCGTTTGATATCGAATGGAGTTTGATTATAATGTCATTTTTATTGAGTGTCAAATGTTTCCCTCCAATAAACACAGGGCACAGGCACACACAGGTGTATTATACATGTTGTTTGATCTAATATAGGGTGATGCATTTTTGACAAATTAAAATTAATGAAATTATATACAGGTTGAGTTCGAAATGATTAGACGAGATCTAAAAATATACGGGTGTTTACGGCCTCTGAATAGATTATGAAATATAAAATATGGCATCATCCTATACATCAGTACTATGCTTTATTATATCCATTTATATTTTCTTTATATTTTATAGAGCTATTTAAGCGCCTAACAAATGTACGTATAATTGGATTTCTGTCAGTTTTCATTTCACAGTATCCATATGTATGTATATTTCACACATATTATTTATTGGCATGCACTTGACACATTCACTGCTTTATGGTTTTGGAAAACACATTAAGATAGTTCCGATACTCACTTGACAATAAATAAAAAAAACAATAGTTGTATTTCATTTATTTATCCATTTACTAATTACTATAGCTTCTTCACTAAAACAATGAAATTCAAAAAATTGAAGTACCTGCTATTCTAATAATCATTTTTTTATGCCCTGTCGATATCCCCAAATACACTAGAAATGATTTAAAATTAATAGATATTTGTAGGCATTTTCTTATTTCAATAATATAGTTTTCGCTGGGTGGTGGGAGACTTAAAGTCTTAAAGTCTCAAAGTCCCTCATACCCACGACACACCACAGATTCGTATCTTAATGTGGACTGAGTAAAGAGAAAAAGCTGGTTAGGAAAATAGTTAATCCACTAGTAATATTTATTTATCACTAGATGTTGCTCGCGGCTCCGCCCGCGTGGAGGTTATTTTTGGAAGGAAAGGTATACAATCCATGGAGGCATCATTAGCTATTACATATTTGTTTATTTTGCTATCCCATAGGATGCGTGCATTTTTCCGGGATAAAAAGTGGCATATGTCATTTTGTGATCCCTAAACTACCACCAAAAAATCGTGTCGATCCGTGAAATCCGTGAAAATCCTTGCTCTGTGAAAAACTAAACTATCCCACGGGAACTGTAAATTTTTCCGGGATAAAAATTAGCCTATGTGCTCTTCCAGAATATAATCTATCTCTGTGCCAAATTTCAACCAGATCTATCCAGCCGTTGTAGCGTGATTGAGTAACAAACATCCATCCATCCATCTAAACTCTTGCATTTATGATATTAGTAGGATTATATTCAATTTGCAATAATATGATTTAAAAGATAATGCCAATGTGTACACTTAGTGCAAGTCTCCCCTAGTCCAGCTCTTTTCTTTCTGTGATTCCTTTTCACCAATCCAATGATTGAATGTATATTTGGTTATTGGTACTACCTGCCCATATCGCTTATTTATTTGTCACTTTTGACCTTGCCTATTGGCATATAAATTCAATATATTTTATTTTGATACAGCCTGTATAAGGTACTATTAGGTCACATGATAAAAATCTAAATGAATGTGAATCTGTCAAGTCGTTAGTGTACAGTATTTGCATGTTTGTTTGTTTCTTTTTATGTGTTGTGTTAACGCCGCCAACGACTGACTTTAAATATACCCTCTTTTCATTGGTAGTTTAATGTCCTTTAAATTTAAAATATTTGAGCACATTGACAAAATAATTACATTGAAATTGCAATAAAAAAAACAATGTAAAGTTTGACTTAAAGTAACATTTTAATTTTGAACACACGTTGATTTAAAAGTTAATTGTGTAATAATAACCCTTTATTTTTTAAACCCAAAATACAAAATCATAAAAAGAGTTTATAAATGTTTTGTTTTCCATGTAAACTGCAAATCTTAAGCAGTACACATTAACAACATAAATACAATATAGTCCAAACGATCCATGACGAAAGACAGACAACCACGGCGGCGGCATGTTCACTATACGTATAAAACAGCCGGTGTGTGTGTGTGCGTGCGCTGAACAGAGCACCCGTACGCAGCGAGCGAGGGCGCCACCGGCTACGAGATGCGACAGCTGCAGCAACAGAACATCCGCCTGCGAGACACGCTCGTGCGGCTGCGGGACCTCTCCGCGCACGACAAGCACGAGATGCAGAAGATGCACAAGGTGAGTCATGAGTCTCAAGGATCTGCCTCGAGATGCGGCAGCTCCAGCAACAAAACATCCGCCTGCGAGACACGCTCGTGCGGCTGCGCCACCTCTTCGCACACGACAAGCACGAGATGCAGAAGATGCACAAGGTGAGTCATGAGTCACAAGGATCTGCCTCGAGATGCGGCAGCTCCAGCAACAAAACATCCGCCTGCGAGACCCGCTCGTGCGGCTGCGGGACCTCTCCGCGCACGACAAGCACGAGATGCAGAAGATGCACAAGGTGAGTCATGAGTCACAAGGATCTGCCTCGAGATGCGGCAGCTCCAGCAACAAAACATCCGCCTGCGAGACACGCTCGTGCGGCTGCGCGACCTCTTCGCACACGACAAGCACGAGATGCAGAAGATGCACAAGGTGAGTCATGAGTCACAAGGATCTGCCTCGAGATTCCTGACAGCAGGAAGCTTGCCTAATAGATGGTGAGATGAGCAGTTAACATATCAGGAGCTATAATTTTTTTTTGTATAAAATATTGCTTATCGTGTTTAAACTTGAATTCATTTTTGTAGAAGCTTCTTCATAATCTTCACCATTATTCACTTCCGATATTTTATCCTTTATTAATATTCTTTAACACCAGGACCTGGAGCAATACAGATCTGAGATAGCCGAACTGAGCCGTACGAAGGAAAAGCTATCGTCCCGAGTGGAGGAGTTGGAGGCGCAGGTGGCCGACCTCCGGGAGCAGGTGGACGCCGCTCTCGGAGCCGAGGAGATGGTCGAACAGCTGGCAGAGAAGAAAATGGCATTGGAAGACCTGGTGAGTTGGCAGAGTAGCATGATATAGTAGACAAGTTAATGCATAAATTATTTGACTACTGGTTTAAAATAAACTGAATGTCAATAGGGAAGTTTCCTGTGTTTAATTTTGTACATTATTCAATATGCAATGTTTATATATATAATTCTACTGTACGTGTGTATGTCACTGAACTCCTCCTAAACAGCTGGACCGATTTGAATGTTTTTTTTTTGTATGCGTTTGGGTGGCGCTCGGGATGGTTTAGATTCACAATTGGACCTGGTAGGTGGCGCTGCTGTCGGTGTGGCGCTACTTTTCCGGGCAGGACGACGTCTGTACGGTCCTCTAGACTAATATAATACGCAAAAGAAACTCTTTCGCGAAAATAGAATCAAAATTCCTTGAAAAATGAGTTCACAATATTTATTTTAAATATTGGTATGAGCAAATTGGGTGCGTAGTGGGAACATATCACTATCTCCCTCGCACAACGGCACGGTAAGAGCCATTCTGAGAGGTGACGGCTCATATCATGCATCCTCTTACTGTCATTTGACAATCACCCCTTCCAGCAGATTTGACTGGCGTTTAATTTACTTATTCTTGTTCGGATTCATAAAATTCTAATAATAGGTTTTAGGTAATGTAACTTGTTGATTAAAATAATAAAAATCCTGTCAACTGCCCTATTGGTAGCGCTGTTACCCTGTGTGAAAAAGTTAAAAATAATAATAAATAAATAAATAACACCCTACAGACACACATAGCCCCGACCGCTCATTAAGATACGAGTCTTGTGTTGTGGGTATCAGGGACTACGAGAAACTTTCGTTCTCACAACACCCAGACCCCGGACACAAATATCTGTCTGTCACACAAACATTTGTCCCGGTGAGGGAATCGAACCTACGGCTTCTCGTTTCACAGCCGGCTACTTGCCTGCGCCACGGAGGCTGTACAAGGTGAGGCCGTTGAGGTGTTTAAATGCTTTTCTTGGAATCGTCCAGGTAGAGCAGTTGAAACAGGACGTGTCCGAACTCGAGGCTCTGCAAGAAGTTCACGAGCAGCTGGTTGAGTCCAACCGGGAGCTGGAGATGGACCTGCGCGAAGAGTTGGAGATGGCACACGCCGCCACCAGGGAGGTTAGTTACATGATGGATAGACATTAGTCCTGGCACCATTACATATCACGTTTTAAAATAATCAATAACATTTTCAGTTCTGATGTTTAGACTAAACTAAAACCACAGACATATACCCTAACTAGATGACGCTAGTATTTCACCATGTATATTTTTTTGTACTTGATGTTATTAAACGATTTATTGATAAACAATTTTGAATCGTTTTTGAAGATTTTAAGGTTATTTACATGCTGGTTAAAGATTTTTGCTGTTGTCGCCCTAGTTTTACTGTTTTAATATTGGGAGCACACTAAATTATATTTGGTATGTTTTTTTTGTTTTATTTTTATTTCTATGGGAAACATACAATATTTTAATCTCTTATAAACTAGATAACATTATTGAAAATACATAAATCAACAAAGTTTCCACTTAAATATGTAAATGTTTCCGATTTAAGTATGTAAATTAAAATTTACGGCATCTACTAAATATTTATCTATGGTTAAAACATTATTGTATAAATATGTCAGGCAACACGTGAGAGAGAGGCGGCCATGGAGACCATAATGGACCGAGACGCAACTATATTGAAGTTCAGGGAACTGGTGCAGAAGATGACTGAGCAGTCCAACGATCTGAAGAACCAGCTAGAGTCCAAACAAGGTCAGTCAGGTATTACAGTGGTCTTGTAACATTTCAGAGGAGAGAACGGGAGATGTATTTGGGCACGGACATCTCATTAATTCGCTTTTCGTCGGACGGATTCTGCCATTTAGTTTAAAGCACGTGACATATTATAGAAGCCGGAGAAAACTAGGTTATGCCTGTTTTCTGGATCTCGGCCGCGCCTTCGATTTGTAAACTATAATCTTGTTCGACTACAACTTGGTAAAAAAAAATATTAATGACAGAATTGTAAACCTGTTGGGGTTTTGGTATGAGAACCAAATAAATAACATGAGATAGGACGTCACGGTGTCTAGTGACTACAAAATGTAAATTTATCACTATTTTCTGTGAGGTAGTAATAACTAGCTTGGTCGAACCAGCCCTTGTAATGCTGTATACAAAGCTGACATGGCTCGACCACCCAAACTTTATCTCAGATTTCGTTGAATTGTGCATCCAGTATTGTATCAGCCAGTGTACATCCGTTTTTTGTCTGGGGGCTAGAGTAGTGGTACTCTGACACTAGACCCTCGACCGCTTCATCACCCTCATGTCCATGGCGCAGTGTGAAGAAGCAGGTCGGCATGATTGTGTTGAGTAGCGGGGGATAGATTGTCTCTCGCTATTGGATACTCTAATTGGAGGGCACTGCGCTCACCATCAGGTGCAGTGTGGTCACTTTGTCGTGCCAGAATAAAAAAAAAAGATAGTAAAAGAAAAATGCTATTTAGTACTATTTCTATTTCAGTTCCCGAGATGGAGAGCTTGAAGCCCGAGGTGGAATCCCGGACCGAGCCGGCTGTAGTGGCTGGTACACCCGGTGCGGCCAGTACACCCGGTGCGGCCGGTGCACCTGTTGCGGTGGTGGAGCTGAGTGCGCTGGTGGCGGCGTCCCGCGCCAGCACGCGGTCTGTAGACCTGCAGCTGCGAGCACTAGACCTGGCGCAGGCGCGGGCCAGGGCTGACATGCTCGCCGCCTGTCTGCCGGACCACTTCATGCACGCTGCAGGTATGTACCTGGCACTTGAGCTCCTTTGAGCCAGGATAGTGACACTAAGTATTGAAGCGAGGTACTAAATATTTTTTTTTTATGAAAAAAAGGGTGGCAACCTGATGGAAAGTGATCACCGCCGCCCATTAACATCTGCAACACCAGAGGGCTTGCAAATGCGTCTGTTAATGCTATATGTCATTAGATAGAAAGATAGCTTGAGGGTATTTGTTACATACTTTGGTATTTTAGGATTATTATGATAAATTAATGAATTGATTTATTAAAGTACCTTATTGGTACTTTAATAATTCGGAATTCGGAAGAATTCGGTGACCATTGCGAGAAGAGAAAGAATAGTAAGACAGTGGCACATAAGCTGTCACTTAATATAGAAACTATGGTATTGTATTTCCAACTTTGTACCGTTTGAATAGCGACATAATGAACATACCAGCATTTCTTTTTATTCTACCACGATAAAGTGACTACACTGCACCTGTTTTTTTGCAGGTGACCACGACGCTATACTGCTCATCCTGTTATTGCAGAGGTTGAACACCAAAGCTGAAATCGTATTAGGACAAATTAGAGAAAGGTACAATATATTCTAAATAACTAGGCCGGGCTGAAATTATACACTTGTTCCGTTTTTAACGCTTTTCTTTTTTTTTTATTTCCTGGATAGGCAGACGAGCAGACGGGCCACCTGATGGTAAGTAGTCACTGCCGCCTATAGACTTCTGGAATGCCAGGGCACAGCAGAGCCGCTGCCTACCGTTGATTTGATGCTAATTCTTTAGTCTCTGAAAACAGCCACCAAGCGTCTCGTGGCTAACTTCAGCTCACCCGATTTATTTTGCATGAAATTTTATTTATATTGCACTCGTATTACTCAATATTTTTTTGTCCAGATTCCCAGCAGTGAACGTGTGGGACCGGGAGGTGGTTATGAAGACGCACACGGCGGTGCAGTACAGCTTCCGTTGTCAGCTGGAGTACCAGCTGCACATGATACAGGCGAGTTTCCATCATCCTCAGTGTACGAGTAAAGAGCGAGGGCGCGGTAATTTGAAATGATAGAGTCGTGATATGTTAGTTCAACATTTTATAACGACTACTGCACCGACGCGGTGACAGACTTTCCTACGACCTATTATACTTGAATTGTCAAGTAAACTTGCCACGCGCATAAATGCTTACTAAGGTGTTCGGTACTATTACATCAAACGCTTAGAGTCATTTGAGGGAAAACTATACACGTGGAGAATGGAGCGTCTCTATCCAGCTATTATGTGAAAACAGGTTGAAAAATGAGAGAGATAAAATAAACCTGCGGCCAGCAGTTGTTGAAGTTATACTTCTTGTTATATAATGTGGAATGAGCTCCCTGCCAAGGTTTTCGAAGGGGACTACAGTATGGGGTTCTTCAAGAAGGGAGTAAATAGGTTTTTGAAGGGTCGGCAACGCGCATGTGATGCTCCTGGTGTTGCAGGCGTCCATAGGCTATGGTAACCGCTTACCATCAGGCGGGCCGTAATGCATGTTTGCCACCAACGTGGTATAAAAAAAAAGTTATACTTCTTATGGTGCGATGGAGAAAAATTATGAGAGTGAATTTTTACGATGCGATGACATCGTGAAGTTAGTTCTAGGTGGCATGAAAATCGATATGTACTATGTTCAAGTTGTATATTCTAGTATTTTTATATTTAGAACACGTGTTTCGTAACAGTAAATTTTTTTTTTAGAATTTTGATTGGTCTACGTCATAGACTTGCAGGACCGTAATAAGTATTGGCCGCACAGCCGCTTTGACTCTTACTACAAAGTGGTCAATTATATAGGTATAACAGTGCGTACGTGTGCAACGTACACGCTCGTGCGTGCGTGCGTGCATGTATTTATGTGTTATGTGGTGGTGGTGGTGGTGGTGATACAGTGCGTGGTGAGCATGTGGAGCCTGGCGCTGGAGACGTGTCCCCCGGAGACGCTGCTGCGCGCGGCGAGCGCTCTGCCAGACGCGGCGCACCAGGAGCGCGCGCTGGACGCCGCCGTCCACCTCCTCAAGACCAACGAGCTGGACGAGAACTGCTCGCTGGACGGTCAGTACCGCACAACACACATTTTTAAAGGAGAAACATATTTGTTTCTCCTAAATAAAATATTTTTTATTTGACACAAGCATTAAAATCTAGTTATATACGTAAAAACTAAACTAAATTACAATAAATCGATAGTAACACAAAACATGTAAAAACACTAGGTATTTTTTTTACACTATTGCACACTGACCTAGCTTCTACAAAATAAGAAAAATGATGTGCTCATAACAAATACCGGCTCAGTCTCAGCATGTACTTTTCACTATAAATCTATAAATGGTCTGATGGATCTTTAATATAGGTACTATATATCCTATGTGATTTATTTATCAAAGAGTTATCATAAATGTGTGGACTTTAAAACAGTCAATAACCTGTGAGTTTCGACATTTCTTAAGTTTAGTCAGCTAGGAAATAATGGCAAAGTGACCAAACTGCACCTCATAGTAAACGCAATGCCGTCCAGTTAGAGTATCGAGTAGCGAGACACAATCTATCCCCCGCTTCTCCACACAATCATGCCAGCCTGATTCATCACACTACGCCATGTGCAAGAAGGTGAAGAAGCAGTCGACAGTCTAGTGTCAGATTACTCAGAAGGCCACAAAACGGATTGTACTCCAACTCTAGACCCCCGACAAAAACCGGACGTACACTTGCTGATCCCGGAACGCCACACACTTGCGGTGCCACTATGGTGGATTGTATGATATATAGA
Source organism: Laothoe populi (assembly GCA_905220505.1). Taxonomy (NCBI): domain Eukaryota; kingdom Metazoa; phylum Arthropoda; class Insecta; order Lepidoptera; family Sphingidae; genus Laothoe; species Laothoe populi. The sequence continues at coordinate 3,017,637 of HG992146.1, read as the reverse complement.
TACGTTGGTCGCTAACCAGGCGGATATGAATATCCTACCACCAGCAAAATATAATTGACATTTAATAATCCTAGTCAGAGGATAAATGATTTGATTTTTTTAGTGCCTCGATAGGCAGACGAGCAGACGGGTCACCTGATGGTAAGTAGTCACCGCCGCCCATATCAAATCAAATGAAATATTAATAGAATCCATAAAATGTCATACATCATTTAGATTCAGTAAATTTTTTCACTCTACCGCAAGTTCGGAATGCAGTCTCGCTAGAGAAGAACGGGCAAGAAACTATAGCGTTGCTCTTTTCACACTGGTTAACAATATTTGGTCATATAGTTATAATATGATATACGAATATATAATTAAGTTTAATTGCCTTAGATTAGAGCAGCTTAATATAGTATAGTATGTTAAGTTGCCTTATTGAATATTGTGAAATAGAACTCATTACGAGACCTAGTGCCGCACATGACTGTCGTCAGAGTGATGAAGATCTCGATTTATTAAAGCACTTGGTCCTTACTGAAATAGACTTCTGCAATGCCAGGTCACAGCAAAGCCGCTGCCTACCGTTAATACCGTGGTTTGATTGAAATCTTATTTGACTGGACTCTGTGTTTATTTATTGAGGAAAAGCAAACCAGTAACACATGCACTATAATGTTACAAAAATATGTTATAAATACATAAATACAAATTCTGATGCATCTGCGTATTGAAAGCGTGTACAACATTCACAATTTTATTACATTATAATATGAATAACAATTTGGGATATACTACAGCAGCCAATAATGAATAAGAGGATATGATAACTAATGATTTTACACAATAAAAATGTGTTGTGTGTTATGTGTCAGGTATCGAGCGGTGCTGGACGTACCTGGCGGCGATGTGGTCTGCGCTGAACCTGGGCTCGCTGCCGGGCCCGGCGCTGTGCCGCGACGCCGTGGTGCACTCGTGCTGCGCCCTGGAGGCACTCGCGCGCGCCATACACGCAGACGCCTCCGCACTCACACAGATACTACAGGTACCATCATAGCTCATAACATAATGTTGTTCCAACAAGAACACGTTGATTTATATAGTCCAATCAGGATAAAATATCACTGTTTTTGATGTGTAATCATTATTATCGATGATATGGGAGTGATTTCGTGAAAAGGGACGGAAATGTGTAACAGGAAGTCAGGGAAGCGCGTAATTTGATTTGAACATTGAACGCGGGGTGCTAGAGTTGTCCGTCAGATGGTTTGATTTTGGTGTTCGAATGGAATCGAATATAATTAAATACAATGGAATGGAATGTAACGAACGATCAGGAACCGAAATGGACTGGACTAGAGCTTTTTTTGTTTCTACCTAATTATGTTTGTCGATATATTGACCTATGAAAATGGACTTTAGTTTAGTTTATTCTGTTTTAAACAGAGTACTCATTTTAATGTTATTTATTTATTTGAATTATGCATGGATTAATAATCATTATATATTGAGACATTTAAAAAAATATTAAAAAGGTTTTTAACGGTTAAGTAATGTTCAATGTAATTGAGTCTGGTATGACGATAGGCTCACCTCCTATGACATTATAGGACTGTAATAAACTCAGCGAAAAGTGGGTGTACTGTACGCCTCTGCCTACCCCTTCGAGGATGAAAGGCGTGAGTTTATATGTATGTACGTAATGTTTACATTAGTGTTTACACTACAGCATTATATTCCATTAAGCAGCAATCGGAGCGTCAGCTGGAGCTGGGGCTGCTGCACGAGGCGATGATGACGAGCGCGGGGGCTCTGCAGCAGCAGCTGAAGGCGCTGCGACGACGATTGCCACCTGGCGCCAACCTGCCAGCCGCCGGCATCGACCAACAGGTACTGTTTATATAGATGCACTCCCAGTTTCGGAGCATCGTGCGACCCCGAGATGGACGGCAGCGCGTGTGGTAAGGCCTCGTTCGCTGTCGTTGTTCGGTGCGCGGGGGCTCCTAAGCCCTCCCATGGAGATGGGCTGCTACGCAGCACCGCGCAGGGGCGGTTCCGGCAGCAATTCTAGCACTCCTTAGAATACCCCGGGATCGCTCCGTAAGCGCCAAAGAAGGCCACCGCGGGGTTTTAGCTGGTAATGTCGGGTGGGGTGTACATAGGGGGTAGGGACTCGGCCCAGCGGCTGCCCGGATAGCCATCATCCGGGCGAGGGGGATGCTGGGTCGTAAGACCGGCTAGTCCAGCATAACCGTTTTATTCTTATTCCGCTTCCCCCCGAAGCGGGCGGTAGTAATAAAACGCTTTCCCCGCGACAAAAAAAAAAAAAAAATGTACTGTTTATACATTGTTTTTTATATTGACATGGTAAAGTGACTACACTGCACCTGATGGTAAGTGCAGTGCCGTTCTGTTAGAGCGAGAAACTAGCTATCCTTCGCTACTCAAAACTACGCCATGGGGCAAGGAGGTGAAGAAGCGGTCGAGGGTCTAGTGTCAGAGTACTCAGAAGGCCGCAACACGACCCGACGCACAACAAAAACCAGAAGTACACTAGCTGATCCCGGAATGCGACACCCTTGCGTGTGCCACTATGGCGGGCTTTACACGCTGTGGACGGTGGTCGCTATCCGGGCGGATATGAATATCCTACTTCCAGAAAACCTGCTTCTGCCCTAAGCAGGCTTCTTGACGTTTGTTCCTTAATGCTATATAGAACACTGTGCATACTGGGTGTTTGGTTGCAGGTGGTGGAGCGGCTCCGTGGCGACACTGCGAGCCTGTTGTGGCGCTGCAGTCGGGCGTCCGCGTTGGCGGCGCGTGGAGCGGGCGCGTGCGCGGCCAGCGCGGGCGAGCGCGGGGAGGGGGCGCCGCTGCCGCACGCCGCGCTACTCACGCTCTGGGCCGCCGCCGTCGACAAGGTGTACCAGCAGGTCTGTACTGTGTGTCCTGTGTGTGCGGGCGCGTGGAGCGGGTGCGTGATACCCGCGAAACATGATAATTGTATCTTACTGTAGATTCTGGACTAGTGTGATTATTGTGTCATGGATGTTATTATAATGTTGCAGGACGACCACGGCCCGGTGCGCACGATCAAGCACTCGCTGTCCGTAGTCACCGCTGACGTCACCAAGCTCGCGAACTTCGCACAAGAGAAGGAGTACGACATGATGTCTCTCACTAATGTCAACACTGAGAAGGTATGTGTTATTCTTTGACACACAGTCGTATGACATTAAATAAAGTGATTGTGAAAGTAGGTATAATTTATAGGAGCTACAAGAAATTGATTTAATTAATATGGTAGAGGCTTGAGTTTAATATTGTAAATTCTTTTCATATTCTACCGAAAATGATGCGAAAAGGTAATATTTTTGCGAAAACGGAATCAAAATTGGTTCAAGCTCATGCTTGTAAGACTCATGTCAGCAATTATTATTTTAAAAAATTTAAATTATTATTTCTATTTAAAATACCCGCGTGACCTCTTCCTCCGAGTACTTGGGTACGTGGTGTCGCAAAAAACTGTCATCATGAGTATTAACAATTTTGCAGCCAGTACCGCCAGTGGTGCAGCGAGCTCAGCTAGTCAAGAAGCAGTTGGAGGAGACCAAGACGCTCACCATCAAACTGGAAAACAAGGAGGCAGACCTCAAAGAGCTCAGGAAGGCGCTCAAGGTACGTGTATGAACGTTTCAAGGTGTTTCTACAGTTCCTGCTATTCAGTTCTTCAGATCAAACATCTAAATATAAATATTCGTTGCCCAAGATGCCGGCACGCGAATTACCTACACGGTGTCTAGTTAGGTCTATGTACCATGCTCAATATTGTAGATATATTTTTCAATCCTGCTTTTATGTGTATTGCAGGCTAAACAAGAGGAGTTATCTGAGATGCAGATCCGCCGCGAGCTGGGCGAACGCAAGCTGTCGACGGCCGCGCGCGACGCCGAGCTGCGCGCCGAACAGTTGCAGCGCAAACTCGACGACGCGCACAATCAGCTGCGCAGGTACTGTACACTCACACACACACACACAGTACTGATGTACCGACGCGAGCTGCGCGCCGAACAGTTGCAGCACATACTCAATATCTCCCACTTGAGTAATTTTCTGATACAACACAATAAATGAGTAGGTCAAATATTTTGTGTAGTAATTGTACACAATTCTCTACAGTACAATAGACTTACGCGCGTGTAATCCTGGTCACTAGCAAGAGTTACAACTCTCGTGGTTTTATGACGCAGTACGTAGTACGTAGTATCATGTGCAGTGTATTCAGTGTGGGACTTATTGCAGGAAGGAGAAGGAGTTCGAGGAGACGATGGACCACCTGCAGCAGGACATCGACTCGCTGGAGCTGGAGCGCGGCGCCTTGCGGGACAAGCTCAAGTTGTACGCGAAGCGCGGTGGCGTGCACCACGGTACGTACTATGTATATACATACAGTGGCGCCTCTGCCGTACTATACATGTCAACTACTTTACACGCTACTATTCTTTGTATCTTTATACAAACAATCATGGCACCAGACAAATATGAGTGTTGTGGGAGCCTAGACGATCGAAGCGCTAGGGCTTGCGATCGACCTCCCGTAAGCGAGGCTGGGTGGTTGACCGAGTTACCTCGGGCGCCGGTCACCCAGCTCATGCACCTTCGCAGTGCGGGGTTGTGCACCAAGTGTGTCAACCGTACAAAGCAACACCACTGAAAGCGGGTGTGTACGGGTGTGTGAGTGTGTGTGTGAGAGAGAGAGAGAGTGAGGGTGTGTGTATATATGTATGTGTGTGTGTGTATGTTGTATGTATGTATATGTGTAGGGTATGTGTGAGGAAAGGGTTGAAGGCAAAGAAACAATTTTTGACGTTAAGCCGTATGCCGATCACCCCTAGCCAAATGTGTCCTATACACCCCGTCCTATACTTGGAGTCTTCCAGGTCTTCAATTTCTTCCAAGTCTTCTTGTTTTCCAGTTTGCTTCTTGTAGTTTCTTCTTTGTTCTCGTAGAACCAATGTCGTTTCTTGAAAACCGGTTCGCTTAAGTACTTCGTGGCTATACCATAGAGAGAGCCTATGCAAATTGGCCCATTTCGAAGTCCCTTTTTACTATGGTGATCGGTGTTTTCGGCGTTTATTATTAAAAGTATCATAAGAATACACAAGTGTTATATATCAAAATAATCGTCTCGTTACGCACTATCTAGACATACTAAACATTAAATTTAACAATAAGGATTAATACTGTACAAAGCTATTTACAAAAAACCATAGAAAAATTCTTAAGATGTCATTATCATACCATATTATAGTGCGTAACGAGCGTGTACACATTAGATCGCGATGTATACGTGTTCCGTGAGTCATTCTTGGGCTGTTGCGTCGCTAACAATGAGTTATACCTAAATTATTTTAGCTGACCTGTTTGAGGCCTCCTAACACAATATAGGACAAAAATAAGCAAATCGAAGCGTGTGTGCTAGCTATGTAAAGTATTTTGGAGAAGTTTGTGAAGAAGCTGCTGTAATGTTATGAATGCTTGAAATCTTCTTTGTTGAACCCTTCTAGAAACGGTTCCGATGGCAGGGTCGCCATGTAATGTTATAAATGTCTTGTTGCTCGCCATGTGGTGTTGTGACGCCATGTGCTCGGCTCCTCGGCTCCTCTGCCTAACAGGCTAAGGTGCCGTAATAACAGATGTTTTTACTTGAACATTATGTGTTTATTGTTTATATAATATAAAAAAGGCTGGTGGTAGGATATTCATATCCGCCCGGATAGCGACCACCGTACACAGGGTGAAAAACCCGCCATAGTGGCACACGCAAGTGTGTTGCGTTCCGGGATCAGCCAGTGTACATCCGGTTTTTTGGGGGTCTAGAGTTGGGGTACAATGTTTGGCCATTTTGCGGCCTTCTGAGTACTCTGACAATATACCCTCGACCGCTTCTTCACCTTCTTGCCCATGGCGTAGTGTGTAGGAGCAGGTCGGCATGATTGTGTTGAGTAGCGGGGGATAGATCGTCTCTCGCTACTCGATACTCTAATTGTACCGTACTGCGCTTACCATCAGGTGAAGTGCGGTCACTTTGCTGTGCCAGGATAAAAGAGAGAGTATAATATATTACATCAACTTAAATACTAATTTATTGCCAACTTAAGTAACATGCATCGTATGTTGCAGTTATTTGTAAAATGTCGCGGCAAAGTATGGAATCCGTTAATTACATACTACACCACTAAGCAGACATGATTGTGTCGAGTAGCGAGGTATAGATATATCTCGGTACTTGATACTCTAACTGGACGGCACTGCGCTTACCATCAGGTGCAGTGTGGTTCTATTGCCGTGTCAGGATAAAATATATTTATAAGTATATATAATTACAATAGTTAATGGAAGTGTACGTTTGTTCGTAGATCTGCAGTTCCTCAGTAAGTTTGAGTGCTGTGTGACTAATATTTTGAATGTATGGGACTTTCACAATGAACCTCATAATGTAATCAATTGTTTGCAATAGGGTAGTTTCCTGTGTTTAATTTTGTACATTATTCTATATCCAACCAAATATAATATGCAAAAGAAACTCTTCTACGAAAACAGAATCAAAATTGCTTTAAAAATGAGGTCACAATATTAATTTTAAATATTGCTATGAGCAAATACTCCCGAGGCATGAGCGAAAATGGTTTTGTATTAGGAACATATTGCTATCTCCCTCGCACAACGGCACAGTGGTATGGATTCTGAGAACCGTGACGTCACGGTACATATGAATCATTTTACTGTCATTTGACAATTACCCCTTCCAACAGATTTGAATGGCGTCTAATTTACTTATTTTTGTTCGGATTCATAAAATTCTTTCGATAATACGTTTTAGGTAATGTAAGTTGTTGATTAAATTAATAAAAAAAAAACGATTCAACTGCATTTTTTTTCATGGAAAATATGACTGTGCTTGCAAACAGTGTTGAGTACGACGTGGTTTATGTTTGTTAACGTCTCATACAAATTAATAATATTTGAGAAAGAGTCTCTATTCAACATTATTCTCCGACATTTTACTTGCCATTTGGTCTAATGTAGTCTCTAACTGAATTCTTTATTTATTACTGTCAACCTTTCATTATTTTTTTGTCATTTTAATGGGATTAAATTATTAATAAATTCTATTCATATTCAGAGACTCATTCTTAAGAACAACTGCTATTAATTAATTAACTAAGGAGCGCTATAATAAAAAACTAAAAATAATATTTCTGTAAAATATGAAAATGGACTTATTTGATTAAGTAAATGTACCAAAAATTTGAGTTATATATTATACTTAATTCCAATTTTTTCTAGTTAGTCTAGTCAAGCATTTCTCAAGTTTCTTGAGATTAAACTGTATGGTTTCTTAAGTGACTACTGTAGCAAAAATGAAGTTATACATTTTACTTAATTCCAACTTTTTCTAGTCAAGCATTTCTCAAGTTTCTTGTGTTTACGCGAATATTATACATAGAAATGAAACAAATTTTACGGATTCTATCGCGGTTTAATAAACATTTTTTTTTGGTTTAATAAACCGAGATAGAATCCGTCAAATTTGATACATTTCAATTTCTCAAGTTTCTTGACATAAACTGTTAGTCCATTTTCTGTGTCGTGAGTCTGGTTTGAATGTATAACGCGTGTTGTGTGCGTGCAGCCGTGACGTCACCGTCGCCGGCCGCGGCGCCCGCGCGGGACCTAGCACGTAAGGCAACGCCATCTAGTGGCAATGACGAAGCATGCTTCCCTCATTTCACACACATTTACTGTTTCTTTTTAATTTTTTGTGGTGGAGCGTTTGAGAAGTATATAACAGTATTTAAAAAAAATCTACATAGAATCATTTTCTATGGTGGAGCGTTTGAGAAGTATTCAATAATATTTAGAATTTTTTTGACGAAGAGAATCACAACAAAGACTAGTCTAATGCTTCATAAATAATGTTATATTATTTTGCAAAAATGCAGACGCGCAGAGACATTGCGATTTATAAAAAAACATTGGAAATTTGGACAATAAGGCTGTGTCCCAGGTTCAATTTTATATGTTTAACATGTCCTAGTAAATCAGGCTATAATATATGATTAAAATATAAAAATATACTTGAATTTAGATTTATTAATATTTAAATAAAATTATTGTAGCAAATTATACTTATAACCTCATTCAAATAAATGTTAAAAATCCGTTTGTTCCCAAGAAGTCACACTATCTAAAAATACTAACCTATAATTCTGTTAATCGAAAGGATCACAAATAAATAAACATTACAGGAATTAAAAAATTTACTCACCACCTTGCTATGTCTGTTCGCATGTTACCACACATACCATCCAGAGGTTCTCAACTAAATTGCCACTTAATTTAAATTTAATGAGAATAAAAAAAATTAACATCTGTAAAAATAAATTTCAAACATATTGGAAACCTCTGGCCTGTACCATCACTGACTAACATGATCAAAAAGCCAGTGGCGGCTCTCCATACAAGATTAAGTTCTGTTAATAATTAAATAGAAATTTATACTACATTTCGCTTTACTTTATATCGGAGAGATGTACGTCAAAGGCGAATAGGAAGTTGAAAACCGATACATTGTGCCTTGAATCTCGCATTGACAAAATAAATAACCATATACCCAACAGTCACATCAGTCCGTCACCACACTAGGTTAAACCTGTATCGTGGGTATCAACAACTACGAGGGACTACAGTACCACAACACTCAGACCCAAATATTAGTGGATCATTTGAATCGGCGCGGGGATCAAATCCGCGGCCTCTCATTTCTCAGTCCTCACCCTTCACCTTCTATATGTAGCATTATAGTGAAATAGACAGAATTGTGTTAGCTCCTAACCTAACCTAACTCATGAAGCCGCCACTGTCAAAAATAGCCCAATAAATTATATTTAAAAAAGTATTAAATTTTGTGGTTTTAGCGGTCACAACGCCCGTCACCGCTCCCAAAGAGACTCGTAAGCCATGCCCAATGATATACAGACATTTGATGTCGCATGGAATGTATTTAGTTTAATTAGGCATCGGTGTTAGGTAGTAGTTCTGTTCAACTAAATAGACAATTGAATGATAAATCAAGCGGTAATTGACAATCTTCTACAAATTGTGAGTTGTGTGGGTACTCGAGACGAAAAATATCCGGCTCGAAGGACCACAAAATTGTTGACTATATTTATTACTCACCTATATACTAGATGTTCTTAGCATGTGATGTAAAAGTATAACATGATAAATCATTGTGGAAAGGAAATCTTTATATGTTAGATTTTATACTTAGCATTTTTGTTATAGTAAATATGTGTTGTCCTGTTAAAACAAAAGATTAAGGCAAGTGGTAGCATCGGTAGTAACTTAACGCATAAGCTTTTTAAAGGAATGATGAATTTTATTTCGTGTATTTTCATGTGATTAATTTTGCGCATGATTGTATTTTTATTTTAACCGCCATTGGCAATAGAATGTTTCGTTAAAAAAATAATTTTTTTGGTCTTAGTAGAAGACCTTCCATTGCCAATATTGTATGTACGTAATTGAATTCAAGGAAGAATCTACCTACACTTTATTAACCTCTCATGTATCAAAAAGATACCGGAAAAAGGTAATAAGTAGGGAGTAAATACACGCCAAAATCAATGTTATTTCCATAATATTAAAGTTAAAAATCCCATGTAAGAACGTCGAGAGTGGCCAGTATTTGTCGGCTAGCCGGCAAGCTGATGATACATGACTGGCTACTTTAAATTCTCATTTTAGAGGTAATTGATTGTTTTTAATCGGGTTGACCAATGGTTTCTCGTATCTGTATCTGGTATCTCGCAAAAACAGACATGAAATGTTAATTCGGTGCTTCGATACGTACGATCACAGGTTTCTGAATGTACAAAAAATGCCTATGAAAATATTTTTAATGTGGATTCTTTCTTTATTTATATTACTAATTATTAAATTAACAATGTTCGTGCTTAGTCATGTAATGTCATTTGGGTTAACAAAGTTTTCTAAAAGATTTGTGAATGATTTCAAAATATAGTATATTTTTATGGTATTATGTTACACAAAAAAAAAACACTTTTTTTGATATATTTTTTTTAAATTTTGAATCTGTTTACTCAAACAAATCTTTTAGATAGCTCATGTACTATTTATTATACTAAGTAACTAAATGCTGCTTCCGTTAATACTGTGTTTCCCAACGTTTCTTATTTGTCTCTTTAGCATTTAAATTCACGAGAAATCGATAAACGGTCTGTTAAGATATATTTTTGAAAAATAGGGGTTAAATAAAAATGTTGGGAACCTTTGATGTAACATTAATACCATGGGATGGGTGTAATACTGACTTCATTTGCAGAGGAAACTCCGGTCAAGGTGGCGCCAGGAGTTGCCGCCGGAGAGGTCAACGAGGCGCTACAGCATCAGCTCAAGGTCTTAAGCTGGTAAGAACAGCATTCATTTTCAAACCAGTTAGTTGTAGGATTGTGTGATTGACTATGGGAATCTATTACTTCTCTATATCTATATTAATATATTAAGAGGTAAAGTTTGGAGGTTTGGGGTAATATCCGGTACTACTGATCCGATTTTGAAAATTCTTTCACTGTTTGAAAGGTATGTTATCCATGAGTGCTTACTACTTTTTAATTTTGGTAAATATATATTTGGTAAAAAATAACCTCGCAGGCGGAGTTGGGGCAAAAGCTAGTAGGGAATAAAGTTGTGCACTACCAGAATGTGTAAATTGTGAATTGAGGATTCATGAGCGGTGAAGATTCTATCCTGGATTAAGATACCTAACAAAACGGGTCCAGTCCTATTTTCTACTATTCTAACAAATAAGTGAAATAATAAAGAAAAACCAGGCAAAATGCTGCATCTCGGGCGCATGTAACCTCAGCTTTAACTAGTGTTTGTATGGGGCTGCCAGAGTTCAAATCATCAAGGTCATCATTGATTAGTTCCCAATGTTTAATTTTGTACATTATTTGATATACCAACGAAAGTTATATAAAATAGAAAGCCTTTTGCGCAAAATAGAAATAAAATTGATTTTAATATGAGGTCCCAAGTTTCAATAAAACACACAGTAATTCCAAAGTTTTAAGTTTTCACTTCTTTCGGTAGTCCCTGTGACTGTTTGATATTTAAATGGTTTCGATATGGGTTTTATCGTAACCTATTTACTAAAATATGTTAACTACTCCATTCTGCTTGGTGACATAGTAACTGCGACGCGTAATATAATATATAGCTGTTGCTCGCGGCTCCGCCCGCGTGGAGGTCATGTTTGGGAGAAAAAGTATACAATACAAAATACTCATGCGTTTAACTTAAAAAATTACGGATTTTCATTCAATCTTTCATCCCCTATTTTACCCCCTTAGAGGCGGAATTTCCAAAAATCCTGAAACATATTTTTTATTTTTAACTAAAATGCCAAATACTAATTTTCATGAATTTAACTTAAAAAATGACGGATTTTCATACAAACTTTCATCCTATATTTTACCCACTTAGGGGTGGTATATCCAAAAACCCTTCCTTAGTGGATGCCTACGTCATAAATGGTACCTACTGTCAAAATTTCAAGTCTCTAACCCCAGCCGTTTAGGTTGTGCGTTGATAGATCAGTCAGTCAGTCAGTTTCTTCTTTTATATATACAGATAAATAACACCCAACAGTCACACACATAGCCTCGATCTCTCACTAAGATACGAGTCTTGTGTTGTGGGTATCAGGGACTACGAGAAACTTTCGCTCTCACAACACCCAGACCCCGGACACAACTATCTGTCACACAAACATTTGTCCCGGTGTGGGAATCGAACCCATGGGAATCGGCTACTCGCCTACCGCATCACGAAGGCTGTGTGTGATATGTGTGCAGGACGGTGGAGCGCGAGCGAGCGGCGCGAATGGCGGCGTGTCGTCGCGCCGAGCGAGCGAGCGTGCGCGCGCTGCGTCCGCTCGAGCACCCCGCCGCGCCGCACGCGCGTGCTAGACGGGACGCCGCCGCGCAACTAGAGCGGGAACTAGCCAGGCTGCACACGGTGAGTCACATCTACAACACGGCCACAATATCTGTGCACCTCTCTGGAATGCGATGCCCCTTCCGCTTCTCTTTTCACCTCCCCGCGCACGCCATATCGTGTCAGTACACGTATTTCGATATTTCGTTATTTTCGTCTCACTATTGTTTTGTTTTAAAAATATATTGCTACGTTTGTTTTATTCTCATAAAATAAAATAGTATTCTTTATTTATTGCACAGGTGAACAAAGTTGCCTTTGTGACACGTCAAAACAAATCATTAGAACTAATATTATAATGGGTAGCAGGTACTATTATTTAAATAACTTTTACATACATACATACATATACTCTCACGCCTGTAATCCTCGAAGGGGTAGGCAGAGGTGTAACCAGTACACCCACTTTTCGCCAAATTTCGGTCCCATAATGTGATAGGGGGCGAGCCTATCGCCACACCGGGCACCATTCCAGACTCCGGGCTAATACTGAGTATTTCTAGGTAGAAAAACCCAATATCACTTTACCCGACCCGGGGATCGAACCCGAGACCTCAGCACAGCAGTCATAACGCATGCGCAATTACAACTGCGCCACCGAGGCAGTTAAATAACTTTTATAACTATGTATATGTTATATAGGATATAAAACTGATAAAGAAAGAAAAAAAATATACTTTCATTAAATGATGCTTTAAAAACAAAAAAATAAGAACAAATATACACAAAGAGCATACATTTAAAAAGAATCGCTTACAAAAAAAAAAAATATTTTTAATATTTCTAGTGATACTTGTTTTACACACTGTACTTGATCGACGATGTGACGTCATCGAAGCGAGGTGCACAGATAATGTGACCGTGTAGTACATCTTCCTCATCACATACACACACACCTCGAGTACACACACAGGGATGAACAGCAGGCCGGCATTATTGTCACAAGCAGCGAGCTATAGCTGTGTCTCGCTACTTGACACCTGACCGACACTGCGTTTACCATCGGGTGCAGTGTGGTCAGTTTTCCAAAATAAAAAAACAAGATTGCTGGTTTTTCTTTAATTTATTCATGTCCATGGATACTAGTCCTTCAGACGTCAAGATTGCTGGTCTCTCGTGGGGCGACCAACAACTCCACACTCTAGGAGGTTCTCCTAGGGACTACCGGAAACAGTGTGGATCAAAACCAGGAAAGAGAATTCTTCCGCGTGACCCTGTAGCAACGGGTATATCAAAGGTACACGGACGGGCTTCGTGTGTACGAACACTGCCGCGAAACTGTGACAGAACTCGTTCTCCCTAGTCACCGCTGTTCTCGGAATATTTCGGGATCACGCAATTATTTGTTTTGGTGCGTGAATTGAACTCACGACCTTTCGTTTCATAGCCGGCTACTCCCCCGCTACACCATTGCAGTTATGTGCCATATAGTCATGTGTTACTCAAAAGTGGTGTCGTTACTATTTATACCAGATGGCATGATTAGAACGTTCTATTCTGTTCGGTTATATAAAAATAATTCTTTAATAATAGCGCCATCTTTTGTCAAGTTACGGAAGTATATGTCGAATTGTTCCCGAATGGATTGATCTAGAAACACCACATCTACATGATAGTAAAACCAGTAAGGATATTGGTTAAAATTGTATAGTAATGCACTGTGCTCATCGTCTCAAGATCTGATGTATACATAACATACAAAACAAAGAATTTATATATTTATCTCGCTCCATCTCAAACTTAGTTTCAGACAGTAATAGGCTTGACTGTTTTTGGAAACCGTTTTGTTTTATTCTTCATGGTCTATAGTATTAAAATATTATCTTAATAAACATAATACATAAGTTTTCAAGATTTAATTTGCATTTTTATAAACCAACTTTATTTTTCCCGCCAAAACGCTACCAACTGTCATGGCCTCTCAAAACTAATAGACGTTTGGCTCAGCGTTTTCTTAGATGTTTCGAACGGTGACGTCATTCATGACTGTTGGGTTTTTCATGTCACGTGATAAAATGCTTTTTTTACATATTTATTTCTTGAAAATATTAAATAATCACATATAAATTAACTAAATTGGTTTAACTATCGATATTTTTAGACTTAAATCTATTATAAAAAACAAAATTCTATCAGGTTTTCACTTACTGTCAACTACCCTATAACTCTATAATATGTATTGCAGGAGTGGACACTGTTCGTGGCGCGGTCGGGCCTGGTTCGATTCCCGACTGAGCCGAGCCAGTACGCGCGCGCGTTGCAGCAACACCGCGACAAACAGCGCGAGATACGACGACAGCTCGAGGTAAATTCATTTCACTCTTACTATTTACATTTGTTAGTTGTTTTAATTTTATCCAGTTTTTATAATATTCGAGGTCTTTATTTAGTTACAATTTAGGGTCATAAAAACTCTAAAATATCTATTTGTCACAACCTTAATTTCCCTAGACCTAAAGTTTATTTTATTTGATGGCAGATTTCTGAGGTCTCGGGTTAGATGCCCGGGTCGAGTTTTACTACCTCGAAATACTTTGTATCAACCCGGAGTCTGGAATTGTGCCCGGTATGGCGATAGGTTCGCCTCCTATCACATCATGGGACGGCAATAGGCTCGGCGAAATGTGGGAATACTATGGTGTATAATGAGGTGAACCTTGGGGGATTACAGGCGTGTAAATACATATACACTCACGCCTGTAATCCCCGAAGGGGTAGGCAGAGATGTATCAAGTACACCCACTTTTCGTCGAATTTCGGTCCCATAATGTGATAGGGGGCGAGCCTATCGCCATACTGGGCACAGATTACAGACTCCGGGCTAATACTGAGGGATTTCTAGATAGAAAAACCAAATATCACTTTACCCGACCCGGGATCGAACCCGAGACCTCAGCACAGCAATCGTAACGCATGCGCAATTACAACTGCGCCACCGAGGCAGGCGTGTGTGAGTGTGTATACCGTGAGGAAACCTGCACATCTGAAAATTCTTGCGAGCAGTGGGACAATGTTCAATACAGAGCTAGTATTATTATAATTATTTTTATGTGAATAATTACCTATTTAAAAATTAAACTGAAAATTCTTCAGTAACACATTATTAAACTATTTTTAGAGTGTTGTTTCATGATGTATATGTATTGTGGCAGGAGCGCCTGTCGTCGCTGCAGGCCGAGGTCCGCAACCAGCTGCTGCTGCACCGGCCCTGGCGCTGTGTGGAGGCTGACTTCGCAGAGTTCCCAGCGCCGGAGCTCGCCGCCGTGAGTTACCATCTATGTCTCATTATCTTCATTAATTACGTAAGGGTCTCAAGGGGAAGGGAGGTGTAAGAAACCTCTACATGAATTTATCTAGGGGGTGAGGGAGGAAAAGTCATTCTTACGTAATATTTTGAAGTCGACAAAATTTTTTTCCTTTTGAATTCTTTAATTTTTGGTCACATAATGAGCTTTAGTACAGTTGATGCTCTTCTAACGATATTTAATTAGGTACTTTTTTTATGTTAAAAGGAGGCAAACGGGCAGGAGGCTCACCTGATGGAAAGTGATCACCGCCGCCCATGAACATCTGCAACACCAGAGGGCTTGCAAATGCGTTGCCGGCCTTTCAGGAAAGAATATGCTCTCTTCTTGAAGGTTCCCAGGTCGTAACGGTTCGGAAAGACCCCCGGCGATAACTGGTTCCACAGAGTGGTTGTGCGAGGCAGAAAATGCCTTAAAAATCGCGCTGTTGTGGAACGCTGGACATCGAGGTGGTGCGGATGGAATTTCTGGTTTGTGCGCGATGTCCGATGGTGAAATCTAGCCGCGGGGATCAATCCAAACAACTCGGAACACTCCCCGTGATAAATGCGGTAGAAGATGCAGAGTGATCCAACATCTCTACGCAGAGCCAATGGATCAAGCCGATCGGAAAGAGTTTGATCGTCGATAACCCGAGCCGCCCTACGTTGAATGCGGTCAAATGGAAGTAGCTGGTACTGGGGTGCTCCCGCCCAGAGATGAGAACAGTACTCCATGTGGGGCCGAATTTGCGCCTTATAGAGATTTAGGCGTTGACCCGACGTGAAGTACCGTCTCGCCTTGCTGAGCACACCAAGCTTCTTTGAGGCCAATTTGGCCTTACCTTCCAATTGACCGCGGAACTGGACGTTGTTCGAAATGTCGACGCCAAGTATTCCGATACTGGCTGTGGCAGACAAGGGAGTGTTCTCAAAATGAGGTGTTACGACAAATGGTGACTTTTTAGCGGTTAACGCGCAGACTTGTGTCTTTTTGGGGTTGAATTGGACTAAGTTTAGTCGACCCCAGTCCGAGATTTTGGCTAGCAAAAACTCGACTTCAGACACAAGTTTGTTCCGGCTCTCGTCGACGTATTCCCGAGAAATATTAGCACGGCCAGTGTACAGTACATCTTTAGTGCTATCATCCGCATAGCAATGAATGTTGCTGATTTGCAACATGTCATTGATATGCAGAAGAAACAGAGTAGGAGACAGTACACAGCCTTGTGGAACACCAGCATTGACAAATTTAGGATCAGAGCATGCACCGTCGACGACGACCTTGATGCTCCGATCTGCCAAAAAGCTGGTGATCCAATTGCATAATTTCTCGGGAAGCCCATAAGAAGGTAGCTTCGAAAGAAGCGCTTTGTGCCATACCCGATCAAAGGCCTTCGCTATGTCTAGACTGGCTGCAAGCGCCTCCCCCTCGGTCTCAACTGCTGCTGCCCATCTATGTGTCAGGTAAACTAGAAGATCACCGGCTGAGCGACCCCGACGAAAGCCGTACTGGCGGTCGCTAATCAGCCGATGCTCCTCTAGGTACCGCAGGAGCTGGCAGTTGATAATGGACTCCATTATCTTGGAGAACAAGGAGGTGATGGCTATAGGCCTGTAATTGGACGGATCCGAGCGGTTCCCTTTTTTAGGGATCGGGTAAACTAAAGCAGCCTTCCAGGATTTCGGGACTACGGACTACGCCTAATGCATAGGAGTGCCGGAAAAGACGCGTTAGAACCGGTGCCAACTCCGGAGCACATGCCTGCAACACGATCGGAGGGATGCCATCGGGCCCATTCGACTTATGAATGTCCAAGGAAAGAAGTGCTTTGCGAACTGCACTTTGCCTGAACTTAACTTCAAGCATCGTACTGTCGCACCGCGGGATTGTCGGTGGTGAATTTCCTTGGTCATCCAGAGTCGAATTGGACGCGAAGAGAGAGCCCAGAAGATCGGCTTTCACCTTCGCGGCATGGGCCAACGAGTCATCCTCCGTGTGCAGGGGTGGAAAAGACGGCTTACAGAAATTCCCTAAGGCAGCCTTGGCGAGTGAATAACACTTTAGAAGGACCTAGAGGCAGAGTTATACTCCTTTTTAAATGCGCTGGTATTTACATCACTAGACGCCGATGCGACAGCCCAGGCTTGGTAGCATTCCCGCTTTCGGCGTGAAGCCATCTTGCAGGAACGACCAAACCAAGGCTGGGACTTGCCCCCGATGGGCACTGCAGAGAACGGAATAAAAAGTTCCATACCCTGAAGCACCACATCGGTGACAGAGTCAGCAACGACGTCAGGATCATCTGGCGAGAAGCAAATCTGCCCCCATGGGTAGGACGCAAAGAATGACCGCATCCCGTCCCAAACCTCTGACCTATAGTGCCATACGAGGCGGCAGCCCGCAAAGCGAGGCCGTGTCGAGCGCGTAACTGGCACTGTGCTCCGGATAAGTACTATAAGAATAGGTAAAATATTAGTAAAAAGTGGGAGGGGGATTCCAAGAAATCTTATGTTTCCTTACATGGAGGCCATTTTTGAACTCCTAGGGTTTAAAAATGTCCAAAATGTCCATGCGTAATTAATGAATAGCCCTAGATATATCTAGGGCTATTGGCACCCTATTGCTATTGGCCCTTGCTATTGGCACTCACGTGATATGCATGGGTGCATCGCCCCAGAATATCTAATATCCAAGGAAATGTGGGTTGCTGATAGTCAGGATGACAAATGGACTTTGGGGAAGGGTTGATTTTTGATTTAACGACATTTTTTATATTCTACACTTATAAAAATAAAAAAATGACTTTCTGCCTGTCATGACAGAATTGAGATTTTTTTTTAAACTGGCAAACCATATTTTGTCTATAAACAAATAACATAAAATTTAAACTGTGTCACATAAGATTAGAGCAGCTCAATGTATGTTAATTCAGCTGCCTTAAGCGAATACCTATGAGTATGCGAGATAGAGTAGCTTATAAATAAGTTACTGTATAATAATCCACCATGGTATAGCGACGAGCGACTCCCCTGTGAAACGAGGTGTCGTGGGTTCGATTCCCGCACCAAGACAAATATGTATGGAGTACTTCTTGACACCTACGATATAGGTTTCACCTAGTGTCGGGTCATAACTGTGACTGTTGAGTGTATTTGTTTTTGTTATTTTTAACCGACTTCAAAAAAGGAGGAGGTTAACAATTCGTCGAAATCTTATTTTTTATGTATGTTCCCCGATTACTCGAAGACGCCTGGACCGATTCGAGAAATTACTTTTTTGTTTAAAAGGGTATATCTTCCAGGTGGTCCTATTGGCAAGCCAAGCCAAGTCAGGATCTGATGATGGGATTTCAGAAAAATCTAATTCTATAGTGACCCATAATTTTTTTTTATTGAAGTCTGTGTACTTTTTATAAATTAAAAAACTTTTTAGCTTACAGCTAATTAATGTATGGTTCGTTTCAGTCGCTGACATGTAAGGCGGTGGACATCGGCACGATCCGGTACCCGGCGGCGGCGGGCGCGCCTCACGACGACACCATCTACGTCACTCCCTCGCAACTCACCACGTAAGTACTCTGCCTACACCACTCGACGTACACAGCATTTGTTAAGGGGTTGGGTAAAATAAGGTGACTCGATAATAGTAGTGGGGATTTCAAAAGCTTTTTACTAACTGACTTTCCCATCCTTAACCAGTCGAGTCTCAAATGGTATGCCGGCGCGCCAATAATACTGGCACCACTCGCCGTTCTGACATGCTATTTTCAACTTTAATGTTCATCATCATCATCATCATGTCAGCCGAAGGACGTCCACTGCTGGACATAGGCCTCCCCCAAAGAGTGCCACAATGACCGGTCCTGCGCCACCCGCATCCAGCGGACTCCCGCGACCTTTACCAGGTCATCAGTCCACCTTGTGGGGGGTCTACCCACGCTGCGCCTTCCGGTACGTGGTCGCCATTCGAGAACCTTTCCGCCCCAACGGCCATCGGTTCTACGCGCAATGTGCCCCGCCCACTGCCACTTAAGTTTAGCGATTCGGAGGGCTATATCGGTTACTTTGGTTCTTCTGCGGATGGCCTCATTTCTGATGCGATCACGCAGAGAGACTCCCAGCATAGCCCTCTCCATTGCCCTTTGGGTGACTTTGAGCCTTCTTATGAGGCCCATAGTAAGGGACCACGTTTCAGTTCCGTATGTCATCACTGGCAACACACACTGGTCAAAGACTTTCGTCTTGAGACATTGCGGAATATTGGACGAAAAGATGTGCCGTAGCTTCCCGAATGCTGCCCAACCGAGTCGGATTCGACGATTTACCTCTTTCTCGAAGTTGGACCTACCTAACTGGATAGTCTGTCCTAGGTATATATAATCGTCTACAACTTCGAGTGTAAAGTCTCCGTTTTTTATGGGAGTTGGTACTACATGGGCATTTGACATGATCTTCGTCTTATCCATGTTCATCCTTAGACCAACTCGCTTCGAAGCTTTACTGAGGTCATCGAGCATCGTACTCAAGTCCTCCATGTTCTCAGCCAAGACTACTATATCGTCAGCAAACCGAAGGTGAGTGATGTACTTATGTTGATGCCAAGCCTTCTCCAGTCCAGAGTCTTGAAAACATCCTCCAGTGCAGCGGTAAATAGTTTAGGAGAAATAACATCTCCCTGCCTTACTCCCCGCTGCAACGGAATAGGTTTCGAATTCCGGTCCTGGAGTCGGACTGACATAGTGGCGTTCTCGTACAAACATTTCAGTACTTCGATATAGCGGTAGTCTACTTGGCACCGCTGGAGAGATTGTAGTACAGCCCAGGTTTCGATCGAATCGAAGGCTTTCTCGTAGTCCACAAACGCCAAGCAGAGGGGCAGGTTATACTCCTCAGTCTTCTGTATAACCTGTCGGAGCGTATGAATGTGGTCTACGGTACTAAAGCCTCTTCGGAAACCGGCTTGTTCGGGAGGCTGGAAGTCATCTAGCCTGTGTGCGAGACGATTCGTAATGACTCTTGAAAACAGCTTATAAACATGGCTCAAAAGTGAGATGGGTCGGTAGTTCTTCAGTAGGGTGTTATCACCCTTTTTGAAGAACAGGACCACCACACTTCTGTTCCATGCCTTTGGCGTTCTCCCTTCCAGTAAGACGGAGTCGAACAACTTCTGAAGGGCCATAAGGACCGGTTTACCACCCGCCTTCAGGAGTTCAGCAGTGATTCCGTCTTCACCGGGTGCCTTGTTGTTTTTGAGCTGTTTAAGAGCCATTCTAATCTCGCACAGGCTGATGTCCGGGATTTCTTCGGTATAATGTCGGGTCAGTCTAGCTCTAGGATCTTCCGCCAGACCAACTTCGGGTCTGCTAGTTGACGTGTATAGCTGTCCATAAAAGCACTCTATTTCACTCAGAAGCTCAGGTTTGGATGAAACAATTCTACCATCCTCAGTTTTTAATTTGGCGAGCTGGCTCTGCCCAATAGACAGATCTCTTGAGAAAACTTTAGAGCCCTTATTCTGCTCGATGGCCTCTTCAATACGATTTGTATTGAATTGGCGCAGATCACGGGTAAGGGACTTAGAGATCTGTTTATTGAGCTGTCGGTATAGTGTCGCATCTGTTGAAGACTGTAGAATCATTTTACTCCTTTCCTCGATGAGTCTCTGAGTGGAGTTAGAGAGCCTCTTGGTTCTGTTGTTCCGTTGGGCCTTGAAGAACTTAGACCCAGTACTATGAACAGCTTCCACAAACCCGTCGTTAAATTCGTCCACATCGCCACCTAGGCCATCGAAACGGTTTTGGAGTTCCAGCTGAAAGCTCTCGGGGTTTTGGATTAGGGCTGCTGCTGGACGGAGCGTAGACTTCATCAATCGAGAGCGCTCTAGCTTAACACAAATATTCAATGTGCCTCTTACCAGACGGTGATCACTTCCGGTTTTAACCGTATTGATCACAGAGACATCATTGAATATTTGCCTCTTCGTCGACATGATGAAGTCAATCTCGTTTTTAGTTGCGCCGTCGGGACTCATCCAGGTCCACTTTCGGTGCTCGCGTTTCTTGAAGAAGGAGTTCATCATGTAGAGTCCCTCCTTCTCCAAGAAGCCAGCCAGTAGTTGGACCCGGTGGTTCCGACTTCCCACTCCAAATTGCCCCACTCTCAGCTCTTCACCGTCTCTCTTGCCCAGTTCCGCGTTGAAATCCCCCATAACAACGGTGAAGTAGGTTTTGTAGCTATGCATGGCCTTCGATATATCCTCATACATAGCCTCCACCTCGTCGTCGGAGTGTGCCGAAGTCGGCGCGTATACCTGTATGACCTTCAACGAGTACCTCTTGGATACTCTGAGTATAAGGTACGCCACCCTGGCCGACACACTCTCGATTTTCACTACGTTGTTTACGAGGGACTTGTGGACGATGAACCCGACACCTCCCTGGGACTGTTGGTCGCCCTCCCGGAAATAAAGCAAGTTGCCGGACTTCAGGGTAATCGTGTCCTCCCCCTCTCTTCGGACTTCTGATAACCCAATGACATCCCAACGCAACCTGCTCAATCCTTCCTCCAGTTCAGTTAACTTTTCGTCGGTCCGCAGTGTACGCGTGTTATATGTTGCCAGGGCCAGGAGTCGTAGGTGGTGGTAGCCGGATCTTTGCCGGAGATTCTTCGCACCCCTGACCCCGCTAGTACCCCGGCCGCTACCATAACCGGGGCACTGGGGGTCGCCGGAAACTCGGGGCCGTGGTTTATGTGTGTACTGCATGGGGGGTAAATGCCGTAATCGCCACGCTTGGCATGCGGGTTGGCGATCGCAGTGTCTCCACCGCACTCCAAGGATGCTGCTGCCCATCCACCGGTGGTCTTGGTCGTAGTTTTCGGACATACCCGGGTCCCTAATGGGTACTTTAATGTTATGTAAATAAAATTGATTTTGGCTTCTATTTACTCCGTACTACTTTACTTTTTTAATATCCTTTGAGACGCGAGTGGTTCAATAGTTGCGAGTAAATGTAAACTTACAATATAAATGTATACAAAATGACCGCACTGTACCTGATGGTAAGTGCAGTGCCGTCCATTTAGAGTATCAAGCAGCGAGAGACGATCTATCCCCCGCTACTCAACACAATCATGCCGGCCTGCTCCTTCACACTACGCCATGGGCAAGAAGGTGAAGAAGCGGTCGAGGGTCTATTATCAGAGTACTCAGAAGGCCGCAAAATGGCCAACATTGTACCCCAACTCTAGACCCGCAAAAACCGGATGTACACTGGCTGATCCCGGAACGCAACACACTTGCGTGTGCCACTATGGCGGGTTTTTCACCCTGTGTACGGTGGTCGCTATCCGGGCGGATACGAATATCCTACCACCAGCTACTATAATATCATACTTGTGTTGCTCAATTTAACATTAACTAGATGACCCGAGCGAATACTTCCCACCGATAGTGCTCAGTTACATAATACAATAAAGTATAAATAACTAAATATAAATATTTATCCATTTTAAATATTTGAATTTACAAAGAAGTAATGAAATTACTATGGGCCTCATAAGAAGGCTCAAAGGCACCCAAAGGGCAATGGAGAGGGGCTATGCTGGGAGTCTCTCTGCGTGATCGCATTAGAAATGAGGCCATCCGCAGAACCAAAGTAACCGATATAGCCCTCCGAATCGCTAAACTTAAGTGGCAGTGGGCGGGGCACATTACGCGTAGAACCGATAGCCGTTGGGGCGGAAAGGTTCTCGAATGGCGACCACGTACCGGAAGGCGCAGCGTGGGTAGACCCCCCACAAGGTGGACTGATGACCTGGTAAAGGTCGCGGGAGTCCGCTGGATGCGGGTGGCGCAGGACCGGGCATTGTGGCATCTTTGGGGGAGGCCTATATCCAGCAGTGGACGTCCTTCGGCTGACATGATGATGATGATGATGATGAACGAAATTAGTCTTATACGACAATAAATGGCGCTTCCTAAAATCGTGTTTGCGCGTAATCCTAAATTGGCAATACAACCGATTAGTTAATTATAATGCCAACAAATGGCGCTGTTAATTTTTGTCATTTTTTTTTGACAAATAAAACATTTGACTATTTTATATTAATAACGGCAAGCATAAGATTTAAAATGGGATATGAATCATGAAAATTGATGAAGAATTATGGCAGTAATGGCGTATTGACAAAAACACCTTTGAGAAATAATATATAGATATAACAGAGAGATTGACAGCCTCCGTGGCGCAGCGGGTGAGCCGGTTGTGAAACGAGAGGCCGTGGGTTCGATTCCCGCACCGGGACAAATGTTTGTGTGACAGACAGATATTTGTTTCGGGTCTGGATGTTGTGAGACCGTAGTCCTTAGTAGTTCTTGACACCCACGATACAGGTTTTACCTAGTGTGGGGTCAGAACTATGTGTGACTGTGATTGCTGAACGCTGAACGATGACTGAGGGTGTGATGTGTCCGCAGGTTACGTGAGCTGGTGTCGGAGCTTCAGACTGATGACGTCAAACTGGAACTGGCGCCGCTAGAGGGCACCGTGTGCGCCGCCTAGTCACCTACTCACCTACTAAAACCACGCGCCACTCGACTTTCAACCTTACTGCACACAACATACGAGTGCGGGCTGGTGTCGCGTGTCACTAGACTCTAAGACCTATTATGGAACTGAGCGGATTGACGAGCTCTCTTGATATAAATGCTAATGTTTAGAATAATGTTCGTATAAATATTTGGACATTGTTCTTATTTGTTAATTGTAAAAAAATAATATTCAAAAATGTATATTTATACTTCGAAAGGTTCTTGTAGGTGGTCAATTCCGGCGATTTACGTTCCGAAATCCAGTGTTTCCAGTAATTTCTGTCGGTCTAGGAAAAGCACACGATAAAATGTCGAAAAGTTTTGTCGATATGTCTCTATAATGCCTTGGCGATCGTAGTTGCCCGTAAGATTCAACTCGTTAGCTGCCTATTAGTGAATTTGTAAAGAACCTTATATATTTCTGGGATAAAACATACCCTATATGTGAACCCAGCTAATAGACTATCTATGAGTCATATTCCCAAACCAATTAACATGTTTTTACGTGAGTAACAAACATTCAAACACACATTTTCTATTTAATATTAATAGGATGATTTTCTGTAGTTTGATAACTCGCACGCTAGATGTCGTGTGTCTTATTCTAAACCCTGGTGTGTACCAACTGGCTCGACCATAGACTATGGACTAATTACTCTGACACGTCGCCATTTGTTTTGTAAGTGGCATTAATTAGAACGAATTTCTATCTCTCAGTTTGTGGGAAAGTTATGTTTTTTGGTATTCGACAATGGTTTTATTCTTTGGTTTTAGCTTCCCATATCGTTCAATATTTGGGGAATTCATGGTACAACTGCCTCGATAGCGTAGTCGTAATTGCGCATGCGTTACGACTCCTGTACTGAAGTCTTGGGTTCGTTTCGCGTCGGGTAAAGTGATATTGAGTTTTTCTGTTTAGAAATACTCAGTATCAGCCCGGAGTCTGCAATTGTGCCCGGTATGGCGATAGCCTTGCTCACTATCACATTATGGGACCGTAATGATTTCCGCGATAAGAGGGTGTACTGGTTACACCTCTGCCTATCCATTTAAGGATTTCAGTCGAGAGTGTATATGTACTTTATCGTGCAATGATATATGCTAACAAACTATTCTTGCATTAAGTATATATAGCATGCTTAAATATCGTTTTATCAAGGTTTTAAAAGTGTCAAAAAAACTTAAGTTTGCTTCACAAAAATGCCAAGAAAAATTTCTAATTAGATTTTTATATTTTCACCACTCAAACGTGCATTAACACCTTTTGGCAAAATATTGTATAATATTAAACTGAAAAAGTCGAGTATTTACAAGCTGTGTTGTTCAACATTGTGATGTTTTCTCTGGGAGCACGGACTAAGATTTTAGTCTTAAATAGTAGACTTCCACAACCCTCATCTGTATCGTTCTCTTTTATAATACGACATATTAGTTTGTGTGTTTGTAACGTTGTCTGAAGCCTTTAGGGCATTGTTTCTGTGAGCATTAGACTTTGTTAATTCGCGCTGACGCAATGCCCATGTTCCCGATGATAAGTTGAAGTGGTAGAGCCACGCTGTAGACATATTTGTCTACAGCATGAATGGGCCGGCTCGACCGGGGTAGTACCACTGTCTCACAGAAAACCAACGTAAAGTGACAGTTCACTGTCGCGTTTCGTATGGTAAGTGAGATATCCGGAGGCCCAAATTCCCCCTTCCCTTCCCTAATCCCTATTCCTGTCCTTTAAGGCCAACAGCGCATACGCGATACTTTCGGTATTGTGGATGTTCATGGGCGGTGGAGATCACTTACCATCAGGTGACCCACAGGCTCGTTTGTCGGACTATGTTATTAAAAAAATAAAATTTAAGTCAGCCCGTGCCGATGTCTTTCTTACAACTTAATTTTATTTATGCTCGGGAATCTGAAAATGAAGCTCGCTCGATAAAAAAAGACATAAATATTACACTATTGAATTTACATGTATATTTTTTAAATCTCAATGAGCTCGATACATTAACAGCCGGTTTCAAATTCCAACTATATGCGGATTGTTCACGCAGATGAATTGATCGGTTTATTTTCGGGATCGATCTGTACATGCAGATTGAGATTGAGATTGTTTATTGAAACTGGTCAGCTTGGTTGTACTGTAGTATCTTGTATTACTAGTGCGGTATGTTGTCGATTGACCACGAGAGAGAAGTTGAGCCCATGTACGAAGTGAGTGCGCTCATTCGCTCGAGGTTCGAGTTGAAGCTATTATTTTTTATTGCAAATGTAGCTTTAAATCTTGTAACTTAAATAAATTTCATTTATCACGTGAACCTCACTTTTTAGTTTTGTCACATCGATTGTGTTTTTGCTATATAAAATTAGGAACGGTTCTTAATCGCACTACATTATTTCCCTGCTGAGTCAGCCCGTGATCACGGCCAATGCAACTCGGTTGAAACGTCGAGAAATAATTATGGTATTTATACTGTTATAAATTATAAATAGGAACTATAATTGATTTTTTAAAAAGAATTTATTGGCCGGCTGGCCAAACAACATATAATTTATGAATAATTTAATATAACCGACAAAATTAATACAAATTTGGGCAGAGCTTCCGTACGTTACGATGGCTGTCGAAAAAGTGAGTGGACACGCCGAGCGCTGCTCCTTTTATGGGCCGTCCCGGTGTTGCTACTCGGTGTTTTGATTGAGTTCCAACGACCCGCTCCTAGTTTTATAATATATATTCAAATCGTGAGAGTCTAAAAACATGTGTTTTTGTTGTTTCTCATTTTAGGTTTTTTTTCAATTTAAGCAGTTTTGATCGTCATTTACGTACAAGAAAATTTTGCGTGCAAATGAGTATTCAGCTATTTATCGAACTTAAAATGTCAGCTGAGATAGTACTTATCTCGTATGAGTAATAAAAAATAAATTGTACACTTCATTGAAAATTTGTTGAATTAATTTTTGACCGTGTCGCAGTAGACAGTCTAACTTAGCTTATAAATATACCGAAATCGGATGTCATTCTCGACTGTCATTGGCAGATGACATTCGCTGAGATGCTGAATCGATTTTGATACTGATTTAATGTTTTGGTATGTCTGTTATTTTATGAATGCTTAATAAATTTGGTATGTCTATACCATGTTATTATATTAATCCATACTAAATATTTTAATTGTATGTTGGAGACTAGGGCATAATTCTTATTTTAACCGACTTCAAAAAAGGAGGAGGTTAACAATTCGTCGGAATCTTTTTTTTATATATTTAACCCGATTACTCGAAGCCGCCTGGACCGATTCGAGAAATTATTTTTTTGTTTAAAAGGGTATACTTCCCAGGTGGTCCCATTGGCACCAAGTCAGGATCTGATGATGGGATCTCAGAAAAATCGAGGGAAACCCTCAAATGTTATAGTGACGAATAATTTGTTTTTTATTGAAGTCGGTGTACTTTGTATGAATTAAAAAACTTTTTAACCTAATAATTGTACTAACGAATGCACTTCATTAAAGGAACAACATGTCCAATTATTAATGTTAATAATTAGCTTTATATTAAGTATTATAACGACATTTTATTAAATTAATTATTACCTTTATTAATAGTCCGTACTTCGTTTAATTTTACCTCGGTCAGAGAGTTTTTTATTTTATTACGTGGCAACATTGTGGAATCTTTCCTCCACAAATAGCATAGTAACAAGAGAAGAACGGTAGTCTGCGTCCCTACAATAATACATTATATCTAGCCTTGTAGCGCCACACGCGGGGCGCGTAAATACTACTGCTATACATTTTAACACGTCATTGCAAACTGCAAAGTGACCGCACTGCACTTACAGGTAAGCATAGTGCGGTCCAATTAGAGTATCGAGTAGCGAGAGACGATCTATCCCCCGCTACTCAACACAATCATGCCGGCCTGATGAGTAGCTTCTTTGCACTACGCCATGGGAAGAAGGTAAAGAAGCGCTCGAGGCTTTAGTGTCAGAGCACTTAGAAGGCCGGAACACGGACATACATTGATCCCTAACTCTCGAGCCCCGTCAGAAATCGGACATACACTGGCTGATCCCGGAACGCGACACACTTGCGTGTGCCACTATGGCCGGGTTTACACACTGTGTACGTTAGTCACTATCCGGGTGGATATGAATATCCTACTTAGATTTCTATTAATACACGCCTGTGTTAGCCTTTGGGTCCTACGTATATAGACGAAACTAACATTTCGGCGATTTTGACTTTGGGGGAAATACTTTTTTTCAGATTAATATGGTGGGTTTTTTTATAAAAATCATAACTTACTCGGGGAAACTCTGTATTTTGTAGCGGTAAAATACCGTTTTTTTTTCTATCGTGTTAAAGGTATACCAGAATTATAGTATAGCCTTTGGGTGCCTCCTGTTACGTTTTTTATTGCACTTTAACCCTTCTGCATAGGACCCAACCCAAAAATGGCCAATTTCAACAAGCAAACTCAATTTGCATTTCCGATAGAACCAGAAAATTAAACAATCAAACTATGTCATTCGTAGGCGTGGCATTCAAACTTATTTCTTACTTTTCCATTTTTCGGATCGATCTGTAGTTTCGAATTGAGATCGTTTATTGACATTGCTCGTAAAACGACCTATGTTATTACTAATTTGATACACATATATATTTGTAGTGTGTAATAGTATATTTGAAATCACTAGTAACTAGATATGTTTGTGTGGTAAATTAGTCTTCTAACGAGGACGGACCCGCGAGTGAAAGACAGTCGATGTTATTACTGTTATTTTTAACAGACTTCAAAAAAGGAGGAGGTTAACAATTCGTCGGAATCTTTTTTTTATGTATGTTACCCGATTGCTCGAAGACGCCTGGACCGATTCGAGAAATTATTTTTTTGTTTAAAAGGGTATACTTCCCATGTGGTCCCATTGGCACCAAGTCAGGATCTGATGATGGGATCACAGAAAAATCAAGGGAAACCCTCAAATTTTATTGTGACGCATAATTTGTTTTTTATTGAACGGTGTACTTTTTTTAATAATTAAAGTTAAACAGATTTTTTGCAGAAAATGTAATCGTTTGTGGTTTTCCTGTTATATTATTTGATTTACAATAAAACTTCCTTGAAAATATAAAGGCGAGTCGTGGAATAATAGTTGAAAAAATCTCTTAAATTAAACATGTTATTACATATTTATCTCATGCAACAGAGTGCATTGAATATGGCATCTATTTCAAACTATGTGATAGAAATATTGAGTATTATGTACTACTTACCTTGAATAAACTATTATTTATTATGCACTTGTTTTATTAACCGACTTCAAAAAAGGAGGAGGTTAACAATTCGTCGGAATCTTTTTTTTTTTTTTTTGTTACCCGATTACTCGAAGACGCCTGGAACGATTCGAGAAATTATTTTTTTGTTTAAAAGGATATACTTCCCAGGTGGTCCCATTGGCACCAAGTCAGGATCTAATGATGGGATCTCAGAAAAATCGAGGGAAACCTTGAAATTTTATAGTGACGCATAATTTGTTTTTCATTGAAGTCGGTGTACTTTTTATGAATTAAAAAAACTTTTTTTATTGTAAGCGATAACCTTGCGCTGATTAAGATGGATTTCACATGGCGCGGGTTTGAACTGTGACTGCAATCCAGAGCCGGCATCTTTTAGGGGTATAAGTTAGTCTTATAATTTGGTACTATAACAACATTGACTTATATTCTATAGACACGAACTGTCGAAGAAACTATATGTTCCAAAAACCTTGTCCGCCCACTAATGCCATCTATTCATTTTACTAAGAACTATTTGGTAGAAGCGTGATAACATACATACACTAATTAATAATAATTAATTAATTAATATTAAAGTATACATAAGCTGATATGCTTTTCTTTAAATTGCTTAACTTTTTTTAATGTATTGACTTGTCATTAGAGCTATATAATTCCCTACTTCATCAATAAACGATTTCATTTCACTGTAAGTTATTATAATTACCGAGAGTAGGGAAATCCAGCAAGTGGGTCCCTTAAGAGTCAATGCAGTCTGGTGGAAAACAATGAGAACATATACACTAGGATATGCTAACGATATGATTCCGATCAAATTTCACTTAAATAGAGTTGAAAATGGCATAAGAAAGATAATTTTTATTGGATATAGGTATATGCTCTTAGTGGCTTCTTGCGATAACACTTGCTGCATATTATGCCTATGTACTTTACCTACTCAAATGACCTTGATTTATTGACAGCCTCCGTGGTGCAGTAGGAGAGTAGCCGGCTGTGAAACGAGAGGCCGTGGGTTTGATTGCCACACCGGGACAAATGTTTGTGTGGCAGACAGATATTTGTGTCCGGGGTCTGGGTGTTGTGAGACCGAAAATCTCTCGTAGTCCCTGTTACCCACAACACAAGACTCGTATCTTAGTGTGGGATCGTGGCTATGTGTGTGACTGTTGGGTGTTATTTGATCGCTGACCGTCCCAAAAACAAAGACTGCAATACGAAATTCTACACATTTGATAACCGCTTATAGAAATTTTACTGAGACAAAGTTAATAAAAAAAGTCATATTTAACATATATTTTTATACAGCGACCGGTTCAGACTATGCGGGAATTTTATGGAACTAGAAGCTATTTTTAAGATTAGCGCGAATTGTTATTTTCAACTTCATTTTAATTGCCTAAGGACGATAATTTATTGTCAGTAGATAGAATAGTTACTTAAAGCCGTATAGTTTTATCCTGTTTTACAAGCATACATTATTTTATTTAACAAACTATACATTTATAGGCGGACTTAAGGACGGAAACATTCTCTGCCAGTCAACCAGAGGTGGTGCACCGAACAAGTAGATTATATTAATATCTACACATATGCTATATAATAATAAAAGTTACACATATAAACATAATATAATATTATGACTGATGGAATTGAATCTGTTCCTGGTCACATTATTTTATTTTATTTATACACTTAAGTTATAGACTGAAACCACTCAACCTTTTTGAAATTGTGTTTTATGTGTGTGTTAGGGAAATAAGGACTTTCTTTAAATGAACAATTAATCTAAATCATATGTATATGATTATATTTATAGATGGCCTTTATTTAACTGAATATAAACAAATATATAATGATCTATCATCATTATGTTCTTTAATAATCTATAATGTAAAAATATATTATATTCGAAGTGTTTTAATTATCTTTTGGAATACTTTCATTTATCATATTTTTGGGAGAGGCCTACGTCCAACAGTGGACTGACACCGGCTGATGATGATGATCATATTTTCCACAATTGGATTAGACTAATTATAGGATATATCATATGAATAGCCATATATTCTTAGAGCAATAAAACAATATATATCAAAGGCAATATCTTTTAATAATTAATGCCACAACGATCTTTTAAATATTTAATCTTTTAATAATTAATGCCACAACGATCTTTTAAATATTTACCCCCTACTTCGGAAAGCCTAATAACAGGAGAAGAAGTAGGGAAGAAACTCTTGCTATGATATTACATCTCAAATCATAACATACAATTCATAAACACACAAATGTATAAATATCAAATAATACTTAGCTTAATTACTCCAGTAGCAACACACATTCGGTTTATACAGTGGAGCAAACAAGTCAGTTTTACATAAATCTTTACCTACATGTTATTTGTAAATAGAACATCATACAAACATTATGATTAATTCTAAAATGAATTAAATTATACTTTATAAACGAATTAGTACTCTAAATACAATTATTTCTTAATAATTCGATTTGCTTTTATAAATGACGTAGGTAGTTAATAATTCACAAATATTCATAAATTGAGTTGTTTTAAATTCAATAAACCTAACATGTGCGTGTGTGTGGTAGGGTCAAACTTAAAATATTTTTAGATCCGATAGGTGGCGCTGTTGTCAACGAAAATTCGGTCCACAGACAAGGTGGTTTATGGCAGAACAACGTCTGCCCGGGACCAATTATTATCGATATAGGTGTAATTGGCAGCCTAGATGGAATTAGGCTGCTGGGATTAAATTAGCAGTTCCGAAACCAGCCACAACATATAATAATAATTCTAGCCCTGTATTAAACATTGGGTCTCCTCTACTAATGAGATGGGTTAGGCCTTAGTCCACCACGCTGGCCTAATGCGGGTTGGTAGACTTCACATACCTTCGAAATTCTTATGAGAATTCTCAGATATGCAGGTTTCCTCACGATGTTTTCCTTCACCGTTAAAGCAAGCGATAATTAATATTTAATACACACGTAACTTTTGTAACATAATTCTAAAAAGTACACCGACTTCAATAAAAAAAAAATTATGCGTCGCTACAAAACTTGAGGGTTTCTCTTGATTTTTCTGAGATCCCATCATCAGATCCTGGCTTGGTGCTAATGGGACCAACTGGGAAGTAAACCCTTTTAAACAAAAAAAGAATTTCTCGAATCGGTCCAGGCGTCTTCGAGTAATCGGGTAACATACATAAAAAAAAAAGATTCCGACGAATTGTTAACCTTCTTTTTTGAAGTCGGTTAAAAATAGTAATTAAACACTTTTCTACGAAGGATCAGTACCTGCTATTTATTTAATCACAACACTTTATGCAATCGCACATCTCTAAAAATGAGCGCTCCGAGTATTTATACCCATGTATACCCCCACTTATTTTACAATCGGATATGACGTCACAAACAAACATTGGCGGGCTCGGCTGACGGTTACGGTTGAAGAATGGAATCATATAATAACAAATAAATACACCCAACAGTCACACACATATTCCTCACCCCACACTACGAAAAGCCTGTATCGTGGGAATCAAGGACTAAGGGGGACTACGGTCCTGCAACACCAAACAAATATGTATCTCTCCCATTAAACATTTGTCTCGGTGCAGGAATCGAACTCACGACCTCTTGTTTTACAGCCGGCTAGTCGCCCGCTGCACCACGGAGGCTGTCTAAATAAACAGTCACACATAATATTATATTCTTGAACACACACTAGAATACGAGTCTTGTGTAGTGGAACTAACAGACTTTCGGTCTTACAGCACCCACACCCGAAACGAATATTCGTGGTTTATACAAATATCTGTCTCGGGAATCGAACCCGCGACCTCTCGAAATCGACCACTACGCCACAAAGGCTGTTTTACATAAACAACTGTTTTTAATATATTATTAGTGTGATCGTGATAAAAACCGGCCAGTAAATATATTCATGCGGTATCTTTATTTATTGAGTGATCGGATCTTACCCAGTGCAAATCACAATGTGCATCCGAATAGAGGCGATTGTACGAATTATACTTGTAATAGTGTGCTTTGGTAAGTATTATTACATACATACATACATATACACTCACGCCTGTAATCCCCGAAGGGGTAGGCAGAGGTGTACCAGTACACCCACTTTTCGCCGAATTTCGGTCCCATGATGTGATAGGGGGCGAGCCTATCGCCACTGAGTATTTTTAGATAGAAAACCCCTATATCACTTTACCCGACCCGGGGATCGAACCCGAGACCTCATCACAGCAGTCGTAACGCATGTGCAATTACAACTGCGCCACCGAGGCAGTCAATTATTACATACCAGAGGAAAATGTGAGTACTGTTCTAAAAAATTATCTATGTATTTCAATATAGAATTTACTTATTGTCGCTTCTCTTAATATTTTATAAATTTTATTAATACATACTACTACTAGTGAATATCCGATATTATTTTTGAAACTGCGATTTCACCAACTTGTTTTATACATTAAGTAATGAGAGGTCTATCAGGACTTGCATTACTATATAATTATAAAGTTGGCATTTGTTGTGTCTAGAAAAATCACAAAAGAAGGGAATAAATATAATTCTGTGGCCTGGTGCTAAAAGGGCCAAAGTACGTTTTTGTAAGAAACGAGATTGTAATGCCAGTTTATTGTAAAAGTATGATATTTTTTTGTGCTTAAAGGGCGTTAGTGTATTAACAATCTTTAAAAAATTACGATGTAAAAAAGGCCAATGTAGTGTGCGCTTTCATACAGTTAAGTAAAAAAAAAATGTTAAAAGGGCTGCAGTATACTTAAGCCGATAAATTATTATTATTTTTCACTTTCCTAGTAATATAGTAAGAACTAAAACGATCAAAGTTAACATTAGCCCTTTTTGTGATATAATTTTAGTCCAATTACCAAAAGACTGGGCAAACCTAATCAGAACAATCCATAGGAACCCAAAAATAAATGTTGTAGAAATGCAACAGTCACAGTTCTACAACTTCCAAAAACTGCTCACTACACAATACGTACACCGAAAGATAAATTCAGTGAAAGAAAAGGTCAATTGAAATAAAATAAAATGGATACAGTGTAGAAAAGTAGATCCAGGGGTATTATACTACAAATACTCATTTGATGATAGTGAAGAATTATTCAAAGTGCTAAGTTTAAAAAGAAACCGAAATATGACACGTTCACAATCAGAAGATACTGCACCAGTAGCACCTCTCATGCCCCTAAATCAGAGACCTATTAAACTCCCTGCACCAAAAGTTAGAGACCTGCAGTCATTTCTGGAGTACCTCCAACCATCCAGCCGTCCATTTTATGAGTCTTTGGAGACTGGCCCCGAAATGGAGGATATTGTGTCATGTTCTGATGAAGAAAATTAAAAATATTGTAATCTCTCCATAATAAAATTTCTTAGAAAAACAACATTGGCCTTTTTAATTTTATACATAATTGGGAACTAACATAATAATTATCATCAGTGCTAAAGGGGCATAAGTTGTTAATATTTTCCAAAATAACATTTTTTTCTTAAATTAGAATTTAATTCATAAATCTTCTTAAAAACATAAATCAATTAAAAGTAAAATATTTTTGCCATACTACAATATAACACCTAAATAATAACTATGTATGCTGATTCATTGTTATAACGCTCATTACTGAAAATAATGATTTATTGATATTGGCCCTATTAGCACCAGGCCACAGAATTAATATTACAGAAACTATAACATAATGTTTAATTATTGATCCCATTACTCGAAGTGTTTAAAACAGCAACAACTCTCCTAAGTGTACATTTCTCGTAAACGAGCATTCTTTGTCAAGGTTGACGAAGGTTATCAACACTTGAATTATAAACGAATAACACCCAACAGTCACACACATAGCCCCGACCCCACACTAAGATACGAGTCTTGTGTTGTGGGTATCAGGGACCTAGAGAGACGCACGGTCTCACAACACGCAGACCCCGGACATCTATCTGTCTGTCACACAAACATTTATCCCGGTGTGGGAATCGAACCCACGGCCTCTCGTTTCACAGCTGGCTACTAGCCAACTGCGCCACGGAGGCTGTCGACTTATTACTTACAAGATGTAGCTCGCGGCTCCGCCCGCGTCGAGGTTAGTTTTGGAAGGAAATATATACAATTCATGTAGGCATCTTAAGCTATTACACCTTTCTATGTTTTGCCATCCCAAAGGAAGTGTGCATTTTTCTGGGATAAAAATTTTTGATGGCTAAATTACCACTATGCAAAAAATCTTATCGATCCCTTGCTCTGTGAAAAACTAAACTACCCCACGGGAACTGCACATTTTCCGGGATAAAAAGTAGTCTATGTGCTATTCCAGACTATAATCTATCTCTGTGCCAAATTTCAACCAGATCCGTCCAGCCATTGCAGCGTGATTGAGTAACAAACATCCATCCATCTTAACATTCGCATTTATAATAGTAGCAAGATTACTTTATATTGCTGTTACCTAAAATATAAACTATCAAGATAAGATACTGATCACATTTAAGTGGTTCAAACTTGAAAATAAACAAGGAAAATAGGGCAAGGGAAAGAGTTAATTGTAGAAAGTGTTTACGGCTATATAAATAAAATATTCCTGATATAAACCGACAGTAGCGTGAATTATCTAATACATTACTATTTTATAATTGAGCCCATACATTTTAAAATTTACTCTGTTTCGTACTTCGATATATATTCAATGCAGTTTTTGTTAAATATATATTATATGTATTTGTATTATTATTTATTTTTATTTTATTTTAGTGCTTATTAGAAGATAGAGAATTCTTTCTTTTATTATTTTATTACATTTTGTTGATCACACGCCACATCTTTGCCAGTTAAACCAGTTCATCCAATCGTTGCAAATCATTTGTATTTCTTTTGTTTTATTTTTATGTATAACTAGTTTTGTAGCTAATGTTGTTTATGAATAAATAATACTATGTTATTTTTAAGGCGTTGGCGCATATTCTGAATATGCTAAGCGGTATCCTTACATAAGCCGTGGTATACGCGTGAAACGTCCTAGCTCATTCCCGTGGCACGCGGGGTTATACACGAAGACCACCACACCGTACAATCAGATATGTGGCGGCACCATTGTCGCCAAACACGTTGTGATATCAGGTATGTAGAGCCTCAGCAATACGAACTCTTTTTATTTTCGCAGGTAAAGCGTTTTATTACTGCCCGTTTTTGGTAGAGCGCATTCTGCTCCGTTAGATTAAAACTATTATACTGGACTAGCTAGAAGATGGCAATCTGGGTTGTCGCTCTGTCTAGTCCCTATTTCCTATGTCACCTGGCACTACTCAACCTCTGCTGTGGCCTTCTTCGGCGATTACGAAGCGATCCGGGTATATCCAGATGAAGACTAAGATTGCTGGCGGAATCTCCCCTGCGTGGGAACTGCTAACGCCACGTCTCCGTGGGAGAAGGCTTCAAAGGGCTGGAGATGCCGGTGAGTAGTCCACCCGGCGTCTCCTACACCTCGTCTGGCAATGCGAGGGATCAAATCCTACCCGATCCCTCTTGGCACTTTCTAACTCCTCCCTATATTTCTATGTGATTAATTTCGTTGCGGGAAAAGACAGTTAACCATTCCCAGAGACTCACTGAATTCATTACGCGGTGTCGAAAAAATTTGTGCCATTGTCGATCCTGGCTTAACAGGAGTTACAATGGCTGGTATGGTGTATGGGCGGGATAGTCTCTTTTTTCCTTCTGTGATATTACGCTCTCGCAGAAGTGGCACTCAAGACCTCCGGTTGGCGAGCATGGTAGACAAGTAGTAGCCTGTATACAGTAGCGAGAGTGAACTATCCATCGTTACTCGACACAGTAATACTGGTCTGCTGAAAAGCTTCTTTAGACTACGCCTAAAGGACCCAGGATGATAGGAAAGATGGAACAAGGTAGCTTGTAAACTGTCTACAGCTTGTTGGTGCCACA
This sequence comes from Laothoe populi, assembly GCA_905220505.1. NCBI lineage: Eukaryota > Metazoa > Arthropoda > Insecta > Lepidoptera > Sphingidae > Laothoe > Laothoe populi. The sequence continues at coordinate 2,980,387 of HG992146.1, read as the reverse complement.
GAGATACAAATTTTCTAACTTCTTGGGTGGGGCGGAGGACCTCGGAAAACTATCCATTACTTAGATATATACGTGTGGTGATATGTGGTGCTCCGCAAGCCAGCACGCGTAGGGCGTGAATGGGATGAGATCAAGTTATTTCAGCTATTAAGTTAACATAACATTTTTAATTCTGAGATGGTACAAAGTTCACCTTGTCACTAGTACAAAATATATCACACGTCAAAGCTCTCTACACTTCATTATCTTACTGTAAGTAGTCGAATATGTTTTATCTTGTTCCAGCCGCGCATTGCTTTTCCCTGGATAGACATATACCTCTCGCTTCCAACTACGCAGTAGCTACTGGCAAAATATATAGACCATGGAATGATCCCCAAGATGAAGAAGTTCAGAAATCTGATGTGAGTTGTAAATATGCAATTTTCGTATTTTGTGGTAATAGCACTCTTTACATTATAGGTACGTTAAATTTCCCATCCAAGGCACTGATTTCAAGTGGGACACCCAAGTTTTCATTCAATATTCATTTATACCATTATTTCTGTTATAATATCTCCAGGTAAAGGAAATAAAGATCCCGCCGCGTTACCAAGGCGTCGTGGGGAACTTCCAAGACGACATCGCCCTTCTGATACTCACCAAGGAGTTTGTTATCAACTTATTCGTGCGGCCAGCTTGCGTGAATTTCAATTCTGATTTCGACAATGCACAATTGAAAGAGGGACAGTTGGGCATAGTAAGTGTTTTCCAAGAGTTTAAAAAGAAAGATTTAAAACTGTAACTTAATTAAGGAAAAAAATTATATGACTAAAGGAAAAAATGTTCCAAAAGCTTTAATCCGATATAATTTAAGTATTGATGCTATCATCTTTTATACATTTTATAGGAATACAAATATAATACCGAAGTCTCGCGGTGTGGGTTACAAAAAGCGTACATTCTAATTTGTTAAACAAATAAAAACAGCGGAGATGCTGGCAATCAAAGAAAAAGATTCGCCACGTACCAAATTATGCGAATTATTATAATTTGAAATGTTTATTGTAACTGGAGTAACTTTCCGATACGTTAGACGTGGTCCAGAACTCAATAGAATAATGTTATCACTTCCATGTTACATGCAGAAGATTAATATTGAATTCAAGAACACTAAAGATTTTTTCTTAGTTTAAAAAATATTTGAATTCTACTCAATTAAGATTTTAGTATAATGCTATATTTATCCCGGAAATGAACAGATCCTGTGGGATAGATTAGTTTTTCACTAAGAAAGGGATCGACATGATTTTTGGCCTAGGGGCAGTTTAAATTTTCAGAAATTTTATCCCGGAAAAATGCACGCTTCCTAAGGGATAGCAAAATATAGAAAGGTGCAATAGCTTAAGATGCCTCCATGGGTTGTATAGTTTTTCTTCCAAATCCGCGGACCTACCGCGGGCAACATCTAATGTGTCCATCCGAGTCATCTAGTGTGTAATCCGAGGAACTGTTTGAAATGGTGCCTACATCACCATTTTATCATCGCTCCACACGACACCGCAGCAGAGTTCATCCATACCACCTGGAAACGATTCCGTCTAGCACGGTTCGTTTCCAGCGTTCATTTTTACTTTTTACCACGTACGTGTAAGCTCTGGAATGAACTACCTGCAGCGGTGTTCCCTGAGCGCTATGATATGTCCTTCTTTAAACGAGGCTTAAGAAGAGTACTCCATCAACGGTAGGCAGCGGCTTTGCTGTGCCCTGGTATTGCAGAAGTCTATGGGCGGCGGTGACTACTTACCATCAGGTGGCCCGTCTGCTCGTCTGCCTATCAAGGCATTAAAAAAACAAGCAGCGATAGCCTAGTTGGTTGCGGTACGGACTGCCAAGACGAAAGTCGTATGTTCGAAACCCAAGTGGCATACACCTCTGACTTTTCTAAAGTTATGTGTGTATTGAATGTTAATTATCGCTTGCTTTACGGTGAAGGAAAACATCGTGAGGAAACCTGCATATCTGAGAATTCTTATACGAATTTCGAAGGTATGTGAAGTCTACCAACCCGCATTAGGCCAGCGTGGTGGACTAGGGGACAGGGGTTAGCCCCTCTCATTAGTAGAGGAGGCCCGTGCCCAGCAGTGGGACAATGTTTAATACAGGGCTGACATTATAATACATTGGATTGGTTATATATGAAGTAACAAAAAAAAAAAAAAAAATTTTTTTAATGTTGGTCGCGGGTTGGGGTTTGACGGACGAGAACTCAGAGGCATCCCAAGTGCTGCAAGCAGCTACATTACCGATTGTCGCTATAGACAAGTGTATAGAGCAGAGCCCAGTTAGCTTCAGGAGTTCCATTACCGGAGACAAGATCTGCGCTGGATATAATAATGGTAAAATATCATTTATCTTTAAATGGACTCTCCTAAATGACAAGCCTTGACGTTTCGCTGACTTGACTGAACTATTTGGGAAGGGCAAGTTTAATGCGCAGGAGATATTTTCCGATTAAATCTCATGTGCTGTTTTTTTTCACTAAATACTTTACATAAATAAAACTAACTACTATTCTACTCAAAATTAAATAGAAAAGCTAAGTGCTTTTCTATTTTGTATGATAATTGTAATACCGCGTGTGTCTATATATTAAAACGATGTACTTTCTTATTGAATGCATGATGATCATCAGGTACGTCAGTGTGCCGTGGCGACAGCGGCGGAGGGCTTGTCTTCCTCGCGAAATGGCACTTCCTTGAGCTCGCGTTCCTCCGCGGCGTGGTCTCCACAGCTCCCACCTCAGAGAACAAATGCAACATCTACACCTGGGCCACCTTCACACACCTGCTCAAACACGAACATTTCCTGAAGTCCGTGGTGCCTGACATAGAAACGTTATGCAAAATGCCACCTGACGACGACAGCCCCCGGTTTCGCTTTGGTGAAACAGATCACGTTCCACAAAATGATTGCTGTTCTTGTAAATGTATAAAACCAGATGAGGTGGAATTTGATGGGAATAAATTCAGTATCAATTTATAATTATACTCAAGGCTAATAAATTGATTATGATTATTGTTATGGTACTTTTATGTTATTTACTATTCGATATTGAGGGTGTATTAGAATATAAAATTAAGTTTTTTATCCTGTCACGGCAAAGTGACCACACTGCACCGGATGGTAAGTGCAGTGCCGTCCAAAGTCGGGTAGATAAATCAGTTGTAAAACTAAGAGACTGAATACACACAACTCTACTTCACCTAAACATACTTAAGGGATTTATCCAGTTCTTGGCACCGAAATAAATATATTTTAATCTGGATTATATTTCTAAGCGACAAGAGGAGCCCAAAACATGACAAAAAAAAAACATGAACTTTGAAAATGTTATGCATATCAACGTTAGTTGATTAAAAGATATAAATATTAAAATAAAGGGCAAAGTAAGAAAAATTTTAATCGGACGTTTTGAAGGTGGTGAAAATTATGGTGAAAGATTCCCTACATATGTAGATAGATAGGTCAAGCTAACATAAAGCGTGTAATAACACTCAACAGTCACATACATTTTTGTGTCGTGGGTATCAGGAACTAGCAGAGAACTTCGGCTGCACAACCAAACAAAAAACATTTGTCTCTGTGCAGGCATCGAACACACGTACTCTCGTTTCGCAGCTGACTATTCAACCACAGCGCCACGAAGTCTGTTTATGTATTTAAAATATGTTATTGATAAGTGCGAAGGAAAAAACAGTCGGTAAATATATTCATCCAGTGTGCATTCAGTCGCAGACAGTACCTCGGTGCGAAACAAAATGTGGCTCCGTACAGTGGCAATGGTAACTATACTTTTAATGGTGTGCTTCGGTAAGTGATTATAAATTATATACCACAAAAAATATATTTCAAATCATTTCAGAATATTGTTTTAAAAAATCATGTATTTCCAAATTGTGTTTACTTAATATTGATTCCCAAACGTTTTCTTTTGTTCAAAAAATTACTTTGTTAAACTCAGATGCTATTAGTAGTGAATTTACCTGTTGTTATTTTGGGCACTGCAGTTTTACCCACTTGTTTTGTACATAAAGTAATAGTATAGTCTATCAGGACTTTGTATTACAAAATAATTATAAAGTTATTGACATCTGTTGTATCTAGACAAAGCATTAAAGTTAATGTGGTTATTACTACAGTAATAATTTACTTGATAATTGTATAAACGCTACCGATATTCATATCGAACGCATTTTTATTAACCGACTTCAAAAAAGGAGGAGGTTAACAATTCGTCGGAATCTTTTTTTTTATGTATGTTACCTGATAACTCGAAGACGCCTGGACCGACTCGAGAAATTCTTTTTTTGTTTAAAAGGGTATACTTCCCAGGTGGTCCCATTGGCACCAAGTCAGGATCTGATGATGGGATCTCAGACAAATCAAGGGCAACCCTCAAATTTTATAGTGACGCATAATTTGTTTTTCTTTGAAGTCGGTGTACTTTTTATGAATAAAAAAACTTTTATTATATTCAGAAAGCGGCAACTTTATTTCAACATTGACCCTTTGCGCTTGCCATGATTCACTTGAGTTAACAAGTTGTAACTGCTTAGATGTGATTAGTACCGTGTATTAGCTCTATTTTAATTATTTGTAACAGCTGTATAATAGTAGTAATACATGTCTTGATAATAAAATATTTGGAATTTCTGACCCACTTTTGGAAATTCGTTTACACCCAACAGTCACACACATAGTTCTATCCACACTAGGTAAAATCTCTATCGTGGGTATCAAAACTACGAGGGATTACGGTCCCACAACACCCAGACCCGAAACAAATATCTGTCTTTCACTCGAACATTTGTCTTGGTGCGGGAATCGAACCCACGGCCTCTTTTCACAGCCGATTACTCGCTGCGCCACGGAGGCTATGTAGGTACATATATTTATTTGTGATAAATATTAGATTTCAGAAATAAATTTACTTTTAAGCTTATGAAGATGCAAAGCTTTTGTATTTATATTATAGCATATAGATGTTGCTCGAGGCTCCGCCCGCGTGGAGTTATTTTTGGAAGGAAAGGTATACAATCCATGGAGGCATCTTAAGCTATTACACCTTTCTATATTTTGCTATTCCATAGGATGCGTGCATTTTTCCAGGATAAAAAGTGGCATATGTAATTTTTTGATCCCTAAACTACCACTATGCAAAAAATCATGGCGATCCCGTGCTGTGTGAAAAACTAAACTATCCCACGGGAACTGTACATTTTTTCGGGATAAAAGTAGTCTATGTGCTATTCCAGACTATAATCTATCTCTGTGCCAAATTTCAACCAGATCCACCCAGCCGTTGTAGCGTGATTGAGTAACAAACATCCATCCATCCATCCATCTAAACTTTCGCATTTATAATATTAGTAGGATGTTAATGGGTCAGATGCCTCGCTCTACAGTAATGATTCATTTTAGCAGGTGAATGATCGAATGACCGTTTACGCAAGAAAATACACGCTTAGGACAGTTGTTGTTTTAAACAATTCAAGAAATAGCATCAATATTTTTGTATTACTAGTCCGGGATCCACGGTCCATTTTTGCTAAAATCAAAAATCAAATCATTTATTTTGTAAATTAGGCCACTTGGGGCACTTTTTACAAGTCATAGTAATGCTAAACTATTATTATATTATAACTATTTATTACTAATGAAGCTACTCACGGAAAATTGACTTGATGTCAATTTTCCCAGAGTAGCTTAGCTTAGCTTAGCTTAGTCCACCACGCTGGCCTAATGCGGGTTGGTAGACTTCACATACCTTCGAAATTCTTATGAGAATTCTCAGGTATGCAGGTTTCCTCACGATGTTTTCCTTCACCGTTAAAGCAAGCAATTAACAATTAATACACACGTAACTTTTAGAAAAGTCAGAGATGTGTGCCACTTGGGTTTCGAACATACGACTTTCGTCTTGACAGTCCGTACCGCAACCAACTAGGCTATCGCTGCTTCTTGTTACTTTCTTTGATGATGATTTTGAAAAAATGATTTTATAATTTGAATTTTATTGCTTACGATACGAAAATCTTTTCATTAGGTTTTGTCGATCAAACACTATTCATTTTCTAGAGAAACAAGTTTTTCCAATCTTAGTAGAAAAAAGACACCGTGTTTGTATTTCTTTGTAGCTTATTTTCTTTTGATTTTGGACTTGATATTGTATAAAAGATGTATTGATTATTATAAATAAATGATTACCGGTTATTCTTTAAGGCGCTGGCGCATATTCTGACCACAAACCTTTCGTAAGTCATGGATATCGTGTGAATTTTCCCACTATGTTCCCGTGGCACGCGGGGATATACACAAAGTCAACCAGACCGTACAAGCAGATATGTGGCGGCACCATTGTCGCCAAACACGCTGTGATATCAGGTTAGTACAACCTCGGCAATACGAACTCTTTTTTCTTGTTGCGGCGAAAGCGTATTAATACTGCCACCCGAGGGGAAAATTAACAAGAATTAAACGGTTGTGTTAGATAAGAGAGACTATCCCGCCGACATACCTGCCATTGTAACTCCTGTTTAGCCAGCATCGACAATGGTACGCATTTTTTCGACGCCGTTTAGTGAAACTCGGCGAGTCTCTGGGAATATTGAACTGTCTTTTATCCCGCAACGAAACTTTTTAATAGAAATATAGAGAGGAGGTGGACATATAAATTTTCCACTTTCCTCTCACCTTTCCTCCATAGCAAAGCCAGAGCCTAATAATGGACTAAAGAGGCATTAAGCTCTATCATAGGACATATACATTTCAAAAAGCCAGACGTAAAGCATCACGGAAGATACTTTATAGTTACTATCATGCGAGCTGTTAAGCTTGATTCCAATAATAGGTATGTCAAAACCGCCGGGAAGCACGGAAAATACTCCTAGTCTCCACAAGATCCATATATTTATTTAAGCTGGATTAGTCGGTGTTACGACCCATCACCACCTTGCCCGGAAGATGTCAATCTGGGCATTCGTTGGGCCGATTCCCTATCCCCTATGTAGACCCCACCTACTAATACCAGCTAAAACACCTCGGTGGTCTTTTCGGCGCTTGCGGAGCGGTCCCAGGTATTCTGCCTTTTGGCCGCGGCTCCAACCACGAGTCCACCCGCGTGGCAGTTGTTTTTGGAAGAAAATGCAGGTACATTATCCATGGAGGCATCTTAAACTATTACATCTTTCTATATCTGCCTAGTAGCAAATTTATCAAGAACCTAATATTTTTCCAGGATAAAACTAACCTTATATAATTGCTAATAAACTATCAGTGTGTAAAATTTCATCCCAGTACATTCAGTCGTTTTTGCGTAATTGAGTAACAGACAAACAAACTTTCACATTTATAATATTACGTGGATAGCACACGTCGGAATCTTCAATACCAAATAGTAAGATTACTATATTCGAATATGTTTTATGTATGTTATTCTAGCCGCGCACTGCTTCTCCCGGGACAGAAACGTACCTGCCGTATCCGGTTTCGCAGTAGCTGCTGGCAAAATATATAGACCATGGAACGATCCCCGGGATCAAGCAGCTCAGAAATCCAATGTGAGTTGTAAATCTGCAATTTATGTATTTTTGCTTCTCAATGCGGGTCAAGGTGGCTGCCACTCGGATGTCAATGTAAACCTCCAGCATGACGTCATTACAGGCAATTCTGCGGTGGATTGTCTTAAATTTTAAAAAGTTTATATTAAATGTCAAAGTTTTAATATCATACAGCGTAATTTTAAACGGCGACCAATAAATGAGCAAGTGAGTTACTTGATGGTTGATGATTCCAAGGCTCATGGACACTCAAACCACAAGAATAATACGGGCGTAGCTGTTCTTAAAGAAACGAAATAGGGAAAGGGAAGAGGTGATTTTTTTTTTCATTTTGGCACGACAAAGTTTCCACACTGCGCCTGATGGTAAGCGGAGTGCTGTCCAATTAGAGTATCAAGTAGCGAGAGAAAATCTATCCTTCGCCTCTCAACACAATCATGCCAGTCTACTGTGTAGCTTCTTCACACTACGCCTACAGGACCCAGGATCATAGGAAGGAGGGAACACGGTAGTTGGCAAACTTTTTCTTACTTTATTTGGCCAAAACTTAAGATTTCATAGACAAACTCAATATGGGAGTAAAACAAAAACAATTAAAGATCCTAAGCATATCCGCTACTCCTCAATATGGAGTACCTGTGTCGAAAGTATGACCAAATAGTCATAAGAAAGGCATTTGCCAGGTAGTAAAATAGTCGGCATCTGTTGCGCTCGTATCTCTCAGATAGGTACATAGTGTATCCAGGCGCCGACAGGTGGCACCGAAAAGCGATGGCCTGCGGTGTTGAACAAGGCTCAGTCCTGGGCCCTCTCCTGTGGAACATTGGAACATCGGCTTTGATTGGGTGCTCCGTGGTATTTACCCCCGAGGGTCACTGTCGTCTGTTATGCAGACGACACACTTGTAACAGCGACATGCCAGGTCTTTCCAGGAGGCCACCCTGCTCGCCCGTTCGCAACCGAACAGGTGGTGGACAGTGTTTGGCAACTGGGTAAGGCCCTGAACAAAACCGAGGCCCTTTGTTTTCATAGTCCTCGGATTCAGCCGCCTTTAAGGCCCCACATCAATATGGAGGGGGTGCGGATTCCTGTCGCCTATAATATGAAGAACTTGGAATTGATTCTGAATGCTGAAGTTTATACGCCGTATGGATGCCAAACTCCTCTCGTCAGCGTTCTTCTGCCGGGAGGAGGAGTCCAGCTACCGTTAGGAGAGACTGGCCCCGAGGGAGATTGCAGCCCGGTCTCGCAGAACCACCTTGGAGGACTAGCATTCCATACTAGAGAGCCCAGCAGCAGAGTAGTCGTTAGACTTCTCGCTGCCGGCCGTGGTGTCCATGGTCGCCAGACGGAGGTCCTGGCGTGGGATGGCCCACTTCTGCGAGAGCGTAATCTCGGAGAAGGAGAGTGCCGAGAGGGATCGGGAACGATATGATCCCACCTGCTGCTAGAGAAGACGTAGGAGGCGCCGGGTGGACTACTGACCGGCGTCTCTTGCCCTGTGGAGTGGGAGCGTTTGAATTCCACCACGATAACCCCTGCCTGTCGTACGAGGCGACTAATTGGGCCATCGGGGGTCGAGGGCGCACAGCGGGGGGCTGTTAGCCCGTATCGATGCACTCCCAATTTTTGAGTATCGTGCAACCCCGAGATGAACGGCAGCTAGTGTGGTAAGGCCTCGTTCGCTGTCGTTTTTCGGTGCGCAGGGGCTTCTAAGCCCCCCATGTAGATGGGTCGCTACAAGGCACCGCGCAAGGGCGGTTCCGGCAGCAATTCTAGAACTCCTTAGAATACCCCGGGATCGCTCCATAAGCGCCGAAGAAGGCCACCGAGGGGTTTTTGCTGGTAGTGCCGGGTGGGGTGTACATATGGGTTAGCGACTCGGCCCAGCCATCGTCCGGGCGAGGAGGTGCTGGGTCGTAAGACCTGCTAGTCCAGCATAACCGTTTTATTCTCATTCTGCTTCCCCCCGAAGCGGGCGCCAGTAATAAAACGCTTTCCCCGCGACGAAAAAAAAAAAAAAAAAAAAAGTAAAGTAGAGCCTGGTGCTGTTATTCTACCTTTACCACTGTTGAGCCGTCATGACGTTCATGACGTACACTGTCTATGCGTATACCACTTTTTACAGTATAGGTTTCAAGTGCGACGCCCACGACACATCAATATTCATTTGAGTCATTATTTATGTTCTTATATCCACAGGTTAAAGAAATAAAGATCCCGCCGCGTTACCAAGGCACAGTCGCGAACTTCCAAGACGACATCGCCCTTCTGATACTTACCTCCTTATTTGATATCGACTCATTCGTGCGGCCAGCGTGTGTGAATTTTAATTCTGATTTTGATGATGCACAACTGAAAGAGGGACAGTTGGGCAAAGTAAGTGTTTTCTAAGAGTTCAAACAGAAAGTATTTAAAACTTTAAGTTGATTATGAAAAAATAGTTAATTAAAGAAAAAAATGTTCCGATAACAGTAATCCGATAAAGATAGTGATAAATGAAAAAAGTCAAAGTAAGATATGTCTAATAAGATATATACATCTCTCTCCGATATCCAGATAAAGTCAGAATGCACATCGTATTATAGAATCGTAGAAATACCACGAGTTGAACAACAGTTCACAGTTTATTAAGCAACTGCCAGTTCGGAATACAATAATCCATAGAAAAAAGAACTGGCAAGAAAAACCATGGTTTACAATTACACTTTGCACTGAGACGCACATCGTGTTTCATTATTACTTTGATTGAAGGTAACGATCAGTTAACAGTATTTGGGCATTACGACCTCTAAATTACTAAACTATTCGAGATAGGATGTTGACTCGTCTTTATATTGTAATTTTCGTTGTGCCCACTACGAGTGAGATCATCCAATAAACAACTCGAAATTTAAAGGTAAACTACCTTCAAATTTCAAAACAACTGACGGTACCCACAATTTACAAAAGATAAAGTTATTTGTAAGGTCAATTCAGTCTCCGTATTCATTATACTCCGACAGATATAATTCAGGTGTCGATGCTATCATCTTGTTATTGAGTAAAACCTTTTATAAAAATAATAGAATTTAAATGCCGTGGTTTCGCGGTGTCAAGTACGAAAAGCATACATTCTAATTTGATAACCAAATAAAAACAACGGACATGCTGCCAATCAAGGAAAATGATTCACCACGTACCAAATTATGCGAATTATTGCAATGTCTATAAACACAAAAAAAACGTATGTAGATCGCGGGCTGGGGTCTGACGGACGAGAACTCAGAGGCATCCCAAGTGCTGCAAGCAGCTACATTACCGAGTGTCGCTATAGACAACTGTATAGAACAGAGTCCAGCGAGCTTCAAGAGTTCCATCACCGGAGACAAGATCTGCGCTGGATATAATAATGGTAAAATATCATCTATCTTTACACTGTCTCTGCCAAGACCTGACTTGCTTGTCTTTTCTGTAATTTTGCTTCTTTTTTCAAATATTGTGTGTCTCTGTATAGAATAGTGATGGGCTTTCTTTATTAAATGGATGATTTCCATCAGGTACCTCAGTGTGCCGCGGCGACAGCGGCGGAGGTCTGGTCTTCCTCGCGAAATGGCACCTCCTTCAGCTCGCGTTCCTCCGCGGTGTTGTCTCCACAGCCCCTACCTCAGAGAACAAGTGCAACATCTACACCTGGGCCACCTTCACGTACCTGCTCAAACACGAACGATTTCTGAAGTCGGTGTTGCCTGACATAGAGACATCGTGCGAGATGCCACCTAACGACGACATTCTCGAGACTCGCTTTGGTGAAACAGACCCACAAACTAATTGTTCTTGTAAAAATATAAAACCATATGAGGTGGTTTATGAAGGGAATAAATTTAGCATCAATTTATAACTATAGTAAAGGTGTTATTAAAATAAATATATTTTTTGTGTGTTGGTCCCATAATGTGATACCCCTATCGCCTATCACCATACCGGGCACAATTCCAGGCTCCGAGCTGATATTGAATATTTATAAATAGAAAAAATCCAATATCACTTTATGCACATGCACAATTACAATTGCGCCACCGAAATACCATTATAATATTTGCAGTTAAATTTTGCATAGAGCTTAAATCGTTGAAGTCAATTCTTAATCATAATATCGATATTTCGATAATTTATCAGCAGTCTGCGCAGGGGCGGTTCCGGCACCAATTCTAGAACTCCTTAGAATACCCGGGGACCGCTTCGTAAGCGCCGAAGAAGGCCACCGCGGGGTTTTAGCTTGTAGTGTCGGGTGGGGTGTACATAAGGAGTAGGGACTCAGCCCAGCGGCAGCCCATAGCCATCATCCGGGTGAGGGGGATGCTGGGTCGTAAGACCAGCTAGTCCAGCATAACCGTTTTATTCTTATTCCGCTTCCCCCGGGAGCGCCCCGCAGTAATAAAACGCTTTCCCCGCGACAAAAAGGGCAAAAAAAGGGGACTCGATACACCATAGAGCGCTGCACTGTGTTTAGGCTGAGCACATATATATTAGTATGCACTGCGAAATTTAATTTCTTCTGTATAAATAATATGAACTATATGATCACTTGTTGCAATTCTATATCGTTTTAAGGTAGTTTGTACAGTTTTTAGGTTTAGATTTAGTTTTTTACTGTTTTTTTTCTATTTACACTTCTAAAACACTATATAAAGATACGTCTTGATTATTCTATTCATTGTAATACTTTAGTAAATAAATAATCACCTAAGTAAATCTTGTTTTATTTTTTCAACGTAAGAAGTACTGACTTAGATACCACTAGCTCAACGTCCGTGACGTCACCAACTTCTTCTAGTAACGTGGTTTCCATAAGGAATGGCAGTGTGTCGAGGAGATAGTGGCGGTGGACTGATGTTTCAATCGACCGGGAACTATCAAAACCGCTTGTCGGTACTATACTGTCCAAATAATAAAGACGTTTCCAAAATTTCCATACTGCCTTTTAGTTTTTCTAGGAGGTGATTATGCACCAATCGGCAATTACAATACAGTCCGAAAAACAAAAGCGATTAGAATAAAAGCGTTAAGATGGCTTGGATATAGTCATCTTTCACCAAGCTAAACCAGTATATTGTACTTACTCCACATGCCTCTATTATACCACAGAATCCATAAACTTCTGTTATGTAATACCAATGTATGTACATTAGTATTAGCATCATCAATTAAACACAAACTACACTGAAAACGACTGCACGAACACTGATTAAATCCGAGCTACACTTCCCTTAGTTTCGTATAGACTGCGAGCGTCGAGGCCTTCCTTTTTATAACAAATCTTTCCCCACTGAGTCTATAACTTATCCAATCTACCCGCAAATATTTTGTAAGTGACCCCCAAATATTTCCATAAAAATCTAAGATAGAGTAGATTAAACCGGAAGTCATCGAATAAATTATTGTATTACAAAGTACCCTTACATTGGGTAATTATTTTTGCTCCACACAATGTAGTACCGAGGGTAGAAATAAAAGATCTAAACCAATTAAAATATTTTTTAATTTATGTATTACAAGTAGGAAGAGCTTTCTGTTGGTTTGTCGAAACAAGTTATTTCGAATGTTCATATCCTTTTACAATATTTTTTATGTCGAGTCTTTTGTGTTCCGGGTGGACAAGTGCACTTACATCTCTGTAGTCTGGGAACGACGCTTGCTGGATGGGTGCTTGTGGTTTCAATGATTTCAGCATACCGGTCTACAACTCCTTCATCAGATTCGTCTGATATACAAGAGTCGTCTGGTTCTGGCACCACGGACTTTATGAACTGCTGATGCCTGAGTATGTGGGTGAAGGTGGCCCAGGTGTAGATGTTGCACAGGTTCTCTGTACTGGGGGATGTTGAGACGATGCCAAGTATGAAGAACCGTTCGAAGCCGTCTACCATCGAGGGGAACATGAGGCCGCCGCCGCTGTCACCGCGGCATACCGCCGTGCCTGAGGGGATCAATATTATGATAAACGTTTCCGAAAAAAATTCGATTAATATCAATCTATTTTAAATAATGAATTCGGGTAAGCATCTTGTACTATATAAAACATTATAAGAGTTCTTCTTCTTCTTGCTTTAATGGCCTCTGCGGAGGAACAACTCCACAATTTTGCCAATGTCACGTAATAAAAATATTAACTAAGTAAATAAAATTTATGTGATGATGATGATTGATGACATGATGAAACCCCATTATAAGAGTTTAAAGATTCGTTAGTAGATGAAAGTGACATAACAAGTGATGTGACGGCTAAGGTAGCTAAGGCTAGGTAAAAGGTTGCCTAAGAAATTTGTATTAAGTCTGGCCTAAAGACCACGTTCATATTGTAACCGTAGTTAATTTTAACTATTACTCAAGTCTTTTGACAGTCAAATGTAAGTCCACTGCATTGTTTCACGATAGTCAAACTGGATCATTCTCTATTTATAAAAAAACACATTCTATGACTAAGTATAGCTGGAACAGTACGATGAAGTTATATTTAAGTATCAATGAATAATAATAAATACACCTAACAGACACATAGTCCTAACCCCAGAGTAAGTCAAATGATGAGTATCAGGAACTTCGAAGAACTACGGTTAAATATCTAGACCTAGAACAAATATTTCTGGATCACACAAACAATTGTCTCGGGGTGGGGATCATTTTAGGCGTAGTTTGAAGAAGCTACTCAGCAGGCCGGCAAGCTTCTTGATACTCTAAATGGATGGCACTGACGCTTACCATCAGGTGCAGTATGGTCACTTTGCCGAGCCAGTATAAAAAAAATCTCGCAGTCGGACAGGCTGTTAAAGTATAAAAATATATTGTCCCAATAGAATTCTGACTTGACCACGCTAGAAATAATAGGGCCTGAAGCAGCCTCTTTGGTTAGTGTAACCTTATGGCTAAATTCTAGAGAGTAAGGCATGAACTAATTATTAACTAGTCATTTAATTAATCCGACTTTATAAAAAGCATAAGATGAGCGTACCGTTATTGTATCCGGCGCAGATCTTGTCTCCGGTGATGGAACTCCTGAAGGATGTTGGACTCTCATCAATACACTTGTCGATAGTGACGCTTGGTAGTGTAGCGGCTTGGAGCACTTGAGACGGAGGCGAGTTCTCACCTGTCAGACCCCATCCGAATACCTGTAAATAGGGAATAGAATTCATTTAAAAATATAGTTAGAGAACGTGGTGATAAATTAGCTAAGATAATTGCAAGGACAGATGCCCTGTCCAGCCACACACATCTTTTGACGTGTGCATTCACAGGCTAAGAAAATGATAAAGACCAAACCTACATACGTGAATTTCTCTATAAGATTTTCAAAGGTAGTGAATTCTACCAACCTGCATTAGGCTAAGGGTAACTAATGTCTCATTCTTATTAATAGGGAAGGTTTATAAACGAGGTTTCTGAAGGAGACTCTTAATGCTCTCGTATCCTGTCACGGCAATGTGTCTTGCACCTGATGGTAAGTGCAGCGTACTCCAATATTATTTTGACTTTTAGAGACGTCACGTTCGTTGATGGTCGCAGATTGATGTCGAATTGACATAAATTAGATATACGAGTATACTGGCTGATGAGTGGCAGATTTTTCACTACATGTACAGTAGTAGTTGACATGTTTGATACAAATATGTTGTATTATTACCATTGCACCTCGTTTGTTTACTCGTAATAATAATAATACAAGCCCTGTATTAAACATTGTCCCACTGCTGGGCACGGGCTTCACTAGAGAGGGGTTAGGCTTTAGTCCACCACGCTGGCCTAATGCGGGTTGGTAGACTTCACATACCTTCGAAATTCGTATAAGAATTCTTAGATATACAGGTCTCCTCACTTTACTCGTTAACTTGGCAATAAATTGAGATTTAAAATTTCAACAATTTAAGTTCCAAGAAATTCCTAAGAAGCCTGCTAACCTATTAGCTATATAAAAATAATTTCTCATGTGTGTTTATAAACAACGTAAAATCGAATACAATCAAATGATGTGCCTATATTGAAAGTTAGTTTAAAAAATACTAATTCCACTCACGTGTGTCCTACACTAAACAATGTGGTGTGACACCCTAATGAATAGGCCCAGTTTTTTTAACCTTTTTTACCGAATAATTTAAATAACAAATAACCACCTACAAACCGCCTGACCGCCCAAAACCTCCTTCAATTGCATTTCGAATAGACACGCGATGTACTACGACCCTCTAAACATCACTCCACTATGCATCTAAAGTTACCTTTCCTTCCTTTCCTTCTTGCAGCTGCTCCTCGTCAAACTCATCGTCGAAGCTAAAGCAAGCCGGCTTCACGAAGCCACTGTAGTAAAACTCCTTAGTGACTATTATAAGGGCGATGTCGTCTTGGAAGTTAGCTGCATTGCCTTGGTATCGCGGCGGAATTTTGATTTCTTTCACCTGTGCGACGAAGATGTGTGTAAAGTGCAAACGTGCAAGTTTATGTGTGTTGATATTTAAGGCCTAACAATATTATTATGATTGTGTAAACGGACAACTGCCTATCTTGACTCCTCATCTGTAAATGCTTCTTGAACGTTGTAAATTGGTACAACTTACATCAGACTTCTGAGCTCCTATATCGTGGGGATCGTTAAAAGGCCGATATATTTTGCCGACAGCTATTGCGTAGTCCGACGTAGAGGGTTTCTGTCTATCCTGGGTGAAGCAGTGCGCCGCTAGAAGAGTGATTAACGGTTATTAATATAGATGAACGCCGTCCACGTACATGTGCTTTCAAATTGAGAATTGCACCTCTTTCTTTTTAGTTTGCAGCACTGTCTTTTGTTTCGCACTACAACACAGTATCATGCATGATGCATTGTGCTTCACCAAAATGTATTATTAGTTGTTTTTTTTATCCGCATTAAGCCCGATGTTAATGGCTAAAAATTATAGTAAATAAGTTTATTCTCTTTCTTCTTTCACCTACAGAAGGGGAAGATAATATTATGGATATACTGGCCCACCTGGAGTCATAACTACGTGGCAGACTAATGATATTTTAATTACTTATTTAACGTGTAGTTTTTTTTATAGAAGGAAGTGGACGTCTTGCTGTGGGTTACTAAGTTGTTACTTTACATCGGTTTTCGGTCAGATATTTTGATATTATTAAGAAAAACTACTTAACGACATTGTAGAGCGCTCCTCAGTTTGATAAGTTGTCTCTAAATAAGTTATATAATTTCAAATACATCTTCAGATCTTTTAAAAATAAAGTTGCATTATATTATTTGGCAGACAAAAAGTTCTTATCCAGACAAATTCTAGCATAGGAGAAACCTACCATCTAGAGACTGTACTGCTTCTTCTACTGACCTGACACAACAACCTTGGTGGAGATGAGAGTGCCCCCACATATCTGCATGTAAGGCGTGGTGTTCTTCTTGTAGAGTCCAGCGTGCCACGGTGCCATCCGCATCGCCGCACGGTACCCCCCGCTCACGAAAGGCTTTAGTCTGTCTTTGGCGCACACAGTCGCCGCTAGAGTAAGAAGTTGATGAAGTTAAATATATAATAACACCTAAAGGTTACATTCATAATCATGACAACAGTGATACAATTATCGTGAACCATGAGAGACTTTCGTTCACACAACACATACCCTACACAAATATTTTATGAATGCAATCAGCTGCGCAACATAGGCTGTCATAGAATGTATTTATTTTTAAATTTTGGAGCCACATGCCATTCAATTTTAATATCAAGCTGACATAAAGAAACAGCTTTCCATTTCATATGGGTGTCTTAGATTTTCAGAGGCCGGTAACGTCATTTATTTTAATCATCTTTTTCTTTACTTTCTCTTTATTGTACCACCACTGTCTACTTTTCTACTTCCATTTCAGTCCATCAATAGGTTGTCTGGAAGAGCTCACTTTTAGCGATATGGCCGCACATTCACAGTTCTATATCGCCATGCTTAACTTTTTATGGTTATATATCAAAGAGCCCAACGCCATCCTGAATCGCGTTAGCTAAGTTTGCGCGACTCCACCTAGATATAGCAGGTGCTCCGAATATATTAGCCGTCGAGCATCTGGGGACTAGGCTCCGTGGCCTGTTCTCCGCGTGCCTGGAGCAGGGCCGTTTTCCGTCTCAGTGGAAAACTGGGAAGTTGGTCCTGCTCAAGAAGGAGGGACGGCCCGCAGAGTCGCCATCGGCCTACCGGCCCATCGTGTTGCTCGACTAGGTCTGTAAGCTCTTCGAGCGTATCATTCACGCTCGCCTCGTCGAGCATCTTGAAGGGGTCGGGCCGGACCTGGCACAGTGCCAGTACGGGTTCCGGCAAGGCCGATCGACAGTACACGCGATTTTGCGGGTCAAGGCCCAAGCGGAGGATGCAGTGGCTCGGGGTGAAGTGGTGGTGGCGGTGTCTCTAGACATCGCCAACGCGTTTAACACCCTGCCCTGGGCCTGCATACTGGAAGCACTGCGGTACCACGTGGTGCCACCGTATCTCCGGCGTCTGGTGCGCTCGTATCTCTCAGACAGGTACATAGTGTATCCAGGCGCCGACAGGTGGCACCGAAGAGCTATGGCCTGCGGTGTTCCACAGGGCTCAGTCCTGGGCCCTCTCTTGTGGAACATCGGCTACGATTGGGTGCTCCGTGGTACCAATCCCCGAGGCGTCGCTGTCGTCTGTTATGCAGACGACACGCTAGTAACAGCGACAGCCAGGTCTTTCCAGGAGGCCACCCTGCTCGCCTCGTTCGCAACCGAACAAGTGGTGGGCAGGATTCGGCGACTGGGCCTTAAGGTGGCCCTGAACAAAACCGAGGCCCTTTACTTTCACGGTCCTCGGATTCGGCCACCTTTAATGCCCCACATCAATGTGGAGGGGGTGCGGATTCCCATCGGCTGTACAATGAAGTACTTGGGGTTGATTCTGGACAGCCGGTGGAATTTCCGTGCCCATTTCAAGGAGTTGTCGCCGAAATTGGTGCGGGCGGCGGGCGCGCTCGGACGCCTGCTGCCGAACCTGGAGGGACCTAATAGCCCTTGCCGAAGTTTATACGCTGGAGTCGTGCGGTCAATGGCCCTGTACGGATGTCCCGTATGGGCCGAGTCCCTGAAATCCCGCTGCGTCGCCTTGCTGCGCAAACCGCAGCGTTTGTTGGCGCAGCGAATAGTAAGGGGCTACCGCACGGTCTCCCACGAGGCGGCATGCGTATTGGCCGGCACCCTCCCTTGGGAGTTGGACGCAAAACTCCTCTCGTCCGCGTTCTTCTGGCGGGAGGAGGCGTCCAGTCGCCGTCAGGTGAGACTGGCCCCGAGGGAGATTGCAGCCCGGTTTCGCAGAACCGCCGTGGAGGAGTGGCATACCAGGCTGGAAAGCCCAAGTGCGGGCTTGAGGACCGTCGCGGCAGTGCGTCCTGTCCTAAAGAGATGGCTAGACAGGCGCCACGGTGCGCCAACTTTCCGGCTGACGCAGGTACTGACGGACCACGGGTGTTTCGGTTCGTTCCTGTGTCGGATCGGAAAGGAGGTGTCTGCCGTGTGCCACCATTGTGGCAGCTGCCGCGAGGACACGGCCCAACACACGTTGGAGGAGTGCCCAGCCTGGGACGAAGAGCGCAGCGCTCTCAGAGCAGTCGTCGGAGGAGACCTCTAGCTGCCGGCCGTGGTGTCGTCCATGGTCACCAGCCGGAGGTCCTGGCGTGCGGTGGCCCACTTCTGCGAGAGCGTCATCTCGCAGAAGGAGAGTGCCGAGAGGGATCGGGAACGAAATGATCCCTCCCGCCGCCAGAGAAGACGTAGGAGGCGCCGGGTGGACGACTGACCGGCGTCTCGCGCCCTGTGGAATGGGGGCATTTTGAGAATTTCACCACGGTAACCCCTGCCTGTCGTATGAGGCGACTAATAGGGGCCATCGGGGGTCGCGGGCTCGCAGCGGGGGGCTGTCAGCCCGAATCGATGCACTTCCAGTTTCGGAGCATCGTGCGACCCCGAGATGGACGGCAGCGCGCGTGGTAAGGCCTCGTTCGCTGTCGTTGATCGGTGCGCGGGGGCTCCTAAGCCCTCCCATGGAGATGGGCTGCAACGCAGCACAGCGCAGGGGCGGTTCCGGCAGCAATTCTAGCACTCCTTAGAATACCCCGGGATCGCTCCGTAAGCGCCGAAGAAGGCCACCGCGGGGTTTTAGCTGGTAGTGTCGGGTAGGGTGTACATAGGGGGTAGGGACTCGGCCCAGCGGCTGCCCGGATAGCCATCATCCGGGCGAGGGGGATGCTGGGTCGTAAGACCGGCTAGTCCAGCATAACCGTTTTATTCTTATTCCGCTTCCCCCCGGAGCGGACGGTAGTAATAAAACGCTTTCCCCGCGACAACAAAAAAAAAAAAAAAAAAGGTGCTCCGAATATATCACCGGATGGAGAAGCCGCGGCCGGTCAGGCTCAACACCTTTCCGACTGGGGGACTCTCCCTTCGCTAGAGGAACACAATCACCCGTTCCTCAAGTTTGTGAACATACTATAGTTTGGAATTCAATGTGAAGTTTTGTGACAACCTTTAACCTCGCTAGTAAACCGAATCAAACAGTTTATTTAGTAAATTAGGCAAATAGGGACACTTTTTAACAGACTTCAAAAAAAGGAGGAGGGTCTCAATTCGTCAGAGTCTTTTTTTATGTGTGTTCCCCGATTACTAGACGCATGTGGACCGATTTGAGAAATCCTTTTTTGGTTTAAAAAGATATACTTTCCATTGGTGGTCCCATTGGCACCAAGTCAGGATCAGATGATGGGATCTCAGAAAATTCGAGGGCAACTCAAATTTTATAGGGATGAATCATTTGTTTTTTATTGAAGTCGGTGTACTTTTTGTTTACACGTTAGGATTATGTATAAAATCTACCGGCATTCGCATATGTCTACCGCTGTAAGAAACACCACAAAAAATTCAGCCATAGTTCTCTGGTATAATATGTCATAATTATGATTTAATATTAGGATTTCATACATTTGCATTTGTCAAAATGTTTAGGTCCTAATATATCGGGACTCGAAAACAAGGCGATGTTTTAGTCATTACATTATATAACTAGAACTTCATCATCATCATCATCATCATCGGCATGTAGCAGTCCAGTGCTGGACATAGGCCTCCCCTAAAACGCGCCATTTAACCCTGTCTGCAGCTTGTCTCATCCAGCTTCTGCCAGCTACCTTTCGCAAATCGTCACTCCACCTAGCTGTAGGGCGTCCTACACTACGCTTGCCTAGTTAACTAGAACTTATATCATTTAAATTGAAGCCTGACGTCAATCCAAAGTTCGACAGCTAGAAAATGCCTTAATCATTATTTCCGCCTTTATACAAATGTTGTGTTAGAAGTTAAAATTAATAAAATGCTTCCAACAGACTTTGCATACAATCCATTACAATCTGTACACATTTTAAATCTAAATATATAATAATATAATTATAATGATGTGTATGAATGAGAATAATGAAAAAAATCTTACCGAAACACACAATCAATATGTTTTGCACCAACATGTCTGCGTCTAATGCAAGACTGAGCGAGCAAGGGTACGCCCCTAAACCATCTCGTATAAACACTGGACAACACGTGATTATGTTTAATTCGTCATTACATTATCGGTACATAATGACTGTGTGTCCGTAATAAACTACACATATACATGTTTGATTTGTGATCAATAAGAGGCTTGGACAATTATAAAGATGTGTGATGATGGAATACTCCCAACAATGACGCGCATAGTTCTAACTCCGTATTATGATACGACATTTGTGTCGTGGTTTGATACCCAAGTTTCTGATATGTCGGATGAGCATCACTTCACGGCGGCCAGAAACAACCGTGAGTGCACCGCGTCAGTATTCCTGGACATGGAGAAAGCGTTCGACCGCGTCTGGCATCGCGGCCTTCTACAAGGTCGCCACATCGGACGCGCCCCGTCGAGTCACAAGAGTGATCCAATCGGTCCTGAAGATTCCACGTCACGGTAGAGGGTGCTCTGTCCCAAGAGCGGCCTATCGCCGCGGGCGTCCCCCAAGGAAGCTGCCTATCACCAGTCCTGTATTCTCGCTACAAAGACGACATCCCCGTGGTGGACGACGTCCAGCTAGCGCTCTACGCAGACGACACCGAAATATGAATTACGACAGATTTTCAATCCTACAGCACCAAATGTTGATTATATATTATACACACTAAAAACTGATTTTTGATCTTGGTACGGCAAATGACTACACAGCATCAGATGGTAAGCGCAGTGCCGTCCAGTTAGAGTATCAAGTAACAATGGACACCTACCTATTCTTCACTACTCGAACACTCGTGCCGGCTTGCTGAGTACCTCTTTCTACTAAAGGGAAAGGACTTTTCTGAAAAATATACAGACAGAGCCACGATCAATGTAGCTCTAACATGGATAAATTAATTTGTTATTATTTAACAGGCTATGAGATCACAAGTCAAACACGTGCAGTCTAGATAACGAGCGATTAATGTTCGCCTGTAAATATACAATCAATACACATAAATTAATCGGATGATTCATATTAAATAGGTTAGTGGCAGCGATCTATATGTACTACGTACTAGATTCGGCGACCAGAACAAACATTATGTTCCACCGAGTTGGGGTGTAACCACCGCACCGACGTTAGTTTGTTTCATGCCACATAAGTTTGCACACTACATTGCATCTTTCAGTGTCGAGTTTATTTTAGTTATTTGTAGCGAACATTTGTACATTCCCGAACAAATCTGCCTTAAATTGATTTACAGTGAAACTGTTAATAGTATATAAGGTAAATAACATAATTTCATAACGTTTAGAACGTAATATCAATAAATATTAATTAATTTCAATTCTGAATACGGGAAGTCTATATCTCACAACAATATTCATTATATAGTTTGTCCCGTTATCCGTTTTCGTCCCGAAAGCCCCGTTCGAGAAAAAGTGACGGAGTTATCACGCTTCTAACTACCAAATAGTTCTTAGTAAAATGAATAGATGGCATTAGTGGGCGGATGAGGTATTTGGAACATATTGTTTCTTCGACAGTTCGTGTCTATCGGTAGAATATAAGTCAATGGTTAGTGGTGAAGTCCTGTGTTTCATTTCCAGGTCGGGTAATTAAAATTTGTGATTTGTTTTAAATTGAAAACTTTTTAATGGGATAGCAGAATATAGAAAGATGTAATAGCTTAATATTGGGTTTTATACTTTCAAAAATAACTACCACGCAGGCGGAGCCGCGGGCAACAGCTAGTGGACCTATTATGTGCCGTCTTATAACTAGATGGACATAATAATAGGGTACTTGACAATTTTTGAAAATTGATGGACATCGATAGAGAACTCTGCACTTATAGCCCCCGTAATATTTTTATTATTGAAATATACTCAATTTATATAAAATCCGTGATTTAATTTTTGCATATATAATTTCGCGCTAAAACGCGTTATCACGTGACATTATCTCTATGTGACGTCATCGCACATATACAAACATTCGTGACACCTAACAACATAACAAATTATTTGCATTTATCTGTTAGTTTTTCCGCAAAAATGAATGAGCCAGCATATAAATATTGTTCAATGCCTTTGTGTAAAAACTCGACACTAAATCCCGATAAATTGTTCATCCATGTGCCAAAATCAAAAGTATTAAGAAAGAAGTGGCAGATTTCGACTATCAGCCCTTGTAATGCCTTCTTCCATTGTTATAGAAGACTTGAAGACGAAATTAACTCGTTTCCACACGTTTACACATCAAAAAATATGTTCTTCAATACAATTTTATTTGTCGTAGGATGCAATGTTTATGTGCGATGTCGTCACGAGTAATGGCGGCCGGTATTGCTACGTTTTTGGCACCGAGAGATACAGATTAAAAATTCTAAATTTTAATTACGAAAATAAAATGTTTATAATACATTTAAAATAAAAAAAATGTATTTAATAAATATGTTTGCCCACTATCCTTTCTCCTAGTACAGTTTTATATTTTTTGGTTACACCAGTCAAACACCCTATTCTTAAATATCAATTGTACAGTAATACATATGGTATATTGAAATAAATACTGGTCCTGTAATCTTTAATTATAAATCTTAAAAACTTTTCTTATCTTTATTGCATATTGTGTTCGCCCTGTCTGTTTTGTCATTAATTTGAATTATTCATCTTCCATATTCAAATACTCTTTCATTCCTAACGTCCAGTCACATTACTAAAACAATACACACATATTGTTAAAGTTATAGAACGATATAGGAAGTATAGAAAACCTTCCAAACGTCTCAAAGATCTGGACCAAAAGCGCTGCCCACGTAAGAGTCGCCCAAAGCCTTCTTAAAGCTACACTTTAGATGATGCTGGTCAGCTTTTCTGCGCACAATGTAACCGGATTTTCAAAACCAAATTTGGCTTCGCTAGTCATCTAAGAGCTCACGCAAGAAGAGAAAACTAGTTGTGGGTCGCTGTCACCGGATACGGTGAAGAGGACTATCTGTATATATAAAAGAAGAAGCTGACTGACTGACTGACTGACTGACTGACTGACTGACTGACTGACTGATCGATCAACGCACAGCCTAAACGGCTCGGGTTAGAGACTTGAAATTTTGACAGTAGGTACCTTTTATCACGTAGGCATCCACTAAGGAAGGGTTTTTGGAAATACCACCCCTAAGGGGGTAAAATAGGGGATGAAAGTTTGTATGAAAATCCGTCATTTTTGAAGTTAAATTCATGAAAATTAGTATTTGGCTTTTTAGTTAAAAATAAAAAATATATGTTTCAGGATTTTTGGAAATTCCGCCCCTAAGGGGGTAAAATAGGGGATGAAAGTTTGTATGAAATTTTTTGATGACCTCCACACGTGAAATTAGAAATTATAGAAATTAGAAATTCGTATAAGAATTCTCAGATATGCAGGTTTCCTCACGATGTTTTCCTTCACCGTTAAGCAAGCAATAATTAACATTTAATACACACAACTTTAGAAAAGTCAGAGGTGCGACTTAGGTTTCGAACATACGACTTTCGTCTTGGCAGTCCGTACGGCAACCAACTAAGCTATCGCTGCTATCATTAGCATTCTTTATAAGGTCTCCAAATTTTTTTAATGATCTCGGGGATTTCCCAGACTTCATTCTTAATTCAAGTTCAACCACATTTAAACACACTATAGCTAATAACTGGTTCTAATCGGTTCTTTGTCTGTTTTAATAATTTCTCTGATACCTTGGTTGTTGTTTCGTAATATTGTTGATAAACCAAATATTATGTATTATATAAATTATTTAGTATATTTAGGAAAAATTAAGCAAGCTTAATGTATTTTCAGTAATATGTAAAAACATTTAATTGGTATACTTACTATACTGTTAATTTATTATAATGTATTATTCAAAAAATATGTTGTATTAGAATTTTATATTGTATATCTTATATCTTTTAGCCTAGTTGGTTGCGGTACGGACTGCCAAGACGAAAGTCGTAGGTTCGAAACCCAAGTGGCATACACCTCTGACTTTTCTAAAGTTATGTGTGTATTAAAATGTTAATTATCACTTGCTTTAACGGTGAAGGAAAACATCGTGAGGAAACCTGCATATCTGAGATTTTT
This sequence comes from Laothoe populi, assembly GCA_905220505.1. NCBI lineage: Eukaryota > Metazoa > Arthropoda > Insecta > Lepidoptera > Sphingidae > Laothoe > Laothoe populi. Next base: position 2,955,130 of record HG992146.1, on the reverse strand, counting down.
TCGAAGGTATGAGAAGTCTGCCAACCCGCATTAGGCCAGCGTGGTGGACTACGGCCTAACCCCTTTCATAGTAGAGGAGGACCGTGCCCAGCAGTGGGACAATGTTTAATACAGGGCTAGTATTATATATCTTTTATATCTTATACATTTATATCTTGTACCCAATAAGTACCTACTTAAGCGTTTTTTTTGGGTTAGTTGTAAATACCTCCAAGAGGTGAATACAATCCTAAATATCTGCATTGCCATCATATACGTATGTTCTGTGTATTAGATGTGTCATCCCCTATTAACCACCCCCCCATCCCCTCATCCATCCATCCTCTTAGGGGTGGTATTTGCAAAAACCCTTCCTTAGTGGATGCCTTACGTCTTAAAAGGTACCTACTGTCAAAGTTTCAAGTCTCTAACCCCAGCCGTTTAGGCTGTGTATCTAGTTCGTTATGATATGAGCTGATTGATGACCTTACCAATGTAATTTAGGTATAACTCAACTGTACCCAGAACGTCAAAAATGAGCTCTGGCAAAATGAGCGGAACATTATGCTTGACAGTATGCAGATAACATCTGGAGTTGTATACTATATGGACCTTGTGGAGACTAGGAGGAATTTCCGTGCTTTCCGGCGTTTTTGCCATACCTATTATTGGAATCAAACGTAACAGCTCGCATGATAGGACCCGTTAAGTAACTTCCGTGGTGCTTTACGTCTGGCTTCTCCAGACTTAAATGTCCTTTATTCCGCTTTTCTATGGAGGGAAGTGGACAATTTATATTTCCAACTCCTCCCTATATTTCAATTTGATTGATTTCGTTGCGGGATAAAAGACAGTTATAAAGCATTCCCAGAGACTCGCCGAGTTTCATTACTCGGTGTCAAAAAAATGCGTGCCATTGTTGATCCTGGCTAAACAGGAGTTACAATGGCGGGTGTGTGGGCGGGATAGTCTCGTTGTATCCAGAACGAAGTTTGTGTGAGGCAAATGGATGTTGTGGGACCATAGTCCCTCGTATTTATTGATAGCCACGACACAGGGTTGATCTAGTATGGGGTAAGGACTCTGTGTGTGACTGTTAAGTGTATTATCTATACTTATATTGAAAAGAGGAATATTTGTATGTATGTTTGTAACGAATTGGCTTAAAAAGTACTGGACCGATTTAAATAAATTCTTTCACCATTTTAATGCTACATTATCACTGATTAATATAGGCTAGATAACTCCTTGGATTGTATACTTCTGCTCCCGAAAATAATCTCCACGCGGGTGGAGCCGCGAGCAACGGCTAGTCTATATATTATTCAAAAAGGTGTTTTTTGTCCGAACGCCATAACTTACATAATTGTTTATGAAATTAAATAATTTAAACACTATTTTAAAGCATATGTTTACCTCTATTGACGGAAAATAGACAAATTTTATAAAATTATAATTTTTACAAAAAATCGATAAAAAGTAACAGTGTCATCTGTTGACAGTACAGTCAACTAATTTGGTGTATTGTTTAAATTATGTAACTGACCACTGGTGGGAAGTATTCGCACGTGTCACCTAGTTAATATTAAGATACTTAGACAGTTTCAGTAAGGATCAACTGCTTTAGAAATCGAGATTTTCATTACTCTCACGACGGTCATGTGCGGCACTAGGTCTTGTAATGAGTTTTATTTCACAACATTAAGGCAACTTAACATACATTGAGCTGCTCTTATCTAATATAATTAAATTGAAATACGTACATTAATTGTATGACCAAATATTGTTAACCGGTGTGAAAAGAGCAACGCTAGAGTTCCTTGCCCGTTCTTCTCTAGCGAAACTGCATTCCGAACTGGCGGTAGAGTTAAAAAATTTACTGAATCTAAATGATGTATGACATTTCATCTTAGAGTAGGTGTTAAATACTCTAAGCATTTCATGGATTCAATAAATATTTGATTTTGATAGAGTTATAAGCCATTTTACTCAATACCACATATTTACAAGTGTTGGTAACATGACATTGATGAGCAGAAGCTGCGAGTTTAATGACCATTGATATATTACATCACTCATATTCTTATGATAGGTAGTATCGGAGCCGAATGTTTCACGCGCACACCTCGCTCCAACGATAAATCTGAAGATATAAGATGAACCTTCTCTACATAACATTAATTACGTGTTTCGGTAAGTAAATATTTGAATTCATTATTTTGTTCATAATGCAAAGTATTACGCTATAATATTCTTGACAGTTGGTTTGGTTTAGATAGGTTTTGACCTAGTGTGGGGTCAGGAATCAAGAACTACGAGGGATTAAGGCTTTGCATCATCAGTTTTATAGTGGTGGAGCCACGCTGTAGACATATTTGTACAGCACGAATGGGCCGGCTCGAACGGGGTAGTACCACTGTCTCACAGAAAACCAACGTAAAGTGACAGTTTACTGTCGCGTTTCGTATGGTAAGTGAGATATCCGGTGGCCCAGATTCCCCCTTCCCTTCCCTAATCCCTATTCCTGTCCTTTAAGGCCGACAGCGCATATATGATACTTTCGGTATTGTGGATGTTCATAGGCGGTGGAGATTACTTAACATCAGGTGACCCACTGTCTCGTTTGTCGGACTATGCTATATAAAAAAAAACAAACCCAAAACAAATATATGCGAATACAAATAGTAGTTGGTTTTACACAACCATACCACATTGTTGACAAGTTGCAGGAGAGAGGTTTAAAAGATATTTTTGTTTTTCGAAAAAAATCGCTATAAAAAACTAGACTCAAGAGCGGCAGAAAAATTTGCTCATTCCCAATATGTATATTATAATTCCAAATCGCAAAAAAATTCGCTTATATCACATAGTCCGCCAATCGTCGATACATCCTACTTCCTACTAAAATTATAAATGCGAATGTTTGGATGGATGGATGGATGTTTGTTACTAAATAACGCTACGATGGCTGGACGCTTCTGGTTGAAATTTGGCACAGAGATATAGTCTGGAACAGCACCTAGGCTAATTTTACCCGGAAAAATGTACGGTTCCCCCGGGGTAGTTTTTGTTTTTCACAGCGCAAGGGATCGACATGATTTTTGCATAGTGTTCGTTTAGGGATCAGATAATGGATAGATCTCATAGGATAGATCACATAGGCAACTTTTTATCCTGGAAAATGACGGTTCCTATGGGACAGTATAATATAGAAAGATATCTTAATGAAATAATTGCTTAAGATGTCTCTAAAATGTTGATACCTTTTTTTTTTTAAATAACTAGCACACGAGCGAAGCCGCGGGCAAAACGGCCCAGCGGAAGACCAGCACTGGTTTTTAAACCAGTACACGCTGAGACTGAGGCCGTATTTGTTATAAGCACATAATTTTTCTTATTTTATATACTAAAGCTAGCTAACTATATAACTGCTTGTAACAAATAAAATATTTCTTTCTTTCAAAAGCTAGTATTTTTGGCTGTTCCACATTCATACATACCATTATAATTGGTTTTAACTAACTTATTTATGTACATGGTGTTTGTACGTGTGTTCAAGCACCAGAACATGGCAACGTCGCTCTAGGACAGCTTTATAAAGCTGGCGGATTCATAAGCGGGGCTTACCGAGGGGATATACAAGGGTCCCCGTGGCACGCAGGGATATACAAGAAGACTACAAAACCATACATGCAGATATGTGGCGGCACTGTGGTCGCTTCAAACGCTGTCATAACAGGTCTGTAATAAATTGATATTTGAATTAGCCTTGAGTATTTTAAGGTTTTGTAATTAATTGAGGAAAGATATGTTTCATATTGTTAGTGTGACACGAGAGGCCGCCGCGGGTTTGGTCCCCACACCGGGATAAATGTTCTTGTGTTCAGGAAATATTTATTTTTTATTTAGGTCTTGTCCGGTAGCAATCCAGAGTTCACTCAGGATCCCCCAGGATCGTCCCACATGTGCTGCAGAAGGCTACCGTGGGGTTTTTAGTCGGTACACCGGCGTAGGAAAATCGGTTAGGCCCCCGATCTAGCAGTCCTCCGGGTGAACTGGATCGGAAGGTCGGTGAGACATAATATAACATAACCATAACCATCTCTCCTCCCCCGAGGACGAGAAGGTATCCGTAAGATGGATTTTCCCCGCGGGAAATAAAAGATAAATATTGGTGTGTCATAAAAATCTGCGAGGATCAAAACTGTGACCTTCCATTTCAAGTTATTCGTCTAATGAGCCAAATCTAGTGTAATTTAATTTCTTAGACCAGTGCTGTATTTTCCAGCCGCGCATTGCTTCTCCCTGGACAGAAACATGCCTCCCACATCCCACTTCGCAGTAGCTGCTGGCAAAATATACCGACCGTGGAACGATCCTAATTATGAAAGAGTTCAGAAATCTCTCGTGAGTTACAATTTATTCAGTTTTATTATTACCATTAAATTATCGTCTCCGATAATCTATTATTTAATTTCGCAGGTGAAGGCAATATGTGTCCCGCCGCGTTACCAAGGGAGTATAGGAAACTTCCAAGACGACATCGCAGTTGTTTTAGTCGTCACGGAGTTCCACTACACCCCCTACGTGGCTCCAGCGTGTCTGAATTTCAATTCTTTTTTTGATGATGTTCACCTGCTAGACGGAAATTTGGGCAAGGTAGGTGTTATCTCGTGAAGTACTGAAAATCGCCGGCTTGTTGTATAAGAGGAAGATTAAATTGTATAATTGTGGAGATTAGTCGAATTGTCTAAGTAGGAAGACAATTCATCAAAGCAAGGAATGTTGGATACCGTCAGTTCAAAATCTAGATTTGTTTAAGGTTCTAGTGTAAAGTTTGCTAGTAGGTCTGTTGAGTTTCTCAAATCTATGAAGTGTTGTTTATATAAGACTGCACTGTCAGTCCAAATTTATTTTGTATCTGATAATCAGCTCAATAAACTTGAGTTTACTATATTTTAAACGCGGTTTCACACATGTGCAAGACTGTTTCTTATTGAAAACTTTTGTTGTTCGCACACAGAGATATTGTACATGACGGGACTTCATCGGCCCATCGACCCAGGGCTGACTGACAAAGTATTAATCAATTGTAGTTATGTATCAGCCACGAAATATTAATCAATTGTAATTATGTATCAGCTTAATATATAGTGGGTTTTCTTACCAGTTTTCCCACACATTATTGTATTCCGAACTGGCAGTAGCTTAATAAACTATGAAGGGTTCCACTTGTGTTGTTTCTATGAAACTATCATACGATGTGCATCCTGACTATACCTGACGATAGGAGAGGATGCGTAAAACCTCTTCCAGCACAACACGTGGTACCCTGCTCGGAGACATACACGTATTTTTAACCGACTTCAAAAAAAGGAGGAGGTTAACAATTCGTCGGATCGGATCTTCTTTTTATGTTTGTTCCCCGATTACTCGAAGACAACCTGGTCGATTCGGGATTTTTTTTGTTTAAAAGGGTTACTTTATAGGTTGTCCCATTGAAACCAAGTCAGAATCTGATGATGGGTTCTCAGAAAAATCAAGGGCAGCCCTCAAATTTTATAGTGCCGCATAATTTGTTTTTTATTGATGTCGGTGTACAATGTATGAATTAAAAAACTTTTAATATGTATTATAGTATCGTGCCAGTAGTTTCAGATATTTCCCAAACAATCAAATTCACTAAGCCACAAACTTACAAAAATTACCACTTTGTAATATTAATGTAGACGGAACCTTTATTTTAATTGCACCTTCAGGTTGTCGGTTGGGGTCTGACGGGTGAGAACTCGCCGTCATCCCAAGTGCTCCAAGAGGCTATGCTGCCGTCAGTCTCCATCGAAAAGTGTATAGAGCAGAGCCCAGTTAGCTTCAGGAGTTCCATCACGGGAGACAAGATCTGTGCTGGATATAATAATGGTAAAATATTGTCTAATTGCATGGCCCTGCAAGAGAGCTAGACTCCTTAAGCAAACCGCATACAGGGCTTGGACAACATTCCGAACAAATGAGGATCGAAACACATCTGATGTGATAAATGCTGAATCGAGGTCCTGTAAAAAAGTTGACAGAGCTAAATTCGACTTCATCGGCAGAATTGGTGAAAAGCTTATTGGCTGTCCCTCTAGGAGTCGTGCCTTCTGGTCGCTCACCAAAGCTGCCGAGAAAAACTTTTGCCAGTCGTCCTTAGTGTCACTGCAATATCTTGATGGTAACTTGGCCCACAGCGCTATTTATTAGATACTATCTTTGCCTCGAACTCTACTTTGAACGAAGATGGAAGTGCCGTACCGCCTGCCATCTTGTTGTGTAGACACTCCATGCCGGCAATTAAAATTTCACAATTGAAAGTCTGGTGGGAACTACTCTGTCTAGACGTTTATAAGTATCTGTGCTAATACGTCTTTTCGCGCTTTCATACCACAGTAGGTAAGTTCTGTCTTCGTGGAAGACTGCCCATGTGCACCCTGTGCCTAAAAGGGTGATAGATCAGATCCATTGATTTACAGGCCTATTGCTATAACCTCCCTTCTCTTTAAGGCGATGGAGCTTGTGATTAACACGAAACTCTTAAGATACCTAGAGTAGCAAAAGTTGATCAGCGACCGTCAATACGGCTTTCGCCATAATCGCTCAACCGGTGATCTTGTAGTGTAACTCACACACCGATGGGATTCAGCCATTGAGAGTCAAGGTGAGGCATTGGCAGCCAGCCTAGACATAGCGAAGGCGTTCGATCGAGTCTGGCACCGCGGTCTTCTATCGAAGTTGCAGTTATCGTGCGAGGACTTGTGCTAGTGTGCTCTGCTAGGGTTGCTAGCTTTCTGTCCAGCAGATGCATAAAAGCAATAGTAGATGGTAACTGCTTCGACAGCATGGACATTAACGCTAGCGTCCCGCAAAGCTTCGTTTTTTCGCCGACGCTGTTTCTGCTGCATATTAATGATATGCTGTCTATTGAGCATTCATTGCTATGCGGACGACAGCAACGGCATTCATTTTATATGGGCCGTGCAAATATCCCTCGTTCCGTTGTGGAAGAAAGTCGCAAACAACTTTTGTCAGAAATCGAGAGCACTATATCCAGAGTCTCCGATTGGGGTCGGGATAATATAGTCCGACACAACCCTTAACGTCTCGAAGAGTATTGGGATCCTTGGCGTCCACATCTCTAGCGGCGTTCAGTTCTGAAGTCACTTAGAAGACAAGGTCAAGCTGGCGTCTAAAAAACTCTGTTCTGTGCTAAATAGAGCGAAGCGGTACTTCACTCCGGAGCAAGGACTGCTATTATACACATCGCAAGTCTGGCTCTATATCTCCATATAGTACTGCTCTCATCTGTACGCGGGAACACCTGGATACCAGCTAGGTCCTTTTGTCTCGGTTCAAAGAAGAGCAGTGAAAATCGTTGACGATCCAAAAAGCGCAAACAGTATCGAGTCTTAAAGTCTAAGGAGAGACATAGCTTCCTTGTGTGTGTATTACCGTTTGTATAATGGGTTGTGTTCCAAGGGATTGTTTGACATGATGCCCACGTCCACTTTCCTCACACATTGGAACCTAAATGATCACGCACAGCGCGGTTTCAGAGGAATTTCCTTATTGCTTTAGCTTACTTTTTGTCTTCTACTTTTTTTACTAGGTACGGCTCTGTGTCGCGGAGACAGTGGCGGCGGGCTGGTATTCCAAACGATAGTGAACAATCGCCTACTCCCGTTCCTCCGAGGAGTTGCCTCAACATCCCCCACCTCTGAGAACCTGTGCAACATCTACACCTGGGCCACCTTCACCCACCTGCTCAAACACGAACACTTCGTGAAGTCCATCGTGCCAGATGCAGAAAAGTTTTGTCTAAATTATTATCTCACTGAGTTAATTCTTGCATATAACCAACGATTAGAGATTGAAAATTTCTGTGAATGTCCAAAGACATATAAAGTTCAGTTTGCTAGAATAGAGATCAATATGACTTTATAATGCTTATGAGCATACTCAGAATCTGTAGTAGGCCATTAACTGATACCTTAGTAAATATTTGAGTATTGCAGCAGTCACTGCCGCATTCAAAGACCATAATTGACCATTGCTCATCACTAAGTAAAAGTTTGAAAATGAAACTAAAAAGTGGCTAATTCTTTTTTGTAGTTGTAATCGCATTTATTGGGTTCTTTGAGGTATTATATTTTACTGGTTATATGTGTAACAATGTATGACTTGATTCATATTAATAACAGTCTCCTCTCCAGCGTAGGCCTCTCCTTAACTTTTCCATACATCTCTTTTCGCGCCTCTTGCATCCATAGGGGTCCACATCTCTGATAGAAAATATCTCTCCAACTTTTACCTGGTCTCCCTTTTTTCCTTTTCCTGTTTCTTGGTATCTATTCTGTAGACGTTTCGTCCATCAGTTATTATTCGTCCTACAGATGTGTCCTGCCCAGTGTCACTTGAGTATTCTTATTCTTTTTCTTACATATATAATTTTTTTCTGATGATGACTTTGTTAACCTTATCTGATAGTTATAGGCCAAACATTAGTTTTCAATTTTTCTTCGTCTTCTATTCTTAGTGACCACGTCTGACACCATATGTGATTGATTTATATATATATATATATATATACATATATAAATATATAAATCAATCGCCCTTCGTTAGACTCGCTTAAACCCAAAAACGGCCTGACCAATTTTGATGAAATTTTGTGTGTATATTTTAATGGGTTCCTAGATGGTTTGAAAACACAATTGGACCCGGTAGTTGGCGCTACTGTTGTATGTCGGTAGGATAGGTAATTGTTAATTAAGGCTAATTTAGGAGGCTCTTAAAACCCGACAGTTAACTAAACTATTAAAAAATTAATACAGAATATGTTGTAGTTTTTTTTCCTTTTTTGATATGCCACATTGGTTTATGCATGTTTTGTTTTTTTACTTCTTTTAAAGTGCGTCTAGCATCAGTTTCCGGAGTGTGATTCCGCCATGCCTTGAATGATGATTTAATTATTCATTGATTGTGAAAGGATACTCCGAAATTTATTTTTAAACATTTGATCTCAACGCTCAGGAAGTAAAAGAATACAATATATTTTACAAACACGATCATTAAATATCTTACTTACATACCTTACTGGAATCCTTAAACAATCCTAGACCCCTTTCGGCACCACTATGTATTACATACCCGCACCGTCTCCCGTGGCAAGATCCTTAAAACTGCATAAAGCATTGAACCGGTTAAACTCTGACTGTACTATGAACCTAAGAATAAACTGCTAATCAACTGATTTGTGAACTACCCTGGTGAACGCAGATGCATCCTCCTTTATTGCAAACATTTACATCCCACTCAGTTCGCAATTATTGATGTACCCGCCGTTTCGTTAAAATAACTTTTATATACCTTCGATACCTCTAATAAAAGGGAACTACCCTACACTTATTACAATAACCTAACAATTGTCTATAAGGCTCCGTCGTCAATTCTTATTTAAAACAGAGCGTGAGGGAGCTTCAGTAGTACCATAATCGGAGACAAGATGTGCACTGGGTATAGCAATGGTAAGAAATCGTTGTTGTATGTTCTGAGAATCCAAAACATTCACTGAAGGTAAGCTCGTTTTTTTCTTGAGTTAATATAAGAACTTTATTTACCATTGTTTAAGATACAGAAATTAAGGAATTCCTATATGTTATGATAAACGAGTTATTGATAACTCGAAATAATTAAATTTAGATGTTTTAGATTCGTCATGGAACCGGTTATTTTGGTAGCGTTACTGGCAAACATAAAATCCAATCATTTATTCATACATTTTATTTTGACGTAACGTAAAGTAATGACAATGATTTCATAATAAAAAAATATAAAATTAAAATACAGCTGAGAGCGCGGTCGCTTCAGGATCCTCTGAATGGTCTTGCATTAATTAACACCACATGCGTGTCATCCCAGTCAGTGAAGGAAAACTGATGTTTTTGAGTCTCCGATAAACCATAGTCTTGTCTTGTCCTTTGTCTTGAGATATGTGAATTACGTGTATATATGAGCTATGTGTGTTTTTTCTTATACATATTATGGAATGGCCAGTCCTGCAACTGTTCTGTCAGCGATCCAGTTTTGTCTTTTACGGGTCCTGTTGCTGAGGTAGAGAGTGAGTCACAACCAAGACGTTGTAGCGTTTGTAAATACTGCCATATTGATTCGATACTTATGCGGCTTTGAAGCGAATGCTGACGAATCCAATATTAGTCTACTCGTGCAGGAAACTCGTGAACTAAGAATGGAAGTCAAGGAGTTAAAGCAGCAGCGGAATGATATGGGCTAACTAAGGCAGGATGTACAGGAATTGAAAGTTCAGCTTGCCGACTTCACCATATTCCATTTCATTCCATCTCTCACATAGTGGAACTACATGAAAGAATTAAAACAAAAGATAAAGAAATAACATGTCTCAAAATATACATATTGATTCTGCAAAAAGATTTTAATATACAAGAACCAACTGCGTTGAAAACTGAACTTGAAATATGCGGGGTTCCTGAATGAATAAATGAAAATCTTACCTAAATCGCGCTAACGTTATCGCAAATACTAAGTATCCAGTTATAGGACTCCGACATTGCGGATATAATCAGAGTAGGTCCTAAACAGAATATTATAGGTAAAACGCCACAAGTTGAAAAATCCAGTCATTCCCTTATTGCAGTCAACAGACTAAGAAAGCTAAGAGAGATGAACTTCTTTCAGCAGGCAAGACAAAACATAACTTCTGAAAACATTGTCAATGCACCGTCATCGATATTATATTTTAATAAAAATAAAATAGAATATTATTTCGTACTACGACATGTCAAGCCAAAGCATTTCACTGCTGCTGGCTCCGAAATGGCGCAATATACGTCGGAAAAGCTGAAAGTGGCAACAGGAGTAGAAACCCTGCAGTGCGTATACACACGGTGGAGGACCTGGCTACGCTTTTTGGCCCAGCACCTACTTCAATTCCTCCAGCAGAAGTGGATCATCCTACTTCCTATCCTACTAATATTATAAATGCGAAAGTTTAGATGGATCGATGGATGGATGTTTGTTACTTAATCACGCTAAAGCGGCTGGACGGATCTGGTTGAAATTTGGCACAGAGATAGATTATAATCTGGAATAGCACATAGGCTACTTTTGAAAAAAACACACAAATACATTATCTTACCAATTTCTTCATGCAAGAACGTATAAATATCTCAAACCAAGAGAAAGATTTTCTGAGAATATGACGTCATTAGTTGAAGAATAAAATACTGCCGATTCGAAAGAGTCATGTTCTCGAAATAAGAGTTAAATACTTGAATTAAAGATTTGTAGAATTATATTAAGCAGTTTATTTAATTACTTCAGAACAATATTTGTCCTCGACTAAGATGGCAAAATAACTCAAAACAAGAACTGAATTTTAAAGAAAATATTTTACTGGACTAATATTATTAACTAACTTACTGCCTCTGTGGCGCAGTTGTAATTGTGCATGCGTTACGACTGCTGTACTGAGGTCTCGGGTTCAATCCCCGGGTCGAGTAAACTGATATTGGGTTTTTCTCTCTAGAATTTCTCAGTATTAGCTCGCAGTCTGGAATCTGTGCCCGGAATGGCGATAGGCTCGCCCCCTATCACATCATGGGACCGAAGTTCTGCGAATAGTGGGTGTACTGGTTACACCTTTGCCTACCCCTTCCGGGATTCACAGGCGTGAGCGTATACATACGTTAAATTTGTTCATAATTCGTAGAGGTGGTCTATCGCTCTTAGGAAGTGATTAGAACTGCTGCCGGTTAACTATCGCGAAGAACCCTCAGATTTTGGGTACCAATTAAAATCAAATTTACTAGATTTTTCTTTGATGCGTAAGAAAAAACATACATTATAAGATAAAGTATTTAAAACGTGATAAAATCTATAAAGAGGTGCAGCGACTGCTTCGCGTTGGCATATTAAATCTGCTGAAGTGTTGAGTATGCGTTAATTGTGGTAATGTCAGGTTTAGACGCATCAGTAGAGGAGCTCTATGCGTTTATAATCTATATACAACATGTAACATGACTAATACACACTCTGAAAGTAGTTTGTTCAGAATAAGCGACATCAACGATATCAACAATTTTTTAATAGGCGATTTTTTTTCCAAAAAAAATTAACACTCAGATATAATAAACAAACACTTAAAAAAATCAAATAATTAAAATAATGAACTTTATGTCGAAAATAAGTACAACAAATTTCATAAAAAACAATATTTATATTTGTGGCGGCACACAAGCGCCTCACACCGACGAGATAGCAATGATGCCAGACTGAATCGCGGTTCTTGAATTTGAGCGAAACATTGTATATATACAAGCTCCAAATATCAACGGTTGGAGGGGCCGCGGCCGGTCGGGCATAACACCTGCCTGACTGGAGATACCCCCCTTCGCTAGAGGGACACTATCACCCGTTCCTCTACATATTCATCGCAGTCTAATTTCAATACATGAATTATGATTGTAATAATATTTTTAAATTGGGGTGTCTGAGGATGTGCGTTATTCCCGTTACACGTAGTATTTACCACACACACATGTACACATAATATAGGTATATACAAAAAACATATGTGCAATAGATGAGTCTAGGAACCAGTTTAATGTTGTCACCAAAGTATATAGTTCCGACAATTTGCAGAAAACACCGTGATAATTCAATACACAGTAACCGCATATATCTATACTCAAGAATCTAGTTCATTTTAACATGAGCTGATGGTATTATCAATGTAGATTAGGCAATAACTCAATGTACTCAGAACGTAGTTGGTGTGAGGCAAATGTTTGATTCGGGTCTGGGTGTTGTAGGACCGTAGTGCCTCGTAGTTTTTGATGGCTACGGGCTTGACTTAGTCTGCGGTCTGGACTATGTAAAATAGAGTTATGAGCAATTTTTTGCAATACCATATATTTTTTTATCTTTATTTAAATGATTCACTATAAGGCTTACATCTTTGGTGTGTATTGGTGTCGGAGGGGAGTGAGGTTCCGCTATTTGGTACGTAACTCGCCCCACTCCGATTGTGACTTACAGGTAGACTTAAACAAAATAAATATTAGTTGGACAAAATATAGAAGGAAAGAAAAACAATAATTTTACAAACAATGGGGAGGAAATCAAAACATATTACAAATTACTGAGCAGACAAAACATAAGAATACAGTAACAATAAAATACATAACAATACCACATATTAACAATTGTTGGTAGCATGACATTTATTTATTTATTTGTTTATTTACATGACATTCAGGAGCAGCTTCTAGATAGCCACTGATATATTACATCACTCTTATTCTTATGATAGGTAGTATCGGAGCCGAATGTTCCACGGTCACACCGGTCGCTCCAACGACCAAGCTGAAGATATAAGATGATCCTTCTTTACATAACATTAATTATGTGTTTCGGTAAGTAATTTGAATTGATTATTTTCTTTATACTGCTTTGGTTAAGTACAACGCCTGACAACTTAATTATAATAAACTGAGCCAAACGAACTCTCCATATTTAACAAACTATTTTCTACTCTTTAGTTCGGCTTGCTATTAAAGTGTTTTTCAGTTTTTGAAACTATAGTTTATTTTATTTTCTCATTTTTAGTGACAAAATGAAAAGTTCTTATAATTAATGTAGGTACTCAATTTCAAATAGAGACAAAATAATGAGATTTAGCATGATCATATTTTTAATATGCAGAGCCACACCCATGACGCAGCTTGCCTTCATCTAGGGTAGGCAGAGACTATTAAGTTCAGACAGCTATTTTCTTGACACCATCTTTCCCCTCTTCAATGGTCATATATATTTTCGTTCTAAATTATTGATGTCCATTTTAGGTGCTGACGCAACTATTCCAGCACCAGAACACGGCAGCAACCCTCCCGCACAACCTGATGCTACTGTGGTACCTGATGGACACATCAGTGGGGGTTCCAACGCGGTCAAACAAGAAGCCCCGTGGCACGCAGGGATATACAAGAAGACTACAAAACCATACATGCAGATATGTGGCGGCACTGTGGTCGCTTTAAACGCTGTTATAACAGGTCTGTAATAAATGGATATTTGAATTACCTTCGAGCATATAAGTTTTGACAATTAATTGAGGAAGATATAAGTTACATATTGTTATTGCGACTCGAGAGGCGGTGGCCCTCTCTCAGATCTACAATGGCAACAATGGAATCACAATATAATATATAATCGGTAAGTGGTAGAGCCACGCTGTAGACATATTATTGTCTACAGCATGAATGGGCCGGCTTGACCGGGGTAGTACCACTGTCTCACAGAAAACCAACGTAAAGTGACAGTTTACTGTCGCGTTTCGTATGGTAAGCGAGATATCCGGAGGCCCAGATTCCCCCTTCCCTTCCCTAATCCCTATTCCTGTCCTTTAAGGCCGACAGCGCATTCATGATATTTCGGTATTGTGGATGTTCATGGGCGGTGGAGATCACTTAACATCAGGTGACCCATTGGCTCGTTAGTCGGACTATGAAAAAAAAAAAAAACAATACTGAACTCCAACAGAATGCAAAAGTCTGTATAGAGAACATGCTTCGACGCATAGAAGCTTTAATAGCAGCAAAGGATGCCATCACTAAATATTAATTAATTTTATTCTTTTACATTTGTGAATACTCAAATAATTTTTAAGAAAAAAATAAATGATTTCGCCTATGTATCTTGTTGTTTTTATGATCTCAATAATACACTCTTACAAATAATAAATACGTAGGAGACCTACAACCAATTTTAGGCTTTGTCAGCTCTGGGCTGTGGTATGATTGAGGGGGTGAGATGCGACGGGTGGTGGCGGCGTGCGCGGGGGCTCCCCCCCCAACGAGTAGCGATAGGCGCTCATATAAAGGATGTTCATTATTTAAAACAGTGAAATGAGCAAATGTCAAATAATTCAGATTAAATAGAACGTAAATTTTAATTTTTTAAAAACCCTCAACTATTATGTTAGTTTATTAACCCTTAAATGGACAATGTTGTTTTTAAACAACATACTAAACATCACAGATAAAATTGACCTTCTTTGAATTTTTTGTTAATTTTGACAACTAGTTCTTATTTCTGAACGAATTTTGTACTTTTTTTAATGTTGGCACTATCCAATATTTTTATGCATTGAAAATAAGTTAATGTCAAATGTCACTTTGAAGAAAACTTTTCTAGTGGCGCGAAACTAAGTTTTTTAGCTGTGTTCGGACTTTGATAATATATAATGTAAGTATATAACATATTTTTATTTGCTTGATTATATCTTCAATTACATGTTCATGTTGTAAAACATTGAAAATCACTTGATGCTTCTGTCGAATTAGGCGAAATCTGGTATGTTGTAGGAAAACTACAATGCGCATTGCCTGCTAAATAAATGCATGTTTGGTAAAGGATTTTTATTTTGCTTTTTAGCATGCCGCGATTACTAGAAAGCGAAATTACAAAGTATTTAGAAACTCTTGAAGATTCAGAAGATGGCTTAGACGGGTCAGACTCCGAAGTAGAGGATGAAGGTCACTATTATCAAACAGCTCGAGATGTTCTTCGAGACCCTGAAAATAGTGATAAAGGTGAGAATGCCCAGTCTGATGAAGTGGATGCTGATCCTCCTCTCGTAATCGACAACGATGAAAATATGCCAGACCCTCCTATTTCGGAAGCCGAAGAAGTAGCACCCCAGAGTAGATCACAAGGGATTTCTAAACGACCTCTGGTTTGGCGAAAACGGAATCTTGTTACTGCTGAAGACAGCCTTATTTTTAGGGGAGAAACTCAGATAACGGAAGCATTGATGTCTTGTAACACGCCGTATGATTTTTTTTCATTTTATTTTACATCAGATCTAAAAAAGCAAATTGTAGAACAAAGTAACTTATACGCAGCCCAGAAACAAATCTCCAATCCTGAAATTATAAATGAAAATATCCTAAATAAATTCCTAGGCATTCTGATTTACACATCAGTTATAAAATTTCCAAACACCAGGGCTTACTGGAGTGAAAAATTTGGTTATGATCACATAAAAAATACTATGACGTTAAAAAAATTTGAAAAAATAGGATCCACTCTCCATTTTGCCGACGATACGCTATGCTTGCCCAAAGATCATCCAGACTATGACAGGCTATTCAAAATAAGACCTCTTGAGGAAACGCTCAACTGCCAGTTTGGGAAGGTTCCCTTAGACCAAAGGCTTTCCATAGACGAGCAGATGTGTGCAACCAAAATGAGCCATTACATAAAACAATACATGCCCAATAAACCCCACAAGTGGGGGTTCAAATTATATCTCATCTGCAGTCTACAAGGATATGCTCATAGATTTGAGGTTTACAGTGGAGGGGGCTCCAAAAATAACATCTTACCTGGTGAGCCAGATTTGGGAGAGTCTGGCAATACAGTCGTCAGGTTAGCTAGAATGGTACCACGCAATGTGAATCACATTATATACTTCGATAACTTCTATACTTCTGTGCCTCTCGTCACCTATTTAGCTAAGGAAGGAATTTTCTCACTGGGAACAGTAAGAGTAAACCGATTGAGAAACTGCAAATTGCCTGAAAAAAACACTATAATGAAAAAGAACGTACCCAGAGGATTCTATGAGGAAAACGTAGCGACTGTGGATGATATTGACGTAAGTGCTGTTGTGTGGAAAGATAACAAGCCCGTTAACCTTCTTTCCACTTACGTAGGAGCAGAACCAGCAACCACAGTCACACGCTTTGATAAATCGAAGAAAGAGAGAGTTGCTATTCCATGCCCCAAAGTCATCAAGGAGTACAATGCCCACATGGGAGGCGTGGACTTATTAGATTCATTTATAGGTCGTTATCACATCACAATGAAGAGCCGCAAGTGGACCATGCGCTTATTTTATCATTTCCTGGACCTCGCAGTTATAAATTCATGGGTTATGTTGAAGAAGGTAAATAATATAAAAGGAAATGATCAACTTCTCAATTTGGGTACATTCAGACTAGAACTTGCTGAAACCCTCTGCAAATTGGGTCTACCTGCAAATGGCGCTAAACGTGGTCGACCTAGTGGGAGCACAATACAAAGAGAACTTGTAATGAAGAAGTTCCGAGGACCAGCTCAAGCAATTCCTTTGAAAGACGTCAGATTGGATCAGACATGTCATTGGGCAGTTTGGCTGGATAAGCAGCAGAGGTGCAAATTCCCAAAATGTTCAGGCTTTACATTCAAAATGTGCCAAAAATGTCGTGTATCTTTATGTGATACGAAAAAGAACAATTGTTTTTATAAATATCATAATGAAGAATAAATAAATACATTTCAAAAACAATATCCACTCTTATTTTACCCATACTTGCAAAATCTCAATGAATGCGCAATGTAGTTTATAAACAACACTCACATTATTGCAAAAAAAGTATAGTAAATTCATGTCTAGATTTTTTTACTCATTTTTCCTAGACAGTAATACATGTCTATTACACAAATATATTTTTTTAAAACGTGAAACAAAAATCGTCCATTTAAGGGTTAAAATTAAAACCTATATGACAGCCTCAGCCTCAAACGGGAGGCAGTGGGCTCGATTCTCGTAACAAAGTTACCGAATGTTATCGTTACAGACTAATGTTTGTTTCGGGTCTGGATGTTGTGGAACCATATTCCCTCGTAGTTCTCGATACCCACGATATAGGTTTGACGTAGTGTGGGGTCAGAAATATGTGTGTGACTTTTTGGTGTATTATTTATATGTACCTATATTATTATAAATTATAATGATAACAATGTCAATTATTACTAACTTTTAACGTTCAGTGAAATAGTTGCAATATGAATGAAAGTAATCACGTCTTTTATATACTACTCGCTGCTGCTCGAGGCTTCACCCGCGTGAAGGTCATTTTCGAGAGCAAAAGTATACAATAAATACCAAGTTTATAAAAACCCTTTCGCAAATAATGTATTGTTTTAGGACAAATTTCATTACCATTAAAAAGGCAGAGGCAGGTTAAGGTGAGCTAACCGAAAAGGATAGATATATGCTATCGCGGACTTGGTTTATAACTTTTTAAGAGGAACAATTCCGTCATACATGATTGTTGCGTAACTTTAACCGTATACGCAGCGCACGCAAAACAAGCTCTCAAAAGGAATATATTTTCCCGTTTTTGCAACATTTTTCATTGCTGCTCGGCTCCTATTAGTCATAGCGTGATGTTATATAGCCTATAGCGTTCCCAGATAAATGGGTTATCCAACACTAAAATAATTTTTCAATTAGAAACAGTACTTCTTGAGATTAGCGCGTTCAAACAAACAAATAAACGTATACGTTTTTTTTTTAAATGTAGCCTCTAAAATGGTCAATTAGTAGTGGTTGAAAGTTTTCTTTTTGTTACATTGCACGACTGAACTGAAAACACTGAACCGATTTTTATGAAAATATTTTTTTTTATCCTATGCGTTGGGAGTGGAACACCTGTAAGAACGCGGACGTGAGGAAACAGGGATTTCTTGCATGAGAACACGATCACCTAGGTTTTCTTGCTATAGATTTCAATCCGATTCCTGAGAAAAATAAACATGAGATCTAGGGTCTGGTTGAGCTGAATGATAAGATCCTCGCGTATTCTCACGGTATCCGCTCGGCGAAGGTTACTAGACATATTCATATAGATGTAATAGCTTAAGCTAGCTAAGCTAAGCTAGACTAGGGATTACACCCATCTCTGCCAAATCCGTCCAGTTTCCTTTTGATTTTACCCTCCCATTCTTTACCCTTCTCCCGATCATCATCTCCCGTCACCTCCCTTGATCTTCGGTAAAGGAAGTGTATCCTTTCGATATTCGATTTCGGGATCCAACTTGGACTTCTTGTTTCACAACCGACTAAACGTCCACTGCACAATGCAGACCGTCAAGTATGAATTGTCATAAATCCGTTGAATTTTGAGTTCTATTATCAAAATAATAGAACTTAATATATTGTTAATTGAATTAATAATGGTTATATAATATTTCGTTATGGAATCAAAACTTTTTCGTTGGTATGAATGAATATTATTAGAAAAAAATATTCTGTCAAAACAAAAAGTAATATCAATTGTCATAGTAATAGAAAATCGATATTAAGAATTTACAAAAAAAATATCTGTTTGTCTATTTACTATTTTGTCAGGGTGGCTCCGATGATGATAGAATCTGATATTTTTTTATCCTGGCAAAGTGACGAAACTGCACCTGATGGTAAGCGCAGTGTCGTCCAGTTAAAGTACCAACTAGCGAGTGACAATCTATGCCTCGCTACTCAACACAATCATGTCGGCCTGATGCTCAGTTTTTCATACTACGCCATGGGACAAGGAGGCGAAGAAGCAGTTGAGGGTCTAGTGTCAGAGTACTCAGAACAACACGGCCAAACATCATACCCCAACTCTAGACCCCGACAAAAACCAGAGGTACACTGGCTGACCTCGGAACACGACACACTTGCGTGTGCCACTATAGCGGGTTTTATACTCTGTGTACGGTGGTCGCTATCCTGGCGGATAAGAATATCCTACCACCAGCAGGTATCGAAATAAGTGAAACTGAATAGGGTAATTTTTATACGAAAAAGTAACAGCGATATCATAGGATAAAAATTGGCTATGGAAATTATAATATTAACTCATTGCCGTAAACAAGTGAGAAAATGTATAGATAATATTTGATAGGGGTGAAGCCGTGTAAAAAGTATATATCTTCAGTTGATGCATTTTCAGAAATCATAAATTTTGCAAGATCTATTCTTCTGACAATTAATATTGTCATCCATATCTGACGTCATGCACGAAATGACAAGAATAGTTATATATTATTTCTCTTTTGCCGACACGAACACAATAACGTATAATCGATCGTCCGCCGAACACAAACGAGTACTTTAAAACGTATTGTCTGTCAAACTGCTAAATTAATAAAATTATTATAATAATGAACTTTGTAGTCGCTCAGGTTGACTGACTTTGATTGTTATTATCGTATTTTAGTCTTGCGCAATCAATATAAAATAAATATAGTAGAACTTATGATATCTAATTGAAAGAAATTCAAAGCGCTGTATCCAAAGCAGTTATTTACGATTATAGTCTTCGAGCTCTAGGGATCGGTAATCAGTCGCAATGGTAGTGGGAAATAGTATGAGCCCGCTGATGACGGTTTTCATTTCTAACAAAATAATAATCAGATTTGGACATAAGTTAGTCATTTCTTGACAGCCTCCTGGCGCAGCGGGCGATTAGTAAGTTGTGAAATGAGAGGCCGTGGGTCCGATTCCCGCACAGAGTCAAATGTTTGTGTGACAAACTGACATTTGTTTAGGATCTGGGTGTTGTGTGACCATTGTCCCTCGTAGTTCTTGATACAAGATACCCAGGATACAAGTTTGACCTAGTGTGGGGTCAGGACTATGTGTGTGTCGTTTGGTTGTATTTATTTTATATTTCTACATCTATTTAGGACATAAACTGTTGGTTCCTCTCGTCTCGCGAACACCAATATTTTAATAATGGTATTGATTAAATAATACTAGTGTTAATTTATATCGATTATTATCAAAAACAGTTCAGCGGTTTAACCATGCAACCTTCCAAACTGTAAGACTCACGTTCGTAATGATAATATTAGTATATTTTTGTTATATCAAGTATCATACCATAATTTTATTCTCAAATAGTTTGTTTAAATCACTCAACCTGTATTCACGACTTTTGATAAGAATTGACAGTCATTATGATAAATAAAATATGTATCGTTTGAAATTATTATGATAAGTTAAATATATTTGATTATATTTAATATATTATCTTTAGTTAGTGCTATTTGTGAACACTTTATGTCATATTCATCATGTTTTCACAAAAAATATTTTTGACAGTGCGAGCGAAAAATCGCGTACACGTCTGCTCTCAACACGGCCCAATTGCCGTCTGACAAGTCTCGCACATGCGCATCATGTTTTAAAATTATTTCAACATGAAGACAGCGGCCATTTCATGTTTCGTAATTTTAAAACATTTATTTCTTTGTATTTATAAATGAAATGTGATAAAATATTCACACACTCGTTTAATGCAGTTCATTGAAAATTTTATAGAAAAATTTCGTTTCAATATTTTTCTTTATAACCGTATACTACAGATTCATTTGGGGTCGTGTGGATTGAAATTTTAAAATTTCGATGCATCTTTGCGAATATTTTCTATCGAGCCAACTTTAATGAATCGTGTATCGAGAAGCACAATCGTTTTGTAAATAAGTTCATCTTTCATAGCTAATTTTTATATTGTTAATATTTTTAGTTTTTAACATCGAATAATTAGTTTAAAAATGTAGTCTGAACTGAACTGTCTGAGTCCACCTCACCTTAAGCGAGTTAATCTGAAAAGCACGAAATCTGTCCCTAATAATTTGGCCTCCTACTGTATGTTATGGGTCTAGGTGTTGTGGGATCGTAGGCCGTGGCCACGATATATGTTTGACCTAGTGTGAGTCAGGACTATGTGTGTGACTGTTGGGTAAATGTATGTAAATTTTTCCCAGGGAAATGGTTTTTATCGCGCGGATAAAGCTGAAAGCTAATTATGAATATACACTCAATAATTACGCACATAGTTCTGAACCTACACTAAGATATGTGTTTGTGTCGTGAGTATTAGAAACACAGAAAAATATTTGTCACAATCATTTGTCACGTTCCGGGCATCTGGGGACCAGCTGTGACCTTTCAGTTCAAGTTATTCGTCTATTGAGCTACAGAGGCTTACACCATGTATTTCCCAGCCGCGCATTGCTTCTCCCTGGACAGGCACATGCCTCCCATCTCCCACTTCGCAGTAGCTGCTGGAAAAATATACCGACCGTGGAACGATACTCATGATGAAGGAGTTCAGAAATCTGATGTGAGTTACAATTTATTAATTACTAGATGTTACAGGCAGAGCCCTGCGTGTTAGTTATTTTTGACAGAAAAGGTATAAAACCCATGGAGTCATCTTAAGCTATTACATATTCCTAGGAACCATGTATATTTCCTAAAGTAGCCCATGAGCTGATCCAGACTATAAATCTATCTCTGTGCCTAATTTCAATCAGATTCGTCCGGCCGTTCTGGCGTAACAAACATCCATCCATCCATCCAAACTTTCGCATTTATAATATTAGTAAGAAATAAGATTATTTTTGTCATCAAAGTCTGTAAACGTCTCCAATTATCTATTATTTAATTTCGCAGGTGAAGGCAATAAGAGTCCCGCCGCGTTACCAAGGGAGTATAGGAAACTTCCAAGACGACATCGCAGTTGTTTTAGTCGTGACGGAGTTCTACTACAGCCCCTACGTGGCTCCAGCGTGTCTGAATTTCAATTCCACTTTTGATGAGATTCATCTGCAAGAAGGGTATTTTGGCCTGGTAGGTGTTATTTCGTGAAGGACCAAAGACTAAATTGCATCATTCTGGAGGTTCGAGTTAAGTAGAAATGTTTAAGTAGGAAGACAATTCCTCAAAGCTAGGAATGCTGCGAAACCATCTAAACAAAAAAATATAATTTCGTTTGAGGTTCTGGTGTAAAGGTAGCTAGTGTGTTCAGCTTTTGAAATCTAGGGAATTGAAATATTGTTTATATAACACATCGGCCGAATACTGTCGGTCTAAATCTGTTTTGTATCTGATAATCACCTCAATAAACTTTATAATTTTTCACACACACGTGCAAGACTATTTCTAAATGAAAACTCACTTTTGGGACATTTCACGTGAAGCGGATAACGACTACAAAGCGAGGTTCTAAAAATCGTTCAGCTAACTTGAGCAAGCGTCCAGTGTGACATCTACGTTCTCTAATTTATTAAAATTTGCAAACTAATTCAGATCCCATTCTGTAATTTTTAAAGCACAATTTATAAGCATGTAGCTTTATTTTGCAATAAAAATGAAAATGGTTGAACTTATTAAAAAAAAGATTGAAATACTTACTACCGGTTTATAGCTAGATTTTTTTTAAACTACTACATTTATTATTTAATTATAATTAATTTAATATGAAAATAAAATTCCAAAATCCCTTCCGTCAAATAGATGAATTATTATTTAGATACCCATTAACAACGAAACATCAAATTTTTTTTTTTGCAGACTTTTATATAACCTAGAAATATACGTATGTCTAATATGAACGAATTACAGAACCTCCTTTTTTTTCGTTGTCCGCCTAATGTGAAATGCCCATATTATCGTCCGCACTGATATTATGTATCGTGCCACTAGTTCCAGAGATTTACAAACAATCATATTCACTAAGCCTTGCTGGTGGTAGGATATTCATATCCGCCCGGATAGCGACCACCGTACACAGGGTGAAAAACCCGCCATAGTGGCACAAGCAAGTGTGTCGCGTTCCGGGATCAGCCAGTGTACATCCGGTTTTTTGGGGGTCTAGAGTTGGGGTACAATGTTGGCCATTTTGCGGCCTTCTGAGTACTCTGACAATAGACCCTCGACCGCTTCTTCACCTTCTTGCCCATGGCGTAGTGTGAAGGAGCAGGCCGGCATGATTGTGTTGAGTAGCGGGGGATAGATCGTCTCTCGCTACTCGATACTCTAATTGGACCGTACTGCGCTTACCATCAGGTGAAGTGCGGTCACTTTGCCGTGCTAGGATAAATAAAAAAAAAAGCCTCAAACTTACAAAATTTACCACCTTGTAATATTAAAGTAGACGGAACCTTTATTTTAATTG
The DNA here is from genome assembly GCA_905220505.1 of Laothoe populi. Classification (NCBI taxonomy): domain Eukaryota; kingdom Metazoa; phylum Arthropoda; class Insecta; order Lepidoptera; family Sphingidae; genus Laothoe; species Laothoe populi. Next base: position 2,931,299 of record HG992146.1, on the reverse strand, counting down.
CACTTTCAGGTTGTCGGTTGGGGTCTGACGGGCGAGAACTCGCCGGCGTCTCAAGTGCTCCAAGAGGCTGCACTGCCGACAGTCTCCATCGAAAAGTGTATAGAGCAGAGCCCAGTGAGCTTCAGGAGTTCCATCACCGGAGACAAGATCTGTGCTGGATATAATAATGGTAAAATATCATCCAAGTTAACGAGAGTTTTTAACCAGTGCGTCCTACCCGTATAACCGTATAATAACCTACAAGGCTGAAACGCGGACACTCATCAATGGAATGGTCCATAAATTTACAGTCGCTCAGCGTGCTATGGAGCGGGCTGGCGTGCTCTGGTGGATAGAGTTCGAAATAAAGTCATCCGCCAGAGAACCAAAATCGTAGATATTGCTCGCATAATTAGGACGCTGAAGTGGAAGTGGGCTGGTCACGTCTGCAGACAGACAGATGGCCGATGGAGCAGACATGTATTGGAGTGGATACCGCGCTTAGGCTGCACGATGGACCGACGACTTGAAGAAGGTGTAAGGTGTGGCAGGTAGTGGGTGGATGCGGGCTACTCAAGACCGGGATGGTTGGCGTTCACTTGGGGAGGCCTACGTCCAACAGTGGACAGCAACAGGCTGAGTATATATATATCATCAGCGTTGTTTTTCTACCGTATTCTGAACCATATCTAAACATAGGCTCTATGACTATATATTCCACAAATCCTAACATATCCTAAATTACTTTTTGTTTCAATGAATCCTGAGACGTTTGTTGACTAGATAATTGTATATCCTTTAGATACATATGCTATAAATCTTTGAAATAAACTGTTTTACTGTCATGTCGTCTCAAATGTTACATTACGATATACAACTCCCGTGACCATGAAGGCTGTTAAGGTTTCGAAACGTCCCGTCGGGTTCAAAAAGTTAAATAAACCACGATAGAATCCGGAAAATTTGTTTTATTTCAATGTGTAGGTAATATTCACGTAAACATAACAGACCATTATGTTATCATTCCGTTGCAATTTCTGAAAGTATTGCCAATATAGAAAAATTGTTAACTTAATTGTTATGAAAGAATAATTATCTTTTAATCTATTGATTCTATTCACGTATCTCCAACAGTTAAAAATGCGTTGTGATATCCTAAACAAGATATATATATATATATATTTTTTTTTAAAGCCATAAAAATGTTCCACACCCGTCAGTCAGTCGGACAGTCAAATATGGTCTCTATGCGGGCGGAGCCGCGAGCAACAGCTAGCCTATTCTAAAAGTCAAGTTCTTTCATTTAATACTCATATTGAGGGAGTTGTGAAAAAATATGTAATCCGCCATTTTGTGTTGACAATGATACTGAACATATCAAATTCTATTGTCATCAGAACTTAAGGTGTGTACCAAATATCAGATCAATCTGTCAACAGGAAGAGGGTAAAATTTTAATTAGTAAATTTGACCCAAACAAAAAACAACCAGGTCAAGCTAAATAAAACCGTTTAATATGTTCTACTTTTTCACTAGGCACGGCTTTGTGCCGCGGAGACAGTGGCGGCGGACTGGTATACCAAGCGCTAATCAACGATCGGATACTCACGTTTCTCCGAGGAGTGGTCTCAACATCACCCACCACTGAGAACCTGTGCAACATCTACACCTGGGCCACCTTCACCCACCTGCTCAAACACGAACACTTCGTGAAGTCCATCGTGCCAGATGCGGAAAAGTTTTGTGCACATAATTATCTCACTGAGTTAATCTCTGGATTTAACCAACGATTAGAGAATGTCAATTATTGTGAATGTCCAAAGATATATAAAGTTCAGTTTGATAAAATAAAGATAAATATGACTTTATAATGCACTAAAATTACACCTTCACTTAGAATCATTCAGAAAATATTGTAATACTCACTGCTTCAAAGACAATAATAAAATAATGGACCATTATCAATGGCACCATACACCCAATAATATCATCACTACAACACTGTATTCCACTGATGTTAAAATTGCCCATTACTACTGTGTCATTAAAATGATTCAAAACATTACTAACATTATTAATAAATATTGTTTGAGTTTCCAAGCTTGATGGAGACGGCAGGTACACCGCATATAAAGCTATTTTTCTAACTATATTGTTTCATTTTATATTTATCAACACCTATCTTCACAGTTCGTAGATAACTATTTACCATTGTTTAATATACAGAAATAAGATTGAGTATTCCTATATGTTACATACATACATATACACTCACGCCTGTAATCTCCGAAGGGGTAGGCAGAGGTGTAACCAGTACACCCACTTTTCGCCGAATTTCGGTCCCATAATGTGATAGGGGGCGAGCCTTTCGCCACACCGGGCACCATTCCAGACTCCGGGTTAATACTGAGTATTTCTAGGTAGAAAAACCCAATATCACTTTACCCGACCCGGGGATCGAACCCGAGATCTCAGCACAGCAGTCGTAACGCATGCGCAATTACAACTGCGCCACCGAGGCATATATGTTAACAATTGGTTAACCGGTTATTATCTAATCGAAAAATCTTGTTAAAGATAATTAAATTGAATCTTGTGAGGTCTTCATGGAACAGGTTATTTTGCTATTGTTACTGGCAATTATAAAATCCAGAGATCTGCTCATACATTTTATTTTAATATATGACAAAATTTTCATAATAATAAAATATAATATTTAAATACAACTGGAAGCGCGGCCGCTTCAGGGAGTTCTGAATGCGCTTGCATTAATTCCTATTAATACTCATGCGTATTGCTCGATCCAGAGAAGAAAAACTGTTTTTTGTCTTCGATAAACAAGATGGCTTGGCATGGCTTTCTGCTGAGATATGTCAGTAGCCATGTGTTTATATGAGCTATGTGAAAGAAAGAAAGAAAAATATTTATTCAGCACATAAAGAGACACAACACAAACAAAAATAAAAATTTTAATAATTGAGGCTACAAAAGCAAAATATAAAAAAAGGGTAGCGGATAGAGTGTGTCTCATAAAAATGCTATGGGTTCTAGTTCAGCATTAGGCTAGGCAGTATGCTTAGCGCTGGTTTTCAACTAGACCCCGTATAAGTGACGCACGGACCCTACAATTTGAATATTATAAAATAAAAGAAAAATATATATATATATATATATAAATAAAAAATAATTAAATTAATATACTAAGTGACATAATGAACCCACGAAGAAGTAATTTGTGAAATGCGAAATGCGACCCCTATGTGGTCTTATATATCATGACATGACCCATCCTGCAACTGTTCTGTCAGCGTTCCTGTATTGTCTTTAACGGGTCCTGTTGATAAGGTCGAGGGTTTTTATTCACGTCCAAGACGATGTAGTTTTTAAAGACTGCACCTACTGCTTGGATACCTGTGAAGCTTTGAAGATATTATACAGAATATCGAATTGTATACTTTGTCGATAACATAACATTCACGAGCAGTAGTACTATGTTATGCGGCAGTCTTGGTGTGCCGTGACCTAAAAAACACTTCGCTTCCAAACAAGCTCTGCAGATATGAGACTCCTATATACTTTACTGTGTTTTGGTAAGAATAAAATAATTCATTACTATGTTTTTATTCTGGCACGGCAAAGTGACAACACTGCACCTGATGGTAAGCGTAGTGCCATCCAGGTAGAGTATCAAGTAGCGAGAGACAAGTAGCTAACAAAATCTGGCGAAATTTGAGGTCCATTACAGCTTCATCATCAAATAAAAAAAAATCCCATTGATTTATCGTGGAAAAGTATATTTTTATTTCGCATGCATCTTCTGTAGAACTTATTTTTGCATACACTTTTTGACAGACGAAGCTCAAAATTTAGACAGAATTTTATTTATAACGATAATTTCCCATAAATTAGGAAAAACATATCGTTTTATTTTCACATTTTCACACCCTAGGTACATATTGTCGAGACGAAAATCGTATGTTCGAGGCCCAGCCTAAATTGCATACACCTCTGACTCTTCTAAAGTTACGTGATTAATTATATCGCTTGTTTTGGTGAAAGAAGACATCGTGACGAAACCTGCATGCTTGTAAATTCTTATACGTTCTTGTCTAGCTGTGGGGCTGTTTAATACAGAACCATTATTATAATTAGTTAAACCTAATTTAAAAATATAAATAAAAAATATCCTATGTGTTAATCCAGCTGATAAACTATCTGTGTGCCAGATTTCATCCAAATCCGTTCAGTCGTTTTTGCGTAATTGAGTAACAAACATACAAACTTTCACATTTGTTTTAGTAGGATTAATTAATATTTTTATATACACACAAGGTGTTAGTACTGCATCATTGCCTGAAGAAGCAACGTCCCAATCACCACGTAATGGGTCTATCGAAGAGGTCCCTTACATAGCTTCGGCCTTCCGCGTATCCATGCAGGAGTCTCCGTGGCACGCAGGGATTTACCAGAAGACCACCAAGCCTTACATGCAGATATGTGGCGCCACTGTCATTACTACTAACGCAGTCATAACAGGTCTGTAAACGACTTAGCCCTATTATTTCAACCCTAGTCAAATTATAGCTATTATTAAATTTAATAAAACAAATTTGAAGGATATATAAATGTCCCAAGAAGGCTGCTTTTCGAAACTTTGGTACTAACAAATTCGCGAAGTGTATGTTACGCGACGTTTTAAATATTTAGACGAAGAGTGTTGGGATCGTGGTTATTCCATGTAATGTCCAATAGGATGAGGCGGCATAATGTTTGCTATATCCTGACGTATAATGAAATCGTTCTATTCACCGGACCAATATATAGGTACTGGATATTGATGAAAATCGTGTCCTGTCTACCTGTACTATTATTTAAGGACCAAACTTTGTATGTCTGGGACAACTACAGCTATTCTAAGAAATATTTCACGAATAGAAAGCTGCAGTATCCGGATTAATATAGGCTATATTTTAATTTTATACCTTCAAGTTTTTAGTTTCAATTTTTAATAGTTGGAAATCAAGTCGTAAGAAAAACCGCTGCATGACTGTTTTATGAGTAGGTACACTGTGCAAATTGTTGGCAGTACGTGAAAATAAAGTACTACAAACATATTAGCCGTCAGTAGATCTAAAATGAGAATGATCTAAATAATCGTTTATGTACTTCTTGGGCAAGATTAAATATTATTATACAGTTCCTTGGGATAGCGACAAACTTATTCCACGCGGATGAAGTCACAGGCAAAAGCTAGTCCAAAAATAATAGCACTTAGAGCAGGATTAGATTTCATCAGACCAGATTGGCATCACGTAATGGACTGACTCATATCCAGTATGAATATGGTCTTTAGGACTGGCGGCCGAACGAATGTAACAACTACAAGTTCGTACAATCCTACGTTGTTTCAGCCGCACATTGCTTCTCGCATAACAGAAATATACCCCCAGCGTCCGGTTACGCAGTAGCTGCTGGCAAAATATATCGACCCTGGAACGAACCCCAAGATACAGGAGCTCAGAAATCCGATGTGAGTTAAATGTAATTAAAATACCCTCTAATTCTAAGAACCGTGTTATACTCAAGGTTGAACTTTTTAAATTATTTACTACTCGCTACTCGACGTTCCTAATGGAAGGCAAATGAGTAACCGTGTCGTCTGATGATGGTGAGTGTCTACCAAGGAAACAACCCTGAAGGAATCTTCGGAACGTTGACATTTCAAGATTGTTTGGCGGTTTTTACTATACAATAATAATACTAGCCCTGTGCTATACATTGTCCCAGTGCTGGGCACGGGCCTCCTCTATTAATGAGAGAGGTTAGGTCTTAGTCCATCACGCTCGCCTACTGCAGGTTGGCAGACTTTAGATACCTTAAAAATTCTTATTTAGAATTCTCAGGCATGCAGGTTTCCTCATGATCTATTCCTTCATCGTTTTAGCAAGCGATAATTAATAATACACACTTACTATATGATACATTTATTCTGATTATATCTCTAAGATTAGTCATGATTTCCAACCATTACAAAAAATGTAAGTAATTTTTTTATTTCACAGGTAAAGGAAATAAGTGTCCCACCCCGTTATCAAGGGAGTGCTGCAAACTTCCAAGACGACATCGCAGTCGTCATCATCTTCACGGAGTTCTTTTACAATGAGTACGTGAATCCGGCGTGCCTCAGTTTCAATTATGATTTTGATGTAGCACAACTGAAAAATGGTCGGTTGGGGAAGGCAGGTATCGTTTTCATTCAGAAATAGCTCCAGTTCATAACTTCCATCTATCCATCAGCCTGTCTCCTTCCACTGCTAGACATAGGCCTCTTCCAGATCTCGCCACCTTGACGGTTCTCAGACTTCCTTATCCAGCTGCCGATTTTGGGCACTAATAGTCACCTCGTTTAAGTGATCCTTCTTCCACTCTCAGATCACCGGCTGGGGTCTGAAGGGAGAGAACTCGCCACCGTCCCAAGTGCTCCAGGGCGCTAATCTGCCGATTGTCGCCATCGACAAATGTATAGAGCAGAGCCCAGTGGGCTTCAGGAGTTCTATCACCGGAGACAAGATTTGTGCTGGATATAATAATGGTAAGACATCATCTAGTACTTGTACTGAAAGAATCAAAGGACTTTCTTTTGAAATAGGATTTTCTCGCCTATACAAAAAGACTTTAGGGAAAGTTGGTACCTAAACAAAGCATGTCTCGCTTTGTCTATTTCAATTTGGTTTGTGAGTTGCTACTGCTGCTGCATACAGGCGTGAGACTCCTTGATCAGATGAGAGACCCGCTCGCTTTATGCTTTCATCAGATAAAAAATCCTTCCTCACATCTCCCATCCTTAAAGAACTTACACCAACTTCTTCTAGTAACGTGGTTTCCACCAGGTACGGCAGTGTGTCGAGGAGATAGTGGCGGCGGGCTGGTGTTTCAATCGACCGTGAACTATGAAAACCGCGAGTTTCTCCGCGGTATTGTCTCCACGGCCCCCACCTCAGAGAACAAGTGCAACGTCCACACCTGGGCCACCTTCACACACGTGCTCAAACACGAACATTTTCTGAAGTCCGTCTTGCCTGATATCGAATTATCTTGTGTCCGGAACTCATCTCAACAGACAGTTGAGTTTCGTTTCGGTGGGAATTCACAGCTCACTAGTTTGGATAAAAAATGCACTTGTGTTTGCCCTAATAACTCCTAAGAATTAGGAGTTCTAGAGTTCATATCAAAATGTTATGTTATTACGAATAAAACAATTACTACAATAAAGTTTTATTTTTTCCAACACAGCTAGGTAACATAGCACCAAATAATAATTATAAACACATTTTGAAAAGTTCAATATTGCACAACCATTATTTACACTGCATCGATCGGTTATTACAGTACAGTCCAAATAACAATAGCGATTAGAATAAAAGCGTTAAGATTGCTTATTTCAGATGGATATATCTCACGATCCAAGTAAAAATCATATGTTGTACTTACCCCACATGTCTATATTAGAATCACAGAATCCACAATATACCGTTATATACATATAATATAATGTTTGTTATATTTTATATAATATAAAAATACTGGACAAATTATGGATTCGAGTGGCAACTGATATAAATATAAGAAAAAATTGGTTCAAAGTTGCGAGAAGAGATCCCGAACTTTTACTTATCGCAATCAAGTAGCTTATTTTACATTTTTTTATTTATTTGGGATAAAAAACAGTTACACAATAGTTAGTTAGTACAATAATAACATAATACAGGAATAAAATTGAATAACCTTCTACTCTATCCACAGTTTATAAAATAGTAATAGGAGCAAACAAATCAAAAAGTTTTAAAGGAGAATAAAAACAAAAGTAATATTTATTGGGGTATTTACTATCCTATTATTAGAAATACCGAAGGTATTTAGGAGACTAATTGGGGGTACATTAATAATGACTACCTAAGTAAATGTCTAGTATAAAACACGGTGTGCCTTCCGCGCTCCGGTGTTCAGTTCAGTTGCGTAGAAGACGAGACGATAGCCAGTATATTCGTGGTTCGGTGCAGTAAGTGTTAAAAGTGTTGATGGTAATCAGTTCAATAACCGCGTAGTTCATCTTAGAGGGTAATGCTGGTAGATTATTTCCCATCTCTCGTTATCACGCTTCCCAAATACACAAACTCTTTCACTTGTTCCACTCTCTCACCATCTATAGTTATGCTACATTCGGTAGCATCTTCCTCTCTTTCTATCACCATAACTTTCGTCTTACTTCCATTTATTTTCATTCCCTTCTCTTTAAATGACTCATTCACTACTTTAACATGTCTTGTAGCTCCCCCACCGATGACGCAAGGAATACCTGGTCATCGGCGTAAAGAAGACACTTGACATGCAAATCATTCATTCCCAGTCCACTTTCCATACCTTTCAAAACTGTCAAACAGCTGTCCATATATTTATTTATTTATACTCTTTATTGCACACTAAGATACAAACACTGCAAAAATTAATTAAAAGTACAATTAGCGGCCTTATCGCTCTCGGCGATCTTTTCAAGACAACCATGAGATGGAATTATGAGAAGGGAAAATAATAAGGGAAATAATATAAAGTTTAAAGAGCCATGGAGACGCAACACATCCCTGCTTAACACCTCTAGAAGTGTTAAACCAGTCTGAGTGCGCTCCATTTACCCTTATACAGGCTTTTGAGTCCATGTACAAGGATCTCAAAGCACTCACTAGGTGGCTCTCAATCCCATATGTCAGTGACAGTGTTGACCACAGTTCATCCCTCGGCACACGATCATAAGCCTTTTCCAAGTCTACGAAGGCACAGTACACCTTTTTAGACTTAGCTAAGTGTTTTTCTTCAATGCACCTTATGGAAAAGACTTGATCAGTGCAACCCATTCCTCTTCTAAATCCTGCTTGTACATCCCATATTTTCTTCACTTTCAGTCATCACTCGTGTTATCACATCAGATTAAAATTACGTTGCTTGTTATTATTATAATAACTTAATTAACGATTGTATAAGATACTCTATTAATGAGCGGTTAGACCCCAATTCACCTCGCTTAGGGCTTGCAATTACCGTAGATTTTATTTACCGGTAAAAAAATACAGTAATAATTTATTTTTACCAGTAATAGGGGCATTTTTCAATTTGCTTTAAAATTCGAGTAGATAATATTATTTAGTAGCCTTAAAGTAAAAATTAAGTAAACATAATATATTTGTTAAATAAATCTTAACATACAAATTTAAAAAAGTCATAAATTTGTTTCATTCTAGGAGCAACGGCAAACAAATTTTGAAACATACCACGAGTAGAGCCACGCTGTAGACATATTTGTCTACAGCATGAATGGGCCGGCTCGACCGGCGTAGTACCACTGTCTCACAGAAAACCAACGTAAAGTGACAGTTTACTGTCGCGTTTCGTATGGTAAGTGAGATATCCGGAGGCCCAGATTCCCCCTTCCCTTTCCTAATCCCTATTCCTGTCCTTTAAGGCCGACAGTGCATACATGATACTTTCGGTATTGTGTATGTTCATGGGCGGTGGAGATCACTTAACATCAGGTGACCCACATGCTCTTTTGTCGGACTATGAAATAACAAAAAAAATACCAAACTAAAAAAAAAGATACATACTGCGCATACGTGAAAGCTGTTAAGTGTCAACCATTTACGTTAAAATATTGGTAAAAGTTGCTAATACAAAAAATATTTTATCACAAAAACATATGATTTTTTTACCGGTAAATTACCGGTTTGACTTTTTTACCGGTAATTTATTAATCCCCAAAATAAGCGGTTTACCGGTATAAATGAAAACCGGTAAACCGGTATTGCATGCCCTAACCTCGCTGTTTAGTTTCAAAATCGTTGTTTAGAATTGTCAGGCATCCAGATTTCCTCAGATGCAAGCAAGCTTAACACTTTTTTTTATTATTGGAGATACATATTTAAACTTAATCGTGTGACGTGCGTCATGGAACAGGTTATTTCGCTATTGTTACCGGCAAATATAAAATCCAGACATTTGTTCATACATTTTATTTTAACGTAAAGTTCTAGAACTTGATTTGATTTTGATTTGAAGTTCTAGAACAATGATTTCGTAATAATAAAATTGAAATACAGTTGGGAGTACGCTTCACGGTGTTCTCGATGCTCTTGCATTCATTCCGGTTATTATCCCATTCAGAGAAGGATAAACGATTTTTTGTGTATATGAGCTATGTTTTAACCTGTCTAGCCTCTCCCGGCTGCCAGACCGCCGCGGTGGCGCAGTTGTAGTTGCGCATGCATTACGACTGCTGACTCCGGGTCGGGTAAAGTGACATTAAGTTTTTCTATCTAGAAATTCTCAGTATTAGTCTGGAATTTGAGCCCGGTATGGCGATAGGCTCGCCCCTTATCACATTAAGGGACCGAAATTCGGCGAAAATTGGGTACACAACGATGTATTTATTTATTTAACACACTTTATACGTTTAAGTATAGGCGGACTTAATGTCGGAGGCATTCTCTGCCAGTCAACCTGAGGTAGTGCAGAGATACAAGAAGGTAGGTGCTAAAATAGAATTCCACGTTAGTAGAATATATTAATGTCTAATATCTACATATACCTAGTCAGGTCATAAATTCTATCACATGTTTAATATAAAATAATTGAAACAAGTTTATTCATTATGTAACCATTTATATACCAAAATGAACTTAACAAAACATAGATTCTTATGACACTAAAGTTTATTCAAAATGACCTCCGTGATTTTGAATACAGGCCTTCAATCTGCGCGGCCAGTTGTCTATCGCAGCACGAACGAGGTCCATGTCAATATCGGCGGCTGCCTTAATCAAGGATGTCTTGAGTGACTCCAAATTGGGATGAGGCTTTGAGCACGCCTTTTCCTTCAAGTGTTGCCATATCTTGTAATCTAACGGATTCAAATCTGGACTGGAGGAGGGTCAGTCTTCGTGCCGGATGAAGTCGATTTCACGCGCCACCAGCCAGTCTTGTGTGCTCTTCGCTCTATGAGCTGGCGCCGAATCTTGTTGGAATACCCAGTGCCTGTTATTGAACATGGTATGAGAAACAGGTTCCACAAGGTTCGTCAGGACTGTATTTTGATACACAACTGCATTCGTTTTTACACCTTTCTCACAAAAATGTACCTCTGTTAAGCCCCAATAAGAAACTCCCAACCATACCATGAGCGAGGATGGAAAATGACCTCGTTGGACACGCGAAATACGGTTGCTCGCTTCTTCACTACTGTGTGCGTACACCTTATCATTTTGTTTGTTGTAGCTCTCTTCTACGGTAAAAATTTTTTCATCTTAAAAAGAATTTCCCGATATTTTTTTCCCGCGTACCGCTTCAACAAAGCGCGGCATCTCTTCAGTCTCAGGTCCATTAGACGAGCATTCAAACGATGTCCTGTTTTTCTTCGATATGCCCGAAGCCCTAAGTCTTCATTTAACACCCTTTTCACCGTGGTTCTGCTTAACCCCATCTGAAGGGCCAACAGTTTCTGCTTACGTTTGGGATTTCTTTGAATTCGCGCCTTCACAGCTTTTATCAGTGCTGGAGTCCTAACAGACCGAGGGTGACCACTTCTTGACCTGTCATCTACACTAGAGTCTTCATTGTATCGTTTGATGGTACGATAAACGAATCTTTTGGTTATATTAAAATTTTTCAGTATGTCAAAAATTTGAATTGGCGCGTAACCGCAACGATGCAACGCAATTACTGCAACACGGTCTTCTTTAAGCGTCCACTCCATATTTAAAAATGAGTAAAATTCTAAAAAGTATACATTTTTATTTTCATGAACAATTTGAAATTCGAATTCAAGAAACTTTTTTGTGGCCAGCATTCTAAAATAAAAGTTTTTACTGTTTGACAATACTTATGACCTGACTGTGTATACTATAACAGAATAAAACTTACCCATAAAAAATAATAAGTATATAGACTTCACCTACTGGTTTGATACCTGTGAGGCTTTCAAGATATTATACAGAATATCAAATTGTATACTTTGTCGATAACATAACATTCAAGATCAGTAGATGTGTGTAATGAGGCAGTATCGTTGCGCCGTGACCTGCAATGACACTTCGACAACAAGCTCTGCAGATATGAGACTCCTATACACTTTACTGTGTTTTGGTAAGTAATCAAAATTATTCATCATTGTGCTAATTTTAAAAGTGAATGTATATTTCATTCCTATAATTCAATTTGATTTATTTCTTAGAATTTAATTTAAGAACTTGACGAGCGGTCAGCGGTCTTTAACATAGAAAAAACTAATTTCAATAAATCAAAATAATTATTTTAAATCAGTACAACAACCTCTATCTTTTTTTTTATACTGGCACGGCAACTTGACCGCACTGCGCCTGATGGTTAGCAATCAATAGTGTTACCGGTAAGGAAATAATGAGTATTAGAAAGAAGAGGAGGTGGATTTAACCCTCGGAAATCTCATTTGCCACATCGAACGCCACAGTAAGTGTTACTTTTTTTTTATCCTAGCACGGCAAAGTGACCGCACTTCACCTGATGGTAAGCGCAGTACGGTACAATTAGAGTATCGAGTAGCGAGAGACGATCTATCCCCCGCTACTCAACACAATAATACCGGCCTGCTTTTTCACACTACGCCATGGGCAAGAAGGTGAAAAAGAGTTCGAGGGTATATTGTCAGAGTACTCAGAAGGCCGCAAAACGGCCAAACATAGTACACCAACTCTAGACAAAAGATCTAAAGAGCTTTGTTCGAGAAATGTTCATAGAATTAGGCATTGTTTTTTTTCGATGCTTACAATGCAAGTGGCTGTCAGTGACTTTAGGTTTTGCGCTTCAGGTCAGCTTATCTATATCGTTATTCGTACATTATATCGTCAGGCTACTTTATATAGACTTTCGAAGTGATTGGACTTGATAAATATCTGTCCGTATGGATTGAGGAGCCACTTTTGATATTTAAACGCCGATAATAATGCTGGCGGTAGGATATTCATATCCGCCCGGATAGCGACCACCATACACAGGGTGTTAAACCCGCCATAGTGGCACACGCAAGTGTGTCGCGTTCCGGGATCAGCCAGTGTGCATCTGGTTTTTGTCGGGGGTCTAGAATTAGGGTACAATGTTTGGTCGTTTTGCGGCCTTCTGAGTACTTTGACACTAGACCCTCGACCGCTTCTTCACATTCTTGCCCATGGCTTAATGTGAATAATTAAATTAGCTAATATTGAAAAGTCCGTCATTTGTAGATAAACCTTCAAGTTGCATGATGTTAAAAGTGGCTCCTCAATTGGAATAGAAGAACTGAGGAGATACTGAGAAAAATAACCAATGTATTGACAATTACAACACGTAGAGTCCTAATAGCACCATGATAGCGAAATATTGTGATGCATTAATTTGTGGCCCCATTGAGATTTGGCTTATTTTTAACTGCCTTGGTGGTTGGTGCGGTTGTAATCTCGTACGTTCGGGCGGTACACAGCTGTGCTAAGGTCTCGGGTTCGATCCCCGGGTCGGGTAAAAGTTATATTATGTTGTTTTACCACGAAATACTCAGTATCAGTCCGAGTCTAGAATTGTTCCCGGTATCGTGATAGGCTCGCCCCCTATTACATCATGGGACGCTAATAAGTTCGGCGAAATGTGTGTGTACTGTTTATACCTCTGCCTGCCCCTTAGGGGCTTACAGGATTGAATGCAAGTTTCATGTTTTGATCGTAAATATTATCGCTTGCAATAAAGTAAACCATCGTGAGGAAACCTACATACCTGAGACGTGTCATAAGAATTACAATGCTAAGTGAAGTCTACCAACTCGTATTATTAGGCCATCGTGGTGGACTGAGACTAACTCCACTCATTAGTAGAGTCTGTTTTGGAGGGCCACGTTTGCGTTTTCCTAAAGGGTTCCAGTCTAGGGCTTATCTCGGAATGTGGTTTGGATCCCTTCGGAGGGTGTGGCCTATCCAACTCCATATGCGGCGTTTGATTTGCTGGTCAATCCGGTCAACACTTCACCGGATTCACCTGATGGTAAGCGCAGTGCCGACCATTAAGACTATCGAGGAACGAGAAACAGTGTATCCCTCGCTACTCAACACAATCATGCCAGCCTGCTTCTTCACACTACGCCATGGAGCAAGAAGGTGAAGAAGCGGTCGAAGGACGTTCCCAGAGCTAGTAGTTTTGAATTAATATAATATTTTTATATACATTAAGGAGTTAGTACAGCATCACTGCCCGATGAACCAACTTCTCACACACTACCTAATGGGAAAATCGATGACGTCCATCATATAGCTGCGGGCTTCCGCCTGCAGCCGCGGGAGTCTCCGTGGCACGCAGGGATTTACCAGAAAACCACCAAGCCTTACATGCAGATATGTGGCGCCACTGTCGTTACTACTAACGCCGTCATAACAGGTCTGTAACCGACATATCCCTATTATTTCAAAGTAGTCCAAGTTATGGCTATTATTAAATTTGAAATAAAACAATTTTGACGGAATTATAGATGTCCCATGAAGACTGCAAAGTTGTCGAAACGTAGGGACTAAAATTAAAACAATTCACGAAGTGTAAGCAACGTCTTAAACATTTAGACGAAGAGTGTTCGATCATGGTTATTCCATGTAATGTCCAATAGGATGAAGCGGCATAATGTTTGCAATGCTAAATTCTGACGTAAAATGAAATCGTTCTATTCACGGGACCAATGTATATAAGATATTGATGAAAAGCGTGTCCTGTTAATTTGTGCTATTATATAAAGACCCAAACTTTGTATGTTTGTATGTCTGGGACTACAAAAGCTATTCTAAAATATATTTCACTAGCTGTTGCTCGCGGCTCCGCCCGCGTGGAGGTCATGTTTGAGACAAAAAGTATACACTACAAAATACCAATTTTCATGCATTTAACTTCGAAAATGAAGGATTTTCATACAAACTTTCTTACCCTATTTAACCCCCTTAGGAGTGGAATTTCCAAAAAACCTGAAATATGTGTTTTTAATTTTTAACTGTAAGGCCAAATACCAAATTTCATGCGTTAACTGCAAAAATGTCAGATTTTCATACAAACTTTCTTCCTCTATTTTACCCCCTTCGGGGTGGAATTTCCAAAAATCCTGAAATATATATTTTTTATTTTTGACTAAAAGGCCAAATACTAATTTACATAAACTTAACTTCAAAAATGACGGATTTTCATACAAGCTATCATCCCCTATTTTACCCCCTTAGGGGTGGTATTTCCAAAAACCCTTCCTTAGTGGATGCCTACGTCATAAAAGGTACCTACTGTCAAAATTTCATGTCTCTAACCCCAGCCGTTTTGGCTGTTGATCGATCAGTCAGTCAGTCAGTTTCTTCTTTTATATATACAGACTAATAGAAAGCTGCAGTATTCGGACTAATATAGGCTATCTTTTAATTAGTTGATGATGCTATGTACGTTATGTATACATAAGCTGATATGCTTTCTATTAAATGTCTTTCTTTTTGATGTACTGACTTGTGTCAAGAGATATGTATAATTGCCTTTATGATTAATAAACGACTCCTTTCATTTAAATTTCACGTTTACAATTTAAATTTTTAATATTTGTAAATCAAGTTGTAAGAAAATACGCTGCATGACAGCATGACTGTTTATCGGTGAGAACTGTCCAAAAATCTAACATAAAGTAAGTGGCACAACACACTTATCGTTTATATTTAAGCCATTATAACGTTTTATATGATGACAATTAATTTAATAATCGTTTATGTAATTAGAGTAGGTACCTAATTAGTGTTGTTTCCTCGGGATAGCGACAAACTTATTCCACGCGGACGAAGTCCCGGGCAAATGCTGATCTAAAATAATAGCACTTAGTGCAGTACTACAAAGCACTCAGATGGATGTAAAATAGCTTAGCGTCTCGTAGTCCGTGACTTGATAAGGTTTTTAGGATTGGCGGCTGAAGGAAAAACGCTTTTAAAAACGTCATATTATGTAAAAAATCACATGTTCATACAATTGTATATTGTTCCAGCCGCACATTGCTTCTCGCATGACATAAATATACCCCCAGCGTCCAGTTACGCAGTAGCTGCTGGCAAAATATATCGACCCTGGAACGATCCCCAAGATACAGGAGCTCAGAAATCTGATGTGAGTTAAATACCCGAACTGAACTTTGTGGGTGTTTAGAAGTCCAGAACCGAAGAAGAGAGTCCGGCACGAGAAGTGATAGTGGTGTCCGTTTTTGTACATGCAAATGTACTTGCTATAATGGGTACCTATTTTGAAAATCTGGCATGGCAATTTATATTAGGCACAGCTAGTGCTAGTATTAATAACTACTCGTTAGTTGTTCCTAGTAGAAGGTAAACGAATAAATGAATGGTCTGATGATGGTGAATAAATAACCTCTAAGGAAAAAACTCTGAAGGCATTTTCGATACTTTGACGATATTACAAGGTTGTTGAGCTTGTTGTTGTGCGTCGGTTTTTACCATCTGATTAAATGAAAGTACGTACCTAAGTGTTTTATTTCACAGGTGAAGGATATAAGGGTCCCACCCCGTTATCAAGGGAGTGCTGCAAACTTCCAAGACGACATCGCAGTCGTCATCATCTTCACGGAGTTCTTTTACAACGTGTACGTGAGTCCGGCGTGCCTCAGTTTCAATTATGACTTTGATGAAGCACAACTAAAAAATGGGCAGTTGGGGAAGGCAGGTATCGTTTTCATTCAGAAATAGCACAAGTTCATAACATCCGTCCATCCATCAGCTTGTAGCCGTCCAATGCTGGACATACGCTTCCCAGATCACGCCAACCTGGACGGTCCTCCGCCTTCCTATCCAGCCGCCGATTTTGGGCACTAATAGTCACCTCGTTACACCTCGTTAAAGTGATTCTTCCCACTCTCAGATCGCCGGCTGGGGTTTAAAGGGAGATAACTCACCGCCGTCCCAAGTACTCCAGGGCGCTAATCTGCCTATTGTCCCCATTGACAAATGTATAGGGCAAAGCCCAGCGGGCTTCAGGAGTTCTATCACCGGAGACAAGATTTGTGCTGGATATAACAATGGTAAGACATCATCTAGTACTTGTACTGAAAGATTCAAAGGACTTTCTTTTGAAAAAGGAATTCTCGCCTATACAAAAAGACCTTAGGGAAAGTTGGTACCTAAACAAAGCATGTCTCACTTTGTCTATTTCAATTTGGTTTGTGTGTTGCTACTGCTGCTGTATACAGGCGTGAGACTCCATGATCAGACGCTCGCTTTATCCTTTCACATCTCCCATGCTTAAAGAACTTACACCAACTTCTTCTAGTAACGTGGTTTCCACCAGGTACGGCAGTATGTCGAGGAGATAGTGGCGGCGGGCTGGTGTTTCAAACGACCGTGAACTATCAAAACCACGTGTTTCTCCGCGGTATTGTCTCCACAGCCCCCACCTCAGAGAACAAGTGCAACGTCCACACCTGGGCCACCTTCACACATGTGCTCAAACACGAACATTTTCTGAAGTCCGTCTTGCCTGATATCGAATTATCTTGTGTCCGGAACTCAACGCAACAGACAGTTGAGTTTCGTTTCGGTGAAGATTCACAGCTCACTAGTTTGGATAAAAAATGCGCTTGTGTTTGCCCTAATAACAACTCCTAAGAATTAGGAGTTCTAGAGCTTATATCAAAATGTTATGTTAATTATGAATATAAAAACTGCAATAAAGTTCAACATTGGTGTTTTCTAACACAGCTAAGTCACACAGCACCAAATGATAATTTTCAATACAGTCCAAATAATAAGGTCGTATTGGTAATTCTAATATTATGTTTCTATTCTCTTTAGCATGACCAAATGTTCACTGCATTGAACGGTAGGTATACTGTTCAGATAATAAAGACGTTTCGAAAAGTTCAATACTGCCTTTTATTTTTTCTAGCACGGCCAAGTACACACTTACACTGCATGAATCGGTAATTACAATACAGTCCAAATTATAATAGTAATTTAGAATACAAGCGTTAAGGCGGCTTGTATCAGATAGTGTTCCGGCCCAAACGCCTACTCCAGCGAGCAATGTTGCGCTGCCTCGTTTCAATCAAAACCAAAACCTTCACTCACATTCGCCAGTCTACAAATCACTCACCAATCATTCATTGAACGAGCATCTCTTCGGATCGCCCCTGTTCGCCGTCAGCCGCCTCCTCGTACACTAGTTTTAAATAGTACTAAAATATGTAATATTGAAGTTTTAAAATAATTATATTGGCACCATTTCTACGGGTTTCAATTACATCAAAGTATATGTGACTCCATTATGTCCTCTACGAGACAGATAGATAGAGTTTCACGATCCAAGCAAAAGCAGTATCTTGTACTTTTTTTTTTTTTTTTTTTTTTTCTTTATTTTCATTTTGGGGGTTTTTTCAAGCATGAAAATGTCACCCCCATTATTGTATACATACTTTGACAAAATAAGCTTATATAAAAAACAAAATTATATAATACCTACAACACCAAATTAACAAAATATACACAAACATACTAAGTAACACGTGATTTTAGTGTCTTATCTATTATTTTATAAAGCAATCTAGCCTCATCGGAAACCGGGGAGGCCAGAATGCTATTATAAAAACCTAAATGATACCTTCTTTCTCCGAAGGCGTGCCGTCTCTGTGTCTCAGAACGGCTGCACTCATATAAAATATGATGCACATCCTCTACAATTCCACATACGGAGCAATTAGGCGAGTCTACTTTGCGCATCATAAAAGCAAAACTGTTAAGCGGGACATGACCAGATCGGAGTCTCAAAGCCGTCACGACCTCTTGTCGAGTAATCCCACTCACGCTGAACCACAGGGAACGAGTCAGTGATGGTTGAATTACCTTGTACCAAATTCCTTTTGTCAAAGATCTTTTGTCAAAATATTCTGACCAGTACTCAAAACATGTACGCCTAACTATAGGTAGAAGCTCAGTGTACCAAGGTAAACAGATGAAAGGTTCTCCATCCGACACAGCTTCATTTGCTAGACGGTCGACTAACTCATTTCCCTCCAGTCCAACGTGAGAAGGTATCCATTGTAACACAATTTTTTTATTGTCCGCAACTATTTTGTCAATACTTCTAATAATAGTGTAAGCCAATGGAAGCCCTCTAAAATTGGTAGTGCACTTGAGCAAGTGTTGAAGAGAACTCTTCGAGTCGGTAAATATAACAAATTTATCAGCATCTATAGATTCGATATATCCCAAAGCCTCCGCGATAGCAATTAGTTCTAAATGCATTATAGATACTTTTGAAGATATTTTAAATTTAACAAAGGTGTCTGTTTGCAAGTCCAAAAATGCGGCGCCGGATTTATTATCATGTTTGGAACCGTCTGTGTAAATAGAGTAAAAACTACAGTATTCGTCATTAAATGATTCATTACAAAGATTTCTTAAACTTGGAATATTATAGGAATTTTTAGGCTTATCAATTTTATTTAACGTCGGTTTTACAATACAAGACAAGTCCACATTACTGACCCAAGTGTCCATCGAAAATATATTTGACTTTCTTATAGAATAAATAGGTTCTTGGCTTAAAATTTCGTGTAACAGTACAAGTAGTGGTTTCTTTTTGCGTCTCCAATAAAAATTATTACGAGAATCATATAACTTTTCTAATATATTTATTATAGGAAATGTGTTGGATTTCGATTTCAAATAAAATTTTCCTGCTAAATAACGACGGCGCACAAATAACGGGGGCAACAATAGTTCCGATTCCATTACATGGATTGGCGTGCTTTTAATAAATCCACCGATTAATCGTAAGCATGTATTTTGCAACCGGTCAAGTTTGACTAAATGGGTCTCTGCACTGTTGTCAAACAGAAAGCTTGCAAAGTCCATTCGGCTACGAACAAGAGCGATGTACAGCCGTCTTAATAGTATAGGATGAACGCCCCATCCGGGACCCATCAAAACTCTGAAAATATTTGTGAACTTTATTACTTTCTGGCAGATCTCGTCAATATGTTTCTTCCACCGAAGGCCCCTGTCCAGCCACATTCCCAAATATCTGACAGTGTTCACAAGGTCCAAAGGTATGTTATTCAAACGAACGTCAACAATTTGTCTCCGAAAACCTCTATTAAAAATGCAAATTTTACTTTTAGTGGGCGAAATGTCTAAACCTACGTGTGTTAACTTTTTATTAATTATATCAAGTGCGGCTTGGATTTTGGTATTTCCTTCGGATATGGTGGTGCACTTAACATAAATAGCAAAATCGTCTGCGTATTGTGATATAAAAACATTGTTTTGCAAATCTTTACAAATATCTGAAGTAATCACGTTAAAAAGTAAGGGGGATAGAGGATCTCCCTGAGCCAAACCACGCCCTGAAAATCTACTAACAAAGCCACTATCTAATTTTATTTTCAGTACTCTGTAATGAAGAAAATTCCACAGATATTTACAAATGTATGTCCCGACTTGAAGTTTATCTAACACTTGAATTAAGATAGAATTATCTATATTATTGTAGGCACTTTCAACGTCTAAAAAGCAACCTATAGTATAACCGCCCTCAGAAAAACTAGTTTGGATTATTGAGATGAGGCAACCTAAACTATCTAAGCAAGACCTACCCTTACGAAAACCTACCATATTTTCAGAGAAAACATTCTGTTTTTCGAGGTACCATTCTAACCGTCTATATAAAATATAATGAAAAATTTTACACACACAAGACATCAAGGATATAGGGCGAAGAGAGGAAGGGTCACTAGGATCACGTCCAGGCTTTGGGATAGGTACAACACAAATATCACGCCACTGATTAGGGACAAAACTCTTAACAAAAAAACTATTGTATAAAGATAGGAGAACACGTTTGCCTATATTGGGTAGATATTTGATCATAGAATATGATATATCGTCATATCCAGGAGATGTATCGTTAGCTTTAATACATTTTTCGAGTTCCTGAATAGAGATTTCACATTCTAAAGTACGGTTATAGTAACAGATGTTAGGGTATGGAGGTGAAACGTAATCTGGAGTTAAAGAACGTAACATGTATTCTTTACTTCGCGAGTCGACATAACGTCTAGAAGCACGGTATCCTTTAAGCCATTTCATCTTGCGCCACATCTCACTGATCGTTGTTGACTCATCTACTGAACAACAAAAATTATGCCAGTCTGCTCTCTTGGCCTGACGGATCAAGCTCTGAGCTGCATGAATGCAATTTTTAAGATTGTCTAAGTTTTGAGGAATAGGATTGTGTCTGAAAGTTGCCAAAGCCAACCTACGACGAGCTACAGCGTGCGAAAGTGTGGCAGACCAATATGGCTTTGGAGTAAAATTAGACGTAGGGTTCTGATTAAATTTAAATAATGGTATAAATTTATTGGCCGCATCGTTGATAGTGAATAAAAATTGGTCATATGCTTTTTGGAGGTCATTGGGTAAAACTATATCGCAAAAGGTTTGTTCTAAATATTTGGTATATGAAGCCCAGTCCGTTTTGGAGAAATTTCTTTTTATAATTTGAGGAAAATTTAATGAATGCTGAGTGCAAATTTTAATCAGTAAATGATCGCTGCCAAGGCTTTCTTTCAATACTGTCCAATCAAATTTACACGTTATGTCCAAAGACGCAAACGAGATATCAGGGGAAGATTGTTGCAGAGTCGTATTTACTAAGCGGATGCGTGTGTGGGTGCCATCATTTAATGATATAAAGTTGCTATCTATAAGTGAGTCGTAAATTAAACTACCTCGATGGTCCGTTTTGTAAGACCAACTCGCATGATGGGCGTTAAAGTCCCCTAAAATTAAAGTTTTACTTGACCACATTGAAAATAAATTATACCAATCACGCTGAGAAGAAACTACTCTAGACGGACAATAGACTGCAACAATATACTCAATGGGATGACAGTTAAATAATTGAACACAAACTAGTTCGATACCACTGTTCATGACAAGAATATCTTTCTGTTGTGACATTATGGATTTGTGCACTACTATTGCCACACCGCCATATGAGTCCTGTCTATCTGTTCGGTAAACATTATAGCAACCAAGTTTAATGTGACTTCCCGGCTCAAGCCACGTTTCACTAAGGGCAGCAATATGGACCTTTTCCTGTCGTAAAATTTCCACGAAACTATCTACCTTAGGTCTAATACTCTGGGCATTCCATTGAACGATATTAAGCTTAACCACCTTATTAGCCATCACGTTGACTGTGTAATAAAATTAAACATAGCCTTTGCCCACGGCCAATCGGAAAAATATCTTTGCAACACTAACATAAACCACTCTAGGCACATCTGCATAACTGAATTTATTTTGGACGACACACTGGCTTTTTGAAGAAAGATGACTTCTTTAATACGAGACAGCAGCTCGCTGAAGAGAGAGGATTCTTCCTTCCGTTTATCATTATCTTTAAGCGGTTGATTGTCATTACTTCCCGTGTCAAAATTCCATGACATCCAATCAGCCTCAGCAGAATGCCTTGCTTGCTTCGAAGCTCCCATAGTTTTGTTATTTGATGGACGTGTGGGTTTTGCCTTAGCGGTTTCAGCGTAAGTTGATCGAAGTGCGTCTTTAGGTGTGGGAATATTACCAGTATTGGAGTCATCACAAAGAACGGGAAATGTGGTACGACAATTTGTTCCCAAAGGAGTTTGATGGGGGATAGGACTTTCAGGAGGGACGTAACATTCTAAAGCCTTTCTATACGTGCAACCATATTCAGCCATGATTTCCCTAATCCTTCTTTCCTTTTTATATGCTGGACATATCTTACTCATGGAGATGTGATCTCCACCACAGTTGACGCAAGAAAAGGATGTGATTTCGCAGTTCTCGTGACGTCCACCACACTTAGGACAAATTATTATTTTTCCGGGGCACATTTTTCGGGTATGACCCAATCTCCAACATTGGGAACATTGCGATACTTGATGTGTATAAGGAATGACCCGTATCTTAATATCACATACGTGAACATAAGGTGGTAATTGACTACCTTCAAAGCACAGGCGGATAGTTTCGCTGGGACACCATCCTCCTTCACCTCTATTGCGACGGTTCAGTCTCTTAAAAGATAAAAGTTTCGCTGGGGAGGGACATGTTATATTCGCTAAAATTTCATCATCAGCAACG
The DNA here is from genome assembly GCA_905220505.1 of Laothoe populi. NCBI lineage: Eukaryota > Metazoa > Arthropoda > Insecta > Lepidoptera > Sphingidae > Laothoe > Laothoe populi. The sequence goes on along the minus strand of HG992146.1, from coordinate 2,908,080 downwards.
TCAAGATCAACATCCTTAATGACCCCATAGCAAATTGAGAGCTCCATAGCTTTCTGGAATCTCCAGCCTTTGTTTAATAGCTGCTCGCAATCTAAAAGATTCTTACTCGCTGCTTCGCTGTCAAATCCGAGCCGCACTTTAAATGCATTTAAATATTTAATATGGCATATTTTATCAATTTTATGTTCTTTTAAAATGCGTGCCATCATAAATTGTTTCGGAAGTTGATCTTTTGACGAGATATAAACTTCGTATTTAATTGCTTTGTTTGAGTCAATACTCCCTTGACGGGTCTTTTTCCCCCTGACTTCCGTCCAACCCTCCTCCGTCTCACTACTATCTTCCCGTTGTTTTCTCTTCGACGACTTCAGTAACTCCTCATCCTCATCACAAACTTCTATCTCATCCAAATCATTTGTCGGCAAAGACGACTCACAGCGCTGTACGGCGCGAGCGCTGACGTCATCCATTATGCTCCTCGAATCGATAGGTATAGATGGGCAGTAACGAGTTCTTGTCGCAGCGACGACCGGCCGGTCCGGCGCACGCGCTTACCTACTGTTTACGAGTGTGAATATCGAAATATACCCGACATAAAACACACGACCTCCCCGCATGCGTGCCGAGGCGGGACTCATCTTGTACTTACTTCACATGCCTATATATTAGAATCACAAAATACAGAATCTTGTGTAACAAATACCTATGTATATTGGATATTTACTTTAATTATGCGCCACACACTGTAGTACCAAGGGTAAAAATAAAAGATCTTAACTAATTAATATTAGTAATGATAGAATCAATAGAGAAGATGGAAGCTAGCACCAGCCTGGGATCCAATTATACATTTAATTAAATCAGAACCCAAAAGACCAACTGCCAGACCTCAAGACATTGTGAGCTCTTTCTGCGTAGATCGGACTACAACAAACAAAAATTAAATATCAACTTTATGGAGGGTAGAAACATTGCACTATACTTTCGTGACGGCATACAACTTAGTCTTACTTACAACTTAGTAAAAAAGTAAAATAAACCGCGATATAATCCGTAAAATTCGTTTTATTTCAATGTATATTCGCGTAAATATAAGAAACCATAATTAATATTAGTTTTTATTTTAGATAGGTTAGCAAGATTGTAAAAAATAATACAGTAAACAACTGAATAAAACGAAATTTACGGATTCTATCGCGGTTTATTTTACTTTTTTAACCCGACGTTTCGAAGGCTTTACAGCCTTCATGGTCACGGGGGAGACTGAGTTGTATGTCGTCACGAAAGTATAGTGCAATGTTTCTACCCTCCATATAGTTGATATTTAATTTTTTATTTTGTTGTAGTCCGATCTACGCAGAAAGAGCTCACAATGTCTTGAGGTCCGGCAGTTGGTCTTTTGGGTTCCGATTTAATTAAATGTATAATTGGATCCCAGGCTGGTGCTAGCTTCCAACCATCTTCTCTATTGAAATTTGGATGTTTTTTAATTTCAATAGCCTCGCGAATCATCCTAGGTAGGAATCGGTGTTCTTTGGCAAGGATTTGTGGTTTGTCAAATCGAAGATAATGCTTGGAGCCTTCCTCTGAATGTTCAGAACACCGACGCTCTACGAAGTCTGCAGTTCAGCAACTGCCGGACCTCAAGACATTGTGAGCTCTTTCTGCGTAGATCGGACTACAACAAAATAAAAAATTAAATATCAACTATATGGAGGGTAGAAACATTGCACTATACTTTCGTGACGACATACAACTCAGTCTCCCCCGTGACCATGAAGGCTGTAAAGCCTTCGAAACGTCGGGTTAAAAAAAAGTAAAATAAACCGCGATAGAATCCGTAAATTTCGTTTTATTACAATGTATAATATTCGCGTAAACATAAGAAACCATTATAACTGAATAAAAGTATGGACAAATATAATAACAATTGGCTTTTTGTATGCTTTATGTATTACAAGTAGAAAGAGTTTTCTATAGGTTTGGCGAAACAAGTTATTTTGAATGTTCATATCTTTTTATAATAGTTTTCATCTCGAGTTTTTTGTGTTCCGGGTGGACATGTGCACTTACATCTCTGCAGCCTGGGAGTTCTGGTGCTTGTGGTTTCAATGACTTCAGCATACCAGTCTTCATCTACTCCTTCGTCAGATTCGTCTGATATACAAGTGTCGTCTGGTACTGGGACCACGGACTTTATGAACTGCTGGTGCCTGAGTATGTGGGTAAAGGTGGCCCAGGTGTAGATGTTGCACAGGTTCTTTATACTGGCGGGGGATGTGGAGACGATGCCAAGTATGAAGAACCGCTCAGAGCCGTCCACCATCGAGGGGAATATGAGGCCGCCGCCGCTGTCACCGGTGCATAACGCCGTACCTAACGGAATCAATATTATGAAAAAAGTTTTGTTCCGATTTAAATTCATAGTTTAATTTAATTTCATAGTTTAAAATTAATCCGACTTTAAGAAACCAAAGATGAGCGTACCGTTTTTGTATCCGGCGCAGATCTTGTCTCCGGTGATGGAACTCCTGAAGGACATTGGACTCTCCTCGATACACTTGTCGATAGTGACGTATGGTAGTGTAGCGGCTTGGAGCACTTGAGCCGGAGGCGAGTTCTCACCTGTCAAACCCCATCCGAAGACCTATCAATAGGCATTAGAATCCATTTAAAATAGTGTATAGTGTAGTTAGGGATATGGTGATAAATTAGCGAAGATAATTGCATGGACAGATGCCGTGATTTCCATCCCAGTCCAGCCACATACCTCACATCCTAATGAATAGGTCCAGTAACATTTTTGTCTTTCCTTACAAAAATAAACAAATGAAAACCACTGATAAAGCCGCCTGACCGCCCAAAACCTCTTTCAATCGCATTTCGAATAGGCACGCGATGTACTACGACCCTCTAAACATCACCCCACTATCCATCTAAAGTTACCTCTCCTTCCTTTCCCTCTTGCAGCTGCTCCTCGTCAAAGTAATTGTCGAAGCTGAAGCAAGCCGGCTTCACGTAGTCACTGTAGTGAAACTGCGTAGTGACTATTATAAGGGCGATGTCGTCTTGGAAGTTAGCTGCATTGCCTTGGTATCGCGGTGGTATTTTGATTTCTTTTACCTGTGTGACGAAGATGTGTGTAAATTGTAAACGTGCTAGTTTATGTGTGTTAATATTTGAGGCCTAACAATATAATTATGATTGTGTTAACAGTGAACTATCTTGACTCCTCACTAATCTGCGAGCCTTGTGACGTCTTGAGCTCAAGAGCTCATATACTACCAACATCCACAAACATATTTGGATTATATAAACAAATATTCCGTTGTTAAGAAGGATTTCACGGCCTCTTATTTTCAGCTGGCTACTTGCCTAAGCAGCAGAGATAGCCTAGTTGGTTGCGGCACGGACTGTCATGACGAAAGTCGTATGTTCGAAACCCAAATGGCATACACCTCTGACTTTTCTAAAGTTACGTGTTTATGAAATGTTAATTATCGCTTGCTTTAACATCGTGAGGAAACCTGCATACCTGAGAATTCTCATAAGAATTTCGAAGGTATGTGAAGTCTACCAACCCGCATTAAGCCAGCGCGGTAGACTAAGGCCTAACCCCTCTCATTCGTAGAGGAGGCCCGTGCCCAGCAGTGGGACAATGTTTAATAAAGGGCTAGTATTATTATTACCTGCCTACTGAGCCATGTTTCTGGCCTTCTTGTGAAATGCTTCTTAAACATTGTAAATTGGTATAACTCACATCAGATTTCTGAGCTCCTGTATCGTGGGGATCGTTGAATGGCCGATATATTTTGCCGACAGCTACTGCGTAGTCCGACGTGGAGGGTTTCTGTCTATCCTTGGTGAAGCAGTGCGCCGCTAGAAGAGAGATTAACGGTTATTAATATAGATGAACTCTGTCCACATTCGTGCGCTTTCAAATTGAGAGTTGCACGTCTTTCTTTTTTGGTTTGCAGTATTGTCTTTTGTTTCGCATAACTACACAGTATCAAGCATGATGCATTCTGCTTCACCGAAACATATTTTTAGTTGTTTAGTTTATCCGCATTAAGTCCGATTAATAGCTAAAAATTATCTATCTATACATATAATATATTTGTAGCTGATCGCTGTCTGTACATCGGTCACTCATAATATCTATACTTGGCTTGTAACAAACCCATAGCGCGATGTATTTCGATTGTGGCGCCATCTATCGGCGTGTTTAGAAATCTATACATATAATATATTTGTAACTGATCGCTGTCTGTACATGGAAGATTTATGAGAAAAACTATGATTGGGGGTCTTTATTAACGCAATAGAACTCAAATCAATGATTTTTAGATTTTTTGTCTGTTTGTTTGTCTGTTTTGGTGCCGTTGTTCACGCTAATCTCAGAAACGGCTGAACTGATTTGGGTGTGGTTTTCACTATTGTATTGTGGTAAGCTTCACTTAGGTCTAAAGGTATTTTTTATTTGAATCGGTTCATAAATAAAAAAGTTATATCAATTTAAAGAGTCGCGGCCTAACATTTTTTCTAAAAAATGCTATAATTAGTGTAAGATAAGATTGTACATATACGCTCACGCCTGTAATCCCCGAAGCGGTAGGCAGAGGTGTAACCAGTACACCCACTTTTCACCGAATTTCGGTCCCATAATGTGATAGGGGGCGACCCTATCGCCATACCGGGCACAGGTTCCAGACTCCGGACTCACACTGAGAATTTCTAGATAGAAAAACCCAAAATGAGTTTACCCGACCCGGGGATAGAACCCGAGACCTCACCACCGCAGTCGTAATACATGCGCAATTACAACTTCGCCACCGAGGCAGTCGAAGATTGTCTCGGTTGCTCAGTTGTATCTGCATACGCGGTATGACTTCTGTGCGTGAGGTCACGGGTTCAATACCACGGTCGGGTAAAATTATATTAGATTTTTCATCTTTATACTCAGTATCAACCCGGCGTCTGGAATAGTACCCGGTGTGGCGATAGATTCGTCCCATCACTTGCCAGGTGCCAGGATAACAAAAATCTAAATCGACATGTCAAGATTCTCCGCGAGTTAATATAATCATCTTACATTTAGATCTGCCTGATTAATACTAGACTGCCTCGGTGGCGCAGTTGTAATTGGGCATGCGTTACGACTGCTGTGCTGAGGTCTCGGGTTCGATCCCCGGGTCGGGTACAGTGATATTGGGTTTTTTTATTTAGGAATACTCAGTATCAGACCGGAGTCTGGAATTGTGCCCGGTATGGCGATAGACTCGCCCCCTATCATATTATGGGACCATAATAATTTCGGCAACAAGTAGGTGTACTGGGTACACCTTTGCCTACCCCTTCGTGGATTACTGGCGTGAGTGTATATGTATATGTATGTACATTTAGATCTCGGTTGCAGGCCAAAATTAAATTTTGAGCTTTAGCTGTAAAATTAGCACTCGCTTGATGTGAATTGTTGTTTTCAATAGAGGACGCCACGCGTGCCCAGCAGTGGGTCAATGAATATGTACATAGTGTACGTATACATGACTACATTATTTTTATTTAACCGACTTCAAAAAAGGAGGAGGTTAACAATTCGTCGGAATCTTTTTTTTATGTATGTTACCCGATTACTCGAAGACGCCTAGACCAATTCTTTTTTTGTTTAAAAGGGTATACTTCCCAGGTGGTCCCATTGTCACCAAGTCAGGATCTGATGATAGTATCTCAGAAAAATCGAGGGCAACCCTCAAATTTTATAGGGACGCATAATTTGCTTTTTATTGAAGTCGGTGTACTTTTTATGAATTAAAAAACTTTTTATGTACAGTACTCTTTATTTAAAAGGTTTTTTTTACATTTTTAAATATAAATTATAATAAAAAATACATTTAAAAATATAAAAATATGTGCACCCTCCGATGGCGAGACCTAGGACCCAAGCCACCGCCGTTTAGAACCCCAGAGTGAGGAACCTCCTCACAATGCGTGCCGTATCCAATAATACTGCCTTTTGTATCTGGCTTTTGACCCAACGACCAATTGAGAGCCTCTGAAGATGTTGGTCGAGGCTCTTTGGTATCAGCCCATTGTCAGTAACGACTATCGGAACAATAATAGCTGAGTCAACATTCCACATGTCAACAACCTCGTGAGCCAGATCTAAATATTTGGACATTTTGTATTTTCAGCTTTAACGAGGTTATCGTCATGCGGAATGGTAACGTCAACAAAAAAAAAACTTTTTATTATTATTAAGGTGCTTGCGTAGTATTCGATGTTTTTTTAATATAATTTGCTGTACAACTAAAACTATTTTTTTATCCTGGCACGTCAAAGTAACCACATTGAATCCGATAGAAAGCGCAGTGCTGTCCAAGCAGACTATCAAGTAGCGAGGACAAACATCCCTCGCAAAGTGACACAATCATTTCAGTCAGTCAGAAGCTTCTTTACAGTACGCTTAATAAACCCAGGAATACAGAAAGTAGGGAACACGGGTGCTGGCAAACTTTTCCATGACTTGATGGTGCGGCTAAGATACAAATTCGCGAACCTCTTGGTTCAGGCCAGGGTAATAGACACCACGCTGTTGTAGCTCCGCAAGCCGGTACGTGTAGTTCTGGCGTGGATAGAGGAGGATGGGATAAGACCAAACAATTCTTCGAAGCATTCGCAATGATAGAACATCGAGGGCGTGATATCCACTTCACGCAGGATCGGAATCCTGAACAGGGTGCGGTGGTTTTTCACGCCCGGTCAGCTCTACCGCTTATATGAAGCGCAGGTGCGGCCGGGAATGGAATACTGCTCGCACCTCTGGGATGGTTTTGCAAGGTACCTTCTCGATGCCTTGGATGGGTTGCAGCGGCGGGCCATCCGCATTGTGAATGATGCAGACGTGAGTAACAGCCTGGAGCCGACAGCTGCGTAGGGGTATTTCCTCGCTTAGCGTGTTCTACCGCCTGTATCACGGCGAATGCTCTGAAGAATTGTTTGATCTTATCCCATCCTCTCCCTTCCATACCAGAACCACGCGTACTGGCTTGCGGAGTCACGGCTTCGTGGTGTCTACTACCCCGGCCCGAACCAAGAGGTTCGCAAATTCCTATTTTTGCCGCACCATCAAGCTGTGGAACAGTTTGCCAGCTACCGTGTTCCCTCCCTCCTATGATCCTGGGTCCTTTAGGCGTAATGTGAAGAAGCTAAACAGCAGACCGGCATGATTGTGTTGAGTAGCGGGGGATAGACTATCTCTCGCTACTTGATACTCTATCTGGACGGCACTGTGCTTACCATCAGGTGCAGTGTGGTCACTTTGCCGCGCCAGAATAAAAAAAAACATGTTAAGCGAGGAAATGTCCCTGGGCTGCTGTAGTAGCTCTAAGCTGTTGGTCACGTCTGCATCATTCATAATGCAGATGGCCCGTCGCTGCAATACATATCAACCATCGAGCAAGCAATTATCGGAACCATAACAGAGGTGGAAGTGGTAGAGCCACGCTGTAGACATATTTGTCTGCAGCATGAATGGGCCGGCTCGACCGGCGTAGTACCACTGTCTCACAGAAAACCAACGTAAAGTGACAGTTTACTGTCGCGTTTCGTATGGTAAGTGAGATATCCGCAGGCCCAGATTCCCCCTTCCCTTCCCTAATCCCTATTCCTGTCCTTTAAGGCCGACAGCGCATACATGATACTTTCGGTATTGTGGATGTTCATGGGCGGTGGAGATCACTTAACATCAGGTGAGCCACATGCTCGTTTGTCGGACTATGCAATAAAAAAAAAAGCAGTATTTCATTCTCGGCTGTACCTGCGCTTTATATTAGCAGCTAATATACGCTGACCGGGCGTTAGAAATCGCCGCCGCAATATTAAATCCGAAATATATTATAAAACCTAAGATCCTAACATCATTCTGCATTGTCATTGGAACACCCTGAAAGTGGAGACTAGAGAAAAGGGGGATTTGTGGCATGAAAATGCACACACCTATGTTTTCTTGGCACTGAATTCAATCCTATTCCTGATATCCTGCGAAAATATGAGATCTAGGGTCTGGTTGAGCTCAAATACAAGATCCTCGCGTCTCCGCATAGTGTCCGCCCGGCACCCGGCTACTAGGCAGATGCTAGAGGAATGTAATAGCGTAATATGCCTCCATGGATAGTATGCCTTTTCTCTCAAAAACAACTTCCACGCGGGCGGAGCTGCGGGCAAAAGCTAGTAGTAAATAAATTGTTTCTCTTTCTTCTTTCACCTACAGAAGGAGAAGACAATTTACAATACATACTGCTGGGAAGCTACTACATACTGGTTCACCTGGAGTCATAACTACGTGGCAGGCCGATGATATTTTAATTACTTCTTTTAACGTGAAGTTTTTTTATAGAAGGAAGTCTTGCTGTGGGTTACCTGATTGTAAGTGATCTTCATCACCCGTGGACATCCGTTCAGAAGAATCATAGCAATCAATCGTGTTACCGGTAAGGAAATAATGAGTATTAGAAAGAAGAGGAGGTGGATTTAACCCTCGGAAATCTCATTTGCCACATCGAACGCCACAGTAAGTGTTACTTACCACAGTTGTTACTTTACATCGGTTTTCGGTCAGATATTTTGAAATTATTAAGAAAAACTACTTAACGACATTGTTGTCATAACTACTTGTTGTCTCTAAATAAGTTTTTATAATTTCACTGTCTTCAATATCCTTCAAACATACAGTTAATGGATATTATTTGGCAGATATAGACTAAAGGTGATAATTACCCAGACAAATTCTAGCACAGGAGAAACCTACCATCTAGAGACTGTACTGCTTCTTCTACTGACCTGATACAACAACCTTCCTAGAGATGAGAGTGCCCCCACATATCTGCATGTAGGGCGTGTAGGTCTTCTTTTAGAGTCCAGCGTGCCACGGTGCCATCCGCATCCTCGCAGGGGAACAGGGGGGATAAAGTTTGCTCAAGGCTACGAGGAAGATCATTTCTTACTCAAATTTTACTTTTATTATAAACAAAAGCTTACAACGTTGGATCAAGTAGTTTGTTATTGGTGAATTATATAGGATCATGAATTCCGAACATAACCATCAACATTTTTTTTATAGCATAGTCCGACAGACGAGCCAGTGGGTCACCAGATGTTAAGTGATCTCCACCGCCCATGAACATTCACAATACCGAAAGTATCATGTATGCGCTGTCGGCCTTAAAATACAGGAATAGGGATTAGGGAAGGGAAGGGGGAATCTGGGCCTCCGGATATCTCACTTACCATACGAAACGCGACAGTAAACTGTCACTTTACGTTGGTTTTCTGTGAGACAGTAGTACTACCCCGGTCGAGCCGGCCCATCTACAAATATATAATCTACATCCCTTTATAATACAATACAACTTTTAGTATAACCAAAAGTTAAGCATAGCGTACACCGGAATGAACTACTAAAATCTTACTAATTATATGAAAGTGACTTAGATATACAGGTTTAAATTTGCATTTATAATAAAGAACTATATTATTATTCGGTATAAAACAATATGAATCCAGGTAATATTTATACAACAGCATTAAAACGGCAAAGTTTGTAACAAGTGGAGGGTGCAGAGTGCATGGCAAGGGTGGGGTGCGGGCGGGGAGCGGGGTGCCGCACCACCCTCCGCTCGGATTAATTTAAATACCAAGCATTCTTCACACACAGGACAGAACTGGGGAAGGTGTAATAGAAAAATACATTTTATAATTATATACATCCAACAGTCACACACATACTTCTGATACCACACGAGGTAAAACCTGTATCGTGGCAACACCCAGGCCCGAAACAAACATCTGTCTGTCACACAAACATTTTGTCTCGGTATGGGAATCGAACCAACGGCCTCTCTTTTCACAGCCGGCTACTCGCCCGCTGTGCCAATATTTTACTTGTTACTGATTAGCTAGCGGCTTCTAGTAGATAGCTTTCTTTTACGTGACCTTTGATTTAGGGTAGGTCTAGCAGCAACACTTTATAGTAGAAGTCGATAAACAAGGATGTTGATCATTTGGGTGTAAATGATATCTACGGCCCAGAGACCATCATCATACCAATCAATACCAGAATCATGAGTGCGTTGTTAGTGAAAAAGAATTTAAATAGTGGTAATTGAAATTAAAATGAATTGGAATTCAACATTTATGACAAAAATAGCACAGGAAGCCAATGTTGTGGTGACGACCTGCTTAAATGAGATCTATTGTCGTGGACCCATTTACATCTGAACCTCCTAGTTTTCTTTGTTGACCTTGCAGATGATTCCTGTATATACTACTTTAGATATCATCGCTGTAATATAGTAAAAAGTCTTATTTTCTTCAACTCCAACATGTAACTGAAGAAAACTCAAATACTTTTTCCTCCATGCCAAATTCGTCCCAGCATCAAGAGACAGAAATTTATAACAATAGTAACGTGGGGTGCCGTCTCTTTATACATCGTTTGTTCGGTGATAACGCTGCACCTTTTGCACTTTTCTGGACGGGGTGGAAGGGAGGAGTTAAAAGTACTTTATAATTTAATCCCATTTTGTATCTACCGTAGTCTTTGGAGTACTGAAAAACAGCTGGTGAGATGGATTAGCTGTTGCCTGTGGCTCCGCCCGCATGGAATTTATCTTATATACTATTTATAAAATCATTTCATTTCTCACAACAACTCTCTAGATAATACAGAGACAGGTGTAACCTTTGATTGAATGCACCGATTTAAAAGAAATAAAGACTAAATTATTGGATTGGATATTGAATAAGAATTCTATGTTTTAAGCAATGTTTTAATAGCGACGGACACACATGAAATATAAGAACAAGATATAATAGATAAAAAAAAACATAGACAATAAGAAACAATACATTAGAAAAGGTTATGATTCAGCAACACCTATAAATTTATTCTTTAATATAAATCTTACCTCGAGATACACTCTATGATTGTTGATTATTTTGTTGTTATACAGTACTTTGGACGTGATGCCTTGACAGACAGACAATTCCAGAATACAATTAATTTGGGTTCTATATCGATATTTCACGCTACAATCAAAATTTTGTAAAAATATTTAATGTACAGACAAAGTGCCTCGTCAGCTCTTTACCATGCCACCAACTTGTCACAGTCAGCACACGCATGGTGCAAGTGCTCGGTACACTAGATATGTGACAGCATTACATTTATTGGTATACCTTAGTACAAGGGTTATATTTTCATCCAAAAGTAACTTCTACACGGTTGGAGCCTCGAGCAACACCTAGTAGAAAATAAAAAAGGATTTTATATCTTGCAGTATTGTTAGTTTACATACTTACTATTGTTGATTATTTTGGTTATAAATAACAGTTACTATTTAAATTGTTTTTTTAATTAGCAAGAATCCTTCTGCGGGTGAAGCCTCCTCCAAAGAACACCACTTTCCTCTCGTGCAGCCTGCATTCAGTGTGGAGCAGCTCTCTTGGTTATGTCGTCTTCCCATCTCATGAGGGAAACCTTCCATACCAGAACCACGCGTACTGGCTTGCGAGCGACAGCTTCGTGGTGTCTACTACACCACCGCACTATCAAGCTAAGGAACAGTTTGCCAGCTACCGTGTTCCCTCCTTCCTATGATCCTGGGTCCTTTAGGCGTAGTATGAAGAAGTCAAACAGCAGGCCGGCATGATTGTGTTGAGTCGCGAGGGATAGACTGTCTCTCGTTACTTGATACTCTATCTGGACGGCACTCCGCTTACCATAAGGTGCAGCGTGGTCACTTTGCCTTGCCAGGATAAAAAAGGCTCTTCCTTGATATTATTTTCCTTTTGGGCCTTTCCAAGACGTCACTCTCTTGGTCCATCTATAATCCTAAAGTCGTGCTACATGCCCAGCCCACTTCCATTTTAGTTTCTGAGCATGACATTCTGAGTAGAAAATATATGTAGGTATATTAAATACCCTCTAATGATTGTAATCACACGACCCTAACCAAATGGTTTAACATAAAATACACTCAGCCACCCCACAGAATAACATGCGTTAACTTGCAGGTGGCTTTATAATACGAGGTCATATTGTCATACTTATGATTTTTCGTCCCCTTTGATTTATGACCTTTAATAAAATTGTAGTATGGTTTTTTGCAATTAACTTTTAGCTTTTTGGGGTTGAATTCGTAAGGAGAATGTTTGAGGTTCGGATCCTGGATCCCTATTCTCGATTTGTTTTTATGCATAGGCGTATAACTGTAGGCAGCGGCTTTGCTGTGGCCTGGCATTGCAGAAGTCTATGGGCGGCGGTGACTAATAACCATCAGGTGGCCCGTCTGCTCGTCTGCCTATCTAGGTACTAAAAAAAAATAGGCGTTACGAAATTGCAATGTGAGTTTATGTATGTAGCTATTGAGCTTTTGTTCGGGACTTCGCCTATAATTACTTGCCCTGACTGATTCTTCAATGCAGAGCCTAAACCGCTGGAGCTATATACTTGAAATTTTGGCAGTTAATAACTTTTATGAAAGCTTCCACTAGGAAAGGATTTTTGTAAATTTCACTCCAATGGGGTAAACTAAGGGAAAAACAGTTCTATTAAAGTCCCTCACTTCAAGTTAAGAAGTTAAGTTAAAGAAGAAATAACTGGTTCTGGTTAGAAATGTATGTACACGTGTATCGGCGTTTTTCAACATTTAACCACTAAGCGGGCGAATTAGGGATTGAAAGTTTTCTGTCTGATACGTTTTCTCGACACAATGTACCGATTTTGATGGAATTTAATATGAGGGTCAAACATTTCAGTCCCTCATTGAAGTGTTTGTCCAGTATCATGAATGACACACATTGTGGTGACTGTTTTTAATTATAATTTGGCGACATTACCTAATTAATATAATAATGTAATCTAACCTAATCTAATGTAATGTAATTTAATCTATTTTAATGTAATGTAATTGTGTAATCTGTTGTGTGCTATTTTCGGTATTATTCTATTTATATTTCTATTACGACAATAGAAATCTCTCTCTCACTCTCTTTTTTTATGAATGCTGTGTATGTCTTTAATTGTTATTCATAACTGTTCTTGTGAGTGATAAATAATAATTATATGTAATTCATAAATATTGTTGTAGGTACCTTATTAAATAAATAAAATAAAAAGTTTTTTATTCATAAAAAGTACACCGACTTCAATAAAAAAACAAATTATCCGACACTATAAAATGTTAGGGTTTCCCTTGATTTTCCCATTTGAGATCCCATCATCAGATCCTGACATGGTGCCAATGGGACCACCTGGGAAGTATACCCTTTTAAACAAAAAAAGAATTTCTCGAATCGGGCCCGGCGGCTTCGAGTAATCAGGTAACATACATAAAAAAAAAAGATTCCGACGAATTGTTAACCTTCTCCTTTTTTGAAGTGGGTTAATTAAAAATAGAGATTTTTTTAAAATCCCTTCCACTTTCCAATCTAAAAATGTTACGGGAGCGAAGCCGCGAGCAAATGCTTTTTTGTATATACAAAAAAACCTTTATATCTTTGATCTATATACCAAAATAAAGTAGCCTCTTTGGTGAGTTAGTTGCTGCGAAACGATGCCGCGGGTTCGATCCCTGTTCCCCACGACAGACTCGTATCTTATTGTGAGGTCAGGAATATTCTTCACATTCTTGCCCATGGGGTAGTGTGAAGAAGCAGGCCGGCATGATTGTGTTGAGTAGTAGGGGATAGATTGTCTCTCACTACTCGATACTCGAATTGGACTGCACTGTGATTACCATCAAATGCAGTATGGTCACTTTGCCAGTATAAAAATGTGTATATAATTAATTTCAAAAGTGGTAGAGCCACGCTGTAGACATATTTGTCTACAGCATGAATGGGCCGGCCCGACCGGGGTAGTACCACTGTCTCACAGAAAACCAACGTAAAGTGACAGTTTACTGTCGCGTTTCGTATGGTAAGTGAGATATCCGGAGGCCCAGATTCCCCTTCCCTTCCCTAATCCCTATTCCTGTCCTTTAAGGCCGACAGCGCATACGTGATACTTTCGGTATTGTGGATGTTCATGGGCGGTGGAGATCACTTAACATCAGGTGACCCACTGGCTCGTTTGTCGGCCTATGATATAAAAAAAAATATATATAAATAATAATAATAAAATAAAAAAGCTATAATCCACAGCCGGTAAACATGAATACCTTGAACAATCTCTCTCATCTATTTAATTCGCGGCATAGTTATTGCGGAGTTCACATCAAAGCCCATAATTTCATAAACTGAGCCTTTGAACTTGCGCATTATGAAAAATTTTCAATATAACATCACAAAGCATTCCTCCGATGCGTTCCGGCGATATTGTACGACGCGCTGCGGTCGGTTAGTCGTGGATTGTATTGTTCCTTGTTATTATTAGCAGAGGGCGGCAAACGAGCAAATTGGTCACCTCAGTGATCTCTACCGGTTCTTTACACCTTTAATACCAGAAGAATTATAGGTGCACAGCCAGCTTTGGATAGAATCAATAGGAATTATTAGGATATTCAATTACGTCCGGATAGCGACCACCGTACACAGGGTGTAAAACCCGCCATAGTGGCACACGCAAGCGTGTCGTGTTCCGGGATCAACCAGTGTACATCCGGTTTTTGTCGGGGGTCTAGAGTTGGGGTACGATGTTTGGCTGTTTTGCGGCCTTGTCTGACACTGGACCCTCGACCGCTTCTTCGAGAAGCTCTGCAGCACTCACGATCCCAGTCCATTCTCTAAAGTCGTATTCTCTTCTTAGGAAGTCTCCAGCCGTGATATCCGAAATGAACGTACACCGCCAGAAATACCTCATCCAAATTATGACCGTTGAATCTCATTCACTGCCTCCGTCGCGTTCGGTTAATGGCCGTCCCTGGAATGACAAATTATTATGTTGTTACAGAATTAATAACGACGCGAGATTCGGATTTAGCGGTTATAAACGACCCTCCATACCGCCTCTCATTTTTATATTAATTTGTGAATTAATTAATTAAACGTTTTCGTGTTTTATTAAAATTTTAATTGTGGTATTTATGAAAGCATTTTAGGTGCTTTATTGAAATCATCATTTTTATTTAGGAGGTTGTGTACTATGAAGTACCTACTTTAAATATTGAGAAGCGATCATAAACGAAAAAGCTTCTTTTTTTACCTAAATAGGCTTGCGTTTGACCACTATCTCGCCTGATGGTAAGTGATGATGTGGTCTACGGTGGAGCACGCTTGCCTAGAAGATACCTATTCACTCTTGACTTAAAGAGTAAATAGGTATTAATTATTATTATTTATTATAAACTTAATTCTTCTTCATGGTCAAAATTTTGACAAAGAACACAGTGATTCCAAAGTTTTAAGTTTTCCCTATCAGTAGTCCTTATGACTGCCTACGTTTTTTTTTTATTTTAGCTAATCTATATCTATACTTATAATAAATCTGTAGAGAGGTCAATTCTGTACATGAAATATATTTCCAAAATAACTATCAGCGGGTGATTAGTGATCGATACTGACGCCAAAAATGCAATCAGTAAAATTTTTGTCTGTCTGTCTGTCTGTCTGTCTGTCTGTCTGTCTGTATGTTCGTTATAGAAACAAAAACCACTCGACGGATTTCAACAAAACTTGGTACAATTGTTCTTCATACTCCTGGGCAGGTTATAGTATACTTTTCATCACGCTACGATCAATAGGAGCAGAGCAGTGAAGGGAAATGTTGGGAAAACGGGAGAACTTACTCCATTTTTTAAGCTTCCGTCGCGTGTGCAGCCTTAATAGTTAAAGCTACACAGAAATCATGTATGACGGAAATGTTCTCCTTAAAATTATATAAAAAATATTCCACGACAGCAAATGTCTATATTTTATGGTTGACTCACAATAACACGTGTAATTCCCGATAGCTTAGCAGTTCAGAGATTTCTGATTATATTTGTCTACTCTTACGTTTATAACACTCTCAATCA
Source organism: Laothoe populi (assembly GCA_905220505.1). Taxonomy (NCBI): domain Eukaryota; kingdom Metazoa; phylum Arthropoda; class Insecta; order Lepidoptera; family Sphingidae; genus Laothoe; species Laothoe populi. Next base: position 2,892,067 of record HG992146.1, on the reverse strand, counting down.
TCCCTAATTAATAAATATAACATTATTACCTATTTAATTAATTAATTTAATATAAAAAGAATTATAGACATAGGTACAGAAACACCAAAGTTATACATGAAATACGCTAATAAGCCATCGCGCGTGAATACTGAATGATGCTATAAGGATTATTTTTGTGTAACCGTCGCGTCGGGTCGCCGCGGGAGGCTACTAGGCAGATGCTAGAGGGATGTAATAGCGTAATATGCCTTCATGGATAGATTGCTTTTTCTCTCAAAACCAACTTCCACGCGGGCGGAGCTGCGGGCAAAAGCTAGTCGCAAATATTTTTACATATTTAAGAAAGCAGTTTTTTTGAGAAATTTAAAGTTTCGTTGCTCTAAAACTATTTAGATATAATTACTTGAAGAAAACAGTCTTTCATCTCAGACTTTGATAAGGTCATCTAAAGTGATGACTACAGTAGGTAAAACACATAGCCAAATTAATCGTGACCTCAGAAGTCCATAGTTATCTCCGTTTCTGATATCTTTGTGCAGTGCAGTATAATGAAGCTAATTTGAATAGTCTTCATTCCGTTGGAAAGCTCATATATTAGTTGACGTAAAATATAGCCGGGTAATATCTGGGCAATAACAGCGAACGCAGCTCACTATCTCATTATGTGCGCGCCATCTACTGAATCACGGCGGGACAACGAAGCAGTGGAGTAGGTTGAAAGATAAATTATTGTTTTATTAAGAGTTTACTATATATTATTACCACTAGGTATTCGTGGTTTCTGTAATTCTGTCGCCAAGCAGCAGTGTTCAAGCATTATTGTTTTTGATTTTTTTTATCCGGCCACGGCAAACTGACCGCACTGCACCTGATGGTAAGCGCAGTGCCGTCCAATTAGAGTATGGAGTAGCGAGAGACAATCTATCCTCCGCTACTCAACACAATCATACCGGCCTGCTTCTCCACACTATGCCATGGGCAAGAAGGTGAAGAAGCGGTCGAGGGTCTAGTGTCAGATAAGGCCGCATGCAAAACAGCCAAACATCGCACCCCAACTGTAGACCCCCGACAAAAACCAGATGTATACTGGCTGATCCCGGAACGCGACACACCTGCGTGTGTCACTATGGCGGATTTTACACCCTGTGTACGGTGGTCCCTACCCAGGTGGATATGAATATCCTACCACCAGCAAATGTTGTGATTTCAGGTCATTTTCTTTCTGGTCAAAAGACCCCTAACGAAATCTTAAAAACGAAAGCCAAATTAAAGCATCCACATCTCCAAATTCTCCTTTAGGCTTAATTTATTTATTTGTTAATTGACGAATAAATGTACGGTTATCGTTGCCAGATAATACGGTGTATACCTTAATGGTATTAATAATAAGCGCAATGCCGTCCAATTAGAGTAGGTATTGACTAGCGAGAGACAATTTATCCCCCGCTACTCAACACTATCATGCCGACCTGCCACTACGCCATGGGCAAAAAGGTGAAGAAGGATTCGAGGGTCTAGTGTCAGAGTACTCAACAAAAACCGTTATTTGCCTGAAACTTTTTTTTTATTATGGCTCGGCAAATTGATCACACTGCACCTGATGGTAAACGCAGTGACATCGAGATAGTGTATCAAGTAGCGAGAGACAGTCTATCCCCCGCTACTCGACACAATCATGCCAGCCTGCAAACTTAACATTGACCATGAAATCCAGCATACATTCTAAACTAAAATGTCATATAAGGCCACTCCACAGCCATTCTGTGCCACAAGCTCGTACACTACCCTCATAACGTCGCCCAATAAACCGTATTCCTTTGTGAGCGGCCAATTTGTCATCCATTGTAGGCGCGACGGCCTCTCCCCCTCTGCCGCACCCCCGCATACCGCAGCCTCGTAATCGGCTCAAACATTATTGAAACGACACGCGGCATGGAAAACAATTCAATATTTGTACACCATTTGAATTGGGGACAGGGATTTTGTTATTGATTCATGTTTCAGTTTTTTGATTGGTTAATGACGGCTTAAGTCAGCACTTACCAGATATGAATTACCTACTATAATTAAAGACAAGAGTAAATGGATGTGATAGGTAAAATAAATAATAAATACATATACTCACGCCTGTAATCCCCGTAGAGGTAGGCAGAAGTGTAACCAGTCCGCCCACTTTTCGCCGAATTTATTACGGTCCCATAATTTGATAGGAGGAGAGTCTATCGCCATAGTGGGCTCAATTCCAGATTCCGGGTTGATACTTCATTTTTAAATAGAAAACCCAATATCAGTCTATCCGACCCGGGGATCGAACCCGAGATCTCAGGACAGCAGTCGTAACGCATGCGCAAGTTTGACTCCGCCACCGAGGCAGCATAATAATTAAATAACAATTTAGATAATGGAGTAAGAAAGAAAATAATGAAGAGCTATTAATTTGCTACTATTGTTGGTCACTAACATTTTTTTTGGCTATGGAACATTTTAAATCAGGACTCATATGATGCATAAGAACATTCGAAAAGATCAAACAGTGAATAATAAAAAGCTAATAAGTAAAAGGGCCGTCAGTTCCGTCGATTAGTACTTAATATACGAGCGGCGATATTACCGGCTGGAATTTTAATCACCGAGCGACCCCGCGTTGACAACTTGTATGGCAGGGTTGGCAGGAAACAACTATATTTTTAAATGATTACTATTACCGAACTGATATTCCATTTTCAAATTATTGTTTTCAAAGATAATAATAATTTTGAGATTTTAACGTCTCATTTTTTACTGTTTATTTATTATAGACACAATACAGAATACAATCAAAATATAAAATAAATATATATGTGTATGCTTGTATATAGAATTATGTTATATATTTTACTTTTATTTTTGTAGTATATTGTATGTGTATTACTATATATTTATGTATGTAAGTCTTATATATGTATTCGTATATGATGAACACTTTCTCTACTTCCATTTCATGTTATATCAAGAGTGAATAGGTATCTTCTAGGCAAGCGTGCTCCACCGTAGACCACATCATCACTTACCATCAGGCGAGATAGTGGTCAGACGCAAGCCTATTTATAGTAAAAAAAAAAATAGATGCACCTGCCTTGATTATTCTCTGCACCACCCAAAGGTTGACTGGTAAAGAATGCCTTAGGCATTAAGTCCGTCTGTACATATATATGTATAAAGTGTATTAAATAAATAAAATAAAATACACAGAGTTAATAATTCTAATCCAGATTGCACTCCAAAATTTTCAAGTTTTTGTGTGGTAAAAATTTAGGTTATCGATAATTTAAAAAAATCGATTTTGTGATGGTACAACAATCGAAATTGCCATAAAAATAAGAAATAGGCAAACATACCTGCTATTCTATCTCGTAGTCCGATCTCAGTATAGTAACTATTTTTGAATAAAAATATATAAAATCTAAATGCCATAAATAATTGTATTCGATTATATTAAACTATTTTTATTTACAGATATCCAGGTGTGGCAACCCTATCCTCAAGTGGCGGGTACTTTCGCAATCAAAAAGCACATCACATCCCCTATCCCCAATATTCAACGCATGTCCTTTTATCATTGAAGTTTTTTTACAACCGACGCCCTTCGCAAGTAATTCGACAATATGTATTTATAATGACAATGTTCTTTTCCAATGACGAGCAAACAGTTTTTTTCTACAATGTTTTTTTTTCGAATAGACTTATGGTGTTAGCTTGCATGCTTTTACAGTTTCATTTCACAGTGTGGCCAGCGCTAATGGCGGTTAACCAAGAAAAATAATAAATAACACTGAACAGTTGCATACATAATCTTGACCCCTCATTAAGATACGACTTTTGTGTCATTGGCATCAAGAACTACAAGGTCTTTCGGTCTTACAACACCCACACCCGAAATATATATTTGTAGATCATACATTTTTTCTTGGTGCGGGAATCGAATCTTCGGCCTCTCCATCACAAATGCACTGCACCATGGAGGCTATCAAATAAATACACCCAACAGTCACACACATAGTTCTGACCCCACACTAAGTAAAACCTACATGGGTATCAAGAACTACGAGGGACCACAGTCCCACAATAGCCAGGACCTGAACCTGCTGTCTTTCACACAAACATTTGTCTCGGCGCGGGAATCTAACTTACGGCCTCTCGTTGCACAACCAGTTATGCGCCCGCAGCGCCACGGAGGCTGTCTAATATTTGGCAGAACCTAAGTTCATAGGCGTCTTGAACCTTGAACCTTGTTACAAGCTCTATATTGTACACTGTTCTATTGCTGACAGGACTTTACTCTACTTATGAGATGTTCTTAGTCCTTAGTCCACCACGCTGCATGTGCGGTAATATAAAACAACCATGTGTCATCATGTGTCGGGACTGGTTGCATTTATTTCCAAGATGTACAACGTCCGTGCATGCGATATTAAAAACCTAGATTTATGCTTCCAATATCCTTCAGTTTTCTCTAGGTCCGAATGACGTATCGTTGATTTATTGATAACATGTTTGATCATCTAGTCTTACACCAGCTTTACGCTTGTGGAGTATATATGTAGGGCTTCAAGTCCCAGGTCAGGAACATGTGTAATTGTACCACTATCTGTATATATAAAAGAAGAAACTGACTGACTGACTAACTGATCGATCAACGCACAGCCAAAACGGCTGAGGTTAGAGACTTGAAAATTTGACAGTAGGTACCTTTTATGACGTAGACATCCACTAGGGAAGGGTTTTTGGAAATACCACCCCTAAGGGGGGTAAAATAGGGGATGATAGTTTGTATGAAAATCCGTCATGTTTGAATTTAAACGCATAAAAATTTGTATTTTCTATTGTATACTTTTTCTCCCAAATATGACCTCTATGCGGGCGGAGCCGCGAGCAACAGCTAGTGTACAAATATATAGTTTATTTAAGTCGGAAGGAGTGAAGAATAAAAGCACAAACACAGAAGAGCAGATTAAAGTAGTCTTTATTAGTAATGTATCATCTATAGGTATATATCCAAAAAAAACTTTTTTATAACATTAATATAAAAGTTTAGATTAAGTAGGTATCGACCATGTTATAATGAACGCATTTAACTGTATTGAGACTACAAATGTTATTTTCTACATAACTTCAAGCCTGCCTGACTGCCTCGGTGGCGTAGTTGTAATTGCGCATGCGTTACGATTGCTGTGCCGAGGTCTCGGGTTCGATCCCCCGGTCGGGTAAAGTGATATTGGGTTTTTCTACCTAGAAATACTCAGTATTAACCCGGAGTCTGGAATGGTGCCCGGTGTGGCGATAGGCTCGCCCCCTATCACATTATGGGACCGAAATTCGGCAAAAAGTGGGTGTACTGGCTACACCTCTGCCTACCCCTTCAGGGATTATAGGCGTGAGAATATGTATGTATGTATGTATGTATGTAATTTCAAGACTGTTAAGGCAAAGCAGAGCATACAATGTTCATTTTATAATAATAATACTCGTCCTGTATTATGGTCACGGGCCTTCTCTACTGATGAGAGGAGTTAGGCCTTAGTCCACCAAGCTAGCCTAATGCGTGTTGACTTCATATTCCTTTGAAATTCTTATGGAACTTATTCGTAACTATGCAGGTTTCTTATCGTTAAAGCAAGCGATAATTAACAATGAATACACGCGTACCTAACTTTATAAACGTCAAAAGTGTGATCCATTTGGCTGGTAGGTTCTAAGTTCTTGATAGGACTAGGCTATCGCTACAATACTTTGCTATGGTTTTATTTTTAATTGATTTCTTTTATTTCCAAATGTAAATGGGGGTGTAAGGGGGGCAAATTACATCTCATGCTCCCAACTGCCAACCCTACCTGCTCGTGGTACACCCTGCTAGCTAACGAATGAGGTTCTGGCGGCCGACTTGTGGCGGCATAACCACACAAAATGCTGGAATGCCAAATACCCATGCCTTCGACGGGCAGCAGCGTCGGCGGTAAAACATACCAGCAACTGCGGTCACCAACCCGCCTGCCAAGCGTGGTGACTATGGCAAAACCCCCCAAGATGAAAGGCATCCCAAATTCACGGCCCCCAGTTCCCGGTAGCCCCGCTATTCCTGACCACGGTACCGGTCATGGTAACGGTGGGGTGGGGGGTGCTAAGAATCCCCGGGCTACGGTAGGGTACCACAAACAGCTATTTTTGGCGACGTACAACGGACGCTCTCTGCGGTTGGACGAACACATCGCTGAGTTGGAAGTAGAGCTAAGTCACATTAACTGGCATATCGTAGGACTATCTGAGATCCGAAGACAGGGGGAGGAGAAGATAGCCCTAGATTCTGGTCACTTACTCTACTTCCGAGAAGGACACCAACCATCCCAAGGTGGCGTCGGATTTATTATCCACAAGTCACTAAAAAGCAACGTTGTGGAAGTTGGCAGCGTATCAGCGCGAGTGGCGTACCTTGTCTTAAAAATAACTGAGAGATATACTCTGAAGGTTATACAAGTGTACGCCCCAACGTCAGCTCATCCTGATGACGAAGTAGAGGCAATGTACGAAGACATAGGGAAAGCTATGTCTCGTACCAAGGCTTCCTACAGCGTTGTAATGGGTGACTTCAATGCCAAAGTGGGAGTACAAGGACACGGCGAATCGAGGGTAGGATCATTCGGCTATGGGTGCAGGAATCACAGGGGGCAAATGCTAGTCAACTTTCTCGAGACCCGGGGGCTCTTTTTGATGAATTCATTTTTCCAGAAGAAGCCCCAAAGGAAGTGGACTTGGCGAAGCCCCAATAATGTCACCAGGAATGAGATCGACTTCATTATGACTGATAAGCGCCAAATATTCAGAGATGTCTCTGTGATCAGTAGGTTTAACACCGGTAGTGATCACCGACTTGTAAGAGGCACTCTGAATATAAAAGTTAAAATTGACCGAGCGCGCTTAATGAAGTCGACTCTCCGACCAACTTTGCCCCAAGTCGAGATCGGCTGTGAAGCTTTCCAGCTAGAGCTACAGAACCGATTTGCCGTATTGGAAACTACGGCGGATATTGATGACGCCACTGACAGCCTGGTGCGGACTTTGCGTGAGGTGGGTAATAAATACTTTCGACCTCAGAACAATAGACGTAAGTCGAAGCTCTCAAGCGAGACTCTGGAACTTTTAAGGAAACGACGAGAACTCGTAAAGGTCACACCATCTGAGCGTCAGGTACTTAACAAAGAGGTAAAGAAGCTAATACGGCGCGATATAAGACGCTCGAATACTCTGAACATTGAAAATGCTATTACGCAGAACAAGGGTACCAGAGTTTTCGCCAAGCCACTTACCTCTAGTTGTCACCTGACAAAGCTCAGAACATCACAGACCAACACCGTCACTTCCATGCCAGAGATACTCGCAGAGGTCGAAAGGTATTATGGGGACTTGTATACTCAAAAAACAAGTCCACCTGAGGCCCCGAGCGCAGATGATCCGCGTGCCAGACTAACCCGCCACCACACAGACGAGTTTCCCGACATCGACTTAGGCGAGATTAGAAGAGCCCTTGAACAGCTTCACAATAACAAAGCTGCGGGTGATGACGGAGTAACTACAGAGCTACTCAAGGCAGGCGGTATGCCAGTATTGATTGAGCTTGTAAAGCTCTTCAACTCCGTCATCTACACTGGTACAACACCGGCGGCATGGAGCAGGAGTGTGGTGGTTTTGTTCTTCAAGAAGGGAGATAACACTCTATTGAAGAACTACCGCCCAATATCACTCTTGAGCCATGTTTATAAGCTGTTTTCGAGGGTTATTTCGAATCGTCTTGCCCAAAGGTTCGATGACTTCCAACCCCCGGAGCAGGCTGGGTTTCGGAGGGGCTTTAGTACCGTAGACCACATACACACACTAAGGCAAATAATTCAGAAGACCGAGGAGTACAATGAGCCTCTTTGCCTAGCGTTTGTGGACTACGAGAAAGCCTTCGACACCATCGAGACCTGGGCTGTTCTGGAGGCTATGCAGAGATGCCTCATTGACGACCGCTATGTCCAAGTGATGAGATGCCTGTATGAAGCCGCATCGATGACCGTCCAAGTACAAAAACAAAGCACAAAGCCAATCCAACTGCGACGTGGGGTAAGACAGGGAGACGTAATCTCTCCGAAACTGTTTACCAACGCGTTGGAAGACGCATTTAAGACGCTTGATTGGAAAGGACGGGGCATCAATATCAACGGCCAGTACATCTCTCACTTGCGATTTGCGGATGATATAGTCATCATGGCTGAAACTCTGCAGGATTTGGAAGACATGCTGAACAGCCTTAACTGTTCTTCAAAACGGATAGGTCTCGGGATGAACCTTGACAAGACGAAAGTCATGTTTAACGGTCACGTCCTCTCGAGACCCGTCGCCGTGAGTGATGCCATTCTCGAGGTTGTGCAAGAGTACGTATACTTGGGCCAGATAATCCGACTAGGCAAGCACAACTTCGAGAAAGAGGCAGATAGAAGAATTCGTTTGGGCTGGGCGGCATTCGGTAAACTACGTAACCTGTTTGAGTCGTCGATCCCTCAATGCTTAAAAACAAGAGTTTTTAACCAGTGCGTCCTACCCGTAATGACCTACGGGGCTGAAACGTGGACACTCACAAATGGACTGGTCCATAAATTTAAAGTCGCTCAGCGTGCTATGGAGCGGGCAATGCTTGGGGTTTCTCTGGTGGATAGAGTTCGAAATGAAGTCATCCGCCAGAGAACCAAAGTCATAGATATTGCTCGCAAAATTAGCACGCTAAAGTGGAAGTGGGCTGGTCACGTCTGCAGACGGACAGATGGCCGATGGAGCAGACATGTGTTGGAGTGGAGACCACGTTTAGGCAAACGTAGTGTGGGACGTCCTGCTGCACGATGGACCGACGACTTGAAGAAGGTGGCGGGTAGCGGGTGGATGCGGGCTACCCAAGACCGGGATGGTTGGCGTTCACTTGGGGAGGCCTACGTCCAACAGTGGACGGCAACAGGCTGAGTATTTCCAAATGACGCCCAGTAAATGTTAAAAGATAAATCACAACAAAATCATATTATACGCACCTTTAATACAGTTCGGTATTTTATAACAATTAAACTTATAATTTAACTAGATGTTGCCCGTGGCTCCGCACGCGTGCTGGTTATTTTTGGAAGAAAACGTATATAATCCATGGAGGCATATTAAGCTATTACACCTTTCTATATTTTGCTATCCCTTAGGAACCGTACATTTTTTCGGGATAAAAAGTAGCCTATGTCATTTTCTGATCCTTAAACTGCCACTATGCAAAATCATGTCAGTCCCTTGCTCTTTGAGAAACTAAATTATCCCACGGAAACTGTACATTTTTTCGATGTAAAGAGTAGCCTATGAGCTTTTCCAGACTTTAATCTATCTCTGTGCAAAATTTCAGCCAGATCCGTCCAGCCGTTGTAGCGTGATTGAGTAACAAATATCCATCTATCCAAACATTCGCATTTATAATAGTAGTAAGATTATAAAATATATTAATTGAATTATTTACAATTCGCTTATCCGACGGCAGACTTAAATCAATGTTATATAGCTGGCTGACTTTTCTAAAGTTATGTGTGTATTAATTGTTAATTATCGCTAGCTTTAACGGTAAAGGAAAGCATCGTGAGGAAACCTGCACACCTGAGAATTCTCATAAGAATTTCGAAGGTATGTGTAGTCTACCAACCCGCATTAGGCCAGCGTGGTAGACTAAGGCCTAACCCCTCTCATTAGTAGAGGAGGCCCGTGCCTAGCAGTGGGACAATGTTTAATACAGGGCTAGTATTATTATTATATGTACTTGCGTATGATTAGTTTCCTTTTTTTGTGCATGCTGTGTTCACATATTTTAGGCTAAACACATTGGCATTATGTATGTTAAAACATTATTTATATTGTAACCTACTGTGTAATAGCCCGTTTTGTGATCCAAATAAAAAAAAAATACTTGTCTACTGTCTGCAAGCAGTTATGCTCCGTTTTGAAGAATATTGAACAAATATTTCTGCGTATAAGATTTAAAATCTTATTTCCTGGAGTGATGAGCATTGCAGTGATTGCAGTGCTTGATACTAAATTTCGGGTGGCGTTGGCAATATTAATATCATGACGGCAGAATACGGTAGGTTTTTTACAGGAGGCAGCGGCTCTGCTGTGATCGGGCCTTGCAGAAGTCCATGGGCGGCGGTGACTACTTACCATCAGGTGGCTCGTTTGCTCGTCTGCCTATCCAGGCACTAAAAAAAAGTAAGCAGTGTTTTAACTGCGCATCTACGCGGCTGGCATATTACTGGTGTCTTTAGCAAAAATGTTTATTAGAATATAGCGCGGATCCACCGTTGTGGGCACGATGGGCATTCTCAGAACCCTAATAGACTTGTGACGTCACTTTCACGAGCTATTGAGTTCGAGCTGATAATATTATATCCAATCTGAAAACCAGCGCTGTGTTGTGGTAGGTACTATGTACGTGCCACAGCACAGCAGTATGCTGAGTGGTCACCTACCTGTCACAGCTGCGACAAACAAGTGCCAAACCCTTTAGTTTTAAGTATAACAATAGTTTTTGTTAATGTGGTATGTGCGCGTTGTAGTTTGTGCAAATAAATCGCTTTTCTTTCATTCTTTCTTTCTTTCAATCTGTATATATAAAAGAAAAAACTGACTGACTGATCGATGAACGCACAGCCTAAACAGCTGGGGTTAGAAACTTGATTTTTTTACAGTAGTTACCTTTTATGACGTAGGCATCCACTAAGGAATGGTTTTTGGAAATACCACCCCCAAGAGGGTAAAATAGGGGATTAAATTTTGTATGAAAATCAGTCATTTTTGAAGTTGGTTGGTGGTTTGGTTGGTTGGTTATGGACAGGACGACGTCTGCCAGGCCTGCTAGTTTAATATGTAAGTGATGATTTTTAATATAACAGTTGACGCTATACAGCCTTCGTGGTACAACGAGCGCTTAGCTTAATGGTGCGGAAAGATACGAATTTACTCCGCTCTTTTCTTTCTTTTTTTATTTATTCTGGCACGGAAAAGTGACCACACTGCACCTGAGTAAGCGAAGTGCCATCCAGGTAGAGTATCAAGTAGCGAGAGATAATCTATCCCTCGCTACTCAACACAATCATGGCAGCCTGCTTCTTCACACTACGCCATGGGCAAGAAGGTGAAGAAGCGGTCGACAGTCTAGTGTCAGAGTACACAGAAGGTCGCAAAACTGCCAAACATCGTGCCCCAACTCTAGACCCCGCGACAAAAATAGGATGTAAACTGGCTGATCCCGGAACGCGACACACTTGTGTGTGCCACTATGGCGGGTTTTACACCCTGTGTAACACTGGACGTGTTAGAGTACTCAGAAGGCCGCAAAACAGCCAAACATCGTACCCCAACCCTAGACCCCGACCGCCTGCTGTGTAGCTTCTTCACACTAATGTGTAGACTTTAAAAGGGACAATACCATGAAAGTTTGTTTCAGCATTTCTTCTCAAGGTTAGGTAGCAAATATATGTGCTATCTAGCTAAATAATTTACATGTAGAAGTGATATTTAATGATCCTATTTACAATATAAATGATTTGATTAGAATGGCTGAACGATGTGAACAGAAATGTGACTGGAAGAGTGGGTAGAGAGCGCCCAAGGAGAACGTTTACGAATCAGATAAAAGATCTTCTCCTAAAAGGGCAAATCAGAAGTACCTCCAACCGTCGTAAATGTATGAGAAGATGTATGAATGTGGAAGAGGCGAAAGAAGTGTGTCAGGATCGTAGCTTGTGGCACTCAATAGTCTCTGCCTACCCCCATGGGATACGGGCGTGAGTGTATATGTATGTATGTAAGGCTGAACGATTTTTAAGAAGGTTTTATTATTAGCTAAGTAAAACTCCAGCAAACATACAGGTTAAACATGGCCGTAAAAAGTAATACATAAAATGAAATCAAAGCTACGGTTTTCGCAGTATAAAGAAATAAATTCGCAACACGGTGATGTGATTTTGGCTCATCCAAGTTTTTTCCAGTCTGGTGTCGTATCGGGCCCAGATTATGATATTAAATTGTTTCAGTGAGGGGTCGGGGTGCGCGGCGTGGGATGCCTCCCTCCATGGGACGGACTCAGATAACCGGCGATTAAAATAATACACTCAATAGTCGTACATAGTTTGAACTTGCTGGTGGTATATTCATATCCATCCGGATAGCTACCACCGTAGACAGGGTGTAAAACCCGCCATAGTGGCACATGCAAGTGTGTCGCGTTCCGGGATCAGCCAGTGAACATTCGATTTTTGTCGAGGGTCTAGAGTTGGTATATGATGTTTGGCCGTTTTGCGGCCCTCTGAGTACTCTGACACAAGACCATCTACCGCTTCTTCACTTTCTTGCCCACGAGTAGCGGGAGATAGATTGTCTCTCGCTACTCTAATTGAACGGCACTGAACAAAAATCAAGTGCAAAAAATCTTGAATCAGGTGCAGTGTGGTCACTTTGCCGTGCCAGGATAAAAAAAAACACTTAATTAGGTCATCCCTGTATCACAAACTACGAGGGACTACGGTCTCCCATTACCCAGACCTGTAAAAATGTTTGAAGATCACATAAAAATTTGTGTTCGAGTTGTTTTGTGTACAAAATATCCCCAAACCCTCACCTGTCCCAATCAAAGGCTTTGCCGACCGCAAATCACGGCGGAACCACACCCCCAAAATCTGGCCACGCCCTGCGCTGCGCATGCGTGACCCTCGCCAATCGTGGCCCACGCTTCGTCCCCCTCCCAAACACCAAATTGGCAATCATGCACCCCCAATTGACCCTGGTGTTGTGTCATTTTTTCCCTCAATATCAATCGGTTAGCTCCGCCCTTACAAATTAAAATGATCCAGTTTTCAATCATAAACCATAATGTCGTGCGATGGTACAGGCGCGCTACCTTCTCCTAATTAACTCAGTGATAGTGGACTAGTGTACAATGCCGAAAATAAAATGAGACAATGATGGATCAGAGGCATAATTTGTATCCGGGGAACATCACAGACTTGCTAACCGCGTCTTACCAGAACAATGACCGGATTTCACTGGAGGATGAATCGGCTGAATGTGCTGAGCGGTCCTCGTCGCCAGTGTCGACCCTGGACGACGGAGACAGCAGTCACTCAACATTTGGTGTGGATTTGACAGGGAAGGCGACGAACCTCGGCGGGAAGTCGTTCACAATTGCCGCCATCCTGGGTCTCACAGGTCCTGACGAGGATGTGATTAACCTGAGCGTGCAAGAGCGACTGCACGAGAACCAGCGGCAGTTGCAGACGTATCTGTACTCTGGACATGATGTACAGAGACTCAACGAGGGATTCCGCGGGATGGTTGGCGTCCCATCGGCTTTGAGGCAAGGTATGTTTGTTTTGAATTTATTGGTTCTCTAGTGTATTTAAATTCAATATCCTCACGTTTTATATACAAAACACTGGAAGATTTTAGAAACCATAAGAAAAACCGGTACAACCCTAGTTGTTCTTGGTTTTAAGGACAAAATCAGACTTTACCAAAACATATTCTGTTATGGTTTTCACTTATTAGAACACTAGATGATGCCCGCGGCTCCGCCCGCGTGGAGGTTAGTTTTGGAAGAAAAGGTGTATAATCCCTGGAGTCATTTTAAGCTATTACACCTTTCTGTATTTTGCTATACCATAGGAAGCGTGCATTTTTCCGGGATAAAAAGTGGCCTATATCATTTTTTGATCCCTAAATTGCCACCATGCAAAAAATCATGTCGAGCCCTTGCTCTGTGAAAAACTAAACTATCCCACGGGAATTGTACATTATTCCGGGATAAAAAGTAGCCTATGCGCTATTCCAGACTATAATCTATCTCTGTGCCAAAGGACAACGGGCGAATTTGTATGAGCCCTGTCCCCACCCACCAACAGACACCATACATATACATTATTATTAAGTGTACTATAAAAACTCTTACTACATCATTTAAATTTAATAAATCAATGGAGATTCCTTACAAAATAAAAAAAAATATAAATTAAAAATGTTCTTAGTAAACACTGCTATTTTATTGCATTTTTTTACTATTTTGACATACTTTTAATAAATATATAAAGAAATATGGTCGCGTAACATTTTGTTACATTTGATAGGCAATTTCACCAGGAACTGTTCGCCAAGTAACTAAACCTTAGGAACGACCAATAGCTAAAACAGCCTGTTTGGATATTTGAGCTTAGAACCTTTGGCATATTTATAGTACAAAATCTGATGCTGATCTGATGATGGTAGGGAAAGGAAAGATAAACTGGATCTTGGAAAATGTAATAGTTGGAGAAGTCTTGTTTGCTTGTATATGTTTAGTACTCTGTGTAATTGCAGAAGTTAAAATCTTTCCACAACAGATGATAGCAATAGCAAAAATATTATCGGAGCTCGTGAACTACATTAGTTAAAAACGTCCCGTTTGGGCATAAATGTTTAAAAACCTAGGCAATTACAGAAACACCCTACCTACATACGTGGTGCAACACGACCGCCATTCATAGCATGGATGGTATGAATACTTTTTATTACTTTGTTGTTAAAACTATCAAAGAGATTTAAAATAAAGATTGTCTTATGAAAAACTATTCATTTATGGTTGTCCTTATTTTTTGCATATATTTTTAAAATAATGATATCAGACGAATTAAAAACATAATACAATTTGTTATAATATTTACTAACGACCTCCCGGGTTTGCACGATTGTTCTCAACCTTTGGAGACAGGTACATGTCAATGTGAACTCTTTCTAGATCATTTTAAAATCATAGTGCATTATTTTGATTCCCTTATGGTTTAGCCGGAGTAAGTTTTTTTTTTGGCGCGGCAATGTGACCACTTTGCACCTGATGGTAAGCGCAGTGCCGTCCAGATAGAGTATCAAGTAGCGAGAGACAGTAATGTAATCACCCGAAAATATAATTAGACGATACGATGCTCAAACGTTGATCTTACTGTACATTCTACAAATATAATATGTAAGTATTAGGTATACATTTAAACCTTCGGGAAAAATATACAAATGATAATTATCATGTCGAGGCTGTCGAGAGGGCTTATACATCCCTCTCTGATCATCAAATATAGTATCATAATGCAATCATGTGATAGTTCAGTAGAAATAACACAAGTTATTTAACAGAGTTAAATAACTTGTATTAAATTCAGAGTTTATTAAACTACTGCCAGTTCCGAATGCAGTTATCCTATGGAGAAGAACTGGCCAGAAACTCCATGGTCGCGTTTTAGTGCAAGAAATCCCCGTTTTCTCCCATCCCCATTCTTCAGGGTGTTCCACTCGCAATGCGGAATGACCTTAGTGTCCTAGGTATGGATATCCGCTGCGATCTTAATCCAAGGAGTCACATCGAGGGCGTAATATCCGCCACCTTCCGCAGGATCGGAATCCTGAACAGGGTGCGGCGGTTTTTCACGCCCGGTCAGCTCTACCGCTTATATAAAGCGCAGGTGCGGCCGGGAATGGAATACTGCTCGCACCTCTGGGACGGTTCCACAAAATACCTTCTTGATGCCTTGGGTAGGTTGCAGCGGCGGGCCATCCGCATTGTGAATGATTACACATTCTCACGATGGTCATGTGCAGCACTAGGTGCTGTAATGAGTTTTATTTCACAATCTTGCAATAAGGCAGCTTAACACACATTGAGCTGCTCTAATCTAATGTAATTAAATTAAAATTGTATAATAATTGTATTACCAAATATTGTTAACCAATGTTGAAAAAGAGCAACGCTAAAGTTTCTTGCCCGTTCTTCTCTAGCGAAACTGCATTCCGAACTGGCGGTAGAGTAAAAAATTTACTGAATCTAAATAATGTATAACATTTCATGGATTCAATAAATATTTGATTTTGATTTTGATCAGACGTGAGTAACAGTCTGGAGCCGCTACAGCTGCGTAGGGATATTTCCTCGCTTAGCGTGTTCTACCATCTGTATCATGGCGAATGCTCTGAAGAATTGTTTGATCTTATCCCATCCTCTCCCTTCCATACCAGAACCACGCGTACTGGATTGAAAGAAAGAAAATATTTTTTATTGTCGGAACGTTAAAACACATTAAAAAAATGCATAAATTACAATAATAATAATTGATTCGACAATGGGGGTCCCTATTCAGCTGCATGCTGCAGTACAGGCTAACCCAAACTGCAGCGCTGGTTTTCGATAGAACTCAACCAGTGACGTACACATGTTATACAAAATAAAAACTCTTAAAAAACAGCCAGTATTAAATATAACCTAGTAACCAAATTAAACCTGAATTAAGCGTAATATTGCGGAGCCACAGCTTCGTGGTATCTACTACCACGGGCTGAACCCAGAGGTTCGCAAACTCGTATTTTTGCCGCACCATCAACCTGTGGAACAGTTTGCCAGCTACCGTGTTCCCTCCTTCCTATGACCCTGGGTCCTTTAGGCGTAGTGTGAAGAAGCTAAATAGCAGGTTGGCATGACTATGTTGAGTAGCGATGGATAGACTGTCTCTTGCTACTCTATCTGGAGGTGAAGTGTGGTCACTTTGCCGCGCCAGTATAAAAAAAAGTTGACGAAGCATTCGTTAGGTCCCCCGTAGTCTGGTTGAGAACGCGAGTCGCTACCGCAAAACTGCAACCTTGACGGTTTTATGTAAGACAGCGGTAACATACCATTGAGGTAGGCCATTCAAGCTGTAGAAAAAAATGACTATAATGTAGCTCTACCACCTATATACTATACGTGCTATAAGCACGGCGTAATATAGTAAAATCAGCAAAAATTAAATTTTCTATATAAAACAAAAATGTGAATTAAAAAAAAAACTCAATACTTTTAGTTGTTGTCGTCATACCAAAAAATCATCACCTTGCTAATATTAATCGATTGAGACCAATTTCAAACCTGTTGACGGGTGGGGACACTTGACCCTTGATCCTTTCATCCAGATCCGATCAGCCGTTGTAGCGTGATTGAGTAACAAACATCCATCCATCCAAGCATTCGCATTTATAATATTAGTAAGATTAAAAATCAGGATTCATTCAAGTATTTAAAATAGGTAACTGTACATTTATTGATTTCGTGAGTTTGTTTTGAAAATGTTTTGTTTTTCATCATTCTCGTAGTATTTATTTACTACCACTAAATCACGTATAATATTGAGTGCCCAATTTCCCTATACACAAATAAGAATAGAAATGATTTGCTTCTTTTTTTGTAAGAACGAAAGAATGAAAGAACAAACTTTATTTAATACTTAGTTGTACTAACTGCGTGTTATAACGAGCCGTGATTATGAAGTAATAGCTTGCTAACTACTGTTTTAACTTCTAGAGATTTTGTAATAAGAAAGAAAGGAAATAAACTTTATTTAGCCAACACTTTCGACGATATACACAAATATATAAAAATATACCCGCAATAGTGGCACACGCAAGTGTGTCGCGTTCCGGGATCTGCCAGTGTACATCCGGTTTTTGTTGAGGGTCAATAGTTGGGGTACGATGTTTGGCCATTTTGCGGCCTTCTGAGTACTCTGACACAAGACCCTAGACCGCTTCTTCACCTTCTTTCCCATGGCGTAGTGGGAAGGAGTAGGCCGGCATGATTGTGTTGAGTAGCGGGGGATAGATTGTCTCACGCTACTCCATACTCTAATTGGGCGGCACTGCGTTTACGATCAGATGCAGTGTGGTCACTTTGCCGTGCCAGGATAAAAAAAGTACAACAAAAAAACTGAAAACAACCTTGAATATAATTATAATACTAGTCCTGTATTCATCAGGTACAGTGCGGTCACTTTGCCGTGCCAGGATAAAAAAAAAACATTGTCTCACTGGCGGGCACAGGTCTCCCCTACTAATGAAGAGGTTAGGCCTTAGTCCACCGAAACCTGCATTCCTTCGAAATTCTTACGCAATTTCTCAGGTATGCAGGTTTCCTCACGATGTTTTCCTTCATCGTTAAAGGAAGCAATAATTAACAATAAATACATACGTACCTCTTGAAAAGAGGTGTATGACATTTGGACTGGTTTCGAACATACGACTTTCGTCTTGACAGTCCGTTCTGCAACCAACCAGGCTATCGCTGATATTATTGAGTATAATACTACTCCTCGAATTGGAATACCCGTGTCTAAAGTATGACCCAAAAAGGACATGACCCAGACGGTATGCAGCGGCTCTGCTGTGCCCTGGCATTGCAGAATTCTATGGGCGGCGGTGACTACTTACCATCAAGTGGCCCGTCTGCTCCTCTGCCTATCGAGGAACTAAAAAAAAACATAGGCTGAGCATTTGCCATGTAGTAAAATACTTCCTGGCGCTGGTATTCTGTCTAGGCTTTGCGAATGTGCGCCGGATGCCAACAAAATAACAATAATATAATACACACATACATATATAAACATACATATACCTAGATAATACATACACATCTATGTTTTAAAAAAAGTCAAAAATACATAAAAGAAAAAGAGTAAAACAGCAACAAATAAGCAATAACGGCTTTGTGCCGTATATTTATTTATATATAATGCAGTAACCGTGAACCGTGCGTATTATGTATTTTTTTTATTTATTTATGCTTTATTGTACACCAGAATACAGATATTAACAGTACATTGCAATAAACTTAAAATAGAATGTACAAACGGCGGCCTTATCGCTAACTGCGATTTCTTCCAGACAATCTTTACATAGCAGCGATAGCCTAGTTGGTTGCGGTACGGACTGCCAAGACGAAAGTCGTAGGTTCGAAACCCAAGTGGCATACACCTCTGACTTTTCTAAAGTTATGTGTGTATTAAAATGTTAATTATCGCTTGCTTTAACGGTGAAGGAAAACATCGCGAGGAAACCTGCATACCTGAGAATTTTTCGAAGGTATGAGAAGTCTGCCAACCCGCATTAGGCCAGCGTGGTGGACTAAGGCCTAACCCCTCGCATTAGTAGAGGAGGCCCGTGCCCAGCAGTGGGACAATGTTTAATACAGGGCTAGTATTATTATTATTAACCTTTACATGGATTCGATTTGAATAGAAACAAAAGTAATGTATTATGCTATAGTAGGTAGGTACTAAATCTTAGTTAATAATGTAAAACATAATAAATACATACATATGACTGCCTCGGTGGCGCAGTTGTAGTTACACATGCATTACGACTGCTGTGCTAAGGTCTTGGGTTCGATTTTTATATCTGACAATTCTCAGAATCAGCATGGAGTCTGGAATCTGTGCCCGGTATGGCGATAGGCTCGCCCCTTAGCACGTGATGGGACCGATATTCGGCGAAAAGTGGGTGTACCGGTTAGAACTCTGCCTACCTGTTTGGGAATTACAGGCGTAAAATAATATAAATATTTAAATTTATTTATTATATGCAAAAAAAATTAATAATATTATTTTATATCCAAATAACTGACAATCTTTTTCTTGATTTTATTTCTTTTAAGAGCATACAAATATTAATTTTCTATTTATGTTGGTAGGTGAAATTATTATAGTTCTTAACAACTGGGTATATAGATACTATATCTATGTTCTGAACACTGGTATTTCGATACACAAAAAATAATTAGCTAAATACTTACTTGTGTAACTAAATTTTCCTTGTGTTATAAAACAGTAGCCTCAGATTTATTTTATAATAGAATTTTTCACTTCCATAATTAGATACCTTAGAGCAGGCAACCAAATACTCTAAGTTAGATACTAATATATATATGTATATTTTTTTATGACTATGAATTTATTTACTTAACAATGACTTTAAATCGTTAAATTAATCTGTATGTTTTATAACATTTAAAACGTTCCTTTTTATTGGTTTTAGCGAAATGTGCCGAAGAAGCCGTGGGTTCGATTCCCGCACCGAGACAAATATTTGTGTGACAGATAGATGTTTGTTTCGGGTCTGGGTGTTGTGGGACCGTAGTCGCTGGTAGTTCTTGATACCCACGATACAGGTTTTACCTAGTGTGGGGTCAGAACTATATGTGTGACTGGTGGGTGTTTTTATTTTTATTTATTTTATTTACTTATTTTAATTATACACAAGCAGCCTAATATATGTATTATAGCCTAATTCGTTGCGGTACGGACTGTCAAGACGAGAGTCGTATGTTCGAAACCCAAATGGCATACATGATACACCTCTGTTTTTTCTAAAGTTATGTGTGTATTCATTGTAAATTATCGCCTGCTTTAACGGTGGTTTATTGGAGACAAGACATCAGGTACAGTGCGGTCACTTTGCCGTGCCAGGATAAAAAAAAACACATGATAGAATTTTGTTTTTTTAATGGATTTTAGTCTAAAAATATCGAAAATTAAACTAATTTGTTAATTTATATGTGATTTTTTAATATTTTCAAGATACAAATAGGTATGTTAAAATAAAGCATTTTGTCACGTGACATGAAACACCAAGAGTCAGTCATGCATGACGTCACCATACGAAACATATATGAAAACGCTGAGCCCAACGTCTATTGGTCACGTCACACGAGAGGCCATGACAGTTGGTAGCATATTTGTGGGAAAAATAAAGTTTATTTCTAAAAATGCAAATTAAATCTTGAAAACATATGTTTTATATTAATGATATTTTTTTAATAATATAGACCATGAAGAATAAAATAAAAATATGTCATTATGTTCTTGCTAAATGTGCAAACGAACTTTAGAATTCACTAAATAGCTAGATAGAGACGATCCCTTCTCTATGTCTATGATCTAAAGACTACGCTCATGGCTAACTACATTATTTCTAGGAACATCACTTCCTTGTTTTAAACAATATCTCAAAATTAAGTTCATTTACTTAAACATTTAAGTAAACGGCAGTATAAGCTAATAGAATTTAAGAAGTGGCAGAGCCACGCTCTAGACATTTGTCTACAGCATGAATGGGCCGGCTCGACCGGGGTAGTACTACTGTCTCATAGAAAACCAACGTAAAGTGACAGTTTACTGTCGCGTTTCGTATGTCGTATGGTAAGTGAGATATCCGGAGGCCCAGATTCCCCCTTCCCTTCCCTAATCCCTATTCCTGTCTTTTTAAGGCCGACAACGCATATATGATACTTTTGGTAGTGTGGATGTTCATGGGCGGTGGAGTTCACTTAACATCAGTTGACCCACGGGCTCGTTTGTCGGCTATGCTATAAAAAAAATTTGGTGCAGATTCTGTTACAAAATTATTTAACCTAGACTTAAAATCACTAAAATCCACCTCTGTCGGTTCGTGTTGTGAAATGGTCTAAAGTGAGAGAGCACTAATCGTATCTTAGTTGGACACCCTCTTAGTTCTTTCATTGATGTTTTGTTATCAATTTTTAACCGACTTCAAAAAAGGAGGAGGTTAACAATTCATCGGAATCTTTTTATTTATGTATGTTACCCGGGTACTCAAAGACGCCTGGACTGGCCTCAACTTAGGGATCTGGAAATTCATATTTAGGCTTTTGGTAGGAAATAAAGAAATACGTGTTTCATATTTTTTCACAATCATCCCTAAGGGGGTAAAATAGGGGATGAAATTTTTTATGAAAATCCTTCACTTTTTAAGTTAAACGCATGAAGATTCGTATTTTGTATTATATACTTTTTCTCTCAAACACGACCTCCACGCGGGCGGAGCCGCGAGCAACAGCTAGTATAATATACAATGCCTATTGAAAACGCAAAATGAGTCATATCTACCAAAAAGTTATGTATTTTATTTAGAAAATATATGTTTACTTGAATATGTATTTACATATGATTTGGGCTCGATTCCCGCACCGCGGCAAATGTTTGTGAGATAGACATTTGTTTCGCGTCTGGGTGTTGTGGGACCGTAGTCCCTCGTAGTTCTTGATACCCACGATACAGGTTTGACCTAATGTGGGGTCCGAACTATGTGTGTGACTGTTGAGTGTATTTATTTTATTTATTGAGAAGAATAGTTACAGCTTTTTACAATATTGGGTAATAATTTAAGAATGTAAATTTTCTAGCCAATGACAACTATTTATATATAACATTTTAACATAGTCAGTACGAGAAAAGTATTAATAAGAAAAAAATACCAAAATCAAATGTAAATCAACACTGCTTAACACAATAATTTGTTTGACAACAATTAATTGTCACTGTTTATTAGGTATGAGATGGAACACCGGTATTGTTAAATATATATATTTTTTTTTATGGAAAAAGGGGGCAAACGGGCAGGAGGCTCACCTGATGGAAAGTGATCACCGCCGCCCATGAACATCTGCAACACCAAAGGGCTTGCAAATGCGTTGCCGGCCAAATAGTTTTCATACAATAAATAATCATATTAAATAAATAGATTAGTAGTTAGATATATATGCATACTAATATATGCATAGATATATATACGTTAATACACAAATATACATATATCTACATAAAGACACATGTACATACATTAATTTTATTTACACAAATGTCTACAGCGTGGCACTACCATGTAGTTTCATAAGGTTTCATTAATTGTATCAAACTGTTAGGATATGAAAGACCTCATAAATGTAAAAGTATGAATCTATGGTGTAGATAATCTATTTTGTCTATGCCCATTTTTTTCTTTTCATGTAAAAAATAGTACCTAAATATAGTGATTAATATAAAACATGTAATATGATTAATGCACACTCTAAAAGTAAGTTTGTTCAGAATAAGCGACTGAATCGATATCAACTATTTTTTAATAGACGATTTTTTTTTTCAAAAATAATAAACACTCACGTAAATGATAGTCACCCTTTAATTTAACGTTCAAGACAAACGAAACTGAAACATAACTCGATGCGATAAAGTCTTTTCTAAATGCAATAATAAACGAACACTTTAAAAAAATCAAATAATAAAAATTACGAACTTTATGTCGAAAATTAGTAAAACTAATTTCATAAAAAACAATATTTATATTCGTCGCAGTGTAATTTCAATACATGAATTATGATTGTAATAATATTTTTAAATTGGGGTGTCTGAGGTTGTGCGTTATTCTTTTTTTTTATTGTATATTCCGGCAAACGAGCATGTGGGTCACCTGATGTTAAGTGATCTCCACCGCCCATGAACATCCACAATACCGAAAGTATCATGTATACGCTGTCGGCCTTAAAGGACAAGAATAGGGATTAGGGAAGGGAAGGGGGAATCTGGGCCTCCGGATATCTCACTTACCATACGAAACGCGAAAGTAAACTGTCACTTTACGTTGGTTTTCTGTGAGACAGTGGTACTACGCCGGTCGAGCCGGCCCATTCATGCTGTAAACAAATATGTCTACAGCGTGGCTCTACCACAATACTTCCAGTTACACGTAATATACAATAAATCACGCGTTTTAATTATCTCAACACAAACATTATTAATACAAAGTTTCATGTAAATTGTAAAACCAACTTTGCAACCCAAGGACAATGTGGTATACTAAGAGATCGTCGCAGTAGATATCTATTCCCTGCTCCGGGACAGTGATATTAAAGGACTCAAATTGCTTTACGTATTTTTTAACAGACTTCAAAAAGGAGTAGGTTAACAATTCGTCGGAATCTTTTTTTTTATGTATGTTACCCGAATACTCGAAGACGCCTGGACCGATTCGAGATTTTTTTTTTGTTTAAAAGGGTATACCCAGGTGGTCCCATTGGCACCAAGTCGGGATCTGATTTTGTAGTGACGCATAATTTGTTTTTTATTGAAGTCGGTGTACTTTTTATGAATTATTTAAAGAAATATTTGTAAATCTAAATCTTGATTATATTGTAGCTGAAATCTGGGAATTCCTATTCGGTGCAATTGTGTTCCGGACCGCAGGGCTAGTTTTTGCAACACAATATTACATATCAAACAACAAAATAGTGCCTATTGGTTTTTGTACAGCAATTGTCTCTATCGACAAGAATCTATACTCCCTATACACCACTATTCAATGAATTACGTAGACATAAATTTTTTTAAAGAGCTTAATACATATACACTATAATCCCCAAAGGGGTAGGCAGCGGTGTAACCAGTACACCCACTTTTTGCCGAATTTATAACGGCCCCATAATTTAAGGGGCGAGCCTATCGCCATACCGGGCACAATTCCAGATTCCGGGCTGATACCAAGTATTTCTCAGTTGAAAAACCTAATGTCACTTAACTCGACCCAGAAATCGCACCAGAGACCTCAGCACAGCATGATGATGCGAAATGCAACTGCGCCTCCGAGGCAGTCTTAATGAAATAAATAACTTAAGGCTCATATTATTTAATCAAAGCGTGTTCTACCGTCTCTATGATGGCGAATGATTAGAATTGTTTGATCTTATCCCATCCTCTCCCTTCCACACCACGCGCACTGGCTTGTGGAGCCACAGCTTCGTGGTGTTTACTACCCTGGCCCGAACCAAGAGGTTCGCAAATTCGTATTTTTGCCGCACCATCAAGCTATGGAACCAGTTTGCCAGCTAGCGTGTTCCCTCCTTCTACGATCCTGGGTCCTTTTTAGGCGTAGTGTGAAGAAGCTACACAGCAGGCCGTCATGATTGTATCGAGTAACGAAGGATATTTGTGTTCCGCTACTTAATACTCTTGTAGAGGAATGGGTGATAGTGTTCCTCTAGCGAAGGGGGAGAATCTCCAGTCAGGCGGGTGTTATGCCCGACCGGCCGCGGCCCCTCCAACCGATGATATTTGAACTTGTATATATACAATGTGTCGCTCAAATTTAAGAACCGCGATTCAGCCTGGCGTCATTGCTATTTCGTCGGTGTGAGGCGCTTGTGTGCCGCCACACTCTTATTAGACGGCATTGTGCATACCTTCAGGTGCAGAGTGGTCACTGTCCCCTGCCAGAATAAAAGTAAACAACATTAACCATCAAAAAACTCCGAGACCCTCACACAGCGGATTTTTATATACGGCCAGCAGCGCTCAAATCTTCAAGGACTTTCATTAAGGGTACGGCCTTAATAAAATTATTTTTATCCGTTTAAACCGAAATAAAAAAGAGGAGGTTCTAAATTCCAATCGTATTTTTTACATTAAAATAAAACTAATTTTTACGGATTAAATACGCAGTTTATTTTACTTTTTAACACGCGATATAATCCCTACAAAAATCAGCGATCTATATGTACTACGTACTACATGCGGCAACCAGAACAAACATTATGTTCCACTGTGTCGCGGTGTATACACTGCACCGACGTTAGTATGCTTCATGCCACCTCACTGCCACCTAAGCAAGCGCACCACATTGCATATTTCAGTGTCGAGTTAATTTTAGTTATTTGTAGCGACATTCCCGAACAAATCTGCCTTAAATTGATTTACAGTGAAACTGTTAATAGTATATAAGGTAAATACAGGGTAAATAACATAATTTCATAACGTTTACAACGTAATATCAATAAATATTAATTAATTTCAATTCTGAATACGGGAAGTCTATATTTCACAATAAAATCTGTATATATAAAAGAAGAAACTGACTGACTGACTGACTGACTGACTGATCGATCAACGCACAGCCTAAACGGCTGGGGTTAGAGACTTGAAATTTTGACAGTAGGTACCTTTTATCACGTAGGCATCCACTAAGGAAGGGTTTTTGGAAATACCACCCCTAAGGGGGTAAAATAGGGGATGAAAGTTTGTATGAAGCTCCGTCATTTTTGAAGTTAAATTCATGAAAATTTGTATTTGGCATTTTAGTTAAAAATAAAAAATATGTGTTTCAGGATTTTTGGAAATTCCGCCCCTAAGAGGGTAAAATAGGGAATGAAAGTTTGTATGAAAATCCGTCATTTTTAAGTTAATCGCATTAATATTGGTATTTTGTATTGTATACTTTTTCTCCCAAACATGACCTCCACGCGGGCGGAGCCGCGAGCAACAGCTAGTTCATTATATAGTTTGTCCCGTTTTGGCGCGCGGAAAGTCCCGTTCAAGAGAAAGTGACAGGAGTTATCACGATTCTAACTTTCAAATAGTTCATTAGTGGGCGGACAAGGTTTTTGCAACATCTTTTTTCTTCGACCGTTCGTGTCTATAGAATATAAGTCAATTCCAAAAAACGTATTTATTTTGTTTTGAACCCAAGTAGTTGTAATATTAAAGACAGTGTATTAATGATCAGTGTCCATTAATACAGTAAAGCTGCTAATACACGTGAATAATATGTTTAATCCACTTTGAGAAGTTTCAAGAGTATAATGGTAATTCCCTGCTAACTGGGGGAGGCACCCTCCGCTTTAATTAAACCTCCCGCTTTATTTTATTAACCGGTACATAAAAGGGAAAGTTGCAAATTAATAATCCGAAAGGACGACCGCGTCCATGCGAGATAAGGACGTTCAAGTTGGTTTTTATTTGTTTTTATGTTTTAATACATCAATGGGACTACTTTTAATAAATAATAAATACACCCAACAGTTACGAACATAATTCTGACCCCACATTAGGTAAAACATGTATAGTGGGTATCAAAAACTACGACTAATCGAAACAAATATCTGTCTGTCACACAAACATTTGTCTCTGTGCGGGAATCGAACCCACGAACTCTCGTTTTACAGCCGGCTACTCGTTCACTGCGCCACGGATTTTTTCAAGTCTGTTATCGCTACTAATGGTTTTTAATCGAATAAAATCATGTTTCACTTGGAATATTATTATAAGAAGTTGGTTATGAAAAATGTACTGACACTAGACCCTCGACCCCTTCTTCACCTTCTTGCTCATGGCGTAGTGTGAAGAAGCAGGCCGGCATGAGTGTGTTGAGTAGCGGGGATAGATCGTCTCTCGCTACTCAGTACTCTATTTGGACCGCACTGCGCTTACCATCAGGTACAGTGCGGTCACTTTGCCGTGCCAGGATAAAAAAAAAAAAAAAAAAAATAAAAAAAAAAAATGTAATAAGTTACCGTCTTGCCAAAATATTACCTACTGATTGATCCGTATTAGAACTGTGACATTGAGGACATTGCAAACTCTTGAATACAACCAAATTATTTCAATATTGTGTAGCCATTGAGGTAACTAATTGAGATTGCAATTGGAATTGTCCAATCTGCTACAACTAAAATTTGTACTTCTGGCCCCAATTTGAGATCCATTTCTGTTAATAATTCCTTAAAATCAAGATAATGCACAATAGTAAAACAGATTTCACTATTGTTCGATGTTTAAGTGTTTTTATTTTTTCGTGATAACATTTTGTAAATGGAAAACATAGAATTGCAGTAAGTATAGATTTCGTTGTCTGTTTCAGATAATCCACGATCGGATATAAGGCCACCACTGAGCCAACTGAAGACCTCCCGAAATCACACAATATCCTGTTCAAATAGGTAAGTCTCCTAGACTCCTTATTTTCTATACCCGAATAAGTAATAAGTCTAATCAACCTGATTATAAACATTGGCACAGTCAGAACCTTGAATAGAATTGCAGGGCTTTCGAGGACTAAAGACCGAGGGCGGACGATTTAGTCAACTTCTGCTTAGGGGCTCCTAGTTAAGAAAATTTTAATGCAGCCGATGATATACTATTTTATTTATTTATTTATTTATACACTTTATATACATTGTATATAGGCGGACTTAATGCCAAAAGCATTCTCTCCCAGTCAACCTTAAGGTGGTGCAGAGATGAGCAGGGTAGGTGCATGATTACAAAAAAACAGAAAAAAAAATAAAAACAAATATAGATGGACTTGTATGTCCGAAGACACTAGCATAAATACATAATAATATTGACAGTAAAAAGGAAAAAAAATGTATAAATATAAATGCATACACACATATATATATAAACAAATATACATAATATAATAAATATAAAATAAATATAATATTATATGAATTAATGGCGAGATTCTGCAACTCCGTCCAGAAGCAATTGCCGCACTCTTAATTTGAAAGTCAACCTGGTGGTGCACGACCTGATTTCAAGTGGGAGTGAATTCCACAGAAGTATAGCTTGAATGGGGAAAGAAGAGTGAGTGAAGTCGGAGCGGTGAGAGGGGCACTTAAGAAGAAGGTTGCTAGATGATCGAAGGTTTCTATCATGGCTATCACTAAGATAGATAAAGTGAGAAGATAAATAAGATGGAGGGATAGGAGAAGTAAGTAAAGCATAAAGAGTAGTAAGAGCACGCATTGATCGTCGCTGGCGAATGGGTAGCCATTTTAGTTGCAAGCGATAAGAGGAAACGTGGTCAAACTATCTGATTAGGATACGCAATATACGTTATCTTAGTATGAGCACTACATAAATAGTCAGAAATAGAGTGCTAAACTCACATAAGATATGAGTTTTGTGTTTGGTATTAGAAATTATGAGAG
Source organism: Laothoe populi (assembly GCA_905220505.1). Lineage (NCBI taxonomy): Eukaryota > Metazoa > Arthropoda > Insecta > Lepidoptera > Sphingidae > Laothoe > Laothoe populi. The sequence continues at coordinate 2,863,623 of HG992146.1, read as the reverse complement.
ACTTTCGATCTCCCAGAAGTTTAGAAACTTCAAATATTTTTCTCAGTGCGAGGATCGAAATCACGGCCTCTTGTATCACAGCCTATTCACCTGCTACGCACGTCTTGGACGTAATTGCTATACGGAGCCCCTATTCGCTATCCAAATACCTGCGAAAAGTTTAAAGAAACAAACAAAGAAAAGAATGAAGTTATAAAATATTGTATAGGTACTGTATTGGTCGTGTTCTAGAGTTGTAGTTTTAGTGATCTCGTCACCAGATTAAAGGAAATTTAAGACTTTAATGGTGAAGTGGTCGCTGTTAAGTATGTCTACGGCATCCCTTCATATCTTGCGTCGCGGGTAGTCGCGAACCGCGCCCACCCCTAACGCTTATACCTTAACCTTCGTCTTGTTCTAGCTCTGGTCGGAGTAAACGAATACGAACGATCTTCACTCCAGAGCAGCTGGAGCGGCTGGAGGCGGAGTTTGAGCGGCAGCAGTACATGGTGGGTCCTGAGCGGCTGTACCTGGCACATGCGCTGCAGCTCACCGAGGCGCAGGTGAGCTGTCTCTCTGATGATAAACTGCTTTTTTTTCGTAACATCAGCTGTTTAAGAACCAAGTGGGTCTCCTGATACCAAGTAGATGAGAGGATCTTGTCGTTGAGCTCAACCAGACCTTGGATCTCATCTCATCATGGGGTACCAGGAATCGGGTTGAGTTTAATGCCAAGAAAACCCAGGTGTGCGCGTTCTCGTGCAAGAAGTCTCCGTTTTCTCCAATCCCCGTTCTTCAGGGTATTCCACTCGCAATGCGGAATGACCTTAGTGTCCTAGGTATGGATATCCGCTGCGATCTTAATCCAAGGAGTCACATCGAGGGCGTAATATCCGCCACTTCACGAAGGGTCGGAATCCTGAACAGGGTGCGGCGGTTTTTCACGCCTGGTCAGCTCTACCGCTTATATAAAGCGCAGATGCGGCCGGGAATGGAATACTGATCGCACCTCTGGGACGGTTCCGCAAGGTACCTTCTCGATGCCTGGATGGGTTGCAGCGGCGGGCCATCCGCATTGTGAATGATGCAGACGTGAGTAACAGCCTGGAGCCGCTACAGCTGCGTAGGGATATTTCCTCGCTTAGCGTGTTCTACCGTCTGTATCATGGCGGATGCTCTGAAGAATTGTATGATCTTATCCCATCCTCTCCCTTCCATACCAGAACCACGCGTACTGGCTTGCGGAGCCACAGCTTCGTGGTGTCTACTACCCTGGCCCGAACCAAGAGGTTCGCAAACTCGTATTTTTGCCGCACCATCAAGCTGTGGAACAGTTTGCCAGCTACCGTGTCCCCTCCTTCCTATGATCCTGGGTCCTTTAGGCGTAATGTGAAGAAGCTAAACAGCAGGCCGGCATGATTGTGTTGAGTAGCGGGGGATAGACTGTCTCTCGCTACTTGATACTCTATCTGGACGGCACTGCGCTTACCATCAGGTGCAGTGTGGTCACTTTGCCGCGCCAGAATAAAAAAAAAAACAACCTTTAATAGAAAATAAGAAAGAAATCTGGATTGGAAATTAGGGAGGAGGAATTAGTAACAGCAAGCTGTCTTTTCAAACCAGTTTTTGATGAGACAGTACTCGTTACAATTTATACTGAAGACAAATTCGCCATGTGTGGCTCTGCTTGTTATTACCTCACCTATATCAGCATAGAAGCGGTGCGGATACATGACACCCAAGACCAAGAAAATTGGTGATATTTAAGGAGGCATGCCTTGATCTTTATCTTTTCCGCAGCATGAATGGCCTCTGCCGGATTATTACCACTGTGTTACAGAAAACTTACGAGTATACTTCTAGTAGATTAAGATGGTAATAGTTAGCTATTGCATTTTGGATGGTGAATTAAATTTCCGAAGATTTAAATCAATTGCCTTTTTTTGGCTCGGCAAACTGACCACACTGCATCTGATGGTAAGTGCAGTGCCGTCCAGATAGAGTATCAAATAGCGACAACTATTTCTCACTACTCAACACAATCATGCCGGCTTGCTGTGTAGCTTCTTCACACTACGCCTAAAGGACCCAGGATCATAGTAAGGAGGGAACGCTTTAGCTGGCAAACTGTTCCACAGCTTGATGGAACTTTCCTAATTCCCTTGCTTTCCTTTAAGACCGGTTACCTATCCATGATCCTGTTGTTGGTTTTGGACGATGTTTACCATCAAGTGACCCTCTTGTCTGTTTTCTAGCCACTACTATAAAAATACAATGATAATTCTCAGGTGAAAGTGTGGTTCCAAAACCGTCGCATCAAATGGCGGAAGCACCACCTGGAGGTGACGCAGCAGCGGCTGGCCGTCCTCCAGCGACACTCGCACGAGCGAGACGATGAGGTCTAAGTGTAAAGACATTGAAGTGCTCATAAGAGACTATGTGATTAAGGTCAAACGCGCACTAACGACTTTTAATCGTGAGTTTTTTTTTATCCTGGCACGGCGAAGTGACCACACTGCACCTGATGGTAAGCGTAGTGCCGTCCAATTAGAGTATCGAGTAGCGAGAGACGATATATCCCCCGCTACTCAACACAATGGTGCCGGCCTTTTTCTTCACAGTACGCCATGGGCAAGAAGGTGAACTCTACGCAAGTAGTAAAATAGTGACAAATGCAAATTTGTCACTATTTTACTGTTTTACACTCTGTGTACGGTGATCGCTATCCGGGCGGATATGAATATCCTGCCACCAGCAGCGTAGACACTTTTCGTTCAATATTATGGTGGGAATTGATTTTACATACTTGAAACTTCAGACTTGTTGTTAGCTTTGAATTGTTCAGATAAAAGTCGGTAGTGCGCGAAAGGCATTACAAATAGTGACAATTATTTATTTTGTTATTTTCCAGCAAGTATTGTTTTTATGTAATCATTGCTAAGTCACTTATCAGTCTCCATTCCGTTGTCATAAAACTAAAGTAAAACTGAAAGTGAAAATAGAGAAAAGTTTGTTCAAAGGAACGGTATGTGGTTTGCCAGTATATAGTGTACATGTCGGTAAAAAAAATTACAGTACAGTCATTGCAGTACAACTCATTTGACAGGATTGAACTAAATTTTAATAGGGTAGTTGACTCGATTTTTTTTATTAATGAAATCAACAAGTTACATTACCTAAAACCTATTATCGAAAGAATTTTATGAATCCGAACAAAAATAAGCAAATTAGACACCACTCAAATCTGCTGGAAGGGGTAGTTGACAAATAACAGTACAAGGATGCATATCTGATACCGTGACGTCACGGTACTATGAACCGCCTGTACTGTACCGTTGTGCGAAGGCTTAGAGTGTGTTAAATACTCTAAGTGCGAAGGAGATAGCGATATGTTCCCAACACGCCATCGTTTTCACTTATGCCTATGAGATTTTCTCATACCAATATTTAAAATAAATATTGTGACCTCATTTTTCAAGCAATTTGGTTTCTGTTTTCGCAAAAGAGTTTTTTTTGCGTATAATATTCGATTGCGTTGAGAATAATGTACAAAATTAAACACAGGAAACTACCATATTATCTTAGTTTGTAACAACTGACAAACATGGACATAGAGAATAGACTGAGCAATATCCTCACAAGATTGACCACTTTGTAGAAAGAGACAAAGCGACTGTGTGGCCAATGCCTATTTCTTTTCGCTCTAAGTCTGTGATGTAGACCAATCAAAATTCTAGAAAAAGACAACTGCTAGCCGCACGTTCGCTTTATCTCTTATATATCTTTAATAGTTGGATAGAGAGCGCCTAGTCCATTATCTATGTCTATGGTAACAACAGAATGGGCACTATAAGACTATCAGAAAGTGATTAATACATACATATACACTCACGCCTGTAATCCCTGAAGGGCGTAGGCAGAGGTGTAACCAGTACACCCACTTTTTGGCGAATTTCGGTCCCAAAATGTGATAGGGGGCGAGCCTATCGCCATACCGGGCACAGGTTCCAGACTCCGGGCTGATACTGAGAAGTTCTAGATAGAAAAACTCAATATAACTTTACCCGACCTGAGGATCGAACCCGAGACCTCAGCACAGCAGTCGTAACGCATGCGCAATTACAACTGCGCCACCGAGGCAGAAACTGATTAAGTTAATCACTAATTAAAATGTTTTTTTATTAAGGCCGTGGAGTTTAAACCGTGGTTAAAAATTTTGTTTAAGTCTTTTTTCAGAGTTAAATACTTTAAAAGTATCAGGATATGTATTGTTACTTTTCGATATAAAATTAAAATAGAAAACAAACGTCTCTAAAAGTGAAGAAGTCTGGTTATAGCTAAACCAATGCTCTTTTAGTTGAACCTGCAAAAAGACTTTAACCATCGTTAAAATTAACTACAGTTTAATCAACACGGCCTAAGGCTCATATTTAATTCATAGTATCAAACATCAGCTTAATAAAGACACCTTTTATATTAGGACGGGTTTCTTCTAAATTGTGTTTGTTTTATAAATTTGTCACTGAATAAATAAACTTAAGGCTATAGAATAGTTGTAAAATATTTAGAATAAGATTGTAATTAAGGAAGTGTATTTATATGTTTATTATATTTATTAGTTAGATTTAATTTTTATATTAGTTTTACTGGAGTTTCGCTTGTAATACTGAAACCTGCATCGAAATTTGTTTAGCCGTTTTTATGTAATGCGGTATATTATTATACAGTTTTATTTGAACGTAATGTGTATATGTTATTTATACATAGCATTACCATTTAAAAAAAAACATTTGGACGATATTTGCTGAGTTTGATAGCTATGCTTTGATGAGCCTTGATAATTCGAAAAAAAACTGACCGAAAATCTCAATAGTTGATTGAATGATTTTATATTATGATTTGACAGCCTCCGTGGCGCAGCGGGAGAGTTGCCGGCTGTCAAACGAGAGGCCGTGGGTTCGATTCCCGTACCGAGACAAATGTTTGTGTGACAGACAGATATTTGTTTCGGGTCTGGGTGTTGTGGGACCGTAGTCCATCGTAGTTCTTGATACCCACGATACAGGTTTTATCTAGTGTGGGGTCAGAATTATGTGTGTGACTGTTGGGTTTTTTTATTTATTTATTTATTCTGGGTTTATTTTCCATTAATTTATGTTGCCGATATGTCATAGACATCTGGCAATAGTAAATTATATTTTATCAAATAAATATTATTAAAATAACACTTTCCCACTGTTGGGCTCGGGTCTTTTCTACCAACGAGAGAGATAAGACCCTAGTCCACCACTGTACCTTAACTTTGGTTGGTTTATTTATATTACCTTTTAGGAGTGGGCGTTGAATCAACGAACCGTTTTTTTAAACTACTTTTCTACTGTTAACGAGTTAACCGTTTTCTCTTTACCGCAAAACTAGTTGAATTTATCAACCTGTTTCATTCAACGTCGTTGAATCAACGACAGACGCGAACAAAACGGGCGCACTGATAAACCAGTTGAATTTATCAACCTGTTTTATTCAACGTCGTTGAATCAACGACAGACGCGAACAAAACGGGCGCACAGATAAACCAGTTGAATTTATCAACCTGTTTTATTCAACGTCGTTGAATCAACGACAGACGCGAACAAAACGGGCGCACAGATAAACCAGTTGAATTTATCAACCTGTTTTATTCAACGTCGTTGAATCAACGACAGACGCGAACAAAACGGGCGCACAGATAAACCAGTTGAATTTATCAACCTGTTTTATTCAACGTCGTTGAATCAACGACAGACGCGATCAAAACGGGATATTAACGTATAGATCTGTGCGCGTTTCTGCAAACCAGTTAAAAACGTCACTGGTTTTTCAACCAGTTGACCGTTTATAGGAAACGGTTTCATTTCGTTTACGCAAAAACCGTCAACGACCCACCTCTATTACCTTTAAACCAACTGCAATCAATTTTTAAATGATTTTGTGACTGAATTTTAATTTATTACCTATTAATTATTTATTATTGCATCTATCTCATTTCCTCAATATTGTAAATTGTCTAGTCATTATTAATAAAAGTCATAATGAAACTGAGTTGTTTTATTACATACATGCATATACACTCACGCCTGTAATCTCCAAAGGTGTAGGCACAGGTGGAACCAGTTCACCCACTTTACGCTGAATTTATTACGGTCCCATAACGTGATCGGGGGCGATCCTATCGGACACAACTCCATACTCCGGGCGGATATCGAGTATTTCTAAATAGAATATATCAATTTATCCGACCCGGGGATCGAACCCGAGACTTCAGCAGCAGTAACTCGTAACGCATGCGCAATCACAACTGCGCCACTGAGGTAGTTAGACAAAGGGCTGAGAGGCTGCTTTTGCTGGTGGTAGGATATTCATATCCGCCCGGATAGCGACCACCGTACACATGGTGAAAAACCCGCCATAGTGGCACACGCAAGTGTGCCGCGTTCCGGGATCAGCCAGTGTACATACGGTATTTGTCGGGGGTCTGGAGTTGGGGTACAATGGCCATTTTACGGCCTTCTTAGTAGGTACTCTGACACTAGACCCTCGACCCCTTCTTCACCTTCTTGCTCATGGCGTAGTGTGAAGAAGCAGGCCGGCATGCGTGGGTTGAGTAGCGGGGATAGATCGTCTCTCGCTACTCAGTACTCTATTTGGACCGCACTGCGCTTACCATCAGGTACAGTGCAGTCACTTTGCCGTGCCAGGAAAAAAAAGAGGGTATTATTATATTATTTTATTAATAATACACTAAAAAGTCTGATCCCACACTAGGTAAACCCTGTATCGTGGGTATCAAGAACTACGAGGGACTACGGTCCAACACAACACCTAGATCCGAATCAAATATCTCAGTTTCATCAAACTTTTGTCTCGGTGCGGGAATCGAACCCATATTCTCCGGTTTCACCAATCGCCCGCTGCGCCACGGAAGCTGTCTTATTATGTCATGGTAGGGTTGCCAACCCCGAAATTCAAATTGCAGGATTTTAGATTTTGAAGTTAGAAAAACCAGGACAATTCAATTTAAAAACAGGACGCATCTTTTGCGAAACGAGACGCAACCCAAGTGGTATGCTAATTTTAAAATACAGGACCTAATCAGGGCGCTTTAAAAACCCAGGACGCTGCTTAAAAACTATCCAGTACGTCCCAGGACACTCTAAAAACCAAGATATTTCCTGGGAAAACAGGACCGTTGGCAACTCTATGTCATGGTCAACTGAAGTTATGTGGCTCGGCCTTTTTTTTAATGATATTTTTAATATGCTACTGATCTCAATGTTGTTTATTTATATGATTGGAGTATACGTTCAATGAATCAGTACAGTCGGCGACAAATATTGAACATAAACAATGTTTTTTTACCCTGGCACGGCAAAGTGACCACACTGCACCTGATGGTAATCGCAGTGCCGTCCAATTAGAGTTTCGATTAGTGAGAGACAATCTATCCCCCGCTACTCAACACAATCATGCCGACCTGCTTCTGCACACTACGCCATGGGCAAGAAGGTGAAGAAACGGTCGAGGGCCCTAGTGTCACAGTACTCAGAAGGCCGCAAAACGGCAAAACATTGCTCCCAACTCTAGACCCCCGACAAAAACTGAATGTACACTAGCTGATCCACAACATCCAGACCCGAAACTATCTGCCTGTCACACAAACATTGGTCTCGGTGCGGGAATCGAACCCACGGCCTCTCGTTTCTCAACCGGCTGCTCGCCCGCTGCGCCACGGAGGCTGTGGTATAGGTATCTTTTTTTGTTATCGCGGGGAAATCGTTTTATTACTGCCGCCCGCTCCGGGGGGAAGTGGAATGTGCGTAAAACGGTTATGCTGGACTAGCCGGTCTTACGACCCAGCATCCCCCTCGCCCGGATGATGGCTATCCGGGCAGCCGCTGGGCCGAGTCCCTACCCCTATGTACATCCCACCCGACAGTACCAGCTAAAACCCCGCAGTGGCCTTCTTCGGCGCTTACGGAGCGATCCCGGGGTATCCTAAGGTATACTAGAATTGCTGCCGGAACCGCCCCTGCAGTCTGTGGTATACCTACGAAGTTGACCTAGCGTGGAGTCAGGAATATTTGTATGCCTGATGGGTGTATTAAATAATAAATCTATTATCTGTAATCATAATATTATAGGCGAATGATTTAGTTGTACGAGATTGTTCACACGCACGTGTCCGAGCGACGTAATCGCAAAACTACTGCGTTGTGAAATGCGGAAGATACTCGGCCTTGTAGCAGTAGGTCCATACTTCCGCGAAAACTGCACGTAACCAGGGCAACATGGATGCCTATATCTGTCCCTTTATGTTTACTTATTATACAATAACGAATTATCGTCCAAAAATAATGTAGATATAGTTTTGCGAAATAGTTTTTTAATTAAAAAGATCGTACCGGATTTTTATACAAATTGTCTTTAAAGCTGCAAATTCTATAATATTAATGTGTATCTTATATACTAGCCGCTTGGCTCTTAGAGATTGATTTTGCAAAAAAATTGAAACACGTATTTCTTTATGTCTTATCAAAACCCTACATATGATTTATACTGGTAGAGCCACGCTGTAGACATATTTGTCTGCAGCATGAATGGGCCGACTCGACCGGGGTAGTACCACTGTCTCACACAAAAACCAACGTAAAGTGACAGTTTACTGTCGCGTTTCGTATGGTAAGTGAGATATCCGGAGGCCCAGATTCCCCCTTCCCTTCCCTAATCCCTATTCCTGTCCTTTAAGGCCGACAGCGCATACATGATACTTTCGGTATTGTGGATGTTCATGGGCGGTGGAGATCACTTAACATCAGGTGACCCCACATGCTCGTTTGTCGGACTATGATATGATTTTTCAGATCCCTAACTTGAGGAATTACGGATTGCCTATACAAACTTTAAACTCCTATGTCACCCCGTCAAGATTATTTTTTGAGTCATAAGATAGCCAAAATATAATCTATATCCTTGCCCTATTTCATCACAATCCGTTCAGCCTTTTACTCGTGGAAAGGTCACAATCAGAGTTACTTTCGCATTTACAATATTAGCTTGGATGTTTGAAGAAGCTCATCGAACTGTAGATTCCGATATATCATGTTTATAAAATACACTAGATGTTGCTTGCGGCTCCGCCTGCGTGTTGGTAATTTTTGGAAGACAAGTTATACTATCCATGGAGGCATCTTAAGCTATTACACCTTTCTATCCTTATTTTTTTCTTGCAATTAAAATAGCGTATATTAATCAGTGATAATTGAAATGGTGAAAGAATTTTTAAAATCAATCCAGAACTTTTTGAGCCAATTCGTTACAAACATACATACAAATCTTTCCTATATACACATATAACAGACAATATGAAAATCTCCGTGGCGCAGCGGACGAGTAGCCGGCTGTGTAACAAAAGGCTGCAGGTTCCATCCATCGACTATCGAGACAAACTGTATCGAAATCCGCAAGGCGTTGTTCCGAAGCTGGGTGTTGTGGGATCGTATCAAAATCAAATCAAAATCAAATATTTATTGAATCCATGAAATGTTATACATTATTTAGATTCAGTAAATTTTTTACTCTACCGCCAGTTCGGAATGCAGTTTCGCTAGAGAAGAACGGGCAAGAAACTTTAGCGTTGCTCTTTTTCAATATTGGTTAACAATATTTGGTAATACAATTATTATACAATTTTAATTTAATTACATTAGATTAGAGCAGCTCAATGTGTGTTAAGCTGCCTTATTGCAAGATTGTGAAATAAAACTCATTACAGCACCTAGTGCCGCACATGACCATCGTGAGAGTGAAATCTCGATTTCTTAAAGCAGTTGGTCCTTACTGAAGTAGTCTGAGCAGACCAGTCCACACGAGCCGCACCCGATCCCGAGTAGTGACGCATGTGTCAGCCTCTATCGGCCTCCTCAACCATGTTACAGGGAAGAGACCGACCTGGCACATGGCGCCGCAGCAAGCACAGACACTTTAGCGAGCATGACATACCCAGACTAAATACAACAATTAAATACTAAGACAATAATATCAAGTAAAGTCATGTAAGGCATATAAGTTCGCAATGTTAAGCAAATAAAATATTGGCATAACTTAATATATATAACTCTTATACAAACATATAAAGTTCCCAATAATAAGTTAATGACTAACTTCTAAGTAATAGGATAACTTATTCCCAAGCCTTTCGGTCATCTAAATATTCAGAAATTTTGTAATAGGCTTTATTACTTAGTTTTCGCTTAATAGTAGCTTTAAAGCATCTTTCATTAAGTTCTTTAATATGATTGGGAACCTTATTGTAGAAGCGTATACAAAGCCCCTTGAAAGAGTTGCCGATTTTGTGGAGCCTTGTTTTATAACTAACAAGATTATTTTTATTTCTAGTATTTACACTATGGACATCACAAATTTTTGTGATGTCCATAGTGTCTAGTCCGTAGTACCTCGTAGTTGGATAAGAATAGTCGACTGCAATTCTTAATTTTCCATTGTCTTTTAGCACTGGAACAATTGGTGTTGCATACTCTGAAGTACTTACGGGAACTAGGATTCCTATTTCTACCAACCTATCTAACTCTGCTATTACTTTATCTTTAAAAGCAAAGGAAACGCTACGTGCTTTGAAAAATTTTGGAACTTCCAATTTGTTGAAACACCCTAAATCATTGGGGGGGTTCACCTAATATAAGGTCAAGATTATGTATTTGACTATTAGGTGTGAAATTGATTAAACGATCTAAAACGATCTACTACCCCGGCCCGAACCAAGAGGTTCGCAAATTTTTGCCGCACCATCAAGCTGTGGAACAGTTTGCCAGCTACCGTGTTCCCTCCCTCCTATGATCCTGGGTCCTTTAGGCGTAATGTGAAGAAGCTAAACAGCAGGCCGGCATGATTGTTTCGAGTAGCGGGGGATAGACTGTCTCTCGCTACTTTATACTCTATCTGGACGGCACTGCGCTTACCATCAGGTGCAGTGTGGTCACTTTGCCGCGCAAGAATAAAAAAAAACGATACATTATTAATTCCATAGCTGATTATAATTTAATTTATACATAATATATAAACATTCGGAACTAATTATTATTTACAAACGTAATTTTGCGGAAATCCAAGTGGCCTTTAGAATGTGAATACTCAATGTGCCACTGAGGTCGGCCATTAATTATTAAACATTTTGATAGGCGACAGACGATGGCCAATTCTGCCAAAGTAAATAAATAAGATACGAAATTGTTCACTAATAAAAGTTAAATATAGGTTATACCAAGGTGGCCATTTTTTGATTTGATATTTAATTCGACACTGGCAAAATCGTCGAACACCAATGAAGCTATAATATAAAATTAAATTTAGAAAAATAATAAGTTCGTAATTCAAATTTCTGTTGTTGAAGGCTAATAAAAAATAATCAATTAATGTATAATCATCACCCCCATATTATGTAACTCCATTGTGTGGACGCAACTTGCGGTTGTCACATATATCAGAAAGACTTTGAAATAGGTGTCTTGTGTGACGTCATCGTCGTTTGGGATTGTAGCTAATTGTATTACCTACACACACAAAGTGACGGCCAAAATTAGCAATTGGGTCACCTGATGACCTCCACCACCATGATCCACCACATATCAGAAGAATCATAGACGCTTATTCGATCTTAGTATGGGAATTGGGAGGAGATTTAATAAGCCTCCAAAAATGGTACTAATTGTCCGAAATGCATCCGAATTACATCACGTTAGATTTCTATGAGGCAGTGTAAACAGTAAGTTGTTTAACCTGGAGAAGAAATCTAGTCATGCTGCAGATATAACTGTCTTAAACGTGTCTTCGTTTTGTTTGCCGACCAATTAAAAAAGTATTATCCGACCCTCAATCCCGAAGACATGTTGCATAAGCCAAGAAAGCAAATTTCCCTTAAAAACCTTACTCCTTTCCCATGATCCTGGGGATCAGAGTCCACCTTCCAGTATTCCTAGGCTGACATTATTGACTTTCATGACTTCCTTTGCTTCATTGTCAGTGACTCTTGGACCGTCCACGGACTTCATCCTGATATGAACTGACACAAGCATTAAGCTCGGCCTGCTGACGATTATTATTTATTTAAAACTTTATATACACTTACTGCCAGAGGCATTCTCTACCAGTCTACCTACGGGTGATGCAGAGACGAGACAATATGGGTGTACATACGGTTTCGTACGAAACGGTACGTTCCCCCCCTATTGACAATCAGTGTTAGAGACAAGATAATACATAAATTTTATCTAATAAAATATACATTTTTATTAGTGCCTCAATAGGCAGACGAGCAGACGGGCCACCTGATGGTAAGTAGTCACCGCCGCCCATAGACTTCTGCAATGCCAGGGCACAGCAAAACCGCTGCCTACATATACACTAGCGGACCGTGCAGACGTCGTCCTGCCCGGAAAAGTAGCGCCACACTGACAGCAGCGCCACCTACAGGGTCCAATTGTGAATCTAAACCATCAAGGGCGCCACCCAAACGCATACAAAAAAACATATGATAATAATAATAGTAGGTATATATAGATTTTTTTTTAGTGCCTCGATAGGCAGACGAGCAGACGGGCTACCTGATGGTAAGTGGTCACCGCCACCCATAGACTTCTGCAATACCAGGGCACAGCAAAGCCGCTGCCTACCGTTATAATAAATAGATATCAGCTACAGTTTTTCTGTGGTTTCAAACAATATTCCTGCCGGCCTGCCACCACCTTAGAGCAGTCTTGTTGTAATTACAACGTGGTTTTGTACCATGAATTGGCATTGTAATATTCCCCAACAATACTGCTCCAAGAGGTGGTGGCAGGCCGCTGGCCGCCTGGAGTTTACTATGCCGCGTACTCCAAGGCTCTACTAATGAGAGGGGTTAGGCGTTAGACCACCACGCTGGCCTAATGCGAAAAACTCTCAGATATGCAGGTTTCCTCACGATGTTTTCCTTCACCGTTAAAGCAAGCGATAATTAACATTTTAATACACACATCACTTTAGAAAAGTCAGAGATGTATGCCATTTGGGTTTCGAACCTACGACTTTCGTCTTTGCAGTCCGTACCGCAACCAACTAGGCTATCGCTGCTTTTTGGTTGTACTACTAATGTAAACAAACAATGTGTTAATGACAATGCCCATAGAAACGAGGTGTGATCATTAAAGTGTAGTTACGAGGCGCCAAAAAGCTAATAGTCTTAATGATATGGTGTTATCATGTTTTTTTTATGTAAAATCTTTCAAATTACGATAATTTCATTTGAATATATCACACACAGTTAAATAACAGAAGTAGTTTAAGAGGTTAAAGTTACCACCTACTGTTTTACAAACTTTTTATTAACCGACTTAAAAAAAGGAGGAGGTTAACAATTCGTCGGAATCTTATTTTTTATGTATGTGACCCGATTACTCGAAGACGCCTGGACCGATGCGAGAAATTCTTTTTTTGTTTAATAGGGTATACTTCCCAGGTGGTCCCATTGGCACCAAGTCAGGATCTTTATTCATGATGGGATCTCCGAAAAATCAAGGGCAACCCTCAAATATTATAGTGACGCATAATTTGTTTCTTATTGAAGTCGGTGTACTTTTTATGAATAAAAAACTTTTACTTATCTAAATTTGCAACTCAACACAGATATTAAATAAATACTTAGAATATTTTATTTATTTATTTATTTATTTATGTGGACTTAATGCCTGAGGCATTCTACTTGCAGTCGAACCTTAGGTGATGCAGAGATAGAATGAAGTATGTACAATATTTGTAAAGAACCATAATATATTTTACAATTATTAATAGTTATACGACTATTAAATAACACCAATAAAATGAGAGTTTTTACCAGCACTGTTCTGTTCAGCTCGAAGGACATTGAAAATGAAATTGATGGACATTATGAGATTGAACATCTTCTCTTTTAATGATATATGCAGTGCAATGTCAAGCAGTGAATTTTAATTAATCTGAGGGGCATTACTGCTCCTTATATACTCTACATGTAAAGCGCTTTATATTGTCATGTGAGCAATCACCTTTTTTATCCTGGCACAGCAAAGTGACCACACTGCACCTGATGGTCAGCGCAGTGCCGTCCAATTAGAGTATGGAGAGACAATCTATCCCCCGCTACTCAACACAATCATGCCAGTCTGCTTCTTCAAACTACGCCATGGGCAAGAAGGTGAAGAAGCGGTCGAGGGTCCAGTGTCAGAGCACTCAGAAGGCCACCAAACGGCTAAACATCGCACCACAACACACACTACACTGTCTGATCCCGGAACGCGACACACTTGCGTGTGTCACAATAGCGGGCTTTACACCCTGTGTAAGGTGGCTGTTAACCGGGCGAATATGAATATACTACCACCAGCAATCACCTTGTCTCATCATCAATAATAATAATACCAGCCTTTTAACTTAACTTCTGCAGTAAGCCAGGGCTCGTACTAATAAGAAGAGCTAAGCCTTAATCCACCACGCTGCCCTAATATGGGTTTTAAGACTTAACATACGCTTGATATACCAAAATTCTCAAGTATATAAGTTTCCTCAGAATGTTTTATTGTACTGGTTAAACAAATCGTACGTTTAAAGTCAGAAGTGTACCATTCAGCTGTATTGGAACCTAGGACTTTTGTTTCGCTAGTCCGTACACTTATCGCATCAAGAAGATTATCGTTGCTTGTTTAGAGACGATCACGTCATTGTGATATTTAAAAAAGTAAGAATTTTGGCTCACATCCAGACGAAGAATGGTCAGCGGGTCACAAGTGGTCATTCATTGGACAAACTAAGGTTACTAGGTGTTACTAGTAATGTTTTGTTTTCATTTTTAAATGTCAAAAAGGTGAATATTATACACGTACGCAGTATATGAAAACATAATCTTCATCGATTTTTACAGACAAACAAGCAAGTAAATCCCTTGATGGTAATCCACCGTCCAAGAATACCCTATCTGAAGAATCCTTGGCACATTGCCGGTCATAAAGAAAGAAAAGGCTTGAGAATAGGATGATGAAGAAATATCATTCAAAACACGGAAAGCAACTGCAAGCTGTGATTACCCTTTAGTTTTCTGTGAGAAAATTATTTTATAACTCCAGTAACTTTCACTTTATGTTATGTCAGTAAATTCTATATGCCTAGATGCCAATTTGAGATTTACTTCGGCAACTATCCGAATATGGAAAAACGATATTTCTTGGCATTAAAGTATTGGAGAAGAATCAGATTTGTTTTAGTATTCTGGCCCGCAGCTACAAATTGCTAATCGAGGATCCGAGGGAAAACCACTATGAACGGAGTACGTCCGCACTGTTACGTGTATTAGAGATGGGCATTGTTTTATCGATTACCGATTCTGTTCACAAAAACAGTCAGTTAAAATTAATGGCTGTCGAATTGAGTTCCAATTTTAAATCATGTTCGAAATTCATCTTAGATATTTTTTTGTCGTCGAAATTGGATGTCATTAAGTAGTATGATAACAAAAAACAGTCTTACATTCAACTATTAGTTAGACTTGAACACATTCAAATATGACTGCCACGGTAGCGCAGTTGTGATTGCGTATGCGTTGCGACTGCTGTGCTGAGGTCTCGGGTTATATGCCCGGGTCGGAAAAAGTGATTTTGGTTTTTCTTTAGAAATCCTCAGTATCAGCCCGGAGTCTGGAATTGAGTATGATGATAAGCTCGCTCTCTATCACATGATGGGACTCTAATAAATTTGGTGAAAATGGGTGTACTGGTTACACCTCTGCCTATCCCTTCGGGGATTACATGCATGAGCGTATATATATTAAATATTTAGGTCAGCCCAGTTCTCGTACTAGAGTTGCAACACACAGTGTCTCTAGCCGATAAATATGAAAACGACTTAATAAAATTCTAATTAAATGCACGACTTTGTCGTAAACTGCCTTCCGCATCCATAATGATAGTTGTAGAGATAAGTCTCCATTATCGATATTCACAATCGAAATCATAAAATGAATGGATCGTTTTTATTTATCGACAGTGGTTGTTATTTATAGACAGAGGTTTTTTTAACAACATTTTTTATATCCCAAGGTGTGACAAAAAATTATTGTGCTTCCAGGAATTAACGGTTGCCTGGTATACTAGGTGTAACGGGAATAACGCACATCCTCAGACACCCCAACTTAAAAATATTATTACAATCATAATTCATGTATGTAAGTGGTAGAGCCACGCTGTAGACATATTTGTCTACAGCATGAATGGGCCGGCTCGACCGGGGTAGTACCACTGTCTCATAGAAAACCAACGTAAAGTGACAGTTCACTGTCGCGTTTCGTATGGTAAGTGAGATATCTGGAGGCCCAGATTCCCCCTTCCCTTCCCTAATCCCTATTCCTGTCCTTTAAGGCCGACAGCGCTTACATGATACTTTCGGTATTGTGGATGTTCATGGGCGGTGGAGATCACTTAGCATGAGGTGACGCACTGGCTCGTTTGTCGGCCTATGAAATAAAAAAAAATGTATTGAAATTAGACTGCGATGAATATAAATATTGTTTTTTATAAAATTAGTTGTACTAATTTTCGACATAAAGTTCGTAATTTTATTTATTTGATTTTTGAAAATGTTCGTTTATTATTGCATTTAGAAAAGACTTTATCGCATCGAGTTATGTTTCAGTTTCGTTCGTCTTGAGTGTTAAATGAAAGGGTGACTACTATATACCTGAGTGTTAGTTATTTCTTGAAATCCAAATCGTCTATTAAAAAAATGTTGATATCGATTCAGTCGCTTATTCTGAACAAACTACTTTCAGAGTGTGCGTCAATCATGTTACATGTTGTATAAACTAAACACCTTAGGAATAAGGTTAAATTTAAAGACTTCGTTATCTGTAGTAGTTAACATCGTGATGAAATCTATATACCTGAGAACACAGCATAATCATTTTGAAAGCCTGACTACTACTACTCTGATACTAGACCCTCGACCGCTTCTTCACCTTATTGCCCATGGCGTGGTGTGAAGAAGCGGGCCGGCATGATTGTATTGAGTAGCGGGGAATAGATTGTCTCTCGCTACTCGATACTCTAGCTGGACGGCACTGTGCTTACCATCAGATGCAGTGCGGTCACTTAGCCATGCCAGGATAAGAAAAATACTGATATTAATATTTTGCTGCTATAATAATTGTCGGTAACATGTCATCATTAGCACAAAATATACCAAAATCATTTGAATTTTATTAAATAAATATTTTTTTATCGATGACAGGTCTCATCACTAGCATTTAAACGTTAAGCTCTCGTTATCAACTCAGTTTGTTTACACACAACACTAGCGCAAGACGCGAACCAAACAATAACATTATATTCACAATGTGTTTACATTGATAAGTGAACAGACGTGATCAAAGGTGATTTAATTGTAAATTACAATTAATACAACAATGAACGGAATTGGTGAGTTTAATTGTATTTATAAGTAGTTTATGCTAGTTAGTATTAATATACAACGAATTGGAGCGTGGAATAAATATGATGTGCGTATTTATTTGCATAGAATAAATATATAAACTCGTCACGGACAACGAATGTTTAAAAATAAGAAAACAACCTCTTAAATAGTAAGATAATCATTTTTTATCCTGGCTTGACAAAGTGACCACACTGTACCTGATGGTTAGCACAGTGCCGTCCAGTTAGAGTATCAAGTGTGTGACTTCTTCACACTATGCCATGGAGGTGAAGAAGCGGTCGAGGGTCTAGTGTCGAGACACTCAGAAGGATAAACATCGCTAGTTTAGACCCCTGACAAAAATTCAATATTTGATGTTTAGCTATCAATGGACCTACTTGTTACTGAATATTATAGCCATAAACACATACTGTTGGCTATTTTCAACTAGCCATTTTGCTTAACTGTCTCTCAACGCATAAAACAAAAAATTACTTTGTGTTATTTATATTATTTTGATTCTATTTTTGTCAGGGGTTTAATATAATTGAAAATACCGAATAAGTAACTAGTAATTACATGTTTGAAAGCCTCCATGGCGCAGCGGGCTAATAACGGCTAGTGGTAGGATATTCATATCCGCCCGGATAGCGACCACCGTACACAGGGTGAGAAACCCGCCATAGTGGCACACGCAAGTGTGTCGCGTTCCGGGATCAGCCAGTGTACATCCGGTTTTTCTCGGGGGTCTAGAGTTGGGGTACAATGTTTGGCAATTTTGCGGCCTTCTGAGTACTCTGACAATGGACCCTCGACCGATTCTTCACCTTCTTGCCCATGGCGTAGTGTGAAGGAGCAAACCGGCATGATTGTGTTGAGTAGCGGGGGATAGATTGTCTCTCGCTACACGATACACTAATTTTGCAACACTTTTAAAACACTTTGCCGTGCCAGAAAAAAAAACAAAATATCTGCTCTGGGTGTTGTGGAACTGTAGTTTTGTTATTGATACTCACGATAAAGGCCTGACCTATTATGGGGTTATTTTTTACATTTTTTGTTTACACTGCACCTGATGGAAAGGTCAGTGCGGTCTAAATATAACGTGAGAGATATGGATATAATTCGAGAACGATATATAAATTATCATTTTGCTGTACGTTGATTCTTGCCGGACTGCTGTGTGCTTTTCACACTACGCTATGGGGCAGTGGTTCTCAAAGTTGACTGTACAGCGACCCACCTAACAAAAAAATCCGAATTCGAGACTCACCTCTTGGTTGTCATGGCTCGACCGGGGTAGTACCACTGTCTCACAGAAAACCCCTACCCCTCCCTCTTACTTATCTTCTCACTTTATCTATCTTAGTGACAGTCACGATAGAAACCTTCGTTCATCTAGCAACCTTCTTCTTAAGTGCCCCCCTTACAGCTCTGACTTCACTCACTCTTCTTTCGCCATTCAATCTATACTTCTTTGGAATTCACTCCCCCTTGAAATCAGGTCGTGCACCACTAAGTTGGCTTTCAAGTGGAGACTTCGGCATTTACTCCTGGACAGAGTTGCGGAATCATCTCATTAATTCTTAGTATATTTATTTTATAGTATGTACCTATATGTATATGTGTATGCATTTATATATCTTATTGTCAAAATTATTATATTTATTAAGTATATATCCAAGTATTTATGTATGTACATGCTTATTTGCTAAATGTTTTATTTTTATTATTATCTTTATGCACCTACACTGCTTAGCTCTGCACCACCTTAAGGTTGACTGGGAGAGAATGCCTTTGGCATTAAGTCCGCCTTTATACCCTGTATATAAAACCAACGTAAAGTGACAGTTTACTGTCGCGTTTCGTATGGTAAGTGAGATATGCGGAGGCCCAAATTCCCCCTTCCCTTCGCTAATCCCTATTCCTGTCCTTTAAGGCCGACAGCGCATACATGATACTTTCGGTATTGTGGATGGTCATGGGCGGTGGAGATCACTTAACATCAGGTGACACACTGGCTCGTTTGTCGGACTATGTTATAAAAAAAAATTGTATAGTCATAACTATATGAATGGAAAGTTCAAATAAGAAAATAAAAACTATTTTAATAATAATATTCCATTCGGTCGAAGTATGATCCTATTTTCGTGGCCCAACCAGTATTCGCTCGCGACCCACCAGTGGGTTGCGACCCATAGTTTGGGAAACACTGCTATGGGGTATGGAGGTGAAGAAGCGGTCGAGGGTCTAGTGTCAGAGTACTCACAAGGCCGCAACACGGCCAAACTACGTACCCTAACTCTAGACTCCAACAAAAACCGGATGTACAGTGATGTTTTATAGTGGTAGAGCCACACTTTAGACATATTTGTCTACATCATGAATGGGCCGGCTCTACCGGGGTAGTACCACTGTCTCATGAAACATGAAACTACTGAAAGTATCATGTCGACAGCGCATACATGATACTTTCAGTACTGTGGATGTTCATGGGTGGTGGAGATCACTTATCATCAGGTGACCCACTGTCACGTTTGTCGGACTATGCTATAAAAAAATGTACACTGGCTAATCCCAGAACGCGACACACTTGCGTGTGCCACTATGGCGGTTTTACACCCTGTGTACGGTGGTCGATATCCGGGCGGATTCGAATATCGTACCACCATAAGATTGAACTTTGTACTAAAATTACTCAACAAAAACAAGCCCCGACACTTGTCTCGGTTTATTCATCATTTTAAAAGAAAACGAAAAACCCCAGTTTAGCAGATTGTAACTATTTGATATTGCTAAGACGCTTTGTTTCTACAGATTTTTGGCTAGTGTTTTTAGTTATATCATTGTATTGTAATTTAATTATAATGTAAATGTCAGATTTTAAAAAAATCCTAAATTTTCTGTTGTTAGGTTTAAAATTAAACTTTTAATTAGATCATTGCAGTGTTTTTACATTTATAATTCGTTTTTCAGTTCAGAATCAAAATAAAAAAACAAAATCAATACAAATCGGTGGTCTATAGCGATATCATAAAGTAATATATTAATTCTCAAATGTGTTTTTTGTCAGAACGCCATAACTTCCATAATTCTTTATCAAAATTTAATTATTTAACCACTATTTTAAATCTTGTGTTTGCCGCTTTTTACGGAAATAGTCATTTTTTCCAAAAAACAACAGTGCCATCTATTAACAGTATAATTAACTATTTGTTAATTTTGGAATACGCGCATAGACGATTTTAGAAAGCGCCGTCTATTGTCGTTTTTGTAGATTCTTTTAGTGCGACCATTAACAAAGCACAAGGTCAGACTCACCAGAATCAGATTTTTGAAGTTATACTTCTTTAAGTGCGTTATGAAAAAAATGATGATAGTGAAATTTTAAGATGCGCGTGACACAAAAGTAACGCTTCAGAGAGTTGCCCTAAGCACCAGGCTGGCATGAAATGTAAGGAGATTTGATACCGTTTCAAATGCAAGGTTTGTTTGTTACTAGACACTTCTTGGGTACGTCATCCTACGTCACTGTCATTATTCACTTTAAGTACCAGGCTGGCATGAAATGTAAGGAGATTTGATACTCGAAAATATTAGTGAAAAAAATTGTGCTTATATACTTTTTTAAGTGCTCCAATATAATTGAGATTAACTATCCGTATGTATTATTATCTAATTGTTATAAATTAAAATATAATTAATATTAATTATTAAAATTATTAATATTTGCATGCAATTAAAAACTATTTTTTAATGATGCCATTGAAGTATAACTTCTCACGCGCGTACATAAGTACACGCACCCATTTCTTTGGAAGGACAGTAATACATGGCTTTTTCAGGAGTCCGTATGTTTTTTTTTTTTTTTTTTTAGCGCCTTGATAGGCAGACGAGCAGACGGGCCACCTGATGGTAAGTAGTCACCGTCGTCCATAGACTTCTGCAATGCCAGGGCACAGCAAAGTCGCTGCCTACCGTAAAGGCATAGGCAACCAAAGGCAAAGGTTTAGGGACGTCTTTGTTTGTATAGAACATTCACACCCTGATCACTAGTCACTACCGGTGCAAAGTATTCGCATGAGTCATGTAGGTATATAATATTTTAGAAAATTTAAAATGAAATAGCAGCGACGTGACGTGACGTCCGCTGGCCTTTGAGTGAATAAAACGGCGGTAGACATTGACTTAAATTCTATAGACACGAACTGTCGAAGAAAAAAGATGTTACGAAAACCTTGTCCGCCCACTAATGCCATCTATCATTTTACTAAGAACTATTTGGAAGTTATAACTCACTGTCCAACCGTCACTGTCTCTCGAACGGGACTTTCCGCGCGCTAAAACGAGACAAACTATATAATGAATTTGTTGTGAAATATAGACTTCCTGTATTCAGAATTGGAATTAATTAATATTTATTGATATTACGTTATGAAATTATGTTATTTACCTTATATACTATTAACAGTTTCACTGTAAATCAATTTAAGGCAGATTTGTTCGGGAATGTCGCTACAAATAACTCAAATTAACTGATGTGCATTCGTAGGTGGCATGAAGCATACTAACGTCGGTGTGGAGTATACACCTCAACTCGGTGGAACATAATGTTTGTTTTGGTTGCCGCATCTAGTACGTAGTACATATAGATCGCTGGCGGTAGATAATATTTTTTAAAATTAACGACACCGCAAATTGAAATCTTATCGTTGTTATTTATGATTGTTTATTATTTATGAGTGCCTTATCATTGTCACTTTCTTTGTTAAAGGTCATTTGCCCAATCGATAAGATTAATTAAGGATCTGTTATCATGATCATCTGGTCACCACACTTCGACCACATGGGGCATTTACATACACACATATAAATCAAACAAGGATTAAATAAGACATGGTAATGAGTGAATGTAAAAATTCTCGGTGTTGAACATAGTAATTAATAACATTAAAAACATGTATTGGACTCAGGAAAACTATTTTCGGATTCGATTCAAGAACAAAAGTTGTAAGCTATAGACGACTTGGCCTACAACACTTATGAGACGGTTTAACCCGTTTACCACACCACAGAAAATCAATTTGAAATAAAATATAGTTATTTGGTTTGGTACAGAGTGAGATTTCCAGAAGACCAAACCCTTCCCGGAATCTTTATTTCTTGCTTAAGGTGACACACCCATTCTTCTAGTATTGTGGGTCTTCGTGGACGCAGATTATTTAACATTGAGCCCACTTGCTTGAACATAGAAAATGTGTAGGATACCTATCTTTTAATTGAAACAACATTTGTATTTTCCTAATTTTACCATTTCTCAAGCTACAGACCCTTTTTCTTATTCCATTATATTTTTAAAATAACTAGCTGTTTAATTTTTAACAAAAAACATAGATCCGGCCAGTGGTTTGAGTTAAGAAGGTTCAATCAGCTGAGTGTCTCGCGGCGCCATCTTTCGTCCCTAATCCACAATTACCTATGTTTTTTATGTAAACCTTATATTTTTTATAAAATGCCATCATATAGACTGATCCGGACCACCATGGCATAATATGATGTATTTTTCCAGATGCTAGGAACGTGAGCAGTTTGGAACGCATGCACACAGACTTTGACGGCTGGGCGAGGAGATTTACACAAGTATACCGGGAAAGGTAATGTTGGACATTAAATCCATACTAATACTATAAATGCGAAAGTAACTCTGTTTGTTACCTTTTCACGACTATACGGCTGACCAGATTGTGATGAAATTTGGCAAGGAGATTGATTATATCCTGGAAAAGGACATAGGCTATCTTATTTCTCAAAAAACAACCTTGAAAGGGGTCAAATAGGAGTTCAACATTTGTATGGGAAATCCATAATTCCTCGACTTAGGGATGTGGAAATTCATATTTAGAGTTTTGGTAGGAAATAAAGAAATGCGTGTTTCACATTTTTTTCAAAATCATCTCTAAGGGTGTAAAATAGGGGATGAAAGTTTGTATGAAAATCCTGCATTTTTCACGCATGAAAATTCGTATTTTGTATTAAATAGGTATATACTTTTTCCCCCAAACATGACCTCCACGTGGGCAGAGCCGCGAGCAACAGCTAGTAAATTAATAATTGTATACCCGAATATTGTTAAACGGTGTTAAATAAAACAAAAAGGTTTTTTGCCCGTTCGTCTCTAGAGAAGCTGCATTCTGGCGGTAGAGTGAAAAAATTGGCTGAATCTAAATAATTTGAAAATGTTCTTTAAATTCACTTTATTCATAAAGTCATTAAGAAACAACTATATTATTTTTAAATACCTATCCAAAGAGACCCTACATACTCCTACGGATTTATTCACCTCTCAGACCTCAGTTACCTGTTTATAGAGCCACCCCTTAATATATTTTTTTTGTTCCAGGTTCAAACATTTCAAAGATAGAAGAGTGACCCCAGGGGCTGAATGCATAGACAATAAATTTCTTTTGGTTAATACAAACGATTTATTTTTGAATAATATGTGGAAAAAACAGAGTGATTTACACTCAAGCGACTATTTATATTATAGGTTATTATTAAGGTTTGTAAACGATGGAAAAAGAATATACATGTGTAAATTGTGTTTGCTTTTGTTTTTAATTTATCATAAGGCTACGATCAAATAGTGAAATCGCGGTTTTAAAATGTAAGATCAACTAAAAAAATCTTAATTGCAAAAAGTCTTGATTAATAAGTAAAAGTTTTTTAATTCATAAAAAGTACACCGACTTCAATAAAAAACAAATTATGCGTATAATTTTTGGGTTGGCCTCGTTTTTCTGAGATCCCATCATCAGATCCTGACTTGGTGCCAATGGGATCACCTGGGAAGTATTATAAACAAAAAATAATTTCTCGAATCGGTCCAGGCGTCTTCTTCCAACGAATTGAGAACCTCCTTCTTTTTTGAAGTCGGTTAGAAAAGGAGGTACAGGTACAATATGTCGTGATTTATATATTTTTTTGTTACTGATACGTTTTATACTTATTTTATGTGCTTTATAAAAACATAATGATTATTCGTATTTCATTAACACGATATTATTATTTTATCACGAAGACTAAAGTTACTTTTATGTTCTCTTTCATTTGTGGCATTAATGCAGCGATCTATATGTACCTACTACGTACTAGATGCGGCGACCAGAACAAATTCATTATATAGTTTGTCCCGTTTTAGCGGGCGGAAAGTCCCGTTCGAGAGACAGTGACGGGAGTTATAACTTCCAAACAGTTCTTAGTAAAATAATAGATGGCATTAGTGGGCGGACAAGGTTTTCGGAACATCTTTTCTTCGACAGTTCGTGTCTATAGAATATAAGTCAATGCTTTTTTTATGAGAGTGGCGTCATGTACACTTTGAAAACAATACGTTTTGTACTAAGATTTATTATTTACCAACAAAATCTTGACGTTTCGTCTACCTAGACATTTTGTTAATATGTTTCGTCATTTTGTATTCATGGTTATGAACGAATAAAAAAAAACTACTAATAATAATAAAATTGCTCCCGCAGGGCAGCTTGTGGCGAGCTGTTGGGAATTAGCGATCCCACGTACCTGAGTGCTCCCGGGGGAAGGCCCTGTTCTTCATCTCTAGCTTGCCTTTACTGGCTGGCTGGAGTGAACGATGACGAGGAACAGATCCCCCACCTATGGCTTGCCTTCACCGGCCGGTCAGAGTGGAGTCGCGAGAGCTTTACGCTCGGAGGGTGGATGTGAAACGTAAGTGGCGAGTGGGCAACGTGATGGAACCCTAAGGGAGCAAATAATCGTTGTATAAAGTCCAGTGACACCTCTCCACCCTTTAGCCGCTCAAATGATTTTGCTCCTTTGTCGCTTTTTCTAACGACTATTTTGGGGAGCCCATTTACCTGAGTTAGCGAGTCAATGAATGCCAACTGACATGGCGCCAAAACTGAATAGGAATTATATTTTAAATGTTTTCATATTTGAAGTTCTGCAGGTGTTGTTATGGTGCGTGCGCCTACCGAAAAGCAATAGCAATCTCACTCAGGAAATAGAATTACAAGGTACTCCATGACACTATATTACGCTGCAGTGCTATACCGCTAAAATACAGCCTTGCATACAGCGCTACACAGCCAAGAAAGACAGAATGGTATTCACTTATCCACTATATGCTACACTAGCACTCTAGGATGTGGTGGCCGCGAGTTAGAACTACTTATCGGCGACCAAATTGACATTTCTCCATACACTTTGGTATTCCCCTAAAAAAACTGCGGCAAATACGCCTACAGCCTCGCCCACAGTTTTTTTTATCTGTCAAATCTAAAAACTACAAAAAACACGCTGTAACTTCTTTGAATTGAGCTTCTGATCACTTATGGTGACTTCACACCTGATGGTAAGAGTGCAGTCAAATCTAATGCCGATCTGATAGAGCCGCTCGAAGCTTCGCCCATTTGAAGGTTATTCTCTCCGCTCCCGTGAGTCTTAGCATAGTGTTGAATAGCCTTTATCTTCCTGAATTAATTAGACTAGTAGTTCCAGAGATTAGCGCTTCAATTTCCAGTTCAGCAACCGTGGCGCAGCAAGCGAGGAGCCGGCTGTGAACGTGATGCCGTGTGTTCGGTTCCCGCACCGAGACAAATGTCTCGGTCTTTCCAGCTTTAAAATATTATAATCTTTTCGTTTTTGTTTTTTTTCTCATTAATACTTTTCTCGTACCGACAATGTTAAAATGTTATATATATGAATAGTTGTTATTGGCTAGAAAATTTATATTCCTAAATAATTACCCAATATTGTAAAAAGCTGTAACTATTCTTCTCAATAAATAAAAATAAATAAATCTTAAGTTTATATTAGGGTGTACCTGAAATAAAACGATAAAATTATGCATTTCAGATAATCCAAAACATTTACAAAAACGGATGCATTTCGTCCATTCATTACAAATAGTTTAATTAAGTTATTTTGTTTATTGAAAACACATTTAAAGACTGCACATATACACTCACACCTGTAATCCCCTAAGAGATAGGCAGAGGTGTAACCAGTACACCCACATTTCGCCGAATTTCGGTCCCATAATGTGATAGGGGGCGAGCCTATCGCCATACCGGGCACAAGTTCCAGACTCCGGGCTAATGCTGAGAATTTCTAGATAGAAAAACCCAATATTACTTTACCCGACCCGGGGATCGAACCCGAGACATCGGCACAGCAGTCATAAAGCATGCGCAATTACAACTGCGCCACCGAGGCAGTCTTTTAAAGACTGGATTATCGAAATAGCAAACCGCAACATTATTAATTAGACGTTCTTGTTTCAAAACGATGTATGACCTACATATTGTATATAATAACTGTACATTAATGGTCGATTTGCCCTTTGTATATCGTGGAATCTAATGTATAATTAATTGCGCCCGTATGCAGACACAAAATCACCGTAACATTAGTGATAAAATTAATTACAATTATTGGCTTTTATTTTTACAATGATTTAGATTCTAAAAATAAACATACATATACACTCATGCCCGTATCTCATGCGGGTAGGCAGAGACTATTGACTGGCACAAGCTACGATCCTGACACACTTCTTTCGCCTCTTCCACATTCATACATCTTCTTATACATTTTCGACGGTTGGAGGTACTCCTGATTTGAACTTTTAGGAGAAGATCGTTTATTTGATTGGAATAAGTTCTCCTCGGGCGCCCTCTACCCACTCTTCCAGTCACATTCGCACGATAAATACCTTTCGTAAATCGCCTTTCATCCATCCTCTCCATATGGCCAAACAATCTCAGCATACCTCTAAAAATAAATTATGTATAATAAAGCAAAATATGTATAAACCTCTGTAATCTTAGATAGTTCTTAATTTAATGTTATTGGAAACATAATCCCGTTCTTTTATTGAAGCCCGATTTATGGAAAAAGAAATCTGTATCAATAGTTGACATACTTTGACGTCACAAATTACGCGCGGAAATGTAATTTTTTCTCAAAATGGTAAAAGTAAAAATATATTTTAATTTATTTAATTCGAATATTTAACAGTCGTTCATAGTACATTGACAGTAGTTATATAGGACTAAATAAAAATTAACAAAAATAAATATAGGTACATACATTTACCTACCGTACTCTCGCACAAATCTATTTATTATAATTGGTTACTTATATCAAAAGCGAGCTTTTTTTTATTTTTTATTCTGGCGCGGCAAAGTGACCCCCGTGCACCTGATGGCAAACGCAGTGCCGTCCAGATTGAGTATCATGTAGCGAGAGACAGTCTATCCCCCGCTACTCAACACAATCATGCCGGCCTGCTGTTTAGCTTCTTCGATTACTCCTAAAGGACCCAGGATCATAGGAGAGAGGGAACACGGTAGCTGGCAAACTGTTCCACAGCTTGATGGTGCGGCAAAAATACGAATTTGCGAACCTCTTGGTTCGGGCCGGGGTAGTAGACACCACGAAGCTGTGGCTCCGCAAGCCAGTACGCGTGGTTCTGGTATGGTAGGGAGAGGATGGGATAAGATCAAACAATTCTTCAGAGCATTCGCCATGATACAGACGGTGGAACAGCTACGCAGCTGTAACGGCTCCAGGCTGTTACTCACGTCTGCATCATTCACAATGCGCATGGCCCGCCGCTGCAACCCATCCAAGGCATCGAGAAGGTAAAGAGCTAACAAGGTTTTGAGTTCGTTCGAATATATCTAAGATAAAAAAAATAGGATACTACGTTTATTGTATAAGGATTCGATACTCATATTATTAAATTCATAAAATGCTAGATGTTGCTCGCGGCTCCGCCCGCGTAGAGTTATTTTTGCAAGGAAAGGTATACCTACAATCCATGGAGGCATCTTAAGCTATTACAACTTTCTATATTTTGCTATCCCATAGGATGCGTGCATTTTTCCGGGATAAAAAGTGGCTTCTGTCATTTTCTGATCCCTAAACTACCACTATGCAAAAAATATCCCACGGGAATTGTTCATTTTTCCGGGATAAAAGTAGCCTATGTGCTATTCCAGACTATAATCTATCCCTGTGCCAAATTTCAACCAGATCCGTGCTATGTATCAGAGATGGCGCTGTATGTGAAAAAAGATTTTCCCGCTTTTCTATTGAAATTTTTCCTGAATTTTCTTTTTAAGCCCGAGACCTTTCCAACGAATGCAAAACCGTGGAAATCGGTTCGTGCGTCTTATTTTTATATAGTAGACTAGTTTTTTTTACAGCAGCTGCACTTCCGTGAATAGCTTTATCGGTTTCCTAAGAGAGTGTGTTGTTTTTTTTATTCTGGCACAGCAAAGTGACCAAACTGCACCTGATGTTAAGCGCAGTGCCGTTCAGTTAGAGTATCAAGTAGTGAGAAACAATCTATCCCTCGCTACTCAACACAATCATGCCGGCCTGCTATGTAGCTTCTGTACACTACGCTCATTTAAACAATATCCTATTATATGTATACACTACACAGTTCAGAGTTTTTTTGGCGGGATTTTTAGGGAATTTTGCATTTAGGGTTATTTCATTTTGACTTTAGGGCTATTTTTTTAGGAGTTCGTAACCCTGCTCCACTGCACGGCACGACGGCACAGTAATGGCGATTCTGAGAGGTTACGTCACGGCTCACGTCATTTGACAACTACCCCTTAAAATAATAATAAAAACGTGTCAAATACTCATTTCTTTACTTTAAGTTTCATAATTCGTATCCCCAGTGTGCAATAAAGTTGAAGAAATAAAAAAAAGAATTTTGTCTTCGACTGTACCTACAATGTAAGTTAATATAAAAACCAATCATAACCTTTAAATACGTGATGCATTTTGGTACTAACACACTTAGCGATAATGATTGTTCAACAGATAACCGCTATGGCTCTCGCCCTTGAAAAATAATGTTTGGTTTTGTAAATAATATTAATGTAATGCACAAAGTTTAACAAAACCTATTGTAGTATTGTTCCTCAAACGGGAGTTTAAACAGAATCAATTTATGTAAAAAGTGAGGTTATGTTGAAATGACAAAGAAAACAAATGAATGGACTGTGGATGCACTGTGGGGCAAAATTGCCAGTAAGTTAATTAATTACTTTTTTACTTTAGCTTTAGCGGTCTTATCGATTTGGTTCTGATTTTTTTATTCATAGCTATGGATACAAGTCCTTCAGCCGGATTTTGCTTTGATAGACGGATACTGCCAGGATAAAAAACAAAACCGAGTTTGATCTAATTTTACCGAATATTTGAGGGTAAAGATATCAAGAATAGGACGTACCTAAATAATGATATTTTGCATGAAATAAACGCTATACGCATCAGTGTGATACTAAAAACTCAGGAATATTTTTTTGTGATTCGAGCTTCCGAAGTCATAGAGCCGCGACCGGGCAAGCGCCTAAAGAACCGAATTCTGTCTGGTTTTACCCGAGCGTCTGGCAACACAGAAATATAAACAAGATAGCAACCTAATATCAAAATCAAATCAACCTAAAACCTGCACAAATAAACCTTTTGGTTCTTTTATTTGTTTTATTTTTCTTTACTGTTTCTTGCTAACTACGTCAGTATCACATCATTAACAACTCTGTGGACTGTAAGTGATTGACAAAATATTCATGTAGTTAGTTACTAATTTTTAAGATAATAATATAATTTAAATATATATGTACCCCCTATAATAATTCCAGCCCAGTATTAAACATTGTCCCACTGCTGAGCACTGGCCTCTTCTGATAATGAGAGGGGTTAGGCGTTAGTCCTTAGACTTCACCTAGCTTTGTTTTTTTTTTCATCCAACAGTCACACAGAGCCTTGACCTCACACTAAGATACGAGTCTTGTGTTGTGGGTATCAGGGATTCTTATAAAAATTCGCAGGTAGGTTGCAGGTTTCCTCGCAATGTTTTCGTCCACAGTTAAATCAAGCGATACTTAACAATGAATACACACGTAACTTTAAAAGTCAGAGGTGTATGCCGTTTGAACTAGTATCAAACTAACGATTTAAATCTTGGCATTCCGTGCCATTCCCAATTAAGCTATCATTGTTGTCTCGCTGTATGCTATGTACTCATTAGATGAAATGTATGTAGCTATAGCATTGATATATATAATTACCTGATACTCACGATCTTTTATGCCATTCCAAGGCAAACAAGTGCTAAAGTTCAAAATGTAAGTATTTATTGTGAACTAGCTATTGCTCGCGGCATCTACCGCGTGGTAGTAATTTTTGAAACAAAAGGTATAGAATCCATCTTAAGCTATTACATCTTTCTATATTTTGCTATCTCATAGGATCCCATTTGCATCCATATATTCCACCGGTTGGTGGAAATGCACGGTGCATTTCCGGGATAAAAAGTAGCCTATGTCATTCTCTGATCGCTAAACTATCACTATGCAAAAATCATCTCGATTTCTTGCTCTGTGAAAAGCAAATCTATCCCTCGGGAACCGTTCATGTTTCCGGGATAAAAGTAGCCTATGTGCTACTCCAGACTGAAATCTATCTCTGAGCCAAATTTCAACCATATCCGTCCAGCCGTTGTAGCGTGATTGAGTCAACAAACATCCATCCAAACATTCGCATTTATAATATTATCCACCAACCAGATCTATTCAGCCGTTCTGTCGTAATTGAGTGTTACTTGTGAGTGAAAAAACATCCATCCATCCAAACATTCGCATATATAATATTAGTAGAATAGTAGGAAGTAGGATTAAATAGAGATATAAAAAGCAACGTTGAACGTACAAAAAGTGCAATTAATAAAAAAAATATCAAAGAAATATTTTAATATCACGAATAGATGACACTGCAATATTTATATCTGCATGCGGCGATCAAACCCTCGGCTCTTCGTCTCTCAGCTGGTTACACGTTCGCTGAGCCACGAAGTTTGTCAACCAGTATTCAGGATAGTTTTTCTATTTCAGTGATATCATGGGGTGATGCCACAAAATCTCCAATACTTATGTTACATGGATACGTCGACAGTGCTGCCACCTTCATGTCTTTGGTAGAAGAGCTGCCTGACGATTATTACTATGTAGCGTTTGATATGCCTGGTAAGAGTTTTGCAAATATAATTTTACATCATTAATACTTAAATAGCAGCGATAGCCTAGTTGGTTGCGGTACGGACTGCCAAGACGAAAGTCGTAGGTTCGAAACCCAAGTGGCATACACCTCTGACTTTTCTAAAGTTATGTGTGTATTAAAATGTTAATTATCGCTTGCTTTAACGGTGAAGGAAAACATCGTGAGGAAACCTGCATATCTGAGAATTTTTCGAAGGTATGAGAAGTCTGCCAACCCGCATTAGGCCAGCGTGGTGGACTAAGGCCTAACCCCTCTCATTAGTAGAGGAGGCCCGTGCCCAGCAGTGGGACAATGTTTAATACAGGGCTAGTATTATTGTATTATTAATACTTAAATAAAAAAATATAAATATCTTAGTTTTTTATCCTGGCACGGCAAAGTGCCGTCCAATTAGAGCATCGAGTAGCGAGAGACAATCTATCCCCTTCTACTCAACACAATCATGCCGACTTGCTATGTAGTTTTTTCACCTTTTTGCTACTATAGAGTAGAGTATTTAGAAGGCTACAAAACGGCCAAACATCGTACCCTAACTCTAGACCCCCGACAGAAACTGGATGTACATTGGCTGATCCCGGAACGCGTCACACTTGCGTGTGCCACTACAGCGGCTTTTACACCCTGTGTACGGTGGTCGCTACCCGGGCGTATATGAATATCCTACCACCAGCAAACTTACACAAATATATTTATCACGGTTTGGTTTTAGGTCATGGAAAATCAGACCCGTTTCCACCAGGTCTGATACAGTCACAGCTAAACATCGTCGAGGTTATGCGTATAGTCGTCAACCACATGCAGTGGGAGAGCTTCATCTACCTGGCACATTCGATGGCGTGTGTCATTGGTACGTTTATACAGAGATAAGCAACGATAATCTAGTGGTACTGACTGCCACGACGAAAGTCGCAGGTTCCGAACAGCGGCGGCCCTAAGATAGAGCGAGAGGTGCCGTCCCTCTATGCGCCAGGTAACAAGGGGCGACAAAATCCAAATGCGAAAAACAATTTCGAGCGAACTATTTAGAATGCGTCGGTGGCGCAGTTATAATTGCGCATGCATTACGGCTGCTGTGCTGAGTTCGATCCTCGGGTCGGGTAAAGTGATATTGGATTTTTCTATCTAGAAATTCTCAGTATTAGCTCGGAGTCAGGAACTTGTACCCGGTATGGCGATAGGCTCGCCCCTCATCACATTATAGGACCGAAATTTGACAAAAAGTGGGTGTACTGGTTACACCTTTGCCTACCCCTTCAGGGATTACAGGCGTGAGTGTATATGTATGTAATTCTAGCGAAAAATATAATTTTATGTGCGTTTTAAGAGGTGCAACATCGAATGAAAATGAAAATTTCATCCAAGTAAATAAATTAAGCTCAGTTACACGGCACCTGCGCAGCTGTTCTTCGAACTGCCTTCCAAACTGGCGGTAGAGTAAAAAAAGATTGACTGAATAAATAATGTATAGCATTTCATGGATTCAATAAATATTTTGATTTGATTTGATATTACAGGTCTTTTCTACAACTACATACATCCCGGCAAGATATCACAGATGGTGCTGTTAGACCCGGGGCCGCCATTAGCCTTGTATTATTATGTCCATTACATGCCGTCAGTGTGGTACAAGAGCGTTTACAACCAGTATTATGGTGATTATGACAAGTAAGGCAATTTCATAATAGACATAGTTTTAAACTTTTTAGACTGCCACTCTAAGTTTACTTGGAATGTTTATATATCTTTAGTCTAGGTACTTTTTAAAAGGTTTAATCAAATTAACGGTTTTTAACTGGCCACTAAAAATAAATTTGCATGAGGTTACAGAGACTGCCTTGGTGGGTGATATTGGGTTTTTCTATCTAGAAATTCAGTATTAGCCCGGAGTCTGGAAACTGTGTCCGGTATGGCGATAGGCTCGCCCCCTATCACATTATGGGACCGAATTCCGGTGAAAAGTGGGTGTACTTACATCGTTACATCTGTGCCTACCACTTCGGGGATAATAGACGTGACTGTGTGTGTGTGTACATAGTTTTAAACTGATTTTACTAGAAGGGCAGAAGATGACGTGCTATGAGATCTTATGTCGATCACATGATCTCCGAAAAGTGCAAACCATGGGTACATTTAGCCATCGAAAATGTTTGAGATGTATGAATGAAATGTTAAAGAATATCAGGATGGTAGTTTGTGTCACTCAGAATCTCTCAATACGGCCCAAGGTGAAACAAATTTCATCATCCCATCTTCTTTTTGGGCGTACCGGACGTCTAGCAACTACACCAATTAATTAAACTTAACCGACTTCTAAAAAGAAAGTTTTATATTGGGCTTTTTTTCTCAACAGATACAACTCAAAGACACGAAAACTGTACAGTCATGATGATGCTGTGGGTCTGACAGCACGAAACAGGAATCTGCCTTCGGAGCTAGCTGAGATACTCCTTTCCAGGTCGTTAGTTCCGGTGGGAGATATGTACAGGTGAACAAAATCATAAATTTGAATATAGAACATTTGGCATAGATTTTATACGTTGCATATTACAAACTTTATTATGGAAAATATCTTATAAGTCATTTTAGTCATTTATGGTCCTAGATTATACTATCCGGCTGTGGGGTAAACGTGGGTTGCCAGACTACATCTACAATTGATATTTTTGTGGAAAATTCTAAAATTTAGGTTACCTAATGAATTTCGTCACAGTTATAGCGAAGAACTCACATAGCACACTTAAGTTCGAAATATCACCGGGCTATCAACCTGAATATCAATAACCGTATCTAACATTATTGAGCTAGCTTGACCATGCGGAAGTCTATAACAACATTTAAGATTACCTACTGATAAAAACATATCATTTACAGATTCTCTATGGATCCCCGCATGAAATTCATAGCTAACATACCAGTTTCAGAAGAAACGATTCACAAAAGTGTAACTTGGAACACTGTGCCCACTCTCATTTTAGAAGCTTCTAAAAGTACCACTCTGGAACAAGAAACGAGTTTTGCAAAGAAGGCCTTGGATAAATGTCGAGCAATGCCAAATTACTGGAAAATTAGGGTTATAGGAGGACATGACTTTCACGTCACCGACCCTGGTGTGGTAGCAAAACATGTGAAGAGGTTTTTGAGCGATAAAAACTGTGTAACTAACGGTATAAAGTGCAAAATATAGTCAAATACCTACCTAATTTACAAGTGTATTTATTTTCGTTTTTGCCATAGACATAGAGAATGGACTGTGAAATATCCTTACAAATTTGACTACTTTTTAGAAAGAGACAAAGCGACTGTGCGGACAGTGACTATTTCTTTTCGCTCCTGAAAGTCTGTGATGTAGAACAATCAAAATTCTAGAAAAAGGCAACTGCTGGCCGCACGTTCGCTTTATCTCTCTCACATTTTTCTACCAGTATTCACTTAATAGCTGGACAGAGATCGCTCAGTCCATTTTCTATGTATATGGTTGTTACGTCCTTACCTTACCTACTTACTATACTTTTACTGTCATTTGTTTTACAGTTTTATCGGACTGTTTACGGCATAATTGATATAATAACCGAATTATATTATTGTTACATTACTAACCATTGCAATTTCGCATGTTCTATATATACGTTTGTCGGTTCCCTAAGAAACTGGTGGTATTTTTGCTGGTGGTAGGATATCCATATCCGCCCGGATAGCGACCACCGTACACAGGGTGAAAACCCCGCCATAGTGGCACACGCAAGTGTGTTGCGTTCCGGGATCAGCCAGTGTACATCCGGTTTTTCTCGGGGTCTAGAGTTGAGGTACAATGTTTGGCCATTTTGCGACCTTGTGAGTACTCTGACAATAGACGCTCGACCGCTTCTTCACCTTCTTGCCCATGGCGTAGTGTGAAGGAGCAGGCCGGCGTGATTATGTTGAGTAGCGGGAGATAGATAGCCTCTCGCTACTCGATACTCTAATTGGACCGCACTGCGCTTACCATCAGGTGCAGTGCGGTCACTTTGCCATGCTAAGATAAAAAACTGATAATAAAAAAAAAAGTTCCTCGATTTTTTTATTTAATCTTAGATTATATGCTTGACGGTTGAATGTGTATTAAAATCTATTTAATATATTTATGCAATACAATGAATGCTGATCTTATGAAAATATTATGTGAAAACAAGTAAAACTAAGTCAAGTAAAGTAACACTAAGTCTATGTGTCCAACATAAAAAAACAGTATACCCATCTACTATTTTCATATAGCATTGAGCGAGAGAGTTGAAATCTCGTTATTATTTTTTAATATTATGACTCCATATGTATTTGATCATTTTGTCTGTATAAGTAAGACATATTGGAACGAAGTTCCTTACGGCAGGCTTGGAGGGGATAGGGATTTTGCTGCGCGACCGAACTGAAAAAAATGTGATAGTAAAACCGTAAGAAAAAATCCGTGGAAAAAAGTGCGTGGAATAAAACCGTTAAATGAGACGCGCGCAGGCGCGACAGTCGCATACACAAGCGAGTAGAGCACGATTTTTTTTTGCAATTTGTGTCGATTCTATATTAGCCGAAGGAACTTCGTTCCTACCTGGTGTCCCACGACACCACATCATTTTTTTTGTCTAAGAAAAGATAGTTTTTATGTATAAATATTTTAATTATATATTGTAACTAGATTGAAGCTTCTGGTGTTAAATGTTGTAGGTATCTATGGTGGTGGTTGTCAACTGTATACCAGTGCTGCCAATGCCTGGCAAATTCCTCGATTTACAGGATAGTGAAGGCTGTTGCTAGGAAAGCGCGGGGCTTTCTCTTCTTCTTACTTGCGAGGAATAGGCAACTTCTTCGTGAATGCTATTTATCAATGATTATATATCACACACACACACACACACACACACATATGTAATCCCGGAAGGGGTAGGCAGAGGTGTTACCAGGAAATCCACTTTACGCCGAATTTATTACGACCCCATAATATGATAATGGGCGAGCCAATCGCCATACCGGTCTCAATTCCAGACTCCGAGCTGATACTGTGCAAATCTAAATAGAAAAACCCAATACCCCCTTAAACGACACGGGGTCGAACCCGAGAACCTCAGCACAGCCACCGTAATGCATGCGCAATTACAACTGCGCCACCGAGGCAGTCAGTCAGTGTTGATATAAATACGGAGCAAACTTTATGTAAAAAGATCTTTCGTGACTGATAAAAATGTGCTTAGTCTAAAAACATAAGAAGTATAGCATGAGCTATGTTTTATTTCAATTGAATCGTGGTAACGAATTGAGGGGTCAAATATAGCCGAAAAGTGGGGATTATAGTTTAGTGTGACGGGGATTCAAATTTTTCACATCGGTAGCATTGCAGCTGTCAACTGTCAAGTGAAAATAATAAATATTTAGATTTTTTTATATCATTCGCAATTTTTTCCTAGCAATTTAGGATAAATATTGAAATATATAAATAAAAGATACAGAAAATAACAAAAAATATTCATAAAACTAAAGTTTCAATGGATCATAAATCAATTAAAATTTGTTTTTATGAATTAAGTAAACTTTGAAGTTTGAACCTTGGCCAAGAAAAAAGGTTAAAATGAATGTAATAAAGGAATGGTTTATTGTAGCTCCGTGGGGAAAAATTGCATGTAAGTTAGATTTTATTCATTTATATTAAGACCGTCTGTCAAGACGAAAGTCGTATGTTCGAAACCCAAGTGGCATACACCACTGACTTTTCTAAAGTTATGTGTGTATTTAATGTTAATTATCGTGTGCTTAAACGTCGTGAGGAAACCTGCATACCTGAGAATTCTCATAAGAGTTTTCGAAGGTATGTGAAGTCTACCAACCCGCATTAGGCCAGCGTAGTGGACTAAGGCCTAACCCCTCTCATTAGTAGAAGAGGCCCAGCAGTGGGGCAATGTTTAATACAGGTATTATTATTATATTAAGACTGGAAGATCTGGAGAATTATTGTGTTGGCTATTGTATTTATTGTAATAATTGATAATTCATTAATTTCAGATGTAGTTATTACTCAGTTAATTTAATTTTGTAAACAATGTTCTCAAGTCCCTCTATTTGTATTTGCTTTTACGAAAAATAATGAATTCAACCTATATGCTATGTGTTTAAGAGACATATGTGAATTATTTTGAAAAGTGAGCACATATATTTAAATGCTTGAGAACATGGAGTCTTTTGGATTATTATTTGATGATGGTGTAGAGAAGACATAATTACAGAAATATTTAAAAGAAAACAAGAATTGTATTAGTAACTTCAGTAAAGTCCGTGGTTTATCAATTGTAATAAAAGGCTTTGGAAATATTTCTATATGCTTTTTAAATATAGAAAAATCAATATCATAATTACTACAATCTATTAAGTCAACATTAATATATACATAACACATGCAATAAATATTATTTATTTAACTGTTAACCTCTCTCGAATTACAAGGACACTGGTGTTCGGAAAAGGTAATAAGTAGAGTCGGTACAATACAAGCCAAAATCAATTTTATTTCCTATATATTAAAGTTAAAAATGGCATGTGGGAGTGGCGAGTGTTGCTAGTATTTTTGGCATGCCAGTGAGCCATTCATGCGTGACTAGTTAACCCCTCCAGTCAGGAAGGATATTAAAAAAAAAGTCGGGAGTAAAGCAACAAGCTTTTATTTCCATAGCATTAAAGTTAAAAATTGCATGCAAGAACGGCGAGTGTTGCTAGTGTACGCGCCGCCGGCGTGTCTATCCGTCATGACAGTTTAATTATAAGCATTCCATTTATAAAAAAACCTTTCAGTAATATCCTGGGGTTCTCCTGGGGGTGAACCGGTTCTTCTGGTCCATGGAAGGCAAGACAGCGCTGCCACCTTCATCCCATTGCTGAATTTCATGCCAAAACAATATTATTATGTTGGCATTGATATGCCCGGCAATGGGAGATCTGATCCATTTCCTGTAGGTATGTTTTAATATAATAAAAATATTCAAATCAAAATATTGACTGTATCCATGAAAAGCTGTATGTTTAGATTCAGTCAATCTTTTTCACTTGACTGTCAGTTTGTAATGCAGCTTTGCTAGAGAAGAATAGGCAAGAAACTAGTGCTTGCTC
Organism: Laothoe populi; assembly: GCA_905220505.1. Taxonomy (NCBI): domain Eukaryota; kingdom Metazoa; phylum Arthropoda; class Insecta; order Lepidoptera; family Sphingidae; genus Laothoe; species Laothoe populi. The sequence goes on along the minus strand of HG992146.1, from coordinate 2,824,878 downwards.
TATTCAAATACTGGTAACAATATTTGGTAATTTTTTTTACTTAAAAAGGCTTGCATGTGACCACTATCTCGCCTGATGGTAAGTGATGATGTGGTCTATGGTGGGGCATGCTACAATTAAAATATGGTTCAATGGTAGGCAGCAGCTTTGCTGTGCCCTGGCATTGCAGAAGTCTATGGGTGCCGGTGACTACTTACCATCAGGTACTAAAAAAAAAGATTTTAATTTGATTACATTAGAGCAGCTCAATGTATGTTAATTAAGTTAGTTGTTTTATTAATTTAAAGTATTATCTCTTGTCAAATTTTTTACTATACTATACTAATATTATCAATAGAAGATTTGGTTTAGGCCTTACTGTACTGAAAAATTCCATGTAATCTATACTGCAATTGACAAGGCTGTATGGGCTTGAACCCTTTGCCTTCCCATTATAAGGGAAAAGGGAATAAAAACAGAAAAGTAATCAAAAAGACTATCTCATAAAGTTATTTATATAATATAACCCAGATTTAGAAAAAATATCAACAGACAAGGCTGTATGGTGGAGAACCTTTGCCTTCTTCTTTTTTATAAAAAAGAGAGAATGAAACAAAAAATAATTATAACAATAAACAGTAAACTAAAAAACAAAATCACAAATAATAAACACGTTCTGTAGTCACACAGTCTTGATTCCTATTTTAGTATTTAAATATTTATGTCCATTTTATTTGGTTACAGGACTGAAAATTACTAGACTCCACTTTATAGCTCCCATGGAGATGGCGTTGAAACATCTTGGCTGGGAGAGTTTCTCATTTATCGGACATTCCATGGGATGTGAACAAGGTCATTTAACTAACATTTTTTTTATACATACACACATAGTCACACACATTGGCTTGAATTTTAATTCACTATCCTTATGATACTTGACACGTTAATTTGGGAAAATGGTATTTATATGTAAAATGTTTCCAATTGAGACCATGGAGTAATCTTTTGAAACCAAAAGACTAAATCTTTCAAGTAGATGTGTACAGCTAGCTTTTTTATTTAATATATTGTTCCAAGAGATATCTTTTAGGATTTGGTCAACAATTAGTTCTATGGACATCTATGAATATCTTGATGCTTGGTGAATGCTGTCTATATATGACAAGTATATTTTCAGGTTTGGAGTAGCTAATGTCCAGATGGGTGCAAAATTGTATAAAGTACCTATCAAATCCAAAATAATATCTTTTCAGGACTATTCTATAACATGATCCACCCATGGCGTATAAAGAAGCAGATACTCCTCGACGCTGGACCCTCCCTCCAGCGTCTTCAGGTTTTCGACATGGCTGAGTATTTCTCAACCTTCTACGATAATTACTACAGTAATTACAAAATGGAGAACTATGATACCAAATTGTATACAAAGGAGAAAGTGGTGCAGGCTGTGATGAGAGCCCGAGGGCTGACTGAGGAGCAGGCTGAGGTTGTACTGTCCAGGAATCTTATTGAAGTAGACGGGGGAATGTACAGGTGATTTGATACACTTTGTTTTTAAAGTGATAACTTCTTATGGTAGGGTAAACCGCTTCGTAACGTAACGCGTTACGGCGCCACTTTGTCTGGCTTCTTTATTAATTTCTATTTCAGTCGTTCCATAATCTCTGTGCTATATTTTTTTTAAGTGAGATTTGCTTAGAATCGCTGTGATTTGATTTGAGTGGGATCGAGTGTGATCGAGTGGGTAAAATATATTTTATAATCAATAAAAGATTTTATTAATAAATAACATTTCCTCACATTATCATATTGATATACATAAAGTTTAAGTAATAACCTAAGCTTTTCTCAAGTTAAACAATTTCAATATTAAATAGTTCAAGTTAGATTAGTTTAAGTTATCACTTCTGTCGAGGGTCCCGAGACGCATACGTTATTTTTTTTATATCTGATTGGATTAGTGGCAGCATGCTCAGGTAATGCTTGAACTTACGCTGGGCTCAAGTCACGGGTCAGGCAATAACAATTTCTGTTCCTTAGATTCAAAAAGTCAAAGTTTTCCTGAAATCAATATAGCATAGCGCTCTTGCCTGATCTTCTTAAAAAATAATGTATATACATATTTCATTTGATTGGAAGTTGTGCCTGATTTGGCGACAGACTATTCACCTAACATCAAATCAAATCATTTATTTTGTAAATTAGGCCACTATGGGCACTTTTTACATGTCATAATAATGTTAAGGTCTACTGGTGCTTCGGAAATGCCCACTGGTCTGAGAAGAAGCACCAAGAAACTCAGCCGTAGGTCTTTTGTAACTTGTCATTACAATTTACATTAGAAAATAATTTACATTATAAAAAACATACATCCTTAAACAAGTCACATTCACATGAAACAAAAAAAACGGTACGGTACATGTTAATACAAGGCAGAGTCGTAAATGAGGCTATACAACCTGTTATTTATTTTCTCTAACTAACAATCAATGAGCAATCCAGGTAGACCAGTCCACACAAGCAGCACCCGTTCACGAGTATGACGCATGTGCCAGCCATCGGCCTCCTCAACCATGACACAGGGAAGTGACCGACCCGGCACATAACGCCGTCGCAAGCACAGACCCTTAAGCGAGCATGACATACCTTAATCGCGTCAAAGAATGATAGAGATACAAATTCACAAGAAAATAGCTTTAAAAAAACAAGAAGCCAAGACTATTACGACTCCGGCGTTCTGTGAAAACAATTATAACAGTTATAATAATAGTGGCACCTTAATTTCAGATTATCCTGGGACAACAGATTAAAATCACCAGCGCCACAAAACTATACAAATGAGTATTATTACGCACTTTTCTCAAGAAAAACTCCTCCCACTCTATTAATTGCAGCCAGTGAGGGGGCAAAGGGCTACGAGAAGGGGAAAATTGGGGCCCAAAAGTTGATAGCGGACCTGGCGAATAATGTGCAGAATTTTCAAGTGGTTGGAGTTGTGGGGGGCCACGATGTGCACATCACGAATCCAGAGCATTGCGCGAATTACATACTTCAGTTTTTAGAAAAGGATTTCGGCAGATCCAAGCTGTGATTTGTCATCTGTGATAATAATGGGTCTTCCAAAGACTGTAGTTCATTTTATACAAAGAAATAATTATTATTAATTTATAAATGGTATGATACATATCAAGGTTTTGAATGTTGTTATGAATAAATTGAGAAAAGTACTGATTTTTCATTTTTAAACACCAAACACTTACGTAAATATCCTACGCTGAGACCTTTTTTATTTCAATATAAATTATTGCAACCAAAATATAGGACGAAAATATTTAAAACAAATTAGTTTTGTTTTCGGGTTGGGGGACTGTGGTTCCTCCAATTTTCGGCTGGATCCGACCTTTTTTTATGCTGACACGGCAAAGTGACCACACTGCATCTGATGGCAAGCGCAGTGCCGCGCCGTCCAATTAGAGCAGCGAGTGAAAATCTATCCCCCGCTACTCAACACGCCATGGGCAAGAAGGTGATGAAGGTGTCGGGGGTCTAGTGTCAGTATTCAGAAGGCCGCAGAACGGCCATTCATCGTACCCCAACTCAATAGTCCTGACAAAAACCGGATGTAAACTGGCTGATCCCGGAACGCGACTCACTTGCGTGTGCCACTATGGCGGGTTTTACACCCTGTGTACGGTGGTCGCTATCCGGGCGGATATGAATATCCTACATGACATGCTGGTGATGTCTCAGAATATTTATTTTGTATGTGAAGAAGCGGTCGAGGTTCTATTCTCAGAGTACTCACAAGGCCGCAAAATAGCCAAACTAAATTTTAGTTTGCCTAAAAACTTATAGACTATTACAAAGTTAAAAAATATTCTTTGTACATGCGCGTACCACCGAACAGCTTTTAATATATTTTGTATGATTATATTGGTGGTATGAATTAAAAACTGCGTACTAGAGGTTGGGCTCAACACTCAAATTAATAGTTGTCGTCATAATATTTATTTATTTATTATGAGTTTACAACGGAGAATACACATCACACTCATAGATCACAGCATAATGGTAAGGACAACAGTGCTTCTACAATTACAGGAAACTACAGCATTCGTATATTATACAAAAAGAAACACAGTTTAACTTATGTATATACCTATGGTTAATATATTACTAATGGAACTTATTAATAAAATTAAACGCAATTACTTTTTAAATAAAAATAAAACCGTCTTCAAAAAAACACAGACACAACTAAAAAGCAAATAATAATTGTTTACATTTACATCAAAATCTATCATTTTTGGAGTCGGTGCCGGTGTTGTTTTCTTTACTTTTAGATTCATAAAAAGCAAGTATGGATCTATTTTATATTTTTTTATATGTTTGATTATTCTGGTTTTTCCATGTTTTGGCTGGCACTGACTCCAAATAATTGATTTCAATTGTATGTAATTAATTGATGTAACCAATTATTATTTGCTTTTTAGTTGTGTCTGGGTTTTCATTGAAGACGGTTTTATTTTTATTTAAAAAGAAATAATAATTATTTATTAATTTATTGCTTTTTAGTGGTACAAATATAAAATAGGTACGTTGGATAGAGTTCCAAAAGAATACACCACTGAAAAAGTCACAGAAAAGCAAAATTCGCAGTTTCTTATATTCGGACAACATATTTTTTCAAGTTATTTTGGTTTTAAAATCAAACTACTCAACCGATTTTGATAAAAATTCTATGGGACCAATCTGGAAGCATATTCTCTGTAATAAAACAGAAGAATTTTCCAAATCGGTCAATAAATGACGGAGTTCTGAGGTAACAAACATACACGTTGAAGTGAGAACCTCCTCCTTTTTCTTGAAGTCGATTAAAAATAACACAAAGTGAGCTAATAAATTTTTTGTCTCTGGAATAAACCAGCAGTAGATGATTAAATTTGGACATGTCTATGTCTTTAGAGGCAGCATATATAAACATATGTCCAACGTATGTGGGAATCATAATCATCTGCCCCACTACACCACGGAGACAGAAAAACAACCAAATAAAACAAGTTTGACCTTTTGAATCATGTAAACAATGAGATCATCATTCGTGATTAAAACTAATATTAAGGCTCAGCGTTGTATGTCATATAACATTTATTTATAGTAAATTAATACATGCATATACACTCACGCCTGTAATCCCTGAAGGAGTAGGCAGAGGTGTAACTAGTACAGTTAGTACACCCACATTTCGCCGAGCATAACGTGTGTTAGCAACACAACAAGCTGGAAATTTTAAAAGGCACAAATACTATGATTACACCAGTTTATTGATTAATTTAATGATAACTGTTACACATTTCAGTACTTAATATTATACAATCGCATGTCAGGATTTATTACGGGCTTCTCTTTATAATTAATCTATTAAACATACGGACAGCATTACCCTCTAAACTTATCTACATGACCATTCAAGTGATTATACTTACAGCGAACGAACCACGAATATACTATCACCCTGTCTGCTACACCACTGAAAACCGGAACGCGGAGGGCGCTCCGTTTTTAACCGACTTAAAAAAAGGAGGAGGTTAACAATTCGACGGAATCTTTTTTTTTATGTATGTTACCCGATTACTCAAAGACGCCTGGACCGATTCAAGAAATTCTTTTTTTGTTTAAAAGGGTATACCTCCCAGGTGGTCTTATTGGCACCAAGTCAGGATCTGATGATGGGATCTCAGCAAAATCGGGGGCAATCCTCAAATTTTATAGAGCATAACTTGTTTTTTTATTGAAGTCGGTGTACTTTTTATGCATTAAAAAACTTTTATGCTAAACATTTACTACTCCCAATTAGGTTATAATTATTAATGTACCCGCAGCTCCTCTCCAAAATACCTTCGGTATTTCTTATAATAAGATATGCCCTAATACGTGATAGAAAAACTCAATATCACTTTACCGGACCCGGGGATCTAACCCGAGACCTCAGCACAGCAGTCATACCGCGCAACTGCCACCGAGGCAGTCGAGGAGAATACATTTTTAACCGACTTCAAAAAAGGAGAAAGTTAACAATTCGTCGGAATCTTTTTTATTTATGTATGTTACCCGATTACTCGAAGACGCCTGGACCGATTCGAGAATTTTTTTTTTTGTTTAAAAGGGTATACTTCCCAGTTGGTCCCATTGGCACCAAGTCAAGATCTGATGATGGGATCTCAGAAAAATCAAGGAAAAACAAATTTTATAGTGACGCATAATTTGTTTTTTATTGAAGTCGGTGTACTTTTTATGAATTTAAAAAACTTTTACTTATCGACGAATAATATAATGACATTATTATCAGGTGTTGCTGCACTTTGCCTTAACTATGACCTGTCGTTGCTTGTGAAGATTGATAGCACCGGATCAATGGACCGACGTGTTGCGTCTTTTGTTTGTATATATTTTAACTTGTAAAAAATATTAAAAATGAATTTGTTGTTATATAATTTTGTGTTATGCATAGGTAAGTTAAATTTTTGCGAAATATCTGTTAAAGAAGCGAGCGAATATTCTTGATGTGTCAGTTTATAATACGGTTTAATAAATGTCACTTATACGAAGGCCAATTAATTAAAGCAAATATTATATTCATCTGTATATATAAAAGAAGAAACTGACTGACTGACTGATCGATCAACGCTCAGCCAAAACGGCTGGGGTTAGAGACTTGAAATTTTTACAGTAGGTACCTTTTATGACGTAGGCATCCACTAAGGAAGGGTTTTTGGATATACCACCCCTAAGGGGGTAAAATAGGGGTTGAAAGTTTGTATGAAAATCCGTCATTTTTGAAGTTAAATTCATGAGAATTAGTATTTGGCCTTTTAGTTAAAAATAAAAAATATATGTTTCAGGATTTTTGGAAATTCTGCCTCTAGGGGGGTAAAATAGAGGATGAAAGATTGTATGATAATCCGTCGTTTTTTAAGTTAAACGCATGAGTATTTTGTATTGTATACTTTTTCTACCAAACATGACCTCCAATCGGGCGGAGCCGCGAGCAACAGCTAGTTGAATATAATATTTGTTATCATCAAAAAATTCCTCACAGTTCAAAAAACTATTCGAAAATTTGCCAAAAATTCCACTTATTGCCACTTATAAATCGAAGAGGGATAGCGGATATACTTTTTTTATTAAAAATAATTAATGGAGATATTGATTCCCCTGAACTTCTTTCAAAAATTACTTTTAATGTACCGTGTAAAACACTCCGTTATAATCCACCCTTATTTATTCCACATACATCCACAAACTATAGGCAAAATTGTTTTATTGTGCGAGCGAGCACAAACTTTAATAAGATTTGTAAACCGCACGATTTGGACCCTGTTTTGACCACTGTTACCTCGGCGAGGAGAAATTTGAGCCTTAATTTCTTTAGTCAGAAACTTTAATATTATATTATATTATTAAGTGTAGAACTTGAATAAAAAAAAAAAAAAAAAAAGGTATATAGTCTTGTAAATTCAACAACATACTACAGTAGTTCACTTTTATTTTGTTTTAAACCGTTACTATAAGTGAAGACTTGTAATTGGTTGTTTGTTTTGTATACTGTTATTATTCTAGCTTAGTTAAACCTGTTAGTCTTCCATAAAATAAATAAATAAATCCATGAAGTGTTATACATTATTATTAGTCAGTCTTATTTACTCTACTTTCTGTTTGGAAAGCAGTTTCGCTAGAGAAGAACTGGCAAGAAACTCTAGCGTTGCTCTTTTCGATAGCACTGTAATTATTGCAGGGGTATAAAACATTTATTTGTTGATACATCAAGTATGCGGTAATTGTTTTTTTCAATATTTTTGGAGCACTTTTGCTGATAGCCAGGACAACAGCAGATCAAAATGAGTAAGATTTCTTGATATCAATAAAATCATCTTTTAACCCTTGAGTCTTTGGCCAACAAGACTGCCTTGGTAAAGAAAAAAAATCTCTATGTGCCTCATTTTTAATTGTTATTTGAGTGCACTTTTATTCTGAGAATTGTTATTCAATGAAAATTATTTATAGTGGTGTGCAGGGTCCATGCATTATGCCGCCGTTTCCAGCCCACGGCTCGTACAACTCCTCGCCGTTAGCCTCGCCTGGCGATCATCTAAAGGCTGCAGAACTCAATGTGACATGCGATAAAGGATACAACTTGGTGGGAGAAAGGAATGCCAGAGTGTTTGCGTAAGTTTTTATTAAGAATAATCGGCAAACAAGCATCTGTGATTCAGATAAACTTAGCTGGTGATAGGATAGTCATATCCGCCCGGATCGCGACCACCGTACACAGGGTGTAAAACCCGCCATAGTGGCACACGCAAGTGTGTCGCGTTCCGGGATCAGCCAGTTTACATCCTATTTTTGTCGCGGGGTCTAGAGTTGGGGCACGATGTTTGGCAGTTTTGCGACCTTCTGTGTACTCTGACACTAGACCGTCGACCGCTTCTTCACCTTCTTGCCCATGCCGTAGTGTGAAGAAGCAGGCCGGCATGATTGTGTTGAGTAGCGGGGGATAGATTGTCTCTCACTACTCGATACTCTAATTGGACGGCACTGCGCTTACCATCAGGTGCAGTGTGGTCATTTTGCCGTGCCAGGATAAAAATACACCATAAGTTTTTTGAATTAAAAGAACTTAAAATCTAGTAATTAAGAAGGGCGAAGCGATTTGTGCCTTTAACAAGCTGATTAACCTTACGAAACGCAGAAGAAAGCTTTTACTTCATGCTGGTTTTTTGTGGCATAGTGGTAGCAATCCGGTCAATCTGATCCATTCACAGTGGTACAAACTGTTCGAGATGGCCTCCTTCACATTAGTACTAAACCGGAAGATCTGGCTAATTCATACTAGTAGTAAGCCGGTTGAGGCGATCCATACAGAACAGTACTAAACCAGTAAGCCGGCTCATTCATATTGGTAGTAAGCCGGCTGAGGCGATCCATACAGAACAGTACTAAACCAATCAAACCGGCTTATTCATACTGGTAGTAAGCCGGCTGAGGCGATCCATACAGAACAGTACTAAACCAATGAAACCGGCTCATTCATACTGGTAGTAAGCCGGCTGAGGCGATCCATACAGAACAGTACTAAACCAATGAAACCGGCTCATTCATACTGGTAGTAAGCCGGCTGAGGCGATCCATACAGAACAGTACTAAACCAATCAAACCGGCTCATTCATACTGGTAGTAAGCCGGTCGAGGCAGCCCATTCCAGCTGTAGGGAACATATTTATAGCCGGATTCTACTACTCTAATATGTTTTTTTAAATATTTTCAGCGCTTTGCAAGCCTGGCAAGAAATCCGGAGTGATCATGTGCGAAGCAAGCGTCACCCAATGCGTCATCACCCCTGCTAACCTGCCAAGTTTCGGAAAAAGAATACTAAGCAGCAAATACAGTTCGTAAAAAGTTTATATTCATTTAACGTTATTCAAAATATATAATAACAATCCAACCATAAGTAAATATCGAAGTTAAAGACGTTCAAAACAGATAGGTTGTTGTCAAATGAGAAACGACGACGACGACACGACGGGTCGGGTCGTATCGTCATCGCCCGCCATCGACAGATAGATGTGTTGAAGACAGGTAATGAAGTCGAAGCTATTGAGAAGGCTTATACACATCCCTCTTCGATCTCCAGATTGTTAGCAACATCAACAAAACTATGCAAGATTGATATTTTAAAAGGCACAAATACAACGATTACCATTTAAACCATTTTTTTTCCACACACACACAATACAGAAACGAAAAAAAATATATATGAAAAAAAATATATTTGCTGCAACATGTGCGGTGGAAGGGGCACCAGCTACTGAGCTGGTACACGCTCCTGAAAAACAGCACTGATTTCCAGCTGGACCCCACCGTCGCTTCATCATAGCACAACAATTCAGACAGACGTGCAAACATCCACAACCAAAGTTACATTAAAAAAAAACGCAAATTCTAACAGACAATCACACAATTTAGCAATTACAACTACAACATAGAAAATATGTACCGCAACAATACAATGTAATTTATAAGTTTTTTTTTATTACCACTTTATTGATTGATTTAATTATCACTGTTACACATCCCAGTGCTTAATATTAACACAACCGCATGTCCGGCCATGTCATAGACGTAACTATTAATTAATGCGTACGGACAGCATTTCCTCTGATTTCACCATTATAATATTTTCTGTTGCGTATTAATCACACAATACCAAATTCAAATAGAGCCGACTAGGTTCCGTTCAAATAAGTTCTAGTTTTGTACTTACGTGTACTGTAAGTCAATCAATTAGAATTAACTATTCCAAACATTTTAACGATGAACTGATAGTTTTTTTTTTAAATGAATTTCAGACTGCGGTCGAGTGGGTCCAATTACGGATCGTATTATTGCGGGTGGCTACAAGTCTAATATGTATGACGCTCCGTGGCACGCTGGACTCTTCACGAAGGCTACGAAACCGTACATGCAGATATGTGGGGGCACGCTGATCGCAAGAGATGTCATTGTGACAGGTCTGATTGCTTTATAATATACACCACCGTACACAGGGTGTAAAACCCGCCATAGTGGCACACGCAAGTGTGTCGCGGTCCGGGGTAAGCCAGTACATACGGTTTTTGTCGTGGGTCTAGACTTGGGGTACGATGTTGGCCGCGTTGAGCCCTTCTGAGTACTCTGACACTAGACCTTCGATCGCTTCTTCCCCTCCTTGCCACATTTTGTAGTCTGAAGAAGCTACACAGCAGACCGGCATGATTCCTTGTTCGCTGTCGTTGTTCGGTGCGCGGGGGCTCCTTAGCCCCCCATGGAGATGGGCCCGTACAAGGCACCGCGCAGGGGCGGTTCCAGCAGCAATTCTAGCACTCCTTAGAATACCCCGGGATCGCTTCGTAAGCGCCGAAGAAGGCCACCGCGTGGTTTTAGCTGGTAGTGTCGGGTGGGGTGTATATAGAGGGTAGCGACTCGGCCTAATGGCTGCCCGGACAGCCATCGTCAGGGCGAGGGGGTGCTGGGTCGTAAGACCGGCTAGTCAATCAGAACCGTTTTATTCTTATTCCGCTTCCCCCCCGAGCGGGTGGCAGTAATAAAATGATTTCCCCGCGACAAAAAAGGGCTGAGTCCACCACGGTGGCCTAATGTGGGTTGGTAGACTTCACATACCGTCGAAATTCTTAAACGAATTCTCAGGTATGCAGGTTTCCTCATGATGTTTTCCTTCACCGTTAAGCAAGCGATAATTAACAATGAATACACAAGTCACTTTAGAAAAGTCAGAGGTGTATGCCATTATTGGTTTCGAACATATGACTTTCGTCTTGACAGTCGGTACCGCAATCAACTAGGCTATCATTGCAATTTCATGTATTCAATAAATATTTGATTTCTGTAAGCGACGCATTTCTATTTTTATCTAATAGTATTTGTGGGGGATGCTGGGATTGCGTGGAGAAGAAACTCAATGACCAGATCGATAAAGTTGCATATATTGCTCGGACCAGGTTACATATACTTTGACGTCGGAAATATATACTATTTGACGCCTTGCAGTCCCTTTATTCTTTATTGATGAGTTCCCGTTCTTCAGAATTCCCGTTTTTCTTGCTTGACTTTTTCTTCTATGTTGCTGGAGCGATCTCGGAGTGAACTGAATTTCGGTGGCCCAGGGCGTTTCTTATATATCATTTCCGGGCGTCTCGGGCGCGCTTGCGCAGCTCGGGGTCAGCCTTGTGACGAGTGCGCACCGGACGCCGCGGTCCTCGCCGGGGAGCCTTGATGCCAAGGTGTGCGGGCGGCGAGGCGACGGCCGCGATGATTCGGCCAATCCGCGCTCAGCCGCAAATGTCGCACCTTGATGTTCGCTATTACATGTACACAAAATACGATACTAACACGATGATAATAATAATCAATTATGACTATTATTTACATTATATTCAAGATATGGCTTGATCCTGTACAGTATTATTGTAAACTTTAACCTGTATCAACCATTGTTTTGTATGTTTATATTAATAAAAACACTAGGAATGCTGATACGTGGTAGATGTGTATAGGGCGACATCGTGGGTGCCGCGAGCGGAATCGACTGTACACGTACCCTGACACGAGTGAACCAGACAGAGCGCCACAGTAGGTACAGATCCGCCACGGTCGACATCTCAAATCTGTTAAAACCCTTTTGTTTTATTCGCAACCCTTACTATTTCGTTATGCGATTTTTGTCTTTTCCAGCGGCACATTGCTTCTCACAGGATGGGAGCACGCCTCCCGTTTCAAACTACGCCATTGCTGTGGGCAAAATATACCGCCCATGGAACAACGCCCACGATAAATACGCTCAGAAGTCTGACGTGAGTTTGTGACTTTTATCATGCATTTTCAAAAAAAAACCTATTGTGCCATGGTGACGCTTTACCTTCAGATGGCTAACTTGGTTGTTTGAAGACATTATGCGTTTAAAAATGGTCTCATATGGTCTTGGCCTACGTAATACATTATAAGTGTCCATAGTGGTAAGGTAAAAAGCCAATTCCTGACTATCCACGCGTATGACGTTTTGGATAAGTGGACAATTCATAAAGCTCATCATTTACATGATTTGTCTAGTGGAAGCGTACATTGAACAAGTCGGCGAGGTGCTGGGTTCAAATCCCCCAGAAGAAGGATTAGGTTTTTTGATAGTATAAATAAATGATATAGCCCCGACCCCACACTAAGATAAGAGTCTTGTGTCGTGGGTATCAGGGACTACGAGAGACACACGATCTCACAACACCCAACCCCGACACAAATATCTGTCTGTTACACAAACATTTGTCCCGGTGCGGGAATCGAATCCACGGCCTCTCGTTTCACGGAGGCTGTCATGATGGTAGACATGCCTTACATCTTGTAATTTAACTTTTGCTAGGTTACCCCTGACGGATACAGGCGTGATCGTTGTTCATCTGTTCTAGGTGAAAGAAATAAGAATCCCTCCACGATACCTGGGCAGTATGGGCAACTTCCAGGAAGACATAGCCCTCGTCATAGTGACCAAACAGTTTGATTACACCGACGCCGTTGGACCAGCCTGCGTCAGCTTCGACCGTAAATTTGATGAGGAACAGCTCCGAGAAGGAAATTATGGGAAGGTAGGATTTTCCATAAAGTAGCTGTTAAAGGATACAATATATTAGCTCTATATTCCTCCTCCTTGCATCGCTTTCCTCATTGCTGAGGGTGGTGACCTCCTCCATGAATCACTTTCTCTAGAATGATGTTCTTCCATCTGTCACGATTTCCGGCAATTCGAATAGCATCATGGACTTTCATGGAATGTTTGGGAAATGTTTTTGGGAAACCGTTTTATTTTATTCTTCGCGGTTTATATTATTAAAATAATATAATGAATAAACAGAAAACATAAGTTTTGAAGATTTAATTAGCATTTTTATAAACCAACTTAATTTTTCCCACCATAACGTTACCAACTGTCATGGCCTCTCGTGTGAAGTGACCATCTGCAAAACTAATAGACGTTTGGCTCAGCGTTTAATAGATGTTTCAGACGGTGACGTCATGCATGACTGATGATTGTTTCATGTCATGTGAAAAAATGCTTTGTTTTTGCATATTTGTTTCTTGAAAATATTAAATAATCAGATATAAATTAACAATGTGGTTTAATTTTCGATATTTTTAGACTAAAATCTATAATAAAAAACAAAACCCTGTCAGGTTTTTACTTACTGTCAACTACCCTATTTTATTCGTACCAGGTCTTCGGCTGGGGGCTGGTTGGTGAGAACGAGCGGTCTGCTCAAGTCCTCCAAGTCGCTGACTTGCCCTACGTTGATATCCAGACATGTATACGAGGAAGCCCAGTATCCTTCAGGAGTTCAATCACTGGAGACAAGTTCTGCGCGGGGTATACTAATGGTAGGTTCTTCTGGAGTCGTGTAACTCTCCTGATGGCACTTTTTGACCAATTTTCGCCGAATTTATTACGGTCCTATAATGTGATAAGGGGCGAACATATCGCCATACCGGGCACAATTCCAGACTCCGGGCTGATACTGAGTATTTTCTAAACAGAAAAATTCAATATCGCTATGGGCGGCGGTGATCACTTTCCATCAGGTGAGCCTCCGTCAGGTGAACCGTTTGCCCCCTTTTACCATAAAAAAAAACTTTACTCGACCCGGGGATCGAACCCGAAAACTCAGGACAGCAGTCGTAACGCATGCGCAATTACAACTGCGCCAATAAAAAAGTCCTCTCGGCGCGTCTGTTTGAACGCGATAAACTCATAAACTACTGAACAGATTTTCATACGGTTCTCACCAATTGACGGAGTGATTTATGTGGAGTGGTTACATAAATAATTAATTAACGTTTTGTGTGAATTGGCTGAAATATGATGATGATTGTAAATGAAAACAGGAAAATTATGCCAAATGCGTCGGCTACGAAAAAAACATATAAAATAATTGACGCGGTTTACTTAAAAAAAACACAAAATCCATAAAATTTGTATTATATTATCGTGTAATATTCGCGGAACATAAAGCCCATTATACTGTGTGGCGATTAGGTTATCACATTAAATGATACCACGTATACTACACGTCATTCTTTAACCATGTTCAAAAAATAAATGAAATACCTACGATATTGTAGCCGTGGGATAGTTTTTTTCCGATTCAATATTTGACATCATGATGTAGATGCGTAGACTGATAGGCCAATGACCCACGCGCGGCGAGTGAAATAAATGCAATGGCCACTCATTACAAATTACAAATAATAATCTAATCACTGTATCATTTGTAATTTAAAAAATGTAATTGGTAGGTGGTAGAGCCACGCTGTAGACATATTTGTCTACAGCATGAATGGGCCGGCTCGACCGGGGTAGTACCACTGCCTCACAGAAAACCAACGTAAAGTGACAGTTTACTGTCGCGTTTCGTATGGTAAGTGAGATAACCGGAGGCCCAGATTCCCCCTTCCCTTCCCTAATCCCTATTCCTATCCTTTAAGGCCGACAACGCATACATGATACTTTCGGTATTGTGGATGTTCATGGGCGGTGGAGATCACTTAACATCAGGTGACCCACTGGCTCGTTTGTCGGACTATACTATAAAAAAAAAAAAAATTACTGCATCATTTCCTATGTGAAAAATCAGAAAGAAGTAATCGGCTCGTATAAGCTGGCAATGTACGTAGCTACTTTCTTCACGCCAAAAATCTAGGTACTTGCTGGCATCATCTTAGGCACAAAAACAAAAACAAGCCCGCTGAGATTGATTTGCTGGATTCTCTCAGGACTGGGTCGCGCCGCGTAGTATCCAGCGGTAATGTAAGCCCGCTGAGTTTGTTTCGCCGGGTCTTCTCAGGCGGGGTCGCGTTTGGATCCGGTGGTAGCTTTTAAAACAAGCGACGTCTCGGAAATACCCATGGTCCATATCAAACCCATTTAAATATATATATATATTTGACCGGTATTACCTTGAATAATATTAATTCATAATATAAAAATAAAAAATAATTAATAATAAATAAATAATAATAATGTTAAATACCATATGAATAATTAATTGCTAGTGTATTGATGATGCTATGTATGTTATGTATACATAAGCTGATATGCTTTTCTTAAAATTTCTCTACTTTTTTTAATGTTCTGACTTGTCATAAGAGCTATGTAATTGCCTACTTGATCAATAAACGATTTCATTTCATTTCATTTCATTTCATTTCATTTCATTTCATTTCATTTCATCATTTCGTATAGCGCGAAACGAAAAGAAAAAATGAAAAAATATCGGCATATCGTTGAGTGATTCCGCTTTATGTACTTACCATGTATTTCTTAACATTGTAAACAATCTTTGTGTCTTCTATTTGTAAAAGTACTTATGTAATAAAATAAAAAAACTATCGATATATAGTTTTACAAATGAGAAGTTAATGTTATACATATGAATATTGTTTACACTTTGAATTATTAATATTTATTTAAGCGAGACGCGGCGCTCGTGTCGGTACACATTAAAGAAAAACATTTAGTTACAGGGTACCTGCATTTAATAATCTTTTTTTTTTTTAGTGTCTCGATAGGCAGACGAGCAGACGGGCTACCTGATGGTAAGTAGTCACCGCCGCCCATAGACTTCTGCAATGCCGGGACACAGCAAAGCCGCTGCCTACCGTTTCACTTTACTAGTACCGTGACGCCGGTGTTCCTAAGGATAGTGCGTGTCGTTCGATTATCGCGAAAGCGCGTGCGCCTGGAGTTATTGTTTCGTGATAGAACACCTTTTGTGAGATTTATTTTGTGGATATTTTACGTGGATTAATTGCTGACGTGCTATATTGGACACTTTTACTGTTTTTAAGCCATTATTGTATTTTTTTTATCCTGGCACGGCAATGTCACGATGTGTAATGGTAAGCCCAGTGCCATTCAATTAAAGTATCGAGTAGCGAGAGACAATCTACCCCCGCTACTCAACAGAACATGCCGGCCCATTTCTTCACACTACGCCATGGGCAAGAAAGTGAAGAAGCGGTCGAGGGTCTAGAGTACTCAGTAGGCCGCAAAACGGCTAAACATCGTACCTCAACTCTAGACCCCCGTCAAAAGTTACCTATTATTCAACCTATCGCTGTAATGTAACCTAACACTGTGAACGCTAACCGTACCTACCTATCGGTTGATGTTGCCGCTTGCGCAGGTCAGTGAACTAATATTTAAAAAGGGTGTTTTATTTCGTGTAAATTTTTACTTCATTTATTTATTTTATTTTATTAGGAAAACAAACAGTACAATTATACGTATATAACATTAATAAATTAAAACTAATACATTGACCAGTAAAGTTTCCACAAATAAATGTTAGAAAAACCGCAATGTCACAGGCAGTGCAAAATTAGTAAAGAGGATAAATTAAAAGTAACATTAAAACAAACAAAAAATTACATTACGAATAGCAACTAATTGTTAATTAAAGATGAAAACAGTCTAATATATTTTTTTAAACTGCAAGTAGGAGCATGTAAATAAATCAATATGAGAAAACTTTTTGTTATACTCATTACAGACTCTAAAGATTAATGTGTTTTGAGTATAGTTAGTTCTTACATGGGGCAAATTAAACAAGAACTTACTAGAATTTTGTTTCAAAGTTGTTTTTTTTTATTTAAAGTATTATTGCTTATTGTATTCATTGAACAGAATTATATCAACTAGCGTGAATCGTTGTATCATTTAATGTTATAACCAAATCGCCACTCGGTATACAAAAATATATATTTTTTACTCCAGTCACATAAATATATCAATTCTGATATAGGTAAATAATCATTATTCAAATTGGATGAGAAGGGGCTCACATGTTAGTTCTGGCGAATAGCAAAAACCGTATTGCTGTCTGAAATGTCATGAACAAGAATTACGGAATCAAGGGACATCACTTTTCTACATCACATTTATGCTGTGGACCAAACTATCTACAGCATATCACACTTGGCTGGCTTGGCCCTTTAGCTGGTGGTAGGATATACATATCCGCCCGAATAGCGACCCCGTACACAGAACAAAACCTGCCATAGTGGCACACGCAAGTGTGTCGCGTTTCGGGATCAGCCAGTGTACATTCGGTTTTTGTCGGGAGTCTAGAGTTGGGGTACGATGTTTGGCCGTTTTGCGGCCTTCTGAGTACTCTCTCCGCTTCTTCCCCTTCTCGCCCATACTACTTGATACTCTAATTGGGCGGCACTGCGCTTACCATCAGGTGCAGTGCACTTTGCCGTGCCGATAACAATAACTTATCACAGGTACGGCAGTCTGCCGAGGCGACAGTGGCGGAGGGCTTCTGTTCCCGAAGGTGGTGAATGGCAAGGAGCGCTTCTTCCTCCGTGGGGTAGTGTCCACGTCTCCTACTACCGAGAACGCCTGCAATGTCTACACCTGGGCCGCCTTCACACACATATTGAAGCACGAAAGCTTCCTGAGCACTGTCCTGGGATCCACGGAGACTGCTGCCACGATCGACCCGGTCAAACAACCTGCATTGACTCTAATAGACTATCCTGTGTATCGTCTGGATAGAGTTGTGACGCAAACTCCCCAGTCTGGTTGGATCTGAATTTGATGTCAATTTTACAATATACGGAAATAAAATCATTTGATGATGTTATGTGTTTCAATCAACATATTTTTTTTAGTCTAAGAAAAGCAGCGATAGCTTAGTTGGCAGGGGTACGGACTAGACGAAAGTTATAGATTCGCAACCAGCTCAAATGACATTCCTCGGACTTTTCTTTTGGGTTTCTTTTCTTATTGTTAATTACCGCTTGCTTTAACGATGAAGGAAAACATCGAGAGGAAACCTAATTTTTTTTTTTATTCTGGCGCGGCAAAGTGACCACACTGCACCTGATGGTAAGCGCAGTGCCGTCCAGATAGAGTATCAAGTAGCGAGAGACAGTCTATCCCCCGCTACTCAACACAATCATGCCGGCCTGCTGTTTAGCTTCTTCACATTACCCCTAAAGGACCCAGGATCATAGGAGGGAGGGAACACGGTAGTTGGCAAACTGTTCCACAGCTTGATACAGACGGTAGAACACGCTAAGCGAGGAAATATCCCTACGCAGCTGTAGCGGCTCCAGGTTGTTACTCACGTCTGCATCATTCACAATGCGGATGGCCCGCCGCTGCAACCCATCCAAGGCATCGAGAAGGTATCTTGCGGAACCGTCCCAGAGGTGCGAGCAGTATTCCATTCCCGGCCGCACCTGCGCTTTATATAAGCGGTAGAGCTGACCAGGCGTGAACCGCCGCACCCTGTTCAGGATTCCGACCCTGCGTGAAGTGGCGGATATTACGCCCTCGATGTGGCTCCTTGGATTAAGATCGCAGCGGATGTCCATACCTAGGACACTAAGGTCATTCCGCATTGCGAGTGGAACACCCTGAAGAACGGGGATTGGAGAAAACGGATACTTCTTGGAAATTCTCATAAGAAGCAATGTTCCTTTATAAAATGTGTCGCGGTTTTGTCGATTGCACCGAAATAAATAACAAAATATGCTACTTAGTACCGAGAACGGTTTATAGGCGTAAGGTGAGGACGCGTACGCTCTTTGCGACTGAGTCATGCAGGACCAATGCCGGTGCGCGCTCTCCCATGCGTCGACTTGTGAATACATACAATGATCTCTTCACAGATGTTGATATATTCTCTTTGTCAGCTACTAAGTTTAAAAGCCAGATTACGGAGATTCTTGCAACGAATGACTCACTTTTCCAGTGAGTCGTTCTTTGTAGGATTCTTATATAAGTATTTTGCGCTATAATCCATTATATCTAAGTTAATATAAAAAATTAAACTTTAAAGTTAAAGCCCCTTATATAATACACTATTATTGTAATCTGTGGAAAATGTTGTGGATTGTATATTAGCCCATACTATGTAACTATACTGTGATGTAATTGTAATGTACAATTATTTGTTTTTCCTCAATAAATAAAATAAAAAAAATAGAATTTCAAAGGTATGTGAAGTCTGCCAATCCGCCTCAGGCCAGCCTGGTGGACTAAGGTCTAACCCCTCTCAGTATTCCCCTCAGTAGAGGAGGCCCATGCCCAGCAGTGGGACAGTGTTTAATATATTATTAACACATTTATTAAATATTTATCAGGGTTTTTCTTACGTTTGTTTAAACACAGTTATTAGGGGTATACAGCTTAAGCTTGACGATTACCGATGTAACATTTTCTTTAACCTGGCACGGTTAAGTGACCACACTTCACCTGATGGTAAGCGCAGCGCCGTCTAATTAGAGTATTGAGAAGAGAGAAACAATCTATCCCCCGCTACTCAACACAATCATGTCGGTTGCGTGGCTTCTTCACACTACGCCATGGGGCAAGGAGGTGAAGAAGCGGTCGAGGGTCTTTTTTTTATATCATAGTCCGACAAACGAGCCAGTGGTGACCCACTGGCTGTTAAGTGATCTCCACCGCCCATGAACATACACAATACCGAAAGTATCACGTATGCGCTGTGGGCCTTAAAGGACAGGAATAGGGATTAGGGAAGGGAAGGGGGAATCTGGGCCTCCGGATATCTCACCACCATAAGAAACGCGACAGTAAACTGTCACTTTTCTGTTCGGTTGGTTTTCTGTGAGACAGTGGTACTACCCCGGTCGAGCCGGCCCATTCATGCTGTAGACAAATATGTCTACAGCGTGGCTCTACCACTTTTAACACTTTTTGGTCTAGTGTCAGAGTACTCAGAAGGCCACAATACGGTCAAACATCATACTCTAACTCTAGACCGGATAGAAATACGGATTTACACGGGCTGACCCCGGAATGCGACACACTTACGTGTGCCATTATGGCGGCTTTTACACCCCGTGTACGGTGGTCGCTATCTGGGCGGATATGAATATCCTGCCACAAGGATACAAATATTATAAAAATATATTAATAATTGCCTCGGTGGCGCAGTTGTAATTGCGCATGCGTTACGACTGTCGTGCTGAGGTCTCGGGTTCGATCCCCGGGTCGGGTAAAGTGATATTGGGTTTTTCTCTCTAGAAATTCTCAGTATTAGCCCGGAGTCTGGAATCTGTGCCCGGTATGGCGATAGGCTCGCCCCCTATCACATGCCTACCCCTTGGGGGGTTACAGGCGTGAGTGTACATGTATTTATCAAGTATCAGGGAACAAATTTTAACAACCAAAGTATGTACTATAATCTCACACTTACGTAATCAGAAAAAAGAGTCTTGTGGTATTAACAACTTTTGCGCGTAAGACCGGGATAGCGTACCATGCAATTTGTAGGACAATGTGGCTATTAAATAATATAAATATTAACAAAGCAACAGAAAAAAAATCTGCTGGTTAGTTATCATTTTTGATGAACAAATTATCGATACATGTTGGACGGGGGGGACTCTTTGATCAAACCATACATTTTGTAGGACAAATATTTTTTCGAATAATTTAGATAATTATCTTAAGATTTAACAAAAAAACGCCCAGTTAGTGATACATTTTTTGAGAATCATCAAATCGACATATTTTATCCCTGCTGCCCCTGTTAGCTACCACAATCGAAAATTTTTGTAATAGTAAAGTAGGGCGTCTGATCAAAATGAAGCTACTCACGGAGAATCTACTTGATAGTAATCAATAGCAAACCTACTATCAGGGATCCTAAACTAATTGTATTAGTGACGCATCAATAAATCTATCACAGCTCATCGATCGCTTTTCTGGGTAATAGAGTAAGATCCCAGAGCGATCTGACATAACTTATTTTCATGGATGAAACCTTAGGTTCTCAATAGCGTCTCATGTTCTTTGAATAACCTGCGTGTTTATGGAGCTCTCCTTGTGACACCTGGGCAGGTACCAGGTAAGAAAGGTAACTAAAAATAAGAGTTACTTGACTTAAATTTAGATGGCTGATTTTTATATATGTTATATAGAATATTATTCTAAAATAGTATCATAAGTGTCAGACACTTTCCATGGACCAAAACTTTTGTCAGACGCTTTAAAGCTCCACAAAAAATAAATGATGTTTACTTATTTTTACATGCTGATTTTTAAATATGTTATTAAGGTAACTATTACAAAGTTATATTTCATTAATCAGACAAATTATAGTAAATGTAATTAGCTCGGAAGAATTGTCGAAAAACTCCGATTTGCATGGTGGTAAATTTTTTTGGATTAAATTCTTCGCTAAATTGCTGCCAATTGCCCCATAAATACGAGGGTGCGCAGGGGTGCGGCCTCTTTCGACGACGACATTCGAAGACAAAGGACGTATTAGACATCGCGTTTTGTATATTTGTAGTTAGCATAAGTTTGTAAAATATAACGCTATCGGTTGATTGTTCGTTATTTCTGTTAAAATATTCACAATATTCATTACACTTCTGGTTTTTAATTTTATGACAAGGCCATAGATTTATTTGCTGAACAAAAAGCTCGAAGAGGAAAATTGTAATTTCAATTCACAATAATGCAATAATATATTTCAGTTTTATTTTTATTATACAAATTTTTATTTTAAATCCTATCCCGTGCTGTGTATAAAATATATATCCTACAAGTTTATGTCTATATATCTGTAAATAAATAGACTCAACACAGAAAGAACAGCGATGGATGCATTATTTCTGGAAGGCCTGTTCTGCCTGTTGGGTGAAGGCGCACGTGGGGTGTGTGGGAAATGAGCGCGCAGAAGAACTCGCAAAGGCTGCAGCCACTACGCTCAAGCGGAAGCCCGATTACGACCGATGCCCCATCTCATTCGTCAAGCGATATATCCGTCAGGAGTCGATTGACGAGTGGAATGAGCGCTATAGGGCTGGAGAAACAGCATTGGTAACGAAGCTGTTTTTCCCAGACGCAAGGGAGGCGTATAGGCTAATCAGGAAGATGCCAGTGGACCCGGTCCTCACACAGGTGTTCACGGGGCACGGAGGATTCTCTGAGTACATGAATCGCTTCAGGTGCAAGGAGAGCCCCTCGTGCATCTGTGACCCAGTGGCCACGGAAGATGTAGTTCACGTGTTAACCGAATGCCCAGTGTACCTGTATCAGCGCATGAAATTCGAAACGGATTGCAAAGTTAAAATGTGTAAGGATAACCTGAGTGGTATGCTGGAGACCGGTGCCATAAGAGGAAAATTTTTAGAATATTGTAGGAATATAGCACGAAAATGTATCGATAGGAATAAATAAGAAGGGGCAACTATGCATTATAATATCAGATTATAAGAACTTAGATGCAAGCATTCGTTAGGTCCCCCGTAGTCTCGTTGAGAACGCGAGTCGCTACTGCAAAACTGCAACCTTGTCGGTTTTATGTAACACAGCGGTAACATACCAGTTGAGGTTGGCCATTCATGCTGTAGAAAAAAAATGATTATAATGTAGCTCTACCACCTATATACTATGCCATAGCACGGCGTAATATAATAAAATCAGCAAAAAATAAATTTTCTATATAAAACAAGAATGTGAATTAAAAAAAAACTCAATACTTTTCGTTGTTGTCGTCATACCAAAAAATCATCACCTTGCTATGATTAATCGATTGAGACCAATTTCAAACCTGTTGACGGGTGGGGACACTTGACCCATTGTCCTTTATTTATATTTCCTTGTTTACATTTAAATCAATTGTATTAAAGCTAATAAGCATAGTCAATTATGTAAAACAGTTTTTATAAAAACGTATAGTATGTAATATATGTTTATCCATACTAATACTATAAATTCGAAAGTAACTCTGTTTGTTTGTTTGTTCGTTTGTTTGTTTGTTACTTCTTCACGACTAAACGGCTGAAAGGATTGTAATGAAATTTGGTAAGGGGATAGATTATACACTGGAGAAGGACATAGGCTATCTTTTTTCTCAAAAAACAACCTTGAAAGGGGTCAAATAGGAGTTCAAAATTTGTATGGAAAATCCATAATTCCTCGACTTAGGGATCTATAAGTTCATATTTAGGCTTTTGGTAGGAAATAAAGAAACACGTGTTTAAACGTTTTTGAACAATCATCCCTAAAAGGGGTACAGTGAGGTTAAACTTATGGGGTATTCTTTAGATGCAATCTCAAGATTCAGGCACAACACCTGAGAGGCTGGACAATCGCTACAGATGCCTCAGTGCAGAAGACAACTCCTTGCATTGTATACTTCTGCTCCCGAATATAAACTCCACGCAGGCGGAGCCGCGAGCAACAGCTAGTACTCTATATAATATAGTATAAACATATATTTGGTATGTATTATTTTAATATAGACTAAAAATAATAATCAAAAAAGCGAAGTATCACAAACTTATTGATTATTGTCGAAATTCCAGAAATTTTATAAATCGTACCAACTCGTTAACACCTAAGGGCACCAACGATTTCATTAAGGTTTTTTTCAAAAACCAAGCCGTAAAACATTTGGGTGGAATATTCATTACATTTCATCCAATTGGTTTCTACATTTACACGGGGTTAGTCGCTAGTAATAATGATTATCATTAGATTAACTTATCTGTCGTGGGAGGGGCGTCATACAACTCGTGGCATATTACGCACACTTATCACTGGCGTCCGTGTCGGGACCTTGGCTAGGGACTTAACTTGGTTTAAGAATCGATTTTTTGTATTTATTATTTGATACAATTCATAGCCAAATAAATACACCGCTCAATATTTGTAGACGCGAGGTTAAAGTCGCAGCCGTAGATACGTGATGCTGCGCAGGAAGTGGCTGGTCCTGTGGTCACTATGGGCGGCGCGGTTTGTGCGACAGCCAACCCCACCAATACAGCTCGCCAGCTCCGGCGCGTTAGTGCGGGGACAAGTGGCGCCAGACGGCTCACACTCGCAATACTTCGGCATCCCGTACGCCACGGTGCTACCAGGTGGCAGGTTTCAGGTGCGAAAATGACACGTGCAGATCGCGAGTGGAGCGGTGTTTGAACACTTTGTATGGTTGCAGGCACCTGATGCGGAGCCCGTGTGGGAGGGCGTGCGAGACGCCGTCGACGAGCACGTGCGATGTGCACAGGTGTACGTCGACACGATCGTCGTCGGCTCCGAGGATTGTCTAGTGCTGAACGTTTACGTGCCTGCGAAGGCCGTGCTCGCGCCCGTCATGGTGTTCATACATGGCGGTGGGTTCAAGGAGGGTGCCGGCTCTAGGCTGCTCTACGGACCGGACTACTTGGTTTCTAAGGGTGTCGTGCTCGTTACTTTTAACTATCGATTGTCTGCGGCCGGTTTTTTGTGTCTGGGCATAAAAGAAGCACCAGGAAATGCGGGTCTTAAAGATCAGCTCGCCGCCCTCAAGTGGGTTCAGAAGAATATCAAAGCATTCGGAGGTGATCCTGACAATGTCACGATTTTTGGTGAAAGCGCAGGAGCAGCTTCAGTTTCGCTACATGTAATGTCTAGAGTTTCCAAGGGACTTTTTCACAAAGCCATCACACAGAGTGGGTCATCGCTGTCACCATGGGCGATGCAGGCGCATCCGCTGCGCATGGCTCGGGCCGTCGCTGAGGCTTTGGGTCACAACGTCAGTGAGCCACTTGAATTGTATCGAGTATTCATGAAGCACTCTTTGTCCGAATTGGTGCTGACGCGGGTGCCACTGGTGCGTGGCGTACCCTTAGTTGCGCAGCTCGTGCACACGCCTTGCGTAGAGCGCTCCTTGCCCGGGGTAGAGTCGTTTTTAACTGAATCGCCACAAGATATTTTATCCAAAGGCGATCATAACAAGGTGCCGATGATTATAGGTGCCAACGATGAAGAAGGATATTTTTTTGCCGCCTTCGAAGACGAAACGACTGTGAAAGAGCTAAGTTTTGAAAAAGGACTGCCGAATAATTTATATTTTCATTCTGAAGCGGAAAGAAGATCGGTGGCGGAAGAGTTTAGAAAACATTACATGGGGATCCGAGAGATATCGTCAGAGTCGATAGTGGAGGTGTCACGGCTGCTCGGGCACCCGCACTTCCAATATCCGGTGGCAGCAGAGACAGCGTTGTTGGCGCGCGCGGCTAGTGACCTCGACCCGCCCATCTACTCATACATGTTCGCTCACGACGGCTGGCGCAACTTTGCCAAGCTGGTGACGGGCTGGCGGTTCTGGCGGTTATTGTTCGCTCCAGGCGCTACGCACGCCGATGAACTGTTCTACCTGTTCAGATTGTTTCCGGTACCGACACTGTTTGAAAGCGACGTGATCGACACCATGATCACTATGTGGACTAATTTTGCCAAGTACGGGTAAGTGGGATGTTTGGTTATGTAATTGTGACGAGACCTTCAACATAGATGTGACCTTAAGCAACGCTATATATATTTTCCTCAATGAAGATTATAATTTTAGAATGGGGTTCCATTTTCCATAATATTCAATGGAACATATGTCAGATATCTGCTATCTTCGCCGTAAAGTTCCTATAATCTTTCTAGGGACAATAAATTTGGAACTGCTCGTCAAAAGATGGCTAAGAGTCACATAATTAAAAAACATGAGTCTTCTATATTTAAAGTGATGTCACGTTCATAGACACTATGTTTTATAATGGTGACGAAATGAGGTAGGTAACAATCGAGTGGCTGTATCTGTTCTTAGTAACCGGGAGCAGTCAGCATCATGCCCAACTTAAAATAAACTTGTCCCTTGAATTGGTAGGACTATGTTCCAGGTACCCGGATAAGACGAGATGGCGAGCACTTGTGCCGGGAGCGAATGAGACGCGCGTGCTATTGCTGGGTCGCGATGTGCGCGAGGTCTCACCACCGCACCAACACGCGATGGAACTCTGGCGACGTGTATACTCTATGTACGGTCGCAGAACTGACTGACAGTGATCATCATTTTACCATCTGATAACAGTACTGGTACAATACTTTGACGTGCATCTATAGAAATATTGATAGGATGTGTGTGTAAAACTAAAAATACGAGTAGGTATTTGTTATTGATTAATATAATAATACTAACGCTGTATGTTTGCTGGTGGTAGGATATTCATATACGCCCGGATAGCGACCACCGTACACAGGGTGTAAAACCCGCAATAGTGGCACACGCAAGTGTGTCGCGTTCCGGGATCAGCCAGTGCACACCCGATTTTTGTTGAGGGTCTATAGTTGGGGTACGATGTTTGGCCGTTTTGCGGTCTTCTGAGTACTCTGGCACTAGACCCTCGACCGCTTCTTCACCTTCTTGCCCATGGCGTAGTGTGAAGAAGCGGGCCGTCATGATTGTGTTGCGTAGCGAGGGATAGATTGTCTCTCGCTACTCCATACTCTAATTGGACGGCACTGTGCTTACCATCAGGTGTAGTGTGGTCACTTTGCCGTGCCAGGATAAAAAAATAGAAATAGTGTCTCTTGGGCACGGGCCTTCTCTGCTAATAAAAGGGTCTTAGTCCACCACGATAGCTTCAAGTGAGTTGGTAACTTCATTCCTCTGAATTTTTCGAGAAGTTTCGCCAAGTTTTTCTTCAACATACAGCGTAAATAAATATGTATACGCAAGTAACTTCATTGAAAGGGTACTGGGCTGGTTTCTAACCTGAGACTTTCTTCTCAACAGTCCGTATTACCCAATTAATCAGTATTAAAAATCTAAGTTCAATATTTGCCTTTTAACCAGTGAAGTAAGTTCGATATTTAAAACGGTTTAGTCGATGGTGTTATGAAATAATAAGTTGGTATTCTGTTTCTAGATTGTGTTTTGTCTTTGTTTCATTGTTATTAAAAGTTTTAACAGTGTATTAATAATATTTTCTGCAACTGTTAATTACGGTAATTGAATTTTGTGTTTTATCTAATCTTTAAATGAATGCTTATCGTTTGTAATCGCAAGATTTGAGAACGACTGGACTGATTTATCTAATGTCCAAATTTTTTTTTTTATAACTGAGTGTCCTTTTTTCCATTAGAAGCATCAAGTTTGTAATTTATTAAATATGAACCAAAGTCTTATTTAATACGATACGGGCTTATAATAAATAGTTGTAATTACCGTATTTTTCTTGTATTTTTTGCAAATAATCCACACTAATACATACTGTCTATTTTCGGAAAACAGTCGAAACAAACGGAATTAAAACATAGATCCAGGTGATAAGGTTTTTTTCATGGCACAGTAATCGAATGAAGTTTATAAAGATTTTACAAATACAGTTTCAGAAACGTAAGCAATACTTAACTTGTTCACAGTATTATTTCAATGTATGTATTACGGTAATAATGATTATATTTAAACTAGATGTTGCCCGCGGCTCCGCCTGCGTGGAGGTTTATTTTTGGAAGAAAAGGTTTACAATCTTATAATGGAGGAATCTTAAACTTTTACACCTTTCTATATTCTGCTATCCCATAGGAAGCGTGCACTTTTCCGGGATAAAAAGTAGTCTATGTGCTATTCCAGACTCTAATCTATCTCTGTGAAAAAATTACAACCAGATCCGTCCAGCCTTTGTAGCGTGATTGAGTGCCATTAGGGGCTATCCATAAATTACGTCAAACGAATTCACCTTCACCACCATATTAGGGAACATATTGCTATCTCCCTCGCACAACGGCACAGTAATGGCCATGCTGAGTACGGTGACGTCACGGTACATATCATGCAGGATCTAATTTGACAATTACCCCTTCCAGCAGATTTGAATGGCGTCTAATTTATTTATTTTTGTTCGGATTCATAAAATTCCTTCGGGAGTAGGTTTTAGGTAATGTAAATTGTTAAATCAATAAAAAAAGAATCGAATCGACTACCCTATTCTACATCTAAAAATAAATAAATAGCAGCATTAAGAAGAAAACGACGTCCTTCATAGAGTTGGGAATATTTAAAGTTTTTAATAACAGTTAAAATTTCCGCGTTAGATTTTGAAATGTGACGATACAAAACTTAGGACCTCTTCCACCCCTTGTTACACCATGTCACATTTTGGGACCCTCTCTTCCCCGCAACCAGCTCTAATTTAATTGAAATAAATACTCGTTTTGATACGTAAGTGGTTTTATTCACATTATATTTAGCATTTATTTCTAATTTGATGCCTGATTAATATACTGAGTGTTACAATGGGGGGTTCCTACTAATGAAAGCACCATGTATAGAGTTGGTGATTAAAAACTTATTAATAACTTGGTTAAAAAACAAAACTGGAATTTGATTTATTTCTTGCCATTTTTGTAGCGCGATCTTAAAATGTTATTGTTACTTTTAAATCTCTTGATAATCTGTCCGCCGTTTATCTAAGCATTATAAACTTAGGCACTGCAAAAATAGTCCGTCAGCATTAATCATGGCTTCAGGGGTCATAAAACGAAGGATACAATTACACAATTACAATGATACAATGTAAAACAATACAAACAAGATACACTCTACTTCCTTTTCTTGTTATATACACCTGCCTTGATTATTTTCTGCACCACCCAAAGGTTGACTGGTACAGAATGCCTTAGGCATTAAGTCCGCCTGTACATATACTGTATAAAGTGTATTTAATAAAAAAAAATAAGTTTTACGGGAATTTCAACTTTATCGATATGTTACTAATCACCAACTGTATACAGGGTGCTTTCATTAATACTGTAAGCGACGCATTTCTATTTTTAGAACATTTATTTAATAGTGTTAACATTAACTGTAACCTACGTGGAAGCGTCTGTATCAACCATTGTTTCATATGTTTATTTAATTAAAAACAACGGGAGTGCTGACACATGGTGGATCTGTACAGGGCGATATCGGGGGTGCCGCGAGCGGAATCGACTGTACAAAAGTCGGTGTCGCTCTATGCACCGCTACGAGACCACACGAGTTAACCAGTCAGAGCGCGCCACAGTACAGATCTATCACCGTCGACATCTCAAATCTGTTAAAACACTTTTGTTTTATTCGCAACCCTTACAAGTACCTTTTGCAACACTCTATACCTATATTAGATCAGCAAAATATTTACAAAATAATAAACATCAATAAGGTATTCATTATTGCATTATTCATGCCAGTGCTCGTTGATGAAGTCCTTATGTTTCTGGATTCTGGTGAAGGTGGTAAATGCATTGGCTTCACAGAAGGTTTCGTTGGTTTGGTGTGCGACGGACGCGATGCCCCTGAGGTAGTATCGGTTGGTGCCACTCTTCAAGAATACCAGACCGCCGCCACTGTCTCCTTTGCACACAGCCGTAGCTGTGGAGTAGTTGAAGCGATGTTTTATAATCTCAATCTATATTTTTGAAGGTGCACGAGCTAGATGGAGCTACAAACAGTATAAATAGGGTAATGTATTAGGGTTCGCCACGGCAGTTTCCCGACCTCAGTTTTACAGCAAGTACAATAGAGACTCAAGAAGAACCTATAGTGACAAGTCCTCAGTATATACAGTGTATTAGTATAAGATCCGGCTGCAAAATCTCTACGTTCATCGCGTAGTTAATCAAATTCACATTTTTACATACATTTATGATTAAGAGAATACATTGATAAAAGGGTGCCAGTCAATAAGTGGCCGCAAGTAATTTTAATTAAATTAATGTTAATTAATTTGCCAAAAAAAATTCGTTCATTTATTTTTTAAATCAAATACTATCTACATCATAGCAATGTTTGTAAAGAATTCGAAAATCAATGGGTGCCGTTGCACACTCGGCCGCAACTACTTCGCAGCCAGGTGTAAACAGGTAATCTGTCAGCTGGCACAGGCCATCCTTTTTTAACAAGTGGCGTTGCGCGCTTACTCTCTTTCACTTTAACTCGAATACCTCGAGTGTTTAACAGCTCGCAACCCTAATTTGCGGCCATTTGTTCACAGGCAGCGATATATCATCATATTTTAAAAAATTGCTTTAATTTAATATAAAAAACATGCGTATACGTCATGAACGTATAAACACACCAAACTATTCCCTGTTTACACCTTTTTTTTTTATTGTCGCGGGGAAAGCGTTTTATTACTGCCGCCCGCTCCGGGGGGAAGCGGAATAAGAATAAAACGGTTATGCTGGACTAGCCGGTCTTACGACCCAACATCCCCCTCGCCCGGATGATGGCTATCCGGGCTGCCGCTGGGCCGAGTCCCTATCCCCTATGTACACCCCACCCGTCACTACCAGCTAAAACCCCGCGGTGGCCTTCTTCGGCGCTTACGGAGCGATCCCGGGGTATTCTAAGGAGTGCTGCCGGAACCGCCCCTGCGCGATGCCTTGTACGGGCCCATCTCCATGTGGGACTTAGGGCCCGCGCACCGAACAACGACAGCAAACGAGGCCTTACCACCCGAGCGGCCGTCCATCTCGGGGTCGCACGATGCACCGAAATTGGAGTGCACCGATATGGGCTGACAGCCCCCCGCTGCGCACCCGCGACCCCCGATGGCCCCAATTAGTCGCCTCCTACGACAGGCAGGGGTCACCGTGGTAGAATTCTCCAAACGCCCCCATTCCACAGGGCGGGAGACGCCGGGTGGACGACTGACTGGCGTGGCTCTACGTCTCCTCTGGCGGCGGGAGGGATCAAATCGTTCCCGATCCCTCTCGGCACTCTCCTTCTGCGAGATGACGCTTTCGCAGAAGTGGGCCACCGCACGCCAGGACCTCCGGCTGACGACCATGGACGACACCACGGCCGGCAGCGAGAGGTCTCCTGCACCTGTTTACACCTGGCTGCGAAGTAGTTGCGGCCGAGTGTGCAACGGCACCCATTGATTTTCGAATTCTTTACAAACATTGCTATGATGTGGATGGTATTTTATTTGATAAATAAGCGAACGATTTTTTTTTGGCAAATTAATTAACATTAATTTAATTAAAATTACTTGCGGCCACTTATTGACTGGCACCCTGTTATCAATGTATTCTCCTAATCATAAATGTATGTAAAAATGTGAATTTAATTAACTACGCGATGAACGTAGAGATTTTGCAGCCGGATCTCGTACTATATCGGTGTTTGTTTTCTCCCACATTGTTCCCCACATTATTGTTTCTTGGCTTAGGGCCGACTTCACCATTCACAATAAGAACTGAGTTTAATAAAACTTAGTTCTGACTAATCAAGTTGTGTTGACAAATTGTTAGTCTTGATCTCAGTTTACGTCAAACGGATTTCACCAGATTTATTTTAATCGCGATTACGAAAACGAGTTCAACTGGCATAGATGTAAAATATCTTTAGATGAATGTGACCCGTTTTGTATTTGCAATATGTGAGAGCGATCTAATGTGATTTAATTAACAAAATATTTCAGAATTTCTAAACGCAACCATCAATACTGTCATTTTATGACAGTTTATAAGTTTTGTTTCTGTCTAAAGAGTGAAAATAATTTTTCAACACAAAACTTTCGTGTTTTTACAGAATGCGCTGCATTTTATTTTTACTGACATTTGATATATTTCTGACCCTGCTTTGCCTACCGGGTTTCGTGATACCCTCTTTAAAACGATGACAATAATAATAATAACTACAAAATCAAACCGAGGTACCGATAGAAAAATATGCCATTGTGGTAAACAAAACAATAATTTCATATCATTGATGACAGCGACAACTCTTGAACGCGTTTAGCAGAGCTAAACGACGGAAATGCGCGGTTCAGCAGTTAAACTAGGTTAAGCTTGAACTGCGTTCAGTTTATGTTGGTGAAATGCAATTCGGAATTTTAAACTCAGTTAAACACTGAAACTGAGTTTAGTTGGTGAAATCGGCCCTTAATCTGTTTCATTCGAAACAGTCCACTCGAGAAGGCTTTTATCGAAGCCCCGCTACAAATTCACGAGGGACTAAATAACAGTCCGTCCCTTACATTTTATAAAATTAGGTGAATATTTTGCAACGATAGTGATCAGTTTCGTCATATAATAAAGTAAATGTAAATATATACAGAGCATTCACCACAAAACTTAACACAACTTAGAGAAAAAACTTAAGTTAGCATTTTATGTATGAAGTATATATTTGTTGACTGACTGCCTCGGTGGCGCAGTTGTCATTGCGCATGCGTTACGATTGCTGTACTGAGATCTCGGGTTCGATCCCCGGGTCGGGTAAAGTGATATTGGGTTTGTCAATCTAGAAATTCTCAGTATTAGCCATGAGTCTGGAATTTATGCCCGGTATGGCGATAGGCTCGCCCCCTATCACATTATGGGACCGAAATAAATTCGGAGAAAAGAGGGTGTACTGGTTGCACACTGGTTAAATGCTTGAGTGTATATGTATGTATGTATTTGTCGCTATTTTAGCTACAATCTTACCATTTTTAGATCCAGCACAAAATTTGTCCCCCATCATAATGTAACTCTTGAACTCTTTTACTGAATCCGCCATACAAACTTCTTGATCTACATACGGCAGTTTCACCACCTTCAGCTTTTTAGACGCTTTATATACTTTTGCAGAAATCAGGCCCCAGCCTGCAACCTAAATCAATAACACACAACAGTCACATCTGTCCCTATACGATTCTTGTATCATAGCTATCAACAACAAGAGACTTCGGTCTCACAACACCCAGACCCGATACATTTGTAGATCATTGAAATAAAACGAAATTTACGGATTCTATCGCGTTTTATTTTACTTTTTTTAACCTTTTTTACTTTTTTGAAGGCTGTAAAGCATTCGAAACGTCGGGTTAAAAAAAGTAAAACAAACCGCGACAGAATCCGTAAATTTCGTTTTATTTCAATGTATAATGTTCGCGTAAACATAAGAAACCATTTGTGGATCACATAAAAGTGTGTCCAGTATGGGGATAGATTCCCTGGCTTCTCGTTTTATAGTCAGTTACCCACTGCGCCAGGTGCTAGCTGGCTGTGAAATTAGGCGTCTACATATCATAAGTCAATTCCAGTTTCGAAGGAGTGGGTAAACACTCATAAACTGGTGCTGGTGGAAGGATATTCATATCCGCCCGGATTGCGACCATCGTTCACAAGGTGTAAAACCAGCCATAGTGGCACTCAGACGGCCGCAAAACGGCCAAAAATCGTACCCCAACTCTACCACCAGCCGAATATCCTACCTCCAGCAAATATGTATGTTAGGATGATCCATCATCTAGGATTGGTCATCTAACAGAATGAAGTGCGGATAGTTATATCAAAACAAGTCCGCCGAGTTTGATTCTAAATAAATAGTATATTGATGATTCTGTGTACATACACAGGTAGGTATAGGTACATACCTATACATAAACTGATATGCTTTCTGTTATATGTCTTTCTTCTCCTATCATAATAATTGTCATTTCATTCTTGGTAGAATCCAGCGGAGATTTCTAGCTTACCTTTCCAGTGTTCCTTGGTTGCAGCTGTTGAAGCTCGTGCTCAGGATTGAAGTCAATGCACACGGGTCTGATGTGCTCCTTGTAATGTATGGTAGTTGAAAGCACGAGCAAGGCTATGTCGGCCCGGTAGTGGCATTCATTGTGGCAGTATTCTGACTTGGTGTAGATATTTTTCACCTAAATGATACAATAGCAAAATGGCTGTTTTTCAGTTGATCTTTTAATCGATGATTGTCTTGTATAATGACATCTACATAATTCAGATCACTTCATATTATAATAAAGATCCTATAGCAAAAAAAAGAGGTGTCTTATGGACACCCGGTGGGAATGGAGTTCCTTTCGCTATATGTTTTTTTGTGTTTATATAAGTAACGATTAAATAAAAAATAAAGAGACAATCTAAAACAATTAAACGAACCATAAAATGTGATTAAATGGGAATAAAGTTTGTATTGCAGATACATTTCTGGAATGTTAGTGAAAAAAATATATCACTATTATAACGGCGGGGGAGTTATATATAAAATGAGGTGGCGTAAATGCGGCGCGCGCGCACACAACGTCATGCAAACGGTAAGGGGTTGCAAGATCGACTGGCGAGTGGTGACTCGCGGGACTCGCGAGTCTGGTTGACGCGGACGCGCCGCGCCGAGCGGCTTGGCGCGGTAAAGAGCGAACGGGAAGCGAGAGCTAGCAACAGCGCGGTGCGGCGCGGCGTTGCCACCGGCCGCATCGGAGCCCTTGTACCGCGTGAAAATAAGGGCGCGCTACATACTCCCCCTCTAGTTCGAACGGTGCGTCCTCGCGTTCGGATTAGAATTCATCACCTACTTGCCACATATGCGCTTGTCCAACCGAGATGTCAACTTCACCGATCGATGGAGTAGAGTGAGGCATATGGTAACGTCCGACATACTCACCTTACCTGACTCCATCTACATACCGGGTAAATATGTTGACCATAGCTCTAGGGTGTGGGCTCGCCAGGAGGCGGTATTAGTCATTCTGCTTCGTTGTTGAAACAAGGTTACAAACTTTGTTACCTGGGAATGGGATGCGCGGCCTCGTAGTCACTGAGCATAACTCGCAACCACCTGAGGAATTTCGCGCAGCAGGCGGTGTGGCTCAGTGCTTCGGCAGCCGCGTGCACATCTCTGGTGGGGTACTATATAGGCTCCCCCTACATCAGAAATGGATTGAGAACATATCCGCTGCAGTCATAGCAGGGTAGCCAGACACAATGTGTTGGATATAACAAAGGTCGGTGATAGCTTCAATCGCTCGAAAACACATAACATCGCCACGGACTTGTTACCTTCAAGGTCCGGGTAGGGCCTCGGTACTACCACCTACTTATCTTAGTCGCTCGACGGGTCACGTCCAGGTTCGAAGTGACAGCAATCGATTGCGCGCTAAAACGTGACACCGGAGTTGAAAACATTATCATCGGCACCATAGATCTAGTGATGTCAGAGTGGAGGGTGAGCTAACCTCAAAGCTCTGTAAGGGCACCTCACACTCTGGTTACATTCGAGTGTGCAGCTGCTCCTTGGGTTTCACGTCTGTTGCGGACATCATCGAAGCGCCGGCAGACGCCTAGTGAGCCTGCCTTCGAGCGTGTGAAGCTACGCCGCAGATAGATAATTGTAAGTGGGCGTCACCGGGTGCGATGTAAAATAACGCGTTGTGATTGGTCGGCGGGAGGCCCAGGGAGCGCCGCTCTCTGATTGGCCGACCGCTAGACGGTACAGTCTCGCACCCTATGAGCGCTCACATATTGCGAGCCCCATATAAGATGGGGCAAAATGTAATTAATATGTAGTCCGTCGGAGAACATTGTGATATCAACATACAATAAATACAGTCCACTATTAGTTAGCAAGTTTTGGCTTTTCATTGGTTACCCGCCAGCGACACTTGAGGAATGGTGGAATAAGTCCGCTACAATTTCTGATCCTTCCATCCTGAAAAAAGGAAGTTCCACCGTTTGTTTCTTCGGAAACACTTGTGCCGCACGCGCCGAGGTCCAATAAGTCCAGCAAGAGGTTGGAACTGGAGGCACGCCGTGAACTGCTGAAGAAGCAAATGGAAGTAGCGCAAATGGCAGCCGCAGCGCAAACGGAACTCGAGCTCGTTCAATGCGACTCAGAGGATGAAATAGAGGAAGAGTTTGAGGCTGAAAAGTCTACACACGTAGAACAATGGGTGGAGCGCACTACCACTTATATTGAGGAACAGAAACAACCGGAGCCGCCTCAGAAGAACGACATTAAGGAACTGGCTGACGCGATCATTACCGCCTCAAGATCGATACCATGGACCAACTCGTTTGTACCGCAGAAAACATGGGACCTGCCCGATTTCACTGGAACACAAGAAGAGTGGTTACCGTTCAAGAGAGCGTATCACGACAGCGCAACGACGTTCAACGAGGTGCGGAACATGGCTCGCCTACGGAAGGCGATTAAAGGAAACGCCAAGGAAGCCGTTAGGAGTTTGTTGTTCGCAGCATCGGATCCTTGCGAAGTGATCGACGCACTGGAGAGGCGGTTTGGACGACCGGAACAATTGGTGCTTGCAGAAGTGGAGAAAATTAAGGAGCTTCCACGACTGAGCGACACCCGCAAGGAGATATGTATCTTCGCAAGTAGGATCAGCAACACTGTGAATATTATACAGGCTTTGAACAAGCCACAGTATTTGTACTCACTGGAGATAAGCCGACGCATCGTCGAAAAAATGACGGCTATATTGAAGTACAGGTGGTACGATAACAATGCGCGTACCCCTGAGGAACCAGAGCTGCTGAAAATTAAGAAATTTTTAGACATGGAAGCCGATTTCGCTGTTGTCGAGACGATCAAAAGAAGGCCGACGACCCCCCGACAACCGGTCCACGCAACATGCGAAGAAGAGGAGCACGTTGTCGCAACAACGACAGAAGCTCAAAGGCGACACTGTCTCAACTGCAATGGCGATCATTGGATCACCGAGTGCAAGAAGTTCAGAGAGGCAAGCGTCGAGGAAAGATGGCAACTCGCCAAAAAGAAAGAACTGTGCTTCAAGTGCCTACGACAGCGGCACACCAGGATGAATTGCAGGGGGCAAGCCTCCAAAAGATGCAAACGTCTGCATCATGTGATGTTGCACGCCGAGCGCGAAGAGAAAAAGGAGCAAGCAGAGCCGTCCGCGGTCACGGAAGATGTAGTCACGAAGCCTGTGTTCACGGTGACAAGCGGATCCAAGGCGTACCTAAAGATGGTGCCAGTCGACATTTTCGGCCCCAAGGGTTCAGTTCGCATTTTGGCATTACTGGACGAAGGGTCAACCGTCACTTTGCTGGACGCTAATGTGGCCGCTCGCATCGGAGCCGCCGGGAAGGCCGAAACGCTCGTTCTGGAGACCGTCGGTGGAAAAGTCGTCGAGAAGAAGGATTCTCAAAGGATGGATTTGAGAATTAAAGGTGCGCATCGACAGGACAGGCGTCAACTCAGGAACGTGCGAACAGTGGAATCGCTTCTGTTGTCACCACAGTGCATCCGTCGAGACGTCATCGAGAAGTGCAAGCCCCTAAAGGGAAAGGTGAAAGAGCTTCTGTACGACTGGGAAAGACCATCGCTGCTCATAGGTCAAGACAATTGGGACTTAATAGTCTCTAGGAAAATAGTGAAGGGCAAACAGAGCGTACCTGTTGCTTCACTCACCAGCCTCGGATGGGTGCTACACGGCCGCAGTGACGAAGGAGTCGCTTCAGTACACACCGTCAATTATTGTCTGCCCGCGGACAACAGTTTGGAAGACATGGTGAGAAAGCATTTCGAGCTTGAATCCATCGGGATACAACAACGGCGGTCAAGTAACGACGTCGACGAGAGGGCCCAGACGCTATTGAGCCAAACCACGGCACAAAGGATCGACGGAAGATACGAAACGGGGCTGTTATGGAAAACGGACAATGAGACCTTGCCGTATAATTACGCCCAAGCGCTCAACCGACTGACGGGAGTTGAGAAGAAGCTCGACAGAAATAAGGAACAAGGGAGAGAATACGCAAGGCAACTCCAACACTTGGTGGACCATGGCTACGCCGAAGAAGCTCCAACCTCGTGCACCCCGGGCCGTACATTCTAAATTCCTCATTTCGCAGTGGTGCATCCCGCGAAAGGGAAAATCAGGATTGTGTTCGACGCTGCCGCCAAGTTTCAAAGCAAGAGCTTGAACGACGCACTGCTTCCAGGACCTGATCTACTCCAGCCTCTTTTTGGAGTATTGCTACGCTTTCGCCAAGGACCCATAGCAGTGGCAGCAGACATTAAAGAAATGTTCCTGCAAATAAAGATAAAGAAGGAAGATCGAGATTGCCTGCGATACTTGTGGAGAGGTGAAGACAGGAAAGCGAAACCCCGAGAGTATAGAATGACGTCAGTAATCTTCGGGGCCGCATCATCTCCCGCTACAGCAATCTTTGGGAAAAATCGGAATGCTGAAAAACACAAAGAAAAATATCCTGAGGCGTCGGAAGCTATCGTCCGGAACCATTATATGGACGATTACCTTCAAAGCTTTTGGGATCCAGAAGAAGCTCGAAAGGTGACGAGCCAAGTGCAACAGATCCATCGAAGTGCAGGATTCGAACTACGCCAGTGGGCCAGCAATCGTCCGGAAATATTGCAAGATGTTGCAGAAGCCAAGGACTCGCCGGACGAGACTACGCTGGTCAGTCAAGAGGAAAGAACGCTCGGTCTCAGATGCAGCACAACAGAGGACGCGCTGGCTTTCGACGTGAGATTGCGAAATACGCCCGCCGGGATCATTTCGGGATCCCGGACACCGACCAAAAGAGAGGTCACCAGCGCGGTGATGTCAACGTTCGACCCACTAGGACTAATCGCCCCAGTATTGATACAGGGAAAGAAGTTGATCCAGAATATATGGCGAGCAGGAACTGATTGGGACGACGAAGTTAAACCAGAACACAGGGAAGAATGGTACGTCTATGTGAAGAAGGTCGAATCTCTCAGCGAACTACGAGTGACAAGATGCCTAGCTCCGCAACATCGAGTAGGGGACCTCCGTGTTTTCGTAGACGCCAGCGAAACGGCGTACGCAGCGGCATGCTACTGGCGATCAGAGACGTCTACTGGAGAGATTAAAGTGGCGTTAATAGCGGGAAAGGCCCGGGTTACGCCAGTGAAGAGAATTTCGATCCCGCGCTTGGAATTGCAAGCGGCCTTGCTAGGCGGGAGACTCGCCGCCACCATAACTTGTGAAACGGACCTGGACATTAAGAGAAAGGTTTTCTGGTCAGACTCCAGCACAGTCCTCCTCCAATGGATAAAATCCGACCCGCGCAGGTTCAAAGCGTTCGTCGCTCACCGCCTCGCCGAAGAGGAAGTTTCACGCCCTGAAGATTGGAGATGGGTGCCAACTAAGGAGAACCCGGCTGATGACGCCACCCGAGAAACAAAGGACTTCGGGAGCAAGAGCCGATGGTTCGTCGGGCCAGAATTCTTACGTCGACCCGAGGAAGAGTGGCCGAAGAACCGTTTTGAGGTAACCGCCACGGATGAAGAAACAAGACAAAGGGTCACCGCAACGATTGAAGAAGATGCTCAGGGAATACCAGACCCGCGCAGATTCTCTTCATGGCTGCGTCTACTCCGCTCAACAGCGAGAGTATTCATGTTTTTGGATCTCTGCAGGAAAAGGAGAATCGAAGGTGTCAAAGAAACCAAGAATTGGCTGCCCATCGACGCTGAATACTTAGAAAGAGCTAAGTTGGCTCTCTTACGAGCGAGTCAAAGAGAAGCATTTAGCGATGACATCAATCGCATCGAGAAGAAGGTACCTCTGGGATCGAGAAGCAGATTGAAACGGCTAGACGTTGCTGTTGACGACAAAGGAGTCTTGCGGCTAAATAGCAGAATACGAAAGATGCGCGACAGTACCCTGCAAACGAGACCGATCATATTGGATGGCAAGAGCACAATAGCTCGCCTCCTGATACGCCGGTATTACGAGAAGTTTCACCACGGAAACCATGCCACGGTGATGAATGAGATGAGACAACGGTACTGGATCATCTCACTGCGGAACTCCGTGAAGAAAGTGGTGCACCTTTGCCAGTGGTGCAAGATAAGAAGAGCCAAGCCCCAGGGACTGCCACTAGGAGATTTGCCACCAGAAAGAATGTACGGTGGACTATTTTGGACCGAAGGGGGAATATTACGAAGACCGACATCTCGCCTCGTCGTCATCGTGCCAGCGCCAGCGACGACGTCCTTCGCTGAAGTTGGAGCGCCTGATGGAGCAGGCACTAGGGGGGAGAATGTTGCGGATATCATCGAAGCGCCGGCAGACGCCGAGTGAGCCAGCCTTCGAGCGTGTGAAGCTACGCCGCAGATAGATAATTGTAAGTGGGCGTCACCGGGTGCGATGTAAAATAACGCGTTGTGATTGGTCGGCGGGAGGCCCAGGGAGCGCCGCTCTCTGATTGGCCGACCGCTAGACGGTACAGTCTCGCACCCGATGAGCGCTCACATATTGCGAGCCCCATATAAGATGGGGCAAAATGTAATTAATATGTAGTCCGTCGGAGATCATTGTGATATCAACATACAATAAATACAGTCCACGATTAGTTAGCAAGTTTTGGCTTTTCATTGGTTACCCGCCAGCGACACTTGAGGAGTGGTGGAATAAGTCCGCTACAACGTCCAACAAGTCTTACGTACCTTGGAACATTCGACGAGTTGGTGAAGCGGTCGACTCCAGCTTCTCGTCAACTTGGATGCGTTGGGCAGCTAAACTTGCAGAAGATCCTTTGGTAGCGTACAGTCCCCTAGACTCACCTTATCGGTAGGAAACGTGCCTTTGCACGTAGCACATCTCGAACGGGTTATGGGTCTTAAAACTATCGCCGTTCGGTTCATTTCGGCATCGATCAACCGAATGATCGATGGATGTATTTTAGAAAGCGCAACGTGGACTTACAAGCACCTGGCTCGAGGAACGAACATCGGTCGAACTAGGGTCGGAATTGGCGGCACTCAAAGCGTAGGTATAATCAGAAACAATCGAAAGTTCGGGAGTAAGTAAAATTAAAACATCCGCGAGTTTACTATGAAGATCGCTCTGCCCGTCCGAATAAGGCAATTGTGACCTTGCCTCGCTTAGCGACTCTTCCACACGCCTAGCACACTCAAGCAGGCATTTGAGGTCCGCGGACACATTATCACGGATTATACGCTTATTTCTACAGTTTAATAGGCCGTACACCATGTCCACTTGCATCACTTCTAGCACTTTATACGGAAGTCGCGAAATATTCGCACGCACACGTGATTGGATTGGATGAATATGAATCCCGGCATACGGTCTGCCCGACAACCAGTGCAAGTGTATTTCCGGCTTTCTGCATGAGCGTAGAATACGTGTCCTCGTTGATAGACACGCTTCGCAGCTCATGTCAGTAAATGCCGGAGTACCACAAGGCTCTGTGCTTTCGCCCACCTTGTTGATTCTGCATATTAATGATATGTTGTTGCTTGGCAACATTCATTGCTATGCAGAGGACAGCACGGTTCATGGGCGTTATTGCAGCAAGCCTTCTGGTTGCCGGGCGGATACTGAGAGGAGACGCGAGGATCTTGTCATGGAGCTCGACCAGGCCTTGGATCTCATATCATCATGGGGTACCAGGAACCGGGTTGAGTTTAATGCCAAGAAAACCCAGGTGTGCGCGTTTTCGTGCAAGAAAACGCTACTTGATACTCTATCTGGACGGCACTGCGCTTACCATCAGGCGCAGTGTGGTCACTTTGCCGCGCCAGATAAAAAAAATAAAAGAAATCCCCGTTTTCTCCCATCTCCGTTCTTCAGGGTGTTCCACTCGCAATGCGGAATGACCTTAGTGTCCTAGGTATGGATATCCGCTGCTATCTTAATCCAAGGACATCCAAGTCACATCAAGGGCGTAATATCCGCCAGTTACCGCAGGGTCGGTATCTTGAACAGGATGCAGCGGTTTTTCACGCCCGGTCAGCTATACCGCTTATATAAAGCGCAGGTGCGGCTGGGAATGGAATACTGCTCGCACCTTTGGGACGGTTCTGCGAAATACCTTCTCGATGCCTTGGATGGGTTGCAGCGGCGGGCCATCCGCATTGTGAATGATTCAGACGTGAGTAACAGCCTGGAGCCGCTACAGCTGCATAGGGATATTTCCTCGCTTAGCGTGTTCTACCGTCTGTATCATAGCGAATGCTCTGAAGAATTGTTTGATCTTATCCCATCCTCTCCCTTCCATACCAGAACCACGCGTACTGGATTGGTCACTATGCCGTGCCAGGATAAAAAAAGAATAAGGCTTAGCTAACCTAAGGCTAAGGCAACCGAGCGACGCGCTATAATTCACGAATGCAGTTTCGGTGCGGTCGAAGGTTCGGCAGGTTTTCTGCCGAAACCGAAACTGAAACCGAACCTTCGGTTGGCACAAATTGTAACCTCGTTGTTGATTGAATTGGATCATATAACAAAGAATATTTAAACGTAAAATTATAAATATATTTAAATATACTCATAATTACATACATACATACATACATACATACATACATACACCCAACAGTCACACACATAGTTCTGACCCCACACTAGGTAAAACCTGTATCGTGGGTATCAAGTACTACGAGGGACTACGGTCCCACAACACCCAGACCCGAAACAACTATCTGTCTGTCAAACAAACATTTGTCTCGGTGCGGGAATCGAACCCACGGCCTCTCGTTTCACAGCCGGCTATTCGCCCGCTGCGCCACGGAGGCTGTCAAATTGACGCCAAGTTCAATCGGTTGAAAAAGTTTTAGTTTCCTAGGAAGTAGGAAGGGAAGTACATCAAAAATCATTGCAGAAATGTTGGCTTTTGGTGTCGTTTTTCATTGTTACACTTTTTTCAGTCTAGTTGCTCAGCCCGCAAACAAATCAGAACGATAACGTGCGATAAGAAACTCCGTTCCAAAAGACACTCCAGTTGGTTTTTTAATGAAAGAAAGAAAGAAAATAATTTTTATTTGGTCACACAACAACACTTTAGATAACATACAAATTAAAAACACAAGGAGTAATACAAAAAAAAAAGAATTAGACCCTTAATACACCCGCTACTCCTCAATTCGGAACACCTGTGTCTAAAGTATGACCAAAAAAGCCATAGGCTCAGCATTTGGCAGGTAGTAAAGTACTGCCAGGCGCTGGTATTCTGCATAGGCCTGACGAATGTCCGTCGGATGCCAACAAAACAACTTATCTACTTATTTTTAATTATTTTATACATACACACACTCCCACACCCTCACACATGCATAATGCATGTTGATCTTCCTGGTTAACGGATAATTTTTCTTTGCAATACTGAATCGATTCTACAGACTTCCGAAATATCAACTTACGTCTGATTTTTGCGTATCCGTATCCTCATCTGCATTCCAGTTTCTATAGACTTTGCCTAGAGCCACGGCGTACTTCTCGGCTGGTTGCACTCCATTGGCACCCCAGAAACAATTAGCAGCTGAAAATATTCTTACTCAGACAATATACATATATAAAATTCCCGTGTCACGATGTCGGTCCGGGATGAACAGCGAAAAATCATGCGATTTCAATGAAATTTTGTGAATGTGTATGGTGGGATCCAACTTAAAAGAGGATACTTTTAGATCCGATAGATGGCGCTGTTGTCGAGCTCTGTTTTTTTTGTAGTGAAACTTCTTTAGAATCGTTGTGATTTGAAATTTGATGAAACAAAAAAGAGACAAACAAATAAATCTATAGGACTAAGCCTACGAGAGAATGGAACTGAATGTATACTCGAGGGGATTCGAGTGGGATCGAGTGGGAGCTCTAATATTAATAAAGTAAATACTGTCTTGATTGTTTCAATGCTTTAACGACGTTTAATTGATTATTCGAATACTCAATTGCATAAAACAGATATCATAACTCACGGTTCGGCTTCCATAGATTGCAGGCGGGCGACATAATTCGACGTAATTTTAGTTTCACTTGTGCCGTGTGTGAATTGCACACATACAGTTTTTGTTTTATTTTTCAACAAAAAAATTCGGTCTACAGAGTCTACAGCGGTTTGTAGAAGAACAACGTCTGCCCGGGCCCACTAGTGTAATCCTAAT
The DNA here is from genome assembly GCA_905220505.1 of Laothoe populi. Classification (NCBI taxonomy): domain Eukaryota; kingdom Metazoa; phylum Arthropoda; class Insecta; order Lepidoptera; family Sphingidae; genus Laothoe; species Laothoe populi. The sequence continues at coordinate 2,780,791 of HG992146.1, read as the reverse complement.
AATATTATAATATCAATGGTTGGCGGGCTATTTGATACAAGCGACATTTTTGAAAAGTTACAGGAGAGGGATATAAAGTTTTTCGTAAAAAAAAACTATAAAATTAGTGCGTGGTTTTATTTGACTAGAATTAATATATTACTTGTAATATATTGTTGTAAGCACGTAATGCATCATTATAATTTATTTTCATACATTTATGAATGTCATTTTCTAAAAAAAAATGTTTTACCAGTTGAATTAAGCGTCAATAAAGTGCACAAAAACGTTTAAATTAGACACAAAAGATGCAGAAAAATTAGCTAATTCCGAATATGAATATACTCAATATCCCAAAAAATGTCGCTTAAATGAAATAGCCCGCCAACCGTGGAATTATTATAAATGCAAATGTTGGATGAATGTTTGTTAGTTAATCACGTCAGAACGGCTGAACATGTAACATTGAAATAAGTGACATTCAACTAAAAAACCTAACTGAAGGTTTACAGGAGCAAATGAACATTGAACTCTTTCTTAAATATGGATCCGTTTATGAAAATCATGTTAAGGACTTTAAAATCTATATAAATAAAAATCAATCGCCGTTTGATAGGCTCGCTAAAACTCAAAAACGGCTTGACCTTGACGGGTTCCTAGATGGTTTAAAAACACAATTGGACCCGGTAGGTGGCGCTGCTGTCGGAATATTACTAAATTTGATTTGCTGGGATGAGTGGGAGAAATGCCAAAGATTGTGATCTTTAAAATATTTAATGTGGCTGCTTTTTCGGTACGACGACGTCTGCCGGTCCTAATAATAGAATAAAAATACGAATGAAAAGTCGGTATATTTTAGTAACTCTACCGCGTTAAGAAATAAAACAAAAAAAAGCAGCGATAGCCTAGTTGGTTGCGGTACGGACTGCCAAGACGAAAGTCGTAGGTTCGAAACCCAAGTGGCATACACCTCTGACTTTTCTAAAGTTATGTGTGTATTAAAATGTTAATTATCGCTTGCTTTCACGGTGAAGGAAAACATCGCAAGGAAACCTGCATACCTGAGAATTTTTCGAAGGTGTGAGAAGTCTGCCAACCCGCATTAAGCCAGCGTGGTGGACTAAGGCCAATCCCTCTCATTAGTAGAGGAGGCCCGTGCCCAACAGTGGGACAATGTTTAATACAGGGCTAGTATTTTTATACCGCGTTTTATGGCCAACATTTATGTCTTTCCTTCTTCCTTGATTTCTTAATCCTACCTGATATCACCATGGTCGTACTGATCAAAGAGCCGCCACAGGTTTGCATATAAGTGTATTCATTAGTTGTTTCATTTTTGTTTTTTTTGTAGATGCCTGTGTGCCACGGGAGTTCCCCTCTCTCAGCAGCCTTGCCCGCGAGGATCGTGGCCACACCAACAGCAGTTACTGTACCGCAGTCTAGAAAGAGCAACAAGTTTACATTATGGAGTGCTGACGGCAGCATTTCACAAGGCTGTCAAATGTATTTCGTTCCATATACCGTTACGAAGGGGTCATACTCTAGGATACTTTAGGGTATGTCATGCTCGCTTAAGTGTTTGGCTTGCAGCGGCGTTATGTACCGGGTCGGTTACTTCCCTGTGTTGAGGAGGCCGATGGCTGGCACATGCGTCACACTCGTGAACCGGTGCTGCTTGTGTGGACTGGTCTACCTGGATTGCTCATTGATTGTTAATTGGAACAATTAAATAACAGGTTTTATAGCCTCGATTACGACTCTGCTTTGTATTGACATGCATACCAGTCCTAAACAGTATTTTTTTGGCCTTTTTTTTTTTGGCCTGGCTCGGCAAAGTGACACTGCACCTGACGGTAAGCGCAGTGCGGTCCAATTAGAGTATCGAGTAGCGAGAGACGATCTATCCCCCGCTACTCAACACAATCATGCCGGCCTGCTGCTTCACACTACGCCATGGGCAAGAAGGTGAAGAAGCGGTCGAAGGTCTATTGTCAGAGTACTCAGAAGGCCGCAAAATGGCCAAACATCGTACCCCAACTCTAGACCCCCGATAAAAACCGGATGTACACTGGCTGATCCCGGAACGCGACACACTTGCGTGTGCCACTATGCCGGGTTTTACACCCTGTGTACGGTGGTCGCTATCCGGGCGGATATGAATATCCTACCACCAGCATATCTCTGAATATTTATTTTAAATATTGGTATAAGTAAAAATGGGTGAGTAGTGAACATACCACTATCTCCCTCGCCCAACGGCGTAGTAATAGGCATTCTGAGAACCGTGACGTCACGGGACATATCATGCATCCTTTTCCTGTTATTTGACAATTACCCCTTCCAGCAGATTTGAATGGCGTGTAATTTAACTTTCGATAATAGGGTTTACATAATCTAACTTGTTGATTAATAAAAAAAAATGGGTGCGTGTACTTGTGTACGCCCGTGAGAACTTATACTTATAAAAGTCGTCAAATTGACTAGGTTTGTATATAAATTATTTTAATGAACGATGAAGAATAACATAAATATAAAATCGAATATTCTAAACAGCAAAAGTAAACACAATTTGGTTAAAATCTAAAAACTATTATTCAAAAACATAGAAAACACGTTTTATAATCATATTTATAACAAGGTTTATCTACCTAGAAGACACTAGAAATGAAATGGTATCAAATCTTCTTACATTTCATGCCAGCCTGGTACTTAAAGTGAATAATGACAGTGAGGTAGGATGACGTACTCAAGAAGTATCAAGGAATAAACATTTCATAACAACGGTATCAAATATCCTTACATTTCATGCCAGCCTGGTACATAAAGTGAATAATGACAGTGACGTAGGATGACGTACCCAAGAAGTATCTAGGAACAAACAAACCTTGCATTTTTATCAAGTCACTAGAAATGTAAGTATTATGAAAGACCGAAATAATAAAAAAGAATAACAACAAAATATTTAAATGGCCAGTACTTTATAGTATCATAAAAGACCTAAATAATATTACTGTACAGTACTAATTCTGTCTTTCATAATACCATATTAATTAGTTTAAATCTTATAATTCAGACCGAAGCTTCTATCTCTTAACGAGGTCAATATTTTATCAGTTGTATAAAAACTGTATCAAATCTTCTTAAATTTCTGCTAGCCTGGTACTTAGGGAAACTTCAAAGGTGTTACTTTTGTGTCACGTGCATCTTAAAATTTCACTCTCATCATTTTTTCATAACGTGCCTAAAGAAGTATAACTTCAAAAATCGTGTCAACTACACTATTGGTTCAGTAGTCTTCTCACGCATCATTTGGAACTATTTGGGGGACGAAATGCCTTAACCTCTCATTATAAGGACACCAGTGCTCGGAACAGGTAATACGTTGTGAGTAAAAATGTAAGCCAAAATCAACTTTATTTCCATAATATTAAGGTTACAAATACGCTTAATACGCACGTCAATAAGGGCGAGTATTGCCAGTTTGTGGCAAAATATGTCCAGATGACACTTGAGTGGTTAAGAAGCTCTTTACAAACCTGGCAGACACTTCGGCTCGTTGTCCCAGCCGTCTTCTCTGCAGACCATGTATCCGTGGTAGTTGTCGTCGCGGCGGTACGTGGGAGGGCACGTGTGGGTGGCGTGCGTGCCCAGGGGCTCGTATTCCTCACACTTGCGCGTGCCTTCGCTGTCACCAGTCAATAGGCATCTGTACTGCACGTTCGTTTTATTGTTCAACTTGCAGACTCCTTTAAAGGCTGAGGGTAAAACAATGCCATGCGTCACCTACGCCTCATCAGACTCCCCACTATAGATATCGCCTATGAGGGACTACGGTCCCACAACACTCAGACCCGAAACAAATATTTGTGGATAACACAAACATTTGTCTCGGTGGGTCAATCGAAACCGCGGTCACTCATTTCATGTCATTCATTTTTCAGTGACCACACTGCCCTTGATGGTAAGCGCAGTGTCGTCAGTTAGAGTATATCAACACAATCATGCACAATCATGAAGTGAAGAAGCGGTCGAGGGTCTAGTGTCAGATTACTCAGACACAACGCGGCCAATCGTTCCCCCATGTCTAAACCCCGACAAAAACCATATGTACACTGTCTGACACCGGAACGCGACACACTTGCGTGTGCCACTATGGCAGGTTTTACACTCTGTATACGGTGGTCGCTATTCAGGCGGATATGAATATCCTACCACCAGCTATCTAATAAGACTATCACACGACCTGTATAGGTTTTCAAATACTCACTTCTGCAGGTGGGAAACTGGCTCTGCCAATTACCATTGTCGCAGACAACATCACTCTTCCCTTCGATCCTGTATCCATCGATGCAAGTGAAGTTGATCATTCCATTGTTGATGGTGGCTCCTGGTATCACAGACATTCCATTTCCATCGTACCCGCCGTGCTCTGGATACGCCGGCAGTGAACATGTCTTCATATTCTGTATTGTGTTAGGTCCTTGGAGATTATTTGGTGCCGTGACTCTACGAAGTAATTCGTCTGATGTAAGTACATTATCTATACTATGAAAATGTAGAAGAAATTGGTTTCTTCCATTTACGCTAATATTACATTGATCTTTAAAATAAAACTAATTTAACGGATTTTATCGCGGTTTATTTTACTTCTGCAACGAAAGTCTGCAGTTGCTGAATATTCAGAAGAAGGCTCCAAAATTATCTTCGATTTGACAAACCACGAATCCATGCCAAAGAACACCGATTCAAGATGTCGAACTGTGACCTAGTTTCTGTTTATTATACAAACAATGTTCTCAATACAAGAATTTAAAGATTTCCTGTTATTACTAATTAATTTAGCTTATAGGTTAGCAATCGCCATTCCTCCTACTTACATATTATCAGGTTTCATTGACACCGTCCTGTTGCAAAGTATATCATCTTCATCAGATCCATCGGCGCAGTCTTTGATCTACAAATTATTTTGTTTTTAATTACTATTTAATTGAGATAAGACACATCGTATTTCATTCAGATATTTTTCTTTAGTAATTTGCAGAGCCACGCTGTAGTTAGATCTGTCCAACGACTTCATGTTTCTTCATGAACAAGATCTGATGATGACATCTGCTGGCCCATGAATATCCATAATAAAGAATCTTAATGCTCATTAAGGAAAGTAATAAGGATCTAAAGGCTCTCTCCTTACCTAGGATTTGGGCTAGTAGTAAATCTCACAAACTGCAGCAGAAAGCTGTGGAGCAGGTTTCAGACAGTGGTAATAACTCGTTCAAGGTCCATGGCACAAAACATGGCTTTTACTTAAAAAAATAAGTTTATATCTCTATGGTACTCAATTGTTAATCTCATTACAAACAGAAGAATTTACCCCGTTACAGTCAACGCCGCGGTCGACGCAGGCTCCGTACGCGCACTGGAAGTAGTACGAGGGGCAGAGGGTCCCTGCACATGTGGCCAGGGTCTCGTCTGAACCGTCATCGCAATCAGTGAGACCATCGCAGCGACCGGTAGCCCCGATAATTTCGCCGTTACCGCATTTGAATTCACGGCTGTAATTGTGTTACTGTAAAGACACTTATGCCTACTCTACTTGATTCCTAATTTATAAACAGACATAGTTCCAGATTTTGATGATTTCAGATGTCGTAAATCTGATGAATTAGCACGTAGAATTGTGAACTACAAAGCGCTCGTCCCCAAGATCTAAGGATGAGGCTAGTCATAATAACCATTAGTTTTACAAATACGGTTGTACGAAAGCGCTATTTTTTCTTGAAACAACACTTGCATAAATTTTTAAGAAAAAAGAATGAATCAAATTAGTTTTATTTGCCAGTACTGATAGTGTTTATTAGTACTGGCTGGCTGGTTTATTTTATACTAGCTGTTGCTCGCGGCTCCGCCTGCGTGGAGGTTATATTCGGGAGCAGAAGTATACAATCCAAGGAGTTGTCTTCTGCACTGAGGCACCTGTAGCGATCGTCCAGCCTCTCAGGTTTTGTGCCTGAATCTTGAGATTGCATCTAAATCTGGGGTATTCCCCATAAGTTTTACCTCACTTTGCCTCTTTTAGGGATGATTTTTCAAAAACGTTGAAACACGTATTTCTTTATTTCCTACCAAAAGCCTAAATATGAATTTACAGATCCCTAAGTCGAGGAATTATGGATTTCCCATACAAATTTTGAACTCCTATTTGACCCCTTTCAAGGTGGTTTTTTTGAGAAAAAAGATAGCCTATGTCCTTCTCCAGGATGTAATCTATTCCCTTACCAAATTTCATTACAATCCGTTCAGCCGTTTAGTCGTGAAGAGGTAACAAACAAACAGAGTTACTTTCGCATTTATAGTATTAGTATGGAAGTATGGATTAACGAAATTAGTCTTATACGACAATAGATGGCGCTTCCTAAAATCGTCTATACGCGCAATCCTAAATGAAAATACAACAAATTAGTTATTTATACTGTCAATAGATGTCACTGTTGATTTTTCATCTTATTTTGGCAATGTAATTTGAAAATATTTGTCTAATAAGCTTTAAAATTGTGTTTGAATCATTCAGTTTGATGAAGAACTATGGAAGTTATGGCGTTCGGACAAAAAAACACCTTTGAGAAATAATATGCAGAGAATTATATTCTTTTACAAATTCTAAACAGTTTATGAATTAATTAAAAACTGTACCCAGATGCAGTCTCGTTCCTACAGCGAGGAAGCAGCTCGTCAGAGTTATCAGCGCACTCCTGGTTTCCATTGCAGGGAGCGGTGCCGTCCACGCACGCACCGTACGTGCAACGGAACCAGTTATCCTGACACCTGAAAAGGACATTATCATCTTGACCTCTTTGATTTCTGAAAAATGTAAGGTTTTGTGGCGGCACACAGCGCCTCACACCGACGAATAGCAAAAGACGCGTTCCTGAATCACGATAGTTACGTTTGCTTGATGTGTAAGATACATGCTCTGAATAATAATATTATGAACATTTGGAGGGGCTGCGCCCAATCGGGCGTAACACCCGCCTAATTGGAGATCTTGCCCCTTCGTTAGAGGAACACTATCACCCGTTCCTCTAAACTTTATTGGTAAGTAGGATTATCTACTTCTACTATAAATGAATTTTCGATGTAACTAACAAAAAGGCTGTTTATTGCGTATCTGTCTGTGTCTGAGTTAGAAGGCTGTTATAAGTTTGTTTATTGCGTATCAGTCTGTGTCTGAGTTAGAAGGCTGTTATATGTTTGTTTATTGCGTATCAGTCTGTGTCTGAGTTAGAAGGCTGTTATAAGTTTGTTTATTGCGTATCTGTCTGTGTCTGAGTTAGAAGGCTGTTATAAGTTTGTTTATTGCGTATCAGTCTGTGTCTGAGTTAGAAGGCTGTTATAAGTATGTTTATTGCGTATCAGTCTGTGTCTGAGTTAGAAGGCTGTTATATGTTTGTTTATTGCGTATCAGTCTGTGTCTGAGTTAGAAGGCTGTTATAAGTTTGTTTATTGCGTATCAGTCTGTGTCTGAGTTAGAAGGCTGTTATATGTTTGTTTATTGCGTATCAGTCTGTGTCTGAGTTAGAAGGCTGTTATAAGTTTGTTTATTGCGTATCAGTCTGTGTCTGAGTTAGAAGGCTGTTATAAGTTTGTTTATTGCGTATCTGTCTGTGTCTGAGTTAGAAGGCTGTTATATGTTTGTTTATTGCGTATCAGTCTGTGTCTGAGTTAGAAGGCTGTTATAAGTTTGTTTATTGCGTATCAGTCTGTGTCTGAGTTAGAAGGCTGTTATATGTTTGTTTATTGCGTATCAGTCTGTGTCTGAGTTAGAAGGCTGTTATAAGTTTGTTTATTGCGTATCAGTCTGTGTCTGAGTTAGAAGGCTGTTATATGTTTGTTTATTGCGTATCAGTCTGTGTCTGAGTTAGAAGGCTGTTATATGTTTGTTTATTGCGTATCAGTCTGTGTCTGAGTTAGAAGGCTGTTATATGTTTGTTTATTGCGTATCAGTCTGTGTCTGAGTTAGAAGGCTGTTATATGTTTGTTTATTGCGTATCAGTCTGTGTCTGAGTTAGAAGGCTGTTATAAGTTTGTTTATTGCGTATCAGTCTGTGTCTGAGTTAGAAGGCTGTTATAAGTATGTTTATTGCGTATCAGTCTGTGTCTGAGTTAGAAGGCTGTTATATGTTTGTTTATTGCGTATCAGTCTGTGTCTGAGTTAGAAGGCTGTTATAAGTTTGTTTATTGCGTATCAGTCTGTGTCTGAGTTAGAAGGCTGTTATAAGTTTGTTTATTGCGTATCTGTCTGTGTCTGAGTTAGAAGGCTGTTATAAGTTTGTTTATTGCGTATCAGTCTGTGTCTGAGTTAGAAGGCTGTTATAAGTATGTTTATTGCGTATCAGTCTGTGTCTGAGTTAGAAGGCTGTTATAAGTTTGTTTATTGCGTATCAGTCTGTGTCTGAGTTAGAAGGCTGTTATAAGTTTGTTTATTGCGTATCTGTCTGTGTCTGAGTTAGAAGGCTGTTATAAGTTTGTTTATTGCGTATCAGTCTGTGTCTGAGTTAGAAGGCTGTTATAAGTATGTTTATTGCGTATCAGTCTGTGTCTGAGTTAGAAGGCTGTTATATGTTTGTTTATTGCGTATCAGTCTGTGTCTGAGTTAGAAGGCTGTTATAAGTTTGTTTATTGCGTATCAGTCTGTGTCTGAGTTAGAAGGCTGTTATAAGTTTGTTTATTGCGTATCAGTCTGTGTCTGAGTTAGAAGGCTGTCATAAGTTTGTTTATTGCGTATCAGTCTGTGTCTGAGTTAGAAGGCTGTTATAAGTTTGTTTATTGCGTATCTGTCTGTGTCTGAGTTAGAAGGCTGTTATAAGTTTGTTTATTGCGTATCAGTCTGTGTCTGAGTTAGAAGGCTGTTATAAGTATGTTTATTGCGTATCAGTCTGTGTCTGAGTTAGAAGGCTGTTATATGTTTGTTTATTGCGTATCAGTCTGTGTCTGAGTTAGAAGGCTGTTATAAGTTTGTTTATTTCGTATCAGTCTGTGTCTGAGTTAGAAGGCTGTTATATGTTTGTTTATTGCGTATCAGTCTGTGTCTGAGTTAGAAGGATGTTATAAGTTTGTTTATTGCGTATCAGTCTGTGTCTGAGTTAGAAGGCTGTTATAAGTTTGTTTATTGCGTATCTGTCTGTGTCTGAGTTAGAAGGCTGTTATAAGTTTGTTTATTGCGTATCAGTCTGTGTCTGAGTTAGAAGGCTGTTATATGTTTGTTTATTGCGTATCAGTCTGTGTCTGAGTTAGAAGGCTGTTATAAGTATGTTTATTGCGTATCAGTCTGTGTCTGAGTTAGAAGGCTGTTATAAGTATGTTTATTGCGTATCAGTCTGTGTCTGAGTTAGAAGGCTGTTATAAGTTTGTTTATTGCGTATCAGTCTGTGTCTGAGTTAGAAGGCTGTTATAAGTTTGTTTATTGCGTATCAGTCTGTGTCTGAGTTAGAAGGCTGTTATATGTTTGTTTATTGCGTATCTGTCTGTGTCTGAGTTAGAAGGCTGTTATAAGTATGTTTATTGCGTATCAGTCTGTGTCTGAGTTAGAAGGCTGTTATAAGTATGTTTATTGCGTATCTGTCTGTGTCTGAGTTAGAAGGCTGTTATAAGTATGTTTATTGCGTATCAGTCTGTGTCTGAGTTAGAAGGCTGTTATAAGTTTGTTTATTGCGTATCTGTCTGTGTCTGAGTTAGAAGGCTGTTATAAGTTTGTTTATTGCGTATCAGTCTGTGTCTGAGTTAGAAGGCTGTTATAAGTTTGTTTATTGCGTATCTGTCTGTGTCTGAGTTAGAAGGCTGTTATATGTTTGTTTATTGCGTATCAGTCTGTGTCTGAGTTAGAAGGCTGTTATATGTTTGTTTATTGCGTATCTGTCTGTGTCTGAGTTAGAAGGCTGTTATAAGTTTGTTTATTGCGTATCTGTCTGTGTCTGAGTTAGAAGGCTGTTATATGTTTGTTTATTGCGTATCTGTCTGTGTCTGAGTTAGAAGGCTGTTATAAGTTTGTTTATTGCGTATCTGTCTGTGTCTGAGTTAGAAGGCTGTTATAAGTATGTTTATTGCGTATCTGTCTGTGTCTGAGTTTTTTTTTATTTATTTTTTTATTTATTTATTTGATTAGCCAACAATTGTGTACACCAATTCAATATTCTATATAAATCAAGCAAAAAATAATATACTTCAGTGCAACAATTACTTACAGGCTAATACCGCATGCACAACTAACATAGGCCAATTTTAGCCAATAATAATAGAGAAATATCGTTACATTTATAATACTGTTATAAGTATGTTTATTGCGTATCAGTCTGTGTCTGAGTTAGAAGGCTGTTATAAGTTTGTTTATTGCGTATCTGTCTGTGTCTGAGTTAGAAGGCTGTTATAAGTTTGTTTATTGCGTATCAGTCTGTGTCTGAGTTAGAAGGCTGTTATAAGTTTGTTTATTGCGTATCTGTCTGTGTCTGAGTTAGAAGGCTGTTATATGTTTGTTTATTGCGTATCAGTCTGTGTCTGAGTTAGAAGGCTGTTATATGTTTGTTTATTGCGTACCAGTCTGTGTCTGAGTTAGAAGGCTGTTATATGTTTGTTTATTGCGTATCAGTCTGTGTCTGAGTTAGAAGGCTGTTATATGTTTGTTTATTGCGTATCAGTCTGTGTCTGAGTTAGAAGGCTGTTATATGTTTGTTTATTGCGTATCAGTCTGTGTCTGAGTTAGAAGGCTGTTATATGTTTGTTTATTGCGTATCAGTCTGTGTCTGAGTTAGAAGGCTGTTATAAGTTTGTTTATTGCGTATCAGTCTGTGTCTGAGTTAGAAGGCTGTTATAAGTTTGTTTATTGCGTATCTGTCTGTGTCTGAGTTAGAAGGCTGTTATAAGTTTGTTTATTGCGTATCCGTCTGTGTCTGAGTTAGAAGGCTGTTATAAGTTTGTTTATTGCGTATCAGTCTGTGTCTGAGTTAGAAGGCTGTTATAAGTTTGTTTATTGCGTATCTGTCTGTGTCTGAGTTAGAAGGCTGTTATAAGTTTGTTTATTGCGTATCAGTCTGTGTCTGAGTTAGAAGGCTGTTATAAGTTTGTTTATTGCGTATCAGTCTGTGTCTGAGTTAGAAGGCTGTTATAAGTTTGTTTATTGCGTATCAGTCTGTGTCTGAGTTAGAAGGCTGTTATAAGTTTGTTTATTGCGTATCAGTCTGTGTCTGAGTTAGAAGGCTGTTATAAGTATGTTTATTGCGTATCTGTCTGTGTCTGAGTTTTTTTTTATTTATTTTTTTATTTATTTATTTGATTAGCCAACAATTGTGTACACCAATTCAATATTCTATATAAATCAAGCAAAAAATAATATACTTCAGTGCAACAATTACTTACAGGCTAATACCGCATGCACAACTAACATAGGCCAATTTTAGCCAATAATAATAGAGAAATATCGTTACATTTATAATACTGTTATAAGTATGTTTATTGCGTATCAGTCTGTGTCTGAGTTAGAAGGCTGTTATATGTTTGTTTATTGCGTATCAGTCTGTGTCTGAGTTAGAAGGCTGTTATAAGTTTGTTTATTGCGTATCAGTCTGTGTCTGAGTTAGAAGGCTGTTATAAGTTTGTTTATTGCGTATCAGTCTGTGTCTGAGTTAGAAGGCTGTTATAAGTTTGTTTATTGCGTATCAGTCTGTGTCTGAGTTAGAAGGCTGTTATAAGTTTGTTTATTGCGTATCAGTCTGTGTCTGAGTTAGAAGGCTGTTATAAGTATGTTTATTGCGTATCTGTCTGTGTCTGAGTTTTTTTTTATTTATTTTTTTATTTATTTATTTGATTAGCCAACAATTGTGTACACCAATTCAATATTCTATATAAATCAAGCAAAAAATAATATACTTCAGTGCAACAATTACTTACAGGCTAATACCGCATGCACAACTAACATAGGCCAATTTTAGCCAATAATAATAGAGAAATATCGTTACATTTATAATACTGTTATAAGTATGTTTATTGCGTATCAGTCTGTGTCTGAGTTAGAAGGCTGTTATATGTTTGTTTATTGCGTATCAGTCTGTGTCTGAGTTAGAAGGCTGTTATATGTTTGTTTATTGCGTATCAGTCTGTGTCTGAGTTAGAAGGCTGTTATAAGTTTGTTTATTGCGTATCAGTCTGTGTCTGAGTTAGAAGGCTGTTATAAGTTTGTTTATTGCGTATCTGTCTGTGTCTGAGTTAGAAGGCTGTTATAAGTTTGTTTATTGCGTATCTGTCTGTGTCTGAGTTAGAAGGCTGTTATATGTTTGTTTATTGCGTATCAGTCTGTGTCTGAGTTAGAAGGCTGTTATATGTTTGTTTATTGCGTATCAGTCTGTGTCTGAGTTAGAAGGCTGTTATATGTTTGTTTATTGCGTATCAGTCTGTGTCTGAGTTAGAAGGCTGTTATAAGTTTGTTTATTGCGTATCAGTCTGTGTCTGAGTTAGAAGGCTGTTATAAGTTTGTTTATTGCGTATCTGTCTGTGTCTGAGTTAGAAGGCTGTTATAAGTTTGTTTATTGCGTATCTGTCTGTGTCTGAGTTAGAAGGCTGTTATAAGTTTGTTTATTGCGTATCAGTCTGTGTCTGAGTTAGAAGGCTGTTATAAGTTTGTTTATTGCGTATCTGTCTGTGTCTGAGTTAGAAGGCTGTTATAAGTTTGTTTATTGCGTATCAGTCTGTGTCTGAGTTAGAAGGCTGTTATAAGTTTGTTTATTGCGTATCAGTCTGTGTCTGAGTTAGAAGGCTGTTATATGTTTGTTTATTGCGTATCTGTCTGTGTCTGAGTTAGAAGGCTGTTATAAGTTTGTTTATTGCGTATCTGTCTGTGTCTGAGTTAGAAGGCTGTTATAAGTATGTTTATTGCGTATCTGTCTGTGTCTGAGTTTTTTTTTATTTTTTTTTTATTTATTTATTTGATTAGCCAACAATTGTGTACACCAATTCAATATTCTATATAAATCAAGCAAAAAATAATATACTTCAGTGCAACAATTACTTACAGGCTAATACCGCATGCACAACTAACATAGGCCAATTTTAGCCAATAATAATAGAGAAATATCGTTACATTTATAATACTGTTATAAGTATGTTTATTGCGTATCAGTCTGTGTCTGAGTTAGAAGGCTGTTATATGTTTGTTTATTGCGTATCAGTCTGTGTCTGAGTTAGAAGGCTGTTATATGTTTGTTTATTGCGTATCAGTCTGTGTCTGAGTTAGAAGGCTGTTATAAGTTTGTTTATTGCGTATCTGTCTGTGTCTGAGTTAGAAGGCTGTTATATGTTTGTTTATTGCGTATCAGTCTGTGTCTGAGTTAGAAGGCTGTTATATGTTTGTTTATTGCGTACCAGTCTGTGTCTGAGTTAGAAGGCTGTTATATGTTTGTTTATTGCGTATCAGTCTGTGTCTGAGTTAGAAGGCTGTTATAAGTTTGTTTATTGCGTATCAGTCTGTGTCTAAGTTAGAAGGCTGTTATAAGTTTGTTTATTGCGTATCTGTCTGTGTCTGAGTTAGAAGGCTGTTATAAGTTTGTTTATTGCGTATCAGTCTGTGTCTGAGTTAGAAGGCTGTTATAAGTATGTTTATTGCGTATCAGTCTGTGTCTGAGTTAGAAGGCTGTTATATGTTTGTTTATTGCGTATCAGTCTGTGTCTGAGTTAGAAGGCTGTTATAAGTTTGTTTATTGCGTATCAGTCTGTGTCTGAGTTAGAAGGCTGTTATATGTTTGTTTATTGCGTATCAGTCTGTGTCTGAGTTAGAAGGTTGTTATAAGTTTGTTTATTGCGTATCAGTCTGTGTCTGAGTTAGAAGGCTGTTATAAGTTTGTTTATTGCGTATCTGTCTGTGTCTGAGTTAGAAGGCTGTTATAAGTTTGTTTATTGCGTATCAGTCTGTGTCTGAGTTAGAAGGCTGTTATAAGTATGTTTATTGCGTATCAGTCTGTGTCTGAGTTAGAAGGCTGTTATAAGTTTGTTTATTGCGTATCAGTCTGTGTCTGAGTTAGAAGGCTGTTATATGTTTGTTTATTGCGTATCAGTCTGTGTCTGAGTTAGAAGGCTGTTATAAGTATGTTTATTGCGTATCAGTCTGTGTCTGAGTTAGAAGGCTGTTATAAGTTTGTTTATTGCGTATCTGTCTGTGTCTGAGTTAGAAGGCTGTTATAAGTTTGTTTATTGCGTATCAGTCTGTGTCTGAGTTAGAAGGCTGTTATAAGTTTGTTTATTGCGTATCAGTCTGTGTCTGAGTTAGAAGGCTGTTATAAGTTTGTTTATTGCGTATCTGTCTGTGTCTGAGTTAGAAGGCTGTTATAAGTTTGTTTATTGCGTATCAGTCTGTGTCTGAGTTAGAAGGCTGTTATAAGTTTGTTTATTGCGTATCAGTCTGTGTCTGAGTTAGAAGGCTGTTATAAGTATGTTTATTGCGTATCAGTCTGTGTCTGAGTTAGAAGGCTGTTATATGTTTGTTTATTGCGTATCAGTCTGTGTCTGAGTTAGAAGGCTGTTATAAGTATGTTTATTGCGTATCTGTCTGTGTCTGAGTTAGAAGGCTGTTATAAGTATGTTTATTGCGTATCAGTCTGTGTCTGAGTTAGAAGGCTGTTAAAGTTTGTTTATTGCGTATCTGTCTGTGTCTGAGTTAGAAGGCTGTTATAAGTATGTTTATTGCGTATCTGTCTGTGTCTGAGTTAGAAGGCTGTTATAAGTATGTTTATTGCGTATCAGTCTGTGTCTGAGTTAGAAGGCTGTTATAAGTTTGTTTATTGCGTATCTGTCTGTGTCTGAGTTAGAAGGCTGTTATAAGTTTGTTTATTGCGTATCAGTCTGTGTCTGAGTTAGAAGGCTGTTATAAGTTTGTTTATTGCGTATCTGTCTGTGTCTGAGTTAGAAGGCTGTTATATGTTTGTTTATTGCGTATCAGTCTGTGTCTGAGTTAGAAGGCTGTTATATGTTTGTTTATTGCGTATCAGTCTGTGTCTGAGTTAGAAGGCTGTTATATGTTTGTTTATTGCGTATCAGTCTGTGTCTGAGTTAGAAGGCTGTTATAAGTTTGTTTATTGCGTATCAGTCTGTGTCTGAGTTAGAAGGCTGTTATAAGTTTGTTTATTGCGTATCTGTCTGTGTCTGAGTTAGAAGGCTGTTATAAGTTTGTTTATTGCGTATCTGTCTGTGTCTGAGTTAGAAGGCTGTTATAAGTTTGTTTATTGCGTATCAGTCTGTGTCTGAGTTAGAAGGCTGTTATAAGTTTGTTTATTGCGTATCTGTCTGTGTCTGAGTTAGAAGGCTGTTATAAGTTTGTTTATTGCGTATCAGTCTGTGTCTGAGTTAGAAGGCTGTTATAAGTTTGTTTATTGCGTATCAGTCTGTGTCTGAGTTAGAAGGCTGTTATAAGTTTGTTTATTGCGTATCAGTCTGTGTCTGAGTTAGAAGGCTGTTATAAGTTTGTTTATTGCGTATCAGTCTGTGTCTGAGTTAGAAGGCTGTTATAAGTTTGTTTATTGCGTATCAGTCTGTGTCTGAGTTAGAAGGCTGTTATAAGTTTGTTTATTGCGTATCAGTCGGTGTCTGAGTTAGAAGGCTGTTATAAGTTTGTTTATTGCGTATCAGTCGGTGTCTGAGTTAGAAGGCTGTTATAAGTTTGTTTATTGCGTATCTGTCTGTGTCTGAGTTAGAAGGCTGTTATAAGTTTGTTTATTGCGTATCAGTCTGTGTCTGAGTTAGAAGGCTGTTATAAGTTTGTTTATTGCGTATCAGTCTGTGTCTGAGTTAGAAGGCTGTTATAAGTTTGTTTATTGCGTATCTGTCTGTGTCTGAGTTAGAAGGCTGTTATAAGTTAGAAGGCTGTTATAAGTTTGTTTATTGCGTATCTGTCTGTGTCTGAGTTAGAAGGCTGTTATATGTTTGTTTATTGCGTATCAGTCTGTGTCTGAGTTAGAAGGCTGTTATATGTTTGTTTATTGCGTATCTGTCTGTGTCTGAGTTAGAAGGCTGTTATAAGTTTGTTTATTGCGTATCTGTCTGTGTCTGAGTTAGAAGGCTGTTATAAGTTTGTTTATTGCGTATCAGTCTGTGTCTGAGTTAGAAGGCTGTTATAAGTTTGTTTATTGCGTATTTGTCTGTGTCTGAGTTAGAAGGCTGTTATATGTTTGTTTATTGCGTATCAGTCTGTGTCTGAGTTAGAAGGCTGTTATAAGTTTGTTTATTGCGTATCTGTCTGTGTCTGAGTTAGAAGGCTGTTATAAGTTTGTTTATTGCGTATCTGTCTGTGTCTGAGTTAGAAGGCTGTTATAAGTTTGTTTATTGCGTATCTGTCTGTGTCTGAGTTAGAAGGCTGTTATAAGTTTGTTTATTGCGTATCTGTCTGTGTCTGAGTTAGAAGGCTGTTATAAGTTTGTTTATTGCGTATATGTCTGTGTCTGAGTTAGAAGGCTGTTATAAGTTTGTTTATTGCGTATCTGTGTCTGAGTTAGAAGGCTGGCTCTAGCCAAGTGAGAAAGAAATATTTTCTTACAGCATATTCCTGCAGACTGCATGGCTCTCGTCACTTCTGTCCGGACAATCAACGACGCCATCGCATTTTGATTCCGATTTGATACACGTCCTGTCGTGACACTGCCATTCGCGCAATTCTCTAAAAGGTGAGCAAGTGTTAAGTAAGAAGATATTTATACTACAATATTTTTCCTTTTTGTGCATCTCTATTTCCTGATGGTTAGCCTTCTTGAAGTACTCTATTTTGGTTCTCAAGAGACGGAAAGTCCCATTTAAAATAATGCGTTATACCTACATAAAATACTCGATTTCAAATTAAGACTACATGAAAAAAAAATACGATCGAAAATTTTCATATTTTTATTATCCTGGTAAGGATATAAGGCTATAGTTATGAAAATATTGTATTGTCATCGGTCCTTGACACGTGTAATTTCAAGTAAATCGGACGTCTGAAAGATGGTGAAAATTACGTTTAAAGATTCCGTTACATACAAACATACATAGATACAGGTAAAGCTAATATAAATCGTGTAAAAACGTCTGGACAGCAGAACTTAGTCAATTTCCAGACCCTTATTTCATGACGAGATAAAATGGTCGCTACATATACCAACTACATGTACCAACTTCTGCTTGCAAGACGCACTTTTCAAATACAAAACGTACATGTGAAGACAGCTTTCGCCAAAAGATTTCTTCCCTACATGAAACCCCTAATTTATAACAAGTTAAATAAATTATTCAACATTAAAGGTCTGTCAGTGCGCGAAACAAGAAGCATAATTTACAAGGGATTACTGGACTGGTCACATGAGTACATTGAAAATATAATAAATCATCTATACTTTTATAAATTTTAGTTCACGATTTATAAATAACCATTTTGATGGACTTTTTTGGATTGGATTTATGAACCAATAACCATTATTCAATTGATGTATTCTTTCAATTCCCACTTTAAATTAATTATACTTTTCCTAGCACTACTGGAGATTACACCTTGATGTTATATTAATGTATAAATTACTCATTGTAAAAACGTCTCACGATACAGGCGTAGCCTAGTGTGAGACGTTTATGGTAATAATAAACTGTTAAAAAATAATAGGAGAAGTAAATAAATATTTATTATTATTATTATATCATACAATAGCGATTCTGTGTTTGCCCGTAGGGTTTTTGGAATACCGCTTCTAAAAGGCATATTGAACTTTTCATTCAGCCACAATATTATGTAATCAGTATTTATATGTAATTATAAAAAAGTTAAACGTATGAAAAAACCAACTACTGCTGACAATTTTTTCGTCCATCGAAAAATATTTAAGATTAAATCGGACCATTTATGTTGGACAAAAAATTTGATTTTACACCTCCATGATTTTGTTATTGTAAATATTATTTGAATTTTTGAACCATTAATACGCACTATATTGGATGAAATGTAAGTTTTTTATTATATTATAGAACTCATATACTTACGTGCAAGTAACTCGTCTTCTGTATCTGGTCCATGCAGTTTCTGTATCTAAATAGGTCCTGGAAAAGGATTAAATGCTAACTACACTGTGTTTAAAAAGGGATAAATGTTAAATTAATGTGGCTACTTCTGACTAACTTCACTCTTATAAAAGTTCAGAACACCCAACAGTCACACACATATTTCTGACCCCACACTAGGTAAAACCTGTATCGTGGGTATCAAGAACTACGGTCCCACAAAACCCAGACCCAAAACAAATATCTATCACACAAACATGTGCCCCGGAGGCTGTCAAATGAATTTGTACCGACTTCATCGTTGACAATGGTTACTATAATTTTACGTACCTGCCAAACTCGATCTCACCTCCAGCAGCCGAAGACAGGACAGATGTGCCTACAAAAATGAAATATTTACTTAGTAGTTTCCACGCTGTAGACATATTTGTTTACAGCATGAATGTGCCGGCTCGACCGGGGTAGTACCACTCACAGAAAACCAACGTAAAGTGACAGTTTACTGTCGCGTTTCGTATGGTAAGTGAGATATCCGGAGGCCCAGATTCCCCCTCCCCTTCCCTAATCCCTATTCCTGTCCTTTAAGGCCGACAGCGCATACATGATACTTTCGGTATTGTGGATGTTCATGGGCGGTGGAGATCACTTAACATCAGGTGACCCACTGACTATTACATAGACATAGAGAAAGACTGGAGGGTTATTCTTGACACTCGATTCCATTTTAAAATTGGGATTGGGTTCGAAATCTGTACAATTGGCACGCTTGAACGAAACACCAGCCCACGATTTAACTGAATACGGCGGATTCTTAGTAACTAAATGAAATAGAGTATTTACGATCGCTAGTTCGTAAAAACTCTATTTCATTTAGTTGAGTGAGTTAGAGTTCCAATATCTTCTCGATTTGAATTGTAACTGTATCGAGTTCAAGATTGGAATTGATTTCAAGAGTAGGCCTACTGAGCGCTCTCTATCCAGCTATTAATATCTAGTTTTCTGTCGGTACTTAAGTAGAAAACTGTGAGAGAGATAAAGCGAACGTGCGGCCAGCAGTTATCTTTTTCTAAAATTTTGATTGGTCTACGTCACTGACTTGGAGGAGCGAAAAAAATATGTATTGGCCGCACAGTCGCTTTGTCTCTCTCTACAAAGGGGTTAATTTTGTGAGGATATTGCTCAGTCCATTCTCTATGACTCCGTTGTGATACTGAGTATTACATAATAGAAAAAATCAAAATCGCTTTTATTCGACCCGGGATCGAACCCGAGACCTCAGCGCAGCAGTCGTACCGCGTACGGATTACAACTGCGCCACCGAGGCAGTCAACATACATTCCAATATTTAACTTGTTCCAAATCTATATAAATAAAAATAAATCGGTGAAATGTATGTACGCACATAACTTCCGAACGACTGCACCAAATTGGATAATTCTTTTTATTTTGTGTTCGTTTTTGCCAGGACAAGGTTTGTATAAAAGAAAAAAAATCGAAAGGAATTTTTAAGATACGTTCCTGCGGTATAGTTTTTTGTTTTTCACAGAGCAAGGGATTGACATGTTTTTTGCATAGTGGTAGTTCAGGGGTCAGAGAATGACATAAGGTACTTTTTATCCTGGAAAAATGTAAGGTTCCTATGGGATGACAAAATACAGATAGATAGATGTAACAGCTTAAGATGACTCCATGGATTTTATACGTTTTCTTTCAAAAATAATTACCACGTGGGTGGAGCCGCGGGCAACAGTTAGTTTGTTAATAAATGTTTCGATAAGCTTTCTTTTTCGCATTCTGTTAGATCATTTATTAAATGATGTACTAAATTTAATTGAAGAACCTATTAAATAACATTTTATTAGTATCAAATAAAAGTAAATATATTCGTAGGTAGTTAGTTACACAAATGAGTTTCGAATGCGAGGAGTAATTAAGGGATTCAATATTAATAGTTTATTAACGAGTATAATCAAATATTAAAACACAAAATATTGAAACAATCATTAAAACAAAAAAGTATAGTATAAACTCCTCCATGGTACAGTGGATGGGTAGCCTGCTGTGAAACGAAAGGCCGCGGGTTCGATGCCCGCACCGAGACAAAAGTTTGTGTGATTTACAAATATTTGTTTCGGGTCTGGGTGTTGTGAGACCGAAAGTGTCTCGTATTTCCTCATGCCCACGACACAAGGTTGGTCTCTTAGTGTAGGGCCAGGACTATGTGTGAGATTGTCAGGTGTATTTTTACCTTTATCATTCACAAGAGTGAATAGGTATCTTCTAGGCAAGCGTGCTCCACCGTAGACCACATCATCACTTACCATCAGGCGAGATAGTGGTCAAACGCAAGCCTATTTACTATTTATTAACCTGAATTATTGACAGTGTATTCTTAATATTATCCTAATAACTCCGTATTACACACTGTCCCTCTGCTGGACGTTCTGAACAAATGAAAGGGGTTAAGCCCTAGTCCACCACGCTGGCCTATTGCGGGTTGGTAGACTTCACATACCTTGTAATTCTTATAGAGATTTCTCAGGTATGCAGGTTTCATTACAATAAATAAATAACACCCAACAGTCACACACATAACACTGACCCCACACTAAGATACCGAGTCTTGTTTTGTGGGTATCAGGGACTACGAGAGACTTTCGGTCTCACAACACCCAGACCCTGGACACAAATAGCTGTCTGTCATACAAACATTTGTCCCGGTGCGGGAATCGAACCCACGGCCTCTCGTCTCACAGCCGGCTACTCGGCATCTGCGCCACGAAGGGTTTCAATGTTTTCAGTTTGACGTTAAAGTTTTAAAAAAAGCAATATCTGGCAATGAATACTTGACTTACACAACTGCGAAAAGTAATTAATGTACACACACATGGAATATTGAAGCCAAACCCGTGAGTTATAAATTCCTGCTTAAATAAAAACAAACAAAAACTCACCAAAAACTGCCAGTAACAACAAGTGATACATCATCGTAAAGAAAATAATGTAAAATAATTATTTCAATTTAATTCATATAAATAAACGATTGTATGTCTTTAGAACATTCCGAATACTAATGTGTTCTACATCAAGGCATAATTTTGAAAATCAATATATGTATGTGTTGCCAGACCAGAGACGTATCAACCCGCTCCTTTCCATTTTATTTATAACATTATGACCCAAATAGAGCTTAACAAGACGGCGCGGCGGTTTGCCTCAAGCTCCATTTTACCTATGCATGTGTCAAATGGAAGGAATTAAAATTAATTATTTATAATTGTCGAGAAAGAAGGGAAGATATTATCAATACTGATGTATGTAATTGTAAAAACACAAGATCACAAAACAACAAAACAACAAAACACAAGAGAAGAATATTTTAAACTATTGGTTTGTCTAAGCAAAAAGGTTTCCAATCCAACTATATATTTGTATAAGAGGTTAGCAAATTTTACAGGTGAAAGGTTTTTGTTACTTTTGGAAAAAAATTACTATAAAAAACTCTTGCGTGGATTTTAGTACAATTAATATATTACTTGTGTAAGCACGTACTTCATCTCTGTGGCTTATTAATGCATTTATTATTTAATTTCTAAAACAAATATTGCCTGAAAAAATATCCCTGTCTTACCTGTTGATTTTAGCACCAAAAAAGTGCACAGAAAATGTTAAACTAGGCTCAAGTGATGCAGAAAATTCGCTGAATCCGAATGTGTATATAACCCAATATCGAAAAAAAATCACTTAAATAGCCCGCCGACCCTCGATATATATAATGTTAAAGTGTTTTAGGTGTCTATATATTGTAAAATCTATTTATTTGTCTGTTAAACCCCAATCGATGAGTAGCGGGGGATAGATCGTCTCTCGCTACTCGATACTCTAATTGGACCGCACTGCGCTTACTATCAGGTATAGTGCGGTCACTTTGCCGTGCTAGGATAAAAAAAAGTCGCCCAAGCTGTGTTTACAATTTTCCTGGCTAATGAGCAAATTGTTTTGGTATGGCAACATTGTACTAATGGTCCAGTAATCACTTACCACAAAAAATCAACGGTACACATTTATTACATGAGTTTAAAAATATACGAAAGAAATCTTAATTTTACTCTATTTTTGGATTGTGTGTTTTATCCGATTTTTGTTTATGTTAATAACTTATTTTTAACTTTTGGCGGGAACGTGCAAGCATCATGTAGCCGTTTTGTGCTATTCTCAAAAACTTGTGTATTTTAAATGTTAATTTGTAAAAATGATGATAAATTATTAATTTAACCCACTCGATATGTACACGGTCAAAAATCCACACATAAGTCCCTGGAAATGCACCATTAAAGCCATGTCCTTGATGTTCTTTACATTAGGCTGTTACACTCGAATATTTTTTTTATTTTAAGGACATTCGTCGCAGAATTCAAGAAAATTAAATCAAATTTCCAAAAACTCCTGAGTGCCATACATACATTATACACTCACGCCCGTATCCCATGGGGGTAGGCAGAGACTATTGAGTGCAACAAGCTACGATCCTGATACACTTCTTTCGCCTCTTCCACATTCGTACATCTTCCCATACATTTACGACGGTTGGGGGTACTCCTGATTTGCCCTTTTAGGAGAAGATTGTTTATCTGATTCGTAAACGTTCTCCTCGGGCGCCCTCTACCCACTCTTCCAGTCACATTCGCGCGATAAATCGCCTTTCATCCATCCTCTCCATGTGGCCAAACCATCTCAGCATACCTCTTTCTATATTAGTCACCACATCATTCTTCAACTCACAACGATCTCTTATCACACTATTCCTCATGCGATCAGCAAGGGTGACTCCACACATACTCCGTAGGGAACGCATCTCCACCGCATTTACTCGAATTTCATGCTTCTTCTGCCACACCCAACTTTCACTTCCATACATAAGTGTCGGTACCAGCACACCATTATGAACAGCCATTCGCGCCTTTTGTGACGCCGCCTGGCTGTTCATTATCGCGTGCAAGGCATCATTCACTTTATTCATTCATTGCAATATCCTCCTGAGTGCCATTTTGAATAAAATTTATTTAAGTGTTCTTAGATATTGTACAGAGAATCTTAAAAACTAGATAGTATCGTTTTTAAACAAATAAAATTCAATAACAAACAAAAACCATAAAGAGCACTCTATTGGTGTTAGTTGGGGGCTGTCAAGAGTTGAAACATGAACATCATTAACGAAGGTATAGCCTTAATTCAAATAATATATAGCGCCAAATAAGTTTTCTCTGAAACACATCATGCAAGTGGCAAGTTACAAAGCCAATTTTATTAAACCTTTTTAAGAACCGGCTCGACCGGGGTAGTACCACTCTCTCACAGAAAACCAACGTAAAGTGACAGTTCACTGCCGCGTTTCGTATGGTAAGTGAGATATCCGGAGGCCCAGATTCCCCCTCCCCTTCCCTAATCCCTGTTCACTGGCTCGTTTGTCGGACTATGATATAAAAAAATAAAAATAAAAGAAGTACCCTAAAAATAAAACCATTCCAAGTAAACGCAGACTTTTAAATGAAAACTATAGACTTAAAATTATGGATTTTTTAATTTATTTTAGAATAAAATAATAATTTTACATATCTGATATATATAGAATCACAGATATAAATAAACAAATATCAAAGGTGTCTTACAAACAAAACTGTATGTGTAAAAATCTAAAATAATATAGAAAAAAAAAAACACTTGTATATTCTTAATAACTTAAGACATGGACAACTTATATTTGTACGATATACGTCGATTACTCTGTAATCTTTCATTTTTAATAAACACAGATAACAGTAACACTTAACTTTTCTCGTTATAACGTAGCGATGACAACTTGGTAACAATTCTGTCAATGTGGCAGTTGAGTAAATTACGTTATTTCAACTTTATGTCTTACTTTATAAACTCATTTGCAAAAAAAAACGGGCGGTTTTGATTTTAATTCTTCTTTAAAAAAATACGGTACCAAAATGATTTCAATCATTTGTACATGTTACTGATCGTTTTTAAAAATGCCGTGGTGTTTAAAACAGTACGTTCTAAATTAAAATTTTCGTTTGATGCTCGTTTTTACAGAAAACCACTTTTTATCCTACATTTTTGGTGCGAAGTTCCAAAAGATAATATCGGTTTTCATAACTTTTAGTCAATTTTTATGAATTTATTTCATATTATTAATTGTCAAAGCTTCATTTATTGCTGTTTAGCTGTCTCAATAATGTTATAGAAAGTGATAAAAGCTACCAAAATTATTGCGCTGCTCGAAGAGGGTTGCAGCCAATGCTTCGTGGCTCAGAGGCTAAGTGTGAGTCGCTCGACGGTTCAAAGGACCTGGCAGCGGTATCAAGACACCGGTTCCGCCGAGAGAAGGCCTGGTTCTGGAAGAAAACCATGTACCCAACCACGGGATGATCGTTTTCTTGTGATGTGTATGTGGACCTTAAGAACTACCTCGAAGAAGTAAGAAATGTGCATATTAGTCTATGGACGGTCAGGAGGAGGCTTCTCGCGGCCAATATACGCAGTCATCGCCCGACCCGCGGCCCTAAGTTACTCCGTGAGCACAGAGTTGCCAGGCTTAGGTTTGCTCGAAATTGTGAGTCATGGACTCAAGAAGACTGGAATAGGGTATTGTTCTCCGATGAAGCCAGGATATCTCTGTTCGGTGAAGATCGACGTCGGCGAGTGCTACGAAGACGAGGAGAACGCTTTGCAGAGGCTTGTTTTGAAGAAATCACATCTTATGGTGGGGGATCTGTTATGTTTTGGGCAGGAATAAATTCAATGGATCGTACAGAGTTAGTCTTCATTGAAAACGGCTCACTGACTGGACATCGATATATAACGGAAGTTCTAATTCCTCATGCACAACCCGCATTGGCTGCTTTAGGCGAAGACTCAATTTTTATGGACGACAACGCTCGCACCCACGGGTCTGGCGATTTGGAAGCGTATGTGCAAGAGGTCGGCATTCGTCGTTTGGATTGGCCAGCTCGCAGTCCCGACCTCAATCCTATAGAGCATGTCTGGGACGTTCTGGAACGACGCGTGAGATCAGTACAACCGGCTCCGCAGACCATCAGAGAGCTGAAGAATGTGATTACCGCGGAGTGGGAACGTATTCCGCAAGCAAGTAATCACGCTACAACGGCTGGACGGAACTGGTTGAAATTTGACACAGCGATAGATTATAGTCTGGAATAGGTAGCACATAGGCTACTTTTTATCCCGGAAAAAAATATAAAGTTCGCGTGAGACAGTTTACTTTATTACATAGCAAGAGATCGACATTATTTTTTGCATAGTCGCAGTTCAGGGATTACAAAATGAGGCCACTTTTATCCCGGAAAATTGCACGCTCCCTATTGCATAACAAGATATAGAAAGGTGTAATAGCTTAAGATGCCTCCATGGATAGTATACCTTTTCTTCCAAAAATAACTTCCACGCGGGCGGAGACGCAAGCCACATTTAAAAAAATAATGAGTTTTTAAAAATAGCACAAAACGGTTACATGATGCTTGCACGTTCCCCAAAAGATAAAATACAGAATCCGAAAATAGAGTAAAGTTAAGATTTCTTTAGTATATTTTTAAACTCATGTAATTAATGTGTACCGTTGATTTCTTGTGGTTTATGTGATTATTGGACCATTAGTAAAATGTTGCCATACCAAAAAAAATTGCTCATAGTCCTGGAAAATTGTAAACACAGCTTGGGCGATTGGGGTTTAACAGACAAGTTAAGTTAGTTTTTACAATATGTTGGCGGGCTTTTTGATTTACGTGATTTTTCGATATTGGGTTATATACACATTCGGATTCAGCGAATTTTCTGCATCACTTAAGCCTAGTTTAACATTTTCTGTGCACTTTTTTGGCGCTAAAATCAACAGGTAAGACAGGGATAACTTTTTAGGCAATATTTGTTTTAGAAATTAAATAATAAATGCATTAATAAGCCACAGAGGTGAAGTACGTGCTTACACAAGTAATATATTAATTGTATTAAAATCCACGCAATAATTTTTTTATCGTAATTTTTTTCCAAAAGTAACAAAAACCTTTCACCTGTAAAATTTGCGAACCTCTTATACAAATATATAGTTGGATTGGAAACCTTTTTGCTTAGACAAACCAATAGTTTAAAATATTCTTCTCTTGTGTTTTGTTGTTTTGTTGTTTTGTGATCTTGTGTTTTTACAATTACATACATCAGAATTGATAATATCTTCCCTTCTTTCTCTACAATTATAAATAATTAATTTTAATTCCTCCCATTTGACACATGCATAGGTAAAATGGAGCTCGAGACAAACCGCCGCGCCGTCTTGTTAAGCTCTATTTGGGTCATAATGTTATAAATAAAATGGAAAGGAGCGGGTTGATACGTCTCTGGTCTGGCAACACATACATATATTGATTTTCAAAATTATGCCTTGATGTAGAACACATTAGTATTCGGAATGTTCTAAAGACATACAATCGTTTATTTATATGAATTAATTTGAAATAATTATTTTACATTATTTTCTTCACGATGATGTATCACTTGTTGTTACTGGCAGTTTTTGGTGAGTTTTTGTTTGTTTTTATTTAAGCAGGAATTTATAACTCACGGGTTTGGCTTCAATATTCAATGTGTGTGTACATTAAGGTGAGGTGGACTCAGACAGTTCAGTTCAGACTACATTTTTAAACTAATTATTCGATGTTAAAAACTAAAAATATTAACAATATAAAAATTTGTCATGAAAGATGAACATATTTACAAAACGATTGTGCTTCTCGATACACGATTCATTAAAGTTGGCTCGATAGAAAATATTCGCAAAAATGCATCGAAATTTTAAAATTTCAATCCACACGACCCCAAATGAATCCGTATTATACGGTTATAAAGAAAAATATTGAAACGAAATTTTTCTATAAAATTTTCAATGAACTGCATTAAACGAGTGTGTGAATATTTTATCACATTTCATTTATAAATACAAAGAAATAAATGTTTTAAAATTACGAAACATGAAATGGCAGTTGTCTCCATGTTGAAATGTATTTTAAACATGATGCGCATGTGCGAGACTTGTCAGACGGCAATTGGGCCGTGTTGAGAGCAGACGTACACGCGATTTTTCGCTCGCGCTGTCAAAAATATTTTTTGTGAAAACATGATGAATATGACATAAAGTGTTCACAAATAACACTAACTCATGATAATATATTGAATATAATCAAATATATTTAACTTATCATAATAATTTCAAACGATATATATTTTATTTATCATAATGACTGTCAATTCTTATCAAAAGTCGTGAATACAGGTTGAGTGATTTGAACAAACTATTTGAGAATAAAATTATGGTATGATACTTGATATAACAAAAATATACTAATATTATAATTACGAAAGTGAGTCTTCCAGTTTGGAAGGTTGCATGGTTAAACCGCTGAACTGTTTTTGATAATAATCGATAAAAATTTACAATAGTATTATTTAATTTAATACCATTATTAAAATGTTGGTGTTCGCGAGACGAGAGGAACCAACAGTTTATGTCCTAAGTAGATGTAGAAATATAAAATAAATACAACCAACCGACACACACATAGTCCTGACCCCACACTAGGTCAAACTTGTATCCTAGGTATCAAGAACTACGAGGGACAATGGTCACACAACACCCAGATCCTAAACAAATGTCAGTCTGTCACACATACATTTGACTCGGTGCGGGAATCGGACTCACGGCCTCTCCTTTCACAACTTACTAATCGCCCGCTGCGTCAGGAGGCTGTCGAGAAATGACTAACTTATGTCCAAATTTGATTATTATTTTGTTGGAAATGAAAACGGTCATCAGCGGGCTCATACTATTTCCCACTACGATTGCGACTGATACCAGATCCCTAGAGCTCGAAGACTATAATCGTAAATAACTGCTTTGGATACAGCACTTTGAATTTCTTTCAATTATATATCATAAGTTCTGCTATATTTATTTTATACTGATTACGCAAGACTAAAATACGATAATAACAATTCAATGTCAACCTAAGGCGGGCGACTACAAAGTTCATATTATAATAATTTTATTAATTTAGCAGTTTGACACACAATACGTTTTAAAGTACTCGTTTGTTTTCGGCGGACGATCGATTATACGTTATTGTGTTCGTGTCGATAAAAGAGGAATAATATATAACTATTCTTGTCATTTCGTGCATGACGTCAGATATGGATGACAATATTAATTGTCAGAAGAATAGATCTTGCAAAATTTATGATTTCGGAAAATGCATCAACTGAAGATATATACTTTTTACCCGGTTCCACCCCTATCAAATATTATGTATATATTTTCTCACTTGTTTACGGCAATGAGTTACTATTATAATTTCCATAGCCAATTTTTATCCTATGATATCGCTGTTACTTTTTCGTATAAAAATGACCATATTCAGTTTCACTTATCTCAATACCTGCTGGTGGTAGGATCTTCATATCCGCCCGGATAGCGACCACCGTACACAGAGTATAAAACCCGCTATAGTGGCACACGCAAGTGTGTCGCCTTCCGGGGTCAGCCAGTGTACTTCTGGTTTTTGTCGGGGTCTAGAGTTGGGGTATGATGTTTGACCGTGTTGTTCTGAGTACTCTGACACCTAGACCCTCAACCGCTTCTTCACCTCCTTGCCCCATGGCGTAGTATGAAAAACTGAACATCAGGCCGACATGATTGTGTTTAGTAGCGAGGCATAGATTGTCTCTCGCTAGTTGGTACTTTAACTGGACGACACTGCGCTTACCATCAGATGCAGTGTCGTCACTTTGCCAGGATAAAAAAAATCAGATTCCATCATCATCGGAGCCACCCTGACAAAATAGTAAATAGACAAACAGATAATTTTTTGTAAATTCTTTATATCGATTTTCATTACTATGACATTTGATATTACTTTTTGTTTTGACAGAATATTTTTTTCTAATAATATTCATTCATACCAACGAAAAAGTTTTTATTCCACAACGAAATATTATATTACCATTATTAATTCAATTAACAATATATTGAGTTCTATTATTTTGATAATATAACTCAAAATTCAACGGATTTATGACAATTCATACTTGACGGTCTGCATTATGCAGTGGACTTTTAGTCGGTTGTGAATCAAGAAGTCCAAGTTGGATCCCGAAATCGAATATCGAAAGGATACACTTCCTTTACCGAAGATCAAGAGAAGTGACGGGAGATGATGATCGGGAGAAGGGTAAAGAATGGGAGGGTAAAATCAAAACGAAACTGGACGGATTTGGCAGAGATGGGTGTAATCCCTAGTCTTGCTTAGCTTAGCTAGCTTAAGCTATTACATCTATATGAATATGTCTAGTAACCTTTGCCGAGCGGATACCGTGAGAAAACGCGAGGATCTTATCATTCAGCTCAACCAGACCCTAGATCTCATGTTTATTTTTCTCAGGAATCGGGTTAAGATCTATAGCAAGAAAACCTAGGTGATCGTGTTTTCGTGCAAGAAATCCCTGTTTCCTCACGTCCCCGTTCTTACAGGTGTTCCACTCCCAATGCACAGGATAAAAAAATATCTTCATAAAAATCGGTTCAGTGTTTTCAGTTCAGTCGTGAAAATGTAACAGACAGAAAACTTTCAACCACTACTAATTCACCATTTTAGAGGCTACATTTTAAAAAATACGTGTACGTTTATTTGTTTGTTTGAACGCGCTAATCTCAAGAAGTACTGTTTCTAATTGAAAAATTCTGTTAGTTTTGGATAACCTATTTATCTGGGAATGCTATAGGCTATATAACATCACGCTATGACCAATATGAGCCGAGCAGCAATGAAAAATGTTGCAAAAACGGGAAAATATATTCCTTTTGAGAGCTTGTTTTGCGTGCGCTGCGTATACTGTTAAAGTTACGCAACAATCATGTATGACGGAATTGTTCCTCTTAAAAAGTTATAAAACAAGTCCGCGATAGCATATATCTATGTTTTTCGGTTAGCTCACCTTAACCTGCCTCTGCCTTTTTAATGGTAATGAAATTTGTCCTAAAACAATACATTATTTGCGAAGGGGTTTTTATAATGACCTCCACGCGGGCGAAGCCTCGAGCAGCAGCGAGTAGTTTATAAAAGACGTGATGATTTTCACTCATATTGCAACTTATTTCACTGAACGTTAAAAATGAGTAATAATTGACATTGTTATCGTTATAATTTGCAATAATACAGGTACGTATAAATAATACACCAAAAAGTCACACACATATTTCTGACCCCGCACTACGTCAAACCTATATCGTGGGTATCGAGAACTACGAGGGAATATGGTCCCACAACGTCCAGACCCGAAACAAACATTAGTCTGTAACGATAACATTCGGTAACTTTGTTACGAGAATCGAGCCCACTGCCTCCCGTTTGAGGCCGAGGCTGTCATATAGGTTTTAATTTTAATAAAATAACATAATAGTTGAGGGTTTTTAAAAAAATAAAAAATTATGGTATTTTACGTTCTATTTAATCTGATTTATTTGACATTTGCTCATTTCACTGTTTTAAATTATGAACATCCTTTATATGAGCGTCTATCGCTACTCGTTGGAAGGGGAGCCCCCGCGCACGCCGCCACCACCCGTCGCATCTCACCCCCTCAATCATACCTCAGCCCAGAGCCGACAAAGCCTTAATTACTTTTCGCAGTTGTGTAAGTCAAGTATTCTTTGCCAGTTATTGCTTTTTTTTAAACTTTAACGTCTAAATGAAAACATTGAAACCCTTCGTGGCGCAGATGGCGAGTAGCCGGCTGTGAGACGAGAGGCCGTGGGTTCGATTCCCGCACCGGGACAAATGTTTGTATGACAGACAGCTATTTGTGTCCAGGGTCTGGGTGTTGTGAGACCGAAAGTCTCTCGTAGTCCCTGATACCCACAAAACAAGACTCGGTATCTTAGTGTGGGGTCAGTGTTATGTGTGTGACTGTTGGGTGTTATTTATTTAATGTAATGAAACCTGCATACCTGAGAAATCTCTATAAGAATTACAAGGTATGTGAAGTCTACCAACCCGCAATAGGCCAGCGTGGTGGACTAGGGCTTAACCCCTTTCATTTGTTCAGAACGTCCAGCAGAGGGACAGTGTGTAAAACGGAGTTAATAGGATAATATTAAGAATACACTGTCAATAATTCAGGTTTGGTGGGTTTACATTCAGTCATGTAAATTTATACATATTTTTTCTTACTATAAATAGGCTTGCGTTTGACCACTATCTCGCCTGATGGTAAGTGATGATGTGGTCTACGGTGGAGCACGCTTGCCTAGAAGATACCTATTCACTCTTGTGAATGATAAAGGTAAAAATACACATGACAATCTCACACATAGTCCTGGCCCTACACTAAGAGACCAACCTTGTGTCGTGGGCATGAGGAAATACGAGAGACTTTCGGTCGCACAACACCCAGACCCGAAACAAATATTTGTAAATCACAAAAACTTTTGTCTCGGTGTGGGCATCGAACCCGCGGCCTTTCGTTTCACAGCAGGCTACCCATCCACTGTACCATGGAGGAGTTTATACTATACTTTTTTGTTTTAATGATTGTTTCAATATTTTGTGTTTTATACTCGTTAATAAACTATTAATATTGAATCCCTTAATTACTCCTCGCATTCGAAACTCATTTGTGTAACTAACTATCTACGTATATATTTCCTTTTATTTGATACTAATAAAATGTTATTTAATAGGTTCTTCAATTAAATTTAGTACATCATTTAATAAATGATCTAACAGAATGCGAAAAAGAAAGCTTATCGAAACATTTATTAACAAATTTGGGCCAAGTTAAATATTGGAATGAATAGACTACCTTCGTGGCGTAGTTGTAATCCGTACGCGGTACGACTGCTGTGCTGAGGTCTCGGGTTCAATTCCGGGTCGCATAAAAGCGATTCTGATTTTTCTATCACGGAATACTCAGTATCAAAACGGAGTCTGGAATTGCGCCCGATATGGCGATAGGGTCGCCCCCTAATATAGTAATACGCTCGGCGAAATGTGGTGCGAGCACTGGTTATACCTCTGCCTACCCCTTCCGGGATTACCCGCATGAGTGCGTGGTTTGAAAAGGAGGTGTATAATGGGAACATTTTACTATTTGCACGACTGTATTGTAATAGTCCATAGACTTAGAGAATGGACTGATCAACATCCTCACAAAATTGACCACTGTGTAGAAAGAGACAAAGCGACTGTGTGGCTAATACCGCATCTCCAAGTAAGTAACGTAGACCAATCAAAATTCTAGAATAAGACAATTGCTGGCCGGAAGGTCGCTTTATCTCTCTCACATTTTTTCTGTCCGTATTCACTTAATAGCTGGATAGAGAGCGCTTAGTCCATTTTCTATGTCTATAGTCATTCCGCAGGTGACGTCAAGGCTTGTATTTCCTTTTTGACAACTACTAAGTAAATATTTCATTTCTGTAGGCATATCTGTCCTGTCTTCCGCTGCTGGAAGTGAGATCGAGTTTGACAGGTACGTAAAATTATAGCAACCATTGCCAACAATGAAGTCGATACAATTTGATTTGAGAGACTCCATGGCGCAGCGGGCGAGTAGCCGGCTGTGAGACGAGAGGCCGTGGGTTCGATTCCCGCACCGAGAAAAATGTTTGTTTCGGGTCTGGGTGTCGTGGGACCGTAGTCACTCATAGTTTTTGATACCCAGGTTTTACCTAGTGTGGGGTCAGAACCATGTGTGTGACTGTTGGGTGTATCTTCTGAACTTTCATAAGAGTGAAGTTAGTCAGAAGTATCCACATTAATTTAACATTTATCCCTTTTCAAACACAGTTTAGTTAGCATTTAACCCTTTTCCAGGACCTATTTAGACACAGAAAATGCATTGACCAAATACAGAAGACGAGTTTCTTGCAAGTAAGTATATATATTCTATAATATAATAAAAAACATACGTTTCGTCCTATGTAGTGCGTATGTAATGGTTCAAATTTTAATAATTATTACAATAAGAAAAACATGGAGATGTATAATCAAAATTTGTGTCCAACATAAATGGTCCGATTTATTAAGTAAAATTGACAAAAACGTTATGCGAATCGACTCCGTTTCATGCAGCAAATATTTTTCGATGGACGAAAACATTGACAGAAATAGTTGATTTTCATATGTTTAACTTTTTTATAATCTTTATATATATATCATTCTACTGTACGTGTGTATGTCACTGACCTCCTCCTATACGGCTCGACCGATTTGAATGAATTTTTTTGTATGCGTTTGGGTGGCGTCCTGGATGGTTTAGATTCACAAATCAGCCTGTCAGATGGCGCTGCAGTCGGTGTGGCGCTGCTTTTACGGGCAGGACGACGTCTGCCGGGCCCGATAGTTCATTATATATACTGATTACATAATATTGTGGCTGAATGAAATGTTCAATATGTCTTTTAGAAGCGGTATTCCAAAAACCCTACGGGCAAAGACAAAATCGCTATTGTATGATATGTAGCGACTATTTTATCTCGTCATGAAATAAGGGTCTGGAAATTGACTAAGTTCTGCTGTCCAGACGTTTTTACACGATTTATATTAGCTTTACCTGTATCTATGTATGTTTGTATGTAACGGAATCTTTAAACGTAATTTTCACCATCTTTCAGACGTCCGATTTACTTGAAATTTTGCACACGTGTCAAGGACCGATGACAATACAATATTTTCATAACTATGGCCTTATATCCTTGCCAGGATAATGAAAAATATGGAAATATTCGATTTTATATTTTTTTTTTCATGTACCTAGTCTTGATTTGAAATCTAGTCTTTTAAGTAGGTATAACGCATTATTTTAAATGGGACGGACATTCGTGAGTGCACGGAACTTTCCGTCTCTTGAGAAACAAAATAGAGTACTTCAAGAAGGCTAACCATCAGGAATTAGAGATGCACAAAAAGGAAAAATATTGTAGTATAAATATCTTCTTGCATAACACTTGCTTACCTTTTAGAGAATTTCGCCAATGGCAGTGTCTCGACAGCACGTGTATCCCATCGGAATCTAAATGCGATGGCTTCGTTGATTGTCCGGACGGAAGTGACGAGATCCATGCAGTCTGCAGGAATATGCTGTAAGAACATTTTTCTTTCTATCCTGGCTAGAGCCAGCCTTCTAACACAGACACAGATATATACGCAAGAAACAAACTTATAACAGCGTTCTTTTTGTTATTTACATCGAACATTTAACATTTATAGTAAAAGTAGATAATCCTTCTTACCAATAAACTGTAGAGGAACCGGTGATAGTGTTCCTCTAACGAAGGGGGAAGATTTCCAATCAGGCGGGTGTTACGCCCGACCGGCCGCGGCCCCTCCAAACGTTCATATTATTATTCAGAGCTTTTATATATCTTACACATCGCGCAAACGCGTCTTTTTGCTATTCGTCGGTGTGAGGCGCTGTGTGCCGCCACAAAACCGTACATTTTTCTAGAAATTCAAGATGATAATGTCCTTATCAGGTGTCAGGATAACTGGTTCCGTTGCACGTACGGTGCGTGCGTGGACGGCACCGCTCCCTGCAACGGAATCCAGGAGTGCGCTGATAATTCTGACGAGCTGCTTCCTCGCTGCAGGAACGAGACTGCATTTGGGTACGGTTTTTTAATTACCTTATTCACAAACTCGTTAGAATATGAAAAAGAATATAATCTCTGCATACCTACTATTTCTCAAAGGGTTTTTTTTGTCCGAATGCCATAACTTTCACAATACTTCATCAAACTGAATGATTCATCAAACACCATTTTAAAGCTTATGTTTGTCGCTATTCACGAAAAATAGACAAATATTTAAAATTATAGGTTTTGTCATAAAAACAACAGTGCCATCTATTGACAGTATAATTAACTAATTTGTTGTATTGTTTATTTAGGATTTGACGTATAG